>OY987330.1:30920945-32276540 GCA_963920685.1 Polydrusus tereticollis | reverse complement strand
ACACGAGTAGTGAGAAACGGACAGTTCTGGCTCAGGTGGTGCTGGTGGTGCTGGTGGTGCTGGTGGTGCAACTAACCCGGGTGGTTCGGTGGTGCGTTTTATGATCTAACCCGGGTGGTTCGGTGGTGCGTTTTATGATCTAACCCGGGTGGTTCGGTGGTGCGTTTTATGATCTAACCCGGGTGGTTCGGTGGTGCGTTTTATGACCTAACCCGGGTGGTTCGGTGGTGCTGTTTACAAAATAACCCGAAATTAAACCCGACTTTTTACGACCTAACCCGGATGCTTTCATGAGGCGGCTTCTCATCTAACCCTAACTTGATCCTTAATATTTATGAACTGACCCGAGATAAAACCCGACTTTTTACGACCTAACCCGGATGCTTTCGTGAGGCGGCTTCTCATCTAACCCTAATTTGAACCTGAATATTTATGATCTGACCTGAGATAAAACCCGACTTTTTACGACCTAACCCGGATGCTTTCGCGAGGCGGCTTCTCATCTAACCATAATTTGAACCTGAATATTTATGATCTGACCCAAGATAAAACCCGACTTTTTATGATTTAACCTTAGTGCAAACGCCGCTGTTAAAGCGATATAGTAAAAAAAACTCGATTAAAATTTTATCTTGTTCGCTAGACCAATTAATTTCCAAATATTATAATTAAAACATACAATCACTACACTGGCGCACCGTCAAAAATCGTGCTTGCACTATCCCAACGTACAGAGCGTCCGCTTCAGAAAATACGGTGCCGTATTTTTTGCGCCGAACGCTCTGGAGGAACACACTCCGATTTGCAAGTACATACACGCTTTGTCGCGGCAAAGCTCGCCGTCAAATTACGGTCACTCTTTTGCGGTACCGCTTTGTAGGAAACCAAAGCTTTAGTGAAACGCCGCTGCCCCAGAACTCTGTCAATATCTCTCTACTGTGTTAATTTATGCGGGTAATAAAACCGACAAGGGTCGGATCGGCCTGCATACTTATAGAGGTAAAAAACCGCTTTAGAATGTTTTTGGTATATCTTTTTTAGATAATTTTGGGGGAAATAATTTGCCTGAGATGCCAATTAAAAAAGCCTACATTTAATTGTATTTTAGATTCTTGAATTTTGTACATGGATTAAAAATCTACTATTTCTTGAAATTGTATACATTATGCTAGATAATTATTAATATAATGTTATTAAGACTTTGTAAATATCTGTAAAAACTGTTCTTAATCATAACATTTCTGAAAATTGTATACTGAGTGTTTAGAATTTAGTAAAAAATTAAAAAAAAATGTTTTAACGTTATTAAGCCCTGTGAAACTTTGTAAAAAATGACTAAAACAGTCGCAAATCGTCCTATTTTCTTAAAAGTGTATACTGAGTGTTTAGAATTTAGTAAAAATTAAAAAAAATGTTTTAAATTTGTTAAATCATGTGAAATCTTGTATAAAATGACTAGAACCGTTCTTAATCATGACATTTCTGAAAATTGTATACTGAGTGTTAAGTATTTAGTGAAATGGTGGCTATTTAGTTAATTCGTGACTTGTTTTGTACAGATTCTTTAGCATTTCTTAAGAACCGAAAAAGAAAACAGAAAAGAAAAAAATAAAAGAAAAAAACAACTCCAAGTGTCTTTGCGAACAATCGGCAATAAAATAGAGTATTTCAGTTTTTAATTTTTCGTAAATAAAAGTTGGTTAGATTAATAGTCTCTGTGAATATAATAACATAAACAAAGTGATATGCCGTAAATTTAGGAGTACAGTATAAATTATGCCTCTATTAAAATATACCGCAATAACTAACTACCAAAGGATTTTTGATATTTTGAATATATTTGATGCTCATAGCATTATCACATTTCCAAAGGCTCTAAATTTTAGAAAAATGTTCTAATAGAATACGTCTATCAATATAAAGTAAAGGTATTGTTAGGTTTTTTTAAAAAATACGACCTACAACAGTCTCTGCTACAGCATGGCTGACTCTGTAGAAACTTCTGTGAAACCATAATAATTATATCAATAATCGAGTTGTCGTTATGATAATATTTTCTTCCAATATCCGACTCCACTATCCATAAAAGTTATGTTAGAAAATTCATAATTGAGCGCATTGTAATTTTTTAAAAAGAAATTCACTTCACACACAAAGATGTAGCCATTCAATCCATGAAAATAATGCAAGTCAGTATGCGTATGTTATGGCTAACTGTTTAAATGTCTATTCCTTCCACGTTTATCGGAAGAAATACTTTTTTATACTAGTATTTTAGTTGAAAATAAGATCATAAATCATCTATACAAAACAAGCGTCCCTTATGGATTTGAACGAAAATCATAGATTCGACTATTTTCATGAAAAATAAATCTAAGTACGGAATAATGCAGGAAGATTATCTATTTTCTTGGTTTAGAAAGTGATGTAGTTAAGATTTATAACTTAGGAATAAATAAATTATTATTAATCTTTTCGATCTATTTCTCTTGCATATTTAATTTCTTTGATAGTAAGAACTAATCTTTTTATTTTACAAAGTAAAAAAAAGCTAAAGATCGGCGTTGTCAGTCAGGTATAAGAACTGATTTAACACGATGGTTTTTGTACAAACGTTCACATACAATTGTATGCTTTTTAACCGATTGTGTTGGAAAAAAATGACGATTTATAGATTAGATATTTAGACGAAGAGCTAACCTTCTCAATAAACTATTGATTATTGCCCTGCTAGCTAGACAACACTTTTTATGTTAGTCAAAAAAAAAATTTTTTTTCGGACGCTATTACAGATTTCATCGTTAACTAACAAACATTAAGACCAAAAAAATTAGCGTGCAAGATGAAATGTATAGGTTCACTTCATTTCTACATTATTTTACAACTCTCAATCGCATTAAAAACAAGATCGAATAAAAAATAACTTATGACATATGGACGAAAAATGTTTTTCGGGCTATTTAGGTTAGCGACCGCATTACGTCTGAAATACTACATTTTTCGAGCTTATAACATAATTTACTATTTTAACGTTAAAATAGGGGAAATGATGTATCAAAATGGATACTTTTTTTTTATCGGTCACGAGATTATAGTTTCTTTTAAAATGAACTCTAATATTTACAACACAAAATATCCTTTAAACCACATTAGTTTAAAACTCGTCTGTCGCTTTCCCTCTATTGTGAGTTTGTTTAAAGTATAGCGTAGTATATATTTAGATGAATTTCGCAAATGTTGAATACTTTCAAAACTGAAAAAGCCGCCCTTTGCAATAAATATCTCCGTAGAGTTAGGTACCCTGCAGATTAAGGGTATTTCAGCGGATAATCATATACAAATTCAAAGATTTTGTCTATTTTAATGGATTAACAAACAATATCTATAGGATGACTTTACTGATAAAAAAAAAAAATAACAAAAATCCATAAAGTCTAGGCTCACATGAAATTCCATAAAGAGCAGCTGCATAGCCTTATCACATCAAACTATATTTTTATTTCGTTCTATTGTCAAAAGTCTGTGTTTAGGAGATTATCGTTCATTTTAAAATGAACTCTAATATGTACATCACCATAAACTACCTCTTAAGCCGTCGTAAAAATACACTTTTCGATTTACCTATATATTGATTTTCTAATATTAAATATCTACAATAGTCGAAATTCGCTCGCTAATACCTATGTATGCAAGGTTTCTTCAAAAAATGACAATTTTGTTGTTTAATGGCTTGAAAAAATGGAAAAAGGAGGTTTTTGCATCCATTTATTTCCAGATGAGTGTTAAAAATACTTATAAAACTCGGTATACCGAAGATCAAGCATTAATGAGAGGGTTGAGTCCTGTTTGCCAAATCCTGATTTTTAATTTGACGCTGGCAACGGTACAATTTTTTAACATTTATCATAAGAGGCGTATATTTTTGGAGCTTAGATCTACCAGTTTATCCACGCCCCATTTATTGTTAGTGCTTTAGTAATTTTACTTTCCAATTATTTTTTACCAAAACGCGTAGTTGAAACAGTGTCTATATCAGACGATATAATAAATTTTAAGGATTAATTTGCTTACAAATGCACTTTAATTTATTTAGGCTAAAGCAGCCAGACATATACTGGAACTACGAAAACCCTATTACAATTTGGTTGCCTAGAGAAAATTTTGTAAAAAACATAGCTTTCTACACAAATGCTTGCACATTATGTACCTATCATTTCAAGATACCTGGCGACATCAATGTAAGCATTGACATAATGACGCAAGATATAGGTAGGTACTAGAATATTCAAGATTTCTATTAACGATACACTTCAGCATACATGCGAGATGTCATTAATGTCTACGGAAGGCAACAGACATACCAGCTATTTTTACATGGGATTCCATAGACTTGGACGCTTCTTGTTTAGAAATATTTGATGTCATCTTGAGGAGTTCCGTATTGAAGCATCAAACCTACCTGCCAAATAATTGACGAAATATGGGATATCATAAAATATGCCCCCCATCGAACTAAATGATCCTATAAACCAGCTTCACAGACCGTAATTTGTGATGCTAACACGATTAATACGCAATAGAACAAGATTAAGAAACAAAATTTAAAGTAGCTCTTTATCACACGAAAATAATTAAATAATTTACGGTTACAGAACAATAATTATTTTAAAAAGCTGTATAACTAAATATATTATGTTATTAGGAATATTCTGTCTAAAGTAACAGCTGATCTTAGTCGAAAATGAGATCGTATTATTGATTGTTGAATTCGTTAGGTATGAAATAAAATTAGAGATTTCGTCTATTTTTTCACGATTAAAAAAGAATACCTCTATTTAGCTAAAAATGAAACGATTACAGTGGTAGATTAATTCACTTTACCAAGCATGTAAACTACTAATTTTGCAATAAATATCTTCTATATTTCTAGGTAGGTTTACTCGAAAATGTGGGGCTATTTTCATCAAAAATCCCGATACGAAATTGAAAAATTTGCCTATTTTTGTCGGTTTACAAAGTGATAGTGGAATATTGGTTTGATCAAAGAACAATAATTATTTTAAAAATGTTGTATAATTAACTAAATGCCGGTGTTATCAGACAGGCAAGAAGTTATTTATCTGAATCTTATTTGTACCATTAGCGTTTATATACAAATGTTAGTGGTTTTCAAAAATTGATATCTCGCAAATTATTAGGTTTAGACTTATAATACGCTTATTAAAAAATAATGACTACTTTATGCAAAATTCAAAAATATTATAAGATGTAGGGTATCCCAGTAACTTAACCAAAGATTTTCGGTCTTCGTAAAGCTTTACACGTTTCTTCAGCGTACCAAACATTCACTTTTTTTAAATATTGACATCGGGTTAGCATTCTGAACATAGGATTAACATCACTCCAATAGTGAACATGTTGCGTTGTCACAGTTCCATTCGTTGAAAAGTAAACAAAACCGTTTGAGCTACGTGGGGAATAAATAAAGTTGGCTTGTTGAAAAATTTTAATATTTATTAAGGTAAAAGACTATAAATATATCGATACAACACTTTGGCATTTCTAATACTACAAACATGAATATCTAAAATGTGATATTTACAACCGTCAACTCTCTCTCCCTTCTCTAATTTTGGTACACCAATGCTGTCTTCTAAGTTTATAATATATGGCGTCCTGCAGTTTAATTCCGAAAATGTTTTAACTAAAAATTCCTCTTTAACACATCCTTAATGTCTGCGTCTATCAGATTGTTGGATATGATATTATGTAGTTCCTTGTAATCGGTATCACCATAATTATAAAGGATACCATGATGATTTCCAAATAGATATTTGACTTGTTTCTTGCAAGCCTTACTTAAGGTGTCGAATGGTTTAACTGGTTTAAAAAAGTAACTTTTCATACTATTCCCATCATAAATAGCCAATTCTTTCGCGCAAAATTCAGGTATGTTAAATCCTTGAATATCGACTACAACGAACTTCATTGTCTGAAGACTCAAATCAAACAAGTATATTTTCATATTTTTATCGCTCTTAAGTTCGATTTCAAAAGCACACCCCCACTTTTCGATAATTTCACAGTCTTAGCACATAGATCTTATATTTTTATTTACGATCAATTCATCTTTATTCGCCAATCGTCTCAAACGAGTCTGCTTTTGAAAGTAATATAGCCTTAGTATTCAGAAAATATTAATGATATCGGAGCCTAAAACATCCTTGACACTAAAAAATCATTGTGTTTCCTAACAAAACCCATCATCTTGTCTATTTAGCTTGCTTTCCTATTGTTTAGCAGGTTAAATAAAATTATTATTTCGCTCTTTTTGTCTGTACTGAATCGTTAGGGGAATACGTTTCTAGTTCTATAAGAGAGACAGTTAAAATTTATGTAAGCAATCAAAAATCCTACACTATGAGCTACTTAGTTAAAATTTCATATTTCCTTCCTGGTTCAGGCAAAATTTGTGATGTGTCGGACAAAATTTATAAAAATACAAAAAAAAAAATGCTGGATGCATTTTTAGCGTGACTTTCTATTTAATACCATCTTATTTCAAGCTATAATTCGGTTGTCAAAATGAGAATAAAATAATTTTCCCATGGTTTATGTCATCTTAAAAAAGTCAAAAGGTTATATTCTGTAGAGGGTCAGATACATTCAAATTTAAATATTTTCTCCAAGAAGAATTTTAAGATAGTATTATAGTAAATAAAAATTCTATACCTCCAATATTTCATGGAAACATATCGTGTTCTAGCGACATAACCCAAAAGTACCTCTATTCAGAAACGCATCGTACTTTTCTTGTCAATAATTGTCTCATTGTCCCATCCATTACATTATTATAATCTTAAAGCACCTGTTACCAGCATTATCTGTTTTTATGGTTTTCATAAAACATAGTGATTACCGATGAAAATTAAACGAAAACTTAATAAATAACTTTTTTTTCAACTGAAATAGACTGATTTTCGATGGAAAAATGTTACTTATAACTAAAAAATGAATATAAGACATATACGCAATGATATTTAGAATAAATCAATCTTTTCTAAAATTACTATGAAATATTCACAAAATCGTTTCGTTATAACCAAAGTAGCAAGGCTTGCAGATTTCGTATAGAGTTCAAACGCGATACTGAGATGATCTTTTTTTTTTTTTTTTATATTTTTGTAGGATAATGCACCACTACGTTGTAAGTACTTGAGAGAGGACTTTCTTGAAAAATCCTCAAATTTCTCTGCAATTTTGTTCCTTTTAGAGTTAAATTCACACAGAAAACCCCGTATTCTTATCTTTCAGGTTGGTATATTAAAAAGGGCTTATTAGTATGGTTTAGAAAACAAGCAATATTAATTAACGGATGTTTTTTCGTCGTATGAAGAGTTGAAAAATTTTTTTTTCCACTCCAATGGTTACGATGCAGAGAGTCGGGTTTCATCATAATCTTTCAGGGTAGCTCAGGTTTGATTGCATGTAGAGAGTCGGGTTTCATCATAATCTTTCAGGGTAGCTCAGGTTTGATTACATGTACTAAGGTTAGTGCTCCTTGCAATCGGTTTCAGGTTTGACGCGCCCCCCTCAGGTTTGTTCAGGTTTCTCAAACGTTTGAGAAACCTGAACAAACCTGAGGGGGGCGCGTCAAACCTGAAACCGATTGCAAGGAGCACTAACCTTAGTACATGTAATCAAACCTGAGCTACCCTGAAAGATTATGATGAAACCCGACTCTCTACATGCAATCAAACCTGAGCTACCCTGAAAGATTATGATGAAACCCGACTCTCTGCATCGTAACCATTGGAGTGGAAAAAAAAATTTTTCAACTCTTCATACGACGAAAAAACATCCGTTAATTAATATTGCTTGTTTTCTAAACCATACTAATAAGCCCTTTTTAATATACCAACCTGAAAGATAAGAATACGGGGTTTTCTGTGTGAATTTAACTCTAAAAGGAACAAAATTGCAGAGAAATTTGAGGATTTTTCAAGAAAGTCCTCTCTCAAGTACTTACAACGTAGTGGTGCATTATCCTACAAAAATATAAAAAAAAAAAAAAAAGATCATCTCAGTATCGCGTTTGAACTCTATACGAAATCTGCAAGCCTTGCTACTTTGGTTATAACGAAACGATTTTGTGAATATTTCATAGTAATTTTAGAAAAGATTGATTTATTCTAAATATCATTGCGTATATGTCTTATATTCATTTTTTAGTTATAAGTAACATTTTTCCATCGAAAATCAGTCTATTTCAGTTGAAAAAAAAGTTATTTATTAAGTTTTCGTTTAATTTTCATCGGTAATCACTATGTTTTATGAAAACCATAAAAACAGATAATGCTGGTAACAGGTGCTTTAAGATTATAATAATGTAATGGATGGGACAATGAGACAATTATTGACAAGAAAAGTACGATGCGTTTCTGAATAGAGGTACTTTTGGGTTATGTCGCTAGAACACGATATGTTTCCATGAAATATTGGAGGTATAGAATTTTTATTTACTATAATACTATCTTAAAATTCTTCTTGGAGAAAATATTTAAATTTGAATGTATCTGACCCTCTACAGAATATAACCTTTTGACTTTTTTAAGATGACATAAACCATGGGAAAATTATTTTATTCTCATTTTGACAACCGAATTATAGCTTGAAATAAGATGGTATTAAATAGAAAGTCACGCTAAAAATGCATCCAGCATTTTTTTTTTTGTATTTTTATAAATTTTGTCCGACACATCACAAATTTTGCCTGAACCAGGAAGGAAATATGAAATTTTAACTAAGTAGCTCATAGTGTAGGATTTTTGATTGCTTACATAAATTTTAACTGTCTCTCTTATAGAACTAGAAACGTATTCCCCTAACGATTCAGTACAGACAAAAAGAGCGAAATAATAATTTTATTTAACCTGCTAAACAATAGGAAAGCAAGCTAAATAGACAAGATGATGGGTTTTGTTAGGAAACACAATGATTTTTTAGTGTCAAGGATGTTTTAGGCTCCGATATCATTAATATTTTCTGAATACTAAGGCTATATTACTTTCAAAAGCAGACTCGTTTGAGACGATTGGCGAATAAAGATGAATTGATCGTAAATAAAAATATAAGATCTATGTGCTAAGACTGTGAAATTATCGAAAAGTGGGGGTGTGCTTTTGAAATCGAACTTAAGAGCGATAAAAATATGAAAATATACTTGTTTGATTTGAGTCTTCAGACAATGAAGTTCGTTGTAGTCGATATTCAAGGATTTAACATACCTGAATTTTGCGCGAAAGAATTGGCTATTTATGATGGGAATAGTATGAAAAGTTACTTTTTTAAACCAGTTAAACCATTCGACACCTTAAGTAAGGCTTGCAAGAAACAAGTCAAATATCTATTTGGAAATCATCATGGTATCCTTTATAATTATGGTGATACCGATTACAAGGAACTACATAATATCATATCCAACAATCTGATAGACGCAGACATTAAGGATGTGTTAAAGAGGAATTTTTAGTTAAAACATTTTCGGAATTAAACTGCAGGACGCCATATATTATAAACTTAGAAGACAGCATTGGTGTACCAAAATTAGAGAAGGGAGAGAGAGTTGACGGTTGTAAATATCACATTTTAGATATTCATGTTTGTAGTATTAGAAATGCCAAAGTGTTGTATCGATATATTTATAGTCTTTTACCTTAATAAATATTAAAATTTTTCAACAAGCCAACTTTATTTATTCCCCACGTAGCTCAAACGGTTTTGTTTACTTTTCAACGAATGGAACTGTGACAACGCAACATGTTCACTATTGGAGTGATGTTAATCCTATGTTCAGAATGCTAACCCGATGTCAATATTTAAAAAAAGTGAATGTTTGGTACGCTGAAGAAACGTGTAAAGCTTTACGAAGACCGAAAATCTTTGGTTAAGTTACTGGGATACCCTACATCTTATAATATTTTTGAATTTTGCATAAAGTAGTCATTATTTTTTAATAAGCGTATTATAAGTCTAAACCTAATAATTTGCGAGATATCAATTTTTGAAAACCACTAACATTTGTATATAAACGCTAATGGTACAAATAAGATTCAGATAAATAACTTCTTGCCTGTCTGATAACACCGGCATTTAGTTAATTATACAACATTTTTAAAATAATTATTGTTCTTTGATCAAACCAATATTCCACTATCACTTTGTAAACCGACAAAAATAGGCAAATTTTTCAATTTCGTATCGGGATTTTTGATGAAAATAGCCCCACATTTTCGAGTAAACCTACCTAGAAATATAGAAGATATTTATTGCAAAATTAGTAGTTTACATGCTTGGTAAAGTGAATTAATCTACCACTGTAATCGTTTCATTTTTAGCTAAATAGAGGTATTCTTTTTTAATCGTGAAAAAATAGACGAAATCTCTAATTTTATTTCATACCTAACGAATTCAACAATCAATAATACGATCTCATTTTCGACTAAGATCAGCTGTTACTTTAGACAGAATATTCCTAATAACATAATATATTTAGTTATACAGCTTTTTAAAATAATTATTGTTCTGTAACCGTAAATTATTTAATTATTTTCGTGTGATAAAGAGCTACTTTAAATTTTGTTTCTTAATCTTGTTCTATTGCGTATTAATCGTGTTAGCATCACAAATTACGGTCTGTGAAGCTGGTTTATAGGATCATTTAGTTCGATGGGGGGCATATTTTATGATATCCCATATTTCGTCAATTATTTGGCAGGTAGGTTTGATGCTTCAATACGGAACTCCTCAAGATGACATCAAATATTTCTAAACAAGAAGCGTCCAAGTCTATGGAATCCCATGTAAAAATAGCTGGTATGTCTGTTGCCTTCCGTAGACATTAATGACATCTCGCATGTATGCTGAAGTGTATCGTTAATAGAAATCTTGAATATTCTAGTACCTACCTATATCTTGCGTCATTATGTCAATGCTTACATTGATGTCGCCAGGTATCTTGAAATGATAGGTACATAATGTGCAAGCATTTGTGTAGAAAGCTATGTTTTTTACAAAATTTTCTCTAGGCAACCAAATTGTAATAGGGTTTTCGTAGTTCCAGTATATGTCTGGCTGCTTTAGCCTAAATAAATTAAAGTGCATTTGTAAGCAAATTAATCCTTAAAATTTATTATATCGTCTGATATAGACACTGTTTCAACTACGCGTTTTGGTAAAAAATAATTGGAAAGTAAAATTACTAAAGCACTAACAATAAATGGGGCGTGGATAAACTGGTAGATCTAAGCTCCAAAAATATACGCCTCTTATGATAAATGTTAAAAAATTGTACCGTTGCCAGCGTCAAATTAAAAATCAGGATTTGGCAAACAGGACTCAACCCTCTCATTAATGCTTGATCTTCGGTATACCGAGTTTTATAAGTATTTTTAACACTCATCTGGAAATAAATGGATGCAAAAACCTCCTTTTTCCATTTTTTCAAGCCATTAAACAACAAAATTGTCATTTTTTGAAGAAACCTTGCATACATAGGTATTAGCGAGCGAATTTCGACTATTGTAGATATTTAATATTAGAAAATCAATATATAGGTAAATCGAAAAGTGTATTTTTACGACGGCTTAAGAGGTAGTTTATGGTGATGTACATATTAGAGTTCATTTTAAAATGAACGATAATCTCCTAAACACAGACTTTTGACAATAGAACGAAATAAAAATATAGTTTGATGTGATAAGGCTATGCAGCTGCTCTTTATGGAATTTCATGTGAGCCTAGACTTTATGGATTTTTGTTATTTTTTTTTTTTATCAGTAAAGTCATCCTATAGATATTGTTTGTTAATCCATTAAAATAGACAAAATCTTTGAATTTGTATATGATTATCCGCTGAAATACCCTTAATCTGCAGGGTACCTAACTCTACGGAGATATTTATTGCAAAGGGCGGCTTTTTCAGTTTTGAAAGTATTCAACATTTGCGAAATTCATCTAAATATATACTACGCTATACTTTAAACAAACTCACAATAGAGGGAAAGCGACAGACGAGTTTTAAACTAATGTGGTTTAAAGGATATTTTGTGTTGTAAATATTAGAGTTCATTTTAAAAGAAACTATAATCTCGTGACCGATAAAAAAAAAGTATCCATTTTGATACATCATTTCCCCTATTTTAACGTTAAAATAGTAAATTATGTTATAAGCTCGAAAAATGTAGTATTTCAGACGTAATGCGGTCGCTAACCTAAATAGCCCGAAAAACATTTTTCGTCCATATGTCATAAGTTATTTTTTATTCGATCTTGTTTTTAATGCGATTGAGAGTTGTAAAATAATGTAGAAATGAAGTGAACCTATACATTTCATCTTGCACGCTAATTTTTTTGGTCTTAATGTTTGTTAGTTAACGATGAAATCTGTAATAGCGTCCGAAAAAAAATTTTTTTTTTGACTAACATAAAAAGTGTTGTCTAGCTAGCAGGGCAATAATCAATAGTTTATTGAGAAGGTTAGCTCTTCGTCTAAATATCTAATCTATAAATCGTCATTTTTTTCCAACACAATCGGTTAAAAAGCATACAATTGTATGTGAACGTTTGTACAAAAACCATCGTGTTAAATCAGTTCTTATACCTGACTGACAACGCCGATCTTTAGCTTTTTTTTACTTTGTAAAATAAAAAGATTAGTTCTTACTATCAAAGAAATTAAATATGCAAGAGAAATAGATCGAAAAGATTAATAATAATTTATTTATTCCTAAGTTATAAATCTTAACTACATCACTTTCTAAACCAAGAAAATAGATAATCTTCCTGCATTATTCCGTACTTAGATTTATTTTTCATGAAAATAGTCGAATCTATGATTTTCGTTCAAATCCATAAGGGACGCTTGTTTTGTATAGATGATTTATGATCTTATTTTCAACTAAAATACTAGTATAAAAAAGTATTTCTTCCGATAAACGTGGAAGGAATAGACATTTAAACAGTTAGCCATAACATACGCATACTGACTTGCATTATTTTCATGGATTGAATGGCTACATCTTTGTGTGTGAAGTGAATTTCTTTTTAAAAAATTACAATGCGGTTTTCAGAAAATAGGACGATTTGCGACTGTTTTAGTCATTTTTTACAAAGTTTCACAGGGCTTAATAACGTTAAAACATTTTTTTTAATTTTTTACTAAATTCTAAACACTCAGTATACAATTTTCAGAAATGCCATGATTAAGAACGGTTCTAGTCATTTTATACAAGATTTCGCATGATTTAACAAATTTAAAACATTTTTTTTAATTTTTACTAAATTCTAAACACTCAGTATACACTTTTAAGAAAATAGGACGATTTGCGACTGTTTTAGTCATTTTTTACAAAGTTTCACAGGGCTTAATAACGTTAAAACATTTTTTTTAATTTTTTACTAAATTCTAAACACTCAGTATACAATTTTCAGAAATGACATGATTAAGAACGGTTCTAGTCATTTTATACAAGATTTCACATGATTTAACAAATTTAAAACATTTTTTTTAATTTTTACTAAATTCTAAACACTCAGTATACACTTTTAAGAAAATAGGACGATTTGCGACTGTTTTAGTCATTTTTTACAAAGTTTCACAGGGCTTAATAACGTTAAAACATTTTTTTTAATTTTTTACTAAATTCTAAACACTCAGTATACAATTTTCAGAAATGCCATGATTAAGAACGGTTCTAGTCATTTTATACAAGATTTCGCATGATTTAACAAATTTAAAACATTTTTTTTAATTTTTACTAAATTCTAAACACTCAGTATACACTTTTAAGAAAATAGGACGATTTGCGACTGTTTTAGTCATTTTTTACAAAGTTTCACAGGGCTTAATAACGTTAAAACATTTTTTTTAATTTTTTACTAAATTCTAAACACTCAGTATACAATTTTCAGAAATGTCATGATTAAGAACGGTTCTAGTCATTTTATACAAGATTTCACATGATTTAACAAATTTAAAACATTTTTTTTAATTTTTACTAAATTCTAAACACTCAGTATACACTTTTAAGAAAATAGGACGATTTGCGACTGTTTTAGTCATTTTTTACAAAGTTTCACAGGGCTTAATAACGTTAAAACATTTTTTTTAATTTTTTACTAAATTCTAAACACTCAGTATACAATTTTCAGAAATGACATGATTAAGAACGGTTCTAGTCATTTTATACAAGATTTCACATGATTTAACAAATTTAAAACATTTTTTTAATTTTTACTAAATTCTAAACACTCAGTATATCATTTTCAGAAAATAATACAATTCTGTACAGTTTTACAAATTTTCACAGGTCTTAATAACATTAAAACATTTTTTTAATTTTTTACTAAATTCTAATCACTCAGTATACAATTTTCAGAAATGACACGATTTAGAACAGTTTTTACAGATATTTACAAAGTCTTAATAACATTATATTAATAATTATCTAACATAATGTATACAATTTCAAGAAATAGTAGATTTTTAATCCATGTACAAAATTCAAGAATCTAAAATACAATTAAATGTAGGCTTTTTTAATTGGCATCTCAGGCAAATTATTTCCCCCAAAATTATCTAAAAAAGATATACCAAAAACATTCTAAAGCGGTTTTTTACCTCTATAAGTATGCAGGCTGATCCGACCCTTGTCGGTTTTATTACCCGCATAAATTAACACAGTAGAGGAATATGGACAGAGTTCTGGGGCAGCGGCGTTTCACTAAAGCTTTGGTTTCCTACAAAGCGGTACCGCAAAAGAGTGGCCGTAATTTGACGGCGAGCTTTGCCGCGACAAAGCGTGTATGTACTTGCAAATCGGAGTGTGTTCCTCCAGAGCGTTCGGCGCAAAAAATACGGCACCGTATTTTCTGAAGCGGACGCTCTGTACGTTGGGATAGTGCAAGCACGATTTTTGACGGTGCGCCAGTGTAGTGATTGTATGTTTTAATTATAATATTTGGAAATTAATTGGTCTAGCGAACAAGATAAAATTTTAATCGAGTTTTTTTTTACTATATCGCTTTAACAGCGGCGTTTGCACTAAGGTTAAATCATAAAAAGTCGGGTTTTATCTCGGGTCAGTTCATAAATATTCAGGTTCAAGTTAGGGTTAGATGAGAAGCCGCCTCGCGAAAGCATCCGGGTTAGGTCGTAAAAAGTCGGGTTTTATCTCGGGTCAGTTCATAAATATTCAGGTTCAAATTAGGGTTAGATAAGAAGCCGCCTCATGAAAGCATCCGGGTTAGGTCGTAAAAAGTCGGGTTTAATTTCGGGTTATTTTGTAAACAGCACCACCGAACCACCCGGGTTAGGTTATAAAACGCACCACCGAACCACCCGGGTTAGATCATAAAACGCACCACCGAACCACTTGGGTTAGATCGTAAAACGCACCACCTGCACCACCTGGGTTAGTTGCACCACCAGCACCACCAGCACCACCTGATCTCGCTCTGTCCGTTTTCCTCTACTATAAAATGTTCAAACTGTTTTCCCTGTACAGCTTGACAGTGTGGTAATTGAAAATAAAATTTTTCTAATTGTGTTGTAAATCATTTCTGGCGTTATTAATTCAAATTCGTCCAAAATTCGACGCTGCAAATCTGCCAAATCTTAAGGATTTGTATTATAAACTCTGTTCTTCAAGGGTCCCCATAAAAAGTAGTCGTTAGGCGACAAATCAGGGGACCTAGGTGGCCACTCGATTGTACCCCCTTCTACCGATCCACCTATTCGGAAAAGTGTTGTTCAAAAATTCGCGTACGTTTCGACCAAAATGGGGAGGAGCTTCGTCCTGTTGGAAGAATGTACTTGCATAATTTGGACACATCACATTTCGTATAGTAGGCACTATTTGCGTTTCCAAGAGCTGAAGGTAAAGTTGTGATGTCAAATTTCCATCAATAAAAAATGAACCGATCTTGTGGTTACTTAGAAGCCCAGCCCACACATTCAATTTTTCAGGGCGTTGTGTATGACCTTTTCTCATCCAGTGGAGATTTTCATTTGCCCAAAACCTACAGTTGTGTCTATTGTCTATCCAGACTTTATACACAAACTGTATAAGTGGGCAAATCTCACCAGAAAACCTACCTGATACACCAAAAGACAATTAAAAAAAACAGTAAAAATATTAAAAAACAGATAAACGTTACAATCACATCATTACAGGTTAACATTCAAAACTTAAACTAAAAAGTATATAAACAAATAGATACAACAAAGAATCAAAAGTATAAGGCCCGTTAAATAAATACAAGGCATAGTAAGTATGGGGGAGGTGCAGTCACCGAGAGGATAAACTCAGCCCAAAATATAAATGCCACCAATATAAAGTACGAGCGTACCAGAGTACCAGCATCAAAGACGTCAATGTTGACAATCAATAATATTGGCGGGCCGGAGAAAATTTATAAGGGTATAAATGTCGGAATTGTCATTGTATTTAACTTGCCTGATGGAGTGTAAAATGGAATAAATAACACCCATTCAACAAAATTAACTTTTTAAAGAGTTAAATTCATAGACAAATTTAATACAACAACTTTGGTCCAATATGAGTGTAAAAATGTGGCAAAATATGTTGATCCGGGTGTTACCATTAACACTACTTTTTTTTACCACTGCTGAAATGATTTTTACCAGGTGGATATTTTTTACTGTGTACTTCTGGGCGACCTCTACACTTAAACGTATCTAGGACTAAAACTAGGCCTTGATATATAAATTGGACCACTCTAAGGTTCACCCTACCAGTTTGTAATAGCAAAATGAAATATAAGGCTATTTTAATAAATAGCGCGGATATTTCAACCAATGGGTCTCCTACCAGGTGTAAAACCCTAGGTGGCAATTTCCAATAAAAATTCGATATATACATACAATGCTTTTCAAAAATGCAAATAAAATGACTAATTACCAATTCGGCTCGACTATCATGAGCCAATTAAGAGGCGAGCTGGTAATCGTGTGTGATAATTCTCTCGACCGGCCATTTTGAAGGCCGATAAATAATTGTTCCAGTAATTAAACCCTAACCGCTCGAACAGGCTAACTAAATTAACTTGTATGTGTCCCGGTGTTAAGTAAATTATAAATGTTCAGTAACTCTTTTTGAGCTTGGCTGATTTAAAGTAGCGAAATTTCCTCTACGTTTTTTTTTTAATCGCATCTGAAGAAGAAGCCATTTACAATCAGTATAAAAACTGTATCATTCAGTGACGCGGATCCTAAAGGGGGGAGATAGGTGCTGAACTTGCCTTCATGATGATTAGCTGTAGAGTGGTGAAAAATATTGTATTTTGTTCTTTCGCTTTTTCCACTTAGTGGTTTTAAAGTGATGGTTTGATCATCAACAGGTTCATAAGTTTAAGGAAACGAGTCACGTTGGTCCTGAATCTTTGGAGATTATACTCGTTGGGAAACACGGCCTCAATGAGGTCGATCCAGAGTGATAACGTTCTTAAGAAGAAAGAATTTTTAATCAGTGTCGTTCGAGAGACAGTAAGCTGAATCACGTACGGATGGGCTGCACTGGCTCGCCGTGCATATCTACCATGCACCGTTCTGGTGAAAATTGAGCGGGCAACCTCAGTTGAGCACTTGCCATGAAAATATTTGTAAAATACTCAAGTCGAAAACCTGCTTTCGATGTTCGAGGCTATCCAGGCTGCTTGTCAGATCATGGTCACCGATCAAGCGAATGGCTCTTCTTTGAATGGAATCTCGCAATCTCAATGTATGTTTAGGAGCAGAGCAAATATGCGAACAGTACTTCAGCGATGGTCGATTTTGAACTTTATAGAGCATCAAACGTTGTTGGGGTGTATAGAGGTTCTTAGTTCGGAGAAGTATTCCAAGCTTCTGCGAGGGCTGATTTAGCAATGGCTGCAACGTGACTATGCCAAGACGTATGGCTATCGAAATTGACACCCAATAAATTAATTAATAAAGCCAAGGGAATTGAGTGTCCCGCCATGACTATATCCGGTTCTTCAACATTAACTTCTTTAGAAAAAACTGCCGTCTGGGTTTCTTAGCGTTAAATTCTACTTGGTTACTGTCACTTCAAGACAGAATTTCCTCCAGGTCTTGCTGCCTATAGAGATGTGCATTGGCAGCCGATGTCCGAGCATCCAAAGTAAAATATGAAACAGGTAGCACACATCAGCGAAACCAAACATAGGATTTTTGGTTTTTTCAAAAGATTGTTGATATACAGTAAAATAGGGTGGACGACAATATAGAACCTTCAGGAATTTCGACGTTGATATTAAATGTGTCTGCAAGAAATCCGTTCATGGTCACTCGCAAAGAACGGTCTTTAAGAAAGCTTGACAGCCATAAACAAAATTGAACCGGTATTCTGTATGGTCTCACTTCAGTTAGGAGCCCCTTATGCCATATTCGGTCAATAGCCTTGCAACTGTCCAGTGCTACCGCCCGGGACTCCCCATGATGTTCTATTGGGTTGCTCCAAACGTGAGTAACATAAGCGAGAAGTTCTCCTGTTAATCTAGACTTGCGGAATCCATACTGGCGGTCACCAATAATGTTAAAGCCTTCCAGGTACTTTAATAATTTTTCATTAATAGCCTTCTTCATACCTTTTAATATAACCTAAAGCAATGCGACTGGACGATAGTTATTTGGCAAGGTCTTCTTGCCTTTTTTGGGTATGGGCTGGACTCGCGCAGTTTCACAGCAGAAAGGAAATATTCCGTTTTTGTAAGATTAATTAATAAGCATACAATATACCAGTGTCAATTCGTCATCGCTAGTCGTAATTACGATATCTGGTATATCGAAGAAGAAAAATATTAGAAGCTCTTTTGATGTCGAGACTCCTCAAGATTCGTTTAACATAGCGGTGCCGAAAAACAATCTAGGGCATTCTCGATTCTACAGGGGGAATGTTCGGTGGCGTTTTTTTCTGATTATTAACCGTTGAATGTGAAGAGAATAATTCCGCCAGTAAGTTTGGTTTTTCCTATGCTTTAGTCGCAATAGTGCCATCAGAACGTGTTACAGGTGGAATGGTTGACTTGGTAAAGTTCTGAGATCATGTGTGTTTTCTAAGTTAGATCCAATCTTTAACTTCTTTTCTTCCTTCGTTCTGGTCATCATTAGATAAGTCTTGGATTCGGAAATAATTCTTTAAATAATTGACGTGCGTCGACGGCGTTAAGTTGGTACTTAAATTGATTGAATTTGGAAGGTTACTTTAACGAAATTAATCGGGTCTTGGTAAAAGCCAGTCTTTTGGTAATTTATATGTACTGTTTGGAAGAGAATTAATGTGGGAGGTTATAATGAGTTCATTTTGCGACACGTCTGTCCGTCTGTAGTAATTTGTTATGACTTTATCAAAAAATTTATTTAACGTCGGCATTCGTAAGTCATTGTGCAGTACGTAAGTCATCCTATGTCTAGGTGCGTCCGCAATAATTCTTAAAACTTTGTTTTGAAAACGTTGCAGTGTTTTCATTTGAGTCTTGTTAATAGTGCACCATGTCGGTATACCGTATGTCAGTACCGGTCTTATTATTATTTTGTACAAGTTCGTCTTTGTCCGTATGTCTATCCTGATATTCCTGTTTAGCAGTGAATAAATAGCACCAAGCTGACCATTCGCTTTTTTCAAGCGCTGGTCCGCGTTTGTGTTCCAAGCCATCCGCTTGTCGAAGCAGAGACCCAAGTATTTCATATTATCGCGCCAGTTTATCCTGGTGTTATTTATAAGCAATCGAGTTTCCGGAAATTTCACTTTTGACTTCGAAAAGTAAATAGCTTGGGTTTTAGTGTCGTTTAAACAAATTTTCCATCTTTTTAACCATTTTTCCAGAAGTTTTATATGAAGTTGCAGCTTTGAGTAAAGTTCTGACTGACGGCATTAGCTACCGACTAGCCGTTAGGACATTCAAGAAGTTTTTCTTTGATCCTCTGGTCTCTGGTTATGTGCTTCTTTGCTTTGGTTTATCGTTTGTTTGCATTGGTTTCGAGCATTAATAAAAATACTAAGAAAGTACCTTTTATCAATTTAAAATATGAGTTATTGTAAGCAAGAAAGAAGATTTTAAGTATTTTTTTGTAGATACTTTAAAAACTGATAAGTGTACCAAATTTGAAATAATTATCTCGAAAAATATGGGAGAGAAACGAAAAAAAATTAAAGCTTTGGCACCCTGTATATAAAAAAAAATGAAGCATTTTTGACAGCATATTTATAAGTACTTTTTATCTATTTTGACGAGCACTATCACTCCCTTAAGTATCTACGTGACATTCATTAACACCCTCTAAATAATAATATATTCGTGGAAATTATATCATGTGTAAGAAAGCAACAAATAAAAACTGCAATTCCCCAATTAGTTATTAACATTTACTGGTGCTTTTATTTCTACGACATTTGATTTAACAGGGTTAGCAAAGTACACCTTGTATATTATTCAATATTTAAAGAGCGCTAAACTTTTTATTTTTGATAATACAGCGTGTCCAGAAAAGTTCTAGACATATGGGAATTTTCTTTATTGTTGATTTTACGAAAAAAAGTTATTCTTTATAAAAAGTTCTGCCTGATGCGCAAATAATATTGACATATCAAAACTTAAGATATCATGTACAGGAGGCAAAAAAATATAGAAACACAGAATTACGTTAAGAGGGAAGTACCCTCAATTTTTATTTAAGAGCAAATTGTTATAACAAAAATTTCCTAAGGACTACAAAACGTGGTCAGATACAATTTTTCGTTAAAATATTTTAATTTCTAGGGTACCATCAAAAACACGCTGAGCATTCATTACCTCTTGTTGGAAACCAATTACGTAAAAAAATAATGCCAGATTATTTCATGTTCTAAAATCAACCTATCTACCTATCAGGAATATTAAAAACATTTAATTTCCTTAGAGCAAAAATAAATTGTGAATGTGAATAATAAACAATATTTTAGCAGTTACATGATAGTGATCTAAAAACAGATAGTTTAAAGTGAAAAATTATGTCTCCACATGCCCCCCCTTCTTTTTCCATGCAAACTACAGTACGCCTTGTAATTTCTCTTACTGTCGTCCGTATCATATTGGGAGTGATTTCTTGGACACAGTTTGTTATTACTGCTTCAAAATGGTCAATATCCTGAAAAAGTATTTGCCCATACACCATCAACGGTGCGAAAATACTTCATTCAAATACCCAGTTACTGTGTTAGTACTATGGCATGGGGCTCCATCATGTTGATACCAAATTGTACGTCTTATATAGTGGAGGTTCGTCAAGAAATTGAGAAAACTGATTCCTTAAGAAGTCCAGGTAAATGGCAGCATTTATATTTTCTGGGAAAAAGTATGGTCCAACGATCCGATCATTAAAAATGCCACACCAAACATTGGTTTTAAATAAATATTGACTACGGCATTCGATTGTAAAATTTGGATTGTTGTCACTCCACCACCGACAATTTTGGGAGCATACACGCAGTTGGAAGTAACATGGCTTCATCTGTAAATAATATTTCAATCAACTTCACACTCGCCTTGGAACCACGCGCAAAATAGGAAACGGGATTTAAAATCTCTAGGAAGAAACGCGTGAATGTATTTCGGTTTATATGGATGAAATTTATTTATTTTTAAAATATTACTAGCAGTAAACTTTTTGACGTCAACCGGAATAGTTTTTGACAATTTTCTTAAAGACATTTTCGGGTCTTCGATAACCGCTTGCATTACATTGAGTTGCTTTTCTTCTGTTGTGGACTATTTGTTGTGTTCTTTCTTAAATACATTTTGGACTGAACCAGTAGCATTAAATTTATTCATTACGTTTGCTATAGTGGCGCTACATACCATTTTGTCAGGGTGTCTAGTATTAAATATGAGTGCGGCTTCCGTAATAGGCTTATAGTGATCTCCGACAATAAGTACAATTTCTATTTTCTCCTGCAGCGTTAACTTTACAACCATGACGAAACTAACGAAAAACTCTTGTTAATAAGTCGAAAAATAGTAAATGATTTTTAACTAACATGTCAATATTCGTTACTATAGTATCGCACATAGTTGTTGCAAGATTGATGTAGGTAACTGTTAAAGAAATAAAATAAAAAAATATTTTCCAAAGGCTTTTTGATGGTATCTTGTAAATTAAAATATTTCAAGAAAAATTGTATCTGACCACGTTTTGTAGTCCTTAGTAAAGTTTTCCTATAAGAATTTGCTCTAAAATAAAAATTTTAACGTGATTCTGTGTTTCTATATTTTTTTTCCGCCCTGTAAATGAGATCTTAAGTTTTGATATGTCCATAATATTTGCGCATCAAGCAGAACTTTTTATAAAGAATAACTTTTTTTCGTAAAATCAACAATAAAGAAAATTCCCATATGTCTAGAACTTTTCTGGACACGCTGTATAATAAGTCTATGTTTGTCAATCATCAAGATAACATTTTTACAACTCGCTGAAAGAACTCAAATACATTCACAAGTTTTTCATGTTGGCTTGAAATAAAATCAAACACTCTGATTTATTTGGTGAGCGGACTAAAAAACGAAGATGTATACTTACATACCCCAAATAAAGAAAAATTAACAAATTAAGCCAGTTCTATTCACCAAATTTAATTATACATTCGTTGTTATGTAAATTTCATCCACATAAAAGATGATAAATTCTATCTACGGTCCATTTGAATGTGTTCGTAATCTTTGAATTACAGAGGACATTCTTAATTTCGAATACCTCGTATATTAAACTTGACGGCATTTAAAGAATTATTAAAGGAGATTTGGACGCCAAGGTGTGTCTTGGTTTTTCGAGTTATAAATTGAGTAATTTTATTAATGACAAATTTTTTTAATGGCGGGCAAGTATTTGAATAATTTGAATAGAATTGAAGCTGTTTTGATTTAAATTTGACCACACATTAATGTATATATTATGGGATATGGGGGGAACCATGGAGATACCGCATCACGAATCAATTTTATTTACAATTAACGGTAGAAATGATGCCCTTTGGTGGCAGTTTTGAAAGTACTGTGTTACTATGCTCGATAATTAATTGCACTGCCTTCCACTTGACCATCTAAACCACAGGTATATATTTATATCAATAGTATTTGGTAAGGTACGAGAAAAGCCTTAAGGTGGATTTATAAACTCGAAAAGTTGGCGAGGTTGAGGTTCAGTTGGTGTTGGAAATAGGAATTCAATTTAAACTAAAGGGAACACTCAGTTCTATTTATACACTCGTTCATGTTGTTGATGTAAAGCTCATGTAAGGTTCGAAAACTTCCCGGGAAGATCGAGATAACCAATTTTTATGCTCGGAGTTCGGAATATCTAACCTCACAAACTTGATCGAACTTCAACCTCACCAACTTTTCGAGTTTATAAATCCAGCTTAAAGCTGGATTTATAAATGGATTTGATATTCGACAGTTCAGAAAATGGTATTTATAAAGTCAGTAGCAAAGTTCGAAAAATTGTTTGATTGGTTGAAGTTCGTGTTCAATAGAACTGAACCTCACCTTTTCGAGTTTATAAATCCAGCTTTACTTTGTCTTAGTGTACACCAGGTACTTTTTCTAACTAGACAGAGATGTCAACTACCATATGTATGCATGTCAATTAATCATCAAAAAGCTCTTGATAACGTGCAACCCAACACACTCATTAAAAGAGATGAATCTAAATTTAAAATATCGTAAAATAAAACTAGAGCTTGGAGAGGGTTTCGTGCCATTCAGGGCAACAACACCGACGATACAAGGACTCGGTGCACTCGTGGACGTCTGTTATAATAAAAAGAGCCCTACCCTGGCATTTTTTCTCTGGATACTGATTATTCAGTTAAAGATTCGTCTGTACACAACGAGAGTTTCAGTAGCTTTATAAAAGAGAATTTCTCAGAATTAGAGTCTAAGTACCTTCTTTTAACAAGGTTTTGCAGACGCCAGAAATGGTAGAAAAAAAAACATTAAACTATAGGGCACAAAAGGTAATTAAAGATCTGTTTAGGGAGAATGGTCAGAAAGATATAATCGTTACAAAATCGAACAAAACTCGACTATATAAAAAACCCAAGAAAGTTTTTGAAAAATGGTATTGCCACTTAGGTATGTGGTCAAGGTAAAATGATTGATATGCGGCTATGTAATATATGCTTAAGATACGTTCACGAAAATGTGTTGAATTGACCAAAAATGATAAAGAACCTTCGTTTATATGCGATACATCAGTGGCGGATCCAGAGACCTTTCTTGGGGGGAGGGGGGAATTAGGGGAAATTAGAATTGACTTTTACTTTTGGGTGTAACATCTTTCTACTATACTGGCAACTCTATGAATTCTGAGGTCCAAGGGGGGGGGATTTCCCTATTCCCCCCCTCCCCGTGAATCCGCCACTGCATACATGTACTTATTAAGAACTAATTTATTAAGTTTACGTGCTTCAGTACTTCAGACTTAGTTTATACCTAATTGGTTTATCTTCATAGTTTTGTTTTGAATTTATCTTTACTTTTGAGAAATTTTTGGTTGGTTAATGTTTCTAATAACCATTTAGGAATTTAGTGTTTCTTATTATTGTATGTACTTTCTGTAATAGAGTGTGTGCTAATCGTTTTAATTATAAAATAAAGCGATATTTATACACAATATAAGCTTTTATTACATGGGCCATATTTGGGCTTGGGCTCCTATGGCTTTATTAAGGACCCACGGTATTTATAAGACCCACTTACAATCTCTTGTGCTTTTTTCATATCTGGCTTCGTTTGCGACAAAAAAAAATACTCATTCTAAAGCTATCCATGGACAACATAAAATAACAGCCAGAGATAAAAATAAACAATTCGACCTTACAGTAAATGAGCAAAATGTCCACCTTCTGATAAAATGCACGACTGGATTCAATAGGTTTACTTTTATTATCACATTTTTGGCTTACTACATCTGCTATTTATAACAAATTATTGCCAAGGTCAAATGAAATACCTACCTATCTGCTTTGGAGAGCTGCTGACAGTGATAGTATTGTCATATTATCAGTAAAATTCAGAGTTGTCAATTAGCAATAATTCCATCATGAAAAATTTGACTACCGCTAAAATGGCTGGCATGCACTTTATTTATGGATAAGCAAATAGAAATGCGGAAGAAGCACGGAGAATTTACCAGGACATATATCGTAACAGAGTAATCCCATGTGCTAAAACATTTAAAACGATACATTCGTGATTATGTGAAACTTGGAGTTTTAATAAAAATACAGGTGGTGGAAGACCAGAAACTGTAACAACGCCTGAACTAGAAGAAGCTATACTTGATGCGATAGAAGAAGATCCTTCAAATAGTACCAGGAAGATTGCACTGCAGCTTGAATTCAGCCCAAAAACCGTTTGAAAAGTTCTAAAAAGAAACCTCCTGTACCCATATCACATACAGCGGGTCCAAGCTCTACTACCTCGGGATTTTCACCCAAGATTAATGTTTTGCAGGTGGTTGATTCATAGGATGGCACACAATAATAATTTCTTACCACATATTTTAGTTACGGACAAGGCAATTTTTTTACGAGATGCTAACATGAACTTTCACAATGACCATTTTTGGGCCGACGAAAATCCCCACGTTATTAGAGAAAGTCATTTTCAGCAACAATTTTAGCTCAACGTTTGGGTAGGAATTATTGGTGACTACCTAATTGGCCCATCTTTTTACCGCCAAGATTAACAGGTGAATCCTACACGGACTTTTTGCGACATCATTTACCCATTTTATTAAAAGAAGTACCCTTACATGTAAGAGTCAACATGTGGTTTATGCACGACGGGGCTGCAACTCATTTTAGTGTTCTTGCTCGTCATCATCTCGACATCACCTACCCTAATCGCTGGATTGGACGTGCAGGACCTCAAAATTGGCCAGCTCGCAGTCCTGATATTAATCCTCTAGATTTTTATTTATGGGGTCATCTGAAGGCTCTTGTTTATAAAACTCCTGCACTAGATGTGAATGACTTGAGCAATCGGATAATTGACAATTGCAATGTCATAAGGAATACTCCAGGTATCTTTGAACGTGTCAGACAGTCAATGACAAATCGATTGCAGTCGTGAATTTTTGTAGGTGATTTAAGCTAGCATGGCCTTGTTAGGAACGGATACCTTAATTGTCGCAATGCATGTTAATTGAATTGCGCCTCTAGTTCAGTTTTTGGTCAAATATAAGTCCCAGTGACGGCTGTGATATCAGCTTATTCCGAATACCAAAAATCCTAAAGCCAATGAGTCAATGTGGGATTTTCAAATTAAAAATTTCAATCTACAATGTCGATTCAATTACGAAATATTTCAAATTAATAATCTGACTTCCTTATCGGGTTAATTCATATTTTTTCAATAAATTTCTCCGTTACTAATACAGCGCCTGTCCGATTTCCGCCATCAAAAGTTATAATCTTCGAAAAGGTACAACAAATACATAATCGAGCCCAGCGGGGGCGCGGACCTCCCTGTCAGTGCGGACATGCAGACAACATTATTATTAAAAACAGCCGACGAATAAGATTATAGTTAAATTATTATGTTTCCACTAACGACATTTATAGCTTGAAAATTCTCAAGTCACGCTGTCGAATGGTCATGTTGCTTAAGCCAACATTAAATTAAAGCGATTTAGATTTTAAATCAATATAGAAATTGCAAATACTTTATATCTATAAATTATTTTCTTTTGGGAATTTAATTTTTGTTCCAGAAATATAATGCCAATCGGTTGTACTTTCTAGCCTTAACTCTTTCTTATTAATAACACTGGTCAACACATAATTTGGTGCCGGCAATTTTTTTACTGTTTCTAGGTAATTTGGGTCTGCTTAATCTAAAAATAACCTCAGATTTGCTTCATTAGATCGTTTGCAAAAACTGGGGCCATAAGCTATATTTTCGAGATTAAGGGTATTTTATATCGCATAGTTATATATGTATTACTGCTACCATCAAAAAAACAACTCAGGAATGGAAGAAAAATGTTTATTGTACACCACAAAAAATACGAAAATCATCTGTCAATAACATTAATAATATTAACTTAAGTTATTAATGTAAATTAACCTAAACTAATTAATAAAAATCTGCATCACCCAAAAACTTCCTTTTATAAGATTTTCTCGCATGAGATTGAAGCGACGCGACAGTCTCGTTGAAGACTCCAGCAGTAATCGGCCATCATGTGAATGTCCCATCTACCCTGATATAGTTTCCATAGTTTTTATATCCTGATAGAATCGTTCCCCCTGTTCGTCAATAAGGTCGCCAAGATTTTCTGGAAATCGTTCCAAGTGGCTGTGGAGATAATGAATCTTAATGCTCATATTACACCCGTGTTGGTTAAAGTTGTTGAGCATATCTTCCACTATCTCTCGGTAATTTTCTGATTTCTTGTTTCCGAGAAAATTTTGCACAACTTTAACAAAAGAGCTCCATGTATTAAGTTCAGTTTCGGTCATCGATTCTGTAAAATGTGAATCTTTTATCA
Source organism: Polydrusus tereticollis (assembly GCA_963920685.1). Classification (NCBI taxonomy): domain Eukaryota; kingdom Metazoa; phylum Arthropoda; class Insecta; order Coleoptera; family Curculionidae; genus Polydrusus; species Polydrusus tereticollis. The sequence goes on along the minus strand of OY987330.1, from coordinate 32,248,927 downwards.
GCTCTCTGATCTGAGGTCCATCAAATATTTTGGCTTTCAATTTCTCCTTGCTAAGTGCAAGAAATTTACTGGACAAGTATTCAAAACACGCACCATTCTGGTCTAAGGTATTTACAAATTGTTTCATTAGTCCTAGTTTAATATGCAAGGGAGGAAATATGATTCTTTCCGACTTCCCGTTCAATCAACGCTTTATTAATTACGTTAGCTTCTCCTTGTACTAAAGCATCTCTACAAGGCCACTCTCTTCTAATCCAGTCTTGATCCTTAGCCCTGCTGCCTCAAAGACACAGGAAACAAGGATATTTTGTATAACCACCTTGCTGTGCCAAAAGAAAGTTCACCATTTTTAAGTCAACACAGATTACCCACTGATGTTCGTCATATTTAATTTTATTAAGCACTAACGATATTGTTTTATATTCTTCTTTTAATTTTGTAGAATGCCCAATTGGAATCCTTCCATATATGTTACCGTTATGTAGAAGGACACACTTTAAACTTCGTTTGGAACTGTCGATAAAGAGACGCCAATGGTCTGGTGTGTACTCTGTTATACCCATTTTCTCTTACAGATCTTTAATATCATTACAAAAACCATATTATCCTTCTGAGAGAAAAGTCATATTTTTCTCTGTTACGGTAGTACGTAATTTTGGTACCTAGATAAAGAAGATTATTTTCATTTAGTCTGGAGGCAAGTAACTCGGCAGACTCTTTTGGGAGGTTAAAATCTCTGACAAGGTCAGTTAGCTCCTCCTGAGTAAATCGTTCGGGACTTGTTAAATCTCCTGCAAAATCGCTCTCCTCTTTTTCAAATCGGTCACTCTGCAACTCGTCAGATGATGTTTCGACTGTATCCTCTGGTATATGGCACCATTTAATCTGCCTTCAATAAAGAACGGTCCAATAAGATGATTCCCTATAATCCCCGCCCATATGTTAACCATGAACCTTTGTTGCTGCATTGTCTTTACTGTTGCATGGGGATTTTTTTCATGCCAGATATACAAATTATGGCAATTTATTACTCCGTCTCGGGTGAAAACGGCTTCGTTTGTGAACAAAACAATACTAGTAAAATTATGATTTTGCCTAAATCGTGCTTGCGTGCTTGACTCTTGCAGGATAATCAGCAAGAGACACGACATCCCAACCAGCAATTTGGTATTTTATTAGGGTCGCGAAAACGCTTCCGACAAAAAAATTATAAAACAACTGTAGGTACCCTCAGAAAAGTTTTTAATGCGTTTCTACAACAGCTGTAAATGCAAAATTGGCACCATTTTATAAAATACTTCAGTAACCATTCTTTTTCAAGCACTACATAATAATATAATAAACATTTCTGTAACTCTAAAAAAACATCAGCATTATAAAACAGTTTTATTAAAGCTTTTCATATTGAACTATGAAACATACTTGCATATTGTATTTTTAAAACAATTAAATAACAGTTTTAAAAAAGGTTTTTAGTAGTTTCAGGTAAATTTTATAAAATGAAACATAAAATAACAACCATAAAACAAAAAGCTTTTTAAATTTATTTTAAATGCCACAAGAAGCAATTTTATATTAGACAAAGGAAAAATATAATTAACGTCGCCAACTATTTACAAGAAGTAAGAGGCCATTTTATTTATTTCCTTTTTAATTATATTCTTCATATTATTTAGAGGCGCTCATTCATTGTAATGCAGAGACCAAATTTTTACTGCGAAATAAATTTTATTGAGAAATACAGTGTCACCATTTAAGTCCGCACCATATGGAACTTTTTTTTATTAATGAGGTTAGTTAAAATTAAATTTGGACAATCGTTTTTGCTTCAAATTAGACTAAAAATTATATAATCAAATGTCACCATCTGTCATTCGGTATCTGTCAAAAATTACATTTTAATCAAAAAATGCTGAAAAATGGCATTGTTTTACCGAATTTCAAAAAATTTTATTAGAAAAAGTTGTTTCTAGTACAATTCTTGGGCTAAATACAAAGTTTCAGTTTTCTAGCTCAAAGTTGATTTTTTTGCCATTTTTTCTAATTAACTTTTTTTTTATTTAATGTAAGTTCGCTTAATGGATATTAAACTATTTGCTTATACCATACTCAATATTTTATTTAGTTTGTATGAGCTTTTTTTTACTAGAATGCCATTTTTTTTCGAAATTTAAAATTAGAGGCAAAAAAATTTGACACAGGTGGTGCAAAGTTATCCTAATTTAAAAATTTTAACAGACATACGTCAGATGTTTCGTTTTTCAAATGACAAATACATCTAAATATTTCATAGAAATTTTATTTTATACTTAAAACTATCATTATTATTTAAAGGAACAAAAAGGAACTTTAATCATTTTAAATAGGTAACACAAAAGCAATATAAATTTCACATTTCAGTGTGACGTCCTTCTCGCTCTATACAAACACCCGTCCGTCTATAAACGTCTTTGACAGCATTTTGTAAAATGCTTGGTCTTATATCGGCGCAACACTGTCTTATCGTTTGTTCCAAATGCTCGATATTTCTAAACGGTCGATTCTTATAAACTTTCTGCTTAAGATAACCCCACAGAAAAAAGTCTAGTGGGGTTATGTCAGGCGACCTGGGTGGCCAGTGACATTCTCTATCACGCCCTATAACTCTGTTTTGAAATAATTGGTTTATGCGTTCTTTCACTGCTACAGTTTGATATATGGGTGCACCATCAAACTGATACCATAAGTTATGTCTATGGTGTAAGGGCATGTTATCCAAAACTTCGGTAATCTCGTTATCAAGAAAATCCAGGTACCTTTCACCAGTTAAGTTTACTCTAAAGAAGTATGGTCCAATAAGCTCATCTTTCAAAATTCCACACCAAACATTGGTTTTAAAATGATACTGGTCGCGACATTCAATTGTGAAGTTAGGATTTTCTTGGGACCACCATCGGCAATTTTGTGAGCTCACGGTACCATTCGAAGAGAAAGTGGCTTCATCTGTCCATAATATCTTGTATGGAAAAAGAATATTCTCCTCATATTGTCCCTGATACCAAAACGAAAAATCAAGTCGGATATCAAAATCGCGTTCTTTTAATGTGTTTATAAACTTGGGTTTATATGCCCCAATTTGACATTATTCTTGAAACAGTGCTATGCTGCAAATTTTTTTCTGGATGCCTCTCATTAAAAATGGCAGATACTTGCCGGTGAGGCATATTCTCTCCACAAATTAAGACAATTTCTATTTTTTCTTGAATGGACAACATTGGTGATAACACTGAAAACTATAACTTGCGAAAATATTCAAATTTATGACATTTCTTTTATTTATTCGGCACTCTAATTCGTTTTTTTTTCCATAGCCTACTTATAAAATTCAAAATTGCCTTGATATTTTATTGTGGATAAAAAGAAAATGTGTCTAAATTTTGAACTAATCTGATATCTGGGAATTTTATTATAAGTTTTTTAAACTTCTTAGGTGTATGTACTATCAAAAAAATGGAATATCTGACGTCTATCTGTTAAAATTTTTAAATTAGGATAACTTTGCACCACCTGTGTCAAATTTTTTTGCCTCTAATTTTAAATTTCGAAAAAAAATGGCATTCTAGTAAAAAAAGCTCATACAAACTAAATAAAATATTGAGTATGGTATAAGCAAATAGTTTAATATCCATTAAGCGAACTTACATTAAATAAAAAAAAGTTAATTAGAAAAAATTACTAACCTCATTAATAAAAAAAAGTTCCATATGGTGCGGACTTTAATGGTGACACTGTATATAGCATATTTAAACGAATTTAAGGGAAATTTCTAAAACGCAAAAAAATTAGCTTTGTTGATTTGATCATTTTCTTCAGAAAAACTTAAGCCAACCTGTTCTAGGCATCATTGTTTTATAATTCTAATATATTTACCAGCTGTAAATATTAACATAAATGAAATATTTGACATTTTCAAGTCTGTCCATTTTTATGTTCCCGAACGCTACCATTCAATAATGGCGTCCTCCTATAAAATAATTTCGTATCAATAGCAAGCATTTTAAGATAATTAAGCTACTACGCAATCTCTTTAAAACCTTTAAAATATATTTAAGCGTTAAAACTGACTGCGACAGGACCGAACTGCTTTAAAACTAAATTAATATAAACTTATGGAGTGTGGTCTATCCTAATCACATGAAGATACAACGAAATATCATTTCATTGATTAATAAACACAAAAATAAATACAAATAGTAGAGGTTTAGTGATTATTTCGGTGTCGAGACGATTGATTGTTTTATTTTACTCTACCGTATTATTAATATCAACTCCAATGTTCTTGTTACACATCATATTTTCATAATACATCTTTAATCTTCTTCGAAAAGCACCACTTTTCTTAATTTTTTTCCATTGTTTTATATTCGACATTTTTAATGTTTGTTTAGTTTAGGACCCAAAACTGACAAAAATCTTTACTCTAGCCTAACCTAACAACAGGTGACTCAGGAATGGTATAAAATTAGTTGTCTTTTATTATGTAGTTGGCGACAGCAAATGTATATTCATGAGAACAATTTAATTTTATAAGAAATTTGTTTTTGTTTCTATATTGTAGTAGAATTGCCATACTATAAAATAATTATACCGGGTGTTGCATCGTCGAGCAGGACATAGGAAATCCCATGTAATTTTAAATGGGGTCAATTATTGGCTTCCCTAATTATTTTAGAGAAAAATTCTATTTAGGTTTATTAAAGAGCACTAAAACCCACATTCAATAGAATAACTTTAGATAGCCCGTTTACGGGTTATCGCCGATTTCTTTTTAACTATTTCTCCTTTTTATGGCCCCGTATTTGCGGGCACCAGTCAAGGTAAAAGATGACTGTCAAATAAAGTTGTCATTTTGAAATGTGTGCTTTATTGTTATAAAAACTCGTACATCGAAAATATTAGCCATGAATTACACTTCTGAAGAAAAAATATTAATGATTAAATGGTATTATTAAGGAAATAGTGTCAGACATGTTTGCTGCTCTGTATCCGAATAGACCGATACCTGCAAAATCTACAGTCGAAAGGACTATCAAGAAATTTGAGACAAAAGGCACTGTAATAAATAACTGCAGATGTGAAGAAAGGCAGGAACAAAGAAGAGATGCAAGAAATGATAGGGACTTGCAAGTTTTATTGTGCGTGGAAGAAAATGATGGGAAGATCAGCACAAGGAAACTTGAGGATGACATAGGATTAGATCACACCACAGCGTTACGAGCTTTGAAACGACATAAATATCATTCATACAAATATGAAAAGCACCAAGAGCTAAGAGATAGGGACGAAATACGACGACAGGAGTTTTGTTTTGGTATGATGGAAAGAGCAAACATGGATAGGGAATTTTTAAAAAACATTTGTTTCACTGACGAATGCACATTTACCTTAAACAATGAACCCAATGTTCAAAATTATCGATATTGGAGTAAAGAAAACCAACACAGGTTTGTGGAAACAAGGACGCAATATCCACAAAAAGTTAATGTATGGGCTGGGATTTTCGGAGAAAATATTATCGGGCCATTATTTCTTACACGAAATTTAAATGCAGAATATTTTTTGGAACTACTTGAAGATCATATTTAACCTACTTTACATGATGCCGCCAGGGAAAATCAGGAAGTTTGGTACCAAATGGATGGCTGCCCGGCACATAGTACCCTGGCTGTCCGGGAATATTTAAACCGTGCTTTTAATGGAAATGTTATTGGCTTAAATCATACAGTAAATTGGCCAGCCAGGTCTCCTGATTTATCGCCAAATGATTTCTTTCTCTGGGGCCATTTAAAAAACAGGATATACAAAGATAAAAAATACCCAAATCTAGACGAGTTAAAAAATGCTATTTCTGCCGAATGCAATAGAATTTCAGTTTACCTACTAGCGAATGTAAGAAGAGAATTTTATGATCGCCTCGGTTATTGTCTAGCAGTCAATGGAGGAATATTTGAACATCTTCTTAAATCATAAAGTTCTAACAATTTAATAGTACCTACCTATTAATTAGTAAAATATTGAAACATGTAAAATGTCATAATTAACCTTGTAATTGGATACTTTATTTTAGTTTTATTCAGATTAATTTGTACTCATAAATACACCTTTAATATTTTCGATGTACGAGTTTTTATAACAATAAAGCACACATTTCAAAATGACAACTTTATTTGACAGTCATCTTTTACCTTGACTGGTGCCCGCAAATACGGGGCCATAAAAAGGAGAAATAGTTAAAAAGAAATCGGCGATAACCCGCAAACGTGCTCATCAAAAATATCTAAAGGTATTCTTTTGTATGTGGGTTTTAGTGCTCTTTAATAAACCTAAATAGAATTTTTCTCTAAAATAATTAGGGAAGCCAATAATTGACCTCATTTAAAATTACATGGGATTTCCTATGTCCCGCTCGACCGCGACCGCAACCGCAACACCCGGTATAGTGATCACTAAAATAACACTTTTACTTTTAGAGACGAATTATTTTTAGAAGTACCCTACTATAACTATTTTTCTAGTCACAGGAAGCAACTATAAAACAATTTTAAAATATACTTATGAGGAAATTGAAAATGTCGCCGTCTAGAAAGCCACTATAAAATAATTATATTTTATAGGCTAAAATATTTTTTTAAGTTTTTCATAGAAACGTTTCTGCAATGATTTTATGACTGTTTTAGAAGATATAAGATTCAATCGTTATAATGATAACGCACGGAACATATGGGAATCGGCCCTCGGTTAAAAACTTTCATACTCGGGAATGTTATCCAAAAATCGATGCTGATCAAAAGTCTACATGGTCACGAGGTCCGAAAATGCGACCCCGGGGAGTTACCTTCATCGCAATCAAAATAGTGAAAATGAGCAAATGCACCCCCCTGTGATTTTCCATTGTACATATATCTATATCACACAGATATATCATATACAATACATATACCGTTCATTAGAATTAGAAAAAAAAGTGTTCAGTGGTTAAAATAAAGTCGTGAGAAATCTTGAAAAAACGTCTTGAAGTCTGGAGTGGAATTTCGATAAAGTCTGGAAAGTAAGCAAAAAGTGTTGAAACTAAAACTTCGTACATCTGCAAACATTATTCAGAGTGGGTTTTTTACCAGGTTTTTCTTGCTCTTTATTCTGAAGTGCATTCTTTCTGTTCGCGATTGTCGTTTTTTTCTCTTCTTTGTTTCTCGCGATACAGCCTAACACATACACACGTGAGAAAAGTGCAATTGTTCTTGCTAGTTAATTATCAATAAATAATAAAAGCGTAAAAATCAGGTGTTTTTATATATACATCAGAGTTTCTCAATTCGCTGGTGATTGGGTCCAGATTTACTTTTAAGGCAGTTGACGTGTGAAGATTTATTAATAGTAGTGTACTTTGTGCTAGAAATAGTTTTTCTCAATCTATTGATAGTGAATAAAAGATGGCGGCGAGATTGCGATGTTATGTGTGCAACCTATTAGGCGGACCTCAACAAATGCCACGAATTGGCGACGATGTTGACAAGCAACAAATCGCAGTTTCACGACGTGCCGCAAACGAATTCGTAGATCTTGACGTTCAAAATGATCACCGAATTTGTTTCAATTGCAATCAATCTATGAATAATGAGATCCGACTGATTAGAGAAAATCCTACACATTTGAGATTGAACGTGTTAAATCAAAAGAGGGAATGTGCGTATTTTATCTGCAATGCTCCTGATGAGGTGAGAAGAGTCAGTTTGGAAGCGAGGCTCGATGTTTTTGTGCTTCGCAATATATATGTGCCCCAAGACGTCCGTTGTTGCGAACACCATTTTAATCACGATGGCTTTATATTGAGACCTCTTATTCATGGTCTTAGATTCACCAATCCATGCCATATCAGGGCCAGAGTTACAGACAATCTTAGAACACTTAAGAAATCTCGCTTTAGCCAATCCAAGGCTCACAAATCCAGATTCTTTTACTGATGAAGAATTTTCCTGTTTGTATCCGCTGAACAAACTCCAGTTCGAAGACCTTCTGACTTATTGTGAAGCAGTTCAAGATGCAAACGCTGCCGGTGAGTTTTTCAGGCGGATTAGCCGCAGAGACTTGATGGTTTTTCTCTGCAAAATGAGACAAGGAGTGTCTGACAAATTTTTCAAAGTTATCTATAATTATAATACCCCACAAACTGTTAGCATGGCAATGAACACTGTTCGAAGGTCATTAGTAGGAAGATTTGTCTCAGAAAATATTGGCGGTCAGGCGATCGGGAGGCAAAACTTTATCGCTCTCCATGTATCGGGTTTCGCTAATATATTATTCAATGAGGAGCCCGACGTCCCCAAAGCTATTGTCATCTGCGATGGTACATACTCCTACATTCATAAGAGTAGCAATTTTCAAGTGCTCCATGCATAAAAGACGACACTTGCTGAAATCGACGCTGATCGTGGGAACTGACGGATATATATTGTCTATAAAGTCTAATTTCAAACATCTGGGCAACACCTTCAATATTCAGAATGCACGTCATCTAGGGGATGATTACAGAATATGTGGGGCCATAAAAAACAAGTATCACCCTCTGATAATTAAGGAAAACGTTACTGAAAAGGTAGCAAGAACAATGCTGCAACGGGTAAATACAGCCAATGAAATTCGCGCTCGTGTCGAAGTGGATAACCTTCGTAGAAGGAATGCTCAATGGCAGAGACTGGAACAACAAGCACACGATTTTCCTGCGTTGGATTTAGAATACTTGGAGGCTTTGACATTCGGAGTGTATCAAGTTAACCTGGCAAGATCCTACATACAAGATCAACTAGACCGAGATGGCGATGATGAGCTGCAGATGAAACACTGAATGACGAGAGTTTCATTCGAGTTAGAAGGTATTCGAGATTCCGGCACGCTACGAATCACCAGGTTTTTATAAAATATAATGATGAGGGAGAATTCGGTGCCAACGATGGCCCTATAACTGGTTATTATTGCATAATATGTCAAGTTGGGTCTAGAACCCTTGGATCGTGCGCTCACGTAGCCAGTGTTTTGTGATATCTTGGATATGCTCGACACCGACCTAAGATCAACTACTCCGATGGAACACTATTACAAATGACGAGATATGCAGCGCAGACACCTGATGACGACGATCTTCTTTAAGTCGAGATGGTTAATTGATTAAAAAATAAAAAAAAAACCAGAAAAAGCCAATAAAAAAAAAGAACAAAGAAAAACAAAATGTATATGTACGGTAAACAAATAGCAAACTCATCTTAACTCTCCCCCTTTCCCTCCCTCTCCGTCTAGCTCATTTTAAGTTCCCTGCTATGCCCTTTTTATCTTGACTTCCCCACTCCTCTCGCCTTCTTTCGGGCCTTCACTCGCTTCTCTTTTGACAACATCTCAACTTCACAATTTTGATTGCGATGAAGGTAACTCCCCGGGGTCGCATTTTTGGACCTCGTGACCATGGAGACTTTTGATCAGCATCGATTTTTTGATAACATCCCCGAGTATGAAAGTTTTTAACTGAGGGCCGATTCCCATATGTTCCTTGCGGGGTCCTTTATAAAACACATTAGCTGCCCACAAAAAAATAGTGTTTATTGCAGCTCCTATGTAATCAATTAGCATTTTGCCAGTATAAATAAAATACCAATAAAATAAAATAGTTGTATAACCATTAAATTATAAAATAACTTTGTGGATTGGGATGTACCTTTCGGACGTGATAAGGATGTAGCAGTTGTTCTCGAAGGGTCTCATGAACAACACCGGACACCCTGTATATCTAATAATGCCTGTAATGAATTCTTTTTGATATCTCGAAACCAATTTTTCTATGCTATTTGGTAAGTATTCGCACTCATCGGACTGTTTTTTATTATTGTTAATGCATCTCCTGACAAAGATCAGACCGAATACTGCAATAAAGAGTCGTGAACTAATGCTTTAAACATACCAACATTAACGTGCACCTAAAATAAAAGTAACTAGAAAGTGACACATATCATAAAAGTCTAACCTCAACTCATTATTCTCAATTTCACCTTTATAAAAACTCATAAGTCATAAAAATTCATCAAAATTTTTAGTAATACAATCTCATAGATTGAATAAAATCCCTGAAAAATATAATGATTGAAGAAAACGAAATTTTTAGCCTCGGATACCTTTCCAAATCCGTAGAATACATAAAATCCAAGGTACCATTTATCCCAAAAATTCTGATTGTTTGTGGATCTGGACTATCAGCCCTAGGAGACACTCTGGAAGGATCCATTTGCATAAACTACAAAGAAATTCCGAATTTTCCTCAAATTACAGTTGAAGGGCATGTTGGTGAACTAATCTTCGGTGGTCTTGCAGGTAACAAAGTTATGTGCATGAAGGGCAGGTTTCACTACTACGAAGGAAACTCTCTGAAAAAAACTGCAATGCCTGTTAGAGTGGCAAAGCTATTAGGAGTTTCGTTGCTCATTGTAACCAACGCAGCAGGAGGTTGTAATCCTAAGTATAAAGTGGGTGATATTATGGTGATCAAAGATCACATTAACTTTCTGGGGTTCGGAGGGCAGAATCCGTTGCGGGGTCCCAACGACGATCAGTTTGGTGTAAGATTTTTTCCAATGAATAAGGCATATGATAAACAATTAATAAATAACGCCCATAAAATAGCAAAGGATATGGGAATTGAGTCTTCATTCCACGAAGGAGTTTACGCGATGATAGGCGGTCCAAACTACGAATCCATCGCAGAGATCCTGGCACTCAGAACTCTTGGTGTCGATGCCATCGGTATGTCGACAGTTCCCGAGGTTTTGGTAGCCAAGCACTGCCAAATGAAGGTGTTTGGTTTTAGCATGATTACCAACGTGGCCATCGCGGATTATAGCGTCGAGGAAGAGCCAAATCACCAAGAAGTGCAAAAGGCAGTGAACGAAAAGGCTCAGAGATTAAGGGATTTTGTAACCAAGTTTGTTGGTACCTGTAACTTCAGTAAGTGCGGATGTACAAAATAAAATGTTGGAATTGCGTGAAACTATATAAAAATGCAGAGAAAAACAAAAATTTTTTAATAATTGACAACAAATTTTCTTCAATCAAAGCTGTTAGTATTGCAATGAAATTATATTGACTTTCTCTAAATTCACAAAATAAATAAGAGGTTAGAAATTCATTATGTTTTATTTACTATTTTTTACGGTCGTCGTATCAGAGGCCATCTTGAACCGGTCATCGACCGTACGGTTTTTAATCGTGCGGTCTACCGACTGGGTAGTGTGAAACGGCACCTTCATCCTACGAGATATCCGATCTCATCCGGCCTGTTAGGCGTGAATAGGATGGTTTTGATGTCGATCATTTTACACTCTTCCCTAAGACAAGAGCACGCGGTGTTTCCCAAGCGGTCACCCATCCAAGTACTAACCGCGCTCGACACTGCTTAACTTCGGTGATCTGACGGGAACCTTTCCTTTTTAAGCTCTTTATTTCCTATAAATTACATTTCTAAACTATAACTAAAATCTCAACTTATGTACAACAGTCTAATGTATTACATTTCAACCCAAGATATGATATGAACAGATTTGGATGCATACGGACCGTAATAATACGTTCCGAAATGCGCCCAAAGAACCGGGCCATAAGCCCGGCGGCCGTTGGAATGGCCTTGGTTACGGTGTTAGAAATCAGATAATTATCTCATCACTCCCGTACCGGCAAGTGCCTTCGCGGGGTATTATGACGGGAACCGGTGCTTTAGGTGTCGCTAGGCCCTTGCCAGGAAATTCAAACTACGTATAAAACCAGCGAAAGAAAGATTCAAGTTGGCCATCAGATTACACTTCTATTGCGTAGCTATAATTTTCTTTGGTACAACTAAATACCTTATTCAAATTTTAATATGTAACAATAATCTGTTTACCACCTTTTTCATACAAATGATCTAACTTCATTTCAATTGGTGTTTTCTTACAGATTTACATTCCTCCATCTTAAATGTACGCAAAAGTTTATCAATATATTCTTCCTGACTGACAGTTATAACATTACTTTTCCTATCAATATCAATATTCATTCCAAAGATGCTCTGCCTAGATTTTTATCTCAAAACTTTTGTTTCAAAAAGACATTACCTGTCCAATATTCGAAAAAATTAACAAATCATCAACACAATATAATATTATAACTGTGATATAATTTCTATCCTTTTAGACAACCAAACAATGCTCAGCTTGGGATTGTTTGTAACCAAGATAAGTCAAAACAGAATAAACCCTTTCATACCAAACTCGTGAAGACTGTTTAAGTCAAGAAATTGCTCTTTTTAATTTGGAAACCTTGTTTTTATCAAAACATTCCAAACCTACTGTTTGATACATAAAAACTTTTTCTTTTAATATACCATTTAAAAATGCTGTTCTACCATCTACATGTGAAATTTCTATGCCTAACTGATCAGACGAAGCAATAAGTAACCTTAGTGTTGAGTGCCTGACCACAGGAGAGAAGGTGTGATAATAGTCTACACCTTGCCTTTGAATAAAGCCTCTAGCTACTGATCACGCCCGGTATTTCACTTCAACTTCGGAATTGCACTTGCACTTAAAAATCCACTTATTGTCCACAACATTAACATCACTAGTTCTTTCAATTAACTTCCTTGCATCGTTTTTATTAAAAAAAACCTGTAGCTCCTCAGACAGAAATTGAATCTTCTTCACTTTCAATGCAGATATCACACGTAAAGCAAATAATCCTAGTGTTTTTTTAGGTTTTGGCTTCCTTGGTAATCGTCTGGCTTTTTCAGACGTCAACTTGATTGTTTCTTCTTGTTCGATAAGAGAAGAATCACTTTCTGGTATATAATCTATGTCGTTACTTTCTCTTTCATTGCTTTCTTCAAAATCAAAAAAAACTTTGTTTTGTAATTCTATTTCCCCCACTTGAAACTGAAGGCCCTTCTTTAAGAATACCGTTAATAACAACAACTTTTTCTTTTGGTCCTGCAGTTTCCTCAAAAATTCCCACATCTCTACAAATAATCACATCATTCGTGCCACCATCATATACGTGATAACCATTAGAAGTATCACTGTAATCTACCAAAACTATTTGTTTAGATTAGTTGTCTCATTTCAATCTCGTTTTTTTTAAACATGAGCTATCACTTTGCTTCCAAAAACTCTTAAGTGATATGTCGGGTTTACTGTCATTCCACACATCAAAGGGTATTTTCAACAGTAATACACCGATAGAGGAGGCGTCTTATCGGTAATACCGATGTTTTTAACAAGAAATCGATTTTCTGACAAATTTTTACGAAATGTAATTTTTACTTATAATCTGATATTATCCCGAGAGCTTTAGCTCGAGGGTCTTATCTTTGATTATAAGTAAAAATTACATTGAGTGAAAATTTTCTTGGAAAATCGAGTTTCGAGTGAAAAACGAAGGTATGAAGATAAGAAACCGCCTCTAGAGGTGTATTTTATTGGATAATTTACTGAACATAAAAATGAAGGCCGTCTGATAAAGGTAAATATACAAGTTAGAGGTGTTACTAATTTTTTATTTAAGTAAAAAAGCTACAAGCGTCTTTTCGAAAGCGTCTTTTCGAGCTAGCGGTAGTCTTATCGGGTAAGACGACCGTTACCAAGGTGGTTGCTATGAAAATGAGCGTTTTGATTGGTTCAATAAAAGTGAGGTGAATTATCAGGTATAATACCACTAGTGCATCAAAATTACCGATAATTCTGATTGAAAGCGTGTTGTATTGTAACTGAATGAGTTTATTTTCATTTTTGATTAAATCCGAAAGAGCCCGACTTCGAAGAAGGAGGGCTTTTTCGAGATTTAATCAAAAATGAAAATAACCGAATGCAATTACAATACTACAACACGCTTAAAAGCAGAATTATCTGGTTATTTTTGATGCACGAGTGGTATTCGGTGAAATATTTCCCGAAAAATTGTATTTCATATTAAAAAAAAAAACATTATTGTACAATAAATTACGCTACTGGGGGATTATCGCTTCTACTGTGGAATTATCGCTTCTACTGTGGAATTATCGCTGTAATTCTTGCGAAAGACCACACTTCTTATGAGATTTTTTATATATGAGGGAAATATTCCATTTAGACCACTTGCTATTGTTCTGTTACGAAACGTAGTAACAAACAACCACCCATTAGGGTTTCACCAAAATTTCATTACAACTCTTTTAGCTACATTGTTTCATGAGCGATTTGTTATTTTAGTTGATAGTTCTTCACACTTGCCACATACATCTTTTTGAGGTCGCCCAAAGCTGCTAATATGTCCCCTTATTAAGTCACAAACCTCATTGCTTATAGCATATATATTGTGACAACAATTATTTTGTGGTTAAAAATTATTGACGTCAATAACTGTCTATCACAATACCTGGGTAGTATTCAGTGGAGATTCACTCATAAATAAGTCAATTTTAACTTTGATAATTTCTTTTATTTATAAATCAAATATTCAATCCACTTGGCTAAAATAAAAAAAATCCCTCTTCCAATCTTGGCCTCTTCAAAATGAATCCAACCTGTTCATTGCATGGTCCAGCCACTGAATGTATATCTTCTAATTCCTGTCGGTTCAGAACCAATATTGGTCTGGTAAAGCATAGCTTGTGAGTTCTCTGTAGTCGAAATTAAATAAAGTTCTGTTGTTAGGGGATGTAAATCCAATAGCAATAATTAAATAAATCTCTACTATGACAAAGAATCGCACCCAGGTCAAGTCGCAGTGTACGATCTTTTATAGCCAAGAAAGAAATGGGGGCTCCGCTGTTATGGGGTACAAACCCATTAGCAAGAATTAAATAAAAATATTTCTACTATGAAGGAGAATCAATTCACAATTATTGTGTCTAGTAATGCACAGCTTGTGAGTTCTCTATAGCCGAAATAAAATAGGGCTTCACTGTTACGGGGTACAAACCCAACAGCAAGAATTAAATAAAGATACTTCTACTATGAAGGAGAATCAATCCACAATTATTGTGTCTAGTAATGCCACAGCTTGTGAGTTCTCTATAGCCGAAATAAAATAGGGCTTCACTGTTACGGGCGAGTTCTCTGTAGTCGAAATAAAATAAAGTTTCGCTGTTATGGGATGTAAATCCAATAGCAATAATTAAATAAATCTCTACTATGATAAAGAATCGCACCCAGGTCAGGTAGCAGTGTACGATCTTTTATAGCCAAGAAAGAAATGGGGGCTCCGCTGTTATGGGGTACAAACCCAACAGCAAGAATTAAATAAAAATATTTCTACTACGAAGGAGAATCAATCCACAATTATTGTGTCTAGTAATGCACAGCTTGTGAGTTCTCTATAGCCGAAATAAAATAGGGCTTCACTGTTACGGGGTACAAACCTAACAGCAAGAATTAAATAAAGATATTTCTACTATGAAGGAGAATCAATCCACAATTATTGTGTCTAGTAATGCACAGCTTGTGAGTTCTCTATAGCCGAAATAAAATAGGGCTTCACTGTTACGGGTGAGTTCTCTGTAGTCGAAATAAAATAAAGTTTCGCTGTTATGGGATGTAAATCCAATAGCAATAATTAAATAAATCTCTACTATGATAAAGAATCGCACCCAGGTCAGGTCGCAGTGTACGATCTTTTATAGCCAAGAAAGAAATGGGGGCTCCGCTGTTATGGGGTACAAACCCAACAGCAAGAATTAAATAAAAATATTTCTACTATGAAGGAGAATCAATCCACAATTATTGTGTCTAGTAATGCACAGCTTGTGAGTTCTCTATAGCCGAAATAAAATAGGGCTTCACTGTTACGGGGTACAAACCCAACAGCAAGAATTAAATAAAGATATTTCTACTATGAAGGAGAATCAATCCACAATTATTGTGTCTAGTAATGCACAGCTTGTTAGTTCTCTATAGCCGAAATAAAATAGGGCTTCACTGTTACGGGTGAGTTCTCTGTAGTCGAAATAAAATAAAGTTTCGCTGTTATGGGATGTAAATTCAATAGCAATAATTAAATAAATCTCTACTATGATAAAGAATCGCACCCAGGTCAGGTCGCAGTGTACGATCTTTTATAGCCAAGAAAGAAATGGGGGCTCCGCTGTTATGGGGTACAAACCCAACAGCAAGAATTAAATAAAAATATTTCTACTATGAAGGAGAATCAATCCACAATTATTATGTCTAGTAATGCACAGCTTGTGAGTTCTCTATAGCCGAAATAAAATAGGGCTTCACTGTTACCGGGTACAAACCCAACAGCAAGAATTAAATAAAATAGAATCTCTACTATTATAAAGAATCGCACCCAGGTCAGGTCGCAGTGTACGATCTTTTATAGCCGGGCAAGAAATGGGATTCCGCTGTTATTGGGGTACAAACCCAACAGCAAGAATTATATAAAATAGAATCTCTACTATTATAAAGAATCGCACCCAAGTCAGGTCGCAGTGTACGATCTTTTATAGCCGAGAATAAAATAGGGCTCCGCTGTTATGGGATATAAATCCAACAGCAGGAAATAACGAATTTTTATACTCGCTAACCCTAAATAAATAACCTTTCAGGATCTCACCTTTCAGGATACTTCAAGCTCTTGCTTCTCTGAAAGCTGGAGCTCGAATCATAGACAAGGGAGATGTGCTTATGGTAGGGATAGATAGGCAACTTAACATACTAAATTGGTTCCCTTATAGCGCCATTCGTGTCTGGTTGAAGAACTAAATGTAGCACTATGGGCGAGGGGCGAGGGGTCAATGTTGAATTCAAATTTTCGCGCTTCTAACTCTGATGGAAAAGTTAGAAGCGCGAACCTTTTGAATTAAAGTCAATATATTGTGGGAGATTAAAAGGAAGTTGTAACAACGTTTCTGTTGGAATAATAATTAATCCAGGTATACTTTAGGTGCCACCTTGACACCTGACACAAAGGTATTACATTTTTATATTGTAGTTGGCTAGTAGTAACAAAATGTGGTAGTTATTATGAATTGTATCCATGTGCTCAGTTTTTTATAATTTCTCCTAGTTTAATGTTACTATTTTTAAATAAATGCCCGAAATAGAGAAGAAGTATTTATTTAACCAATAGGTTATGGGCCCAGGCATCGTGGTAAAAATTGATGTTGAAAAGTAACATATTTGTTAGTGGTCGACGTTCTGGTTTGACGCTTTTAACCAAGTGAATAGGAATACCCAAAGCAAGTGGAATTCAGGTGAATTTTGAGAAGCTGAATGGCCGGGAAAACTATAATAATTGGAAGTGTGGTATGAAGATGACCCTAATCCATGAAAATTTATGGAAATGTATAAAAGGATATGCTGGTGATGATAAGTCTACAGAAGCAGAGAAGGAACGGTGGAACCAAAAGGCATTAGCAAAGATTTGTCTAATGGTACAGCCTTGTGCATATTCACATGTACGATCTGCGAAAAATGCAAAAGAGGCATGGGAAAGTCTAGAAAAGGCATACGAAGACAAAGGTTTGTCAAGAAGGTTAAATCTTATAAAGTCACTTGTAAGATTACGACTTAAGAATTTTAACACAATGGAAGCCTATGTTAATGAAGGAATGTGTCTAGCTCAGAAATTAGCAGATATGGGGCAGCCTATGGACGATGAATTTTTAGGTGTTATTCTCTTGAGTGGACTGACATCTGATTATGATCCCATGATAATGGCACTAGAAGGATCTGGTACTAAAATTACCAGTGATTTTGTCAAGGCAAAGCTATTGCAAGATGATAAATATGGCAAAGAAAACCAAAATGGGCAAGAATCAGCTTTGTTGTTGAAGAAAAAGACATTCACGAAGAAAAACGTAAAATGTTTTAAGTGCGGATTAATGGGGCACTATAAATCACAGTGCAAAAAGGGTGATAATTATGAAGCAAATCAGGAAAAGCGTCACTACAATGGTAGATATAAAAAAACAATGAAAGAAGAAGCTCTTCAAATAGTGTTAGAACCCAATATATCAAATACAAATAGCTGGTTTATAGACTCTGGTGCAACATCACATATGACATTTCAAGAGGAAATGGTGCAGATTGACAAAAAAAAGGTCCAGGTGTTGGCAATGCAACTGTCAATACAAAAAGTGGTGTTAAGACCATTTCAGAAGTATTTTATGTTCCAGAACTCAGAGCAAATTTACTTTCAGTAAGTAAAATGGTAGAGAAGGGGCGTGCCGTAGTATTTAGCTCAGAAGGATGCACTGTTTATGACTCAGAAGATTTTCAAGTAGAAGGTAGAGTCATAGTAACTGGTTCAAATAAGAATGGCCTGTACGAGCTTGACTTAGCTCGAGAACAGACATACATTTCTAGAGAGAATTCCGAAGAGTTATGGCACAAGAGACTTGGTCATTTAAACAGAGTTAGTATGAAACTTTTACATAAAGGAATGGCTATAGGTGTCAATTACAAGGAAGAACGAGGTGAACAGTGTAGTACGTGTTTATTAGGTAAACAGTGTAGACAACCCTTTCCAAAGACAGGAGCAAAACGAGCCAAAGAGATGCTAGAGTTGGTTCATACAGATCTTTGTGGACCAATGCCAGAGGCGTCATGGAGTGGCGCAAGATATATATTCACACTCATAGATGATTATAGGTACTCGAAAGATTTTCATATACTTCTTAAAGTCAAAATCAGAAGTGTGTGAGGTCTTTAAAGAATTTCAAGTGATGGTAGAGAACCAGACGGATAAAAAGATCAAAAAGCTTCGTAGTGACAACGGAACAGAATATGTGAATGCTGGTTTTGAAAAATACTTAAAATCAAAAGGAATTCAGCATCAAATGACAGTCAGATATACTCCTGAGCAGAATGGGGTGGCTGAGAGAACAAATAGAACAATTGTAGAAAAGACCAGATGTCTAATGCAAGAATCTAAAGTAGATGAGAAAATGTGGGCCGAAGCAGCTAATACTGCAGTATATTTAAAGAATCGGTCACCACATAAGGCAGTCAAGGGTATTACACCGGAAGAAAAATGGACAGGTGAAAAGATAAACCTAGAGAATCTTAGGGTGTTTGGTTGCATAGCTCATGCACATATTCCAGACCAATTGAGGAAGAAATTTGATTCAAAAAGTAAGGTTTTTGTTTTTGTTGGATATTGTGAACTGACAAAAGGATATAGATTATTTGACCCTGAAAAACCTGGTCGAATCGTCAAATCACGTGATGTGGTATTTTTTGAACATCAGTTTATGATAGACAAGAATAAAATTATCTTACCAGTCGAGAAGAAGTCTATTCCAGAAACAATGTTACCCATTGACGAGCCGATTTCAGAAGTAATGTTACCCATTGATGAGCCTATTCCAGAGGCCATACTACCTATTGATGAGCCTATCCAAGATGAAAATTTTGTAGATGAAACTGATGAATTTATACCAAGACGATCTCAAC
Source organism: Polydrusus tereticollis (assembly GCA_963920685.1). Lineage (NCBI taxonomy): Eukaryota > Metazoa > Arthropoda > Insecta > Coleoptera > Curculionidae > Polydrusus > Polydrusus tereticollis. The sequence continues at coordinate 32,229,446 of OY987330.1, read as the reverse complement.
GAGAAAGAAAGGAAAAAGTGTTCTCTGATCATGTAGTATATCAAGTTTCACATACATTGGGTGTTCCATATTCAGTTAGAGAAGCCTTGGAGAGTACCAAGAAGGATAAATGGAGGCAAGCTATGGAGGAGGAATACCAGTCCATGATGGAAAATAAAGCTTGGACATTAGTGGACAAACCACCAGAAAATAAAAAAATAGTGCAGTGCAAGTGGGTGTTTAACGTCAAAAGCGGTGCTAATGATGAATTGCGTTATAAAGCCAGACTGGTAGCTAAGGGTTTTACGCAGCAATATGGTGAAGATTACACTGAAACTTTTGCGCCAGTAGTTAGAAACTCTACGGTAAGGTTATTATTTGCATTGTCTGTAAATTTAGATTTAAAAATTGATCATGTTGATGTCTCAACAGCTTTTCTAAACAGTGATTTAGAAGAAGAGATTTTCATGACCCAACCAGAAGGTTTTATTCAAAATAATGATAAACATAAAGTTTGTTTCCTTAATAAAGCAATTTACGGGTTAAAACAGTCTTCCAGAATGTGGAACAAGACTGTGGACCGAGCCTTAACTGGTTTGGGGTATGAAAAATCAAGTTATGAATCTTGTGTTTATTTTAAAAAAATAGAAAAGAGTTTAGTAATAATTGCCTTATACGTAGACGATTTTCTTATTTTTTCAAATAATGACCAGGAAAGAATTAAGCTAAAGGTAGCCTTGGCAGATAACTTTAAAATTAAAGATTTGGGAGAACCCAAGAAATGTTTAGGGTTAAACATAGAAAAAGGTAAAGATGAGTTAAAAATTAATCAAAAGCACTATATTTTAAAATTATTGAATAAATTTGGTATGTCAGAAGCAAAAATTTCATTAACTCCTCTCGAACCTAACCTTAAGTTAGAAAAGGGCTTAAAATGTGATGAAAGTATACCATATCGTTGCTTAATTGGGTCTTTAATGTTTTTGGCTGTAAATTCAAGACCAGATATCGCATTTTCAGTCAGTTATCTTAGTCAGTTCAATAATTGCTATACAAATGTTCATTTTCAGCATGCAAAGAGAATTTTGAGATATTTAAAGGGTACTATTGATAAAAAATTAGTTTTTATGAAAAATAGTACTGATATCTGTGCGTTTACTGACGCTGATTGGGGCAATGATATTAACGATGGTAAGTCATATACTGGATATTTTTTTAAATATGCAGGGGGTGCTATTTCATGGGAAGCAAAGAAACAACACTCAGTCTTTCTAGTACAGAGGCAGAGTATGTTGCCATTTCTCAGGCATCAAAAGAAGCTGTTTTCATTAAAGGTTTTTTGGAAGAATTGTTAAATATTAATAATCCAATTTTAATTTATAATGATAACCAAAGTGCACAGAAGTTAGTATCAAATCCCGTATTTCATAATAGAACAAAACATATAAATATTAAATATCATTTCATTAGGGAATTAGTTGAAAAAGGGCTAGTAAAGCTTGATTATATGCCTACTAATGAAATGATCGCTGACATTTTTACAAAAGGTTTAACCAATACTAAGCATAAATTGTTTGTCTTAGGTTTGGGCCTAATGTGAATGTGAGTATCACTGGATTAAGGGAAAGTGTTGGAATAATAATTAATCCAGGTATACTTTAGGTGCCACCTTGACACCTGACACAAAGGTATTACATTTTTATATTGTAGTTGGCTAGTAGTAACAAAATGTGGTAGTTATTATGAATTGTATCCATGTGCTCAGTTTTTTATAATTTCTCCTAGTTTAATGTTACTATTTTTAAATAAATGCCCGAAATAGGGAAGAAGTATTTATTTAACCAATAGTTTCTGATATGGCGACAAGCTTTATTAATATTAGATATTTACATAAATTTATATAATAACAAGGCAAGTTTTACCCAGGATTGTGCTGTAAATAATTAACATAGGAACAGCGTTCAGCTTTAAATAGGATCCTCTTCTGCCATGCTCAATTTTTTGGTCATATCCAAAATGTGTGTGACACCAACTCTATAAGTTTTTTGAATGCCAATCTTGTCTTTGCCACAGAGTAATGGACTTTGAATAGCATTTACCCAAAGTTTATGCGTCTAAAAATACACGGACATCATACTAAGATCGTAAACTGTCATAACTCTAAGAAAATCAGTATATAAGTAATGTTTATGATTATTCAGGATCAAAAGGTGTCCTGCCCACATTTTTGTTCAGATAGTAACAATATTTTGTATACAGTATAGGCGCAAGGTGCCTTTTTGGCTCGTCACGATACACCATTTTTATTACTTCGCTAAAACAACAAAAAACTTACCGGGTCGCTTTTTGGAAACCTGTGTATTTTCACACGTTTCCCGCTTTGTACTTTACATCCGGGAGCGCAACAATAAATCACCATTTTAGCAGGATAAAATTTAATTTTAAAATGTCAATGTCGCTTGGGTCCGACTCCGGAAGATATTTTTATTATGGATCAGCGCATAAGTCATATTTTTATCTTTATCACACCTTAGCTGGTACGGTTGAATTCAGAGAGAGAAAGATAGAGAGCGTTCCCCACGCTCATTCTAAATACATGTTTAGCCACTACCAACGTTAGGATATGAACAACCTTATAAAACAAAATCCCTACAATAGCGCCATCATCGTCTGGTTGAAGAGCTAAACGAACGGGGAACGATTTTCACCATTTAAGTTATCATGGCGCTGCATCTCCTTTTATACTCGTCGGTTGCTATCAAAATTGTTTGTTATACAGTAGAACCAGGAAAGATTGGATTTCTACATGAATTTGTCAGAAATGACGTCTTGTCAAAAGGTTAACAGATTAGGTTACATTTTCCTTACGAGGACAAAGAAAACTATGAACGAATCATTAATCGTCAGAAGTGACATTGTATCAAAAGGTTAACAGATTAGGTTACATTTTCCTTACGAGGAAAAAGAAAATTATGAACGAATACGAATAGAAAATAAAAGATTTGGGAGTATCGTTACAATATATATAATTCTTACGGCACCTAAAAGAACAAGAATTAAATGAACCTGTATACATGCCAATTTTCATCAGTAAATGTAGGCAAAATGTGAGGTGTATAGCGATAGCTATATAAGATGTACCGCATTTGAGAATATTTTTGTTGTATTTATACTGTATTTTGTATTGAAATGGAAACCGTCTAACTTACCTACAGTTCTCCCCCATTTGTTTTGGGAGAACCGAACTGCCCTTGTAGTTAGTATAGGCTTTTCCGTCGTTCTGCATTTCTTTATTACTTTTCGTTTATACTTTTCCATATAACGAATGCCCCATTTTTGCTTCTGTGGTCACAATGACGCCGGCGTGCCAGATCCGGAAAAATACTTTTTGAAACTAAATTTTAGGTTAACGCAATACCCTTTGCATTTAAAAACGGTTATAGAGAGGGCAAAGGTACATAACTATTATGTATTTGTTATTGAAAATAAACCCATAAAACACTAATACTCAATAAAAAATAGCAACAAATTAAAGTAATAAAAACTCATTTTTTTCATTGTTTTTAGGAATTTTTTATTTATTGCATAATAGCAATTTCTCTTAGTCTCCTTACAACTACAAGGTCCGTTAAGTCAACATCCCTTTCTCCTGCCCACTCGGTTACTTCATTTAAAGTATGTATAGCAAGATGTAACGAAATTGTATTTAACGGTTCAGGATTTTTGTCGACCTCCTCATCACTTTGGGTTTCTCCGATATCATCATTTTCAGAGTAATTGTCACACTCTCACACATCAGATTTCTCAATGTACCATATTTTACAGGTCAATGACATAACTTAGAGAACTTACAGGATAACTTCTTGCGCCGCTACTGATCAGTGATCATTTCTTTATTAATAAAACCAAGTAGTTAGATATCCGCATCCAAAACAAAGATACATAAAGGTGTGTATTTAATTAATTAATTTAATGCTTCATTTTATGTTATCTCCAAAGTATCTATCTAGTCACACAATAAAACAAGTTCTACCTGTCGAATGGAGCATGTTAAAAATGATTAAGATTCGTTTGAAAATATGTTAAGTGTAGAATGATATATTTCGGTAGGAGAGAGTGCTACTGAGATATTCTGGATTGACATATTTCGAGAGCCTATACAGGACCGGTATATACAGGGTGACCTATTACTAATTAGCCAGGATATGATCATATTATCAAGTACGGGTTTTCATACTGGTTTATTAAAAAATGTCTATATTGTTTTTTTGCGATTATCTTCATTTAATGTTGATGAAAAATGTATCTTAAAATATGCCAACTTAACTTTCCTTACACTGACGATGAGATGTAACAAGAAGCGACATCTCTTGGCGTTATAACAGAAAGAAGTATACAGCAGATTAATGAGATAAGAAATTAAATGAACATTTTTTAACGTATTACTTTAAAACTTGGTACCCGTGGGTTTTTTGGGATGCGAAACCCGAATACGGACACCTTTTCACTGTGGCCATTCGAGGGCGCTTCACAATGAAACAAAAAAGGTACTGTTGTGAAAATACGCTAAAGTAAGCCGTTTTTGAGATATCTCGGTTTTTAGTGTTCGATGCAGCACCGGAATATTTAAATTATTTTGAATAAAAAATTCCGCTATACTTAGTAAATTTTCGGCAGGAAAAAATGTTTTACTTGGGTTAGTTACGGCAAGTTTTGCAGGAAGAATTTGAGTATGGATCTTTTTTTTTTTAACAAATGAGGAACAATTTTATTTTAAAAGTAAATTTAATTAGCATAAACTTTTAGTAATTGTTCAAAATGACCACCGTTAACATAAGTACAAGGATTAATACGACGTAAAAAGTTTAAATTTACTCCTTGCATCAATTCCGCATTGTTCTTTAATATGTTGACTGCATTTTGAATTCTTCCCCACAATTCCTCTTCATTATTAATCGGTCTGGACTAGTCTGGAGTATACCATCGTTTTTAAAGACCCTCAAAAATAATCCAACGGAGTCATATCCGGTGAGCGTGGCGGCCACTTTACAGGAGCGTCATTTCCTCTACCGATCCATCTGTTTGGATACTACTGTCGATGCAAATAATTGCGGACATTTAAACTAAAATGTGGTGGAGCAGCGTCATGCATAAACCACATATCTCGTCGAATTTGTAATGGCAAATCTTTTAATAAATCTGGCAGCGTATTTTGTAAATGTTCTAAATAATCCACACCATTTAGTCGTGGCGGAAAAATGACAGTAATACCAATAATGAAATTGTCAATGATTCCTGCCCACACATTAATTCTAAACTCATGTTGATAATGAGTTACTTTCGTGGCATGCGGGTTTTCATCAGCATAAACATGTTCGTTATGTAAGTTAGTTACACCACTTCTTGTAAATCATGCTTCGTCAGTAAATAAAATGTGCTTAGCAAAATTCACATCCTGTTGTCTTTGTTCGGTAATGAATCGACAGAAGTCCAATCGTTGATCGAGATCCGGAGCCAAAAGGTCTTGTACCTTTGGGATATGATATGGATGAAGCTGCTGTTCTTTTAATCTTCTATGAACTATATCCTTGGATACTCCTACCTCTCAACCTCGGGAGCCCTTATTGCACGTTGCCGTCCATAATCGGCAGTTAAAGGAGTGAAGCTACCGGTTTCGCGAAGGCGTCTATCAATAGCAGCAAATGTTTGATGGTTTGGTATGCGCCGATTTGGATATCTTTCCCTGTATACCCTAACACTTTCGTGGCCATTTCCTTCACAATACCCAAAAACCAATAGCATATCCGTCATTTCTGCAGAAATGTATCCTTAAAGTCAATTTAAAATTTAACTAACACGTTTCAAACGAATTATTTATTCTCGCATTGGCAAATTCTTACTGAAACACTTACTGAAAACAACATAGACTGATAGCGAAAATTCTTAAAATACGAAAAATGTTTACATTTAAATAGTCTGTTGAAAAAAAAATTTTAAAGGTGTCCATCAAACAGGTAAAAACGAGGATTTTTAGATGTGACACTCCAAAAAAGTATCTAAAAAAATACATTTTCCACTGCTAATTCCCTGACCACATTTCATCCTTAAAGATAACAGCAAACATTTTTTATTCAGAATATTATATAAAATTAAATATTCCGGTGCGGCATAGAACACTAAAAATCGAAATATCTCAAAAACGGTTTACTTTAGCGGATTTTCACAAAAGTACCTTTTTTGTTTCAAAATGTTATAAAAATTAATTTCTTAACAAAAAAAGAAAAAAACTATACTGATAAAAAGTTATGGCCATTCTAACCATAAAGTGCATTGTGAAGCGCCCTCTAATGGCCACAAGTGAAAAGGTGTCCATATTCGCACGGAAAAAAAAATGTATAAGAATATCCAAAAATATAATAGAAGTAACTATATTTTATAGTTCTATATAGGACAGCCATATGGTATATTAAGGAAGGCTATAAAATTATAGTAAAAAAGAGTTAATATTTTTAATAGTTACTACAAAATATATAGGAATAAAAAAATTCGTTACAGTAAAAACTGTTAAACAGGAGTGCAAATAATATAAAAATATGTTGTTGTTTTTTTCTAGCTTCTGTTGTTACGGTTGTAATAATTATTTGTAAAAACTACCAAGCAGTTTTGCACATTTTACTAATGCATATTGAAAAATTTGTAATATTTTTTCGTAAATTCTATTAATTTTAGTTGAATTTCTACCACCAACTTTTGTTACACTAATTAAATATTTTACTAAATATTTAAAACTCCTTTTGTAGATTTATTTAAATATTTTTGTAACATTTTTTATTTGCTTTTACACATGGTATAATGAAATATATTTGGTCTTTCTTTCTTGGTGGTCGAAACTAAGTCTTCCAGATTCCATTCTGCTAATAAATCCTCCAAACTCCACATAACAGCACCATAATACCATAAACACAAAATCAGAGACAAAATTAACCCGTTTGAACTTAAAACACATAAGAGTAAGAGTTAGAGGTACGACCTCTTTGATGGCATAACTGTAAATGCGACGGCGGCGACGGACTATTCCTGTAAATTATTTAGGGTTTCTACCATATTCATTCAGTAAAATACGAATTTTCCCACGAAAATTTTATAAGCGCTTCTATATTTTTTGATATTTTGCAAGTTAAACAGTCTTACTATAATTACACCCTTCTAAATTTTATTAAAAACTTTAGTAAAGAAATATAGTAATTTTTACTAAGTTTCCTTTATAACCATTTTTTATGCTTGTCTCTTAATGTAATAAAAAATTATAAAAGCCACAAAAGGATTTAGTAAAATTCACAATACAGTTTCTTACTTTTAACTAAAAGAAATGGTTATTCAATTTAACCAAAACGCATTTGTAAAATGTAATATATACTTTAGTAGTGGCATAATTATACTATGTTATATAAAAAAGCTAACCATATTTTTTAATAAATTTGGTTTACAATTTTATTTTGGAAAAGACTGATATAGAGATTTATAGTTATTAAGAAGTTTTATAGAGAAATATACTATAAAATTCTTACTAAACTAAATTTACAATACTGTTTTTTCCGTGGGGTTTCGCATCCCAAGAACCCCCCGGGTGCCAAGTTTTAAAGTAATACGTTAAAAAATGTTCATTAATTTTAAGAAATTCGATTTTTATTTTTCAAGTTTATCTCGGAAACGGAGCAATTTCGGACTAAGGTGGTAAGTTGCTTTAAATCGCCTTATTTTGGCCTAAGTAATATGTGCTCAGATTTTGTACGGACCTATTATTGTTTACATTATTATTGTATTATAAGAAACGGGATTAAGCTCGTTTGTAAAACTAAACACTGCCACATAGGTAGTTATGTATGTATTTCGTTTTAATAATCTCAATAAGTATTATCTGTACACCTAAATAAAGCCTGTCTGGCATGTCTTTACTACGAACTTCCTAAATAAAAATGAGCTAACAAATTGTTTTTTTAAAGATAGACAAAAAAGCGTTCTTTTCGCATTTTTACTGTTTAAATTACCAGTTAAGCACCTGGAACGTCGTATGCATGCATAGTGACGTTTAAAATGGCGAAACTACCGATACAAGAAAGGCATAAACACTTAGTCTTGTTGCATATAATAAGATTAAAATCCGCGCTATTCAGTTGACAGGTCGGACAGTCTTGTCTGGCGAATGCGAATGGTATTAAGGGTTACCAATACTGGTATTTTGTAATGGAATTATTACATTGACAGGCACATGCCATTAAGAAGAGATTGAGGCGATTAGGGATTTTTAAATAGTTAAACTGAATCAAATTATTTTAGAATAATAAGGTTTTCTATACCAACTTTTTCCTTCGCTACCATGCAAATTTATTTAAATCCAAAGTCAACCAAACCCACTTACACTTCCAGTCGAACGTGCTAATGGTAAATATCAGTTGTAAAGTCATTTATAATTTTGATTACAAGTGTCTCAGAGTTTATGACCAATTTACATATGGATGATTGTAATCTAAACGGGCTAAGAAGCGCGCAGAAGGTAACGCAAGACAATATTAATTTTTAAAGGAAACACGACCATGATAAGATTATTAATTAAAAGTGTACAAGTCAGTAGCGGGGTAAGTATTCATATTTTAAATAGTAATAATAGTATATTATTTTAAGTGAGGAATGAAACACAAAGTCTGCTCCACTAATTTAATAAAAAAGTTCAGATCAACATCCCAAACATGTTTCGAAGGTATAAACCTTCATCTTCAGTGGGTAATTATTAAGATGTTATTTATGAAGAGACCAATGACATTGTTAAATTTATTTAAACTAATGTTGCAGAAAAATTATTTTTAAGAAGACATATGTAACTTTAATTAGATAACTAATACATATTTAAATTAAAGTAAAATTTTTTATAAAATAAAGTGAATTTAAAATGAATTTGGTTTTATTTTAAATTTATTAAAAAACCCAAATTTTACTGGGAAAATGTAATAGGGTACGACTCCACCATGATGGTCATTCCTGGTTCAGCTTTTTAGCTAGAGCTTCACCTAGACTTTTTACCGTTGGATTTTCTTACCTCTGTTTCTCTGCTGATTCGTTGAGAAGGTCGATGAGAGAAGCATCCAAGTTTCTAACAACAATTTCGTTGTCTATTGTAACACCGTCGGGAATTCTGTGTCCAAAATTTGCCACCACTTGATTTTCATCTGGCGAAATACAACGACATTTTGTTAAGACCATGCCTCACTAGAAACATAAAGGTTTTTTAAAGACGTTTTCAATATTATGCAATTTACTCATAAGCAACTCTGAAAATTTCATTCGCTGCGGATTGTCATTTGCTAACTATTCTTGTACTGAGCTGAGATAATAAGCGTGCATTTCGTAGAATATATTTGCTTCCTGGTTTAAACGTAAAAAAATAAGCAAATTGGTCTCAGCTTATTTACAAATAGAATATGGGCTAATCTAAGGAGTAACTACCAAAATATTTTGGATCAAAACATTTGGGCTCAACCGGGATTTGAACCCGGGACCTCTCGCACCCAAAGCGAGAATCATACCCCTAGACCATTGAGCCGATATACTTTATTTAATTATCTATAATTAACGAACGTGCAAAACAATTAAAGTACTTATGTTATGCAATTCCAAATATTTTAATAACATTTAGGTACTACCTGTTTATAATAAACAAATCATAATTATCGAAACACTTTACAAGATAAGTTAAGTAGGTACACATTAAGGTTGAATTAATGAAGTTTAACTGAAATATATTGTTAAATGGATTCAAAATATACCGAGTTAGAAAAAAAGCCCGGCTCACAAACCTCATAACAATTATAATTGGCTAACTGGAGGCAGCATTCTGCAGCATTTTTTCACTTGAAAAGTTATTAAATTTTAATTTCTGTCCTATATGGCACTTTATTATTAAAATACCACTACTGGTTTTTCAACTGGTCAGTCTCGACTAGCCCTTATATACATGGTGTAATAAATTCCTTTATCACTAGGGGGATATCGTAAACCGTAAGAGATACGAAGAAGACGGTTAATTTAATGCTTAGAAACAATCCAAATTTTAGAAAGTCCTGGGTCACTGGGAACTGTTCTTTTGGGCGATTTCCAGGAAACCGACTTTCCTTCCTCCAGGTATCCAAAATTTGCCTCCACCTGATTTTAATCGATCGGCCTATATTAAAATTAAGCGGTTTCATTAGGTGGGGTGGGTGGCGTTGCAGGATTGAATTACTTTTGGCGAAATATGGCTTGCTAAGTTGTCTTCTACAATAACAGTTAATCCTGGTCCCCAACTTGAGATGATATGTCGTTACAGAATCTTGAAACATCACATCTTAAAGAGGTTCATATCGAACCACTCTAGGACTGTTCGCATATTTAGTTCCTAGAGGACTCCCTTCACGCCAATTCTCGTACATGTTAGAGGCTTTATAGTATACACAGTGTGTAAACAGTCCCGGAACGGTCAAATATTTAGGAAATGGCGCAGAATATAAAAAATCTTCTGGTATAAAAGTTGTAGGTATTAAAAAAATCTATAAAACTTGGACACCTGTAATTATACAGGGTGCCTCAAACAGTCATGGTAAACAAAACTTTCCTTTATTTGAATGGAATGACCTCTTTTTAATCACGTTTTCTGAATCCTCTAAATATTCTAAGCAACAATTATGAAACATGTCATATGGCTAAACCCATTATTTAAGTTAAAGGACATAAATACAACAGGTAAGATATTACATACATTTTTCATTTTTACAAGCTGGTACCAGAATGTTTTGCATTAAAACTGTAAAAAAAACATAAAAATTGTACTAAATGTACCCACGCAAGTTTTGTCAAAAATTTAATAACAATTAAATTAAAAACAAGCAATAAAATTAAAAAACAAATTTAGAAGAACAAAAATAAATTTAAGTAGGTAAGTCGTTATTTAATTAAATGTTAAAAATGTCTCTCTCCCACAGTTTGACAATGGCTAGGTTATAATAAAACTCGTCGATGACGTTTTGTAACATTTCCTGGTTAATAGATTCACATTCTTCAAATAATTCTTCTTCTCAATTCGTTCAGATGTTTTGTCACATACACTATGTTTTTTAGTTGTCCCCAGAGAAAATAATCAAGGGGCGTTTAGTCTGGCGACATAGCGGGCCATTCTATGGGGCCCCTTCGCCCTATCCAGCGGTTAGGAAAAGTATTATTTAAGAAAACTCTTACAGCTCGCCCAAGATGAGGAGGAACTCCGTCCTGCTAAAACCACGTATGTCGTAATAGTGGTCCTACTGTATTGGTTATTGCTGGCACAATTTGATTTTGCAGCATGTGGAGATAATATTCTGCATTCAAATTCCCCTCTATAAAGAAAGGTCCCACTAATCTATTGCCAATAATACCGGCTCACACATTTACTTTCTGGGGGTGTTATTTCTCTCATCCAATGTGGCTTCTGATCAGCCCAGTAACGACAATTTTGTCGATTGACATTCCCGTTTAACATGAATGTTGCCTCATCTGAAAAAACTATTTGATTAAAAAAATTATTATTTTCTTCCTGTTTTTGCATCATTACTTCGCAAAATTCCATTCTACGTTCGAAATCGTCTTTTGATAATTCCTGGACTAAAGTTATTTTATTGGAGTAAAAATTACTGTTTTTTAAAATAATTTCAACTGATTTAAAACATACATCAACTTGGGTAGCAGCTTTTCTTAACGACAAATGTGGATCCTGAACAAAATGAAGTAATGTCTCTAATTTTTTTTCATCACCAGTTGCCGATTTTGGTCTTCCGCAACGAACTTTATCTCTGCCACACCCGGTTTCCTTGAATCTTTGAACTGTTCTCACAACTGTAGATTCTGATATAGGCTGTCGGTTTGGAAAAGTTATATTGAAAAATTGCTTTGTTTCGGTAAATCATCTTTGTCGGTCTCCAAAACCTCTGATCATTAGTAAAGTTATACGTACCCTTTCGTTGAGAGACATTTTCAGAAATTAATATGACAGTAATGCAAAACATTCTGGTACCAGCTTGTAAAAATGCAAAATGTAGGTAATATCTTACCTGCTATATTTATGTCCTTTAACTCAAATTATTTCAACTAATGGGTTTAGCCATATGACATGTTTCATAATTGTTGCTTAGAATGTTTAGGGGAATCAGAAAACTTGATTAAAAAGGGGTCATTCCATTTAAATAAAGCAAAGATTTGTTTACCATGACTGTTTGAGGCACCCTGTATAATTACAGGTATCCCAGTTTTATAGATTTTTTAAGGCCTACAACTTTTTTACCGGAAGTTTTTTTATATTGTGCGCCATTTTCTAAATAATTGACCGGTCCGGGACTTTTTACGCACTGTGTATATACATATAAGCTCTCTAGCATTACCACACACAACAATGCTAATAGCGGTACGTAAGTGACTCTGTACCCTTTCAGCCCTCATTATGTTGCGTGGAACAACGACTTTCTTGGATCCGGGGTCATCTGTAATGTTCGTTTCGTCTTAGTTATATATTTCATAACCCTCTACACCATGCAGCGACAGCTGCTTGAACATTTTTGAAAAATGGCATAATATCGTCCTTTTTCAACAAAGGCTCCAGGTCTCTTGATAATGGATGCCAGAAGAATTGACAAACGGTTTCTTTGAATGAAGTTATGCAGGAAATCATCTCCTTGGAGATTGTTTTTGAACGTTGTAACAGTCTTCCTCTATGTTTCAAACAAGGTTTTCAACAATTCCAAGTGCCTCCGTAATGGTGGCCTCTTCGTCCTCCGATAGAACTCTTGGGTGACCAACTGGGTTTATATCTCTTTCAAGAAGCTTCCGCTGAAGTGATTTCGGTGACATGTCGGTCCTAACCGCCTCCAATGCATCTTCGACATTTTTTTCAACAGTTTTTTTATCGTTTACATTTTTCAGCTGTCACGAAAACTTTTTTCTTGTAAATATTACGAGTTGAATTTGGCATGATTATTTTATGAACCCTAAATACCTCATTCGTCTAATGAGTAAGAGTGTAATGAAGAAGCTATTTTTCGAACACAAATCAATTCTGTTTAATTTTAACAAGACATGACAATTTATTTGAATTACGATTGACAACCATACATAAAATCGATAAAGGTGACATAAAGGCAAGAGCAAAACATCAGAATTTTTAATATAACTCGATATGATCTTTGATATCTAACGTTGGCGGTCAGTTATAGGCCGATAAGCCTATTATCGTGCAAGTTTAGGCAAAGCAGTTGAACAATTAGTACTTTATTAGTCGAGTTACGGATCTTGTATCCAACAACGACGTTCTACCACCAGAGCAGTTTGGATTCAGAGCTGCTCACTGGACGGTCCGCCAAACTACTAGCCTGGCAACTAACGTTCTAAGAGGATTCAATCGCCGCATGTCAACAGGAGCAGTCTTTTTTGATGTCTTCAAAGCGTTTGATAAGGTCTGGCATGACGAACTTATACTGACGTTAATAAGGGCAGGTATGCCAGAAAATGCAATATCAACGACAAGGTAAAATAAAGCAGGGGTCCCGCAAGGGTCGCCCCTAGCTGCTATCCTTTACAATGTTTATACTGCTGACATCCCTCGGCATGCTCAAACACAACTATATATATTGCTAATGACACGATAAATGCCACCTCAGAATAGTCCTGCTTAGTGATATCACGTCTGCAATGCCATATTGCAATCTTTCAAAAATGGCTTGACATTTGGAAGTTAAAATTAAATGAAGAAAAGTTCAAGCAATTTTCTTCTTGAAGGCCATGCTGAAACTCCCTGAAACAAGGATCCGAGTCAATAATAGCCCAGTAAACTGGAGTGAAAGAAATAACTACTTTGGACTTGTCTTCGATAAGAAATTGTCTTGGAATGACATACTCTGTGCCAACAGTAGAATAAGCAACAAAACAAAAATCTCTATACAAAAGACTATAATCAGATCAATAGTAAGTACCGATTTGGTGCACGGCAAATAAAGCACTCTAATACAGCGGTTCTCAAACTTTTTTGGTGACGGAACCCTTTTGGGAAGCAAAATACTTGATGGAACCCTGCAATAAAACAATAGTTTTTAAAAGTGTATTCTTATTTATTATTAATAAGCATAATAAAAGTACAATGTAACAGTTACTAATTATTACTTACTTTACCACATGGCAAGTACAATAATAGAAGATATTAAAAAAGAAAAAATCTAACTAATGGGAGGTATGAAACTGTTTTTTATTTTTCATAAATTGGTTGATATCAGGTTTGATAGAAGACAGTTGAAGTCTCATATCAGGTTCGGCGTCCAGTCTATTGCGATATTTTGTTTTCGTGGCTGCATAGGTTGAGAATCCTGTTTCGCACAAATATGTTGTTGGGAACGGGAGAAGAATATTCAGAGCCATTTTGCCAAGCATTGGATATTCATCACGGATTCTGCACCAAAAATCGTTGAGAGGCGTCGTTTTGAACAGTGACTCCATACTTGTGTCTGATGACATTTCTAAAAGAGATTCATATATCTCGTTTGACATACTTTCGGGCTTTTCCAAGTTGGGTAAAAAAGGATTATGAATCCATGAATTCAGTTTCATTTTTGTATTCTGTTCTTCGGGAAAATACTTTTCAAAAGATGCGCGCATCGAACTGAGATATTGGACCAATTCTTCAAACACATCATCTTGAAACATTTCTGAGTCGTTATCGCTAACAAACTCACTGAGTGACGTAAAGCTTTCTATTTCTTTCTTACCAACGCAAATAATCCAAAAATCTAATTTTTTTTTGAAGGCAGTTATTTTATTATTGGCCTGAAACACTGTTGTCTGTTTACCTTGCAATGATAAATTCAATTCGTTCAGTTTTTGAAAGATATCCGCCATAAAAGACAATCGGAACAACCAAGTTTTATCATACAAACGGTCCTTCAAATTAAAAGAAGTATCTGCTGAAAGAAACATTTGTAACTCGGCTCTAAGTTCAAATAGCCTTGTTAAAGTTTTACCCCGAGACAGCCATCGCACTTCTGTATGGAGCAGCAGTGTTTTATGTTTGCTGCCATAATCTTCACACAATAATGAGAACAATCGGGATTGTAGGGGTCGTGATTTGATAAAATTAATTATTTTTACCGCTTCATCCATAACTAATTTTAGATTTGACGGCATTTGCTTCATCGCAAGTGCTTGTCTATGCAGAATACAATGGCTGGAACTACAATTAGGCGCTTTATTTTTTATTCGTGACACTGCTCCTGCTGTTTTACCTGTCATCGCCTTGGCCCCATCTGTACAAATGTCAATGCAATTGTTCCAACTGAGATTATTTTCTTCAAAAAATATATTTATTTTATTAAAAATTTCTTCCCCGGTAGTGTTTGTGAGCAGCGGTGAACACATAAGCATGTCTTCTTCAAAAGAACTTTCATATGGATATCTCACGATAACCAGCAAGATAGCCAAACTAGCGACATCAGTTGACTCGTCCATTTGCAAGGCGAATCGTGTTTTTTGTAGACGTGTAACTAGTTCTTGTTTGACGTAGCTTGCCAGATCATGGATTCGCCGTGAAACAGTATCGTTTGATAGCGGCACAGTAGAAAGATGCTTTGCAGATTTTTCATCGAGCATACATTTTGTTATGTCTAATACACATGGCTTTATTAAATTCTCAGCGATAGTGTGCGCTTCACCTGCTTGTGCAATGCGATAGCTAACTAAATATGATGCCTCCGTGGCCTTTTCGTTGATAGTTTTTGTTACATGCATCATATTTTTTTGACTTTCCAATAACTGATCTTTTTTACGAACAAAAAATTCTTTATTCTTGTCTTTAGACTCGGGGTGTACAGTTTGTAAATGTCGGCGCAATTTGGCAGGTGCCATGGAACTATTAGGAAGCAGTTTACTAGATAGCATGCAGAGAGGTGAGCCGTTGGAATCAACAAATCCGAAACTGATATATGATTCATCATACTTCCTTTTTTTCGTCTTTGAAACCGTCGAGCTTGACGTCGTGGCATCATCGTCTGGATCGGTGATTGCTATATTCTCCGCGCGTACTGCTTTTGAACATTCAGCGTCATTAGAAGATGTTGTTGCAACACGTTTAACACCTTTAAGCCAACGTTCCATTATTATTTATTTATAATGTTACACGTCAGGATGGTGGGGTCTAAATAATGCACAATCGTTACTGCGTATAAGAGACTAAGTTTAGTACAATGAAGAAATGTATAAAACTGAGACAACAGAATACAGCAGGCAGTAGAACAATAAACACTAGTTTCTCGCTAGCGAGCTTGTAAGTAGGTAGGTAGGAACTTATCGCTCCGAACGCTAATCGTCAACTGACTGACGAGGCGCGACGCGCGATCGCCGCTTTTATACTTAGTCCTAGACTCGATCTCGAATATTCTCGAAAATACTCGAGTCGGCGCCTTTGATAAACATAAAGCAAAAATAAAAAGAGAAATATAAAAATTGCGTTGTAAACAATTCAGAGGCGGCTTTTATCAAAGGGACTGCGCGCTCACAAGTATACAAGTATACATGTTGATACCAAACTTATGAAATATTGTACCAGCTATTGTAACACATGTTTATACAAATACAAATAAATAAATAAATATACCTACGCGCGGCCGCGGAGTCAAAACGTTCGACCAGAGAGAGGTGCTTTGATTTTTTTTCTAAATTCTTGAGGAACCCCTACAGAGGTATCGCGGAACCCTAGGGTTCCGCGGAACACACTTAGAGTATAGCTGCTCTAATAGATACCCAAAAGACTGGCTCCCACCCTAAAAACCGAACTACGTCAAGGAATACTCTAAAACAAAAAACTAGAGCAACTAATCGATAAAATCAGAGAAGAAACAAACATCGAAGAAAATCCAAAAAGTATATCAAAAAACTCCAAAATTTATTCGAAAAGGATTAACGATAACGAAAGAAGTAAAAGCTCTTTCGAGTTGACTTAAGAAACTACTATTACAATAGAACATAAAATATAATATTCGTGAAATAACGTTAATGAAAATTAGAGAGTTAATCTTATTGAATTATTTAAAAGGACGCGCTCTTAGTCTAAAATAAATAAGGAAGCCAATCCTAAATATTGCATGGATCTTCCTGTTGTTGCCCCAGCCCGTGCTATATTCATAGCTGCCGGGAACCGCAAGGATTTAGTACAATAATCTTTCATGCTACGCCTCTGGTGGGTCCTTTTGTCCTAACTTCTTTTTAATAAATGGTTGAAGGAAATTGGTACATCGAAATACTTTTACAAGCGGTTTTGGGCTTCCTATTATTGTTCACGGTTCGCTTATCTGATGTGACCATGTATATGTTTTTATTTGTTTAGGCACCACATTTCTTATACGTATATAGAAGTGGCATCTAAATAATCATAATGATAATCTGTGGTTAATCGACTGAATGTCTAAAATGCATACTATTAAAGTTTCTGAGATTGTAACACTATTATTACCAATTTCGGAATATATTATACAGGGTGTAATTTAATTGAGTGCCGATACTTAAGGGTGATAATCTATGAATGATTCTAAGATAAAAAGTTCATATGGACATATGTCCTAAACCTCTTCATTTTTGAGCTACAGGGTGTTAACATTTTAAGAAAAATATAACCTTTTTATATAAATCACTCTTAGATATTTTTATGAAATTTTGTACATACCTTTTAATCAATAAGGAGCATTTTTTGACCTAACAGATTTATAAAAATTTTTACCAGTGACGTCCGTACGGGGTTTGAACTGAATATTTTTAAAGAAAAAATGGATACGCCACTGCTTTTTCTAAAAACGAAACTTACTTTTGAAATTCCCATTTATTTTAAAGCAAATTTCGTTTATGGACTTACTTTTGTACGACGCACCGTTTTCGCGTAAAAAAATAAAAACAAAAAAAACATTTTTTTCTTCGGTTCATTGAGACTGCTTTTATTTATTTTGTTGAATTTGGTTGGACTTGATGGACAATCATATTTACACTTTCTTGAAGAAGATCTGCCGCCAATGCTTGAAGACCTTCCATTATTATTAAGAAACCAGATGTGGCTAATGCACGATGGTGCGCCTCCACATTTTAGCTTACGAGTGCGTGAATTTTTAAATCACACCTATCGCAATCGGTGGATAGGTCGCGGAGGAACGCAGCCATGGCCACCTAGATCTCCGGACCTTAACAGTTTAGACTATTTTTTCTGGGGGCATCTGAAAAGCTTAGTGTACCAAGTGCCGATTCATACCGAAGAAGAGTTACGAAATCGTATATTAGTATGCTGCCAAACCATAAGAAACACCCCGGAAATCTTCGAAAATGTGCGTCAGTCTATGGGAAGAAGAGTCCATGCTTGCATACGTGTGGGTGGACGACACTTCGAACAACTACTGTAAATAATGTGGGTTCTTTATTCTGTTTATCTTCTCTTGTCATTTCGCTTTCGATTTAAGGTTTGGAATTTTTCCTTTTAAATTAATCGCGATTTTTGAAATAAAATTTTTTATTTTTTTTTGTTTTTATTTTTTACGCGAAAACGGTGCGTCGTACAAAAGTAAGTCTATAAACGAAATTTGCTTTAAAATAAATGAGAATTTCAAAAGTAAGTTTTGTTTTTAGAAAAAGCAGTGGCGTATCCATTTTTTCTTTAAAAATATTCAGTTCAAACCCCGTACGGACGTCACTGGTAAAAATTTTTATAAATCTGTTAGGTCAAAAAATGCTCCTTATTGATTAAAAGGTATGTACAAAATTTCATAAAAATATCTAAGAGTGATTTATATAAAAAGGTTATATTTTTCTTAAAATGTTAACACCCTGTAGCTCAAAAATGAAGAGGTTTAGGACATATGTCCATATGAACTTTTTATCTTAGAATCATTCATAGATTATCACCCTTAAGTATCGGCACTCAATTAAATTACACCCTGTATAAGTACAGCAGGAAGGTATCATTCGGCGCATTTGTGATAAAAGTTAAAACTTGTTCACCTTCCAAAACTTTTGACTTTTTACGAAGATAACCCTTTGATTTAACTTTTAGGAATGCTATTAATTGACAATACCTTGAAATTTTGTCTGTTTTCCTTTCCTATAAGTTCAGACTTCACCTGGGAATATTTTGTCCAAAGGCTATTTGGGGTATATTTTTCCGACTAAAATAAAGTAAAAATAATTAAAAATTGTTATTACCAATAAGCAAAAGGGTTACATACCAATTCCTGAAAGTAAGCCATCATTACTGTTTCAGTAATCCCCGTAATTTGGTTTTTTACATTCCATTGTAGAAAATTTTCATACTCCTTGCTTTAGACTTTGCCGGTAATAAGTTTTTCTTAGCTTTTTCAGCATTTTCTAAAATATTTTGTGGAATTCCCATATTTTCGTTTATAAAACGTAAAGGACGCTGAAAATAACCCTTAGCAACCGTCAAACTTATTCTATGACAACCGATCGAAGCTCATTGAATACTAAAAATTGGCGAAAATAGTTTAAAAAAATGCAGGAGTTTAACTATTTATATTTTAAAATTAATGAAAAATAAAGTATTCATTCTGGATCTCTCTCTCTCTTTCAAGTCAGGCATTGCCTTTAACTTCTATTATTCATTGGGACCTTTGTTGGCCAAACTTCAAATAAGAAAATGGAGTTGAGCGAAGCCCTGGATCGATTAAAAGGGGGTATGAGCGTCTTTTTGGACTTATTCTTCTTTCAGCTTAAATAAACGCTTGATTTGTCGAGGCTTCCATCGGTAGTGCCTCTCCACTATTGCTGGAGGCAACCAATTCTTAGGAAACTTGTAGGTGGAATTCGGCGGTGATTGTATATGTGAACTTGTAATTAGTGGATTGGTGGATACGTCCGTACGTTTGTAGTAATTCACTACTATTTTGTCATAAAATTCCGTCAGTGTCGGTATTTCAAAGTCTCTGTGTAGTACTCTATTGACAGTATATCTCGGAGCGTCCGCAATTATTTTTACCGCTCTATTTTGTAGCACCTGGAACTTGTTATGCGCTGTCCTGCTTATGGTGCACCATGTTGGCACTCCATAAGTCAGGACCGGCCTGACGAGGGTCTTGTATAAATTAGCTTTAGTTCAATAACCTATTTTGCTCTTTTTATTTAACAAACAGTATATAGAACGAAGCTGATTAGCAGCTTTTTTTAATCTCATTTCGGAGTTCTTTCTCCAGTTTAGTCTCTCATCGAAAACAAGTCCCAAGTACTTGACTTCTTGGACCCAGTTTATCCGAATACCGTTAACCAAGAGCGTAGTCTCGGGTCTTCTAACTCTGCTTTTCGAAAAGAAAATGGCCTTCGTTTTGGCAGGATTTAGGCGAATCCTCCACCTCGAAAGCCACTTTTCTAATACTCGTATGTGTCTCTGCAATCTAGCCACTACCAGCCGCGGTTGATCTGAAACTAAAGTAATTGCAGTGTCGTCAGCAAATAAGAACAGCTCGTTAAATCTGTCTCTCGGGATATCATGAACGTAAACATTGTACAGCATCGGAGCGAGAGAAGACCCTTGTGGGACTCCTGCCCTGATGTGTTTGGTCTCAGAAAGCACGCCTTCTAACGAGACTGCAAAACTCCTTCTCTCCAAAAAGGAAACAACAATCTTAACAAGATAATTGGGAGCCCCCAGTCTTATCAACTTTAAGGCCAGGCCGCAGTGCCAGACCTTATCAAAAGCTTTTGAGACGTCAAAGAAAACCGCTCCCGTGTGTGCTCTTCTATTGAATCCTTCCAAAATTCTGGTCGCCAGTCTCGTCGTCTGCCTCACTGTAGAGTGTTCTTTTCTAAAGCCAAATTGCTCATTGGGGAGAACATTACGCTCGATGACAAAGTCAACCAGAGGACTGAGTATTATTTTTTCAATAATTATCGCTAGACTTGACAACAGACTTATTGGCCTATAACTTACCACCTGTGTCGGGTCTTCGTTTTGTTTTAGGATCAATATAACCTTTGCTTTTTTCCACACACACGGATAGTAGCCTTCTTCGATTATTACCTGTGAAAGGTTTACTATATCTTAAAAATCTTTAAAAATCCTTACTTCTCAGATGGAGTAGAATAAATATAATATACTAGGTAGGAAAATATTTCCTAGCCATCTGATTTAAAAACCTTATACTATAAGGCCGTATTTGGCTAACACAGTTAGCGCTACAATACTAAATTGATTGCTTAAAACTACCAAGAAAGGAAGACCTTTCTGTTGGTAGGATGCTGCTACCTATGGACCGGTTTCGAACTTATTGGTTCTCGTTCTCTTCCTTTCTTGGTAGTTTTAAGCAATCAATTTAGTATTGTAGCGCTAACTGTGTTAGCCAAATACGGCCTTATAGTATAAGGTTTTTAAATCAGATGGCTAGGAAATATTTTCCTACCTAGTATATTATATTTATTCTACTCCATCTGAGAAGTAAGGATTTTTAAAGATTTTTAAGTTTTTAATATACCTAAAGGTATAGTCCTCTCTCCTGATTGCTTAAAACTTCTAAGAGATGGCGCCATTTGTCGTTCACTGCCTGAGCAGGACGATAAAACTGGTTATAAAGACTTGAGGCCTTTCTGTTGTTAGGTATGTCTGCGCTTACCCTATGCTGACGAGAACCAATAAGTTCGAAACCGGTCCATAGGTAGCAGCATCCTACCAACAGAAAGGTCTTCCTTTCTTGGTAGTTTTAAGCAATCAATTTAGTATTGTAGCGCTAACTGTGTTAGCCAAATACGGCCTTATAGTATAAGGTTTTTAAATCAGATGGCTAGGAAATATTTTCCTACCTAGTATATTATATTTATTCTACTCCATCTGAGAAGTAAGGATTTTTAAAGATTTTTAAGTTTTTAATATACCTAAAGGTATAGTCCTCTCTCCTGATTGCTTAAAACTTCTAAGAGATGGCGCCATTTGTCGTTCACTGCCTGAGCAGGACGATAAAACTGGTTATAAAGACTTGAGGCCTTTCTGTTGTTAGGTATGTCTGCGCTTACCCTATGCTGACGAGAACCAATAAGTTCGAAACCGGTCCATAGGTAGCAGCATCCTACCAACAGAAAGGTCTTCCTTTCTTGGTAGTTTTAAGCAATCAATTTAGTATTGTAGCGCTAACTGTGTTAGCCAAATACGGCCTTATAGTATAAGGTTTTTAAATCAGATGGCTAGGAAATATTTTCCTACCTAGTATATTATATTTATTCTACTCCATCTGAGAAGTAAGGATTTTTAAAGATTTTTAAGTTTTTAATATACCTAAAGGTATAGTCCTCTCTCCTGATTGCTTAAAACTTCTAAGAGATGGCGCCATTTGTCGTTCACTGCCTGAGCAGGACGATAAAACTGGTTATAAAGACTTGAGGCCTTTCTGTTGTTAGGTATGTCTGCGCTTACCCTATGCTGACGAGAACCAATAAGTTCGAAACCGGTCCATAGGTAGCAGCATCCTACCAACAGAAAGGTCTTCCTTTCTTGGTAGTTTTAAGCAATCAATTTAGTATTGTAGCGCTAACTGTGTTAGCCAAATACGGCCTTATAGTATAAGGTTTTTAAATCAGATGGCTAGGAAATATTTTCCTACCTAGTATATTATGTTTACTATATCCCTGATGATGTTGTTTGGCAGATTGCACAATGCAGCATTTTTAATACCATCGAAACCCGGGGCCTTCTTGACATTTAAGTTTGCAATAATGCCTTTTAACTCATCGGTCGTAACATTTGAAATGTTTTGAGCAGGATGATTCATACCATGATATATCTGTACCGTCCTGGAGACCCTTTCATCTCTCTCTGGGTCGGCGGATGGGTTTTCACTAAACTGTTCGCAGAGCCTTTCCGCGAACAGTTCAACCTTTTGCTTGCAATCCGTTATTATCTCGTTGTCCTGGGGTCTGACGAAAGACACCGGTTTCTTAGAGCCCCTCGTCAGAACCCTCGTCATTTTGTAAATACTACCGTCTTCTATATTGAGATCCCTTATCCTGCTTTCCCATAGAGGGGATTCACGTTCACTTAGTCGCTGTTTAATGATTTCATTTAGTCTGTTGGCTTCAGCTTTTATTCGTGGATCTCCAGTCCGGTACGCTCTGTTCTTAACTCTATTTTTTTCCCTGATAGCAGCCTTCAAATCCTCAGGAATTGACCCGAACCTCGAAAATTGAGACACCCTCGTGATGGAAGCGCTAGTCATGCAGAGCCGCGTTAATGTTGTCAGTCAGTTTTTCGACTGCTTGGTCTATTTGCTGCGGCCCCCGCAAGGGGGGGAGCGGTTCCATTTCTTGCATTAAAGTTTTGTATCGCAACCAGTTGGTGCTTGTTTTAGTGTGGAAAGCTCTTCCCCTCTCGCGAGGATCTCCAAGCTTAATTACGACTGGGAGGTGATCCGCGAGGTGAGTTCGTTCAGCACTATTGGCTGAGATATTTGCACTGTATTCTTTATCACAAAGATGTCCAGAATCTAAAGTATTATATTCACCACAGGCGTTACTAGACTATTATGCCCATCAGGCGACAACTATCTAATTGCTTTCGCCTTCCGGGCATTATAGTCTACTTAACGCCCTTAGTACATAAATAACTATTAAAGCCCTGCCAGCGTCTTAGTATAAAACCAAGTAAAACATTATTTCCTAGCGGTGTAAGTAGGTGAATCAATTTAAAAATTCACTGGTAGCTCAAAAGCTAACATATTGACATAAAATCCAAAAGCAATTACGAATACGTCATTTACGACATGCATAATAAGGCCTGGGACCTCCAGACAAAGTCCTGAACAGTCTGAACACCATCATACTAAACCCGTACATAAACATATCACGGTGGTAATGAAACGACACCAAATAAATTATCTTTAAAACGGCCTTTGTCGCTATTAAATAAATTCTTATTATAGATTCGAAAATATTTACTTGCAAATGATATGCATGCAAATCGGCGCTGTGGTTATTTATGGCTGTTGCAATGTTGTTTTTCGAAAAGTAATTGACGTCTTAGTTTCTCATGAATTCCGCTTAAAATAAGTGCCTAGTTTTGGTTTTAATTAATTTTATTTACACTATACTATTAAAAATATGTTTTTTACCGTGCCTGAGATTTGATTTTCTGACACTAGTGTTAAAAGTGGATTACAACAACCTCATTAAAACCAAATCATAATCGAGATTTTGACGTCGTGAGTCCGAAAACATGCCATTTCCAGAGATATCACAAACCCTTGTAACTTGGTTAACCCTTTAATTTAATTCCACTTCTTGGGAAATCTGTTTAAGTTTCTTTGAATATAGAATATCATTTAGCATCCAATTACCTACAATAAAATTATTATAGATATCCCTATGTCACAAGCAAACTTATTGCATCAATCTTCAAAGGAATCAAAAAGGCAGAGTCACTAACTACTATAGGGTGAATGATACAATCACACTATTCTAAAAAACTTTTCAGCCATTTTAAGCTTTATGTTTAAAAATCAATAATTGTTTTCGCCTATTATCTTTTCAATATATTTAATATTCTTCTCTTTATCGGGTGATGCCTGACTTAGTTGAACAAAGGAAATCCCATGTAATATTTGAGGTGGCTATATATTGGCTCCCCTGTAAATTTTAGAGAAAATGTGTATTACAATTTTTTGAAGAGGCCGATATAATAAACCCATGTGCCAAGTTTGAATACAGTTTAATAAGCCAATCCTTACTTATTCAATTAAATGTGATGGCAAAATTACGAAATTTTCATAGTTTAATTAATACAGCAAACACCAGCAAATAATTTCTATGACGATATTGTCAAAAACTGACGTAAAGCTCAACATAACGAATAAAGATTATTTCACATTAAAAACACATTTTCGTTTTCCCAATCCGGCAATCACACATCCAAAATAAAAGACAACATTATGCTTTTTTTACTAAGCCTTTAACTTAACATAACATACCTAAGACTACAGATTTTCACAAAAACATTAAATAATTAAATGTTCAAACAACCCTCCATTAACAGCTAAACAATATCCTAACCGATCATAAAATTCATTTCTAACATTACTGAGTCGACATTGAGAAATTCTGTCACATTCTAACGAAATACAGTTTTTTAGCTGGTCTAGATTGTCAAATTTGACATCTTTATAAATAAAATTTTTTTAGGGACCCCACAGAAAGAACTCGGTTGGCGAAAAGTCAGGAGACCTGGCTGGCCAAAGGATTAGATGCCGTGGGCCAATAATATTTCCATTAAAAATATTTTGCAAATATTTCCTAACCATGACAGAATTATGGGCAGGAGAACCATCCATTTGATACCAGATCTCCTGATTTTCGCGTACAACTTCTTCTAGTGCGGGCTTAATTCGATTTTGTAGTAAGTCCAAATAGGTTACTGCTGTAAGGTTGCCTTCCATAAAAAATGGTCCAATTATGTGATGTCCTACAATTTCCGCCCGGACATTTATTTTTTTGTGGATATTGCGTCAGAGTATGAACAAGACGATGTTCATTTTCTTTACTCCAATACCGGCAATTTTGAACATTTGGTTCGATGTTGAGGATGAATGTACATTCATCGGTGAAAGAAATATTTCTCAAAAAATCCCTATTATTATTATTTGCTCTTTTCATTACCTTAAAACAGAATACCATTCTCCGTTCTTCATCACCTTGCCGTAGCTCTTGATGTTTTTCATACTTGTAAGGAAAATATTTATGTTTTTTTAAGTGCGCAACACTGTTGTTTGATGCTTTCCTACGGCTAATCATTTTATTTTCCTCCACGTGCAGTAAAATATCAAGATCTCTATTATCCCTTCCTTCAGCTCTATTGACAGTCTGAGTTGAGCATTTACAGTTATTTATTACAGTACCTTTGGACTCAAATTTACTAATGATAAGTTTAATTAATGAAATGGAAGAGATATATCCTCTAAAAACTTGAGATGCCTGCATAACTTTAGAAAGTTTTACCCCTCGGATTTTTTGATAAACTATTTTAACACTTACAAAAGAATTTACAGGCGGGTTATCAGGGTAGCAAAGGAAAAATATTATGCGGGTAGACTGAGTGAGTCGGGAAACAGGGTAAAGGAAGGTTGGAAAATTGTAAACGAGTTAAGAGGAAAATCCAACCCATCATCAGTACAGACAGATTTAGGTTCTGATGCGCTTAATGGGTACTATTGCTCCGTTGCTCAAAGTTTAGTAACTGATTTGCATCCGCAAGCTGATCCAATGTCGTATCTCCAACATGCATCTGTGTTGGAGACATTTTACTTGTGGCACACCGATATTGGAGAAATAAAGACTATTTTTAAAGATATAAAAAAAAAAAATTCTGCTGGTATAGATGATATATCAGTCAGGGTATTTGAAAATTTACCAGACAATGCAGTGAACACACTTGTACGAGTCATCAACGCTTCATTTGATGAGGGCATATTTCCCTCATGCCTTAAAAGGGCAATGGTTATACCATTGTTCAAAGGTGGGGAGTATGAGGATCCATCGTGTTATCGACCTATATCTTTGCTTCCTACGTTGTCTAAAATATTGGAAAAACTCGTAAAGCTAAGAATGATTTCTTTTATTACTAAACACAAATTACTAAATGGTTCTCAGTGGGGGTTTCAGAATTCGAAAAGTACAGGGGATGCAATATTCAGCTTCCTGGAAAAACTGTATCTGGGATTAAATGAGGGAGATGTTGCTGCGGCAGTATTCTGCGATTTTTCTAAAGCATTTGACTGCGTGAATCGTGGAATACTGTTGGAGAAACTTCAACTTTATGGATTTAGGGGGATTTTTCTGAAATGGATCGCTTCTTATTTGATGGAAAGGGAACAAATTGTTAGGTATCAAGGGGTGGACTCGGGAGTGCTTAGTAATCCGCATGGTGTGCCTCAAGGCTCAGTATTGGGGCCCCTTCTATTCCTTCTATACATAAATGATTTAACTAGCATTGATGTCACTGGTCATTTCACTCTGTTTGCGGATGACACCACAATTCTTTGGCTGGATCGCAACACCCAAGATTTAACAGCTAGAGTTTCTAGTGATATTGGTAGGATTAAGCAGTGGTGTGATGCCAACTACCTGACTTTGAATATTAATAAAACAAACGTACTAACATTTAAATGTACTATGGACGAATTAAGATTAGACAATAATGTCATAGAGAGTAAAACTTTTGCGAAGTTTCTTGGTATAAGGATTGACTCAAAACTTAGATTTTCAGAACATATCACTGCTCTCAATAAAAAGCTGGCTTCAGCGTGTTATGCTGTCAGATTGATAAGTCACAACTTGGGGCATGATATGGCAAGATCAGTCTATTATTCTCTTATAGAGTCAAACCTGAGATATATGGGGTGGCATTTTGGGGTTTCAGTACTCAGCAATTACTACAATCGGTATTTATACTGCAAAAACGGGCTTTAAGATGTCTGTGTAAATTGAAGCCACGTGAACATTGCAGGCCATTTTTTCTTCGTGAGGGTATATTAACATTTTGTTGTGTTTTTATCTTGGAAACAGTCTCTCTGCTTCATAGGAAATATGGGAATATACAGAATCTCAATGGGAGTAACACAAGAAATAGGGATAAACTAAGACTACCAACACCAAAGAGTGCTCTTACCAAGAACTCACTGATATATGAAAGCCTTAAGATCTATAATCACTTGCCGAGCGAGTATAGAAATATTGTGGGTGATAAACACTTTAACCGCGCGGTTAAAGTACTTTTGCAGGGCAAGGCCTATTATACCTTGGAGGAATATTATAGTGACTTATTGTAAACTGCGAAGATAATTATTCTAAGTGTGTTTGAATTTTATACTCTTTCTGTGTTTTTATGTCCATTATATATTTTAAAATAATTGATTTTCCTGTGTTGTATGACTTTTTTACATTGTGTACATTTAGTATTTTTTTTTTTATTTTTTTTCTTTTTCCTATTTTGTGTTATGGTTGACTATGCTTGGTGGTCTAATAATAATATATATTTTTTTTTTGTTTTTCTATTTTGACTTGTTAGCTCTTTTGCAACTATGTATTTTCTAATTTATATAATAATAATAAAGCATATTTGATTGATTGATTGAATATAATTGACAGAAGAAAAACTTTTAATACAAAAGTTGCATAATTTAAGACTTATTAAAAAAATCATACGCGCATCACAAAGTTAAAAACAAATGAAGTTTTATTTTTTAAATGGAGCACCCTTTATATTTTCCACCAGGGGGACAGATGTCTTTCTCCTGATTTCAAAAATATATAACATATCAACATTTAATTCAGTCGTTTGTGAAATATTTGAGTTTTGATAAATTGAATTGATTATAATCGAGTTGGCGTTCCGCATACTTCAACGTGACATATTTGTCTGTTTACTTTAAATTTAAACAATCAGTAAGAAAAAATGACTTATGTTTTATAATTCAATTTCAATAATATAAAGTAAAGTAAATGACTATATGTTTTCTATATACCCGCCACGACTTCTGACCCATTTTTGAACATTTTCTTTCATTCTGTGATGGATCGCGTTCGAAGTAAAATTTGGGTGATCTGTATTGAGCACAGCGCCGGATTAAAGGTTTCGTAGGCCCTAGGCACCAGTTGTGAATTTTAGATTTTAATTCGGGGAGGTTCACTAATGGGTCGCGAAAAAAAAATGCGCCGCAGGCGAAAATTTTTTGGGTGCCACGCCCTAATTTTACCAAGAAATAACAAAATTTACAAATTAAGTGGTTTCCTAAACATTTCTATGCGTTTGAAGACCCCAATGGATGCCCATGCCCTGATAAAGTCGCTGACGTCGCTGTTTTTACAGATAAAGTTAAAAACATCATATTTAATATATGGCCAAAAGTTGTTAATTAAAGAAAAACTTACAAAATAATTTTAGCTTTTTATTGAACAAAACTAACTTTTTGCCATCGAAAATAATTGCGTAGGATAAATAATATATTTATAATATAATGTATATTATGTAATATGTTATAAGGTTTTTTGTATTACATTGTAGTTTGTCTCTGTGTCTGTGAACTCTTTTTCTTATTGTAGAATACAGTATTGATCCTTTTTTTGTGTCTATTTTTATTATATTTTATGATCGTAGGCCCTTCGCGTTTCGTAGGCCCTATAGGCAAGTGCCTAATGTGCCTTATGGATAATCCGGGCCTGATTGAGCATGAATATTTCTTGTTCAATTCTTAGTCTCAACACACGTATATTTTGAGGTCTATCGTAATAAATACGGTTTTTTAGAAATCCCCACAGAAAAATATCTAACGGGCTTAGGTCCGGGCTAACTAGCCGGCCATTGAAGTGTGCCATTCCTGCCTATCCAAAGGTCATATCTGCCATTTAGGTATTCAGTAACTCGAACGATATTATGGGGTGATGCCCCATATTGTTGCCAAACAAGGTTATTGTATTGCCGAACTGGAAGTTCTTCTAAATAGTTTTCAATAATATTTTGAATGAAATCTAAATATCGATTGCCCGTTCGATACCCATCAAAAATAATAGGTCTAATTACTTGGTTCTTCAGCAAGCCGCACCACACATGAACGGACCTCCGTCCCTGTATTTTGACTGGTTGAATTTTATGTGTGTTTTCACTTGCCCAATAGTGTTTGTTTTTTCTATTAAACATCCCCGCCGTCGGGAACGTAGCTTCATCGGTGAAAATAATTTTTGTTAAGAACTCGCGATCTTCTGCTATATGCCCTAATATTTCTTGACAATAATGTAACCGTTGAATCATAATATTTCTTTCAGATAAGTCTTGAACTGGCACAAATTTGTACGGATGATATTTGTAATGTTTCAAAGTGGTCTGAATCTTGTAGAACGACTTTCCAAATTGTGCGGCAACCGTTGAGATCGAACTTTCGGGATTTTCTAAAATATGATTTTTAATTTATTTTATTTATAATTATTAGAATGCAAGAGAATAAATACTGTTACCTTCAAAGGATAGTAAAATATTCAAGTCTTCTTCGTCATTTCTAACAACGGTTCGCTTTTTTCGACCGAGATTTTTGGATTCATTGAATCGCTGGATACTGGATAATGCATTTGATTGTGTTAGTCGATGGTACCCGTCGTCCAGGATTAATTCGACGGTATTGCTGTTGAACTACAGCTATTCGGTTGTGATTAGAATAGAAAAGACGTACTGATTGAAGTTTGTCTTCTTCCGAATATCCCATTTTCTTTACTGAATGTTTCAATTTAAAGTAAACAGGCAAATATGTCACGTTGAAGTATGCGGAACGCCAACTCGATTATAATCAATTCAATTTATCAAAACTTAAATATTTCACAAACGACTAAATTAAATGTTGATATGTTATATATTTTTAAAATCAGGAGAAAGAGATCTTTCCCCCTGGTGGAAAATATATAGGGTGTTCCATGTAAAAAAATAAAACTTCAATTGTTTTTTACTTTTGTGATGCGCGTATGATTTTTTTAATAAGTCTAAAAGATATGACGGGAAGAAGTATGCAACGTTTGTATTAAAAAATTTTTTCTGTCAGTTATATTAACCCCTGTAGGTGGGTGTCCGAATATAAAAAATAACCCTGTACAATGTACATTCATCGGTAAAACAAATATTTCTCAAAAAATCCCTATTATTATTTGCTCTTTCCATTACCTCAAAACAGAATACCATTCTCCGTTCTTCATTACCTTGCCGTAGTTCTTGATATTTTTCATACCGGTAAGAAAAATATTGTGGTTGCCCAAGAATTCTCGTGCTAATCATTTTATTTTCCTCCACGTGCAGTAAAATATCAAGATCTCTATTATCCCTTTCTTCAGCTCTACTGACATTCTGAGTTGAGCATTTACAGTTATTTATTATAGTGCTGAAAACAAGCGTCTGCACAGTCAAATTTCTGCACTAATGACAGTAGCTGCCCTCTTAACCGCCGTAATGCTATTAAATCTTCCCCTGCAATAAAATAATTTTTGTTTCCGTAGCAACGTTAAACAACACTTGCATTCTGACAGTTTTTCGGAATTTATTCAAAATATTTTTAAACGAGTTCTTTGGAAGAATAATTATTGCACAGAAAGTGTTGCCAAATATACGAAAATGAGCAACCTTAATCATTTGTTTAACTACTCTATTCCGCGACAGACTTCTTAATCAAATACTTTTTTTTCTAATTTTATAAACTATTCCGAGACCTGGAATTAATTTATCTAATGCCTCGATTTATTTCAGCATGTTCCATGAACAAAACCGTTTATTTAATTACAGGTTTCAAGAGATAGCTCAAAAAGAACGTTATATACCGCAATGTAAATGAAATGCCTAATGGAGAAATCGACTGCCACGCCATGTTTAAACGGGAATTTATAAATATTTAATTAGATTATCAGTTTGGGTTTGTTACAATTTTTCACTGGAAGTTGTAGTTGAATGTGACCGGGTAGGTGTTCCAGATAACAATAATAGCTATTGAGAACACACCCAACTGTAATCGGTTTTCATAGAAGAATTTTTCTTTTTAAAATCCTTTCCCATAGCACGAATTTTCCTATTGGTTTTCTGTTGTTCTTTGTCTTCCCTAAAATTTTTTGAATTTTTATTATTTATATTTGGTTAATATATCTAGTCTTTCTTTGTTTGTTTTGACTTATACTGAATTAGAAATAACAAGTTAGTTTAACTCAGGTTATATTAAAAAGATGGTAAATCTTAATTTTTTTTTGTAATTTTTGAGTATCTAAAAAAACTAAAGCTGGTTTATGAAGCAGCTCACAGATTCGTAATCAGCCCATCATGTGGGTAGTGTCATTGCACTTGACCTTGCTACAACAAACCACAGGTAACTACGCTTATTTCCTTAAGCAGTATTGTTTAACCCTTTTAGAAAAAACTGCCGCCTGTATTTTTTATAGTCTGTTGCTTAATGTGAGAGAGTAATAAATCATCATTGAGCTATAAACCTAGTGGTCTTCGACATATTCCATAGGCGTTGTCCCGTTATTATTTCATATAACATTCGAAGTTGCAAAAATAGTTGAAATATGTTCGAATATGACTGGAGTCGGACAGTCAACAATATACCGACTTGTGCACGAGCATAAACGCGGCCCCATCAGGTCACCAAAGAGAAGTATAGAAAGAAAAGAAACTAATACATGAGGATGAAAGGACTGCCATCAGAAGAATCATACACTTGTTTTACTTAAAAAAAGAAATACCTACCTTGGACAAAATAACGTCTGAAATGAAAAAGCATGATTTCATTCCACCCATGGGTAAGAAAAAACTATGGAAAACTTTGAAGGAAATAAATTTTCGTTATCAAAAAATTCAAAACAAATAATCACTTTTATTAGAGAAAGACGAAATCATCTGCTGGCGACGACGATATTTGAGGGCAGTTAGACAGTTTCGAAGAGAAAACAGGAATATCTATTATATGGAGGAAACTTGGCTAAATGAAGGTTATACCGTTGGTAAAATATGGCAGGATAAACATATAAAAAGCGCGAGGCAAGCTTTCATGGAAGGATGGTCCACTGGAATAAAAGCACCCTCGGGAAAAGGTAAAAGATTGTATATTATATAGACATAGGGTAAGGGTACATCATTTAGTTTAATCATGTTAATTTTCATTAAAGTAACTTGATAATTACCAAATAATATTACTGACGAAAAAATCTGTGTTTATAATATCTTCAGCAGTACAGGTATTCATTTCTTGAATAATAACTCGATAATTGGAATGCCGACGAGAATTACCTGATTGCAAACGTGTCTTGGATAAGGTCGTTTAAAACGTTGGAATTAAAATAAAAATGAAATAATATAGTAAAGAAAACAAGGTCTGTCTATACCACCAAAATAAAATATAATTTGTCCTTTTAGGGTGAAATAAGGGTTAAAGAGTATACATAATTTATATTTGACATTAGGTTGTATCTACTAGTTTCGACTTTAGACAAAGTCATCTTCAGCAACCCAGTAATTAAGAAATATGTTTTTTTAGGATGTACCTAAATAAACTAAAACAAATTAGAAGAGGGAGAGGAATGGTTCAACAATATACGGTCACAACGTGTACCTTGTGCAGCCAATGGATTCGACAGCAGATAATTATGAACATGATGCTACTTTAAGCAATCAAGGAAACTAAATGTAAATAAGTACTAGAGGCCAAAATTCTTAATGGAAAAATTTATAGTTATGTTATGCTATATAGATGTCAATAACATGTTAAATTAAGAAAGTTCAATAAATTCATCGTTTCATGAATCAACTCAGTGAGGGCACATGATTTATATTTTGGTGGGTCAGAATTTTAATAAGAAAAAAGAGGGGGGAAAGGGAAATTAAAATTAGTTTAAAAACCAGTTACGTCATTGAGTAAAATTGGGGGTCATCAAAATTGTCAATATTCATAGCATAATTTCTCAATCAATTTATTAGATTTATTAGATTGTTCAAATAAATACAGTAATTGGTAATTGAGACACAAATTAGCAACATGACTCAAGATTGATATAATTATATCGACATTTGCTTCGAACAGCATCAATCTTGAGTCATGTTGCTAATTTGTGTCTCAATTACCAAAAAGAAAAAAAGAAAATAGCAACATAGGCTTTAGTGTATTTATTTGAACAATCTAAAATAAATTGATTGAGAAATTATGCTATGAATATTGACAATTTTGATGACCCCCAATTTTACTCAATGACGTAACTGGTTTTTAAACTAATTTTAATTTTCCTTCCCCCCCCCCCTCTTTTTTCCTTATTAAAATTCTGACCCACCAAAATATAAATCATGTCCCCTCACTGAGTTGATTCATGAAACGATGAATTTATTGAACTTTCTTAATTTAACATGTTATTGACATCTATATAGCATAACATAACTATAAATTTTCCCATTAAGAAATTTGGCCTCTATTACTTATTTACATTTAGTTTCCTTGATTGCTTAAAGTAGCATCATGTTCATAATTATCTGCTGTCGAATCCATCGGCTGCACAAGGTACACGTTGTGACCGTATATTGTTGAACCATTCCTCTCCCTCTTCTAATTTGTTTTAGTTTATTTAGGTACATCCTAAAAAAACATATTTCTTAATTACTGGGTTGCTGAAGATGACTTTGTCTAAAGTCGAAACTAGTAGATACAACCTAATGTCAAATATAAATTATGTATACTCTTTAACCCTTATTTCATCCTAAAAGGACAAATATATTTTATTTTGGTGGTATAGACAGACCTTGTTTTCTTTCATAATCTCGCCACAGAAAATGGACTGCTTCTTAAAATAATATAGTGTTTTCTATTTAAAATACTAAAACAATCCCCCTTGTAGGGTAATATTTGGCTCCCCGTTATTTATACATGATTCACGACACTGTGATTGTTTTAATAAAAATAGATACCTCCTGACTAATTCAAAAAGTGCTCAAATACATTTTTTTATTAATGGATTGTTACGGGATCTATCAACTCAAAATGAAGTCGTTTGAAAAAATTTAGTGAAAAACCAAACTTTTACAAAATCCAACTTAATGATTGTACCTCGTATACATAGAATTTAATTTAGCATTTGTCCACCAGCTAGCGCCACAAATCAACACCGGAGTATTTCTTGCAGCTACCTTTCCTTTCACCATTCTTATTGAAGTATTTAAATTCGAAGGAGAAATGCAAAGTTTAAGAGGATTGCCACGAGGAGTCACTGACGACAACTATTTCTTGAGGCACCTACAGTTGATGCAAAACAAAAACCGATGCACGTCATCAATCAGCTGATAATTTGTAAGTCCGTAAGAAAACACGAGGAAATTAAATTTGGGCAAAAAGTATTAAAACTTTATGCGCTATTGAATTTACTACAAACTTAAAGTAGATATTCTTCTTTGATACGAACCCACTTATAGCAAATATTTTGTGTACTTAAGCTTGTAAAAATTAACATAATTTTAATTTTATTTACCGATAGTTGGCAACACAACTGTAAACGGTGCGTGGTTTGACGTTTCATGCAAAATTAACCTTAATAATTGTTCGTGGTTCCGTGCGTCTATTTTTTAGCAAAAACTCCAGATCTTTTCATAAATAGCATTAAAAAATTGTTCTATTAAGAGGAATAAAAGTGCACATACATATCTATATCTCGGTCGATTACGTTGTTTACTAATTGTGTACGAAACAAGTAAGTTGTATTATTTAAAAATTATAATATTTTACATCGGTCATTCATAAGCTGTATTTTTTTTTAGAACATCATGTAACTTTGGCAACTTTAATTTGGAAATTAAAAGACAGATAACTGTTTGATGGTTGTCTTAACACTTTAAGAAGCCTCTTCAAGAAAATAGGCTTCGGATGGTAAAAAGATGAACTGAGGCGAGGGCCTATTTTCCCATGTAGCTTTCAAACGACTGGTATTTTTTAAAGAAGAAAGAATTTGTTTTCTTGGATGAAACATAGATTTTTCAGAATGGTACCATTGGTCGGTCTTGGCAAGATGAAAATAAAAGAAGTGTTAGATCTAGTAAAGTTGATGGTAAAAGGTATTATGCAGTAAACAAATATACAGACTGTCCACGGATAGGGTTTACAATAGCACAAATGGATAAAAAATTTCATTTTTCGCGAAAAAGTCATTCTTGATAAAAAGTTTTGCTTGTAAAAAAAATGCAATTCACGAAGAGAAAATTTTGATTTTTTATACAGGGTTCGAAAAAACTTCAAAAACATGATTATTCTCCAAGAGTAAACTACCTTAACTTTTCATTTTTGACCAAAATGCCAAT
The DNA here is from genome assembly GCA_963920685.1 of Polydrusus tereticollis. Lineage (NCBI taxonomy): Eukaryota > Metazoa > Arthropoda > Insecta > Coleoptera > Curculionidae > Polydrusus > Polydrusus tereticollis. The sequence goes on along the minus strand of OY987330.1, from coordinate 32,193,562 downwards.
TAGTAAACTTATTTAGAATAACGTTTGTAATTTAAATCCGAGATTTAAAATAAATCTTTGATTTTTTTAGTTTTTTCAATTTTTAGAGGTACCTACCTAAATGAAATTTTTTTTTGGATATCATTAGCGGTCGAAATACATACGTTATCAATGACTTTATATCTTACAGAGGGGCATCAAAAAATTTCAAAAACTGATTTGTGGTGTTACCAGAAATATGTATTTTGAATTTCACAAATGAAATGACCCCGGAAATATCACAACAAAGTCTTAAAATAACAACAAATAATAATTTTATAATTTGCTATTCAAACACCCCCCCCCCCCCCACCCTCCATATTCAACACATTTTTCCAGCTGTAAACGCATGTGGTCAAAACTTCTTCGAATTTCTTCAATGGAAATTGATTGAACAGCTTCAACAATTCTTTGTTTTAGAAGTTGTACGTCGTTCTCAATTGGACGGGAGTACACTAACTGTTTGAGGCGCCCCCAAAGATAGGCATCTGAAATAGTTAAATCGGTACTCCTTGGGGGCCACAGAACCGGACCATTCCGACCAATCCATCTGTGGCCAAATGTATTATCAAGCCATTCCCTCACTTCAATTGCGAAATGCGCAGGGCATCCATCTTGTTGAAAGTACATTTCGTTCCTAAATTGGAGAGGCAATTCTTCTAGGTTGTCAGAAAAGAATGTTTCCAACATTATAAGGTAACTCCTACGGTTACACGTGTTTTCAAAAAAGTTTGGGCCAATAATGCCATAATGTGAAATCGCACACCAGACATTTACTCTTTTGTAATATTGTCTTCTAGCAGGAATTCTAAAACGGGGATTATTTTTGCTCCAGTATCTAATATGCGCAGAAGACACTTTCCCGTTTGTTGAAAATGTCGATTCATCGGAGAACATGGTAAATTTATGAAAATTACTGTTTCCACTTACAATTTTGTCTCCGACCCAAAGACAAAAATCCAAACGTTTGGCTTCGTCTCCTTCTTCCAACGTTTGATTAAAAGTTGGCTTAAATGGGAATATTCCACTCACGTATAAAAAATCCATAAGGACAGTGGTATTTTCGAAAACTTACAGCGGATATACAAAATCGAAAACACCAAAACGAAAATACCACTTGTCAGTGTCACTTTGTTGCGAAAATACCACTTGTCAGTGTCACTTTGTTGACAAATTTCTATTTATTATTTTTTCAAAGTTGACAAAATGAATGTTTTTGAATTCGTGAAATATTCCCTTAAATACTCGTGGTATTACACCCGAATCTTTTGTTAGCCTTTAAAATATTCCGAATGTGAGATTTTTTTACTACATCAAGTTCTTGAGCTCGGTTTCATAATGAAAGGGTAGGATTGTCAGCAACAGACTGATCATAGTTTTTTTTTTATTGGAAACTGAACCAGTTCGCTGAAATTTTCTTAATAATTTATGAAGTCCCATTTTTGAGACGTAAACGTTAGGATATCTTTGATTAAATTTTTCTATCACAAAATTGTAAGAACATTCGCCCGCACCATAACATTGAACTAAATAAACCCTTTGTTCTAAGGTCAACACTTTCAAAACTCATCAAATTCTATTTGACAACTTCAAATTTGCCCCATACGTAAAGCAAAGTAATAAAAAGGTAAAAAATTCCTTGTTTTTACAAAAGATGGTAGGAATGCATTTAAAATTTTAAAATAAGATACACACTACCCATTATGAAAATAGAGTTTAATAAAATATTATATTAATATTTTTATTGAGCAGCAAAATTTTCATATACCTCTACAAATTGAAAAAACTAAAAAATCGAAGATTTATTTTAAATGTCGGATTTAAATTACAAACGTAATTCTAAATAAGTTTTCTAATTGGCATTTTGGTCAAAAATGAAAAATAAAGGTAGTTACTCTTGGAGAAAAAAAATTTTACTTCGTGAATTGCATTTTTTTACGAGCAAAACTTTTTATCAAGAATGACTTTTTCCCGAAAAATTAAATTTTTCATCCATTTGCGCTATTGTAAACCCTATCCGTGGACAGTCTGTATAAACTATGGGAAATTTTTGTGTATTTATCTTGTTTTTATAAAAAAAATTTACAGTCCTTTACAAAGATGCAACCGGGGAGGACATTGAAAATGCCGAAGCAGAGTGCAACGCTTGTGACTATTGTGAGATTTGAGATCTGCGAAAACTCATAGATTTGAATGTTATATTTAGGTAGCTGATATAAGGTTTATTGATTCATAATATAAAAAATAGTAAAATAAAGGTTATAAACTCTAACGTGCCTCTAAGGTATGGTTTGGCTGGAGCAGTCAGCGGCCGCGGCTGGCGTTTGCGATTGGTAGCTCGGTACTGGTTTAATGCGATTTGCCGATTTGTATGTACACGGTTTCACTGCCGCAGCTCAGCGACACAGCGTTCGCCGTCAATTGCAGTGGCTGCGTTCGGACTGCTAGAGAGACCAGTCCAGCCGTGATCGCTCAGCAGAATGCCACCGTTTTCGGCAATTGCTGACGAGTGTTTGATAGAGGAGGTGCAAAAGTATACAACTATGAGAACGAAAATTACAAAAATGTTGTAATGAAACAAAATGCATGAAAAAAAGTGGCAGCAAGTGTAGGGAAGAACGGTAAAGTGTACAAAACCATTCTGTTTATTTTTCAGCATTACATTACAAAGCTTATAATTAGGGTAGACTGGGGCAACTGCGAAGCCCTTTTTAATAGTTCAAGTTTATTTCCTTCCTACTTTAAATATACAATATTTATAAAAGTGTCTTTGTAAGAAAGTAATAGTTTAATATGTTTACTTTTCATACTGCATAGGGCACTCATGAATTATTTTTGAGATCTTGAGATTTGAATGATTTTTTTTTATACCGAAATTTTACACTTACCCCAAAAAGGGAAAGTGTAAAATCGGAATACAATTTCCATGCATGATACAATTTCCATGCATGTTCGCAGAAGTGGTAATGGGAAAGTGTAAGTTTATATCTCCCATGCCAATTTTTCTTTTTACAGACTCAAAAAAAAATAAAAATCTGGGAAGTTATGAACTTTTTATTGTTGGGAAATAGTTAGCCAAGCAAATCATAAAAACGAAAAATTAAAAGGTACCTCTGAAAAATAATAAGTAAACCAAAATAACCCTCAAAAAATTCCTAATAACAAGAATAATATTTTTATAAACGTATTTATCCGTTCAAAACCCAATGTTTGGCTTTAATCTCTAAAACAGTAGGAGTTATTCCCAAGGAGAAACTAAAACAGAAAAGAAACTTAAAGTTTAAAAATTCGAATAATTTTATGGAACTTGTTAAATATTGTATCCCGCAAATTTCACATTAAAATGAAAACCTCCTCGGCGTGTTACTACCGGTTCAGGTAAACGAGTCACTATATCGTCTAGCTGTACTACATCGACATCATCGGTGAGTGGCCATAAAAAAATTGTCTTTTAGTTTTCTTGTAAACTTGATTTCAAAGCCGTTGTCAACAGTATTTACCTGGCCAATAAAATGTTTCTTTGCTTTTGGTAATGTGTATTTAACCAGTACCCAGTCTTCAATGGAAATATTGTCTTTGTTTATTTCAGGAATCTGATCCGATTCTAAAGTGAAACTTTGATCCGATTCCATAAAAGGTATACTTTCATTATCTGATTCACTGGAGCTGGATTCAAATTGATACGGACTTGGCCGACTTTGTTTACTCTTTCGGTCAATTTTCATAGCTGGTTTAGATATAGTAGATGAACTTGTAGAGATTTTTGACTGACTACTTGCGATAGTACCTGCAATGGTTTGGCCACCTTGAATTAAGCGCTTTCCTTTCCTTGGATTAGAAGAAGGACTCTGTCGGAACGAATCAAGTAGTAGATCATCAAAACTTGTCTTCTTTTCTTGCCGATTTTCGGTTGTAGCTGGTACTACAGGTTCAGTTATAGGCTCCTGATGATTATTTAGTATATTTCTTCATTTTGATCCGAGCTGACAATTACTTTGAGATTGGTGGCACTAGATGCTCAAGGAGCTGTAAGTAATTCTGCATTAGATGCTAGTTTCCTTTTAAATGAAGCGCCAGATGTAGAAGGCTTTACTGTTTTTAACATTGACTGTTCGAAAGTAGCGGTTTTTTCTGTTATGTTCGGTGCTACAGCATCATGTTCATTCCTTTCAATATCAATGCGATCTGGCCTCGGTTGTAAATCTGTTACAGATCTTTGATTTTTTAAGTGTTCCTGCCATCTTTTTAGGGCATCGATGTCATACTTTTCTTTAGGAATAACATGTCTATTAAATGGAACAATACCACCCTTTCTGAATCCTGTTTTTATGATTCCGGAATCTACTTCAGCCCAGGTTTTCACTAGCAATGTGGCAAAGTCCCTTTTTGGTAGTCATTGTCCCTGATGACGTCTTTGCCATGTTATTACTTTCCTCTCCCATATTGCCTTAAAGGATCTAAACATACTCAAATCGAGAGGTTGAAGTAAATGACTTGTATGGGCTGCAGTTTAAGTATATGAATATTTTCTTCTCTTGCGGCTTGAATTAATAAGCAATCCATGCACATGCGAGACATGCCCATCATAGATAACAATAATTGGTGCCTGATCACGAACCAAAGGAATAAAAGTCTTTAGAAAGTAATTTCTAAATATTTCGGAGGTCATCCATCCATTGGCGCTGGCTGCATTTACGGTGTCTTTGAAGAAGTCTTCATTTTTTTCTGAAATCCAGCAATATTATTGCCTTTAAATATTATCAATGGTGGCAATTTTCTACCACTAGCACTTGCTCCTGCCAGGACGGTTATATTTTCTCTGCCCGATCCAGCAATAATGCTTAAAGAGGGGTTGTCTTTCGCGCCAACAATTTTAAGACGAGAAGGATCTGTACACAGTGAAGTCTCATCTAAATTGTAAATACATTCAGGACGATCCTGAAGACCCAACTCCAATATAGCCTTTTCCAATAAAACAAAATATTGGTCTATTATGAATGGGTCCGTAGATTTCTTTTTGCAGTACTCTAAGCTTTGTGGTTTCTTCATACTCAAGGAGTGACGTTGTTTAAACTTTATTAGCCAGTCTGTGCCTGGCATATTGTTCTTAAAAGGATTGGGAATATTATTTAAAGTTACAAAGTCCCAACCTTTTTCTTGAAGCTCTCTCGAAGTTAATCAATATCCCCACTTCTCCATTGTTTTTATATTTTCGGCCAGTTGACACTTATCTTGCCAAGAAAGTATTGGAGGTCGGCCCTGTGTCTTGCTTTTTTCGCCACGGCGGCCAGTTATTCTACAGTAGATTGTAATGTATGGGATTCTGAATTCGGTACTAGCCATCGACATGGTTAATTGACCTTGATTGACGGCATTTACTGCAGCATTTAATTGCGCCTCCCCATAGGCAGCCCTATCGGACTTTCTTTTATAATTTGGTACCATGACGTCAACTCTCTGTAAAAAATAAAAGCTTTAAGTGTCAGTGCCAACGAACTTTAGCATTCCCAGGAAAATGGGGCAAGTGTAAACTAACCTTTACACTTTCCCCATTACAATTTTCACACATGCCCCACATTATGTTTTTTATGGGGGAAGTGCAAACCTGCTCGTGAGTAAAAACCGCTTTTAGATTTGGTCGCTATATAGGATTTTAAAGCTACAACAATTGACTAAACATAAGAAAATGCAATAAAACTAAAAGTATATTATAAGTTTTTACCTTTGACAAATTTTTTATGGAGATATCACACACTATTTAACGGACCGATTCGGAGGTTATGTTACAAATGACTACTCAGAAAGAAAAAAACACCTGGTAACTCGCCGGGAGTAGATAATTCAACAGCGCTAACGTATAGTTAGTTGCCTCGAACCACACAGACAAGTAAACTTTCAATATTGCCTGATTGGCGCTCTGATTTTCCACTTACCCCATTTTTACACTTGCCCCAGTCTACCCTATACCATATTCAAATCCAAGATTATGCATACGAAGGAAATATTGATCAGTACTTAATGACAACCGTAACTCTATTTCGATTGGTCAAGCGGCAATAAAACTAAAAGGCCCTGGGCGACAGGGTTGAATTTAGTTTACCCGTGATTTTCGCATTATTACATTGTATCGTTTGGTGTTATTGTTTGTTATCAATATTTTGATATAAATATTTGTGTTTTTGACCGTTGTATTTGATTGTATACAGGGTGTTTCAGAAGTACTAACCTGAATATGTGTCCGGAGTTGCCCCGTTTTTGATGTACAGAGTGTTAAAGTTTTTTTAAAAAAATCGTTTTTTTTTTTATTATTTCTGTAAATATCCTTTTCCCGATTTTATTGCAATTTGGTACCGTCATTCATAATGATAAGAGGCTTAACTAGCCCTAACTAGATTAAATCTATAAAGTCCAGTGGCGTCCTGGGAAACACTTCAACGGATATTATTGACAAAAAAATGCACGCCACTGACTTTTTTCTAATTTTGTTTACTTGGTATGCTGCAGCTTTGATTTAAATATGGTACCTATAGTATAAATTCAAGTGTTAATATGACGTTTGTCGAAATGGATGAATTTGGGCTAACACCTCCTCTTCGTCTTCTTCCTCCAACAACAGCATGCAACTAATGTTATCGGCGTTCATTATAAATCATACATAAGCGCTTCATAGAAAAAAGAGCGCTTTCACTACGAAATACGAATATGATCTGAAGCGCACTCCAGCCGCGCCAGCCAAACCACCCTGTGGCGACGGCCGATTGATATAAATACGATGCTACGCTCGATCGCGAACGCCTGCTGCACCCGCTGACTGCTTCAGCGGAACCATACGATTACTCTCGACTTGGTCTGATCCCGATCATTTAATTCGGTGTGACGTCAGGGACAAATGCAACACAAGAATTTCGAATTCCGTACCCATACTACGTGCCCGTGCGATAATATAAACATTTTCAATGTTAAAAACTGTGTAATTCCCTCACTCGGATATTTTGGTTATAAGGTGGCAACACTGTCGATAACTGACGTCACTCGAAAGGTACGACGCGCATCTGTTTTTGTTTTGCATCAACTATACTGAAAAAGCATTGTAAAATAATTATTGTAAAATAGTATTTATGGGAACAATTTCTTCATTTTCGTTTCGACAATAAAATATTTTTTTTCCATTGTTGTTTTCAGCCTATATGTTAACAACTGCACTAGTGCACGAAATTTCTAAATATTTTTTGCTTTCATTTCTTCGTCAAAAAATTAAATCGTAGCAAACCTTACAACTGAAAGGGGCCTGTAAACCTTTTGGAAGCACTAACAAGAGATAAGTAGGTAATAATAGGGACCAGTAATCAAAATAAAGGGTGCCATATGGGATTTCGAAAAAGATACAAAAAAAAAATTGAATGGAACACCCTCAATATTTTTTATTTTTATGAAAGATCATAGTTTGATTTATTCAATTTATCAGGTTTTATAGTTTAAATATATATCTCCCTTATTTTATCAGTCATTAATAATTATTTACCAAATAAATCAAGATTTAGTTGACTGTATAGGTAGGTACTATATTTATCTAAAATATCAAACTTTTGGAAGGCTCGAAAAGGATTTCGATTTTTTTCTTTTCCTTTTATAATAATGAAATGCTTGGACAACAAAACAGTTTGATTTTGGTTTCATTCCCAGTAAGCATGTATATTTTTTAGTCCCCTTTTTTTCCGTGGTAATTAAATATAACATGTTAGGTGTTGGACGACCATCGTTTTTTAATTTAATTTGTTCATCAAATGACGAAAATTTAGATTTTTAGCTTAAAATATATTGAATAGGATGACTTTTTACCTCAGTTTTAACGTGGTTTTCCATGCCATTGCGTACATATACATCCGAATAGGCATATTGACAGGGCCACAGGCGCAAAATTTTAGAGGCGCAAAATCGACGGTCATTCAGTATTCTTTATTACAAATTTAAAAAAAAAATGTTTCTTATTTTATCATTTTAATATGTCTAAAAATTCTACCAAGCGTTTGCCTTAATAATAGCACAAATTAATGTGTTCTCTCCGTAGTTTCCTTGTTGGACACTACATGCCCCGACTTTTAAATTTATTTGGTCGATTTTAATCTGGCATGATATTTTAGGAAAAATTAATATAGTAAATAAAATACTACAAGATCCGAATAGAAACTTAAATGACTGCCATAAAGAAATTGAAAATATAAATCTTTATTTTAACGAAAAACGGGCAGACAAAATTTTTGATTTGCTCATCAGTAAAGCCTAAAGGAGAAGCAGAAAAAAACGATGTAGAGTGGATATTCCCAATAGTAGGGCAACGAAAAATTAAGCAACAATTTTCATATGAAAGTATATAAGGATGAATCTGTAGCAGATCCAAAGCAAAAATTTAAAATCGATTTTTATTTTCTAATTTTAGATACAACCATTCAGTCTTTTACAAAGGCGGTTTAAGGGTATGAACAAATTTCCAAAATTTATTTGGGTTCTTACGTAATTTTGAAAATTTAGAATCTGACTTAATTAAAGAATCATGTGTAAATTTAGATACCGCATTGCAAGTTGAGATTAATGGAGTAATATCTAAAGACATTGACGGCTTAGATTTACATAATGAAATTTCAACATATAAAATTCTTAATCCTAAAAATACTACTGATTCATCCTTTCCCATAGACATTTTAAATTATATAGCTAATTAAAAAAAATCTACAGTCTCTTTTTCCAAATTTATTAATAGTCTTAAGGATATACCCTTACATTACCCATTTCAGTAGCTTCAGGTGAAAGAAGTTTTTCTAAGTTAAAACTAATAAAGAATTATTTAAGGACATTCATGAGTCAAGAACGCCTATCAGATTTGGCCATTATTTCGATTGAAAATAATATTTCTGAGGCTCTTGATCATAATCAGATGATCAACGAGCTTGCATCCGTGAAAGCCAGACGTGTTATGTTTTAGGTATATCATTCCTTTTTTGTTTTGTTTATTACAAAAATAGTATTTTTTCATTTTTGAAACGTTTATTTTTTTATCATTAAAATATTTCTGTAACCTACCATATAAGTACTAGGTATAATATTGTTTTGCGTTTTTGTTATTGTTTATTTTATTTAGGTTAATTTTATTCTCCTTTAATTTTCTTCTGAATGTACTGCTTTTAGTTCCTACTATTTATTATATTTCATAAACAATCAAGTAAATAATCGTAATAATATATTGATTATAAGTACTGTATATATCGTTTTTATTTTGTTTCTTTAGGGTATATTTTTCTTTTGATGTACTTACCAAATATTTTTTGTGATTTTGTTTGTTTTGGTAATTTAATAAATAATTTTTCCAATTATTTTTTATCAGTTTTTTTACATTTCAAATCATTGCCAGTTTTTCGCGAAATATATTTAAAAAAAATAGGATCATTTTTTTAACTAGGGGCGCACCAAATAAGAAACCTGCACGTAGGCGCCAGACACTCCAGGAACGGGCCTGCATATTGATCAATGAACCGTTACGAAAATAGCAACAATACACATTGTAGAAATAGTCATAATAATTTTAATAAAAAACGCCGAAAACCGGTTGCCAATGAGGACACGGAGTTAGAAGTAAGGTTATCTGTCGTAGAATGTAAACAAATTAAAATAATGTAAGTAAGCTCTATCTTACTTACATTAAAATAATGTAAGTAAGATAGAGCGGCAGATATTTTAAAACGAAATAAACTCCATCCATACAAACCACAACAGTGAAAGAAAGGGATTACTGTTCGAATTTTGTTCTCTCATCCAAGGAGAGTTAGTAGAGGAAACTTTTTTAATACGACGTAGAATTTTTTCCGATAAGGTAACATTTTTTTCAAATGGAACGAACTGTCTTGGCACAAATTTGTCACTGGTGGTTTGCGAGCGGTTGGTGTGGTATTTACAAAAACAGATTAATTGGACCATATTTCTTTTACAATCTGCAATTTTTATAAAATCAATTAAATACCTTTATGAACGAACTACCCTTACAGAACGTCAACATATTTCGTTCTAAAAAGACGTCACAGTATATTAGCCGGTAGAGTATATATATTGAAAGTATTTCCAATGAAAAATTCATTTACCGATATTCAGATCATTTCTGGCCTGCTAGATCTCCTGACTTTATTTCTCTTAATTATTTCTTATGGGGTCACTTAAAACAGATGGTTTGCCAGCAAGGACTGTTCAAAGATGTTGATCATTTGGAGCGGATCTTTTCAGAAGCATGCCAGGAAATTACTTCAGATATGATAAGGAATTTATTACAAGAATTTCACAAAGACGATTAAAAGTTTTGAGAGAGAGAGGGTGGATATGTCGAAGCATTAGTGGAATGAGTTATAATTAAATTTAATTTATTTCTGTTATTGTTATGTTAGTTACACAACTTATTATTTGTATGTATTTTCCTATTTTCAAAATAAATTATTGTTGTACATTTATTACATATTTAAACTTTAATAAAACACAAAAAGTAATAACTGTTCGGTAATAATAAAGCCTGATTTTTCATGGTGGATGGATATAATTTTATATTTGATTGTAGTTTTCAATTGTGATGAAATTTTTTTCATAACAATTTTGGATATTGTCAAAAATAGAGGTACTTTACCCTTAAGCAAAATTCATATTTCTTGATAATCCTCGTAGGTATACGACTGCAAAAATTTAATATTTGTTTATTTAACTTTAGGTTTTAGATCATACAGAACTTTTTATTTGTTTTAAATCTAATGATAAAAATGTTTTCAATATTGTTCCACCTTAAATAGACACATTGTATAGATAGGCTTGCCAACCGTCCTTTATTTCAAAGGGCAGTCCTTTATTTCGAAATAAAGTCCTTTGACCCTTAATAAGGTGCCAGAGGATGGTGAATGTTCTTTATAACCAAACGATTTATGTAGTACCTAAGTACCTTAAAGTTCAACAGAATAAAAACATGTTACCTTTACCTAACATATCATCATCATCATCATCAAACAGCCCTTATCACGTCCATTGTTGGACATAGGCCTCCTCCAAACGTCTCCAGTTCTCTCTGTCCCTGGCTGTTGCAATCCAATTTGTCACTATCCTCCTCAGATCATCCGTCCATCGAGTGGGAGGTCTGCCTCGGCTACGCTTGTCAGTTCTCGGTCTCCATTCCAACAGTTTTTTGGTCCATCTCCCGTCCTCTATTCTCGCGATGTGTCCGGCCCATCTCCATTTCCGTGTAGTGATTCGCTGTATAATATCATCTACTCCAGTACGTCTGCGTATCTCCTCATTCCTCACTCGATCCCTCAGGGTAAGGCCAAGCATCGATCTCTCCATTCGCCTTTGTGTTACCCTTAGTTTTTCTGCGGTTTTCTTCGTTAAAGTTAGGGTCTCTGCGCCGTAAGTCAAAACCGGCAACACACATTGGTTAAATGCTTTCCGTTTCAAGCGAATCGGAATATTTCCTTTAAAGATGTCCTTCATTCTCCCGTATGCCGCCCATCCCAGGGTAGTTCGTCTCTTTAGTTCGCAGGTTTGGTTGTCTCTGGCTATTCTAAGCTCATGACCCAGATATATGTATTTGTCAATTAGTTCTATTTTGTTGTTATTAATTTGTATTTGATCACTGGGAACCATGTTAGTCATCATTTTGGTCTTCTCAAAATTTATTGTCAGTCCAACTTTCTGTACGGCATCGTTGAGTTCTTGGAGCATGTCACCGGCGTCCCCCAGATTGTCCGATAAAATAACGATGTCATCCGCAAAGCGCAGATGATTGAGTCTCTCTCCATCAATGAGTATTCCTTTTTGGTGCCATGTCAGTCCTTTAAATGCAGACTCGAGGACCGTAATAAACAGCTTTGGCGACATGGTGTCACCCTGTCTAACTCCTCTTTCCATCCTTATTCTGTTGGTTGGAGAGTGTAGATTACATATCCCATGTAACAATATAACGCTTAGATTAAAAATACAGTATTCCCGTTTTTTCTAAGTTTATGTGTTGCGTGTTGACAATAGTTAAAATATATCGGCGAATCACCAAATTCAGCTAATTCCCCAACCCCAATCTCAACCTGTTAGATCAGCATCCATTTATTGCTCGATTTGACCATTTTCGAAGGGGTTGAAAATGATTTTCACGTGTAGCTCAGTTACTCTTGATTTTCCGATGAAAAGTGAAGAGAGTAAAATGGTTGGAAATAAAATTTTGTATGATACTATGCTTTCAAGAATTTTCAATATTTTTATTATTTATCGAGTTATTGCTCTTTGAATAAATTATACCTAGACATACCACACCTATATTATGCATCTTCTCTAATAGGCACAGTTATCTAATAATATAATATAGAGATATGCGTTCACAAAACATCCAAGTCGTTGAACTTAGTCGACGCGTGTTTGAAATGTTTACTATTTGAAAAAGTTTATTTTGGTGGCATCTATCCAAAATTAAATTTTTTAAAATCAAAAATATCATTATTGCCTCGTTTTAATCAACCAGTAATATATGTTACTTTTAAAATAGAATTTCAAAAATATAATTTTATTTTAATTTATCAGCGACTTTTTTAACAGGCATCGACTAACTACTGCAAATTTAAGGCTAGAGTTTTTTAAAGCGTAACTATATGGCTGGTCTTATGTAGAAGTAATTAATTATTTTATTTTTACTGATTTAAGTAAGTAATAGTTTTAAAATGCTACAACAATTAAGTACAGAATAGAAAATAAAATAAAATATTGTATAAAAATCATTTTGAGGGAAATAAGATTTGACAAAAAACACCTCAATATTACTATACATTTGATAGAATTTTACTATTTACCTCCAAACCTCCAGCTAACCTCACTTTGAAATTTCAAATAGCACAACCTTTTGAGTGATACATCGTCACAAAGAGCATTAACCCATTAAGCGCCAAGCACAAAAATTGCAACGTAATGTGAAATATATTTTATTAAACAAGCTTTATAACACTTAAATATTACAAAAAAAAATACTGAAACACTTTGACATTGACAGGTAAAGACGAAAAAAATGGTGCGTTTTCGAACCTTTGGCAGAAATGAGGTATAATTTTTAAAATCCTTAATTTTATTTTTACCCATGTTTACTGTTGACGGCTGACTTAATTCTTCCTCCTCTTCACTCTCAGTCAGTCTGTTATTTTTCTATCTCTTGCTCATAAAATTTTATTAGACAAACAGCGATATATGAACGAAAATCAACTTGTGACATAGAGCTTTGATTTGCCAATCTGTAAAGTTTCCAGGCATTTACAATAGAACTATCAATAACGTTTTTAAAAAGTGGTCACCACCATTTCTTTCCCCTTACACCAATGCTGTAATTAGCTATGGCATTGTCGTGTAGGTCAACGCCGTCCATGAATTTATTGTACTCTTGGATGACATATGGCTGAGGTATATTTACTTCTTTCCAATGCTTGCGGTCGTACCTCCTTGTGAGAGGACAATTATTTGATCGAGTCTTCGACTCGGGATAATTTTCTATCAACAAAAACATTCGTGACCTTGAAAAAATTATCGGGAATTAATTCTGCTGCGTGGGAGATTCGGTAAGAAAATTTCATAAATTGGAGTTTTTACATGTCTATATAGTTTCAAAAGAAACTTAAAAAAACATATTTCCGATGACTTTAGTTAAATATGACGCACTATATTTTTACAATAGAAGTTGATTTTACTTGTTACTAACTAAGGTTTATTATGTGTACATAATTTCAACTAAAGCTTAAAAAAAATTATTTCCGATGATTTTAGAAAAATATTACATATTGTATTTTCACAAGAGAATTGTACTTTTACGTTTAGTAACACTTAAGCTGGATTTATAAACTCGAAAAGTTGGTGAGGTTGAAGTTATGATCAAGTTTGTGAGTTTTGATATTCCGAACTCCGAGCATAAAAATTGGTTATCTCGAACTACCCGGGAAGTTTTCGAACCTTACATGAGCTTTACATCAACAACATGAACAAGGGTATAAATGTAATTGAGTGTTCCCTTTAGTTTGAATTGAACTCCTATTTCCAACACCAACTGAACCTCAAACTCGCCAACTTTTCGAGTTTATAAATCCACCTTTGCAACAAAATGTATTTTGATTTTTGAGTGACTTTTGCCAATAGATATAAAGCACTTCATTTTTGACAGAAAAATTATCACTTATTAATTCCATTAAGTTAATAGGAACTAACAAATTTATCGCGATAATCTCACGTTGCTATAAGCAACGTAAATAAAAAGGAGCCTTCTAATTGGTTGAAAATAAATTTATGAAATTATCGGGGGTAAGTGCACAAGTGCATCAAAATTACCGATAATTTTTGAATGAAATGTGTTTTTTTATAATTGCAAGAGTTTGTTTTCATATTTTCGCGAAAAAGCCCGACTCCGCAGGAGGAGGGCATTTTCGTAAAATATGAAAACAAACGATTGCAATTTGTAAAAAAAAACACATTGAATAAAAAAATTATCTGGTTATTTTTATGCACGAGTGTAATTTATTTGAATATTTTCCAAATTAATTAAGAACTCGAATCAAGTAAATTTAAATATTTTATTTAACAGAAAATACTAACAATAAAATTAAAATGACTTTTTTGTTTGCTGTCACTCAATAAGATGACGTTAATTGTCAGAATATTACATTTTTTGACGTTTGTTAACAATAAAATCCCGCTTTGACGTTTCGTCAACAATATAAACTTGCGATGCAATTTTCGATTTCTGGCAGTGCTGTTTTCAATAGTAATATGTTAAGTGCATGTAAAATTGCTGAAAATCATGCATGAAGGTTTGTTGCCCTAGAAACAGCTTGAATGCATTTTTATTGTTATTTACCAAAAAGTGCCCGACCGAAGGGAGGGCACTTTTTAAGGTAAATAACAATAAAAATGCATGAAAGCTGTTTCTTTAGGGCAACAAATCTGAGTGCATGATTATCAAGCCATTTTACATGCACGAAATATATTTTTTAGACTATTTCCTGAATGAAAAACTAGTAGGTGCAGAAATATAAGACAACATTTTTATTTCGAGCAATACAAAGTATTACAATTGAAAACACAATTATTATAATAGATGGTATTTGCCAGTGGCGTATTTAGGGGGGGGGGGGGTCCGGGGGGTCTGGACCCCCCCCCCCGTGAACTCAGTAGTAAAGAAAACTGAAATTCACATTCATTTATTTGCAATAAATAACATGAAATATTATTTCAAATTTTCCAGTTGTTTGGGGATTTCCACATAATAATAATTGTTGAATTTTATTTTTTGTTCCGTGTTTTCTAATTCAGGTGAGTAAAATAGTATACCGTTATACATACCTTCAAAAAATTAATATTTCAAATGCAAATATTGCCGTTTATATTTAAAAATTGCTTTATTTCTACGTTTTTTTTGAGCCGGGCTATCAAAACATAAAATTTGTAAGTTTAGACAGTCCAAAAAAGGGCGTGGCACCTAAAAAAATTTTGCCTGCGGCGCATTTTTTTAGGGAAGATAAGTGGACCCCCCCCCCCCGTGTCACAATCCTAAATACGCCACTGGTATTTGCAGATATGTCGTTCAAGGAAAATGCTCCGAAACGAATCATTTTGATAAATTGACGCGAAATTGTCAAAGCAGAAATTTCATCTTGTTGTGACAGTGACGGTTATTCTCGTAGGTAACCAACAATGAAAAACCAGAAGAGTGCAATTTTCAACGGTAATATACCGATAGAGGAGGCGTCTTATCGGTAATACCGATGTTTTTAACAAGAAATCGATTTTCTGACAAATTTTTACGAAATGTAATTTTTACTTATAATCTGATATGATCCCGAGAGCTTTAGCTCGAGGGTCTTATCTTTGATTATAAGTAAAAATTACATTGAGTGAAAATTTTCTTGGAAAATCGAGTTTCGAGTGAAAAACGAAGGTATGAAGATAAGAAACCGCCTCTAGAGGTGTATTTTATTGGATAATTTACTGAACATAAAAATGAAGGCCGTCTGATAAAGGTAAATATACAAGTTAGAGGTGTTACTAATTTTTTATTTAAGTAAAAAAGCTACAAGCGTCTTTTCGAAAGCGTCTTTTCGAAAGCGTCTTTTCGAGCTAGCGGTGGTTGCTATGAAAATGAGCGTTTTGATTGGTTCAATAAAAGTGAGGTGAATTATCAGCTCAATCGCGACCGAGGGCTGATTTTCACCGAAAATCAAGTGAAAAGCGCATTGTAGTTACAGTATATGAGGGAAATAGTCGCTGTAATTTTGCGAAAATTGCATTTCTCTTATGGGAACTTTAACATATGAGGGAAATATTCTCTATAATTATAATCAAGTAAAATTATTATTATTATACTTTTTATTCTAATAAACTACCTGAAGTAACGCCGTTGTCACCTTAATTTTATTCATCAAACTTGTCTTTCTTTTGTTTAGGGTGATCCTAATTTAGGACTGATTCGAGGTGTGTGGGTCTAAAATACGAAATTTTTAAAAACCATCATTGCAATTTACCTGAAATTTACAGTGCAACCTTTAAGTTGTTCACCCTGCTTAATGGGTCCTGTCATTGCAAATTTACATTTTATTACTCTCTCGCATTAAGCAACAGAGTATAATCAACTGCAATGCCAAGCATTTTCCTAATCTTTCAGAAAGGATATCTTAAAATCCGTTGGAACCCTATGACAGTAAATATCATGTAGAAATAGTTTCTAACTTGAAGGATAACTTCAAAAATAGTTTTAACGAGTTCAACGACATGGCTTTAGTGACGCAATTTGTTATTTCACCCTTTGATTGATATCCAAGACATGTTGCAGTGAAAGTTAAGGCGTTATTTGGTTCAACCTATGTGTGTGAATCTTTCTTCTCCGATATGAAGTTTATTAAGAACAAATACCGCAATCGACTCACATATAAACATTTGGATAATTGAATTCGAATTTTTCATCATCATATTATATATCATGTTAACAATTAATCTATAAAGTTTCAAAAAAACATAATTAAAAAAAAGTTTCAGGTATATCTCGGCTACTTGATATTAAAATTAACCTGATTTGTCAAACCTTATTTCCCTCAAAATCAAAAGATATTTAGGGTGGTTCGTCTTGAAATGAAAGCCCTGTATATTTTTACAATGTTACCAGTACAGTTAGCCAGAGGTAGATAAGTTGAACTACCTAAAAGGTATAATGTAGGTACCTAATGCAATATTAAGTGACCTAGTACACGACCAAGAAATATTTTCTACTACTAACTTGGATCGTACAGTGCCGGATTTGCAATAAAAGCGCCCCTAGACACTTCTTCTCAAGCGCCCCCCAACAATTTTTTTAACGGTATAAAAAAAAAAGATAAGGTTAAGGAATTATTGTATTATATACATAAAAGTTTAAGAAAAATTGCACATAATTTGTATTAAAAATATTGCTTGCCAACGTAACATAGAAATGGGTGTACTGAGTACTGCATTATAAATACACTCTTAATACAAATCAAAGAATAAAATTAAAAAAAATTAAATGGGTAACAGTTAATTAAAAGAACATATCTAAACTTGAACAAAAAATATTTTATATTCTTTTTCGACACTTTTTTTTTTTTTGGCAAACTCGCATATAATTTCTTGAAAATCAACTTCATTGGTAATGTCACTGTTAATAAAAAGAACTGCCAAGTTCGATTTAGTGTCGAGAATCTCCTGATGTACGGGTGTCCAGTTTTCATATGTTCTACGGGTTATCTGCGTTATTAGTAAAGATAGAAGGTTGCGGTTTTCGCGGCACTGTGTTACTTTTTTGAGAAACAAACGATGCCATCAACAGAGTTTTCATGGCCCCCTTAGTTTTTCAGATACGGGGTGATTTTGAAAATTTTGCATCTTGAGCCACCCTCATATCTCGGTTACGCTTCAACTTATCAAAAATTTAAAAAATGAACTTGTTAGTTTTTTTCACGTAAAATCCAGTGGCTTAGTCAGATTTTTTCTATGTTTAATTGTTTTCGAGAAAAAGAGCAAACTTGCATTTTTTTTAAATGGGACACCCTATATATTTTTAGCTATTATGATTCAGTTTATCACAAGCTTTTCAAAAATATATAATACTTTATAGCTGTTTTCAATGTGAAGCTCAAAATTTACATTTTTCAACAAATTAAAAATTTTTTTTAGTAGGCCATGATGGGTATTTAGGAAAACAAAAGATGGCAGGCTTGTTATCTGAAAAACTCTTTATTTACTGTCAGAATAGGTTATTAATAGCAGTTTTTTCTTAGTTATGGCTGCGAATGCAAAATTCGAGAATAATGAAAAGTACGATATGTTCCAAAGGTTCTAATGTCTCTGATATGTTCGTTTGTTATATTCAGTGTAACGAAAATTCGGATGAAGCATTAGAAGTTTATTTTAACAGGTATGGGCATCTTTTTATATTTTTCATCATATTTTAAAATTTATAAAAACGTAATATTCGCAGATTCCCAGAAAGAACACAGCCGGATAAAAGAATATTTTTAAAAATAAAATCAATCTTAATTGAAGTCGGTTCATTTTCCAAACGCCGACCTAGTATTTACAATAATGAAAACCAGGACATTGATGAAGTGAACGTTTTGGCTTCAATTGAAACAAATCAAAGTAGTTCTTGTAGAACAGTGGAAGGTTCTGTCGGTGTTACAAAATCACGGGTTCAAACTATTCTAAAAAAACACAAGTTTAAGCCATACAAATTTCATGTCGTACAAAACTTACATCTCGGTAACGCAGAGCGCCGCGTAGAGTATTGTAATTTATATTTACAAAATGTAAATACAGAAAATCATTTTGAAAGAACGATTATATGGTCTGATGAGAGTCATTTTACCAGTGCCGGTATATTTAATAGGCAAAATACTAGGTTTTGGTGCCAGGAAAATCAACATGTTATATTTCCACGGGAACGGCATAGCAGATTTGGGTTTAGCGTTTCATGTTTCATACTGGGAAGTAATATTTTATATAATATATTTGGAGGCGGTCTTACTGCAAATAAATATTTAGAAATTTTGGAAAACATTGTGCCCGAAATAGTAGAGAATGTGCCCCTAGCTCATCTTAATAGCTTATATTTGCAACAGGACGGAGCTCCCTCTTACAATGCTCAAATTGTAAGAGCATATCTTAACAATAATTTTCCTGGCCGCTGGATTGGAACACATGGACCTGTAAGATGGCCACCCAGGTCACCCGATTTAACGGTTTTGGATTTTTTTTTGTGGGGCTACCTAAAAAATAAAATTTATACCGTCCAGTACCAAACGATGGCAGATTTAAGAGAAGCCACTGAAAGAGCCTTTAGGGAGTTACAGGCACGGCCTTTTATTATTTTAAATGCACTGAGGCGAATCAGAACAATGTGTGAAACATGTCTTAGGCATAATGGAGAACAGTTTGAGCAATATTTATGAGACAGTTTCCTAAATCATCAAATAATAATTGTAGCTTTTAATTTTTGAACGTATAACACAACTGAGTTAATTGTTATTTTTATTTATAAAAGTTATTGTTATAGGTATATATTTTTAAAATTAGTGTTTTATATTTGTGAGAAGCTTGTGACAATTGTTTAATCTTAAAATTTATACGGTGTGCCGTTTAAAAAAATGTAAATTTGTTGAAAATGTAAATTTTGAGCTTTACATTGAAAACAGCTATAAAGTATTATATATTTTTGAAAAGCTTGTGATAAACTGAATCAGAATAGCTAAAAATATATAGGGTGTCCCATTTAAAATAATGCAAATTTGCTCTTTTTCTCGAAAACAATTAAACATAGAAAAAATCTGACCAAGCCACTGGATTCTACGTGAAAAAGACTAACAAGTTCATTTTTTACCTTTTTGATAAGTTGCAGCGTAACCGAGATACGGGTGTCCCAAAATGCAAAATTTTCAAAATCACCCCGTATCTAAAAAACTAAGGGGGCTATGAAAATTCTGTTAATGGCATCGTTTGTTTCTCAAAAAAGTAACACGGTGCCGCGAAAACCGCAACCTTCTATCTTTACTAATAACGCAGATAACCCGTAAAACATACGAAAACTGGACACCCTGTACTTGTAATTAATTGGTAATGGTAAAAAAATTCTTGACAGTATCTCGACATTTGGAAACATAGTTATCAAGTTTTTGTCTTTCATAAATTTAAGGTAGTGCTTGATATTGTTGATATCGTCAAACTCTAATAAAATGTCTCAATAAAGATTCATCTAAATCATGGGAATATAAATTTTGCAAAAATCTTGAGTTAGCGCGGATCTCCGCATCATCTATACTTTTTATATTATTTAAAAACCCAAAAATGTTCTCTATTTAGTTATATGCTTGCACTCGACGCTCAAGTTCTTGATTGAGTCCAGAATATTAATATAAACGTTAATCCCAAGTTTTTCCATCAAACGTGAAATCTACGCCAGCGCCTTCATCAAGTTGTCCTTTTCTTGTCTTGTTTCTTCCTTGATCTTTTTTTTTTTAATTTTCTTCTTTGGCATACATTTTTCCTCGCTATACCCTATTAATGACTTTTAAATTTTTACTGCGGTAGATAAAATGTGTGTTCTATGGGACAACCATATCTCTAAAACTAACAAACACCGAATATACAGCACAATTGTGAAAAGCATCATCTCCTATGGAAGCGAAGTATGGCAGCTAAAGGACAGAACCATACGTACCCTCGAAGCGACAGAAATGGATTTCTGGAGGCGTGCCGCAGGTAAATCTAGAGCGGAAAGAATAACTAACAACAGAATTCGAGAAATCATGGGTATAAATAGGACAATTGTTGACGACATAAGAACACAACAGCTAAAATGGTATGGCCACGTACAAAGAATGCCTCGCGAGAGACTGCCAAAACAGATCCTAGACTGGAAGCCAGCAGGAAGACGAAAAAGGGGAAGACCAAGAAAAAGCTGGAGAGAGGGAATAGACAAGGAGATAAGCGACCGGGGACTGGAAGAAGATCTCTGGTTGTATAGAGATCAATGGCGACTGGGCATCGGAAGACGTCGAAGAACGTTCTAAAACCGACATATATATATATAGATAAAATCTGTATCGACAGTTTGGAGTGACTTACTGGCTTAATCACATTTTTCCAACACGTCGGACCAAAATGCAGTTAAAATTCATTCTGAATGAATAAAAATCCTTAAGTAGCCCTGTGGCTTCAGCTCTGGTTATCGGTTTTTCAGAACAATTTTTGGATATAGTTGAAAACGCTTCACGAAATCCATTGTAGAAAGTTGCAAGGGCTGTGCAGGCATCTGCCCTGACCAACGAGTTATTGATAAAGCTTTGGGAGGCATAATTTTAGAAGTTTTACTTTCTGTGGACTGATTGGTTTCTTGTAATTGCCTGTTCCAAACTTAATTTTCATATACTCCATCTCCCTGTAGTTGAACTAACATAAAATATTCGGTTATACCCAAACAATTTTTATGCGCTATTTTTACGTCATTGTATTGAAGCTTAATAGAACGAATTTCTTTGTTTATAGCAAATAATTGCAACCGAATTATACTTTATACAAATAAAATAAGAAGTAATTATTATTTAAAAAAAAAACAATGTAAATTCAATTCAGGTAGAGTTATCCTTGTTTTTTCGATTTCGCAGGTATCAATTAATTAAAAAGCCAAAACGCCGGCGCTTCTTTGGAGCTGGCGCCTCTAGGCAATTGCCTAGTGTGCCTAGTGGTAAATCCGGCCCTGGGATCGTAAACGTTCATTAATTATTAAAATTAAAAATCAAGCGCTTAAATGGCAAATTGCAACATATTACGAAACTTTGTCAGGTGCACCATTGCCCTTGCACGTTGCACGTAGTTCATTCTGGATACTTTCGTTGCACCAAATGAACAAATTTGCGTCAACATTAATTTCGCGAAATTTCAATGGCTTGCGTGTACCTTGTCTCGAATACTCGGTACAGTGTTGCCATTATTTACTATCAATAATCTTAAAAGCTACGTGTTGATTATCATTCACATTCAGTTATTTAATAAGGGCCAGTTAATAAACCTATATTTTTAAACATATTATACGTGCCAGTGACGTAATAGTAATTTAACGAACAAGTGTATTAATAAGGGCGATTAATAATCGAGACATTTTTAACGCGTGAGCGCAGCGAGCGCGTTAATTTGTCGAAATTATTAATCGCTTTTTAATATACGCGTTAGTTACAACATTTTTCCGTCGATTGTGTTGTTAATAATGAAAAAAAAATTTTTATTTAACAACCAAACCTACAAAAGTCGATAAAAATATGATTATGTATGGAACTGACTATTATTGTTTATTAATACTTATATTTACATTAGAAATAGTGCAATTACTGAAATTAAAGCAAGGTACAGATACATTATCAGTAGTTGTATGACATTCTGAATTTAAATTTAGGTTTATGTCATTATCTTGGATGTTTGTAAGGGAATGTGGTTCGGCGCTGGTCGTGGCGCTGATAGAACTAGCATGAGGGGCTTTTGTTATAGTTGTACCGAGGATTTTTTCAGCTGTATCAATTTTATTTTGTAATGAGTTTTCAATATATCCCTCTGCAACAGCAGTGGATTTCCAACCACCAAGCCGTTTAATGGCTGAAAAATCTGCACCACTGTCACAGAGTATCGAGGCAGATGAACGCCGAAAACAATGCCCAGTGTAGAGATGTGGCTGCTCTAATTTTAAAAAGGTTGCTATAATGGAAGGCATTTTGGAAAATGTATTTATGCCAACTGGCTGTATAGAACATTTATTAAATTTATAAAAAATAAAAAACCGTTTGTGTGGAGTGTGTCTTGGTCTCAGGGACATATACCGTTTAACCAAATTGAGAAGGTTATTTTCTTCATTACCCACAATAGTAAATATTCTGTTTGTGTGTGTTTTAGATGCCTTTACGGTGACTAGGAATTTTGAACCCAGATCTTGAACATCGCATTCGTTTCTAATTTCAACAGTTCATCTTTTCTTAGTGCGCCAGCCACTCCAAAAATCAATGCAACCTACGAATTTTAATTTATTTATTATTATTGTTAGATATTATAGTTTTACCTTTCTTTTTTATTACCTTTGTCATCAAGAAAAGGCTGTTAGGAGCATCAGAAATAAACTTGTGTACGTGTTCTTTTTCCAGGACTTTCGATTTCTTAGGTACATATCCTACTTTTTGCCTCTTGATAAACATAATTAATTTACTGAATTTGCTTATATCGATGCCATCTTTCAAATTTAAAGTCGATTTGAGCATTGAATATTTCGGCCATAAACTTGCAATGAGGCCTCTTTCTGCAATATTCGAAAAATATGCCAATAGCACCGATTCTGAAAAGCGCGTCACTCGTTTTTCATCACACCATGACATAAACTCAGCGTACGTTTTCTCATACAATCTTTTGCTTATCGCGGGAAGTAAACTTAACGATACTACATTAGCAGTTTCTGCTATTTCTGGTGGGGTTAAATTTTCGAAGACATTCATTTCAACGTTGTACGATCAAAATTTTGAAATCCAAACTAGTTGACAGCGACAGTTTTTTTTTACTTACGCGAAACGCCATCATGCACGCGTCACAGCCGCTTCGCGCCACCTTGATTTGAATAACAATTGAGTATTAATTTAATTTCATGTATGTTTGGTTGCCTATAATACAATCGTTTATTAATAGAAAAATCATGCATTAATGGGGGCCATTAATGTACGATTTTTTATACATTAAAGAAGTTCGTAAATACACGGTCGACGGAAAAACAATTTAAGCAACAATAATTATTAAGTATACATTTACACTATCGTGTGTAAATTAAACTCACAGATTGTAAACCCATCCTTCTAGGGTGTAAAAAAAATAAGAAGTAAACCATTTTTTAATGGTAATTTGTGATTAATTAGTGTAAATATCATATTATTGTAGTGTAAATTTTATTTTATTTGAGTGTGACTTTACTATAGTGAGCGTAATAAAATAATCTACCAGGGCTAGAATACTTTCCACTTTGTTTAAGTAATTTAATCCCGTATATAACCGGGCGTTTATAATCAAAATGTAAAAAATTATGCATTCAAGATTCAAGATGTTTTACATTATTAACCTCTGCTTAGTTTGATACATGATTGAATGACTTAATCAAAGCCGAAAGTAGTAGAAAGAAGCCCCTAATATATATAAATCTTCAGATCGCTTGGAAAAGGTTTGTTAAATGAATGAAAATATTGAGTATTATTTATCTTTTATTTATAAACAAAATGATGGTTACAACAGAACCGGAAAACCCTGTGATTTTTTTTTATACTTATTATTATAACTAGTTGAATAAAATGTCACACCTATTATATAGTTTACAATTTAGTTAATTTAACATATATATATCTACGTTTAATGTAATATCATAATAAATGTATGTATACTTAGAACACTAAACAACTAAATAAAAGTATACTTTGGAACAATATAAAAGAATAAAAATGAATGAACGAGTATTATATTAATCGTATATTTATTTAGAGATCTATGAAGTAAAATATGTAGGTAGGTACCTAAGTATTTAAATAAAAAAGGAATACCTACATTTATATTATAAGTTTATATCAGAATAATTTAAAAGCGAAAGGGAAAACTGTAGCAATGTAAATACCTACTTAGTTTCTTAAAAATGGCGTACTTATTAGTAAGGTTTCTATTAAATTTCGTTAATATGCTTACCCGATTCAACAAGATTCTCATGAGAGGCACTCTCATTTGTCACTTTACAGAACCTTGCTTTGTTTCTATATTTTAATTTGAATATAACATTATTTTATATTACGTTCAAAGAGCACAATCAGACTAACTTCAAAGTTGAATTTGCATGTAGGGTCGGCGGCATCTGTCAATTCCTAGAATTTCACAATACTTGTTGCCGCCTGTCTTTTCGGCAACACGGGTTTAGGTATTTTTACCCGGGGCCGTGTAAAAAAACGATTAAAGAATAAGTTTTTCACTCAATGTGTTAAAACAACCTTCTAGCGGGGTTTCTTTACACCCTAATATGGTGTTATTAATTGTCTTTGTATTTAATTTTCCTGATAGAGTGTAAAATGAAATAAATAACAGCCATTCAACAAAATTGACTTTTTAGAGAGTTAAATTCATAGACAAATTTAATACAACAACTTTGGTCCCATATGAGTGTAAAAATGTTGTAAATTATGTAGGGATCGACCGATACCGATATATATATATCGGTTATCGGCAATATCGGCATCTTTGCCGATATATCGTATCGGCAAAAAAGTGCCGATATAAATGCCGATATGGTTTTTTAATTAAAAAAAACAAGATAAACTATTTTATTTTTGTTATTAAGGCTTCAAAACATTATCAAAAGTACAAAAATTTCCTGCACAATAAGGCAAAAGTAAAAAAACAGAACTTTCAAATCATACAATGTGCATGTCCATATGTACAATAAAAATAATAAAAAAGGTATTCTTTGTCCAAAAGTTTAGGAAACAATAATTTTGACCATAAATGTCTAGTAATTGAAATTGAGTTTTCTAAGATTGTGATGCAGAAATATAAGTGTTTCAGTCCCTTGTGGCCCAAGTCGATTTTTACTTGGTTGACATATGTTCCCTGCCTCTGAAAATATCTGTTCACTGAAAACACTAGCTGATGGCGCTGACAAGTAATTTACAGCTTGACCATGCAACAAAGGAAATTGGAGCTTATGTTTACTCCACCAAACAAAAGGGTTATCAGTTCGGGGAATAACTGGCAATAAGTTGTACCTCTTTATTTCGTTATCAAACATGGTTGAGGGCGATTCCTGCATTTGTGTACTATTTCCTGAGCTAGATCCCACACCGGCATACTCTTCATATGATTCCCAAAATACTTTATGTGCACTAATTTTTCTTTTTTTCTTTGTCGATTCTACTACATATTTCAGTGGTAGATTTTCGTCACTACTAGAGTTGTCACTTTCAGCCTCATTCACAACAACTGGTTTACTCATACTTTCGTTAGTTGTATTATCTACTACCTTGTCTTTTAGTTTCTCAACAATAACTTGAAGTTGGTTTGGTTTGAAAAATCTGGATGTAAAACGGGGATCTAGAAAAGTGGCTATTGTAAGATGTTCCTTTAAAAACATATCTTTAAATCGGCTTTCTAAATTAGCTTTTAATTGTTCTTTTAATGTTCCAACTCCTGATAAATGTAGATCTTCTCTACTGAGGTATGTTTTTAATGTACTGACGAATGGTATTACTTCTGAAATTGTGAAATTTTCAAAGCTTGATATTTTTGTCAGTTCCTCAAAAGGTTTTAGGAGTCCTATTATATTTTGTAACAACTCCCATTGAGCGAACGTTAAATCTGTAATTGTAATTCTCGGTGTCTCAGCAATGCATAAATTTATAGCACGCTTTTGTTCCAATAATCTCTCCAACATGTAATATGTTGAATTCCAGCGAGTTGGAACTTCCTGGAATAATTTTTTGGCAGGAATATTAAGCTGTTGCTGTATGGTTATGTTAATTTGTCAGACGCTAATGACGAATGATTAAAATGACCCACAATATGCTTTGCCTTAGCAATTACATCAGTCACAGCTCTCTGACTTGATATTGAACCTTCAATTACCAACTGAATGGTATGCATAAAACAAGATTCCAAATAAATGTTCATATCGCGAATACCTCGTTGGATATTAGCTGCATTGTCAATAATAAATAAGTGCACTTGTCCGTGATTCTCCATTCTTCTAACAATGCAGTTAAAATATCTGAAATTGCTTGACTGGTATGACTGCCAGGAAAATGTCTAACTGATAATACAAATGAACATCTTTGATCCAGGTTGCTATCAAGCCAGTGTCCTGTTAATGATATGTATGCATTATTATTATGCTGAGAAGTCCATATATCTGATGTAATGGAAATTTTACCCATCATATTATTATTATCTAATTTATTTTGCATTTTATCCTTACATCTTTCATATATGTCGGGGACAATGTTTTGACGAAAATATTTGTCGGATGGAATTTTATATAAGGGAATTGCTTTTTCCAACAAACGATTAAAACCAGTGTCATTAACTATATTGTAAGGTTGATTATCTAAAGCTATTAATTCACTAATTAGATAATGAAATTGTTTGGCTTTAGTAAAATTAATGTCCCAGGAATGCTTTTTCTGGAATGATTGCTGGATGGTTAACTGACCAACTGATTTACCATGAATGCTAGAATCACCTGATTCAGACATCAAGACTGATGATGGTGGTATTTCTATTTCTAATACTCTTTCTTGGTTAACAGGTTCTAAAACAAAAACATATATTATAGATAGGTGTACTTACTTTGCGCAGATTACTTTTTCAATTTGCATTTTACACAATATTTTTTTTTGAAGAAACATCAAAATAAATACAAATATGGTACACCTAATATTAATATTCAATACATAAAAGATTTTAAGAAAAAAAAATTTTGTTGTAAATTTAAAAAAATATATGTTTGCAAAACGAACAGTCCTAAAACACACTGTTACATTACCGCCTATTTACGAACTTTTAAGACTGTACATTATTTTTATTTACCTAAACTGGCTGTTATTATTTATACAATTTTTATTTTCTTTTGTAGTTGAAGGGATATAACTTGACATGGTATTATTAAAACAACTGTATTTCTATTTTTCCCTAAATACAAATATTTAATTGTTTATTTTATTTACTTACCATTTCTCGAACTAATTTTCAAGAATTGTTCAGGGTGAAAATGTTCGAGGTGATACTTTAAATTTGTGGTATTTGCTGATCTCCCAGTCCCTCCAAGTGACTCTGTTGCTGTACATAAAGTACAGCTTGCAGAAGCAGCTTTATTAGGTAACACAGTGACATTTTTCTCAAAATACATCCAATACGGACTTTTCTTTGACTTTAGAGCCTTGCTGGAACCTATTCCAGGATTAATATTAGACGTTTCAGTGCTTTCAGAGCCACGGAAATAACTATAAACCGTTGACTGTATTTGTTCACGACCACTTGTCTGGCTGTTATTAAGTATTTATACAATTTTTATTTTCTTTTGTAGTTGAAGGGATATTACTTGACATGGTATTATTAAATTTAAAAAAAATGCAAATAAATACAGCAAAAGTAGGTCTGGTCCTCAGCTTTTAATTGCCACCAAGTAAATTTCTAAACTATCACATATGAACGTTAACGTCGATTATTTCCCGTTTATTCAAACGGTGATTCCCCGGCGCGGCGGTTACAACGTTCGTCGAGACCTTCAACTGGAAATTAGGGAGTTTTAGCAGAAAATAATCCTTTGAACCCTTTCAGAAGATGTGCGATTTTTAACGTAAAATATGTTTTAAGTGCCGATATTTTCTGATTTTGGTAATAGTGAAAACACAATTTATAGAAATACGTTGAAGAGAACATAAAAATTTTGCCGATATATATCGGTATCGGCAAAAAATCACTGTATCGGTCGAACCCTAAAATTATGTTGATCCGGGTGTTAACATTAACACTACTTTTTTTACCACTCCTAAAATGATTTTTACCAGGTGGATATTTTTTACTGTGTACGCGTTTTGGCCTATTAGACCATCATCGGGGTGTAGTTACGAAGGTTTGTCTTCACATTAATAAGTAGGACACGCTATAGACACACTTTGATAATTAAAGACCTTGGGGCAACAAGGATATAAGCCACGCGATCAAACTTTTGAGAAAAATAACTTTTAAGATTTTGTTCAAATCCTGAAATCTAGATATTTTACTTTTGAAAAAAAAAGTCGGGATTGAGATATAAGGCATATATAAAAATCTAGATGGGAAGAACGTTTTAGTAAAAACCCAATAGATTTTTTTATAAATTAAAAAATTTTGAAAAAAGTTGGCTTGTACCCTTTTTCCCCAAAAAAAAACTATTGTGTTTTGGTAAATTAGTATATATCTCAGCGTATTTTTTTTCGTATTATTGTCGGTTTTAGTGTAACTCAAAAAATAAAAGGTTGGTTTCTGTAAAATAAAACCACTCATTGAACAAATAATATTATTCTTTTTATGGAACGAGAAATTTGACATTAAAATTAAAATAAAAAAAAAACTTATTGGTAACATTCGTTAGTAACAAAATACTAGAAACAAATACAAGAAATTAAGCCTAAACTCTTGACCAAATAAACTAAATTTAGTCTATATCACTAAAGTCACTAAAGTTATCCATTTCCTCTACCTCTACATTGTTATCCAGTGAATATTCTTGTTGACTTGCGCCAATTTCATTGTAGAATGCCAAATACACCGGGGGAATATAGGGCAGAAGTTTGGCAAGATTTGCTAGTTTTTTGGGATTTAATGGAATTGGCTCCTTATATTTTTGTTTCAAATCCTGCAAGGTAAGGGATACTGCGTTTCTTTTACCTCTCTTTCCGATGTTGCACGGTTTGAACTCTTCATTAAAGCAATGTTTTATTAACATTTCATTGGGATTTAGACTATCAAACTTTACGCAACATATTTTACTGAAACTTAGGTTTTCTTTCTCATTGGTTAAAGTCTTTTTTGTAACTTGAGACTGCAAGTCTTTGAAGCATAGAATATCTTTTTGCTTTATCTGAACAACTTTGAAGGGATTGGTTCTCTTACAGTTTTGAACCGCCTTGTACCAGTCCTCGGGAACGTAAACTGACTTCAAATAATGTCTCTTATACTTCTCGATTATAGCAAAATCATAACATGGTTGTCCTATCTCTCGTGCTTCGACTTCGTGCCCTCGTGAACTATTGTAGGAATGTCCAAGATTTCTTTTAATTTTTCTTTTATTCTTTAGCCTTCCATTCAAATTTGTTTGTCTCCATCTTAAAGGAGTATTTTTCTCTGGGGTCGGTAATGGCCCTCTTAAAGTTGAAGGAGTTTGATTAATCCCATGTTCATCAGGAACTGGATTTTCTGTATTAACGGTTGAACATTGCGTCTGGGCATGGTTCGTTTCCTGAAATAAAGTATTTTTTTCTAGGGTCGGTAATGGCCCTCTTGAAGTTGAAGGAGTTTGGTTAATCGCATATTCATCTGAAACTGGATTTTCTGTATTTACGGTCGAACATTGCGCCTGGGCATGGTTCGTTTCCTGAAACAAAAAAATGCAAATTATTTTTGTGATAATAAGGGTACAAGCCACAATTTATTAAAATATCCAAGATGAACAAAACAAAATGGGCAACATTGTGTATAGCAATGATGTCTTTCAAAATTTTAAACATTCGACATTATTTTCAAAATATTAAAACAATCCAAAACTTGAAAATACAACAAAACTAAATAGCAAAATATAAGCCACATTTTTTTGGTTAAAAAGGGTACAAGCCACATAATTTTTTTACTTACTATTTCACAGTCGTCACATGAAGAACTCCTATCACTTTCACTTTCCACGTAGTCCTTATCATTTAAACTGTCGTCTGAATCAAAATCCTCATCGGATTCGTCGCTAGAAAAATAAAAATACTCCGATTTACGTTTGCCTACACGTTCTCTCTTGTCGGCAATGTTGTTTTTGCTGTGGCTTGTATCGTTGTTGCTTCAAATATTCACACAAACTCTAAAGAGTTAAAAACGGCTTGTTGCGATTGTGGCGCCATCTTTGGGCGAATTAGCTAAAACTCTTGTCTGCACTTAAAGAAAGATATCTACATTCCTAAAATGCAGGAATATGATTTTTTAAGAACATGTGGCTTATATCCTTGTTGCCCCAAGGTCTTCAATTATTAAACATTATATAAAAAAATAAAATGTAAAAAACAGAAAAAACAACTATTCACAAACTAGACGCACAAATAAATCATCCTTCTTAGGAGAATCACAGTTACTAATTTTAAGTACCTAGTTAAAGTAATTTTGATTGTGTGAGCATTAATTAATGAGATGCAATAATGATAAATTTTATTATTTCAATGCAAAGTATTAGTTTGGCAGAAACTACTAGAAATAATGCAATCTGAGTTTGTATTTTAGTACTAACAGTGTTAGAAGGGCGGGTGGGCCAACCGGGACACCGGGAGATTTTCTGGTGCGCTGGTCCCTCAGGCGCCAATAGGCGCCACCGCTCTTTGCAAACTTTTCTTTAATTTTTTTTTAACAATTTAAATTAATATCGAAAATAACTGAAAAAGCAAAAAGCCAGAAATTATTAACTAATAATTTATTGAAATTGATTCCTTTCTTTACGGAGGCAATTTATAACTTAAGTTATTTAACAATATTTAAGGAATATATTTTATTTGTTTTTATAATAATTTGTTTGCTGCGCCGATACGGCGCCGTCTCAATTGACTTCCCGCGCCGGATCGGTTTCCCATTCGCCCCTGCCAACATACGCCAAATTGTGCCTTATAATTTAGCGCTCGTTGAGGGTATAAAGCCCAGAGAATAGCTGTTTTAGCATAATTTGCTTAATTTTTATTGTGAGCATAATGTCTCAAGAAGTGGCTAGAGAATAAAGTGTCTCACATATACAGGGTGTTTCAGAAGTACGGTACGCCATTTAAGGGGGTGATTTATTATAATATTCTAAAAGAAAAAGTACATATGGACATGTGCCCGGAGTTGCCCGGTTTTTGATATAGGGTGTTAAAGTTTTTTCAAAGATATTGGTTTTTTATACTTTTCTTAAATATCCTTTTCCCGATTTTATTGAAACTTAGAACCGGGGCCACTCCGGACACATGTTCATAAAAACGGCGCCCAATACGAAAAAAAGGCAAGAGAGATTTTTTGTCACAAATTGAATGAGAAATTCAAAAATTGTTTTTAGTTTGATATATCTCAGTGGCGTATCATTTTTTTCTTTAAAAAAATTGAGATTATTACCTTTATGCGCGCCAATGATAAACATAAAATTCTTAATTGCATGTCAGAAAATGCGCAATAACTACCTCTTAAAACCTACCAAATTCCATTTGCATATCTCGATGGGTTTCAGAGCAATAAATAAATCGTCACTTTTTAATAAAAACTTTAACACCCTGTATCTCGGAAATCAAAGCATTTGCGGACAAAAGTTATATAGCAAACTATTATTATTTTTTCATGTAGAATCACCCCCTGAAGTTTGTCGCACTTATTCACTAACACCCTGTATATATTATTATCTTAAAGCAGCGCAATCTTTTATTCTATCAGCAACGAGTGCGTCCCTGCTTTCATTCGATCACCCGCTGGGTCTTATCGGCATTAGGGATTAGCATTTATAATAAGTTTGTAAAATAGATAGACGGGCTTTAGTTGATTTATTGCAGTAAAGGTCAACGATATAATGTAAACGTTACTATACTATATCCTGCATTTGACAGGTAACTCCGTCCTCTTGGCAACGTCGCATAGGCAACGTTCTTCAACCCCGATTCATATTTACAGGACTTTCCTCGATTCCGTGAATGTTCTAGCTTTGTCATACACGTTGTCTGGAGACATGCGCTCGAATCAAATAGATTTTCTCTCTTCCTTTTATATGCTCACGTAAGGTCACCTTGAGCCAGTCATTCATTGAATTCGTTTGTTGTAGCTTGTGCATTACACGTACAGAGTGTTTTATTTCAGTGACTGAAGTTTCGAGGCGGGTCTTTTCGAAATTTCAAAAATTTATATTGCCGGGTTTAATTGATCCGGATTTTTCTAGTGTTTTTTTTTAGACGGTAAGGATGTACTTTTTATTACTAAATTTTAAAATGCGTTCCAGATTTAAATATAAGTTGAAGATAATACAAAAATTTATCTGCATAATAACATTACAACAACTCTTTAAGCAAACCCTAAAAAACTGGATTATTTGTATTAAAATTTTTTTTGGCATTTATAAATTAATTTAATTGATATAATTATGTATAGGTATATGTAGGCACATTTTTTTAATATCTAATAAATATAATAGATAATATTTTGTGTTGGGTATATTTTTATATTATACAGGGTGTCACACCGGAAATTCCATCGATTGATTATGGAAAAATTATAATTAGGAAAAATCTGAAAATTTGATAGCTTGATGCGCAAAGTAATGATTTTTAAGAATCTCGCACTTTCGGTTATACCGGAAGTAGATGTCAATCTGCTTACTTTAAATAGGATATCCTATATATTTTTATTTTTGCATTCTACGTAAAATTCTAATCAAATCTCATGTATAATGTTCTATACCTAAAAGCCGTATTACAGTCGGCAACGAATTGCAGCAATACTTTGACCTTGCAACTCTATTGCTGCAATTCAATTGCAGGACTGTAATACATCGTGCAAGTCGTGGTGCAAGTCCATGTTTTTAAAATTGCAATATTAGCATAGATAAAGGTTTATAGGGGGAATATGAGTACCAACAGCAACCTCTAGAACTTTATGCGAAATGTCAATAAACTTTCTAACCTCTAACCAAGAAAGTCACTAGAAAACCACCAGAATTGCAAACGCACTTGCAACAAAAATCGATCCCGACCGATCTTTTGGCAATAGCAATAGAATTGCCAAATCCGATCAGCTGTTTTCAACTGCGCATGCTTATAAGCAAGAGAATTGCGATTTGCCGATAGACTTGCCGACTGTAATACGGCTTTTAGTCTAAGCGTTTTTGACATATTTCAAATTTTATGTCAAAAATTACGTTTGCAGATCGAAAATTAATTATCAATTTTTCCTGCACGCAAAACTTTATTATTTAAATTGCCATCTACCTACTTCCCGTATAACCGAAAAATATTTTAGACCAATGGCCCCATCGGCATTAGCAAACTCTCAAATTTTCAGATTATTGCTAATTATCGTTAATCGAGTTAATTACAGTTTTTCATAATCGATTGATGAAGTTGTCGGTGGAACACCCTGTATTCCTGTATTATCACGGACCTTTAGGTATAGAGCGTGAGCTCAGTATAAATCATAACAGCTTTATTCTCTGGAAGAATCTTTGGAACAATAAATATTAAAAAGTATTAAAAAGTATAAAACGTATGTAATTAATTACAAACAGTAATTTTATAGGGTGCTTTTCTATAATTTTGGAATCACTTAACATGATCCAGGCTGTCTTTAGTCATGCTAAGGCCCCCTTTTGATCTTAGGGGCCCCCTCACCAGATTTCTAAAAGTTGAAAAATAGCGCAGCTGACAATTTTTTATTAGGACTAAAGTACCTACCTAATAAGTTTGGTTTTGTTTTAGTTTCAAAATAGGTTAGAACAAGCAACCATAAAAAGCACAAAACTAAAACCTATCTATTGAGTAATACTAGAACATACTACATTGACAAACAAAAAATTAATTTACACAAAAGTAAGTGGCTTCCTTTTAGATTTTTGATTGGCAAAATCATTAAATATTTCCTCAAAGTCAATATCTTTAAGAACGTCTTTTTGTATATTCATCAATGACAAACTGTTTAGTCTTTCTTAAAACATAATACTCCAAAGCTCATTTTTAATTCTGACAAGCTTGGAAAAAGATCGTTCACCATTGCAGTTTATAATCATCAATGACAAGAAAATCCGTAAAGGAGAATACAGGATCCATTTTCTTTCAACACTCACCATTCTTTAATTTGCGGATGAAAACGGTTTAATTCAAATTTCTAGTTTTCATTTCACCTTGCGACTTCAAGGTACTTCTAAAAGCTTCCGAGAAGCGAGTAGCGTTCTTTGTTGCACGTTTTATTGGGGTTTCGGTTTTTTAAATAATCTCTACTATATATGGTATTGCGATAGGCTCTCGGTTATGTGAACTAATACAAATAAGGTGTCCATGAAACCAAATTATTCATCGAAAGTATGCTTTCATTTTCCAAAATAATCAATTACATTTAACAAAAGTTTGCTGTTGTATTGGCATCTTCTCGCATCCATAGTTTTTGCAAAACCTTTGTCTCTGCCCCACATTTCTTTAACACTAAAAAAATCATTCTAAAGAACAGCATTTAATTTTCCTTTTGCCTGATGGAGGAAGTAACCCTTATTATAAATGCAAAATATACATTTTGGGTTACAGTGGGAACATAATGTTTTTAGACTAAAGGTTTCAGTAACAATACAGGTAGTTTAAATATTGTATAGATCAACACACCCGTAATTTTATCTTTCACAATAGAGCCGATAAATTAGGATAAATCTTAGGACATTGGTGGACGTTTGGGTTTCTATTAATATGTATGCAATTTTTACAAAAGCTACATATTTAACTGTATTAAGATAGCTCTTGTTTGGAGAACGTAGATTTTCTTGTCCGTATTTACTTAATTTACGAGTTACGTTTCTTTGTTTAAATTAAATTTAAAAGTAAATTAAAGTGTTTTCGACCAATGCACTGACAAAATTCAGTTTAAGTACTTATGTATTAATAATTTTGAATAAAAACTTGTATATAGAAAAAATACTTTAGAACAAAATATTGGAATATTTTCTAAGAGAGCTAGCAAGTTTTTAACATAATTAATTTTTTTGCAGTCAAGTTAAGTATTTCAGTTCTCGAGGTAAGCCTAAAGCTATGCCTAAAAGAAAAAATGTTTCGAAAATCTGTAGTATTTTGAACTAAGCCAGACGGTATTTACTTTAATAATACAGGATACTTAAAACCTATAATCGGGGTCGAAAGAATTTAAATCAATTGATTTAAATTACTTGAACTTGATCGTTTTCAATTTAAATCATGATTAAAATCAAAATTTCTGATAAGTTATAATTAAGAGAAAATAAAAACTTTCAGTTTTAATTAATGGTTCATAATATCAAAAAAATAAAACCACAACCTAAATAATGTTTATTTTAGTTAATTGTAGTGCTTGTACAATTAAACTAATTTTGCAGCTTTTTCCATTCCTAATCGATTCCTGAGTTTGGAATGGACTAAACCAAATGTTGAGAAAATTCTCTCGACTGATGCGGAAGAAGCAGCAGCACATAGTAATTGTCTAATTATGAAGAACTCTTTTTAAATAATGGGTATATTTTGTTGCGACTTCCACCAATCTATGAGTTTTACATTCTGAAGAATATCATCATGAAACATAATATCAGTGAAAGGTTCTGATCTGGCAAGAAACTTGACTATGAGTGGTAGTAAGCCACTATTTGGATCTAATTCTTTAACAGCTTTTAAAGCAACATTTTTTTCACTCTCTGTTAGTGTATGCTGAGTTTTTGTTGAGTCAAGAAGATATGCCAACAAATAATATGGGGTTATACACTGTTCATAATGCCTCTTAAATTTTTGCAGTTGATTTAAAGTTTTGTCAGTTTGTCAAAATGAGTTAGGGCGGACGCATCTTTATAATATAAACAGTGGAGGGTTTTCTTGTTCTGGCAGAAATTTGCAGCTTTGAGCGTTTTTCGACAGAATCTATCTTCATTAATATTTCAAGAACGGTGGGAATAAAATCAAAAACGTATTGAAAATAGCAACTTATTTATAGAAAAAAATAGAAAAAAATATATCGAAAAAATCAAAACAATCTTGATTTTTTTCAAAAAAAATTTCTTTTCAACCCTGCCTATAATTCTGTTTATACAACAAAATACTTTGATATTCTTGAACGAAGAACGGATCGCAAAGTTTTGCTACTTTGAGAAACGTCATTCTTATAAGTTATATTTTTTAATTACGTTATTATGTTTAAAAATTAGTAGGTCAATAGGTAAAAGGCATAATAGCAGGAGAAGTTGTATATAAATATTATAAGCTCGTATTTCAATAAATATAATAATATCTTTAATAGTTCACTGCACTTTGCATGTGTGCAATAATTATTACCACTTTTATAATTAATTATCATCGTTAGATAAGACTAAGTATATCATAACCTTGACTGTAAATTTAAGATAGAAACACCGATTTTGATTTGCGTTGATATTACAAATTGCAAAATTAGCTGTGATGTTAAAATCATCACAATATCAAAAAAATAAACTAAACCAAAAATATTTGTCTGGTAAAGTTAACTTGAGAGCCTCTATACCAAATCAAAATCAAATTCGACCATCGCTGAAAAATTGTTCAGACATTTAAGGCTCTCCTCCTAAACGTAATAGGAGACTGCTGGAACTATGACTCCAACCAGGAGAGGCTGGTCCATAAGTTCGTTTGGTCAATGATTCATGTACTAATTTCTAATCTAATTTTCGTCGACGTCCCGCTAATTCAAATCTCACGTGTTCGTTGACGTCGCCGGTATTCGGTTCGTAAAATAAGCGGTGCACGTTAGTTTAGAAATTTATCTTGTTAAATTATTATTACCCACACAGCAAAATTACGTTTCTTAAATATATCAGAGATATCTATATTGAGAGATGCTATATCTCAGAAATATATACATATGGGTTTGATATATAAATAATATCTCTCAGATGCTTATATCTTTATGTTTGCCTAGAGATTTCGAAGATATTTTGTTGATATATCTCAATCTAGATATCAAAGACATATACATTATTTGAGATCTAGTATTATGTACTAATTTTTAATAGCTTGCTGATAAAACCCTAGATTTACAAAAACTTTTGGTTATTTTTATTTATATACCTTTTATAGGCCTAGGTATTATACCAGTGGGGTAATGTAAAAATAGTTGTCTTGTTGCGATAAAATGAGGATAGCAGACTGGGAAAGTGAATAGACAAAATATATTCTCATTTGAAAAACAAATTAAAACAATAGGGCTCAACCGGGATTTGAACCCGGGACCTCTCGCACCCAAAGCGAGAATCATACCCCTAGACCATTGAGCCGATATTTTTATTTGTTAATTGATTAATTAACTAATTTACCTTACAATAACCGGTGTTCGAGTATTGCGTAATGCCAAATATTTTAATTTAAAAGATAAACAACTATTTTGGTATAACAAAGTCGGTAAAATAAACACAATATTATCATTAACATAGACCGATACATTTAAACCTGTTAGAAATTCTATTAATACAAATACCTAGATACCTATTAATATTAATTAGTAAGCGACATCCCTTTGTCAATCTCTACCCTATACATATAGGTACCTACCTATACAGGAGTGCGATCTCAAAGCAAACCGTTTTAAAATTACCATTTATTTTTTTCAGAAACAAATTTAAAAATGGTTGACACGAGAGAAGCCCTTTTGTCCCTGGTCTCTCAGCCTGCGGAGGACTCTGGAAGTAAAGTAACCGTTGTTGGTGTAGGCCAAGTGGGAATGGCCTGTGCTTTTAGTATTTTATCGCAGGTAAATAGAATTAACTGTTGTTGCACGCGATAAGAAAATTGTTCATCCAAGCTTATTGGTTATAAAATTAATAATTATATCTAACTAAATGCATCAAAACAACTTAAATAAAATATTGACCGACCAACTCTCCGAAAAACCAGTTTTTATCTATGTAAAGTCTATCAAAGGGCACTGACTTATTTAGTATGCATTTTTAGGTTGTTGCCTATACTTATTATAGATAGGTACCTACACTATACGTTATAGGTACGGAGATACAACATACCAGTTTTATTATTAGACATTATCATCATAAATGGAAAAATCTGAAGAACGATCGCCTGTCCCTAAGTTAATAACAACTGGCTAGTTCCCACATTTTCTGCTCTTCCTCAATTACATGTTCTATACATTTCCGCCTTAAGTGCTTTGTTAGATTTTAAGTTAAATATATTAAACATTTAAATTCGAGCAGCTCGTGTGTGCGGGATAACCACCAGGCGGGTTGTGGCAGACTGGCAGATTGACATTAGAAAGACAGCAGGTAAAAAAAATGACTGCATCTCGCGACTTTGTCACGTTCTATAAAATCAAAATGTTAAAGTAAAGTAATAGAAAATAGTAGTATGTTTTCAATTGTTTAAATTCCTAAAGATAAAAAGTAAAATACAGTCCATATTCGAACAAATATAAACATGCTTCTAAACATCATTCATTTTATACACGGTGTCCCGAAATTAAGGGGCAATACTTTACCACCATATTCTCCGGCTAAAAATAATAGAATTTTTTCATATGGACATAAGTGCAGAAATGCTTGTTAAGGGAGCCCTCGAACGGGGAACCCTGAAATCGTTTTTCTTTTATGTTTTCGAACCCGTTCATAATTAAATTTTGAAATTAGGTATGGTTATAAACTTTTAACGATAAATCAGTTTCTGAATTCAGAATTTCAAAAATTGAGTCATAGGCGTCACCTACCGGGGCGGTTAAGGGTTAAAATACTCCCATTTTTTCAACCAGTCGTTTTTTTATTATTTTCTTAATAATTATGAAATTTCAAAGTATTTTGCGTAAGAAAGGTACCCTTAGTTCACCTTGATAGGACTTACAGCTTTTGAGCAAAATCCTTTTAAGGAAAATCACATCCATAAAGGACTAAATTAATAAAATTATTCTTAAGACCTTTATATCAAAAATGTACTAAAAACTACAAAATTAATGAAAGTAAGCTCTTACCCCTCTTACGAAACTAAATAAATTGAAAACGAAATAAATATGACAACAGTAGAGAGATATGGAGAGAGCGAGATCAGGTGGTGCTGGTGGTGCTGGTGGTGCAACTAACCCAGGTGGTGCAGGTGGTGCGTTTTACGATCTAACCCGGGTGGTTCGGTGGTGCGTTTTATGATCTAACCCGGGTGGTTCGGTGGTGCGTTTTATGACCTAACCCGGGTGGTTCGGTGGTGCTGTTTACAAAATAACCCGAAATTAAACCCGACTTTTTACGACCTAACCCGGATGCTTTCGCGAGGCGGCTTCTCATCTAACCCTAACTTGATCCTTTATGAACTGACCCGAGATAAAACCCGACTTTTTACGACCTAACCCGGATGCTTTCGCGAGGCGGCTTCTCATCTAACCCTAATTTGAACCTGAATATTTATGATCTGACCCGAGATAAAACCCGACTTTTTATGATTTAACCTTAGTGAAACGCCGCTGCTAAAGCGGGATAATTAAATCCCAATTTTTATAAGCCATCCTTAAACCCAACTTTTTACGATGCGAACTGATCCGAGATAAAACCCGACTTTTTATGATTTAACCTTAGTGAAACGCCGCTGCTAAAGCGGGATAATTAAATCCCAATTTTTATAAGCCATCCTTAAACCCAACTTTTTACGATCCGACCTGAGCCATCCTTAAACCCAACTTTTTACGATCCGACCTGAGCCATCCTTAAACCAGACTTTTTATTATTTTCCCTTAGTTGAAACGCCGCTGGTGAATGGCAAAGCGAAATAAATCCCTAATTTATATGGTCTAACAAGATAAGTATAATAATGCGGTACATTTGTCACCACAATAATTATTTATACCTAAATAACCCTCTCAAACCCTCTGCCGACTCGATTTAAAAAGAAAGGGACATAAACCTTTATTTATTATTCCGAAGGACCCTCATTAAAATTCAGTAGCATATCTAATAATTGTTTCCAATTTTTGCACCACTTATATAAAATACAATAAAATAATTACCATCTAGAACCATTAACTAGCGATTTCTTTGTACTGGAAATGGATAAATTATAGGACTATCTTGTAATGAGAACAGAGTAATAAAAAGTAAATAAAACTTAAATACGTATAAAATACCAAGCAGGTATAGGTACTATACAACTTGTGTTCGCCATCAGGTAAAAGCCCTCATAATGCTTTTATAAAAATTTCGGATAATATCATAATATAAGTAAATAGGCTACAATTTCAGGAAAAAAGTAAAAAAAATTAATTCACAGTGTAAAATTGTAGTTAAATGGATTGTAAATACGAAATAATATAAAAAAGCTACCTTTTGTTTGCGATGATGTATGCACAATAACTCTATATTATTCGGCCCTTAAACTGAAAATACCCACTAGATAGGTATCATAAGCTGTATTTGTCATCAGGTAGAACCCCCAATAAAATTATGAATATTAGGCGTAGGCATCAAAGTAGCAATCTTAACTTATTTTCAACACGAGCATAAAAATATAGGGTTGTTAAATATTTTACAACCCTAATTCTCAATGGCAACAATAAGCAAATCACGTTGGTTTTTTAATTTATTATTAATCTGGCTAACTTAAGAAACTCACAATATAACGACCATCCAAAAAAATCATAATACATTACTGGGTGTGAAAGCAATTGCGCTGCAAAATATAGTGTATACCGACTCTGAGGTAGTTAATTAAAATCCCAATTAGCGCTAAAAAAAATCAATTAGATATTTACTTTAGATATTTTAATAAAAAAATTCAATATTCTCACCAACATTTAACTTTTGAAATTAGCATAATAACAAATCCTTTACAATGAATTAAACAAACGCATACATAATTTTAAAATCACATAATAAGAATATAAGCTAAAATCTAACAAGCTCGGACTACTCGAATGACGTCAGTTTACATCTGTAGAGAATACCCAACTCTCGAATCATAAAAAATGGTCAAACTTTGTCGGCAAATACCCTTCTATGATGCAGGGGAAGGACAGGTAACTCGAGATGTTTATAAAGAAACGTTAAAGAACATTATTTGCTTATTTCTAGACTCTTAAAAATTACATGCAATCGAACAATAAATGTTTTCATCATGTATATTTATGAGTAACACATTACCTTCGACATACATAAATTCAAATTGATAATTACTTGCCTTAGTACTTTTTTAGAAGCTTGAATCATTGCATATAACCGTCTGAGGATACCCAAACTTCCCCTAACATATTTCTCCGCAACCGGGGAAAAAGAGGTAGAAAAAGTAAAATAACAACTCCAAGTGTCTTTGCGAACAATCGGCAATAAAATAGAGTATTTCAGTTTTTAATTTTTCGTAAATAAAAGTTGGTTAGATTAATAGTCTCTGTGAATATAATAACATAAACAAAGTGATATGCCGTAAATTTAGGAGTACAGTATAAATTATGCCTCTATTAAAATATACCGCAATAACTA
Source organism: Polydrusus tereticollis (assembly GCA_963920685.1). Classification (NCBI taxonomy): domain Eukaryota; kingdom Metazoa; phylum Arthropoda; class Insecta; order Coleoptera; family Curculionidae; genus Polydrusus; species Polydrusus tereticollis. The sequence goes on along the minus strand of OY987330.1, from coordinate 32,151,507 downwards.
ACTACCAAAGGATTTTTGATATTTTGAATATATTTGATGCTCATAGCATTATCACATTTCCAAAGGCTCTAAATTTTAGAAAAATGTTCTAATAGAATATGTCTATCAATATAAAGTAAAGGTATTGTTAGGTTTTTTTAAAAAATACGACCTACAACAGTCTCTGCTACAGCATGGCTGACTCTGTAGAAACTTCTGTGAAACCATAATAATTATATCAATAATCGAGTTGTCGTTATGATAATATTTTCTTCCAATATCCGACTCCACTATCCATAAAAGTTATGTTAGAAAATTCATAATTGAGCGCATTGTAATTTTTTAAAAAGAAATTCACTTCACACACAAAGATGTAGCCATTCAATCCATGAAAATAATGCAAGTCAGTATGCGTATGTTATGGCTAACTGTTTAAATGTCTATTCCTTCCACGTTTATCGGAAGAAATACTTTTTTATACTAGTATTTTAGTTGAAAATAAGATCATAAATCATCTATACAAAACAAGCGTCCCTTATGGATTTGAACGAAAATCATAGATTCGACTATTTTCATGAAAAATAAATCTAAGTACGGAATAATGCAGGAAGATTATCTATTTTCTTGGTTTAGAAAGTGATGTAGTTAAGATTTATAACTTAGGAATAAATAAATTATTATTAATCTTTTCGACCTATTTCTCTTGCATATTTAATTTCTTTGATAGTAAGAACTAATCTTTTTATTTTACAAAGTAAAAAAAAGCTAAAGATCGGCGTTGTCAGTCAGGTATAAGAACTGATTTAACACGATGGTTTTTGTACAAACGTTCACATACAATTGTATGCTTTTTAACCGATTGTGTTGGAAAAAATGACGATTTATAGATTAGATATTTAGACGAAGAGCTAACCTTCTCAATAAACTATTGATTATTGCCCTGCTAGCTAGACAACACTTTTTATGTTAGTCAAAAAAAAAATTTTTTTTTTTCGGACGCTATTACAGATTTCATCGTTAACTAACAAACATTAAGACCAAAAAATTAGCGTGCAAGATGAAATGTATAGGTTCACTTCATTTCTACATTATTTTACAACTCTCAATCGCATTAAAAACAAGATCGAATAAAAAATAACTTATGACATATGGACGAAAAATGTTTTTCGGGCTATTTAGGTTAGCGACCGCATTACGTCTGAAATACTACATTTTTCGAGCTTATAACATAATTTACTATTTTAACGTTAAAATAGGGGAAATGATGTATCGAAATGCATACTTTTTTTTGTCGGTCACGAGATTATAGTTTCTTTTAAAATGAACTCTAATATTTACAACACAAATTATCCTTTAAGCCACTTTAGTTTAAAACTCGTCTGTCGCTTTCCCTATATTGTGAGTTTGATTAAAGTATAGCGTAGTATATATTTAGATGAATTTCGCAAATGTTGAATACTTTCAAAACTGAAAAAGCCGCCCTTTGCAATAAATATCTCCGTAGAGTTAGGTACCCTGCAGATTAAGGGTATTTCAGCGGATAATCATATACAAATTCAAAGATTTTGTCTATTTTAATGGATTAACAAACAATATCTATAGGATGACTTTACTGATAAAAAAAAAATAACAAAAATCTATTAAGTCTAGGCTCACATGAAATTCCATAAAGAGCAGCTGCATAGCCTTATCACATCAAACTATATTTTTATTTCGTTCTATTGTCAAAAGTCTGTGTTTAGGAGATTATCGTTCATTTTAAAATGAACTCTAATATGTACATCACCATAAACTACCTCTTAAGCCGCCGTAAAAATACACTTTTCGATTTACCTCTATATTGATTTTCTAATATTAAATATCTACAATAGTCGAAATTCGCTCGCTAATACCTATGTATGCAAGGTTTCTTCAAAAAATGACAATTTTGTTGTTTAATGGCTTGAAAAAATGGAAAAAGGAGGTTTTTGCATCCATTTATTTCCAGATGAGTGTTAAAAATACTTATAAAACTCGGTATACCGAAGATCAACCATTAATGAGAGGGTTGAGTCCTGTTTGCCAAATCCTGATTTATAATTTGACGTTGGCAACGGTACAATTTTTTAACATTTATCATAAGAGGCGTATATTTTTGGGGCTTAGATCTACCAGTTTATCCACGCCCCATTTATTGTTAGTGCTTTAGTAATTTTACTTTCCAATTATTTTTTACCAAAACGCGTAGTTGAAACAGTGTCTATATCAGACGATATAATAAATTTTAAGGATTAATTTGCTTACAAATACACTTCAATTTATTTAGGCTAAAGCAGCCAGACATATACTGGAACTACGAAAACCCTATTACAATTTGGTTGCCTAGAGAAAATTTTGTAAAAAACATAGCTTTCTACACAAATGCTTGCACATTATGTACCTATCATTTTAAGATACCTGGCGACATCAATGTAAGCATTGACATAATGACGCAAGATTAGGTAGGTACTAGAATATTCAAGATTTCTATTAACGATACACTTCAGCATACATGCGAGATGTCATTAATGTCTACGGAAGGCAACAGACATACCAGCTATTTTTACATGGGATTCCATAGACTTGAACGCTTCTTGTTTAGAAATATTTGATGTCATCTTGAGGAGTTCCGTATTGAAGCATCAAACCTACCTGCCAAATAATTGACGAAATATGGGATATCATAAAATATGTCCCCCATCGAACTAAATGATCCTATAAACCAGCTTCACAGACCGTAATTTGTGATGCTAACACGATTAATACGCAATAGAACAAGATTAAGAAACAAAATTTAAAGTAGCTCTTTATCACACGAAAATAATTAAATAATTTACGGTTACAGAACAATAATTATTTTAAAAAGCTGTATAACTAAATATATTATGTTATTAGGAATATTCTGTCTAAAGTAACAGCTGATCTTAGTCGAAAATGAGATCGTATTATTGATTGTTGAATTCGTTAGGTATGAAATAAAATTAGAGATTTCGTCTATTTTTTTCACGATTAAAAAAGAATACCTCTATTTAGCTAAAAATGAAACGATTACAGTGGTAGATTAATTCACTTTACCAAGCATGTAAACTACTAATTTTGCAATAAATATCTTCTATATTTCTAGGTAGGTTTACTCGAAAATGTTGGGCTATTTTCATCAAAAATCCCGATACGAAATTGAAAAATTTGCCTATTTTTGTCGGTTTACAAAGTGATAGTGGAATATTGATTTGATCAAAGAACAATAATTATTTTAAAAATGTTGTATAATTAACTAAATGTCGGTGTTATCAGGCAGGCAAGAAGTTATTTATCTGAATCTTATTTGTACCATTAGCGTTTATATACAAATGTTAGTGGTTTTCAAAAATTGATATCTCGGAAATTATTAGGTTTAGACTTATAATACGCTTATTAAAAAATAATGACTACTTTATGCAAAATTCAAAAATATTATAAGATGTAGGATATCCCAGTAACTTAACCAAAGATTTTCGGTCTTCGTAAAGCTTTATACGTTTCTTCAGCGTACCAAACATTCACTTTTTTTAAATATTGACATCGGGTTAGGATTCTGAACATAGGATTAACATCACTCCAATAGTGAACATGTTGCGTTGTCACAGTTCCATTCGTCGAAAAGTAAACAAAACCGTTTGAGCTACGTGGGGAATAAATAAAGTTGGCTTGTTGAAAAATTTTAATATTTATTAAGGTAAAAGACTATAAATATATCGATACAACACTTTGGCATTTCTAATACTACAAACATGAATATCTAAAATGTGATATTTAAAACCATCAACTCTCTCTCCCTTCTCTAATTTTGGTACACCAATGCTGTCTTCTAAGTTTATAATATATGGCGTCCTGCAGTTTAATTCCAAAAATGTTTTAACTAAAAATTCCTCTTTAACACGTCCTTTAACGTAAATAATGTCTGCGTCTATCAGATTGTTGGATATGATATTATGTAGTTCCTTGTAATCGGTATCACCATAATTATAAAGGATACCATGATGATTTCCAAATAGATATTTGACTTGTTTCTTGCAAGCCTTACTTAAGGTGTCGAATGGTTTAACTGGTTTAAAAAAGTAACTTTTCATACTATTTCCATCATAAATAGCCAATTCTTTCGCGTAAAATTCAGGTATGTTAAATCCTTGAATATCGACTACAACGAACTTCATTGTCTGAAGACTCAAATCAAGCAAGTATATTTTCATATTTTTATCGCTCTTAAGTTCGATTTCAAAAGCACACCCCCACTTTTCGATAATTTCACAGTCTTAGCACATAGATCTTATATTTTTATTTACGATCAATTCATCTTTATTCGCCAATCGTCTCAAACGAGTCTGCTTTTGAAAGTAATATAGCCTTAGTATTCAGAAAATATTAATAATATCGGAGCTTAAAACATCCTTGACACTAAAAAATCATTGTGTTTCCTAACAAAACCCATCATCTTGTCTATTTAGCTTGCTTTCCTATTGTTTAGCAGGTTAAATAAAATTATTATTTCGCTCTTTTTGTCGGTACTGAATCGTTAGGGGAATACGTTTCTAGTTCTATAAGAGAGACAGTTAAAATTTATGTAAGCAATCAAAAATCCTACACTATGAGCTACTTAGTTAAAATTTCATATTTCCTTCCTGGATCAGGCAAAATTTGTGATGTGTCGGACAAAATTTATAAAAATACGAAAAAAAAATGCTGGATGCATTTTTAGCGTGACTTTCTATTTAATACCATCTTATTTCAAGCTATAATTCGGTTGTCAAAATGAGAATAAAATAATTTTCCCATGGTTTATGTCATCTTAAAAAAGTCAAAAGGTTATATTCTGTAGAGGGTCAGATACATTCAAATTTAAATATTTTCTCCAAGAAGAATTTTAAGATAGTATTATAGTAAATAAAAATTCTATACCTCCAATATTTCTTGGAAACATATCGTGTTCTAGCGACATAACCCAAAAGTACCTCTATTCAGAAACGCATCGTACTTTTCTTGTCAATAATTGTCTCATTGTCCCATCCATTACATTATTATAATCTTAAAGCACCTGTTACCAGCATTATCTGTTTTTATGGTTTTCATAAAACATAGCGATTACCGATGAAAATTAAACGAAAACTTAATAAATAACTTTTTTTTCAACTGAAATAGACTGATTTTCGATGGAAAAATGTTACTTATAACTAAAAATGAATATAAGACATATACGCAATGATATTTAGAATAAATCAATGTTTTCTAAAATTACTATGAAATATTCACAAAATCGTTTCGTTATAACCAAAGCAGCAAGGCTTGCAGATTTCGTATAGAGTTCAAACGCGATACTGAGATGATCTTTTTTTTTTATATTTTTGTAGAATAATGCACCACTACGTTGTAAGTACTTGAGAGAGGACTTTCTTGAAAAATCCTCAAATTTCTCTGCAATTTTGTTCCTTCTAGAGTTAAATTCACACAGAAAACCCCGTATTCTTATCTTTCAGGTTGGTATATTAAAAAGGGCTTATTAGTATGGTTTAGAAAACAAGCAATATTAATTAACGGATGTTTTTTCGTCGTATGAAGAGTTGAAAAATTTTTTTTTTCCACTCCAATGGTTGCGATGCAGAGAGTCGGGTTTCATCATAATCTTTCAGGGTAGCTCAGGTTTGATTGCATGTAGAGAGTCGGGTTTCATCATAATCTTTCAGGGTAGCTCAGGTTTGATTACATGTACTAAGGTTAGTGCTCCTTGCAATCGGTTTCAGGTTTGACGCGCCCCCCTCAGGTTTGTTCAGGTTTCTCAAACGTTTGAGAAACCTGAACAAACCTGAGGGGGGCGCGTTTTTTAAACCATACTAATAAGCCCTTTTTAATATACCAACCTGAAAGATAAGAATACGGGGTTTTCTGTGTGAATTTAACTCTAGAAGGAACAAAATTGCAGAGAAATTTGAGGATTTTTCAAGAAAGTCCTCTCTCAAGTACTTACAACGTAGTGGTGCATTATTCTACAAAAATATAAAAAAAAAAGATCATCTCAGTATCGCGTTTGAACTCTATACGAAATCTGCAAGCCTTGCTGCTTTGGTTATAACGAAACGATTTTGTGAATATTTCATAGTAATTTTAGAAAACATTGATTTATTCTAAATATCATTGCGTATATGTCTTATATTCATTTTTAGTTATAAGTAACATTTTTCCATCGAAAATCAGTCTATTTCAGTTGAAAAAAAAGTTATTTATTAAGTTTTCGTTTAATTTTCATCGGTAATCGCTATGTTTTATGAAAACCATAAAAACAGATAATGCTGGTAACAGGTGCTTTAAGATTATAATAATGTAATGGATGGGACAATGAGACAATTATTGACAAGAAAAGTACGATGCGTTTCTGAATAGAGGTACTTTTGGGTTATGTCGCTAGAACACGATATGTTTCCAAGAAATATTGGAGGTATAGAATTTTTATTTACTATAATACTATCTTAAAATTCTTCTTGGAGAAAATATTTAAATTTGAATGTATCTGACCCTCTACAGAATATAACCTTTTGACTTTTTTAAGATGACATAAACCATGGGAAAATTATTTTATTCTCATTTTGACAACCGAATTATAGCTTGAAATAAGATGGTATTAAATAGAAAGTCACGCTAAAAATGCATCCAGCATTTTTTTTTCGTATTTTTATAAATTTTGTCCGACACATCACAAATTTTGCCTGATCCAGGAAGGAAATATGAAATTTTAACTAAGTAGCTCATAGTGTAGGATTTTTGATTGCTTACATAAATTTTAACTGTCTCTCTTATAGAACTAGAAACGTATTCCCCTAACGATTCAGTACCGACAAAAAGAGCGAAATAATAATTTTATTTAACCTGCTAAACAATAGGAAAGCAAGCTAAATAGACAAGATGATGGGTTTTGTTAGGAAACACAATGATTTTTTAGTGTCAAGGATGTTTTAAGCTCCGATATTATTAATATTTTCTGAATACTAAGGCTATATTACTTTCAAAAGCAGACTCGTTTGAGACGATTGGCGAATAAAGATGAATTGATCGTAAATAAAAATATAAGATCTATGTGCTAAGACTGTGAAATTATCGAAAAGTGGGGGTGTGCTTTTGAAATCGAACTTAAGAGCGATAAAAATATGAAAATATACTTGCTTGATTTGAGTCTTCAGACAATGAAGTTCGTTGTAGTCGATATTCAAGGATTTAACATACCTGAATTTTACGCGAAAGAATTGGCTATTTATGATGGAAATAGTATGAAAAGTTACTTTTTTAAACCAGTTAAACCATTCGACACCTTAAGTAAGGCTTGCAAGAAACAAGTCAAATATCTATTTGGAAATCATCATGGTATCCTTTATAATTATGGTGATACCGATTACAAGGAACTACATAATATCATATCCAACAATCTGATAGACGCAGACATTATTTACGTTAAAGGACGTGTTAAAGAGGAATTTTTAGTTAAAACATTTTTGGAATTAAACTGCAGGACGCCATATATTATAAACTTAGAAGACAGCATTGGTGTACCAAAATTAGAGAAGGGAGAGAGAGTTGATGGTTTTAAATATCACATTTTAGATATTCATGTTTGTAGTATTAGAAATGCCAAAGTGTTGTATCGATATATTTATAGTCTTTTACCTTAATAAATATTAAAATTTTTCAACAAGCCAACTTTATTTATTCCCCACGTAGCTCAAACGGTTTTGTTTACTTTTCGACGAATGGAACTGTGACAACGCAACATGTTCACTATTGGAGTGATGTTAATCCTATGTTCAGAATCCTAACCCGATGTCAATATTTAAAAAAAGTGAATGTTTGGTACGCTGAAGAAACGTATAAAGCTTTACGAAGACCGAAAATCTTTGGTTAAGTTACTGGGATATCCTACATCTTATAATATTTTTGAATTTTGCATAAAGTAGTCATTATTTTTTAATAAGCGTATTATAAGTCTAAACCTAATAATTTCCGAGATATCAATTTTTGAAAACCACTAACATTTGTATATAAACGCTAATGGTACAAATAAGATTCAGATAAATAACTTCTTGCCTGCCTGATAACACCGACATTTAGTTAATTATACAACATTTTTAAAATAATTATTGTTCTTTGATCAAATCAATATTCCACTATCACTTTGTAAACCGACAAAAATAGGCAAATTTTTCAATTTCGTATCGGGATTTTTGATGAAAATAGCCCAACATTTTCGAGTAAACCTACCTAGAAATATAGAAGATATTTATTGCAAAATTAGTAGTTTACATGCTTGGTAAAGTGAATTAATCTACCACTGTAATCGTTTCATTTTTAGCTAAATAGAGGTATTCTTTTTTAATCGTGAAAAAAATAGACGAAATCTCTAATTTTATTTCATACCTAACGAATTCAACAATCAATAATACGATCTCATTTTCGACTAAGATCAGCTGTTACTTTAGACAGAATATTCCTAATAACATAATATATTTAGTTATACAGCTTTTTAAAATAATTATTGTTCTGTAACCGTAAATTATTTAATTATTTTCGTGTGATAAAGAGCTACTTTAAATTTTGTTTCTTAATCTTGTTCTATTGCGTATTAATCGTGTTAGCATCACAAATTACGGTCTGTGAAGCTGGTTTATAGGATCATTTAGTTCGATGGGGGACATATTTTATGATATCCCATATTTCGTCAATTATTTGGCAGGTAGGTTTGATGCTTCAATACGGAACTCCTCAAGATGACATCAAATATTTCTAAACAAGAAGCGTTCAAGTCTATGGAATCCCATGTAAAAATAGCTGGTATGTCTGTTGCCTTCCGTAGACATTAATGACATCTCGCATGTATGCTGAAGTGTATCGTTAATAGAAATCTTGAATATTCTAGTACCTACCTATATCTTGCGTCATTATGTCAATGCTTACATTGATGTCGCCAGGTATCTTAAAATGATAGGTACATAATGTGCAAGCATTTGTGTAGAAAGCTATGTTTTTTACAAAATTTTCTCTAGGCAACCAAATTGTAATAGGGTTTTCGTAGTTCCAGTATATGTCTGGCTGCTTTAGCCTAAATAAATTGAAGTGTATTTGTAAGCAAATTAATCCTTAAAATTTATTATATCGTCTGATATAGACACTGTTTCAACTACGCGTTTTGGTAAAAAATAATTGGAAAGTAAAATTACTAAAGCACTAACAATAAATGGGGCGTGGATAAACTGGTAGATCTAAGCCCCAAAAATATACGCCTCTTATGATAAATGTTAAAAAATTGTACCGTTGCCAACGTCAAATTATAAATCAGGATTTGGCAAACAGGACTCAACCCTCTCATTAATGGTTGATCTTCGGTATACCGAGTTTTATAAGTATTTTTAACACTCATCTGGAAATAAATGGATGCAAAAACCTCCTTTTTCCATTTTTTCAAGCCATTAAACAACAAAATTGTCATTTTTTGAAGAAACCTTGCATACATAGGTATTAGCGAGCGAATTTCGACTATTGTAGATATTTAATATTAGAAAATCAATATAGAGGTAAATCGAAAAGTGTATTTTTACGGCGGCTTAAGAGGTAGTTTATGGTGATGTACATATTAGAGTTCATTTTAAAATGAACGATAATCTCCTAAACACAGACTTTTGACAATAGAACGAAATAAAAATATAGTTTGATGTGATAAGGCTATGCAGCTGCTCTTTATGGAATTTCATGTGAGCCTAGACTTAATAGATTTTTGTTATTTTTTTTTTATCAGTAAAGTCATCCTATAGATATTGTTTGTTAATCCATTAAAATAGACAAAATCTTTGAATTTGTATATGATTATCCGCTGAAATACCCTTAATCTGCAGGGTACCTAACTCTACGGAGATATTTATTGCAAAGGGCGGCTTTTTCAGTTTTGAAAGTATTCAACATTTGCGAAATTCATCTAAATATATACTACGCTATACTTTAATCAAACTCACAATATAGGGAAAGCGACAGACGAGTTTTAAACTAAAGTGGCTTAAAGGATAATTTGTGTTGTAAATATTAGAGTTCATTTTAAAAGAAACTATAATCTCGTGACCGACAAAAAAAAGTATGCATTTCGATACATCATTTCCCCTATTTTAACGTTAAAATAGTAAATTATGTTATAAGCTCGAAAAATGTAGTATTTCAGACGTAATGCGGTCGCTAACCTAAATAGCCCGAAAAACATTTTTCGTCCATATGTCATAAGTTATTTTTTATTCGATCTTGTTTTTAATGCGATTGAGAGTTGTAAAATAATGTAGAAATGAAGTGAACCTATACATTTCATCTTGCACGCTAATTTTTTGGTCTTAATGTTTGTTAGTTAACGATGAAATCTGTAATAGCGTCCGAAAAAAAAAATTTTTTTTTTGACTAACATAAAAAGTGTTGTCTAGCTAGCAGGGCAATAATCAATAGTTTATTGAGAAGGTTAGCTCTTCGTCTAAATATCTAATCTATAAATCGTCATTTTTTCCAACACAATCGGTTAAAAAGCATACAATTGTATGTGAACGTTTGTACAAAAACCATCGTGTTAAATCAGTTCTTATACCTGACTGACAACGCCGATCTTTAGCTTTTTTTTACTTTGTAAAATAAAAAGATTAGTTCTTACTATCAAAGAAATTAAATATGCAAGAGAAATAGGTCGAAAAGATTAATAATAATTTATTTATTCCTAAGTTATAAATCTTAACTACATCACTTTCTAAACCAAGAAAATAGATAATCTTCCTGCATTATTCCGTACTTAGATTTATTTTTCATGAAAATAGTCGAATCTATGATTTTCGTTCAAATCCATAAGGGACGCTTGTTTTGTATAGATGATTTATGATCTTATTTTCAACTAAAATACTAGTATAAAAAAGTATTTCTTCCGATAAACGTGGAAGGAATAGACATTTAAACAGTTAGCCATAACATACGCATACTGACTTGCATTATTTTCATGGATTGAATGGCTACATCTTTGTGTGTGAAGTGAATTTCTTTTTAAAAAATTACAATGCGCTCAATTATGAATTTTCTAACATAACTTTTATGGATAGTGGAGTCGGATATTGGAAGAAAATATTATCATAACGACAACTCGATTATTGATATAATTATTATGGTTTCACAGAAGTTTCTACAGAGTCAGCCATGCTGTAGCAGAGACTGTTGTAGGTCGTATTTTTTAAAAAAACCTAACAATACCTTTACTTTATATTGATAGACATATTCTATTAGAACATTTTTCTAAAATTTAGAGCCTTTGGAAATGTGATAATGCTATGAGCATCAAATATATTCAAAATATCAAAAATCCTTTGGTAGTTAGTTATTGCGGTATATTTTAATAGAGGCATAATTTATACTGTACTCCTAAATTTACGGCATATCACTTTGTTTATGTTATTATATTCACAGAGACTATTAATCTAACCAACTTTTATTTACGAAAAATTAAAAACTGAAATACTCTATTTTATTGCCGATTGTTCGCAAAGACACTTGGAGTTGTTATTTTACTTTTTCTACCTCTTTTTCCCCGGTTGCGGAGAAATATGTTAGGGGAAGTTTGGGTATCCTCAGACGGTTATATGCAATGATTCAAGCTTCTAAAAAAGTACTAAGGCAAGTAATTATCAATTTGAATTTATGTATGTCGAAGGTAATGTGTTACTCATAAATATACATGATGAAAACATTTATTGTTCGATTGCATGTAATTTTTAAGAGTCTAGAAATAAGCAAATAATGTTCTTTAACGTTTCTTTATAAACATCTCGAGTTACCTGTCCTTCCCCTGCATCATAGAAGGGTATTTGCCGACAAAGTTTGACCATTTTTTATGATTCGAGAGTTGGGTATTCTCTACAGATGTAAACTGACGTCATTCGAGTAGTCCGAGCTTGTTAGATTTTAGCTTATATTCTTATTATGTGATTTTAAAATTATGTATGCGTTTGTTTAATTCATTGTAAAGGATTTGTTATTATGCTAATTTCAAAAGTTAAATGTTGGTGAGAATATTGAATTTTTTTATTAAAATATCTAAAGTAAATATCTAATTGATTTTTTTTAGCGCTAATTGGGATTTTAATTAACTACCTCAGAGTCGGTATACACTATATTTTGCAGCGCAATTGCTTTCACACCCAGTAATGTATTATGATTTTTTTGGATGGTCGTTATATTGTGAGTTTCTTAAGTTAGCCAGATTAATAATAAATTAAAAAACCAACGTGATTTGCTTATTGTTGCCATTGAGAATTAGGGTTGTAAAATATTTAACAACCCTATATTTTTATGCTCGTGTTGAAAATAAGTTAAGATTGCTACTTTGATGCCTACGCCTAATATTCATAATTTTATTGGGGGTTCTACCTGATGACAAATACAGCTTATGATACCTATCTAGTGGGTATTTTCAGTTTAAGGGCCGAATAATATAGAGTTATTGTGCATACATCATCGCAAACAAAAGGTAGCTTTTTTATATTATTTCGTATTTACAATCCATTTAACTACAATTTTACACTGTGAATTAATTTTTTTTACTTTTTTCCTGAAATTGTAGCCTATTTACTTATATTATGATATTATCCGAAATTTTTATAAAAGCATTATGAGGGCTTTTACCTGATGGCGAACACAAGTTGTATAGTACCTATACCTGCTTGGTATTTTATACGTATTTAAGTTTTATTTACTTTTTATTACTCTGTTCTCATTACAAGATAGTCCTATAATTTATCCATTTCCAGTACAAAGAAATCGCTAGTTAATGGTTCTAGATGGTAATTATTTTATTGTATTTTATATAAGTGGTGCAAAAATTGGAAACAATTATTAGATATGCTACTGAATTTTAATGAGGGTCCTTCGGAATAATAAATAAAGGTTTATGTCCCTTTCTTTTTAAATCGAGTCGGCAGAGGGTTTGAGAGGGTTATTTAGGTATAAATAATTATTGTGGTGACAAATGTACCGCATTATTATACTTATCTTGTTAGACCATATAAATTAGGGATTTATTTCGCTTTGCCATTCACCAGCGGCGTTTCAACTAAGGGAAAATAATAAAAAGTCTGGTTTAAGGATGGCTCAGGTCGGATCGTAAAAAGTTGGGTTTAAGGATGGCTCAGGTCGGATCGTAAAAAGTTGGGTTTAAGGATGGCTTATAAAAATTGGGATTTAATTATCCCGCTTTAGCAGCGGCGTTTCACTAAGGTTAAATCATAAAAAGTCGGGTTTTATCTCGGGTCAGTTCGCATCGTAAAAAGTTGGGTTTAAGGATGGCTTATAAAAATTGGGATTTAATTATCCCGCTTTAGCAGCGGCGTTTCACTAAGGTTAAATCATAAAAAGTCGGGTTTTATCTCGGGTCAGATCATAAATATTCAGGTTCAAATTAGGGTTAGATGAGAAGCCGCCTCGCGAAAGCATCCGGGTTAGGTCGTAAAAAGTCGGGTTTTATCTCGGGTCAGTTCATAAATATTAAGGATCAAGTTAGGGTTAGATGAGAAGCCGCCTCGCGAAAGCATCCGGGTTAGGTCGTAAAAAGTCGGGTTTAATTTCGGGTTATTTTGTAAACAGCACCACCGAACCACCCGGGTTAGGTCATAAAACGCACCACCGAACCACCCGGGTTAGATCATAAAACGCACCACCGAACCACCCGGGTTAGATCGTAAAACGCACCACCTGCACCACCTGGGTTAGTTGCACCACCAGCACCACCAGCACCACCTGATCTCGCTCTCTCCATATCTCTCTACTGACAACTTATTTATAGAGTAATAATGCGACAAATTAAACCAAGAACTACTCCTTGAGAAGGTGTTTAAATAGATCCCCATTTTCTCTTCCAGCTCTACGGCGAATGTTATGAGATGCCCGAAGAATCTGAAAAGGATTTCTTATTATTTCATTTCCAGCTTGAAAAATTCGCTGAAGCAGATCCTCACGGGTATCCACCTACGTTGCATAAAGTATGTTGCACATATGACCCCAAAAATAATAATCGAGTGGATTTAGGTCCGGCGATCTCGCTGGCCAGGATACTGGCCACCTCCGCCTATCCACTTTTCAGGATAATTCTCATCTAATCAGTTACGAACAGGCCGTCCAAAATGGGCAGGGGCACCGTCGTGTTGAAAATACATTCCCAACTGGGACCTTAAAGGTACTTCGTCCAACAGTCAATTACAATTTTGATTAGCAAATTTTGATGTCTTAATATCCACCGACCTAACTCGATTCTGGGTGGGAAATCTCTAGGCAACAGCTCTTGAACCCTCTGGACTAAATTCTTGAAATTCTAAATTCAGAAATTGATTTATCGTTAAAAGTTTATAACCATACCTAATTTCAAAATTTAATTATGAACGGGTTCGAAAATATTAAAAAAAAAACGATTTCAGGGTTCCCCACTCGAGGGGAAAAAATTCTATTATTTTCAGCCGGACAATATGGTGGTAAAATATTGCCCCTTAATTTCGGGACACCCTTGTATGTGGTATTTTTTGTAGCCACAGAACCTTTCACTAGAGCCCATACCAATTCTAGATGGTTTAGTTCGCAATGGTACGGAGGAAGTTGAAGTACTGTAATATTTTTTCCATTTCATCAACAGCATGATACGACAACAGAAGATATGATACTAACAGCGTGCGCGGCGGCTCGTGACGTCACGCAGTGAGCTATTTTTTGAATTTAACGCGCGAACTATATGGCAACGTGAAGTTTACGGTACTAAAAGGCGAATTTATATGAAATTTTTATTAAATTTCCATTAAATTTTAAAAGTTGTAGACGTGGAAGAGTAGTAGTTGTAATTGTAATATTAAAACATGTTTTTTAAAGAGGCTGAACTATTAGATATTCGTTATAGATACCTTACCGTAAAGAAACCAATAATCATGGACTGAATACAAGAAATAAATATGTATAATGATAATGTGGAATATAGGATATTGAGTCGGAAATGTTTGTCAAGAAAAATCTGCATTTTTTCAAAATAATAATTTATTTTTTAACAGCAATATACCACAAGGTATTAAAACAACAAAAGATAATTTGTAATATACACAAACACACATTAATTAATATTCAATTTGGAATAGATTCCTTAAAAATTTACAAAATTTACCTATTTTTAAAATAAGAAGCAATTGTTTCGTTATAAATGATTGTCAATTGTAAATGACAAAAATTTTAAAAAGGGTTAATAATTAATAATCTTATAGTCTACTTAATGTATTTATCCAACGTCTGCTAGTTATAGAATTATTATTTATGTCATTTTAGACAAGTAAAGTAACAAATAACACACTAGTGAGTTATAAACAAAGACATTAGAACTAATGTCTTTGGTTATAAATCATAACACACTAGTGGGTTATGATTATAACTCACTGGTGGGTTGTGGTAAAATATGCATTTATACCTATAAGGCTTTGTCATAACTGTCTCTTGGCTTGTGGGGAATAATAAATGAACACGCAAGGTTCGCTTCTTTTTGAATTTCGGCTGAAGTTTCTTCCATATTTTGAAAAACTGCCTTCGAGAATCGCAAAAATAATAATTTTATTTTCTGACTTCAAATTTTTATTGTTAATTAATTCCATAACAACAAAAATCACCTTAGCCTACTTTTACGTGTCAAATTTTTCATTCAAAAACATGTCAATTATAATGTAATACAGGGTTTTCCAGTTTACATTGAAACAATATAATTTTCTATTTTTTAATAATATCTGTCAAGTGTTGGATAAAATTTTGTATGGCACTCGTGTGTTAAGTCATATAAGCCACTTGGGAATTCGGCTTACGGTCTCAAGGGCTTTTTTTATTTCCCAGCGTGACTTACATATAACATAACACACTTGTGCCATAAATAACTATTATTTCTCTTTGTTTGAGATGTTCGATTCAATTAGTTTGAATTTATAACTATTACAAATATTACCCCTTTAAAAAAATTGCAAAATAAAGCCATAAAATGCATTCATAAATTACCGTTTCTAGAGCCTGCTCTAAATTTATATAAACCAAATAGTTATTTAGATATAGAAAATATATGATAGCTTTTTATAGCTTTTAGATAAAATAAGGCACTTTACTTTACAAAATATTCATCTTTTATTGAAATAGTAGTTAACAGCGAAAACAAACAATGTGTATCAAACGCTAATACACATTCAACTCTTTCTTAAAAACTATATTTTTAGTTGAAAAAATAGTCCATACTTTCAGTGGGGTCAATGTAATATGAAATAAAACAATGCAGTCTTCCTCCACTAGGTATATACTATATTTTTTTTTATGGTACCGCGTTTTCTCTTAGGGACCGATAACTGTTAGGTGTATATCCCAACAATTCGTGTATTAAATTACGTGCATAATCATCGTCACTGAAATGTTTCGAGCAAACACGGGCATTTTTAATAATAAACTTATCCTTGCGTTTACACACATGCTTCCAAACAGCTTGCAATTCCCTGTCCTTTGGGAAACTAAAAAACTTTATACCGGGCGTAAAACTCTTACACTGATTATCAACCTTACAACCAAATACCGCACATCTCATTTTTTATAATTAAAGGACACTTATAATTTAAAAAAGACCGACTCGTACACCAAAACCGTATGTAAACAACAGGAATATGGCCGCCTTTTCTCACTGCCTGACGTCACGAAAGACACGCCCACCTGCGCGATATCATATCTTCTGTAGTTGATCATGCATCAACAGCATATTATTTTAGAAAGCGATGTGCATTCACAATTGTTGTTTTACCATATCGCCTTCAAATGGTATTTGGTTTTCTAAAAGCCACTGAATTATTTTTGCTTTTTTTCCAAAACAGTTGTAGGCCGCTCTTCACATCGTCTTGGAGCATAGTCCAAAACAACGACGGAGCCTGTTGAAATAGACTTAACATTTACCCAAAATAGTCCTCAAAAACGTCAGCATTAATATTTTCGTGGTAGTCATCGGTGTGAGCTAATTGAAATGTTAATAAACCATCTTTCAAAAAGCCATCTATGCAACCGACATGGGTAAAAATTTTACCTTCTCCAGAGGACGCTATTATGCCTGTGGATAGACAATGTAAAGCGCTTGCCGAGAAGAGGTTACTTTTTTATCCTGCCATATTTTTCGAACCCTATAACCTTCGTTTAGCCATGTTTCGTCCAAATAGTACAATTTCCTATTTTGATTGCGGATATCTCTTATATTTTGTAAATAGTCTCGTTTTTCTCGATTAATATGCTGTTTTTCCCATCTAAACTTCAATTCCCGTAGAATTTTCCAAAACTTATCTCTTTTTATTTCAAGAATATCTTCTCTTATTGCAAGTAAAATCTTATATTAAGTGGGAATTTTGTTTTCAAAATAGAAAAGAAAACTTTGTCATAATATTTTCCTCGTCTTCGTCTAAAGGCTTTCTATGCCTTCCTACTCTTCTTCCACTCTTTCCGTCACGAATGGGGCTGCGTAGATGATCGACTTTCCAATTCCGGTCATCTTTGAATATACCTCCAGTGACACTTTTCGTAATGTTTTAGTGTTTAAGTACATTAAATACGCTAAGTACAATTAATTATTCGTTAATAGATAATGCACATTTAGTCGCACGTGTAACCAGGGGCGGATGGGCTACCTAAGACCGGCCCGGGCAATCACTTGCTAAAACCGGCCCACAAATTACAACAAAAAATAATACCATTCTTTATTTTGCGATGTTTATTACTAACCTAATAAAATAGTAAACAAAACTAAAAATATTTCTAATAGAATTAACTCCTTCTATTATAATTTTTTTACAACAAAATCTAAATCTAAATTTAACAACTGAGATAAAATAGTATTTGTGTAATAGCAGTCAACATTTTATCAAAATGGACAATTAAAAATAAAGGATATTTTAAATTATAAGATTAACAATCTACCTAAGAAACTAGATGATTCTGCTAGGTCATTAATGACCTCCTCATTGTCGATTGTCCATAGGATTTCTTTTTTAATATTCATTATCATAAATTATTCCAAACGTTCATCGCTTAAAAAATTGCGTAGTCGGTTCTTGATGTATTTTAAAATAGAGAAACTTCTCTCGCATGACACTTTGGTGACAGGCAAAGTTAAAATATATTGGTAGACTACAGATAAGCATGGATAGGCATTCTGATACATATTGTATTTCATTATTGCTAGATAGCAACAATGTACACAGCTTCTACAGAGACTACTAGGACTTTTTTATTGACATTTATAGGTTGTTCGTGAATCTATAACATCTGGGTCATCTTCGTCAGTTATCTCCTCATAATCTGCCAAAGTATCTTTTTGGAAGAATTCATTTAAAGTCATCTTATAAATATCCCAATTCAATACAAAATGGCACAATTCTTCCTTAATATTTGACACTTGGGCATCTTCTTTAAATTGTAAAATTTTCTTTAAAAAGCTCTGCAAGCTACTTTCAGAAATACCATTGGTTTTGATTTCATTAAAATGTATAGGATTGAAAATGGACATATCAGCACATAAGTTTATATTTCTTTTATATCGGTTTTCCATTGACATAATGGCGGTATCCATTATAACATTGAACGTTTCTATTTTAAATTTGTCTTTCGAATTACTAACAGCTTCATCACTGCAATTTTCGTCGAAGAATTTCTTGACTTTTCGTATTTTCGTAACTAGAAACTCATCTTCGATGTCAAAACTAATATCTCTTTTCTTCATTTTACTATTAGCCCAAGTTAGAAAAATTGGTGTTGACCTTTCAAAAGCCTCAAAATCTCGTTGAATTCTTTTTAACTCGGCCGTTGACGTTTCATGACATTTGCTTTCAATAAATCCAAACCTCTAGTCTGTAGATATCTTGAAAGTGGGCCAGTGATAGAAAACAGTTTTAAAAACACCTGGGAAAGAAAGATATTTTCGTATGTATTTAAGGAATTGCTGTTTTAAGTTTTCTGCAGTAGATCGGATATCAGGATTTAGGTCAAGGTTTTGTGAAATACTTGACAATGATTCAAGAACATCTAAGTATAATGGGCTATCTCCAAAAATCTTCTCCAACTCTTTTTCTTTAGACCACCATCTAGTTTGTTCAATTACTCCTAATTTTCTTCTTTGTTTGTCACAAGAAATAGATGACCAAACATCAATCCTCTTATACGATTCACGAAAGAAGGTGGCGACTGAATTAAGCAAAGAAAATAGTGTGAGGCTTTCACTGCACTAAACAACATGGTAACGACTATAAACTGAATTTATGCATTTCTCCATTTATATTTTCCAGAACTATCTTTGACTTCTTTTTGAGAAAAAAAATGTCAGTCTTAACATTTAGAGATCGACCGGCCCACCGGGCATTTGCCCGGTTGCCCGGCGGGCCCATCCGCCCCTGCGTGTAACTGATATAAATCCCGAAGGACTTTCCATTTTTGACAATACTAAGGAAAAAGATTATGGAGTATAATACGTCGCAAGCATTGTTGCTCATACAAGTTCTTACTTTGCTTACGGTGCCAGGTAACCTAAGTAATAACATTACCAGGTGCCTTTGTAATTAAAACTATACAGGGTGTTCCAAAAACATACCAACAAATTTTAACGGGTGGTAGAGAACATCAAAACGAACTTTTTTTGCTAATGTCGTGTTGGACTTTTTCTCATTAAATGGTTTACGATAATTGTTCAAAATGTTGACCATCCGCCCAATAACCCTCCTCAGCCATCTACACAAATTGTTTACCAGAATCATAACATCAAGGCTGGAAAACAAACTCGAACTTTACCAGCCAAGAGAGCAAGCGGGTTTCCGATCGGGCTTCGGGACAAATGACCACCTACAGAGTATAAAAACCCTCATTGAAAAAACCATCGAATACAATAGACCACTGGTTCTTCTATTCGTAGACTTTCACAAAGCTTTTGACACTATAGAGATGAAAGCTATACTAGACGCTCTGAAAGAATGCCGAATAGATTACAGATATTCAAAACTTATCTATAATATATACAAGAACGCTACTATGTCAGTTGGACTACATGAAGCCAGCAATCGTATTAAAATCGGAAGAGGTGTGAGGCAAGGAGACACCATGTCTCCTAAATTATTCATCGCCGTTCTAGAACATATGCCTTCAAAAAGCTTGATTGGGATACAAAAGGAATAAACATAGACGGACAGAAACTTAGTCACCTCCGTTTCGCGGACGATATCGTCTTAACAACTGACGACTTAATTAGAAGAGGCATGCTCCGGGGTCGGCCTGAAAATGAACCTTTCCAAAACAAAGATTATGACAAATCTTGTCATGAGCGAAGGTATAAACATCGATAACACTGAAATCAAATGGGTCGATAAATACACGTACCTGGACCATGAAATTAGAATATCTAGAGATAATCAGACATGTGAGTTGCACAGAAGGATCAGCCTCGGATGGGCAGCCTACGGAAAGTTAAAATACGTCTTTAACAGTGACCTACCCATCTGTCAAAAAAGAGAAGTGTTCGATCAGTGCGTTCTACCAGTGCTCACCTACGGTGCGGAAACACTCACCTTAACGATGGCATCCGCGAAAAACCTGAGAGTTGCACAACGCAAAATGGAAAGGTCAATGACTGGACTGAGTTTGAGAGACCACGTTACAAACCAGAACTTGCGGAGAAAAACCGGCGTAAAGGACATCGTCGAACGAATAAACACGTTAAAATGGAATTGGGCAGGACATGTAGCCAGAATGAGCGGCGACAGATGGACAAAGAGGTTGTTGGAATGGAGACCACGCACCGATAAGCGAAATAGAGGAAGACCACCTACACGATGGACCGATGACCTGAAAAGAATTGCAAACAACTGGATCCAGGCAGGACAAAATAGAGTCAGGTGGCAAGTCATGAGGGAGGCCTATGTCCAGCAGTGGACGCTCTAAGGGCTGGTTGATGATGATGATGATGAGCTTCTACATGTGCAGTGGCGTAACTAGGGGGGGGGGGGCGAAGGGGGCGGTCGCCCCGGGCGCAACGGCTTGGGGGCGGCAAAACGATCTTAGCAGTTTGTTGGGATTAAGAAATAATATTTGAAAATTTTTCATCGTACAAGATATTTTTATTAAAAAGAAGATCAAGGATTCGGGGGGGAATCATTCTTTGCCCCGGGCGCTCAATGTTCTAGGTACGCCACTGTACAGGTGTACAACTGGCCATTGTTCTTGATCTTCTTCATTACGAATAGGCATATCGTGGACTGAAGACTGAACATTGCAGGTAACTCCAAAGGAGAAAGTCTAGGAGGTTCAGATCAGGAGAACGCGCGGGCCAGGCCACGGGACCCCCTCTTCCAATTTATCGGTGGAGAGATCGTTGGTCCAGATACTGGCGCACGTTCAAATCAAAATGTGGAGCTGCCCCGTCATGTTAAAACCATTTCTAATGTGTATAGGTACATTTTCTTATTAGAGGCAAAACATGCAGAAAATTGAGATAAATGGTTGCGTTCAAACGAGCAGGCAGCAAATGAACTATTGGATTATCTCCAAGAATATCAGCCCACATGTTTAGAGAAAATTGTTGCTGGTGTCTTCTAGAGACCCATAGCGTGAGGATTTTCATCATGCCAAATGTGGCTGTTTCTACTGTTAAGCGCATGAAACATGCCTCATCAAAAAGCGATACTATTCTCCCGAAGTGAGATTCTATTAAATAATTGTGACCGAAAAACCAATGGTAAAAAGCTAATCGATATGGATAGTCTTCAGGATTTAAAGCTTGTACGCGTTGTAAATGGTAGGGGTAGAGAAGTTGTTCATCTAAGTTACGCTGTACCGTCGACTTGCAGGATTTCATATGGTGTGCAATCGCGCGAACACTTGAGGGTTGACTTTCCTCCACACAGTGTAGAATTCCTTCTTCAAATTAAACCGTATGAGTTGTCCTTAAACGACTACCATCACCAGGATGCTTTAGGTTCCGTTTCTCTAAGGTGATGATGGATGGAAGGAAAGGTTGTATGAGGATGTTGGCAGTGTTCCGGGTGTCTGTGTTCATACAAGCATGCAGCTTCTTGATACCCCTAACATTCCATTACAATTCGCTACACCATTAGCAAGGTGCATATTAGTAAGTTCTTAAAATGAGATATTATCATCCATTTCAATTCAAATTTTGAATTAACAATCAACAAAGCTAATGTTACAATAAATACGTCACAAATAATACTATGGTCTTAAAATTGGCATCTCTGGAATGTTTATTGCGATAAAGAAATGTTTTTGCTTCCTAACAACCAATATAGTTGAAACAAAAAATATTGAACGAAAAACAGTGGTGTCCAACTAAATCAAGAATTAATTTAATTATTTGGATATTGTTTGGCTCTATAACCCAAACGGCTCATTCTTCGGACATATGTATATTAATCAAAAAAAGTTGTTTGTTTTGTTGTCCTCTACTACCCTTTAAAGTTTTGTCGGTATGATCCGACCCTGTCTAGTATTCTAATAAGTTGAAGGCAACGGTAGAACTTTGGACATACTATACATATTCCTTAAAATAACTAAAACTGTTAAAAGGTGCCTGATAAATTAGTAAATAAAATACTTATTTTGCAGGGAGTTTCCAGTGAAGTAGTATTAGTGGATGTAATGGCAGATAAATTAAAGGGAGAGATGATGGATCTTCAACATGGAGCTTTGTTCCTTAAAAATGCCAAAATTATCGCTGACACGGATTATGCAGTAACAGCTGGATCTAAGCTTTGTATTATTACTGCTGGTGAGTAAAGTGCTAAATACTAATATAACAATATAATAGGCAATTCCCGATATCTCGAGAATTAAATTAGGATGTTTATTCAAAAGTTCTTTCACCTATCAAATCTGATGTTCCCACAATAAATACTTGCTTTATATCTCTTTTCAGTCAATCATGTTAGGGCATTAAAAAAATATTTATTTTCATTTTCGACCAATATTCTCTTAATGCAAGTTAAACTAAAAAAAGCACTCGATCACTGCTTTTACAACATAACTTGTGTGTATTTCTTGAAAATTATCGGGAATCTTTATTGCAACTAATAATTGTGGTTTATTAGGTGTCAGACAAAAAGAGGGCGAATCTCGCTTGGACCTAGTCCAACGCAACACAGACGTCTTAAAACACATCGTTCCGAAGCTAGTCCAGTACTCCCCGGACACCATAATCTTGGTGGTTAGTAACCCAGTGGATATTCTGACCTACGTAGCGTGGAAACTCAGCGGTCTTCCGAAAAACAGGGTCATTGGATCTGGCACGAATCTCGACACTTCCAGATTCAGATTCCTGATTTCTCAGAAGCTTGGAGTCGCCCCTAGCAGTGTACATGGTTGGATTATCGGTGAACATGGAGATTCTAGTGGTAAGTCGAAGTGCTTCTGTGTGGCTTGTTCTAAATATCTAATACTATAGTTATTTGCCGATTGTTGTTGAGTATTGTTGAGTACATAAGGTTGTTTTTAAAAAATACTTACACCTTCGGCAGAGGCTAGTCTAGGCATAGGATTTCCGTATGCATGTTAGGGCAAGGACGGATGTTGTTATTAAATAAAACAAAAGCCTGATAACAGAATACTAGACTGAACAGTAAATAGTATGATTGAGTATTTACAATTATACGTAAAACACAATATCTAACAAATGACCACCGCATTAAATATTAAAATGGGTAAATTGGATAAATTGTGTTCAATATAGTACTAAATATAGTAACGGCGTTAGGGCAGGGCGCGGTTGGGCGACTATTTATTTCTGTCCATTTATCCAGCATATTGTGCACTTGTTGCATTCTCGGCAGCTTCCACTTAATTGGTGCTTTAAAGACATAAAACTTTATTAAACGCACCTTAATGAATAAGGGCCTATTTACTGATTTCATTTATGTGGCTATTGGAACTGAGAAAACTAATGTTCAAGGCCGCTGCCTTAGCCCGAACAGTTAAAAGATTTCAGCTTCGTAGTTTGATTGGTTCTTTGGTATGAGATACTTTTTCAGATTAATGTCGTTAATACATATCTGCAATCAATAGACATAGATCTCGGAAAATGCACAGAAATGTTGAAAGAATACTGCGCCTTCTTGGAAGAATATGAAAAGATAAGATTTAAAAGCGGCATTTTAACAGCGAAGTAGTTGGCTGAAGAACTTGAAATACAACCTTTATTTAAAGCCATAAGAAAAATTCGACGTGTTAAACGCCAAACTGGTGACACTGCCCGCGATGAACCTATAACTTCTCCAGAAAATCAATTTGAAATTCAATTTTTCAACTGTCTATATTGCATACTACCTTAATTTCACTCAATAAAATACTTGAACGGCTAAATGAGTACTCCGAATCTTGGTCTTTTTTGTATAATATAAAACAGATTCCAGAAAAACCAAACCATCCCAAACTCTGTGGTGACCTCCAAATAAAATTAATTGTAAGCTCGACATCAGATATAGATTGTTGTATATTATGTGATGAACCCATAAGCCTGACATCGTTTTTGCCTAGTTAACATAATGTTATTACTCTTGTCTATATTTGATATTTCATTAAAGATCGCAACATACAAGAACTGTATCCATATGTATCGATAGCATTGCGAATATTGATCACTATACCTGTAACGGTTGCTAGTGGGGAAAGGAGTCTTCAAAGCTTAAGCTGATAAAAACCTATCTGCGATCGACAATATTTCATTCTAGATTGACAAACTTGGCAACTTTGTCAATCGAAAATGAAATTGAGGAAAACAAATACTAAATAAGAGAGTTTGCCGATAGAAAGGCCAGAAAGGTAAAATTCTATTATTTTTATTTAAATAATCCATTCCTTTTTTCACGTGAGTTTGGATAGCAGATATGGGGCGCCATAGAAATCTCGCCCAGGGCGCTGGTAGTGCTAAAATCGGCACTAACTAAATGAGAGTAGCATTATAGAAAGGGCTTGATAAAGCATATAGTAAATTGTAGAAGATGGAAAAACTTGAGAGTGTCGAAAGTTAGTTGACACAATGGAGGAAAATTCTACCTACAGTAGAAATTAATATGGTTGAAATAATGAAATACAGCTAACTTGAACTAAGCTGAACTAACCAACCCCTATTTAATGCAATAATTTCTAAGAATAATTGAGATACACTTGCAATCTAAAAATATATTATACGTTATTATAATCTCTTTCTGGGGGGCCGAATTTAGTTATGAAATTAGTTAAAGCTATTTAGCATGGGATTGTAAGGGTAGGATTATTGGGTTTCTTTTCTTCTTCTTGCCGACGACTTAAAATTATACATCGATTGATTGATACTCCAGAATTTGCTTAAAACTTTTGCAAATTATGTGTGAGGTGGTTTCCTCTTATTCACCACATAGTCTGCTAGTCTGCATTCTATGGGTCTAAGTCTATGACTTGTTTGATCTGAGTGCGTGTTAAAAGCAGCATATTAGTTGTTAAATTCTTTGAGGGGGTCCCTATTATAGCCTTTGCGTGTCTCTGGCTAGGTGTAGTACTCCAACGGTTGAGATATGTTCATTGCTGCCTTTACCACCTGTTTGGACTAAGTGGGTTCAGGACCCCTAAAGTTTGAGCACCTCCATGCCCTTTCGTTGCCTGTTATCCTCGAGTAACCAGCAAGTCATACGGGTTTGATTGGTGTGTACCCAACAATGAAGGAAAGCCGCTCACATTGAGTAAGTATGAGATGGACTGACGCGTCCAAATGTCTATAGACAAAAATATATTTTTAATTGTTTACCATACTAATACGCCGTGCGGTGACCCTGCATTTTTATTATTTCAATTACCAACACACATGTTATCTAAAATAAACAAGCAATAAATTGTATATGGTGCGTAAAATTTTAACTTAATATTTTTCTTATAACGCATGTGATTGGAGCCAAAGTGCCTATTTATTTTGGATATCTAAGCAGTATGTTCCGGTATACATGATAATAAAGTTACGATAACTAAGATACACTCAGATATGTGAAACAGCTAGAAACATTGTTTAAAAAAAATAAATTAATATACTTATGGTTTTATTGTTCAATGAACAAGCTGGAATACATAAATCTACCGTGGAAATGAATATAAAATTGGATATGAATTAAAATGTAGACTGTATGTATAATACGAACATTTCGTTTAAGAATGTCTACGTCAGCAATACCCTCATCTTCATGATAATAATTAGCATTTTCAAACATGCAATTTTAAGCCTTACATTTGCAACTCAACCCCTTTGTATTCCTAACATATTTTAATGGAAGTTCATTGACTATAGTCATATAGTCAAAACTAAGGTTAAGCAGTTAAGAAATTAGTAATTTTGTTTCAAAAACTTCCTGTTTAGCTGTAGGAGTTTAATCTTATCTTTTCTTAATAGCCTAGTTTTTCATTTTCAGGAGAAATAGCTCAATTCACTGGTGCATTTTACATTAAATATAACTATGACAATGTTCGATATTTCCCATGAGTAATATTAAGTATTTACTGAACCTGAATCAAGTTCACAAAAAACAAATATGAAATTTCAATAAAATTGTAAGGTGTTATACAGTGTGTACATAAAGTAAGGAACAAAGTCATTATTTAATAATCTAAAAACATTTCGTAAAAATTCTCGAACACGTGTATAATAATTTTTAATTGTGCATATTTTGACATATAAATTTATTATACAGGGTAACTCATGTAGTAGATATGACATTATCGACGATTTTTTTTAAATGGAAATCCCTATATTTTAGAACAGCTGATTTTACAAAAACATAAGACACTTAGGGCCTAAAATTGATAGTTTCGTAGCTACAGGGTAAAACAAATAATTTTATTTAAGATACATTTTTTTAAAAGTAGGCTTATTTGCTGTTATGTTTTTTTTTTAAGTAGGCTTATTTGCTGTTACGTAACTATGGTATTTAGATAATGACATTATGCTGTCATTATATTGAATCTTGCTAGTAAGTTTAGTAGAAGTAATAAGATTAATTTTAATATTATTTAGTTACTATGCGTTTATCTCCCACACAAAGGATATAAATTCTTATGATGATTAGATATGGTAATAGGATTCGTACCCAACAAGAATTTTGCATTTTGTTCAACGCTAAGTACCCAGAAAGACCAATGACCAAGATCAATTGTGGGTAAACTTGAAAGAAAATCTCGAGAAACGGGTTCTTTGGAAGATCTTCCCAGGAAATGCCGTCCAGCTATTCCGGATGATGAAAAATTAAATATTTTATTGGCTATAGAAGATGATCCCCATAACAGCGTCCGCCAGATTGGCATAGATCATGAGGCGGCTGCTATGACCGTTCATAATCTATTAACGGCAGAAAAATGACACCCGTTTAAAATCCGACTGGTTCATGAGTTGAATGAAGATGATCCAGATCGTAGGATGGAGTTTTGCCAAATATTGATGAATAGATGTAACGCAGATCCTTTGTTTGTTGAGAATATCCTATTTTCGGATGAATCTACTTTTAAATTAAATGGTGAAGTAAACCGGCAAAACTGTAGATATTGGGCACAAGAAAATCCCAGGTGGATGCGTGTGCATCATACTCAATATCCTCAAAAAATTAATGTTTGGGCGGGTATAGTGAAAAACAAAATTATTGGGCCATATTGTTTTGACAACAATGTAAATGGGCTAAATTACCTTCAGTTTCTTTAAGAGGATTTTTACAAAATCTTTTTAGATTATTAAATAATGAATTTGTTCCTTACTTTATGTACACACTATAATATGGTCCGTAGATTAAGGTAGAATTCACCCTACGACCGATAAGACTTCCTTGCAAAATCAACGCGGAGTTAAATGCAAATTATCTCTCAGGAAGAAGCCAGGCTGTGTTCGTTAGTCGACCTTAACATTATGACCACGCAATGGTAGTTTATTAGATAGTTGATTCATGGCCCTTACAAGCTAGGAGAGGCGATCTACGTTAATTTAATAATAATAATAATTAATAATTTAATGTTCTCATTCCAATTCATCCTGGAGATTTTGACTTGCAAATGGGTTTCAGGAAATTTAACTCTGACCTTTGAAATGTAGATGTCTGCGGTTTTGGCGTCGTTTAAACTAATTTTCTACGTATGTAATTCATGACTCTAGAGTCTAGAAGTTTGATTTGGCGTTGCAACTGCGAGATTACCAAGCGGGGCTGTTTGGTATTAGAAAAGCGCTTAGCGAGTGAGACAAAAGTATCGAGATCATTATCAGTGAACTAACTTACCTGAATCTTTGTTTATTTTTTGCACCCTACCTAAAATCTTCTTGAGAAAAGAAAAATCCAATTATTAAAATGTATATATGTACGATATACATAATGTTCCATTAGGAACAAAGACATTTAGAAACAATATAATTTGCTTTTATTTTTTGACATTTTATGTTGTATGTTGTATTTTTATTATTAGTTTTTGACTTGTAGTGGTAATAAATTGAGGCATGCCTATATTAATTTTCAGAAAAGCATAACTTGCACACAGAATTTATGCTTTTCTGAGTTCTTCAAATGGTTTTTCTATTTCATTTTTTGCGATTCTTTATAAATTAGATGGTCATACAATTTGGATATAAGAAATGTAATATTACACCACATAATTATTCTTCTGTCATATTTGAGGTTATATCCAATTTTAGTTTATTTATTTTTTGGTCAGCATTGTTTTCGTTCTCGATTTCGTCCTTACACTCATAATATGTTTTCGATCCAATATCTAAATAAAAACTTTCAGCTTCTGTAGTTTCTTCTTATTAAATTATTGTTTTTAGTCTTTTTTTGTTAAAACCATCGAAGGATTACGACCCTTAAGTATTTTAAATAAAAAAACGTGAGATGTAAGTAAACAAATAATTCAAAATTTTTGAGGTTTTTAACAAATATATCCCAAAATAACATCAAATATAACAAAATTAACTGTTCAACTTCTTTGATATCAAATCTATTTTTGCTGCCATTTTATAATTTTAAAAACAATATTTGTATAATAAGTATGCAAAGTGAAATGCAAAGCTATATGAATGAAATGATATATAAGAAATATTAGCCCTTACCCCCACCAAGATTAATGGTATTGGATATCATCGAACTTCTCGGCAATTTTACGATATTTCGGGCAATTCGATGGTAATTCCTGGCATTTCCATGTACTTCGCAATATTTCGATGTACTTTTCGGTATTTCGAAGTATTTCCCATAATTCGGATGTCATTCAGACCAAGTTAGTTAAGATTTATCCATCGGTTTCCAATCCCTAAATCGACTGCGCTCTATAGTTTATGAAAGTCTAAAGATACTCTAATATCTATTTATACAACAAGTTACGAAATAAGGGTCTTTTAAGCACGCGACGTGAAAATTGTCCTACGAGGCGAAGCCGAGTTGGACAACACGTCAGAGTGACTAAAATATATTGTTTCGTAACGAACGGTATACAATATTTTTTCTACGGGCGTTTAATAATAAATAACTTAATTTATTTTATTTCATACTGTATTGTAAAACACACCTTTACATATTTGAATTTAGTCCACAAAATAAGGTTTTACAGCAATAAGTCCGGTAAATTTTTTTTACCGGACTAGTCCTGTAAAATTTCTTTACCGGACTGAAATTTGTAAGTTTTAGTTTAATCAATGTTAAACACACAATGTTTCCACCAGTAAATACAAGCACTTTTCAAATATACGACGCAGAATAAAACTTCATTATAACTTTAAAACATAATTATAATTTTCAACAGAACAGTATGAAATAAAATATTGTACGTCATTCGTCCGGCAAATCCTTTACAGTATTCGTTTCAAAATTCCAGACTCGGCTCCTTCGTCGCCTCGTCTCGAAACATTTCACTCATACTGTAAAAGTTGATTTACCGGACTTATAACGTAAATATCTATTACCAAACATTTTACTACCTGTGTTTCATTTACACCTTTCATGTCAAAAAAATTGACACTTGTCAAAAAAAAAATATATACGTGTAAATAAATAAAATAGAAATGTTTTTCGACGTTTTTTTTAAAAAAAAAATTGACATTTTACTTTTAACACTAGGGCCTTAAAGTAGGTATTTTAAGGCACTAATGCCTTAAAGTAACATTTTTAAGGCTAGTAGACAGTGTTAAAAGTTCCATTTTTAACACGTTTGTAGCTCGCAGAGGAACGGCGAAAGCAATGCTAGAGTGTTGAATTTGGAAGTTGCAGAAATCTTGCTATAGCAGCAGGAAATTTTCCGAACGTATTAATTCCAACCGGATTTCTGGTACATTTACCTTTTACATATTTTATGAAAAGCCGCCGATGTACGACATCTGCTGGACGAAGATCACTATATTTTCGATAAAAATCCAAATATAATTTTTCAACGATAGTGAGATTTTGTGGTACCTTGGTTTTGGTATCTGATATTTTAATAACTAATAAAGTCTCCATATCTTCCACGTTGTCAAGAGTCAACTGACAAAGCTCCTCCCTGCGGCAGGCACCAAATACTCCCACAATCGTAGCTACTTTCATCAGAAGGTACTCATCATCCGGTGCGCACTTCAGAAACTGTTCAATTTGGTCTCTAGTAAAAATGTTTAATTTTTTGGCCTGGTAACCCCCTCCTTGACGCTTCAAGTAGGCAACCAATTTAAAATGTTTGCTGATATCTACGTCGTTATTTACACGTAGCATAGCTTTGATTTTTTGATCATTGAATAATGGGACCAAAGTGAAGATGACATCCATACCTTTGCTTTTTCCTCAAAATAGGCAGGAATATGTTTTCGGAATACTTTCCAGAAACGTCTTTGTTTCCACACCATTTTATGAATTTATTATGAGCAATCTCATATTAAATTCTTGATTTTCGTAGCAGTAAATCCAAGGTAGCTCTATTAGCAGCTTCTCCTATGTCTTTAAGTGGATCGATTTCTTGTATTTCTTGCATTTTTGGCAAATCACAACAGCCAGCGCTAGCGTTTTAATAAAACTGACAGGACCTTTCGACTTTTCAATTTTTCTGTAAACAAATCAGCCAACAATGATGGTTGCTAGGTTTTATTGACAAATGTGAACTAATTTAATATAAATATACGATGCTATTAGAAACTATCTGGATGTAAGAGATTCTAAACATTTAATTTTTAATTATTGTATGCTTTTTATTGTCGTTTGTAGAAAAAATATTTTATGATATTTGTGTTAAAAGTATTTTTAAGGCACTCTTGTGGTTTGCAGAACTCGCTTCGCTCATTCTGCAAATTTCCAGATACTTCATTAACACTTTAGTGTATAATTTCTCTAGTTTAAGATTTAGGATACATTTCTAGAATTAGTTGCCTTATCAATAAGAAAAGTATGCTTTGATAATAAAGCACATAAAGTAAAAATAATAAAAATTAACATTTAATCTAAACCCATGGATGAGAGATACAGCTAATTTGTTTAAAGATTAATAATTAATATTTGACTCTCTTGTTTTTGATTTCTAGTGGCGATATGGTCCGGTGTCAACGTAGCTGGCGTTCGTCTACGGGAAATCAACCCTGCCATCGGCACCGACGACGATCCAGAAAACTGGATGGACACCCACCGACAAGTAATCAGGTCCGCTTATGACGTCATCAAGTTAAAGGGTTACACCTCTTGGGCTATTGGGCTTAGCGTGGCTTCACTTGCCTCCAGTATATTGAGGAATTCGAATAATGTACACGCAGTGTCTACGTATGTTAAGGTAAGGATGCTTAGGGTGATTCTTTAATAGTATATTGAAATTATTATTGCATATAAGTGGAAACAAAACAAATACAATGGAATATTGCTATACGCGACTGCTCGATAATAATTCTAAAAACCCTTGTTTCTGATTTATTTAACAAAACTATTTTAAAATTGAGGAATTATCTTGTGGTTGTGTATTAATATGCATTAGAGAATAAATTAATTTATTTTGGTCGTTACCTGACGTTTCCTTACTTTCAGAATAAACTGAAATTTATTAGCAGTTCATACCTTTTATAGAGTGTTCCTTAATGTTATACTAATATTTCAGAGTGTGATTCTTAGGACCAATTTAAGAAAAAAACTTCATATGAAAGTCTCTTAACTTTTGAATCATAACGTGTTAAGGTTTTAAGAATTTTTTAATTTTTTTATAATTACTTTGATCAGCATCAGATATTTTTGTGAAATTGGGTACACACCTTCTAGGTATCAAGAGACAGTTTCTGATATACAACATTTTCTTTTATTTCTACCAGTGGCGTTCGTGCACGATTTTAGCTTAACACTTTTGAAGAAAGAAATGGCACGGGACTGCTTTTTCTTAGAATAAAACTCATATATTGAATTCTCATTATTTTTGAGTAAATCTAAGTAGTCAAAACTTTGACTACTAATCTAGTCTCTTCACATTGTTTTGTGGGACACACGGATTTGAAGTAAAATATTAAATGCTTTTTTATAATTCGTTGATTTCCCGACCGCAATAAAATTTAAACCCAGCCATAAATAAGTGCCTTTTGAAAGGGTACAGGTCCTGATTACCTACTAATTTCAATAGTTTAGGTTAGCTATTTTCAACAAAACAACAAATATAAAATAATAGGTAAGTATCTTTATTTTAATCATGTAATTAAATAGCTATTAATATTTATACAAAAATACTAATCTACAATAATATAATATCATCTATGCTTCAACTAATTATTAAGGGCCTTACGACCCTTACGTTACTATTAATTATGTTATTATATTGGTATATTAGGTAGGTTAATGGCAAATTGCAGGTATTCAATATAAAGCAGAGTCTCTTCATCTTAGTTCATCAGCCGTTTGGTGTTTGTCAAGCTGTGCGTTAAAGGTATTTTCGTGTGTTATCGGGCATCCAAAATATGTCAGATCTGTGTGAAACTTCAGATAATATTGCTTCCGAAAGTTATGGTGTAACGAAGAAAAAACATTTATCTCTTGATGCCAAAAACATCAAAGAACGTTTACTGTACCCTTTTAGAAAAAGGGTATGACCGAAGTGCAAGTTTTAGTGAAACGAGTATTTTGACCAAAGTTGCATTAACGACAGTAAAAGACCAAACCCATCCAGCCAAGGAAAAAACGGTGTGATAGCGGAAAATTGAGAAGCATCGAAGAAGCTGATAAAGACTTGATTCGAAGGAAAATGTATGACATGTACAGTAAAAAAATAGTCCCAACAATAGATACGCTAAAAAAGGTACTTACAGCAGACGAAACCGACATTTCATGTGGCAGGACAAGCCTTTGGAGAATAGTAAAAGCAATGGGTTTTAAATATCGTACTATTGACAAACGACAAGTACTAATGGAATCGCAGCGTTTACAAGTATAGCGTAGAGATTATTTGAATCTTATCAGACAATATAGGGAAGAAAATCGTTCAACTATATACTTGGACGAAACATGGTTTGATACCCACGACACTCCTAAAAAAGGTTGGAGCGATTCAACAATCAAATGTCAAACTAAAGCTCCCTCAAACAAAGGACAAAGAAATACGATATTACATGCAGGTTCAGAAAATTTATTCCGAACGCTCTATTATTATCTGCGAAGAAAATTGCCAATTCATCTTTGGATTACCATCAAGACACGGATGCTACATTGTTTGAAGATTGGTTTCAGAATCGTCTGCTTCCGAATGTGCCCAAAAATAGTGTTATTGTGATGGACAACGCTAGTTACCACAGTCTCCAACTAAGTAAAGTGCCGAATTCAAATAATACAAAAGTGGAAATTCAAAACTATATCATGGAAAATAATATATATTTCGAGGAAACCTATACAAAAAAGGACCTTTTAAATGTTTTAAAAACATTCAATATTGAAAAAGAATATATCTCTGACAATCTCGCAAGTGCTAATGGTCACACAGTTTTACGCCTCCCTCCGTATTACTGTATTTTTAACCCAATAGAACATATATGAAGCCAGTTAAAGACGATTATTAGAAGAGAAAACACATTCCCTACACTAAGTAGTTCTGTTATAAAATTATTTAAAAAATGTGTAAATAATATCCCAATAGAAAGTTGGAAAAATTCTGTGAGACACGTGATCCAAGTCGAAGATTCCTATAACATAATTAATAGTAACGTAAGGCCCTTAATAATTAGTTTAAGCATATATGAAGACGATAGTGGTAGTAAAACAGAGCTAAATATAGAGTAGGTTAAGTTAAATATTGTATTATTATAATATTGTAGATTAGTATTTTTGTATTAATATTAATGGATATTTAATTACATGATTAAAATAATGATACTTACCTATTATTTTATATTTGTTGTTTTGTTGAAATAGCTAACCTAAACTATTGAAATTAGTAGGTAATCAGGACCTGTACCCTTTCAAAAGGTCCGGTGCCTATACAATAGATATTTGTCAGGCAACTTATTTATGGTTGGGATTACGACTGAGGGTTGTCATTTAAATTTTATTGCGGTCGATAAATCAACGAATTATTGTGGAATGAAGTTTACACACGAGTCTGTGGCTTCGTCGTGTCGGTAAGGGGAAGCACACTTCTTTCAAACATGGTGCAGTCATGGGCATTGCTTCATTGATAATAATATTTAGTTGTGGTCGTAGTAATTTTCTTGGATCATGTTTGCTCTTTAAGTGAGACATACATCTAATACTTCTATTTGTCTCAGTACTACGTCTTAAGCAGGTCTTCTTTAGAAGGGTTTGATTTGCAAGTAATTCTTACTTAACTGAAGAAGTTCTTGAAAAGAAGCTCCTTTTAACTATTGAATTGTTTGATTATATCTAATTATTAAGGTCCAGGTAACAGCTAGTTCCTAGGTAGTTTATATGGTTTGTTCGGAATTCCATGTATATGTGATTGTGTGATGGGTTCATTCTGCGAGACGTCCATCCGTCTGTAGGAGTCTTTGATCAGTTTGTCAAAATGTTCTGTCATAGTCGGCATTTGTAGGTCGTTGTGTAAAACATGAGTCATCGTGTACCGTGGTGCATCCGCGATAATTTTAAGTACTTTGTTTTGAAATGTCTGTAGTTTCTTAAAGTATATCTTGTTAAAAGTATCAGTATCAGGTAGGGATTCCGTAGGTCAGTAATAGTCGAACAATGGCCTTATATATATTAGTTTTTGTATGTAAGTCGATTCTGCTTCGTTTCTTGAGCAGTGAGGAAATAGCACCGAGTCGACCGTTTGCTTTTCTCAAGCGCTGGTCAGCATTTTTATTCCAAGCCATCCGCTTGAGAGACCCAGGTATTTAATATTATCACTCCAATTTATCCTAGAGTTTTTGACCAATGAACGGGTTTCAGGAAATTTAACTCTAAAGTTTTTAGAAGTAGATGGCTTGTATTTTCGCGTCGTTTAAGCGAAATTTCCACCTAGCCAACCATGACTCTAAAAGTTTTATATGTCGTCGCAACTTCAAGACCACTAGCCTGGGCTGTTTAGCGGTGGCAGTGATCGCGGTACCCAAATTTGCCAAGACACGACAGCAGACTGTAACTGACAACGAATGTTAAGTCCTGTTCTGGCTTAGTATTAAAACAACCTTGGCTTTTTCCACACTATTGGGAAGCGACCCTTTTCGATTATAGCCTAGGCTATGTTTATTACGTCCGTAATAACATTATCAGGCAAGTTCTGTCTCGATCTTAAACTGACCTAGACAAGGCTAACGAAAACAGTGATAACGTGATAGCCTTCGGCGGTGATAACATTGTAGTGCAAAATCGACAATTCAGCTACGTTCCATAATCAAGATTTTAACTAATTTTTGAGTGGAACATTCATTGATAAAAATGGGTTCCATGGCAAAGCTTGACAAGAATTCTGAACAACTGTTTAGATGACCGCTGCGTTCTAATACAGGTAAAACATTGAGACCAAGGGGAAACCGTCGAGAATATCTCACCTAATATAAGTGAAACGCATATCCAATATGATGGGGATGTAAAGCAAAACAAGCATACACTTACTAATAGTTGATTTAAAAATTAAATTGGCAGATCAGGCTTCTAGGAATGAACCCTTTGTCCTTAAATGTTAAAAGAGCAAGAACCAAATGGAACAACTTACAAGCGATCTCTAAAGCAAGAAAGAAGAGGCGAAACACTTGGCAGTCATAATATAGGAGCTAAAGACTCATGGTATGAAATCCAGGGCTATTACAAACTCTAATGCTACCGAAAACTGGGGATACCCTGCATCAAGAGGTTACTTTACCAAGAGGCGAAGAAAAATGTTCAATAACTTTTTGCGCACACATTGGTAGTATCGGGCTGCGCATAACCTGATTATTCAAAGGCTAAGCAGATTCATCCATGATTCTTAGTCAGTTTCCGCCGATTTGTTAAAGGGTGCAAATATATGCTAAGGACCCCATAAGAAAAAAGTATTTCGATCGATTTTCATTTTTATATGCATAGTTGAGTCTGGTGAACAAAAGTTGTTTGTTGATTTCTTTTGGCCATGAGAGGATCTTAAGTTATGTTTTG
This sequence comes from Polydrusus tereticollis, assembly GCA_963920685.1. Classification (NCBI taxonomy): domain Eukaryota; kingdom Metazoa; phylum Arthropoda; class Insecta; order Coleoptera; family Curculionidae; genus Polydrusus; species Polydrusus tereticollis. The sequence continues at coordinate 32,114,863 of OY987330.1, read as the reverse complement.
ACTTTCCTTCTGTACACTTACTGAAATCATAATATAATTGGTTTAACCAATTTTGGGACTTGGCAATGTTAGGATTCCTTTTCAATATAGGGGGTTATTTCGCCAACTGGTAAACCTAGGTCAAAAGATAAATAGGCTTAATTATAAATATTTTTATTGGTTCTCTCAGAAAAGAAAACTTTGCAGGCAGCCCTTGTAGCTAAATAGCCTTAAAGGTTAAAGAAATATAAAGGAAATACCTTAAATTTTGGTCAAAGTTTCCCCAGCTTACGGAACTCAAATTGAGATACTCCTCAATGCAATCTGTCGCCATCATCTTATAATCTGTGCAATGAGACGAATTCAAATAAATTCGGTTTTCTGGGAAAATGTGCTGGACCTACTCTACTTTAACTGCAGATAGGGATGTTTGTGGTGAACTTGCGTCGTATTTTAGTATTGCCTCCAAAAAAAATATTTTTGGACAAATATGGATCATTGAATAGTGTACGTGCTGTTCCTCCTTTAGTAAATAATTCTATTGTCGTCGAGCATCTGACTAAAATTGAGGTTCTAAAGATTGTTCAGGGTCTAAACAACAAAAACTCTGAAGGCATTGATCATCCTAATGTCAGACTTACTAAATCTATTGAAAACAATATAAGTAAGCCCCTTACTGATCTAATTAACTGTAGCTTGGATGAGGGATCTTTTCCTAATGTTCCTAAGGCAGCTGCTGTATATGAATGTGATAATGTTGAAAACAACAGACCCATTTCTGTATTGAGTGTTTTTTCTAAAACTCTTGAAAGGGTTGTGTATGACAGGATTATTAAATTCGTTTCAAAGAACTGTATGGTTCACAACACGGTTTTCTGCCAGAAAGATCAATAGAAGCAGCCTCATTCGATTTTCTTAATCATGATTACACCAAGATCGATGCTGGGAAGTATGTAGTGGCTCTATTCGTCGACTTATCCATTGGTTTTGCTAGTGTATATAATAAATTCTTACTCAGCAAATTGTATAATATCGGGGGAATATCTCGGAATGGGTAAATTCATATATGATTTACCAGCGGTTGGTTGTCAAATGTAGAGGTGTTCCGGCAGTTGATCTTAGAGCATCTCAGGGTTTGGTACTGGGACTCCTTCTATTTTTGTTATATGTCAAGGATCTTCCCTTGACTATTAGAACTGGTTTTGTAGCAGTGCATGCTAACGATACAACTGTGGTTGTGGCTGGACATAAACTGGATGAGCTGCGTGATAAAATCTAAATTGTACAGTAAGATATGGAGGCCTTGTCTCGAAATAACGGCCAATCCGGCATACGTTTGAAGATGAGCTTGGCATAGTCTTTGCCAGAGATACTAAGTTTCTGGAGGCACACTTGAAGCCCTGCTGGACCTTCACTAATCATGTCTTGTATGTTTGCTCTAAATTGAATTCAGCCTATTTTGCCACTTTGAACTTAAATAACACGCTGGATGAGGTATTTTGTAGAAAGTTTTATATTGTGGTGTTCATGTCTCAGTCGAGTCGCAGTAATGATTTGTTCCTGTTCAATAAAGAGAAGAGTATGCACTTAATACAAAAAAAAATGTTGCACATCAAACAAACATGGGGTGGAATGCTGGACCTTAAAGGTTAGCTCAATAAATCGGCTAGAAGCATTTTAAATGTGGATTCATCGTAGAATGCTGCGTGTTCCGTGGACTGATCTGCTGTCCAACGAAGAAGTATTGAGACGAGCCAGGGTGGAGAGACAAATAATGGTCACAGTAAAATGTCGCAAAATTGCTTACCTTGGCCACATCTTACGCGGAGAAAAGTATCATCTTCTCCAGTTGATCATGAAAGGAAAAATAGAAGGCAAGCGAGGTGTTGGACGAAGGCAAATCTCTTGGCTGAGAAACATCAGGGAATGGACAGGCATCCGGAACGCTGTTGACCTGTTCAGGGTTGCAGAAGATAGAGACGCACTCTCTGCAGTAATCGCTAACGTTCGGGCGACCGGACATGGCACATAAAGAAGAACATCAAACAACGCCTCTTAATACATGGAAGGTGGTACCAAATTTCACAAAAATGTCTGGGGCTGTAACAAAGCTATTATAAAAAAAAAATATTGTTTCTTAAAACTTTACCACCCTCTCCTTCAAAAGAGGCTTGGGACGTACGTGCATACAGGGCTCTCATTTCAAAACGAATCACACGAAATATCTCTTGATTTTGAGGAAAATAGGATTTTACAAGAAACTCATCATTTTTTTTTTTTTTAATTTACACCTTTTATAGAATTTTATCATTGACCTCCACATCTCCAGCCAACCTTACTTTGAAATGTCAAAATGGCACTTCCTATTAAAGTGCGGTCTTCGTCCCTTGGCACAGTAATTCACAAAATTAGTTGCTTCTATCGTAATCGTCTTCCTGGAGTTTATTTAAAATTTGTATTTTGTAATATATATAATTTCTTCTTTTTACAAATTTGTGTAAAGAACCAGTATAAAGGTTCGTCAGCTTGGCGACTTTCGGAATTGAAGCAGAATTTGACAACTCCTAAACCTATCGAGCTTCATCCAAAACGCTTGCTTCTGCATTTTTTTTTATTGCATTCGGATCCAGTTTCTTCAAACTTACGCAGCAATTCTATGACATACGACGTTTTTGACTGTAATTGAATACTATGTTGGTTTTATGCGCACAACGATTTTCAGCCCCGTAAAGGAAGATTATTTCTGTTCGCTCAGCTAGAGTATATACCATTGAATTACTTCTCGAATTTTACACTGGCTTAAAATGATAGAGTAAGACATTAGTCAAATATTGAAAATTGTGTAATTACTCGTCAAAGAAATAGTTCGTAAACAAACCATTAAAACATAATGTTTTTGTGACTTGTTTACTTTTATATTGCAGATTTGTCTAATTTTTTTGACTTATCAAGACAACACACAAAATGTTACCATGATATCTTGCACTTTGGAGAATTTAATACTTTCAAAATGAGCAGACAATTATGCCAAATTAATATTTATTGTTTTAACACACATATTTGCCCCCTAACTCGCAAACCGACTATTCGATTTCACTCAATAGGTAGTGGGATTTTACATTTAATAGTGAGGTTGGTTGAAGGTGTGGAGGCCAACAGTTAAATTCCAATAAACATGTAATTGAACTTCCCCTTTGGTATTAAAATCGACGTGTTTTTTGTCAAATTTTATTTCCCTTAAAATGAAGAGATATTTAAGATGGTTCGTTTTGAAATGAAAGCTTTGTATATAAAGTTTTTTTCTTAAACTAGCCCCAAGAAGCACACCTGGTAAATATTAGTATATCATTAAGAAACACCCTGTATTTGTTTAGACTACGTGAAGTAGTTGATGTCGTAGCGGTTAGGATGAATTAATTTTTCTAATAGTTCTTTTTAACAAAAATGCTTGCATGAACTTAAAAACTGCCTTATAAATAAAAGGTCTATTCAAAATGCTAGCACAGATTCCTAGGGCTTAAATATGACGATCTCGCCCAACTTACCTTAGTCCAAAAGTTGATTTCCGAAAAAGTATTGAACGTTTTTCCAAATACTTATCTTATCAGTAGCAGAATTTGCACCACATTTGGCAATAAGAGTTTTTTGGGAAGCGAAATCCAGATCTGACAACCGTTCTGATATACCTTGCAGAGGGCGCCACTAGCATGCCTTCCTTCACAATTGTATCTAGGCTTAGGACTAATCCAAGCTCGCTAATTTTTGTGTATGAATTTGAAGAAACCAAAGTGCAAAATAGCAACGCTCTAACAAAAGAAAAACACCGCCTGCCATCCTAGTTTCAGCTGACGTCTATCGTAGCAACAGCTAAAAAAACATAAATGTGCAGCCAGGCGGCAATTGACGTCAACGGACGTTATACTGGAATAATTCTATTTTCAACTTACATCCTGAATATTAATGATTTTTGATTAATCCAACGAATCGCGCGACCGCTGATTGGTTTCAAGCTGACAGCTGACTTTAACGCGAAAGAAACAAAACATGAGTAGCGTCCAAGACTTGAGGGGAGAAGCTGCTCCACATGGCCGGGTAGCGGGAATAACGTGTGTTTTTGACACAAGGTGCCAATCTAGTTCAATCACAGTAAAGTGATTTTCGTCTAAAAGGGGGTGTTCGGCCAAAAAGAGCAGCTACGTCGTATGTGTTTGGGTATGCAACGGGATTGCATATAATAATTTTTTCTTAAAGGGATTTTGTACGAGAATTGCAGTTTCCCGACGGCAGTAATTAGTTTCTCTGGCATCTTAAAAAAAGATTTAATTTGATGTTGTAGGTTAGTTATAATTCAAAGGTGTATTGATTCTATATTATGTAAACAACTAGTTATTTACTCCAGCGCCAAAGTAAAATAGACGTTTTCGTTCAGTTCTAAGGTATAAATAAAAGAAAAACGTGTTGATTGATTGTCTAAGCTAAATGGAACTAAATCCGAAGGGTATTTAAATTGACCCTAGCAAGATGTCTGACGTGTCAACGTGAACATAATAAGTTGTTACTGCGAAAATAATACAAGGTTAAAATTGATGTAAACATCAAAAAGTTACCAAATCGAGGAATTAACGAAATATGTTAACGTAATTATGTGTTTTTATAAATCCGGTAATATTTCATCCGTTACTCTCTAAGATACAGGAATATGTGAAGGCAGACCAGAACACCTCGCCCCATCAGTAAGTTTAACTCCTTGAGGAATTTGTGCTAGCAATTTCTACAGGCTTTTTAGAAGCACACAGCATCAGCCTGATTTTTATAAAAATGACAAAAGCTTGAGTATTTTTCCACAGCTTGCCTTTGCTTCTTCTTTTTATTTTGTAATTTTACGTCTTGCGGCTTGGTGAATATTCTGCGCATTTTGTCTGTACATAATAGTGTGTGTTTACACTGCATACTTTAATCGCACAAACAATGTCTGACCTATTTGCTTGCTTTGTTATTGCCCGTAGTTCCATAGTTGCGGAAGTTACTTAGTTACTAGAAACACACACATTGCTTGCTATGCAAGTGTACTGTTAAAGAAGCGGGTGCTGACCCTATTTCCATCATTTTAAATATTTTTATATGAAACTACCCATAACCCACACTCACATACCAATAATTAAAGTTAATGAAAAATGTTAATGGACACAGGTATCAGTAGTAACAGTACACATTATACAGGGCTGCCCAGAAGTCCGGAATAAAATTAATATAGCCTTAACCTGTAACTTTTGGGGAAAATGCTCGGACACGTCAATTTAGTTTTATATATGCTCATTGAAAGCTAATATCTCGTACAGTATGCTCATAAATTTTGGCGTGATTCTGTCAAGCTATTTCAAAATGCCGACTGTTAAAAAGTTTTAAAAAAATCCCTATTTAAATAAGCGAAAATGATAAGTCATTGATGTTTTTTTTACGTTTCAAGGTAAGAAATCTTCATTGTTTCACGTTCTGGCATTTTGTGACATTGTGAACTTGTAAAATTAATTTAGGTATTTCCAAAGTATTATTTTACAATTTTCTAAACAAAAATCGTTTTGTCGGAAAGGCAGCGTATCGAAGTCTTGATATTGTTAGGATGTGGAGATAAAATAAGAAGTCAAAGTGAAGTGTGCACTTTATTTAATGCCAAATATCCGGAAAATCTTATTTTACAGTGCACTGTTAGTAAAATATTCCACAAATTTGATGAACATGGCACAGTAAAGGACTTGCCTAGGAATGGACGGCCACGTGTTTTAGGCGACGATGAAAAATTGAATATTGCATTATCTCTGCAGGATAATCCGCATGTCTCAACAGTTTCATTGGCTCAAAATCATGATACATCTAGAGGTACTATTGGAAGATTGTTGAAAGCAGAAAAATACCACCCTTATAAAGTATATCTTGTCCAAGAGCTTTTAGAAGATGACTATGATAGGCGTTTGCAATTTTGTGAAGAAATGATGAGACGATTAGACAAGAATAATAGGTTTCCACAGAACATATTATTTTCGGATGAAGCTACCTTCTATTTAAACGGGGTGGTTAACAGACATAATTATCGTTTCTGGAGTCAAGGAAATCCATGATGGATATTTGAAGCGCATACTCAGCGGCCCTAGAAAGTAAACGTATGGGCAGGTATCATTAATAACCAAATTTTAGGGCCATTCCTTTTTGGAAGAAAACCTCACAGCTGAACGGTACCTGGATTTCTTAACCTTCGAGTTGAGGCCTGCTCTAGCTGTAATTTTTCCCAACGAAGTAGATCCAGATATACCTAATGAAACAATTTGGTTTCAGCAAGATGGTGCTCCCCCGCATTTTGGTGTCAGTGTGAGAAGATATTTAGATCAGATATTTCCAGGTCGCTCGATTGGACGACGTGGTACAATTGAATGGCCACCGAGGTCCCCAGACTTAACGCCTTTAGACTATTTTCTTTGGGGATATTTAAAAGAAAGAGTTTACCAAAATAGGCCAAATAAAATTGGAGATTTGAAAAACAAAATTAGGTAACATACCGGCTGAAACCATTTGAAATTTCGTCGACGGACTTTACCATCGTCTGGGAGCATGCTAAGTAAAGGGTGGAGGACATTTCCAGCATTTGCCACGTTAAACCACCTTTTTGTTATGTTTTGTTTTGCTTCGTTACATTTTTATTTTTTTTGACAAAGCAAATAACAAATAAAACATAACTATTGTTAAGTCACAATGTCACAAAATGTCAGAACGTGAAACAATGAAAGTGAAGGTAAAAGAAACATCAATGATTTATCATTTCCGCTTATTTAAATAGGCATTTTTTTTAAAACTTTTGACAGTCGCCATTTTGAAATAGCTTGACAGAATCGCGTCAAAATTTATGAGCATAATGTAGGAGATATTAGCTTTCAAATGATGTATGACAAGCTGTATGTTTCCATTTAAAAAAAAGATCGATGTCGTCATATCTTTGACAAATGTCTATAAAAAAACAAACGAATAACGCCAAAATGTGAGCATATATAAAACTAAATTGACGTGTTCGAGCATTTTCCCCAAAAGTTACAGGTTAAGGCTACATTAATTTTATTTCGAACTTCTAGGCAGCCCTGTTTATTTAATTTTTAATTTTAATATAAAATACAAGAATACTAAAATTAAAATATCTAAAAATGAAAACAAATCCAAAAAGTAAGTACATAAAAAAGTAGATTTTTTTAATTAACATAACATTAATAGTTTGTTAAAACCAGAAAAGTTACCTAAAAAACATGAACATTATAACAATAGTGAAATAAGATTTTTAGAGAGTACATACTTCAGAGACTAAGAACCTAATAAAATACCATACTTTTTAAGTGCTTAAAAATCTGTTGGTCGGAATCACAATGTTCATAAATATTGGTGGGATATTTGTGGCACATCTATAGTGAAACCATCTACCACATTGTCTGCATTGAATCGAATCCTCGGAGCTGTGTTGATATGAATCGCAACATACCAAACAAATAGTGTCATCTTCCTCGGATGAAGACGATTCACTGGGCTTTGGTTTACGTTTTTTTCACAGCCTTGCCTACTGTTTTTTGTTTCTATAACTTCTCTTTTAATCGAAAGTGTATTTTTTTATTCAGTCTTTCCTCTATTAATAATTTTTGAGGCGTATCTGTCAACACTGCAGTTTTTCCTTTTGCCTGCTGATCTTTTTTTGTTTGCTAATATCTGCTTTTGGAAAAAGTCCTATTTGTTCGGGGGTATCATTATCTATTTTTTGATAGACTGGCCTTACTCGTTATTCCAGTTCTTTGCACTAGTTTATGTAGGTCAAATGGGGAGAGTGTCGGAATATCTTCTGGTTCTAGTTTTGGTTGCCCGAGTCTCTGTTGCCTTTTCCGATCCAATGACTCGCAGTGGTAGATAATATGCTGTACCGTTTCAGTTTCTCGCCCACATAACCTGCAACTTAGGTCTCCGTTGTACAGTTGCATATGGTGCAGGTACTTCTTGACGGCCATGTATCCTGTCAGAATTCCTGTGGTAATTTTCCGCTGATTTCTGCTCATCAGAAGTAGCTGTATTGTTAGTTTCGGGTCTGTGTTCCCAATGAGGGATTTGCTATGGTTTAATTCCTGTATATTTTGTGTTGATGCCGTGTCCATCGTTTTATGTCATCTCGTACTGTGCACCTTGGGACTCCGAGTGCCGGTTCTGAACCAATGAATGTTTTTTCCGACCCCTTTCTTGAAAGTTCGTTGACCTTTTCGTTTCGTGTAATACCTTCATGTCCTGGTACCCATTCTAGTATTACTTTGTTGGCTTTTGTTAGGGCCACTAGTTCCTCTTGGCATTCCCATAACAGTCTTGATGTCACCTTATTGCATGTTAGCACTCTAAGGGCTGCTTGGTTGTCGGAGTATATATGGATCCGCTTATTAAGATAAGTTCTCCCATTGTTTTTATACGCACATTGTAGGAAGGCGTAGATTTCTGCTTGGAACACCGTGGGTGACTTACCCAGCGAGAAATAAGCATCTAAAGTCTGTGCGTTTTAAGAAGTCCGATATCGGATTAAATCACCAAGGGATGTTATCGCTTTTAAAACAGTAAGTCGGTTAAGTTACAATATCTTCGCACCTTCGCTATACTTGATCACACCGAACATCCCACTGGTTTACTGTATTCTATTTCGCTCAGTAAATCCTTCGATGATAGCATGAGGATTATCTTCCGTCCAAATATGGTTGTTGTGAAAATTTATGATGCCTTGTCTGGAAAAATTCGCTTCACCTGTAAATATTATTTTTGCCGAAAGATGTGGGACCCTTAATGAATTTTCTTCAAACCAGTTACAAAAATTAACTCGAGCTGGAAAGTCTCTAGGCAACAAAGCTTGCACTCTTTGTACGTCATAAGGATAAAGTAAATAGTCCTTTAAGATACTCCATACTGTTTTGTAACTCACATTTAACTCGTTCCCGATTTTCCTCGTACTAGTGCCTGGAGATTCTTCCACCATGTTTAGGACCTCTTCCTCAAATTGTACGGTTCTAACTGTAAGTGGTCGGCCGCCTATTTTGCTTTTTGCAAAGCTACCTGTTTCCTCTAACCTGAGGTGCAATCTTGTAAATGTTTCCGAACACGGTACTCGTCTAGTAGGAAAACGTTCTGCATATAAACGTCTCGCCTCTAGCGCATTTCCATTTGCCAAACCGTACATAAAATGAATTTGAGCCATTTCTTGATTGGTAAACTCAGCCATTATGAAAAGTATGTAATGTAGTACAAATAAAAAACAATTCAAAAGGATATTATTTGAAAGATGTTAAACAGGAGGCAAATGTTACGGAGAAAACAAATGTGGTTGCCGTCGAATGAATCAAAGCCTACTCGTATCATTTGACACAACATAATGATAAAAATACGAAAAATAACTAAAAATTAAGGTACTTTTACCCAGATCCCCGCCAATGAACTAATAGTAAAATTTAAAATTGACCCAAAGTAAAGTGCTCTAATCCCTTATGTTTAACAAATATCATTAGAATATCGTTTGGCATTAATTAATAAAATGAAAAAAAATACAAAATTTTTTTTAACACCCTGTATTTCGAAAACGAAGCGACATGCGAAAAACTTATATACCGCATTTTCGTCTTAAAATAAGGTGAGGATTCACCTCCTTCATTTCTTCAGAGAGGTTAGGAAACACCCTGTATATCGAAAATATGGTTAAGCCATTATTTAGATACAATAAAAAATATAAACTTACTTTTTGCCTCAAAAATCACTTTCGGGAGCGTAGCGATCGCACCACAATTCCTAAAGGAACTAACTCCAACACAAAATAACAAAACCTGTTGGATGAAGCAGTGTTGGTTTGTTGGTTCCGGAGGTATGGCCAGAAGAAATCCCACCGAAAATTTTCAGTGGTGGAGCCCATGGCGTAAAACGCCCCTATTGAATCTACTACCCTGAAATATTAGCACGTCATTAAGATTGATGTACAGGCTGTGTTCAAAATGAAGACGGCAGTATTGCTATGTAACTTTCTTATTTTAAGTAGTGTAGTTTTTAAGCTGATTATTATGCTAATGTAAAAAAAACAATTAAACGTCATCACGGGATATTGACAAAAATGTATTTTTTTTTACTGGAATGCCCTATATCTGCTTTAATCGTTTGATAGAGAGTAAAATTCTAAACAAAATTTGTCTTTTACTACATATCGATAAAATTAATAATAACAGTTTGAGGGTCCTGGTTACCAATTGTCAAGATAATCAAGAGTTAGAGCATCCGAGATAGAATGCACTCTACGTAGTATTTGTTATATTTAGCTCTGTTCCGGTTAGTTCTCCCGTGATACGTTTCACCCACGGTCTCTTTTATAAAGCCACATCAAGGGTTAACCATGCGCGTCTTTAAACTGCAGATAAGCGTACCCCATATTACCTCAAGCCCAACTAACTGCGATTAAAATAAATGAAATATCATAAAAGTGTTTAAACCGTGAGTTCTCCCATCTTATCTGCCTGCATAATGTGCATTTAATCGTGTATGTGTAAACACCACTTTAAAACTCAGCGTAAACAATTTTGCCAAGCCTCCAAGATCTCGCCAACGACTTTCAACACAATGTTTCGAATATTTTCATCTTCAGGGTATGCACGGAACGGAGCAAGACGTGTTCTTATCAGTACCGGCCGTTTTGGGCGCTAGCGGAATCTCACACGCTGTCACTCAGAATCTCAGCGAGGACGAGAAAGCTGCTTTACAAAAGTCCGCGGATGTCATGGCGAAGGTTCAGAACGGGTTGCGATTTTAAGATAATGATGATGTTTTAGACTAATTATTTTTTTAGGAGTTTTATCCCAATGCATATCTCTCTCTGCCTTATTGGATGTGAACTTTGTAAGACTGCACGTTTTTATTTATTTTGCAATTATTTGTTGATATTTGCCTGTTCTTATAGATATGGGGTGGCCAACTAATGACAGTATCTTGGCATATGTTCACTGTACATACAACCTCTGCAGTACAATGCCTTTATTAAATACAACCAAGAGAAATCGCTGGAGATTATTCTTAAATTTATAAGGTGCCTAGTGTTGGCACTGTTTTCTTGCTTTTTATTGGTTTCGCGACAAGACAAGGACAAGTTTAAGCGAGAAATCTTGCGAGGAATTATTTAATTAATTAATACTTTACTCAATAAGGAATTAATAACATTCAGTTTTTTGGATGTAGAGAACAACATGCCTAACATCGCCATTTTAAGTATTTTCGTTTCACCAATGGAGCTATTGGTTTTAGAGAAATTGTTAAATTAGCAAAGTTATATCATTTTCACCGAACCTTCAGAAAATGAAATGAACAAAAACAACTAAGTATTGGAAGTGACAGTTTTTTGACAAGTGACAGTTTTTTCAAATGGAATACCCCCTATTTTTTCATTGTATCAGTTAAAGAATTTTATCCTCTTTTTAAATATATAGTGGTTGTTGGGGTTATTTTTTACCGTTTTAAAACGAAATTAAAACATAACACAACATATATATTGTTCCTATAATTGTTCAAAATGGTCACCGTTCATCAGAATGCAGGATTGGTAACCTTCTTTTAGTTTTTCAATTGCATTAGCAACCATATCTGGCCTACCAAAGTTGAGAAAGTCAATTTAAATTTGGATTTGTTCACTATATATTTAAAAAGAGGATAAAATTCTTGATACAATGAAAAAATAGGGGGTATTTCATTTGAAAAAACTGTCATTTGTCAAAAAACTGTCACTTCTGATACTCAGTTGTTTTTGTTCATTTCATTTTCTGAAGGTTCGGTAAAAATGCTATAACTTAGCTAATTTAACCATTTCTCTAAAACCAATAATAATGGAGATATCTATTGGGCAAAATTCTATTTTATATTTTATAGAATTCTATTAAAACACTGTTGTAAACGTTGCACATGCAAAAACACTGGTGGCACTTTGACTGGAATCTCGCTAGACTAGACGAGGAGTCCCTTAAGAAGAAGACATGAATACACTTCTTGCTTATTTGTGTTGCAAGAAAGGATGGATCTTTTTTTAAACCTCGCAAGATTTCTTGTCTCAGCCATCAGTAAAGATGATCTAGCAGTATGTTGAGGGAAATGTGGGTTCCTTCATAACTTATTTAGTGTAGTTTGTAAAAATGCAATAACTCGTGGATGATTTATCGGAAAAGCTATGATCACTAAAAAAGATTTTCTTTCCCTATCAGTTACACTGTTAGTGATTATTTGCACTTATTACTGTTAATACTATACCTTATTTAGGCAATTTGTAGGGGCACCCCCTTTTCTTTAACTTACTGTTCCCTCTAACTTCCATGTTGTGAATTTAAAAATAATTTGCAACAATTTCTCTTTTTATTTTACCAACAAAGATATTTTTTCGAGAAGCTGTACTTTAAGAGGTTTCCAAGATACAACTCACCTCTCTTAGTTGGCCACCCTGTATATTTAGAATTTTGTTAATTAAGATTGGCTATTTTGGGGTGTCATTTGTGAAGTTAAAACCCATTAGAAAAACAAACATAAGGTTTGTTGCCGTAGGCCTTGGGTCATCCTGAGGTCAATGAAAATGCATGCAAAGTAACGCAACAATTACAAAAAAAACTGATTGTAGATTTTGAGTACTTATATACATTTGCAAATAAATTAACTAAAAAAGAAGAAGTTATGCGTCACTTCGTAATTTTTATTTATTCTGTAGAAGTTAGAGCCGAAAAGGTCGCTAGGCACCCATTTGTGGCTTCGTATCTCCTGTATGCCATATACTTACGGAGAACCCTATATACAGAGATGGACAAGAATCTGGCTAAATAACCTCCGAAATAGCAAATTAAAAATTACGAGGATTTTGGTGTTGTAGGTAACAGACTGTTGCGCATTTTATGGTGATCGTGGGACGTTGCCAGGCTTACAGTTTTGTCAGAACTTTTACGAACTTAAACTTAGTATAACCTGTTTGATTTCACTTTTTCTGGGAGCCGTCGGGAAAACCTTTCCAGCGATGCCATATTTCATGTATTTCTTTCCAATCGTTATTCATAATAAAATAAAGAAAAAATATTTAATCTAATTTTTATAAACAGAAAAAATTATTAAGTGCATTAGGAGAATTTAATTAAATGTTAATGTTACTTGCTGACAATATCCTAACCTGTAATAAGCCTAATTTCTTGAGTTTATCGAGCGTTCTTCTGGAACTAACCTAATGTTTCGGTTTGTATTCGATATTTAAGTTCTTCCACATGCTGGGATCGGCTTTTCTATACTTCTTTCGTCACATATGACCACACAGAGAAAAATCAATAAGATTTAAGTCGGGTGACCTTGCTGTCCACTCAAGAGTTTTGTTCCGCCCAGACATGTACTTTTTCTCTCTATTACGTGGGAATGGTGATCGGCATAGTAGTGGGGACTTCCGATGAACCACTATCGGCAATACGTCGATTGATCGAGTGGAAATTATAGGAGCTGACATTACTGTTCCTAATTTTCTCTCGTGATATCTATGAGTTCATGGACGACCATTTAATGGTAAGTGTTTCATAAACTTGGTGTTTTTTCACAAGTGTGGAAATAGTTGTTTCAGATATATCTAGACTGGCCATAGGAAATGTCACGTCAATCTTGCTACCCTCAAATATTGACTCCTCTATTAATTTTACATTAAAATAGTATTATACTTTTTTGAAGGTCCTTGTATGATGGACTAACACATTTTTTATTAGTTTCAACATGTTTTACAGTATTCAAGAAAAAATATTGATTGTACTAATTAAATAAACTCAAGTACTAAAAATGAAATCACTTTTAATTGGCTTAACAGAAAATAATAAAATTTGAAAATACATCTAATATGGCATTGCTGAAAAGGTCCGTCCAAAGGCTTTGAGAAAAAGTATAAATATACAGGGTACTTTATTTCACAAAAAAATTCGGAAGAGTTTTTTTTGTAAGTCTGACAATGTCGCCACGATCACCGTTAAATGTTCAATGATCTATTATCTTTTAGTTTATTAAAATAGTGTTCTTTTTAAAGGTCTCTTTATGTTTGAAACGTGTCAGGAGACAGAAAAAGAAAGTGATGTTGCTGTTGGTAATAAAGAAAATGGTTGCTGGTATATACAGGGTGTTCAAGATAAGAATCGGATAGCATTGGAATCTTGGAAACGGTAGGAATTACAAATGTTGGTTAAATTAGGAAAAATTTGCACAATTTAAGTACCCTTTACATGGTGTTTGCAAAAGCAGTTTAAAAAAAGATTTTTTTGCTATATTATTTTTTATTTAATTTTTACGATATTTTAACAGATATAAAAAGAATGACAATACTTTTTCATTGTCACTTTTTAAGCTGAACAAGATAGCCTTTACAGATTTTCAGTACAACGTGTCGTTTTCGAAAAAACATCATCAACTTTCTTTTTTTAAATACGGTCCTCCTTTTTTTTTAATTGAAAGCCATTTTGACTCTAAAATAGTTACTTGCAATGGTTTAAACATGTTTTTAACTTTTAAGCCAAACTTAATTGCAAACTGTGTTTAAACAATTTTCTAAGCATAGGTAACATCGTCTAACTGTGGAATCCAAAAGATTGTTAAGTACATCTGGTGTAATCGTTTGAAATGCTTCTAAAACCAGTTGCCGTAATCCTTTTTTCGTTTAAAAATTACTTTGGTGCGCATAGTTTTTTTATGTACCCCCCGAGATAAAAGTCCAAAGGAGTAACATCAGGCGATCGTGCAGGCCAAGAAACAGCTGAATGCGTATCTATTTATCTGTCAGGAAATCTATTTGATAAATATTCTTGGACAATCCCCGAATTATGAGCGGGGGCCTCATCTTGTTAAAACCAAAAGATATTGATTTCTGCTAGTGGTAAGTTATTATCGAGCCTTTCTTTCAAATTATGCTGCAGTAAATTTCAATTCCCCTCCGAATTTAGTGTTCCGTGGTAAAAAATTGGCCCAATTATCTTTGTTCCTAAATTTCTTACTCACATGTTGAAACCAAAACAATGTTGGTGCCTAGGAATCTTGTACAATCGTGAATTTTCTATAAACCAATAATGCGTATTTCTTCTGTTACAGATTCCGTTGTTGGTTATCATATTTTTATCAGAAAATAAAATTTTATTCATAAAATTTTCATCATTTTGACATTGCCTAGTATACCATTCACAAAATGCTCTTCGCCTTTCGTCGTCTGCCAGTCCTTAGTCCTGGGCATCAGATTTGAAGTTTTTTCTTACGCAAAATAAAATGTGCTGTATATTTTGGGGTTACACTTACTTTTTTAATGTTTCTAACTGATGTTATAGGGTCTTCCGTAACAGCTAATGTTACACTATTTTGAATTTCCTCATTACATGGTTTGTTTCTTGTAACAGCTGCTTTGTTAAATGACCCATAATGTAATAAATTGGCAACCATTCTCTAAACATCTTTTTGTTCGGCTATAATTTTTCCGGGCAATTATTTAAAGACATTTCCTCAGCTTCTCCAGTATTTCCATGGCATCAAATGTAACACTGTACATATCAAACTTTTTCTTAAAGGAGAAATGCACAAATATTTTTAAACGAATTTAAAGAACGCCAATGTTTCTTTTAAAGCCCACTATGTTCATTGTATGGTTTTATGATAGTATGATTTTATTTGTTACATTTTAATGACAATCTATGATAACTAAAACTCTGAAAACATGTTGAAACCATTGCAAGTGATTCATCAACTATTTTAGAGTTCAAGAAAACGGCTTTCAATAAAAAAAAATAGGACCGTATTTAAAAAAGGAGAGTTGATGATGTTGTTTCGAAAATGAAACGTCGTACTGAAAATCTGTAAACACTATATTGTTCAGCTTAAACAGTGACAATAAAAAAGTGTTTCTCATTTTTTTTGCTGCTAAAATTGTGTAAAAAATAATATAACAATTTTTTTTATTTTTTTTTAAATATCGAAATCGGTTTATTTTTGCAAACACTATGTAAAAGGTATTTAAATTGTGCAACTTTTTCTGAATTTGACCAATAGTGTAGTTCCTACCGTTTCCAAGATTCCAATGCTATCCCATTCTTACCTTGGACACCCTGTATAACATTAATGGAGCATTGGGAAAAGGTAAATGGTATATTAGAGAAAGAGAAGGTTTTTTAAAGGTTTTTCCTCTCCCACTCAGCAAGAGTAATAAAAAAGCTCCCGTAAAATTCAAAATAGTTTGTAAATCCTCTTAGAATTTCCCACTAAAAATCTTCATTCTAAGAACAATCCTTTTCATATCAATCAATTGGTCACTGGACTATTTCTTTTTTAAATAAACTTAAACTTTCCTTTTATACAACCATTCAGTATGCCGACGATCCGCACAAACGGTTCACATATAATACCATTTTACCTTTTTCCTAAGCTCGATTTCAGTTATATAACCACCAACCATTTTCTCTATTCTAATACCAACAGCAACAAAACTTTTCTTGACGATCATCGTTAATATATTTGAAACTAGAGACCTTTAAAAAGAGAACATCGTTTTAATAAACTTGTAGGGGAAGACTTTTCGCTTTTCTTTTGTTCCTATATTCTCAACTCCGCTTTGAGCACAGACTCTTTCTTTAAAGAATAATTTATAGTTTACTAGTTTGGGAGTTATTTAGCATAGTTCATAATTTTGCTAATCTCTGTATGAAAATGTGTGACGTTGCAAATTATTCTTGAAAGTTAAAACTATGAAATTAACTTTAATTTTTTATTTTTGCCGTGATCTAAAAACCTCTTACACTCGATATTAATCTATGTATGTTCCTTAATATTAGCAAAAACGCAACCTTATGAGGATATGCATATCAAAAATTAAAACTAAGTAATAATAATTGCGAAATTCAACTTTTCTTGAATTATATCTTTATAACATTTAATCAGCAGTTTTAAATCACATTAAATTTTATATAAACCTTATTTTCGCAAATGTAATGACTTTGCTAGACCATAGTGCATTTTTTTTTTGAAATGTGTATTTCGAAATAACAATAATTTAATTAGCCTAACTATAAAATAACTTTGATAACCTCGATATCCAATTTATGCAAAAATATGACACAATTCTCCTTTGATATCAGCTGTTGCTTAACTATGTGCCAGACTTTTCTGCGTCAGATTAATTAATTTTAGATAATGTTCCTGCTTAACTTGCATAAATATTCTATTGCATATTTAATTGATTTTCTGCAATATTTATATTACACGATTTGTATTGATTATTTTATTGTTTAAAAGTACAGAATATCTCAAAGCTGTCTGGTCATGCGAAATGTTTCTTATCAATTAATATCATTTAGGATGCAACTTTGTATATCCTGCTTATCTTACATAAATATTCCATTGCATAATTAATTCATTTTCTGCAATCTTTATATTATACGATTTGTATTGACTTTTTTATTATTTACCAATACAGAATATCTGAAAACTGTCTGGACATACGAAATGTATATACAGGGTGTTTCTCAAAGAAGCATGTGTGCCATCGCTAGTCTGGTTATTCCTTACTCAAAATAGTTCTTATCAATATAGGTTTTTCGTTAATATTTTTGAGACCGCTTTAGATACCATTTTGAATTTTACTAAGTACTAACTAGGCATAAACACACAATTATTTTATATGAAAGATTTGCTCTACTTCTACCAGTGGCGTCCGTGCTAATATGTATTTTGATATTTTTTTAACAAAGAAAATGATATGCCACTGTTCTTCTTCATATTTTCAAAATCGCGCTTTATCACTTAGCAAAAAAGGTCCCTAGACTTTTCATCGTGTGACCAACGGTTTTCGATTAAAAAGATTAATTACATTTATTTGCATTTTGTATTTGTATTGTATCTTAACCACAGGTGAGTACCCCGATGTATTTAAAATGTCAGTTATAAGTCCGCTATTTAAAAACGGGGACAAAACCGATGTCAATAATTATAGGCCGATAGCGTTAACAAGTGTGCTTAATAAAATTACTGAAAAATGTTTTAAATTGAGACTCACTGATTTTATAGAAAAAAACAACATTTTATCGAAAAACCAATTTGGGTTTAAGACAGAATGTTCTACAGAACACGCACTGCATGAAGTTACCTCTTTCATTGCGGAGAGCTTTAATATGCATCAAAAGCCGATTGCAGTATTTTTAGACTTAAAAAAGGCGTTTGATACGGTGGACCACAGTATTTTGCTTGAGGCTTTGAATTATATTGGGGTAAGGGGTTTGGGAAATAAACTATTTAAATCATATCTATCTGGACGTGTACAAAAAGTTAAGATTAAAGATATTTACAGTGATTCTACCGATGTACGCATTGGTGTGCCTCAAGGAACAGTACTTGGTCCTGTTTTGTTTTTAATTTATGTCAACAGCCTTCTGCAATGTCAGGACGTAGGAAAATCAATATGTTTTGCAGACGACACAGTTTTGCTGATCAGAGCACCGACCTGGCTTCTACCATACCAAAAAGCTGAAAAAGCATTACATAAAATTAAATGTTGGCTTGATGAAAACCAACTTACATTAAATACAGATAAAACCGTTTTTATTGATTTTTCCATGAACTTAAGAGGAGCCTCAGATAGTAATACACTTCTGCTGCATGATGCTTCTTGTTCCTTACAACCTAATGAATGCAATTGTGCTACTGTTATCAAGCGGACTGGTTCTGTTAAATACCTCGGTGTGTATATTGACAAATTTTTAAAGTGGGATGTGCATATTAATTATGTAACAGCCAAGATCAGGAAAACAATTTTCAAATTTTATGAGTTAAGAAATATTTTATCATTAGGTCTATTAAAATTGGTTTACTGTGCACTGGTTGAGTCTCTCTTGAGCTACGGTATTGTCTGTTGGGGTGTAGCCTCCGAATCTGCTCTTGAACCCTTAATTGTTGCCCAAAAATACATCCTAAAAGTAATGTTCTTTAAACCCAAAAGGTATCCAACTGATGAGCTCTTTAAAGTTTCCAAACAACTTAAAATAAGAGAACTTTTTTGCTATCGTCTTATCATCTTTTCTGTACAAAATCAACTTTTTAAAAAAATAATTGACCATTCAATAGTGACTAGAGCAGTGAGTCGAATAGAACTCTATATACCATTTCAACATTTTAGCGTCACGCAAAGACATTTGAACTATATAGGTCCTATTATAATTAATATTATCCCTAAAGTGTTGTGTAACAAAGGAATGAAACATTCTGATAAATATCGAATCAAGGAATGGCTGATTGGCAACTTCCATATTTTGTCTGCAAGAATCTCCTGGCTTTAGGACCATCTAAAGATGGGAAAAGAGAGAAAAATATTTTTTTTTTCTTTTTTCTTTGTTTTTCTTTTCTTTTGTTATGTTATTTGATACTCTTTTATGCTGTTTTACTCTACCTACTACTAGTAGTGATATAAGATAATATGTAGATATTAAAAGAACGTTTAATTTTCTGTATATCATTTGGGAAACACACACATATCTTCGGATACACGTTGTTTCCTAAGTGATGTATACATTGTTGTAATTGTATTGGATTTGTGAAATTTGAAATAAATTTGAAATAAATTTGAAATTTGAAATTTATCTCCTAAACAAAGCCTAAATCAAAAAATTGTCAAAAGACACTTTGCAATTTTGTCTTATTTCTGGGTAAGGAATCACCACACAAGAGCGATGGCACATGTTTTTTGAAACATTTTCTGGTAATCTTTGCTATGATTAAGAAACGGCCAAAAACAGTTATGGTTGAAAATATCGCAACGATTATCTTAATTAATTATTAAATTAAAATCGTATTTTTTAATCTGCATGTCTTCTGAGCGCGAGCGCTAATCACAACGC
Source organism: Polydrusus tereticollis (assembly GCA_963920685.1). Taxonomy (NCBI): domain Eukaryota; kingdom Metazoa; phylum Arthropoda; class Insecta; order Coleoptera; family Curculionidae; genus Polydrusus; species Polydrusus tereticollis. The sequence goes on along the minus strand of OY987330.1, from coordinate 32,094,950 downwards.
AAGAAACAGTTATAAGGCGACCAAAAATTCGCCAGAAACATGGAAGATATGCCACTTAAACTCCAAGGAATTGATGCAGTTGATATCAGGTCATCGAAGCTAACAGTCTTCGGTATACCGGTGATTCCAAAATCATTCATAAGCCCAACTCTAAAAATGCCGTTCCAAAATTCGGATTTAACAATATAGCTTCGCCCCCTTGTACATACTCTAGAGTTCAGGTTAGTTCTTAACTTCTTCTTCTTTATAATTGGGTTTGTTTGAGAATGATGACGTCTCGCACTACACCTGACCTAATTTAAATTCAAATAATATTTTTGTGTTTATAATAATCTTTCTCTGGGTTTGCAATAATTGAATAATAAGTAAATTAAAGTACCCACTTTTTACAATTTAGTCAAAAAATGATGTACCGGGTGTCCAGTTTTCGTATGTTTTTATACACTATTGGCAAGCATTTATCTTACATGCGGAGGTTTTCAGTGTGATAAAACGGTATAGGCAAAGGCTCGAGAGAAATAAAGACAGACAAAATCATGCTCTAGTCGATTCCCCTTCCACCGACCAATACGCTTTTATGGTAGAGGGGAATCTAGCGGGCACGGTAGGTGGGCGACGGGCGACGGCAGTATCGTATCAGCCAGATATTGGAGTTTTTTTGCGGTCATGTTTATCACTGGTAGTTCTATTAATACATACAACTAACAGTAATTTTAAGGTGTTTAAATTTTTATCGGCCTTAAGCATAAAAGTGAAATAAAAACTCATGAACATTCTTAAAAAGAAATAAAATTAATGGTACCTAATTCTAATTAAAAAATAACTTTAAACAATAAGTATTCTTAAAATGGTATAAAACTAAAAAAGTCATTTTAATAAATGCTCGAAGACATTGCCTTGCTGGGCTTCGCAATACCCGAGCCGATCATAAAACTCCGTCCTAACATTCGACAAAACCTCCGGTGTTATGGAATTAGTAATGTCGAATATTTTTGCTCTTAAGTCAACTAAATTTACAGGCCTCTCATGTGGATACCTGTAAATTAGTTGAGTTAAGTGGCCCCACAAAAAAAAGTCGAGGGGAGTCAAATCCGGTGACCTTGCCGGCCATGGTATGGTACCTCTGCCACAAATAAGCCGTTCAGGAAATGTCATACTCAAAAACTCCTGAACTCGCCTTGCATTGTGAGCAGGGCAACCATCCTGCTGAAACCAAATTTCTTCGAAATTAACATTCAAGGCACGCACAGCTGGTATTATTTCCTCTTGCGGCATCTGCAAATATTTTTCCCCATTTAAGTTGCCGTCAATGACAAAAGGTCCTACAATATTGTCGCCCAAAATACCCGCCCAACAGTTTAATTTTTGGGGATACTGTGTCCGCAAAGGCGCACTTAAATGTTTATTTTCCCGTGACCAATATCTGGCGACTGCAGGATTATGATAACCATGCAGAAAAAATGATGATTCATCCGTAAACAGAATATTTTTTAAAAAATCTTCATTTTCATCAATTTGCCTTCTCATGGTCTCACAAAACTCCATTCGCCTCATAAAATCATCTGGAAAAATTTCTTGGGTAGTTTTCATTTTATAGGATTTATACCCATGCTTTTTTAAAACATGTCTAACTGTGCGGTCTGGAATGCCAATTTCTTGAGAAATATGGGTGCTGGAACATGGCTCACTTGCTTCCACAAAAGCGCATACATTTTCGTCCATCAGCATTTACCACATTGGTTAATGCACCCGGATTTTTTAAAACGATTATAAATATTAATAATCGTTTGGCGGGAAGGAACCTGTTGATCAGGGTACGCAAATGCAAATTGCCCAACAACACCTTCGGCACTTTCAGCTTTGGAATACCATAAAACTATATTAATTTTCTGTTCACGCGAATACATTTCTTTTAAATATTAATTTACTCCTTTCTATGCAAAAGACTCTGTGAATATGAGCCTTGCCGTAGCCGCCCCCACCAGTCCTTACAAGTCTTGCATAGTACCGCCACCCGCGAAAGCAAAGGGCAGGGTTTCGATCAACCAGTAAAAATGAAATTATTTATGTTGTCTTCCCCAATAAAATATTAAAAACTTGGTTCGAAAAGTCTACGTGACAACGTCGCAAAATCCAGCAGTTCCGAGGCCGCGCGAAAGGAATACTCTCATTTGTTCTCGTCGTATTGGAAGGGGAATAGGGGAAATCGCTGTCGTTCTCTTTTTAATCTTAGGCATTTTATAACCATACTATTCTATTGCATTAAAATTGGCCTGCAAAGTTTTACTTTGCCGATAGTGTATACCAGGTCCCTTATTATAAAAGATAGAAAGATGGAGTTTACAGCTTACCGTTCCATTATTTTATGAAACTTTCATTGCCGTTAACGAAAATTCATAGCCCTCTGAGTTTCTCACATACAATGGCGATTTTGAAAATTTGTCGTTTTTGACGCTCTCCTGTATCTCGATTATTTGATAACTTATCAATAAGGTAGATTGGGTTACTAGTTCAGTGGTGTAATTAGTTTTTTTCTAAAAAGTTTTGTTTTTGAGTTGTGACCCAAACTTTTGTTTTTTTAAATGGGACACCCTAGATATTATTTCTTCATCTTATCCCTCTTTTTAAGAGTTTTTCAAAAATATATAATAGTCCATATTTTTCTCTTTTAAAAAGGATCATTTTAAAGTATTTTGTAAAATTAATCATTTTTCGTATAGAAAGCTATGGCCGCAAATAAAATACAAAATTAACAACATTATTTTTATTATACAATTTTATATTATTACATAACTTTAAGCCAGCATTAAAACAAATATATTAATTTATTAAGTTACAAAAATTGCTCGAATTGGGCTCCGATGTGTTCTAAACACTTTCGACACACCGTTTCGATTCTTCGCAACGCATTTAATAAAATAATTGGCATTCCCTGCAAAAGCCTAAAGGTTTGATGGGTAGTTTCTCGAAGTTGATCAATATTGTGGTATTGTCTCTTATATAACTGATTTTCTATATATCCCCATAAAAAAATATCCAACATACAAAGATCAGGTGATCTTGAAGGCCACCTGACAGGTTCATTGGTACTAATCCATTTATTGGGAAATATGATTTCTAAATATTATCTCAATAAATTATGAGAATTATGACTCGGAGCGACATCTTGCTGGTAATAAATATTATTTAAATCGTCCAAAGGAATATCCTCTGATATTTCCATTAGTGCATCTCGCATTATATCTAGGTGTCTATTTCCGGTTAAAGTTCCTTCATAGATATTTAAAATACTTAATTTTAGTGCTAATAATAAAGCATGACACGCTGAATCCAAACCGACCTTGACGTTCTCCTGGAACCACTCATTCGTTATTTATCTATTATATGTTTTTGAAAAGCCCCTAAAAACAGGGATAAGACAAAGAAATAATATATAGGGTGTCCCATTTAAAAGATCTCAAGTTTGGGTCATAACTCAAAAACAAAACTTTTTAAAAAATAACTAACTACGCCACTTAGTTCTACATAACAAACTATAATAACCCATTTTGAGTTATCAAACAATCGAGATATGAAAAATGGCAAATTTTCAAAATAGCCCCGCATGTCAGAAACTAAGAGGGCTATGAAAATTTCGTTTGCGGCAATGAAAGTTTCATAGAATAATAGAACAGTAACCCGCAAACCCCATCTTTCTATCTTTTATAATAAGGGAGCTGCTATATGAGAACACACGAAAAATGGACACCTTGTACATTTTCGGCAGCATTAAAATTTTTACAAATTGTAAGTGTTTTAACGAGCACTATGCTGTATTTTCCCTCATATTAAGATCTTAGGGTAAAAACAAATGACTGCTGAAAGACAATGAAAATTTTGATATATCTATCTGGATTTAAAAATACTTTTACACAAACGTTATTTAAATTCCCTGAATCTATTTTGTTAGGAGAGTAGGTCAAATTTTACACTGTGTGCCAAAAATACTATCTTCATGCACATATTTTTATATAATGATTTTTTTATACTGCATCTTTGTATAGAAGCTCTATCCACAGATGCATCTTAGTGTTAATTGTATTTTAAAAAATTATTTTGTTTCTAGTATGTATATATTTATTATAGCGTCTATTTTATTTGCAGACTGAATCGTAAGAATTCAATGTGCATTTTTTTATCGCATTTTTCTATTCATGTGCATTCCTTTTTTAGTTTTATAGCAAGCTACTAATAATAGCTACTTTAAAGTCATACAGTTACTCATATGCTACTGACTGTATATTAGCCCTGTGTGGCTTATACAGTTGGCGATGGATGCCTTTAATATTTATTTCTTTACGTAGCTTAGGGATAGTACCCAATTTACTTGCTGTATTGATAAAGATTAGCAACTGTCAAAACATTATTCTGTAAAAGCGATTTAGAAGGCTGATAATTCCACTTAATGACAAACCATTGCCATTAGGGTTAGGGAAAGTACCAGAGATTCTTCTGAAAAATGTTTTGATTATATTTCGAAAATAGCAGTAATTGTCCTAATCAATTATAAAATCTATTTACGTTAAGACTACAATGCAATGTTAGATGAAATGAGGAGTTGTTTGTACACTGCCTAATCCACGGTAGTCTTAACGCATTGGATTATAGTCTAGGTAATTTCTTTTACACTCAACCAATTTGTGTGCAAAACTGCTTGCAAAATAGCATTTATTGTGCATTTTTCTTTAGTTTTGAATAAGCTTGTTGTGATTATATTGATGTCCTATTTAGAGCTGTTCTGTTGATGGAGACTTTATAGATATTTGCCTTATTTATTTTTTTAATAAAGCTTTATAACTATATTTTAAAATAAATACCTATATTATTATACCTACTCATAATATTTTTTATTTAGTTTTGTATAAGCTTTATTTTGCCTATTTTAAAATGTTCCGTGTTTATAGATATTTTTATTTTAATAAATATTTTAAACTTGGTGTTTGTTTGTTTTTTTCTCCTTGCGTGCAATACACCAGCCGCTGGCGTCACTAAACTATGGGGATGTAATAGTTAATCACCGACAAACGTTTTAGTTCTATTTTAATTTAACGTTTTCATATTTTGTGAATGCATTTTAATGTAAATTGGCTAGTACCAAATTAAGGAATGTAATGAAAATTCTATTTGTCTTAAACTTAGCCATCATGTTATTTCACTTTTACGCCACGCACTTGTCGGTAATTTTTCCGTCAGCCTAGTGATAACTTGCATTATCTAATACAATGATTGCATCTTTTGGTATAATATCCGACACGTGCTCGAACCATTCATCAAAGACATCGGAATTCATATCTTCGTGATAGTCTCCTGTATTTTTTAGATTGGAACATTAATAGACCACCTATAACGAAGCCTTCAGAACTTCCAATATGGGTTATCATAAGTCGATGTCCTTTTCCAGATGGCGGTCTTAATCCTGTGGATAATCCTTTCTTGCCTTGAACTTTCCTCTCTCTGGCTTTTCGGATGTTCTTAAGTAATTTCTTCGCCAACATACGATATCCCTTCTGTGTATTAAAGTCGATTGCCTATTATGTTTTGTCCACCGAAAACCCATTTCTTTGAATAGTTTCCAAAGCATATTTCTACACATAAATGGGTAGTCCTGGCCTTATCGGATTGTGGACAAAATGTTGTCCAGCCTGAGAATTTCTTTTTTTAAAAAGAAACTATGAACTTTTCGCATTATTCTCTGCATTAAAACGTCATCCAGCTCAAGTTTTGGTCGTCCTGGAGAAGTTTTTGGAGGTTTGACGCCAACACTTTTTTCTTATTTTAAAAGTTTATATATTGTTGTTTTCCCAACGTTAAGCATATCTGCTGTAAATTGCACTGCATTGTCAACACTTAAATCCCCATTCTTGCTTTCACTGTAGAATCGTAACAGTTAAGAAGTTTTTTTTTTTTTCATTTACTGTACATGGACCGACTCTAGGGCGCTTAGGAAATTGTTGAAAATTCTCCATACTTAATTAAAAAAACACTGACACTTCACACTTTGACTAGTTTCACTGAGAAACAAACCCCAAGGTAGGTATGTATAGACATAAATAGGTGTATTATTCCAATAGAGGCACCCATAAAGGCATAATAACCACATAATTAGCAAACAGGTAACTAGGATTAGGTACAAAAAAAAGGAATAAAATGATTAGCGGATTAAACGGAATAAGTACCTAGACTCTAATTAGTTTTGATAAAATTGCTTTCTAAAATTCCAGGTAAAAGCTTAAAAAATAACAATTTAATATTAAAATATACATTTGCAGACAAAACTTGAATTTAATGTCGATACTTGTACTAATTCTGCACAAGTTTAAAAATTCAGGCCGAAGTTAAGCGGTGTCGAGCGCGGTTAGTACTTGGATGGGTGACCGCTTGGGAAACACCGCGTGCTCTTGTCTTAGGGAAGAGTGTAAAATGAATCGACATCAAAACCATCCTATTCACGCCGGATGAGATCGGATATCTCGTAGGATGAAGGTGCCGTTTCACACTCCCCAGTCGGTAGACAGCACGATTAAAAACATCGATTCAAGATGCCTCAGATACGCCGACGAACCGTAAAAATAGTAAAATAAAAAAAAAATAATAAAAAAATTCAGGCCTACTTAAATCTATACATGCCGAAAAATCTTGCACACCCATGGAGAAGACGGTTTTGATTGATTTATTACTTTATTACATTCTTTTGAGATCCTCTATCATGTGGTACTATACATTGTATTATTTTCAATGTCACTCTGTGTATCGAAAAGTAACAAAAAAAATATTAGGTTCTATATTATTAATTTGTACTAACATCGTAATTTACATCTGACCGAGAAACCAGTAGTATTCTGGGAATACATATGCATAGAAAATCTGCTTATTTCCTACACTGAGCGAACTAGCTTGGTAAATACATAAATTACTGTTATAATGCATATCTGCTGTAATATAAAAACTAAAAAAAAAGCGTTCAGATTGTGAATTTGTTAGTCTTGGGAATTAAGAACTTTATTAAAGTAGAAAATATGATATAAGTACCCATTAAGAAAATATTAGATTTTTTTAAATTTCTAACTTGTTATACAGAATTGTTTGATTTTCGTTTCATTTCTGGGTAAAAATATAATAAGTAACATTTTTAACGAAGACTGCAGTGCCATATTTATTTCTCCAGGGAGTATAAAAAAAATGATTAAAAGAAAGTTAATCCACCCTGAAATAATAGTTTTTGTTGACTTAATAAAGTAAGCGCCAGCTCACGGACTGAACACAACTACTAAGAGGGACGAATGCTATTGAGTTATACACAACTGATTTTGGGACATGCGCGTACGAAAAGGGTACCTACACGCAAAACGTTTTGCTGTCGCTCCTTGTTGGTGGTAGTTCTCTGCAGATACATCAGAAACTGCTGCCATCGCGACCACATGACTTACTAAACGTCACGTGTCAAAATTCATAGCGACCAGTGACACTTAATATACTCTCGAATTATTGTAAGTTATCTCCTTTGTGTACCAACCCGTAACTTTTTATTTTTAGGGCATTCACGACATTGAACAGGACGTATTTCTCTCAGTTCCTGCTGTCCTCGGGGAAAATGGAATCTCCAGTATCGTCAAACAGCAATTACAACCACAAGAACACGAAGCCATGATAAAGTCGGCTGCTCTAATGGGCGAAGTTCAAAACGGTTTACAATTTTAGATTCCTTATCAACAGATACAGACAGTCAATCATCTTCGTGTCAGATTAATTTTCTAAACTAATTGTTTTTTAACTCTATCAGGGGCAGACTATTAAGCAAATGAAACTCATAGAGTGACGTTAACTTTTAACCACGTTTCTATCAACACTTGTGATGGATAAAATGAAAATAGATCGCAATACAAAACGCACAATCGTAGAAAACAGTCTTCAGATAACAGATGGTGGCCACCGTACTGTTGGTTTGGGTTAGGTTAGGTTCTAGCCTTGCTGAACGTTTTGAAATAGTGGATACATTTCTTGTACCAGTGGCCAGTAATGTAATAATTTTTAAGGTACACTTTTCGAACCGGTCGGTGCCCCTCACAGAGTTAATAAATAATAGAAATAAATTTCGTTTAGGTATTGTTTCTGTACCTCCAAACGAGAGAGTACTAGTCGTTAATGTGTTTCATTCTTTTTTTTTAAATTGTTTTATTCATGTGCTTTAAATGTGATTTTTCTGTATAGTAAGATATTTTTACTAGTCTAACAAGTTTAAATTAATGTGTTATAACAAAGTAATCTATATGTTATGTAAACATAGGTATATAGATGTAACATTATATTACTTATTTAAATAAACTTGAATAATTGATACTTCTAGTTATTATTTTACCACATTGCAGTTTGAGACACAATATCTTAAAATCAAGGCTTCCAAAGGCAAGCACCTAAATTAAACAAAACTTCAATACATTCTATTATGGATGTCCCCTCTACAGCGTGTAACAGAAGTATGGAACGCTTTAAATATATTTAATACCGTTTGTCCGATTTAGCTAAAATTCGGCATCCGTATATAAGAGGTTATCGCGGAGCTGCTAGTGACATTTGCAATGTTGCAAAATTTACAGTTTTTTAGCAATTTAAAATAATTTTTTTTTTAATGAAACACTATATATTATTAAAAAAAAAATGATTCCGCAACAAATTCTAAATAACTTTTATTTAAGTTACTTAATGTCTAAATCTAGCCATTTTTTTGATATTGGGGTTTAAATATCATAAGAACTTCTTATCCAAAAAAACTGATAGAGATATAAGTAGGTATTGGAAATTTGTGACACAATTAAATTCTGACAGCGACATTCAATGGATTTACTAACGGAAACACTGCGAATAGAAATATTAATGATATTGGGTTACGGGGATCGAAGGCGAGCACAGCAGGAGGTTGCTGAGATTTTTAATGATAAGTATCCCAACCGAAATCCAATAGCACGGTCCACAGTAAGCAAAATTTTAAAGAAATATAACGAAACTGGCCATGTAAAAGACATTTCAAAATCTGGGCGTCCAAAAACTGCGAGAAGCGGCGATAAAGCTTTAGATATTTTGCTTAGCATAGAGGAAAATCCACACCTCTCTATTCGAATTATTGGCCTCGATTACAACACATCGCACATGTCGGTAGATCGCGTATTAAAGTGTGAGAAGTTCCACCCATACAAAATTCACCTGGTTCAAGAACTCTCTTAGGATGACTTTGGCAGGCGTTTAGAATTCAGTAAGCAAATGATGGATGTATGTAATGCTAATCCAAATTTTATTAATAAAATAATGTTTTCCGATGAGTCGACGTTCTGTCTTAATGGAAATGTTAACCGGCATAATATTCGTTATTGGTCCAAAGAAAATCCTCATTGGATTCGAGAATAGCACACCCAATTTCCGCAAAAAAATAATGTTTGGGTAGGCATTATAGGACAAAGGATAATTATTGGTCCATTGTTTATAGATTATAATTTAAATGGCGATAGATATTTGCAGCTCTTAAGAAATGAAATTGTTCCTGCTCTTGCGATCCTATTTCCAAATCTTCGTAAGTTAGTTTCATTAAAGTAAATTAAAACTGATTATCAATAAACAAAATTTTAGACAACGTTGCGGAATTAAGTAACGAAGTATGGCTGCAACAAGACGGTGCACCATCACATTACGCCAGACAAGTACGGGAATATTTAAATGAAGTATTTTTTGAAAGATGGATAGGGAGACGGGGTACAATTAAGTGGCCAGCTCAGTCACCAGATCTGACTCCACTTGATTATTTCTTGTGGGGACATTTAAAAAATGTGTTCTACAAGACAAAGACTTATGATATAGAAGACCTAAAACAAAGAATTGAAGTTGAGTGCCGACGAATCGAAGAAACAGATATTCTTTCTAATGTTTTAAATACTTTTCCGAAATATTTAGCATATTGTCAAGAAGTAAATGGAAGGCACTTTAAACATCTAATTTAATTTCTTTATGCTGTAATAGCTAAGTTTAAACAATAATTACCTTACAATAATGTTTCAATAAATTCTCAATTTTCGAGCTCGAATATTAAAAAAAATGGCTAGATTTAGACATTAAGTAACTTATATAAAAGTTATTTGGAATTTGTTGCGGAATCATTTTTTTGAATAATATATAGGGTGTTCCATTTAAAAAAATTATTTTAAATTGGTAAAAAACTGTAAATTTGGCAACATTGCAAATGTCACTAGCAGCTCCGCGATAACCTCTTATATACGGATACCGAATGTTAGCTAAATCGGACAAACGGTATTAAAGATATTTAAAGCGTTCCATACTTCTGTTACACGCTGTATAATGTTAAATAAAGCTTAATACAGTCGCGGTTTGGGGGTTGGCAGTCAGGGTCGGAACTTCGGTACAGGCACGGATTTAGAAAAAAAAAATTGTGCCGCAAGCGAAAAAAGCGAGACCACGCCCAAATTTCGTTCTTGTCTACTATTATTCTAGTATTTGCATTGATAAATCATAATGTATGACAAATTATTTAATTTCATATTAATTTTTTTTTATTTCTATCCAGAGAAATGGCTTTCGGTTTGGAAGATTCGTTTGAATCCCTACAAGACGAAGGCTGTTTATTTTTCGAAATGCAATGTTAGTGGGCCTGAAACAAGGCTTCATGTCAACGGAATCCAGGTGAACTAATATTTGATCTTGAGCTTAGATAAAGAATTTTCATGTTTTGTACACAGGCAGCTATGTTTGTTAAAAGTAATTAATTCTTTCTTTTGATTCAATGATTTTTTTGTTGGTGCAATGGATAATTTTCTCTTAAAGCTTCATGTTTGGCACACACATTTTCACTGTATTTAAGATTGTATATTCTGCAATTATTGTATATAGGATTTTTCTGCTTACATTCCCAAAGTGAGTGTTCTCCTTAACAAATAGAGCAAGGGTTGGGTTTCTTAGATAAGTTAGTTTCATCACCATATCTACAACATTTCTAGCAAGCTAAATTTTCTTTGATTTGACATTTGCTCCATCCTAGACATACATACTTAATAACTAGTTTTCTATGAGTTTCTCCATTTGTTCCTATATAAATAACATATTTTTTTGAAAAATTACATACTTTTTTTTTAATAATGATATAATTTAAATGTTTAAGTTTTTTAAGGTGTTCTATTTCTTCATTTGAATTTGCTTTTATTACTATACTTCCATTTTTTATTTCTTTGATGCTTTTAATTAAAGCATTTATACTTATGGGATTAACACTTTTTTACACTTCAGACTTAGTTCAGGTTAGTCACTAAAATTATTCCCCACATTTCTACCTGCATGAATTTTTTCTGTCATTTCTGGATTGGTTGCCATAGAGACCAACCTACTTTTTTTAAAGGAAACACACTGCATATGATTGCATATTTGGATTCTACTGGAAAAACTCTGAATTTTTTGTATTTCAAATTTTTATTTATTTAAAATTGTAACAAACTTGATAATAACAAAATAAATAGCCTAGAAAATTGAACAACTTAATATCCGAATAATAAACAAGTGAAACCTTTTCAGTGAATCAGGTGCTCAACATGACCACCATTTTCTGCTAAGCAGAGTGCCAGTCGATCCCTGAACGTTTAAAAGGAAGTCCTGTGGAATTGGCCCGAATTTCAGCGCTATTCTGACTTTTAAAGATTCTGAGTCATTTGGACGGTTAACGTAAACTTTGTTCTTTAAGTGTCCCCAGAAAAAGAAGTCGAGTGGGGTTACGTCCGGGGATCGCACTGACCACTCAATAGCACCTCTTCTGCCTATCCAACGTCCTGGAAATTGTTCGCATATGTACCTATTGTCTAACATTTGCCGCATAATGCGCAGGTGCTTCATCTTGCTGGAACCATACCTTCTCGTTTATGCCATTATTTACACCCGGTAAAACCATTGTACAAGAAGGAGTTATGTGATTCCTGAGGAGGTCCAGATATTTTTCGCCATTCAAGTTACCATCTATGATCTATGGAAAAAGGTCCCACAATATGTCTACCAACTATGCCCGCCCAAACACTAACTTTTTCGGGCCTCTAAGTATGACCCTCCTGGAAACAGTAAGTATTCTGAGCAGACCAATAACGATAATTAACAATGTCATTTAAATGGAAAGTAGCATCAACAAAGAAAATGATATTTGTTGCGAAGTTATTATCGTTATTGTATCTTTCCATCATTAGCTCTATCAAAATCGTCCTCGTTTAACTCGTGCAATCTTGTAGGGATGCAACTTCTCCTCCTTAAACAAATTTTTCACCGACTGATGAGACACATTAAAATCCATTGCCATTGGCCTGGACCATTGTGTTGGATTTTCATGTATTGAGAGCATGATATCCAAAGCTTTGTCTCCCCCGGTTGCTGTTTTAAGTCGACCTGATCTAGCGGCTTCCTAACCTAACACTGCCTGTTTCTCGAAATTTCTTTACCACTCGACACACCATTGACTGATTTATTGGAGGCCTATTTGGATATAATTCATTGAAAAGTTGACAAACCTGATCTTGCGATATCTTTATATTTCCGTAACCGCTCATTATTAAAATTTCAACGTTGTTTCTCATTCAGATAGGTGTAAATTTAAAATACAAAATATTCACCATCTATCAGGCAATATCCCATTAAAACTTGATGGTCCTGTGTATCCCATGACCTGCGTTATAAAAAAATGCACTCTGTAGACTAGAACCATCATCTAGAACGTCATTAAAATTTGAGCCAAGCAACCAATCAATAGTAACCTACCTGTATTAATTAAAAATCATATTGCCACCATATATCTTACAAGAGTGTCCTTATCGTTCAACATAATGTCAATGCTGACAATACCTTTCAGATTAAAAGTTTTAAGCTACGCTGTTAGACCTCAAACCAAACGTATCTCACCCAGATTAATCCTCAGGGCGTGCTCGTCAAAAAGTTGCCTCAAAATGGGAACCAAAGATCAGCTTTTTAGCAATATTGCCGAACAATGCACTGACAATACTGACAAAGTTACCGTTGTGGGGACAGGAGATGTTGGGATGGCAGTCATTTTTAGTATTTTGGCTCAGGTAGGTAGCTAAGAGAATATAACATCATTTTACAAAATATTATCAAGATTCTTTTTTTTTGCACCTGACCTAGCTGTGCTTTACCACTGCGGTTTTATTATTATGGATCAGTGGGTACAAGCGATACTTTTAGCGGAGATACTGCAAGACAAAAAGAGATGGATTATATCCAGAATAAATATGGCGACTATTTGCAGTAAGAGCAACCCTTCTTTTCAGGACACCAGAAGCTTCAGTTTTCCCCGATTGCTAATAACGTAAGTCGTCTGCCTCCTCTAGAACGGTTGCGCCTTCTTGCATCTCTTTAGTTTCTTCAGTATCTTTTTTCTAGCATCGTAGCAGGATTCGCATGTGGTGGAGTTCCCCATTAGTTCCATTTGCGAGTCTTATTAAAATTTGAAATCTTCTGAGCCGTACTAGCCTTGGTCTGTGCCTGGACTAAATTCTTGTCTTGTAATTTCATAGACTCAGTCCCAGCTTGACTACTGCAAGAAGTGTGGTTATGTTAAAGCTAACATTTAATAATACATTTTAGGGCATCAGTAGTGACGTAGCCTTTATCGACATGAATGCAAACAAAATGAAAGGCGAATTATTGGACTTGCAACATGGCTGTTTGTTTCTGAACGCCAAAGTATCTGCAGATTCAGATTATGCTATTACAGCTGGTTCTCGAGTATGCGTTGTAACTGCTGGTAAGAACATTGTTACATTCATCCATTATTATGGCTATAAACTCAAGTGTCGCATACCAGGGCAAGAGGAGTGTGCACCCACCGGCTATATAATAATATATAGGTAATATATTTTATGTGTATAGGAGTAAGACAGAAAGAAGGCGAATCTCGTCTGGATTTGGTTCAAAGAAATGCTGATGTACTCAAAGCAATAATTCCGAATTTAATAAAGCACTCGCCGGACACAATATTGATAATAGTCACTAATCCCTGTGATATAATGGCATGGGTGGCATGGAAACTAAGCGGACTTCCCAAGAACAGGGTTATGGCGAGCGGAACCAGCTTGGATACGTCAAGATTTAGATTCTTTATCGGCGAGAAGTTTGGCGTGTCACCTGAAAGTGTTCATGGATGGATTATTGGAGAACATGGCGACACCAGTGGTAAGTGGAAATTTATGAGAGCGCCAGGTGTCCCACGGAATTTTGACACAATTTAAATGCTTACAAGTTAAATACGTATGAGGATTTTGAGTTGCGGTCCACGCAGAGGAGTTGACGTCAGATATGTAGGAGGTTAAGGTCTCTTACATACTGCTTAGAAAATGTTTGATTTAATTTGTATATCAAACCTTCCTACCATACTTATCGAATTCTTGTGCAACATCTAAGAATACTTCCTTCAGCGCACGTCCAATTATGTCGGTGATTTGATGCACTTGATCAAGTGTATGTCTGCAATGTGAAATGAAAGTCCAGAATTAGGTTATTAGCCTTTAAAATAATTTTGAAATAATTGGTGGAAGGGAAATAGGCCTATAAGAGGTGATATTACTAGGTGGTTTACCTGGTACTTGTTTAAATCTAAAGGCTGCATTAATGAGGTATCATCATGGCCTCTAGGTACCTAATTGTTTCCAAGTTTCGTCAGAGTTGAATGTTTGGTGCCTTTTTCGGATTTAAATTTGTTTTAGTCTCCTCTGCTACTTTCTTTGGATTACATTCGCAATCTTTTCTGATTTTTGATTGTCAATCCCCGTCAAGGTACTAGGCTAAGGCTAGGCGTAAATGTGTCAGATCCTCAGGAATTAAGATCGTATTTTGTTCCTTTTACTGGTCCTTACCTTTACCTACGTTACCTACACCCATCTTGATGGATATAGAAGTTATTGGTCTTTTGACATTTCTGGTGCATTTTCATAAAAAATACTTAGTCTTCTTGTCTGTAGACACATCTTGTAAATATGAGCTTATTAGTTTTTCCTGGCGCATTCTGATCCCTCTTCTGAGCTTCTGACTTTTGTGATTTAAAATTAGTTCTGTCCAATGGGTCTCTCATCTATTTCCATCTTCTCCTACCTTTTCTTTTTCATTGGTTAGTTGCCTGATTTCAACTGAATAATTTACTACTTTGATCATATTAACAACTCCTTTGGTGTATTGAACGCAGCTTCCTGGAAAAGTCTGATACCGTTTTTTTTTATTAGATTTTATTTTAAGATAATATTATCAAATATATTATTTAAGTTAGACTTTGATCCTTTACGTCTTTTGTTCTTGGTGTTGCTTGTGAACTCTTCTATAGTTGGTTTGATTGGGAGTTGTTCCTCCCCGATATTGATTCTTTTTTTCTTCCTATTGTTCTATGTTTCGCGTTTCTTTCCACTTGTTTCCATGATTTGGATGTTCATTATTCTGCTGAATTTTGGTTGGTCGTTTATAGTAGTTGCTAATCTTATGGGAATTTGTATCTGGGAGGACAGATATAAAGTGCAGAAGGTGCAAGATATGTCTGTAGACTAATTTATGGTCTTCGCAAATATGATCACATTTCGCATAAGTTAACTGATTGCAATTGGCTTAATATGAACAATCGCCGACTCCATCACCCTGGTAGTCTCGCACACAGATTGCTTATTTCAGCAGACTCATCCAATCTGGTCTTGATTGGGAGTTGTTCCTCCCCGATATTGATTATTTTTTTCTTCCTATTGTTCTATGCTTCGCGTTTCTTTCCACTTGTTTTCATGATTTGGATGTTCATTATTCTGCTGAATTTTGGTTGGTCGTTTATAGTAGTTGCTAATCTTATGGGAATTTGTAGATGGGAGGACAGATATAAAGTGCAGAAGGTGCAAGATATGTCTGTAGACTAATTTATGGTCTTCGCAAATATGATCACATTTCGCATAAGTTAACTGATTGCAATTGGCTTAACATGAACAATCGCCGACTCCATCACCCTGGTAGTCTCGCACACAGATTGCTTATTTCAGCAGACTTATCCAATCTGGTAAAAAGTAAATTTATTCCTAGAACAACTGTTCATAATAGTAATAGGAACATAAGATTTAGAAATAGGCACACAATGCCCCAATACAGAACAGCAATGTTTAAGAGAAGTTTTTCATTTAACTCCCATTAGTCTATATAACTCTATGCCTGAGAGATTCAGACTATACAATATTAATAAATTTAAATTTAAACTCCTTAACTATCTGCCGTGGACAGTGGACAGTGACATGCTGCTGAAGATATAGATTATTTTTCTGTTTTAAACGAATCTAATTACGTGTAGTGTCTTGCTTCTTCTTTCTTTTTGTGTCTTGTGTTGAATGCGTTTAAATCATTTATATGAGTCTACCTTTGGATAAGTAAGAGTAGCCAGACAGCTAAACTTCGCCAAAGTCTAAAAATCATTTAATATTATTATATTAATACGATAAGATGTTTTGTAGTTGCTGTCTGGTCTGGTGTGAACGTCTGCGGTGTGCATTTGAGAGATCTTAGCCCCAACCTCGGGAAAGAAAACGATCCCGAAAATTGGAAAAATCTTCACAAAGAGGTTATTACAGCTGCTGGTGAGGTCATCAAGCTGAAGGGCTTTACGAACTGGGGCATTGGCTTGAGTACAGCTTCTTTAGTTAAGAGCATTCTTAGAAACTCTAATAAGATACATCCTGTGTCTACTTATATAAAGGTAAGAAAATACTAGAAAATCTTAAGTTATCCAGTGATGCCAATTATATGGTAGGTATTTTTCACATTTCTATTGTCTTTAATAAATAATTGAATCCGTATTGGAATATCTCGCACACCAATTAGACACAATTAGGTGGTCTATTTTTCGAAATCGATAAAAACATCGATGTTGCTCCATCACAAGATCATACACAAACTGTCACAAACACAAACAAGTAGTTCCTGTGGTTCTGTTCAAGTTTAATAAACGCAATGGCGAAGAGCAAGAGCACTTCTTGGCCAGCGAAATTCACGGATACGACATAAAATCTGTAATTTCGCCAGATGCCGAATACGACGGGGTCGACCGAAGCTGTGACTGTGAGACTGTGAGAATAAAGGCTCTGCAGCCGATCGTAGCTCGCGCCTGCGTCCTTGGCTACGACGCCCGAGGAGACAGGGGAATAATAGGCGTAAAAGTCAGTTTTAACTGTAGCGGCATAGGCGTACGGTGCTTCGTTTCATTATAATATTTTATAAATGATTAAATTCGTATATAAACATAACACAGGAAAAATGATTGAATATGAATATACAGTGAGAACGTTAAGGTTGGAACAAATTCATTTAAAATGCATATGTGTCTTTTTTTCGGAACAACAAGCTCCAAGGTCCAATTGAATGGCCGGCCAGATCTCCAGATTTAACACCTTTAAATTCTTGTTTGTGGGGTTCTCTTAAATCTAAGGTATATGTTAACCGACTAAACAATATTGAAGATTTAAAGAACAGCATAAGAAGCTAAATAAGATTGATAGAATCTTACGTCGTTAATAACATTCTGCAATAATTTAAAGATCGTCTGGGGTACTGCCAGACTGTTGATGGAGGTCATCTCCCGCATTTATTAAAGGGACTTTTAGTTTCTTTTCAATTCTCTTTTCTTTTCGGTAATAAATAATGTGTTAGTGCTTTAAGTTAAAACGCAGTTTTCTCGTAAACGGCTGAGTTTAAGTACATATATAACATATTTCATGAAATATGTTTAGAGTTTTACCTATGCAGAACCAAAAAAATATTATAAAATAGGTGTATCGGTGTATCCATCTAAAAAATTAAGTAAACTGTCACACTTTGTTATTGGAACAACCTGTATACATAAAATAAGCTGAAATAAAAAATGCACAACAAAAGTAAGAAATTGACGGTTCTGAGCGTTTTTTTGAAACAAAAACACATGAATTTTAAGTGAAAAAAATGCAATATAATCAAATCGTTTATTTTTTGCAGAAAAGTTACTCTTATAGACTATGTGGCAAAAAACAATTTACGGCATTATTTCAAATAAATAGAAATCTAGAAATTAAAATATCACAAATTTCAAAATGCCATCTCTTCCAGAGTATGTGGGATGCAATGACACGAGGGAGGGATGCCATACATATTATTTTGTCTAATTAAGATTTCTTTTGCATACTATTTCCCTCCCACAATTGTTGCAATGGGGGAAGTACATATTTTCTGGGCATTTTGAAATAGTAAATTCCTTGTTCAAATTTAACAGTAAAATACATATAATATAAGCCTCATTTTGGAGGATATATGCCATACAGTTAAAATATCACTCAGTATACAATGATACAAAAATATTTTTTTATCATGTAAGAAACAAGCTGAACAAAACATTAAAACAGGTACTTACTTGCACTTATCTCCGCTGTACTTATGGTTTTCACTAAAACACAATATGCTCAAAATCTTCGAACAAATTACGCAGAAAAAAATATTTCTTAACAATATGTAACGCAGTCAAGGGTAGCCGAACAGGCACTGACTCGTTACGACGACAGCGTCGGTAAGTAGTTATTTCCAGTATAAAGTATAGGTCTATCTCTTTCACATCGCGAGATAAGGAATGTTGGGCGTCTCTCCCACTTTTACCCTAAGTAACAGTAATATTATTACTAAAATATAAACTTGGGTTACTGTTACTGGGAAATATTGCGAGTGGGATGCTTGGAGATAAATTAAGGGCAGGCGACACCTACCTCGCCTGCCACTGATAAATGATTAATTTCATGGGAACTTAATTGTTAATATCTTTTAGGGAATGTGCGGTATAGAACATGAGTTATTCCTGTCCCTACCTTGTGTTTTGGGTAGAAATGGGGTATCAAGAATCATCGATATACATCTAGCTGAGGACGAGCGCTGTTCGCTTAAATTTTCAGCAGCCAAAATGATGGAGATTATCAATTGCGTCAAGTTTTGATTATTTGTTTGTATTGTTTTATGTGTTGTTTATATTATTATGTGCAATTACGGTATATTTACCCTATGCATTCAATTAAAGTCTGATGAACGTTCGAAGTTGTATTTTTATCGGTGGTGAATGCGCCAGGTGTCCACCATTTTAGAGAATACCATTCCATTTTAAAATCCTTTATTTCCTATTATTTACATTTCTAACTTACAACTAATATATACTAGCTTAGCCTAATTACAAACTAAAACTAAACTAGCCTATTTACAGTGTTTTGGGCGCATATGGACCGTAAGCATACGGCCCAAAATGCGCCCAAAGAACCTGGCGGAGCCAGGCGGCCGATATTCTGGCCTGTGGTTGTAACACTAGAAATTAGATCACTAACACTGTCACACTCGTGCCGGCAAGTGCCATGACGAGGTGTTAAAGGCATACATTTCGCACAAGGCGAATAACGTAGTTCTCCGAACTACCATACATTCATTAAACAGTTAACAGGTATGGAATGCAATGGAAACACTCTGGGAAAAATTGCAAAAAACCCAGTCAGATTGGCTATCACAACTCATGTTACATCTGCCTATAGCGGATGATTGTAAATACAAGAATTATTCCTTCTCGCTGTGGGCGGAAAGAGGTAAAATTTTGGGGGCGTGTCTATGTCTGGGGCGGTCGGTGTCTGGTAAGTCCGTCCCACCGCCGTTTCTCGTGTCTGAACTGTGCGTTTTAACGGATTCCAGGCTGCAAAATCGCCAAACGACCCGGCAATGCTGGAAGTTCAGCGAATTTCACAGCCTTTCCTCCGCATAAATTTATTTTGTCTGTTTGTTAATTTTGTGTCTTTTTGTGATTGTTCGTTTATTTTTCGTATTGTTTGTTTGTTTTGTATTTTCTGTTGTCATCATACGTTAGGCGGTGGGAGATTGTAGATCGGTAGTCTGTAGTACAAAGGTTTGTGTACTGTATGTCCGTCATTTTCTGCTCGTCTGTTTGTTATGTCTCTTGTTAGCGGTGATGCGTCTAATTTGTAAGTGTAAAATTTGTCCGATATGTCTCGTATATACGTAATTATGTCGTCTATTGCCGCCATATGGTGCAGGTCTGCGACCGTGACGTATCTATTAGATGACGTTACGCATCGCAAGATCTTGTTTTCTAACCTCAGCAACCGTTGTTGCTGAGTGTTAGAAGCACTGCACCATACGGGGGCTCCGTATGTAAGTACAGGTCTGATTATTTGTTTGTATATAAGTATTTTGTTTGTTGGAGAGAGATGGGAGTTTTTAGATATGATGGAATAAAGGCTTTGCATTGCTGCAAAGCCTTTTTTCAGGATTTCGGTGATGTGGGCTTTAAAGAATAAACGTTCGTCGATGGTGAGGCCTAAATATTTAAAGCGTCTTTGTGGTATGATCGGTATGTCGTTGATTTTTAGTGGTACAAAAATTTTATTATTCGTAAATTTCTTCGTCAAAGTTGCGCAAACTGTTTTATTTGGGTTAACCGCTATTTTCCATCTTTTGAAATAGGGGTCCAAAATGTTAATATGCGACTGGACTTGTCGTTTAGCGGCTTCCGCATAAAACGATTGCGCGTAAATTAATGCGTCATCTGCATACAATGTCAGTTTCGTGATATATATAGAGAATACCGATGATGGAAATAATCGCATCTTAGAGTCCATCACCGTAATTTTCTACCTCAATGGTAATCCCTGACCGGCACGCAACCGACCATACTGCAATGTAAACTAAATGGGATTTCTTTTGCTCAGCTGTGAACGAATTTCGAGAAAACTGGTAAATTATTTAGCTTTGGTTAAAAGGATGTTGAAAGGCAACTCTATATGCAAGGTTTAACATGTTGCAGATTTTTCTATTCGGCTTTCGTTTTCGAAATGTTTGCAGTAATCTATTTATCGCTGTTAGAATTGCAACTTTATGCATGATTTTCTCCACATGTAAGTCCTTAATAAAAAATCTGCAACATGTTTAAACTCGCATATAGGTGGAGTTGTCTTTCAATATCCTTTTAACCAAAGCTAAATAATTTACCAGTTCTCTGGAAATTTGTTCATAGCTGAGCCTAAGAAATCCCATTTAATTTACGTTGCTGTATGGTCGGTTGCGTGCCGGTCAGGGATTACGGTGATGGACTCTTAAAGTTCCTTCACAAAGCACATCAAAAAATTAGTTTCTGTTCTATACATAGGAAATATTGTAGCTGTAATACAGGGTGTCCGGTAAGTATATGGCACACTCTCGGGCGCGTATAGAAGAGGTCAGAATAATCCTAATTTTTCATAGAAAAAAATCCTAAAGTGCCCACTAACGGAGATACAGAGCGCCAAAGGATTACCCAGCGACTTTTACGGCTCTAACTTTTAAACCGAGTTGTATAATTTAATGATACTTTAGTATTGTATGTAGGCCATAAAGACCCACAAAACCACACTACAGTAGATGTTTTACATCGTCGGGGAAGTCAGTAACGGACTTACCACCACACTCGTTGGGCCAAAATTTTGACGGCTGTCATCTTACAGAGCTGAAAACTGATTTTTTAAATACTCTGGTCATTCATCTCTTAAAAAGGTTCTTTACATTTCGCCGTTGAAAATACGCAAAGGCGTATCTCGAAATTTGGTAAAAATAAGATAGATACGCTAATATACATATATTAATGTACTTCAAGTTGTGACGACAAGGCGTATCTCAAATACGCATTGTTAATTCAGATAGGAAACGATAAGTAAAAGGCGTTTCTCAAATTTTAAACAAATAAATTAAGACTTGAAGGCGTTTTCCAAGATACGCCTTTCATATAAATATTGTCAACAAAATGGCGGGCTCTACATTTTCAATTACGGTTTTCACACTTCTAGACCACTGTGCGTTGAGGTCGCGGACCACTGTGCCATCCAATGTCAAGGTTAATAGAACAAGACTTAGCACTTTCGGTGTATAAATACCCGAACATTGGATGGACACGGTACCTTCGTCTTTCCGACCTCCCATACCCTCAGGAGTGCTATAGAACGAACGATCTAAGCCCCTCTCCTGATTCCTTCCTTTAAAAGAACACCCCTCAGGAGTGCTATAGAACGAACGATCTAAGCCCCTCTCTTGAGTCCCTACTGTGAACCTACTATCCTAGTTAACATCCCCTAGTAGGACCCAGTTACGTTCCCCAAAAAAAGGTCCCCCGAAGACATGCTGGGTTTTCTCCGTAACTCCGTAACGTTCTCTCTTGTAACAAAGAATCAATAAAACCTGTATTGTTTTTTAGCCGAGTGGTTTTCATTCACGCCCCGTTAGGGAAACAACCCCAAGTCGTGACAATATTACAAAGGCGGATCTCGGAGATACGCCTTAGTATCACAACATAAATTGGTAAATAGTGCAATGGCGTATGAAGACGAATCTTAATTTTTGCCTGTCGCAGCCTGTCTGGAAATCCGTCGTCCAAGCAGCAAATCAACAAGTTTGTCCGTCATTATTCAGTCGAAGCTGTTTTGTGGTGGTTTAAAGTAGTGCGTTGCGTAAGCGTAATTGGTGAAATAAATATTTCATTTGTTGGTAAGTTAGTAGGATTTTATAAAGTAGGTAGTAAAGTATGTTAATAGTCTTTATTTTTTTTTAGCAAGATGGATGTATTGGTTAAATGGAGAGACGGCTCTATAAATTATGTGAATACGAACGATGTAAAAATTGTTAAGGGCAATGCCGGTTTTCAAGTTGAAGTGCAGGTTAATATCCTATACGAAAAAAAGTGGTATCATTACCACAGAAGAAAGTGATGATTCCAGTTTAGATAATGAACCATTAATAAAATACGTCAATCAGAACTATATCAGAAAATAGAAAATACCTAAAGATGCCATAGACCTCAATCACCAGGATAAAAATACGGTAGCTGAAAGGCAACTGAAAGATACGACACAGGTTTTGCTGACAACTTCTGATTCAAAACTTATCAAAGAATGATGACATGATCCGTTTTCATCTGTCGAGCTAAGTGATAGGGAGGACGCTACGTACATACAAACTTGCGAAATTCGACGCTGTAAAGGCGAAGTTTTTAGTTCGTGTTTTAGATGTCCTATCTTGTTATGTTGGAACCATTTTATAGAAGATACACCTAACTGTGACACACATCAAGTAAGTGAGTGCGAAAGCGATGAAGAAATTATTTCGCTCAAAAAACAAAAAACAAGTAAGAATGCTATTAAGAATCGGCCGGAAGAGTTTATTGTTGAAGAGGCGATAAAAGAATATGAAAGAGACGAGAAGCAAGTAAACAAAAAGAAAGCTGCTGAAAAACTGCGGTGTACTGGCGAAGAATATGTTTTTGTTAAAACCAAGAAAACTGTTAAAGCGCGTCAATTGGGTCCAATATGCAAAAATATGGAGTGATGTAAAAAGGGGGACAGAAAGTGTGCTAAGCTTACGGAGCAACAAAGGCAAAATATTTTTACAGACTTTTACAAATTGGGTGATGTCCAACTGGAGCGAGAGTTTATACTTCGATTCGTTAGACAAATACCAAAGAAAGCAACTACTACGACCAAAACAGAATCCAGAAGACAAAAACTAATATTTTTTTTTTCCTCTGAAGGAAGGTATGGTTAAAGTATGCCAAAAACTATTAATACACACACTGGGCATTACCGAGAAAGTTATACGTACAGCGCTCGAGAAGCTCCAAGATACAGATGTTATAGAAAAAGATCGCCGAGGTGGACGTTGTAGGGTAGCTGCTGAAATAGATCAAGCTAACACAAGAAGTCTTATCAAAAACCATATTAATCGATTTCAAAAAGTTGAATCTCACTATTGCCGGAAAGATACGTCCCGAGAATACCTGCATAGTGATTTGACAGTTAAAAAAATGTATTCGATGTTTACAGACGAACTGGGACCCATTGCCAATAAACCTTGCCTTACAACATATCGTTCCGTCTTAACACAATGAATCTTTCATTTCTGAGACCCAAAAAAGACATGTGCGGATTGTGTAAAACCTATTACGATGGGTCTCCAAAAACAAAATTAAGATTGCAAGAAGTTTATGAGCAACTTACCCAATCAAAAAACGCTATACGAGAAATAAAAAACTCTTGCAAGATAGCTGCTCAGAATAGAATGATCCCAAAGTAATGTGTTGCTGTTTTGATTTACAGCAAGTTATTTACCTACCAATGTCTAGCGATGGTGCAGTTTTCTACAAGAGAAGATTTGCGGTGTATAATCTTACTTTCTATGATGTTGCTTCTCGTGAGTGTTATTGTTGTACTTGGAACGAATGTGACAGTGGCCGAGAAGCCTCGGAAATATCAACAGCCCTGTTAAAAATTTTGCAAATTTATGACGAAGAAGAAACAAACATTTATTTGCAGATAATTACGAACATTAATTTAATTTAACATGTTATTGACATCTATATATCATAACTATAAATTATTCCATTAAGAATTTTGGCCTCTATTACTTATTTACATTTAATTTCCATGACTGCTTAAAGTAGCATCATGTTCGTAATTATCTGCTCTCGATTCCATTGGCTGCACAAGGTACTTGTTATGACCGTATATTGTTGAACCACTGCTTCCCCCCTTCTAATTTGTTTTGGTTTATTTAGGTACATCCTAAAAAACATATTTTTTAATTACTTGGTTGCTGAAGATGACTTTGTCTAAAGTCGAAACTAGTACAACCTAATTTCAAATTTAAATTATGTACACTCTTTAACCCTTATTTCACCCTAAAAGGACAAATATATTTTATTTTGGTGGTATAGACA
Source organism: Polydrusus tereticollis (assembly GCA_963920685.1). Lineage (NCBI taxonomy): Eukaryota > Metazoa > Arthropoda > Insecta > Coleoptera > Curculionidae > Polydrusus > Polydrusus tereticollis. Next base: position 32,070,109 of record OY987330.1, on the reverse strand, counting down.
GACCTTGTTTTCTTTCATAATCTCGCCACAGAAAATGGACTACTTCTTGAATCTTATAGGTATAGGATCGGAATCATGTTGAGGTTTGGAATGAGGACCGTCAGCGAGAAATTGAGCAAAATGAAGAAATTGTAATTGAGGATGAAGTCAGTGGCGGCTCGTGGGTGTGTAAAGGTGTGAGGCTATAAAATTGCGCCGCAGACGAAAATTTTTCGCGATTTTAAGGTCATTGGCTTAAAATAAATAGTTAGGAATTCAACCAGCAATAATAATTATTTTGAAATAGGTACTAGGTTTCACGAGAAAAATGGGTCAATTTCTCTCAGTGCATCCGCTATTGTGTCTCTATTTTGCGCCACAGAATTCTTAATATGTTCTTTGGAACTTTCGTGTTATTTTACCGCCCGTGAAAATTTTTTTAAATCAGAATACCCACCCCCTGAACTCCAATTGTTTTTTACGCTGCCTAATAAAATACAAGGCCAACAATATAAGCTTTCCTTATAAATACTTCCGCATAGCCACTTATAGGTTTCGTACCAAGTTACCTAAAAAGCTCTTGAATATTGCTTACCCTGTCTCTTGTCGTTAAATATTGCCGAAATTTTTGTTGTCGGACGACTACATAATATCTGTCTTTTTTCCATTTCGTTTCTCCCAGGGGCATGTCACTAAAATACGAGAGTAGGGCAACAAGCAATTTATGGGCAGTTCATGTCAGGGGGGCGGGAGGGTTTGACAGACTGACAACACTGATTTAATTTTTATGACAATGACAGTTTACTTCTCGTCTGATCTTCTGAAGCGTTTGTGATTTTTTCCACGACTTTTTTCTTTATAAAATGGGTTTAATTTGATCTTGGAATGAATTAGTGGGGCTTTTTGGTAAGTTTATAGTGATATCTAAGTCCTTAGTTTATTTTTTCATGAGCAAGTAAGTTCTTTCTTGGGATATTTTTTAGCTGAAACTTCGCTGTCGACCATGCTTTGGGATTGATGATTTTTGGAAGTATATTTATTGTAGTATTATACTAAAGTAAGTTGATAAGTATAGTTTTAGATTCACATCTTTCTAATAATGATCTTTTGAAGTGTGTCTGGGTAAAAATCTTATTAATTAGTTCCTTCCTTATTTTTCAAAACTGGTGAGTCACTTCTGTTAACCTACCTTGCTTGCAGTGCAGTTAAAGTATTAATATTTTTACATACACCTACACTTTCTCTTATGTTTAACAGCTTGTAGTAATCTTTATTTTTCTGTGGCTTGTAGTTTCTAATAACTGTCTGTGAATGTATCAAAATACTGATATCACTTGCATAATATAGTCGGCCACTAACTGAAATAAATAAATACTCACTTAAGTAAGTACTTACTGCATTGCCTTCTAGAAAATACAAGTTTAGAAAATGTTTTTGGATTAAATACTATTTAATTAGTCTGTGTCTAGGTACAGGACAAACATTTTGTTTGTAGTTAAACATTGGATATATGTATACCGTTATTGATATTCTTGAGTCTACTTATGTTTAGGTTAGTTCGGTTTATTTTCAAAAATACAGTTTAGCCTGAGATGAACTGGAGAATGAAGTTAACTATAACCTATAAACCTGGGCATTAACGAGTTAATAAAAAATTGACATTTAATAAATTAAAATCCAATATAGGAAGAATAACATAGGTATTATATTTTTTCCATGGATTTGTTTGCAAATTTAGTGATAGGTATGAAGAGTATTTACTGGAATATGTTCCTTTAATTGGGTTTTACTTGTTTTCGTACAGCATGGGGTTATACAGTAGAATATACAGTGTCCTCGAATGTAGTCCTTGAGAGTGTAAGCTTTTACATGTGTCTCGGGGAGGGTACAGCTGATACCAGCATTACTACATTGCACCTGCTATGCAATTTAACTGGCCAATGTTTCTCTCCTCACTCTAATTGGGCAAAATATAAAAGTTTTCGTACCTATTGTACCTTATATCCTAATTGCAAAGAATTTTTTTTTCTGTTTCAGTCTAACCACACTCCTAGGGTTCCTTAGCTGTAATAATTATCAGTGAGAAAATCTAATTTCTTAAAAATATCATGACTTTAGTGTTGTATATTGTATTCTTAAATCATATGTAGGTATCTTTTTAATTTAAATAGTATTCTAAATAAATATATTTTGATCATATTTTCTTTTATTATGAAAATTCACTAGACATTGTTTTATAATTAAAAAAACAGTAATAAAAACAATTATTAATGTGTAATAAATTTTAAGGTTTTGATTCAATTTGGTTGTAACATTACTATATAATTGTATTTCAGAAGATATCTTTTTAAATTGGTTAGAAATTATCCCAAGCTGCTCACATTTACTTATAAGGCGAGCAGCTTGTGTATATCTGCCAAACATATATCTTTTGAAATCCAACTGTAATGTTACAGTCAAATCGAATCAAAACTAAAATTTATTTAAAAATTGTAATATATTTTCAAATATTCCCGGGCATTTCCTCAGTCGGTATGTCAGATTTCTATAATGCCATCATGACATTATCGGTAAAATATAATTCTATTTTGCCGGTGGGTTAACCATGCAGTTGGTTCATAGATGGCCCATGTTTCGAAACTTTAACATTGTTGTAGCATTTCTCTAACCTTTATTGTTCTGTGGTTTCTCCTTAAAAATGACGTTTCAATGACTGAGAGAATAATACAAAGACCGGGATTCATATTTTTTTAAAACAATAAAATTTAGCGTTTAATAATTAATAACATAATAAAGAAATCTTAAAACTTAAAATATAACCTTAATTTGCCGAACACGAAATTATAAATTGCCCAAACAAACACTGCCAATACTTCTACATTACCTGCATCGCACCTGTATCCTGACTACCCTGCACAGTCACAACTCACAACAATATTGACATAAAGTAAACCAATAAAATATGACAATTTGCAATTTTCCTAAATTAAACCAAGACACACAGTTCACACACCTGCTACGATATAAGCCGGGCGCCGGGTAATCACAGAATTCGCAGAATAAAACATGTGATTTAAACAGCCAATCAACAACCAGCCAAGCTAGGTTTATATAGCCTCAATGGGAGAAACAAACGCGAAATGACCCCCGGGTAAGAGAGAGACAGACCAAACAAAAGACGTTGAGATTTTCGTATGAGGCTTGCCAAAATAGGTACGAACACTCGGAGCAGTGAAGCTGAAATAATTTAGCCTCTCGGCCGTCGACGAAAGTTTACAGAATAAAATAGCCGCTTATAGCGCGGCGCTCGGTAAAAATTATTTTTCCTATGAAATTTATATTTGAAAATTAATAACCTTACAACAAACATATTTGTATTTTTTGAGAAGAGTTTGGAAGATTGAGGGTGAGGCGCGGACTCAGAGGCCTACCCTGCGGAGCCGCCACTGGGATGAAGACAGTGATGCTGCTGCAAATCCCATTGTAACACACAAGTTGATTTCCACTGATGAAGCATTGAAATCTATTAATACTGCTATTCAATGGACTAAAGAAAATTCTGGAGTATTTTAGTGTAGTTGCTCTTCAAGACACAAGAGCTAAATTGATTGAAAAAATTCACACTGTGTGCACCTACTTTATAGCCTATAGTTGTATTAGTTCACTATATTGCCTATCTAATAAAAAATATTTACAATTCACTGGACCAACGAGCCCCGTCACTGGCGGTTTTTGTCGATCTTGCAAAGGCCTTTGATACAGTTGAACATTCGCAGCTTTTAAACGTCTTGGAAAATATTGGTTTCCGGGGTGTGCCGTATAAATTAATTAAAAGCTACGTATCAGATAGAATGCAGAGGGTGCAAATAAGTAAAAGTCTTAGTTCTGAGAGGTTAGTTGAATATGGGGTGCCACAAGGTCTTGGGACCAATTTTGTTTAATTTATACTTAAACGATATTTTTGCACTTGAAACGAGTGGAGACGTAGTAAGTTTTGCGGATGACACCGCGATCTTTTTTAAGGATGAAACTTGGGAAACATTAAAAGTTAAAGCAGAAAGAGAAATGAGTAAGATTATACACTATCTTAGGTCCAAACGACTAATTGTAAACATCTCGAAGACTTGCCATGTTCCATTCACCTCACTAGTTTCCAATTTACCTGATTATAATGTCCTTCAAATAATTGAACAATGCAGTTGTGAACCTATGAGTATTAATAATCAGAATAGCATTAAATATTTAGGAATTCATATTGATTCACATCTCAAATGGGATGTTCATACCGCAAAAGTTATACAAAAAATGAGATCATTACTATCAAAATTTAAATATTTTAAAAAAATTCTAGACATCCCTCAATTGAAAATTTTGTATTATGGTCTGGTCGAACTACATCTTAGTTATGGCATAATAGCATGGGGCGCCATAACAAATAACTATCTGTTACCTCTTGAAAGAATTCAGAAGTGGATTTTAAAAATCATATATGGTAAAGAATATACTTACCCAACTGATAAGCTTTACTCGGAGTCGGGAATGTTTGACCCTCGCCAAATATTCTGTAGATCATTATTACTCCGGCAACATCAGAACTAGCAAGAATTGGTAAGTATTACACACACTTACGGAATGCGAAATAAAAATAATTCATCTAGAATACCAAAAATGGTAAAAACTATATCGCAACGAAGTTACTTGTTTCTGGGGCCAAAATTATATAATACAATTCCAGTTGAATTTAAAAATATTAACTCGTATACCCTTTTTAAAACTAGAATAAAAAATTGGATAAAGTCTAAATTGTGAATTGAAATTCATGGTCTAATAGATTTAAAAAATTTGTACTATATCGAATAAACTACCTAACAATGCGTACCTTCCTTAATTCCTGGTACCTCTTATCCTGGCTACTTAGTTATTTAATAATTATCGATATTAAATCTAATTTTTAAAGGTATAATATTATTATATAATTGAATTATTGATTCGTTTCACTGATATGTTTTTTTTTTCTTTCGATTTCTCTGCATTTTGTCACAAGCCTTAGAACAACTAAGCGGATTTATCGTTTTTTTTTTATTTTTTTAATTATATTTATTAAACTAGGTATATTATTATGTTTATATGAATTTATTCAGATATAATTAATAACATATTATGCTAGTCTAATCGTTGGTAAGGAGATATATATATTTTCATATGGGAACTTTATGTTACTTTTATTATTGTTATTACTAGTTTTTTTTTCTAATACCACCTAACGTAGTTTGTAAAACGTTATGAAACACTAACAAGCCTTTTATGTGCTTTATATAGTGCTGACATAATTTATTTACAATTTGCACTTTTTCTTTACAGCAATGTATATGTACTTTTATTTTGTAAATAAATTATATATTTATTATTTATTTATTTATTATATATTTATTATATCGAGACTCTACTGTAACATTAAATAAATAGCATTAATTAGTTAATGCATTTCCAAAAATATCTTTAAAGCGTTTGTTTCCAATATATTAAGTGTTTTTTAAGGCATTTTATATTTTTTTTTTCAATATCAAATTAGGGTTATTTTATTATTATTTTTTTTATGACATTCACGTATTTAATAGCCCAGACACCTTGATCTTAAGTTAATATTTTAAACTTTAAAGTCATATTAATAATAATTTATTGCATTGGCAAATAAAGATAAATGTGCTAAAAGAACCTTAGTTTTGTTTTTTATTATGCATATAATATGTGCATTCATTGAATCATGAAGGGTACAAATTGTTAGTGTGGTGTGTGTGTATTCTGCAATAAATTATTAGCATTAAACAAAGCAATGCCATATAGTAAGCAAGCGGAAATTTTAGGGAAGGCCATATGTAACGCCAACTACCACACAACAAACTTGGAAACGAAATGAATTCTACTCTACACTGTGCTAAAAAGTTTCGGACCACTTCAATATTTCGAAAACATCACCTCTAATAAATAAATATATTTCAAATAACGTTTAAGGTACCTGCGGTCATTGTAACATGCTGCAAGAGTATCTGCAAGACCATGAAAGACGCAAGAGGTCTTACCGAGAGGCATGCGTAGTTGCGCCCATTAGATCGACTTTTGCAAGTCTCTTGTATTTGCATCTTATAGGTTCTGTTCGATATTTCTGTTAGTGCAACGTTAATTATTATGGGGAAAATTGAATTATTTCAGGCCTGCCAGACCCTATAAAAATCATCATGGCAGCTGATGATTTATTGGTTATGTTTGTTTATTGTTTATGTTCTTCTTTGTTTTTCTTTGAAGTGTGGGACAGGTTCTGATACATAAGTAATAATTATGATAATGTCAAATGTTACCAGATGTTTTATTTTTCATTAGTTTCAACATGTTTTATAGGATTCAAGAAAACATAGTATTGTACTGATTAAATAAATGTAAGCACCTACTTAAAACGAAATAAATAAATATCTGTTTAACCTTAAAAAAAAAGTCTAATACAAATTTGATGTGAAATGAATAGGGAAGCCAATATTTGACAATACTTGCCTGGTATTCTTGTCGCCAGTCTGACGATGCATCACCTACATATCGTAATGTACCTAGGTAAAGCCTGTTCGGAGATATAAGAAAGTTACACTTTGCCTTTGAAAGGGATTATCCAAGGATGGTCATAAACAAACAATGAATGAATGAATAAATGCAGGTAAATTATGGTCCGTACTTAAAAATGTCTTAAAGTAAACTCCAAGTTCGGAAGACGTAATTTCATTATTAAAGTAATAGTTTGGTAATTTTAAACCGATTTTTACCTGATTCAAAATAAGAGAGTTAATCCCATAAAACAAATTATGTTCTAAAAACTGTACATATAGCCACTCTAGTTAGTTTTAAGCTTAGTAATTATTCTTACTTCGTGTGTAATACAGCGTTTGTTTAATCGTGTGTGACTGTGTGAGTCATGGAAAATATGTGCGAGCCCAATGTATCTCAGGAGATAACCCCGTCGAAAAGCAGAAAACACTTTTCTGTGGAAACTAAGGAATTTTATAAACAATGTTTATTCAACTCTTATTGAACGTGCGGTCAGCAAGCAAGCAGCGTTAGAGGAAACGGCCACATTAACAAAAATTCCAACATCAACTGTATGGAAAATTGTGAACAATCCCATTTTAGCGAGGAAAAAAGAACCGATACTGGCATTCTTTTCAAAGTAGATGGAAGTGATCAAGATATAATACGGCGTAAAATTTACAAGTTATATGAGGAACAAAGCGTGCCTACATTAGATAATTAAATTAAGAGGCTTGAAAAAGATAAATCCGGCGTTAAATGTGGCAGAACAACGTTATGGAAGTGTATCCAACACATGGGTTTTAGATTTAAAAAAATTAACAAAAGACAAGTTTTAATAGAATCCAGTAGAATTCGGGAATGGCGATCCGAATATCTACAAAAAATTGGGATATTCAGAGATCAGCAAAGGCCGATTATTTACTTGGATGAAACCTGGTTCGACACATATGACACCCGGGAAAAGGGTTGGGTTGACTCAAGCGGCAAGTGTAAAACAAGCGCGCAATCAAAAAGAAGTAAACGAATTACGATTTTACATGCTGGATCTAAAGACGGATGAATTCCAAATGGACTTTCTCTGTCTGCAAAAAACATTAAAGATTCTTCTCTGGATTACCATGAGGACACCTGCTGATTTATTTGAAGATTGGTTTAAAAACAAGCTAATTTCAAGTATACCTCCGAATAGCGTAATTGTAATGGACAAATGACACAAATAATAATTAGAACAGATGATGATAGCAATAGTGATATTGATATATTAAGTGAATAATTATTATAAGTACCGAATAATTTGTATATTTTTGTAATCATAAATACAATTTTTAATAATAAAACAACTTGTAATTTCACATTTAGACAAATAAAATATTATTTAATGTCTTACTTATTTTTATTACACACCATGATTAAGTTCTTAGCAATATACGGACCTGTTTGGCCATATTTAAATTTCTTTCCTAATAGGGATCAGTTAGTCACTTTCTTATATCTCTGAATAGACTTTATATTAAATTATAACATTTTTTACAAGCTATTTGTTTCAACATCTTCTTCTATCTCGCGCTGTGTCAGAATAGTCGGCTCTACCTAACATCCACATATAATATTTAATTAAGGCATTATATTTTTTCCTGGAAAACTTAACGAATGAAAAACGGTTATTTACCTTTTCTAATATCGAAGTGACGTTCTGGTTTTTGTCAATCAATAAAATTTGTGTAATTTGCAGTAATTAGCATTAAGGTTCCGTTTATTTAATGTTAACAAAACAACAGTAATTTCCAGTTATTTTGCTAATGGGTCAAGGAGTCAGTGTATTACACATATTAAACACCCGCCTCTAAACGGCTAATAAAAATTGACCTTAAATTCTTTTGCAAATTTTTACAAAACTGTTCAAATTGACATTGCATACAAATTAAGATAATCGATAATTTTTAATTTATACTATTTTTTCTGGCCTTAAATTTGTACAGCTGCTGGCAGATTAAACTTTCATGTAAAGATGGGATATAATTAAGATGTGTACTATTATTTGCAAAAAACTTTAAATCTTTTAGAACAAAATCTACGACTTATTACAAATGCACCTAGACATACACCTACAAGAGACAAGAGTACTATACAATGACATGCACATGGAGACACTAAAGTCTGTGCGTTTTAAGAAGTCCGATATCGGATTAAATCACCAAGGGACGTTATCGCTTTTAAAACAGTAAGTCGGTTAAGTTACAGTATCTTCGTACCTTCGCTATACTTGATCACACCGAACATCCCACTGGTTTACTGTATTCTATTGCTGGGCGAAATCAGAGGTTTCAAAACAAAATTATCTTAGAATTACGCGTTGAGCATAAATAATAATTAAATAGATAATTAAATTATTTTGCTATTATTATAGTTAAATCTATATAATAATCGCTATTTTCCAAGAACCAATTAAAATTTGCTCAAGTGCGGGATGGTTAAATATGTTAAAGATTTTGTCAGGTATATACTTTTCCGATAATGACATTATTTTGGGATTATTATAATTAAATCTTCATAATAATTACTATTTTCCAAGAAATAATTAAAATATATGTAAAAATATCGGTAAGCCTAGCGTTATAAAGTTATGGGAGGAGGCGCTTAGCCAAGCGGGCAAAGAAGAATGGCGGAAATGCATTGAACACAGAAAAAATTATTTTTGAATCTTATGAGACAGAACAGGTTATAGACGAAGTAAGACCGTTAATTATTACGAATGATGATGATGATGATGACGATGATGTTGATTCTGATGAGTCTGAAAGCATGGGTGAAATTTCAAATGCAGAGGAAGACTACTTTTAGTAGTACCTATTTACAAGTAGGTACGTTCTGTCGCAAGACTACAAAATCGGTTCTTTTTAGAACCAAAACTTTATAAAAAAGAATTCGTAAAACTAATTTGTCTGAATACTACAAAAGCTAAAAAATTATTATTTTTCTTTACCTAAACTAATTTTTTATTTACTTTAAATTATTTTATTTAGAAAATGTAATTCATCAACATCCAAAATTACCTTCAATATAATTTATTGTTTGAGAGCCACCGACATAATGCTCAAGAGGTTTTATGGCTTAGCGGACTTCTTAAAACGCACAGACTTTAGACGAATTTCTTGACAAAATATTTACAAAATATTACGCATAGATGAACGTTTCGAACAATATTCTTATCACTCAGTCACACACTCACGCACCACACCAAGCTACATATTATAGGCTTCCACGCGACTGGCTTTCACCTTAATAAAAACAAGCTGCACTAGAAAATTATAAAAATATCATTAGGAAAATAAGAAAAGCATAACATATTAACATACAATCAACAAAGCAGCCAAAACAATAAAATTGGCAATACCCAAAAGTTGTTCTAAAGAGAAGTACGATAAAGAAAAGGCGTTAAAGATGAAGATCTAACTCAATGTCCAAATTTAAGTCAATAATAAATTTGCAAATCCGCAACATGACTAAAATATATGATGTTCGTGTTAAAAGTGTCATTTCATTTGGCTACGCTCGTTATCCAATTTACCTTCTCACAAAATAAATACTTTTCTAACACGCTCATCATACCGGGTGATGCATGGCTTAGGCTTAGTTGAACATAGGCAATCCCATGTAAATTTTAAGGTGGCTAAATATTGGCTCCCCTGTACATTTTGGAGAAAGATTGTATTATAATCTCTTAAAGAGGCCGATATATTAATCCCATGTGCCAAGTTTGAATAAGTTTTAATAGGCCAATCCGAACTTATTCAATTAAATGTGATGGCAAAATTACAAAACTTTCATAGTATATTCAATTTTACCTTATTACAAGGATGATTAAAAGTCTAAGAAGTCATCGAAAACCGCAAGTTAATATCTATTTTCAATCCGGAGATATCAACAACAATAATCATAATTACGGAACATTATGATTTTATTTTCAAGTTGCCAATGCAAAGGTTTTTTTAAGAGTCAAATAGGCCTTGAAAAAACAAAATATGAATTGAAACTGTGCACGCGTGTCACCTTTCATTATTACGTCAAAATTTTTGTCGTGCCAACAATGTTGTGTCGTATTTGATTTTCAAAATGCCTGTTACTTGAAGAAGCGGTTGACATCATTGCGGTGTATTTTGAATGTTTGGGAAATGCAACAATTGCTGAACGGGTTTACGCAGTACGATACCCTCAAAGGCGCCGATAGGACAGTAGAATGTTTAATCGTTTAGCTAGCCGTTTTCGTACTACTGGAAGTATTCGTCGCCCTGTATATCGCAGACGCCGCCGAGGTCGAACCGAGGAAAACATTGTAAATGTTTTGGCATATGTGAAATTTAATCCACAAATTAGTATTAGATTAATTGTTAGAGACTTGGGCGTTACTCGCTCTACTATGCATAGGATTTGATTAGAAGAAAGGTAAGTAATTATATCTAGATGTTATAAGTTATAACTCTTAAATAGTTTAGACTAATGCCCATATTTCTCTTAATAGTTTTCAAGTCAATGTTGTAAGTATTTCTTTAGGCTACATCCCTACCATATTGTGCTCCACCAGGCTTTGACCCCGCAAGATTATGAGAGAAGATTGGATCATTTCTATTGGTTGCTCAATATGATATTGGAAGATAGAAATCTCCTCTCCAGAATTTTTTGGACTGATGAAGCTACTTTCCATAGTAATGGAGGAGTAAACCGCCATAATACGCATTATTGCTCGCGGGATAATCCCCATTGGATGCGGGAGGTGCAGCATCAAGGAAGATGGAGTGTCAATGTCTCGTGCGGCATTTTGGGTGGCAGAATAATGGGACCGTTTGTATTTAATGAGTCGCTTACTGGGCAAAGATTTTACATTTTTTAAATTACGAACTCCAAATTCTTCTCGAAGATGTGCCCATATGAATATTCGCAGAACTATGGTTTTCCAACACGATGGATGTCCTGCACATTTTGCGGCAAACGTTCGTCAATTTCTTGACGACACATTTCCTGCAAGGTGGATAGGAAAAGGAAGTATATTTCCGTGGCCTGCCAGGTAATATTATAGGATATATTGTGATACTGTTAATGAAAGTGGTAATTTCTATTTTAGATCATCTGACTTAATATGCCTAGATTTTTATCTATGGGGGAGATTGAAGGATCTTGTTTTCGTTACCAGACCCACCACAAGGGAAAACATGATAGAAAGGATAATGGATAGCAGCCACCGTATCCCTATGGCAGAGGTGGAAACTGCAGTATTATCAACCAGGGAGAGATTGGAGTCGTGTATACAGAACGATGGGCGATAATTTGAACATTTAGGGCGCCACTGAGAATTATTGTCGTAACGATATATTTGCTTGAAATATACGTACCTTCATATTTTGTTTTTCCAAGGCCTATTTTAAAAAAACCTTTACAATGGCAACTTGAAAATAAAATCATAATGCCCCGTAATTATGATTATTGTTGTTGATATCTCCGGATTGAAAATAGATATTAACTTGCGGTTTTTGCTGACTTCTTAGACTCTTAATCATCCTTGTAATCAGGTAAAATTGAATATACTATTATATTTACAATTATGGAAAAAACGCGCAATGTTTGTGAAGTTGTAAGGCAGCGCCCCCTAGCGCCTAGTGTAAAACACATATTGCCGTAGTTCATAAGATGATATATAAAGCGAGAAAAGCCCTTTTTAACAAAACTAAGTTTACTAAATTATGTTAAGCCAGACCGGAGTTATCAGCATTTATTACAAATAATGTTCAACGTTCCCCCACCACTTTATTGGAAAAGTGACGAACACGTTCTATAGGTGAATTTTATTAATAAATCTTCGAAATATACAAAAATGTTATTTTCGGGATACCCTAACTAGGCGACTTTTAAGGAAACTTCGTGATTCATATTTACCGTTACTGTTGCGCCCTCTAGCGCTACTTTGAGAAACTTGAAAATAATTTCCAGCAATTTCTCATGGCCACTTTACCTCATATATTTTTTTTCCGCAAGCCATACGACTAACACTTTCTGAGATACGGCCGACAGCCATTATTAGTGGAACACCCGGTACAATGTGTGTACACAGGAAAGTCTTGCAATAATCAATTTTGGCAACTTAATTCTACTGTACTCTAAATTTAGTTCTGTGTCTTCATCTAAATTTATTATTAAGGGTTGAACTGTTCAACATTAGTACTCAGACAGTACACAGATAAGAATTTTCCACCCTTATTAGATGTTGTGTACAGTTTTTCCAACTGTCTGCAGAAATATTACTTACTATGTTTTTTATTAATTCTAGTGAATAGAAGTAATATTTCTTCTAATATTTAATTTTACCTCGTGCCATATTAGTTTGATTGTATTAAATATACAAATATACAACAGTGAGGGGGAAGACGCAACAGACAGTTCGGAACAAATCCATTAAGTAAACCTGGGTGTATTATTGTTATTATTTTCCCTTTATTTGAAGAAGCCTTGGTTTGAATTATTTTTGAAAAATCATTCCATCCTTTTCTTGCAGTGTTATGTGTATCGAACCATGTTTCGTCAAGGTAGATAAATGTTTGTTTCGTCGTTGGTAAGCCTGTTTTCTAGGCTAACCAGGGTAGGTGCAGAATGTTCTTCATACATTTGATAAACTTTCCTTCTTAATAAATCTAAATCATTCTCGTCAATACTTCTAAAAATGTGCCACAGCCGCCGCTTCGCTTTTTTCTGGGAATAATGGGTTTCACTAAGTACGTATTAAATATCTAATCGACGAAGACTGAGGTCGCGAGTATTAAAATTCTAATCACTTTGTATTGTGCTTGCACATAAATTAGAGCCAGCAAAAGATATTTGTAATAAAGGATTTACGGCCTTTAATTTGGTACCTCACTCGACCAGATCGACTATGGGGATCGATTGTTTATTAAAAAACTCTTCTTTGGGCGCAGCAAAGTGGGTTACTACTTAAACTACTAGACCAAAAACGGCTAAATTTCCAGCAAAATCCCTGTTATACACATACCCATCCCAGTAATTCCTGCAACAAAGAATTGCAACAATACCTAATCGTTTTTCCCCACTAAGTACGGCCACCAAACACACCTGAGTTAATACCTGGTGATTGTTCATTTCTGGTCGAGTCAAGTTAGTACTAAACGGCTACTCGACCACGTAACGCTATATTAAATGACCTCGTCGCGCGGTATTCACTGTGAATGCGAAAAAGCGAAATAGTGAAAAGGCCTAGTGCTTTATCCCGTATCGTGCCTGACTATAGTGAAGTACCATGACTGTGTCATATGGCGGGCTGGTACCGAACGGGAGTACCTTTGGGTGTTTTTGGAAAGTCCTAGGAATGTAAGTTATTAATTTGTATTAGGTACTATAAAAATATTTAGGTATTATTATAAAACAAAAAAACCTTTGGGCCATATTTATTTTAAAACCCAAAATGAAAAAGCGAAATTAAATAGAAATTGCAAAGCAGACCTATAGATAAACCAGAAAATAAGTAGTTTGTAATCATAATATTTGCACTGACCTATTTACAAGGTGTCCGGAAAATACGTGTACAAAGATGACTCATAAACGGCTAAAAGTTCGAAAAGCATTAGAAAAATTTGTCGTCTATAATTGAAACGAAATATCTCAGAAAGTATTAAACTTATTTAAAAGCGATTAGAAGTATATTAGGGCTTACTATTTGTCTTAGGGTAGATTGATTAGATTTGGTCTATATACATTTTATTTTCACAATACAGGGTGGTAAATGAAACAGTGCAAATTTATCAAAATTTCTTGGAGACACCATTTTTTTTCAAAAATCCTTTTACTTTATTTCTGAGTTTTAGAAGAATCACTGGTTTAATTGACGGCTTGTAGGGTTTTTCAATAAAGGCTGTAGTTTTACAGTAATTAGAGTTGAGAATTGAAGGAATTTTCCATACTTTCAGTGAAGTCAAACTAATGCAAATGATACAATTCTCAAAGTCTTCCTCCACATTTAAACTGTGCATTATTTCATCTAAATTAAAGTTTAATTCAAATTCGACACTTTATCGTATTTCATCGCCCTGGCTCGCAGTTATTCGAAAAAGGGGATTCGACTTATTGTTACTTCCAAGTCCTTGGCTTTTTTCGTGTTTTAAAAACATTTTATACAGGGCGAGAAAAAGTATAGTTTTAATATTTCAATAGCAATTATGCGTTGTGTTTTGATTTTCCTTATTTTTAACTTTTGAAATATCTTCAGACTTATCATCATTTATGGTCGTAAATGTTATTTTGTTAATTAATTTTTACTCTTTTCTTGCCAATTTGCTGAAAGTTTTATTCTGCAGAATTATTGACTTGGCAATAGAGAGGCCTGGAGATAATTTTTTCATTTTCATATATAACAGGGTAGTTTTGCCACTTAAGTTAATTGCCACATTAATGGGCATCTGGGATTAATATATTACACAACTGTTCATATCCACTAAATCTATATACAATATCATGGATGGTTCATTATTATTTCTAGAATAATATTCATTTTAATTACGTAAATTATTAATATTATAAGAAGGTGATAGACTACGAAATATTAGTTCTAGGCGCCCTCTCAATAAACTCTGAGCTTGTTCGATTATCTCTTCCAAGTAACTAAAAAAGAAAAGTTTTATAAAAAGTAAAACAAAATTTCGAAACAATACTTTATTATAATCAAAATTTAAATTACATACATATGCTTACATTTTAAACCCTTTAAGACAGTGTCTTGGACACTGGTATCAAGGATAGTACTAATAACTAAAGCAACAGTGAAAACGCAAAAGAAAAAAGAAAATACAGTCTAGTCAATCATATTATACATTGTTTCTACCATCTACTTATAATTTACAAATTATGTTTTATTAATTCAAATTAATTCAATTCAAATGACCCAACCCAACCTAACTTAAATGTTGTTTTAGTAACTTTTTAAACGATATCGTTTTACCAACCGACCTGATGTTTTGAGGTAGTCTATTATATTCCTTGGACGCCTGATATATAGGGTTATATAACCCTTTATTTGTTCTTATATTATCTTGGTAAATATTAGAATGTGTTCTTGTACAATAATCGTGAACATTCTCAGAGAATATAATATTAGAGTTAGATTTTTGTTCACTATTTACAACCTTAAACATAAATTTTCCCTGCTCCAATTGCATTAAGTTTTTTAGCTTAAAAACACATAGCTCTCTATACACATCATCTGTGTGTGCTAGGCGCTCATAACCGAACAAGATCTTTAAAACTTTATTCTGTAGTATTTGCATTTTATTAAAGTCAGTCTTACTACAATTTCCCCAAACTGGGATTAAGTACCTAAAGTGAGATAAAAAGTAAGCGTTATATATATCCATTCTACTTTTGTAAGGCAAATAGTTCCGACATCTGTACACAGCACCGACCATTGGAGCAATTTTATTCGTCACATGACACATATGCTCTTTCCAATTAAGATTTTCGTCCAGGATTAAGCCAAGGTATTTTATACTAGAAACTCTCTCTAAATAATTATTATTTAATTTAATTCGTGGTTCTCGGACCACCTTATTCTTTTGTTTAAATAGAATAAATTTTGTTTTTGTTACATTAATTTTAAGTTTGTTGTTTAATAACCAGTTATTATATAATTCAAGATCTTCATTTACACATCGCTCTAGGTTAGTTTCGTTCTCGTCTGTGTATAGCAGTACTGTGTCATCAGCAAAGGTGTAGTATCGGGCACTTAAACTTGCACATCTAAGACTTAGCACATGTAGGGAGTACAGCAGAGGTCCAAGTACTGAACCCTGCGGCACTCCACACTCATTTGTCTCCATTCCACTACAACACCCATCCAATTTTACATATTGCTGCCTATTGGTCAGATAGGATTTAATTAAAGTAAATATTGTTCCCCTAAAACCCATATTTTTTAACTTTTTTAGTAAAAGATCTATGCTGACAACATCGAACGCCTTTTTGAGGTCAACGAAAACAGCCACCACTATTTTTTTTTATCCAATTCAGTTGATATTCTATTTACAAGATCCATAGTTGCACTTAAAGTATTACTATTTTTAATAAAACCATATTGGTACTCATCTACGCTAATATACTTATCTATAAAACCTAACATACGTTTTTTTAATATTTTTTCTATAATTTTAGAAAAAGCGCTTATAACACTAATAGGTCGATAATTATCCATTTCCTCCTTGGAACCTGACTTAAAAATGGGACTTACATTACTAATCTTAAGGTCATCCGGAAAAATACCGGAAGTGAGAACATCATTCGTCAATCTTGTAAGAATACCAATCAAATCATCCCCCAAATTACATAAGTCATAGACCGTCACTTGATCATGACCTGGGGCAGAGTTACGTTTTAAATCGCAAATAACATTTCTCACCTCTAGTTCGGATGTTAACCTCACATATAAACTATTTTGACAATGGACTTCCTCAAAGTTATGAATATTTGGCGCCAAAGTCTGGATATCAAAGTCAATATCCCTAATTATACTTTTACCCACACTAGCAAAATGATTATTTAATGCACTGGCAATTTCCAGAGGGTCCTCAATTAAAATATTATTTGAATTTATTGCACCAATACTAGTTTTATTGTTTTTATTTTTTACTAGTTCATTAATTACCTTCCACTGCTTTCTTGTGTCGCTACCGACCTCATTCCATCTGTTTATGAAATGTTGGTTTTTTAATGATTTTACTTTATTATTAACACTATTACGAAGTCTTCGGAACTCACTAATCAGATTACCATTGTTATTGTTTCGCATTTTTTTGTACACTCGGTCACGTTCCTGCATAAGTTCAAGGAGTTCCCTTGTGATCCACGTATTGTTTCTTCGACATTTTACAACCCTTTCATATTCGGCTTCCCACTTACATATTTTTATAATATTTACAAGTTCTTTGAATGTGCCAATATTTTTGTTGTTCGTTTTTTGTTGGAATGACCTCTTAAATTTGTTATGATTTATAGCTTTAAACCTATGGACCACTCTAGGCTGGTGCACCTTAACTTCCTCTTCTATGTTTATTATAAGTTTTTCATGGTCAGATAGTGGATTGGGTTCCACCTCAACTGCGCATCTGTGTTTATACTTTTGGTCGGCTATTATATGATCGATTATTGTTTGGAAGTTGTAAGTTACTCTTGTAGCACTATTTATATTTATGGTATTCCCAAGAGCGAAGTTATTAAGTGTTAAAGTATTTTTGTAGCTTCTGACTTCAATATTATTACTATCTAATAGGTCCAGGTTAAAATCGCCGATTATAACATGATTTTTGGGATACTGCGTCATAATGTTCTCCATATATTCCATCATTTCCGGAAAGGGAAATGATGGCGGTCGATACACTACACTTAGTTTAAGGTCATTGTGCCCGACTCTTACACATATCCAACTAAATAGGTCTTTGATACTGGATCTAGCCATCTCCTTATATAACAAATTGTTTTTTATGTATAAGGATACACCTCCTCCTCTTTTTTCTCGACATGAATGTATCGCCTGGTATCCCTCTAGTTCAAACAGTGAAACTTCATTTTCGGATAGCCATGTTTCGCTCAATAATAATAAGTCACACTCGTAATTGGTTAACATTCCCTGCAATTCATCTAATTTGTTTCGTATACTTTGTATATTGATATAAACTAATCTTAATAATTTCCTTTTTATTAGTTTTTTAAATCTTCCTCATTGTTAACAAGTATGACCTTGCCATTATCTTCCTTTCTTAAGAGTATGGTACCATTTCTGACCCATAAGTACTTGTAATTATTCTCTTTCTTAAATATTTGTGCCTTCTTAAATAATTCCAAATTTCTCTTGGTCAGGTCGTGATGAAATTAAAGTGAATATCAAAAAAAAATCACGAATTCATCCATCTAGCGCCTTCAGCACAAGGCATTCGCAATATAATAATATAATTTAAGGAAAATATGATATTTTTAAAATAAAAAAGTTGGTTAAATTGTTTACCCAGAGCATTTTTTGACGAACCAAAAAACCTAACAAGTAAATTAATATCAACAACCCCCTTGGATGGTAATTTTTTACAGAATACGATACTTTCCTTAATCAGGAAAGTAAGCTGAAGACGTCATTAATGTTAAATAATAATTATAAAAAAAATGTAAATGATCGCTTGTTAAGTAAACCCTATAGCAATCCCAAATTATATTGATTTTACGAATACAATAGTTTCTTTATCGACCTAAGTAAAATGTCATTACTGTTAAATAAAATTATATCTTCCACAAAAAGCAGTTTTGTCATTTACACCCCCTAATAATCTTAAATTAAAATTATTTTATCATTATAACAAAAAAAGATTCTGAGGTTAGAAATATTTCAGCCATAAGTGCATGTGAGAATAATTTAAAATGTGCGCGAAAAGTAGCCAGTAAGATTCAGGGTACAAGGAAGAAATGTGAAATCCATACCGGGGGCAACTTGATACAAGTTGCAAATGATTTTAACATTTATTTTTCCATCGCAGCTCCAAATTTCTTAACTCTAGCTAGAAAATAGACGATCCCCATAAAATTGTCAGACTCACAAGGAATCTTAAATATAGTTAATAATCTAAAAAACGAATTTAGTAGTGGACATGATGAAATATCAACTTCTTTAATCAAGTATATGATTCAGCCAATTGTGAAGCTCCTCGTTGACACAGTAAATAATACATTAAAGTGCGTATTATTTCCTGACCAACTAAAACTAGCCATTGTAGTCCCTATATTTAAAAAAGGTGATGGAACAAAGGCTGAAAATTACCATCCCACTAGTCTGCCCCATCATTTCCCTAAATTTTTGAACAGATAATGGGTCACCATATTATGGAGTTCATGTTAACGCACGGTCTCTTTAACGGGGTTCAACACGGATATTTAAAAGGCAAGTCGACTTAGGCAGCAGTGTTTCAGTGTATTGACCGGATTTCAGGGTCTTGAATGACGGAATGATAGCAGAAATAAAACTAGGAATACCACAGGGAAGTGTATTGGGACCTTTACTATTTATTATCTATGTAAATGATAGCTTTCTATCGAAAACCACTGTACATTAACTAATCATGCGGATGATTCCAATCTTCTTATAGTGGCTCCAAGTTTGCCAAGTCTTAATATAAGAACTAAACGAATAATGATGGGAGGAGATGAATGGTTTGCCAAAAATAAGCTTGTGTTAAATCATCAATACAAAGCTTATACTATTTGAAACCACGATATTTACATTGAAAGAAATGGAACATATCGTTGTAAATGATGGTCAACTGTCAATAGGGTATGTTACTTTACGCATTTTAGTTACATATCTGGATAGGCAAACATGTAAAATGGTCTACTATGCAAATTTATGAAAATGGAATTATTCTGTATGGGAAATGTAGGGACGTTAAACGATTGTTTATAAGTCAAAAAGGAACAATGTTTGGTGTCAGTTTCAGAGAAAGTTGTAGAGGCAAATTTAAAGAGAACGATATTCTTACTGTCCATGCAGTGTTTTATTCTTTTTTCAGAAGAGCCTTGTTTCGATACAGTGGATCAAAAAATTAATATCAAACAAGAACGATAAGCTATACCTTCCCTAAGCATAAGTTGACATTGTACGAAAGTGGTGCTTATTACACCTGTATTAAACTATACAAGATATATCAAAACTTGTGACAACATTAAAAACGTTAAAAGGAACGTATTTAATATACTAAAAGACATTGAACCGTATAATATCGAAGAGTATTTTTGTAAATTAGTAAGTAAACTTTGCCTACAATATCTGACACAGTTTCATTTTATGTTGTATAATGCAATTTTGAAATAAGATTGTTTATTATTATTACTTCAAAAAAAATATACTTAAAAACAAATTATAAAATCACTACAAAACCGAAAAACTCGTTAACTTTTGTTGCTTTAAACGAAACAACAAACTGGATATAGAATACAATAAATCTCTAAAATGGGAAGATACAGTAAAGTTGGATATAGCATAATTTTATATTCTGATGATTTATAGAACATGATAATTCTTTAAACCTGCATAGAACAAGATAACTTGAGCTGGTTTTAAATATGATAGGATATAGTTCATTTTACTAGAGAAAAAAACGTTGATAGTTGCCTTTTTTAAAAAATGTACACACTGATTTTAGCATAATATACAGGGTGTTTCAGAAGGACGGTATGTAGCTTAGGGAGTGATTCCATATGATATTCTAAGAGAAGAAGTTTATATAAACATGTGTCCGGAGTAGGCCCGTTTTTGATATACAGGGTGTTAAGGTTTTCTTAAAAAAATGGGTTTTAATTTTTTTAAATATCCTTTTTTCGATTTTATTCAAATTTAGTACCATCATTAATAAAGATAAGGGGCTTAATTAGCCCTAACTAGATAAAATTCTTTTTTCTGATTTTGATATTTTTTTTCGGATTTGCCAACTAATAATACATCTTTATTGTTTCCTAAATTGTTTTCGTATCTTGCTTCGTTCTAGAAAGACAACATAAGAACCACTTTATTGCATGTACTGGGTGTCCCACCAAGAATGGAATATTTCGCTGACTTCTTAGACTTTTAAGCATCCTTGTAATCAGGTGAAATTGAATATACTATTACATTTACAATTATGGAAAAAACGCGCAATGTTTGTGAAGTTGTAAGACAGCGCCCCCTAGCGCCTAGTGTAAAACACATATTGCCGTGGTTCATAAGACGATGTATAGAGTGAGAAAAGCCCTTTTTAACAAAACCAAGTTTACTAAATTATGTTAAGCCAGACCGGAGTTATCAGCATTTATTACAAATAATGTTTAACCTTCCCCCACCACTTTATTTGAAAAGTGACGAACACGTTCTATAGGTGAATTTTTTTAATACATCTTCGAAATATACAAAAATGTTATTTTCGGGATACCTTAACTAGGCGACTGTTGAGGAAACTTCGTGATTCATATTTACCGTTACTGTTGCGCCCTCTAGCGCCAGTCTGAGAAACTTGAAAATAATTTCCAGCAATTTCTTATGACCACTTTACCTAATATATTTTTTTTCCGCAAGTCATACCACTAACACTTTCTGAGATACGGCCGACAGCCATTCTTAGTGGGACACCCGGTACAAAAAAAATCATCAAAGTTAATTAAAACATTTAAATTCAAAATAAAATAATTATTTTTAATAATGATACAAAAAAAAATGCAATAGTTAATCAAAGCAAATGTTGAAAATAGCCACCTTCTGACAAAACGCACGATTGCGACTGATTTTTTTCACTTTAACACCCTGTATATCAAAAGCGGGGCAACTCCGGACACATGTTCATATATGAACGTTTTCTTTTAGAATATCATAAGAAATTACCTTCTTAAGTTACATACAGTACTTCTGGAACACCCTGTATGTCCCAATTTGCCCAAAAATGGATATAGAACAAGATAATTCTAGACCAGCGAAATGTTTACCAAATTACAGACAAAGGCCTTTGCTGTTGACATAGTATAATAGTAGAATTACAGCTCTGTAAGGGATGTTGCAGTGATTGTATATAAATAGGACAAATACAGATAATCTCAAAAACTAACCTGAACAATGCTAAAAAAAGTATTATGGAGATTTTAAATATAGAGAAACATGTTAAAATAATTTAATTATTTATACTTGTACTTTAGTAATAGAACGAATATTATGTCCTGTATCTACTTTTTTGTTTATATTACCGCGTATTGTTACGATATAACAATAAATATTGCAAAACCAGGTAAAATCCAGTTAAATTGATTCCTTTGTTGTTTATTGCAATTTGCGGTGATGCTGTAAAACGCTTGCTCCGATTTTTGAAATAAAAAAATTACCTCCTAAAACAACATCCCAAATTTAATCTCCATGAAGGTTAAAACCGAGTGATGTTAAAATTAGTTCTCCCTCATGTATCTACTGCAAACTAAATTTTCTGACAAATCAATGATAGGAACAGTACCTGAAAAGACATGTACTTTGTCAACTACCTGAATCATAATATCTCATTGTTCGATTTGACTTGTAAACACTAAAAACAAATAAGTTGCAACATCACGCCACGACCACAAAAGTAATTAAGAGTTTATCTATTACTTTTTAATGGAGACTCGCATAGTATATTGTGTTACATAGTTAAGAATAAATCTAATTGTTTGTATTGTTTCTATTTGCTAAAATATGAAGTTAATGGTTTAGTATTGAAAAAAGCGATTACATAAATATTAATAAAATAATAGAAATTTTGTCGAAGATAAATAAATATGAAAGATAACAAAAATTTGGCATTTCATCATTGTTTATCAATAATCAATGTTGGCCTAACAATTATTGTAAGAGATTTGTTATTTTTGACAGCCGAGTAGGTTGACAATTATCAAAGCTCACAGAAATATTTTATATAATATTTGCAGAATTATACCGTTGACTTACTGCCATAAATAACCTACCTGATTAAATCCTATTGTATACAACCTCTTCAAAGCTGAATAAATGGGATCAGGGTCGGCTTGAAAATGTACCTACACCACATGATTTATTTTTATAATTTAAAATAAATAGACAGGTATTTTTAGTTTTAGGTACCTATAATAAATGTAAAATAATGATAACAATTAATGATAATTGAAAATAATATAATTTCATAGTATAACTATTAGGATAACAAGTACAATAAAAATTAATTAAATTCTTAAAAACTATTGACAATTTATTCAAAATTGAACTCTGTATCACTATCACTATCTTCATCTAAGCCTAAACTTATAATTAAGGGTTGAACATTTGTAATCACACAATTGTAAGAATTTTCCACCTTAAGTACATGCTGTACACAGTTTTTCCAGCTGTCTGCAGAAATTTTTCTTACTTCGTTTTTAATTAATTCTACTACAGATGCATTTAATGTAGGAGAAATATTACTTCTCCTAATATTGGATTTTAATTGGTGCCATATTAGCTCAATAGGATTGAATATACAATAGTATGGAGGAAGACGCAACACTGTATGTCCATTTTCTGCTGCAAGTTTGTCACACTCGTATTCCTTATTTATTTTAAAAGCTTTTAATACTTCTAGCAGTTCTCGTTTTTTGTAAATTTCTTCAAAATATAAATCATTTTCAATCATAAAATTTTGAATTTCTGCTTTTGTATTATTAGAATTGAGAATGATTTTTGCTTGCCGACTATGATAACTAGCATTGTCCATTACAATGACGCTATTTTCAGGTATATTTTTAAGGAGTTTATGTTTAAACCAATCTTTAAAAAGTCGTGCGTCGGTAGCTTGATGGTAATCTAAAGAAAAATCTGTTATGTTTTTAGCTGAAAGCAACAGACAATTTGGAACAAACCCGTTCTCTGAACCAGCATGTAATATTGTGATTATTTTGCCTTTATTTGATGGTGCCTTGGTTTGGCAATTTTTGGAAGAATCATCCCAACCTTTTCTTGGAGTGTCATGGGTATCGAACCATGTTTCGTGAAGGTAAATAATTGGACGATTTCTTTCTCTAAATTGGTTAACAGCTGTTAAATATTTAAGTCTCCATTCCCGTAAACGTTGAGATTCCATTAATGTTTGTCTTTTATTAATGCTTCGGTATTTAAAACCCATTTTATGCAATATTTTCCTAAGACTTGAAAGGCTACAAGAGATATTTGTTTCGTCTTTAATCAGCCGCTCTTTGAGGGAAATCAAAGTGGGTACAGTTTGTGCCTCATACATTTGGTAAATCTTTCTTCTTACAAAATCCATGTCATTTTCGTCAATGCTTCTAAATGTGCCAAAATCACTCCGATTTTTTCTAGGATTAACAGGTTTAAGTACTATGTCTCTTACCGAAGATAAAGGAGCTTTTGTCAAAGTAGACGTCTCTGCTAAAGCATCCATCGAATTAAAATTTCTACTCAACAAAAATTGATACACATTTTTAATTATTAGTTTGGCATCGGTAGATAAATGCTTTCTTTTAAAAATGACACTTGAAGATGCCCCCCTATCAGCACAATTCCAAGGACGCCACATTCTACCACTAATAAGCCCAAGTAAAAATTACTCGCCGGAAAACCACTAAAGACTAAAATTATTAAAAATCAGTTTGTATTTATATATCAGGCATAGGTATAAATTGAATTTGTATCTGGTCCGGCTCTACTCGAAAAGGTTTTAAAATTTGGGATTTCCTTATTTATTTTATGGTCAAAGGGATAATGAGGGTTTTATTGCAGTCTAAAGATCAACGATATAATTCTACAAATACTAGTTATGTTTACATTATATCGTTGACCTTTACGGCAATGAATCAACAACTGGACTAAACACCATTGTGTAGGTGCCAACATCTTTAAACCCCAATAAATGGGTGCAGGGCCGGTTTGAAAATATAGCTATCTACATATTGATTTGTTTTCATTTTGCATTAAAGAGACATTTTAAACCAAATGACAGTAAAGATCAATTATTATAAAAATATTTTGAGACATAATAAGTACAATAAAAATGAATGAAATACTGAAATACAGATTTATTCGTCGAAACAAAAATTAAGTTTTTAGAGTCGTCAAAAAAGTACAGGGTGTTCAGTTTTTGATGGTTTTATGGGGTCTCTCCGTTATTAGTAAAAATAGAGGGATACGGTTTTCGCAGCACTGTGCAATTTTTTTTTTGTGAAACAAAAGATGTCGCAATCAGAATTTTTCTAGTCCTCCTTGTTTTTCATATACGGGATGTTTTTGAAAATTTTACATTTTGGGACACCCCCCATTTTTACGTTACCCTGTAGCTTATCAAAAAGAAAATAAATGTTCTTTTTGTAGTTCTTTACGTAAAATGCAGTGACGCACTCAAATTTTTTCTACGTTTAATAGTTTCCGAGAAAAAGAACAAATTTGCTTTTATTTGAATGGGTCACCCTATATATTTTTTATTAATATAATTTAGTTTATAACAAGCGTCTAAGAAATATATAATACCTTATTTTTCTTTTTATTAAGTACGAAATATACGTTTTATTAAAAAAATATACATTTTTTTGTTAGTAGGCCATGACGGGTATTTAAAAAAACTATTACTGGTATGATAATTACTGCAGAAGAAATACATTTTTGACTTCTTAACCTAATTAGCAGTTTTATTTCAGTAAAAATAATAACAATGCATAAATCGAGTTGTGTTTTACTACGTAAAACATTAGAAACAAAAAAAGTTTATAGAACTTTCTCATAAATATTGCTCAAATTGTTCTTCAATATGCCTTAGACATGTTTCACACATAGTTCTTATTCGCCTTAATGAATTTAAAATAATAAAAGGCCGTGTTTGTAACTCCCTGAATGCTCTTTCAGTGGCATTTCTTAAATCTGCATTGTTTGTTATTGAATAGAATAAATTTAATTTTTAAGGCATCCCCACCAGAAGAAATCCAAAACCGACAAGTCGGATGACCTTGGTGGCCATCTTACAGGTCTATTAGTTCCAATCCAGTGGCCTGCGAAATTATTCTTTAAGTAGGCCTTGATAATTAGGGCATTGTGAGCGGGTGCTCCATCTTGCTGCAGATTGAAGTTATTGAGACCCGCTAAGGGCACGTCTTCTATTATTTCCGGCACAACGTTTTCCAGAATTTTCAAATATTCATTTGCATTAAGGCTGCCTTTAAATATAATATAAATTATTTTGCTTCCTAGTATAAAAAATGAAACGTTAAAGCCAAACCTGCCTTGTCGTTCGAGTGGAAATATTACATGCTGATTTTCCGGAGACCAAAACCTCGTATTGTGCCGATTAAATATATCAGCACTAGTAAAATGAGCCTCATCGGACTATACGTTCTTTCAAAATTATTTTCCCTGTTAATATTTTGTAAATACCAATTACAGAACTCTGTACGGCGCTGTGCATCACCAGGATGTAAGTTTTGTACTAGGTGGAATTTATATGGCTTAAAATTGTGTTTTTTTAGGATTGTTTGAACTCTTGATTTAACTACTCCGACCGAACCTTCAACCGTTCTGCACGAACTAGTTAGATTTGTTTCAATTGAAGCTAAAACATTTATTTCATCAGTCTCGCGGTTTTCCTTGCTGTAGATTTTAAACCGAGATTTAGAAAATGAACCGTGTTCAATTAAGTTTGATTTAATCCTTAGAAAGATTCTTTTACCCGTCTGTCGTCTTTCGGAATATCTACAAGTAATGTAAGAAATTTAATAAATTTTCATACAGATACTACAAAAAGGCGTATATTTACGTATTGAAATACACTTCTAATGCATCATCTGCATTTTCATTACAATGGACATAACAAACGAGCATGTCGTATTTTTCATTATTTTCAAAGTTTACATTTTCTGCCATAATTAGGACAAGCTGATTTTTTACTATTATTCAGATATTTTAAAACAACTTAGAGGACGTGAATACTCTAACAGAAACTAAAGAAGTTTTTAATATGACATAAATGACTGTGTTCTTTTCTTTTTTTAAATACCCGGCATGGCCTACTAACAAAAAATGTATATTTTTTAATAAAACGTAAATTTCGTGTTTTATATTAAAAAAAAAGGAATATATATTTCTGAGAAGCTTGTCATAAATTAAATTAGATTATTACAAAATATATAGGGTGATCCATTTAAAAAAAAGCAAGTTTGAGAAAATCTGAGTACGTCACTGGATTTTGCGTAAAGAACTACAAAAAGAGCATTTATTTTCTCTTTGATAAGTTATACGGTAACCTAAATATGGGGAGGTGTCCCAAAAAGTAAAATTTTCAA
The DNA here is from genome assembly GCA_963920685.1 of Polydrusus tereticollis. Lineage (NCBI taxonomy): Eukaryota > Metazoa > Arthropoda > Insecta > Coleoptera > Curculionidae > Polydrusus > Polydrusus tereticollis. Next base: position 32,042,692 of record OY987330.1, on the reverse strand, counting down.
AAACATCCCGTATATCAAAAATAAGGAGGACTAGAAAAATTCTGATTACGGAATCTTTTGTTTCACAAAAAAATAGCACAGTACTAGCACAGTACAAGTTATTATGATTAAAAGTTACAATGTTACGATTTAGACTACACACTAATGCAAGATTAAAATTAAGTTAAAGATTTAAATACAGTACAGCGTGTGTACACAGAGAAGTTTTACATTAATCAACTTCGGCCACTTAATTATACTTTACCCTAAATTTTGTTCTGTGTTACTATCTCTGTCTTCATCTAAAGTTATTATTAAGGGTTGAACATTAGTACTCATACACATAATATAAGAATTTTATAATGTTATTACTTAAGAGGAAAGTAAGAACCTGTATGAGCATTAGTGCTTGCAACGTAATTATACTGCTACAGACTTTTTTTTGTATATTGTTAAGAATGGAAAGTCTTCCGGGATTCATTGTAGTTAAACGCACAAGTAAACACCAAAATATTGCAAAAAGTGTCTATTGTACTGTGGTGGTATGTTTAAAGATGATCAGAATTGGGAAATCGACCATCTACATGTCTCACGTCGGATTTTTGCCCACACTATGCTTTATAATAACATGAAGTTTTGTTTTCCGGAAATGCCGACTAATTAGATAGATTATTCAAATGGTAGACTACATTCTTTTCCAAATTTAGTAAAATGATTCTGAAATTTGACAATTTTTTTGATACATAATAAATTTCTTTAGTCGATCATTTCGAAATACATATTTGAAAGGAAGTTTAAATTTTTAGTAAGTAATATTTAATAACTATGTAAGATTACTAGCAGTAGACTTTTTGACGTCAACTGGAATAGTTTTTGACAATTTTCTTAAAGAAATTTTCGGGTCTTCAATAACCGCTTGCATTACATTGAGTTGCTTTTCTTCTGTTGTGGACCATTTGTTGTGTTGCTTCTTAAATACATTTCGAGTAGCTTTAAATTTATTCATTACGTTTGCTTTAGTGGCGCTACATACCATTTTGTCAGATGAGTGCGGCTTCCCTAATAGGTTTATAGTGATCTCCGACGATAAGTACAATTTTTATTTTCTCCTGCAGCGTTAACCTTACAACCATGACGAAACTAACGAAAAACTCTTGTTAATAAGTCGAAAAATAATGAATGATTTTTGACTAACATGTCAATATTCGTTACTATAGTATTGCACATAGTTGTTGCGAAATTGTTGCAGGTAACTGTTAAAGGAATAAAATAAAAAATACATTCCAAAGGCTTTATGATGGTAGCCTGTAAATTAAAATATTTCAACGAAAAATTGTATCTGACCACGTTTTCTAGTCCTTAGTAAAGTTTTCTTATATCAATTTGCTCTAAAATAAAAATTGAGGGATACTTCCCTCTTTAACGTAATTCTGTGATTCTATATTTCTTGCCGCCCTGTACATGATATCCTAAGTTTTGATATGTCAACATTATTTGCGCATCAAGCAGAACTTTTTATAAAGAATAACTTTTTTTCGTAAAATCAACAATAAAGAAAATTCCCCTATGTCTAGCGTCTTAGCACACAAACTAATAATAATAAATGCTAATTTTTGATATTAAGAGTTAGCATGAAATTTAGTCAGGGGCGTTCTTACGGGGCTCTCTTAGTTTATTTATTCCTAATTTTTTTATAGGGCACATTTGGAAAATTTTAACCAAACATTATGATTCCGAAAATTTTTTACACAAAACAGATATTCTTGTAAAAAGTAATTGGGCCAATAGTTTAGCAGAAAAATTGATTTTAATATGATTAAATTATAGTATAATATATTATTCATTGTAGTTTATATCGATAAAAGGTTTTTATCCGTGACTTCGCATGCAGAGAATGTGTTTAAAATGATCTTTCTGTAAAGAAAAATGCTAATTCTGCAAAAAAACAATTTAGAAATATAGTTAATATCGATAAGAGGTTTATACCCGTGACTTAGTCTGCAAAGGACATACGCATTTAATATTTTTAAAATTTTTTCGGAAAAAAATATAGTTCATTTTGCCGAAAACAATTAAAAAAAAAATGTGTTTGTTCAGCCAGGACTGGAGGAGGTATGAGTTAGTAGTCAGAATTTACTATATATATTTTAATAAGTTGATTGCATCAGCAGAATCACAGTAAACGTTCTGTAATATAACAAGTTTATAAGATACGTATTGAATTGAACAAACATAATTGATTTAAAATTCATAAACAATTTAATGACTGGAATTGTTAGAACTTTTAGAAGTAGAATCGTTTCCAGGTTAGATTACTACTGGTGCTATAGGTGGTGAAACAGAATATCCATTTTCTGTTTTTATAATATGAGCTACGCAATTTTTTCATACATCGCTACTCATTTCGTTATTACCTGCCGAATATTATCAAGGACAACTGCACTTAAAATTAGAGATTGACTAATGAGCGATATTTTTTGCTGACAAGAGCAACACATTAGGTACAAAACCATCTTTACTTTCGGCATGATAACGCGTTTTCCTTTCGAACACGGTGTACCAAAAAGTATAATTTGTACTGTCTAACCAACCATACTTAACAACATCGTGAGTATCAAACCAAGTTTCGTCTAAATAAATTATACTTTTATCGGATTCATGGTACTCCTATATTTTGCGCAAAGTCCTGTCATAGTTCAATGATACGCAAGGATTCCGTTATAACCATTAGTTTGTCTAACTTCTTATGTTTAAAGCCACATTTTAACAAAATACTATACAATGTTTCTAAAGATTGGTACTTATAATCAGGGTAACATCGCAATTTATCACGAACTAGTTCTAAAGTTGGTACTATATTATCCTCGTAAAAGTTGTAAATGGTTGGCAGAATAAAATCCCTTGTAGTATTGTCAGCCGTGTTTTGATTTATTGGCTTGCGGAATGGAATGGAATGACCAGTTACAGTCCCCAAATTAATTACATTATAAGTTCTTATAAAACCCAAGTTGTGTTGATTCATTATAAGTACATTCTTGTACAAAGCACATTTTTAGTTTTTCCCGGATTTTCTTTATTTTTAAACACGCGTACATATTTAAAAGTACGCGTTAACATTGAACATGTGAATCTTTGTTTCTTAATTCTGGATTTATTTCGCTTTGGATGGTCGAGTCTGGCACCGACTCATTATATTCCTGCGATAATTCACCTTGATTTTCTGTCTCAAGTTGTCGCCAAAAAGCCACACTGATACAATAAAACATGGGTACCAAGTAAAAACTTACTTGTCTAAAACCACACAGTTGTAGCACAAAATGAAATATGTAAATTACAGTAAATCGTTTCAACCAGTCACGCCGCTGTCCGACTCCCAATATCGCATACCTCAAATAAAGCTAATAAGGATTCACCCAATTGGCAAAACCTTTAACTATTTGCTGTTCTTGTCTACAGCATAAAAATTTGTATTTATATGCTGCTTTATTAATTTTCCCACTCGGAAAAAATAGTTCGCACTTTAAATTTTTACTGGGCCTCGACGGTCTACTGCTGTTACGGTCCCTTTGAATCCCGGTCGAATCTTTTTTATGTCATCTGACTTTGGAAAAAGTATATCGAATTATAACATCAAAATAGTCTCATGACATACAAAGACTTTAAAGAGGTTAAAAAAGCATCAAGAAACCTATGGTTAATATTAAATTAAATTGACAGTGACGTTTTTACCATTTATTGATCAAGATCATTGATCAAATGCACAGTCTTTTTGGTAAGTTGTGTTTGTAAGGTGTAAATTTTAAAAGATGGCGGATTATCATCATTTGCGGAGTTAGCTGACGTGAATTTTACGTGTGGCAAAGCTAATGGTTGTTCTCGAGAAGCTCGCAGGTTGTATCAAGAATGTTTTCCAAACTATCAAAAAATTATTTATTAATTACATTAATTAACATCAACGATTAAGAGAAAATGGCACTTTTAGGCCAAATATAAATGATACTGGAAGAAGTCGTACTACTCGGACTCCACGAGCAGAAGAAAGAGTGCTGGAATGAGTTGCAGCCAATCCAGGTATAGGCACAAGAAAAGTTGCCTTACAAGAGGATATTCCTAAGAGTACAACAAGGAAAATTTTACATGAACAACTTCTTTACCCATACCACATATAAAGAGTTCAGGGGCTAAAATCTCGAGACCTACTTCCTTGGGCTCCGTTTTGTGAGTGGATGCAGAAAAAATGCTATTGAGACCGTATTTCTTTCAATAAAGTCTTGTTTACTGACGAAGTAGGGTTTTTTCGTATCCACAACAACCATGTATGGGCAGAAGAAAATCCCCATGCAATTTTTGAAAGTCGATTTCAAAATAAATTTTTAATTAATGTTTGGGCAGGCTAAGTGATCGATTAATAGAAACCATACGTTATACCTCAACGTTGAGATAGACCCGCATATTCAGATTTCTTACAAAACACTTTGTCAGTTCTAATTGAAGATGTGCCTTACCAGCAAAGACTTATAAGCTTTTTTATGCACGCAGTAGTAGATTAGTTCGAGATCATTTAAATCAAACATATCCAGACCGATGGATAAGCCGATGTGGGCCCATTGCTTGGCCTTCCCGTTCACCTGATCTCAATCCATTGGATTACTTTCTTTGGGGATATCTAAAATCTCTAACCTCGAACAGAACCTAAATAAACCTCAATGAGAAATCGTTTAGCTGATTGCATTGACATGAATGGAAATTATTTTCAACATTTGTTTGTTGTAAATTCTCTATTTCTTTTTCAGTTTATAATAATTAAACCAACAATTCTTAATTTAATAAATAAATTCATTTATTTGATTAATTTAGCAGAACAAGAAAGTGTTTTCTCAAATGCAGAGAGCAAAGTTTGCTCAAATTGCTCAAAAGTCAAAGGCTGTGCCAGACTCGAGCTTTGCAGAGATTCACAACTACATTCAACTATGCTTTAAGCACTTTGTTGAACTTTTAATTCTTAATTTGTTTTATGTTTAAGAATTACAATAAAAGAACACTTTGACTTAATTATTGTAATTGTCAATTTATTTTAATATTAACCATAGGTTTCTTGATGCTTTTTTAACTTCAAGTTCTTGTTATTTATAAAACTACTTTGATGTTTAAAAAATGTTAATAGTTTAAACACAATTCGATAATAGCTTATGTAATGATTTAAGTAAATCGATTTTTCTCCTAAACTAGTGGCCCAATTACTTTTTACAAGAACACCTTTTTTTGCTTAAAAAAATCGTCGGAATCATGATTTTAGTTTATGTACTTATACAGGGTATAACTAAATAAGTGTACAACATTTAAGGGGCTGATTCCTCATCGAAAAAAAGATAGGATCTTTCATATAAACAAACTTTATTGGAGCATCCCTTATTAAGATACAGCCCCTTAAAGGGGGTACATAAAATTTGTTTAACAATTTTTTTCACAAGCACTAAAAAAGTTACAATATTTACAAACTGACAGCTTGATACCAATTTAATTGTCACTATCGCTAATAGCGGCCTACTAGATAAATTAGTTTCGTATTTTCGTTTTATGGCGATATGTATCTTGGTCGTAAAATAATTTTTTGCTGCGAACTGGTTTATTTTGGGCAAAAAATTCAAGAGACATTTTTTGTTTAGAATGAAACAGGCTATCGGAAATTAATTTTTAAATGGTAAACAAATAATAAGGCAAAAAGTTGCATTGGAAATAAATTTTAGGGGTTGCGTTTTCCACCCCTTACAACCATGGGGTAAACCAAATAAATTACTGGCTAAGTGTCTTTTTGGTAGTAGAAAATGTCAGGTTAATTTCAATATTGTAACTTTTGTAGTGCTTGTGAAAAAAATTGTTAAACAAATTTTATGTACCCCCTTTAATAAGGGATACTCCAATAAAGTTTGTTTATATGAAAGATCCTATCTTTTTTTCGATGAGGAATCACCCCCTTAAATGTTTTACACTTATTTAGTTACACCCTGTATAATAGTACCCTTTATATTGTATACTGATTTGATTATAAACTTATCTGCTAAATCTATTAGGGTAAGATTAATATCGAAATCAACCAATTGTTAAACATTCTAGCTTGATAACGGTTATTTAGAATATTTTGCAATATTTCAAGTTGCTCCAATATATGCATAATATCCTGTTAACGCAATATCTAAAATTCAAAATAATCTATAATCACTCTAGTAGTTTACGTTCATAACATCAATTTTATAGCGTGAATTCGAATGCGAATTTTTACCATTGACCCATATGAAAGCATATTAGGGGAGACTGGATTAGACTGGTTTTTAATTACAAAAAATAAGTTTAAGTTAACTGTTGATGGCGGGATAGAAGTCCAGAAAAAAGTGTAATAGAGAAATCGATGGCTTTATAAAATCATTTTGCTATGCTACCATATCCGTGTTTATTTACTGTGAGGTGTTTTCAAAAATTTCAAATATATTAAGGCAATTTTTAATAAAGTACACAGGTTCTTCTATTTTATTTATTTTTTAAACCTATATGTATTTTATCTATTAGTGATCTAAATTTAAAGGAAAAGTTAAAATACTTAATAAATTAAAATTTGTATCTGGAAATATTAAATTATTTTGAATTGGCTCAACAAGGACGAACATTTTGAGTTTAGAAGGAAACCCATACTGTGGTTCCTATTGCCTGCCTACAAAGAAAAGCTTTATATTTAACTGTATTAACTTTGCTTTCCTAATATAAAAACTGTGCAGGTCACATTTACAAGAATTTACCAATGAGAGGTCTAAAAAGTTGTCTTTACCATCCCTAAACTCGAATGATTCTTTTGTGGAGTCAACTGAAATAATAAGTGATTTCTTTCACTATGTTGTCTAGGTCCCACATTTTTTTTCCTCTTTAATTACATGTTTTATAGCTTCTTGCCAATTTTCTCTGCTAATAATTCTTACTGAATATTTCTATAAATCAGGTAAAGCCCGTCTATCTATCTTACAAACTCATTATAAACGCTAATTCCTTACCGTCATAATAACCTATTGTGTGAGGTGTAAAATTCGGTCACCTGATTTGGCAAGTCCAGGTACGGATCTATTTAAATACTATTTTATTATTATGTTTTCTCAGTAATCCTCTTAAAATAATCAGGGTAAAATAAAATAGGTTTATTTCAGTTATTTAAATATGCTGATTTTTAAAATTCTATTAGATGTGTGTACTGGTTTAGACAAGAAGTAATTTATCCATTATGGGTAAAAGTAGTACTTCTTTGAAAATAACCCGAAAGAGTCGAAACGCGCGTGTCAGGTAACTGAATAAATAGTGAAACATAACAAGTAATTTTATTTTTACCCATAATGGATAACATACGGTTTCACCAAGAATGTAGCCCAACGCAAGTTAAAGAAGTTATTTGTTGCCAATTAAACGTGATATCTAAGAATGTTTCGTCCGTGGGAAGAAACCAGTACGCCAAGTGGATCTACGGGTCCTGATAAAAACCAATTAAAGCGTGATATTTTATCAGTTGACACAAAAAAAGTGATCTTCGACGTTTACACCACCCTTCTTGAACGTGGTTTTTTAAAATTTGGTGCAGTGAAGGAAGCGGCAGCTTTGCCACGCAGGCCAGTGGAGGATGGAATACCTAATTGCAGTCCATGGATATAGACAGGGTGGAAGGGATATTATTTATTTGGACGAGACGTGGTATGACACACACGAAATTCCAGATAAAGGTTGGGTAGATTTGTCGAGTCAATGCAGAACCAAAGCTCCATTAAATAAAGGTACGCGTATAACAATAATTCATGCTGGGACAAAAAAACGGATTTATACCAGACGCTTTGGCCTTATCAGCCAAAAATATAAAGGACTCCCTAATTGATTATCACGATGATACTACGGCAGAACTATTTGAAGACTGGTTTAAAAACTATTACCAAATATACCACCAAATAGTGTTATGGTGATGGATAATGCGAGCTACCACAGTCGTAGGTTAAATAAAGTTCCGTGTTCCAATGACACAAAAGTTACCATCCAGGATTATATGATGGAAAATGATATGTATTTTGAGGAAAACTACACAAAAGTGCAATTGTTCGAAATTCTAAAATCATTTTCAATAAAAAAGCAATATTATTGTGACACTTTGGCGGCAGAAATGGTTCATACCGTGTTAAGACTTCCTCCTTATCATTGCATGTTCAACCCATTTGAACATATATGGCACCAGCTGAAAGCATCGGTAAGAAGAAATAATGTTTCGCCAACCTTAAATTCTTCTGTGACAGCTTTAGTACAGTCAGAGATGCAAAATATTCCAAACAAAAGCTGGGAAAATTGGGTAGCGCATGTTCAAAAAGTAGAAAAACCATACGTAAATATAGATCTGTTGCCCAGAGAAAGAATTATTGTGGACTTGGATAACGACAGTGACAGTAAAAGTGACTTGGGTTAAAATGTAATAACTATTTTTCTCCACGACCATTACTGAATGCAATAATTCCAAAATCATTTTTGATAATAGAATGTAAAAATTCTCGCTCTTGAGTTGGAATATTTATTCTGAAACACTTGCTTCTTATGCGTTTTGCGTGTATTTTCATTCCATAACAAGATACGGAATGAATATTCTGTAATTGATCTAAACGACATAGGTTGCCATGAATTTCGAAACTGTCAGTGTCAGATAAAAATGGCCGCGTTGTAATAATTATTTTCAGACAAATTTTAGTGCAAGTCAAAAATTGAGTGAAAAATCGGATGAATCAGATATGGAACTGGATAATACTCCACCTGAAATTACGAATATTGCGAATAAATAACTTAATTGCTTTGTACAGATTTTATTTGTTTTTATTCGTACTTTATGGTCGTGGAGAAAATATAGTCTGCTACTCAGTTATAATGAAAATTAGATACTCGTGGTAATCTTCCACTCGGATCGAATTTTCATTCCAACCTCGTTACAGAATCTGCTATTCTGACACGGTTCTTTTTTGTTTTTTATTTTGATTGTAGTTTTATTTCTTGCTACATGGCCTTTCATTTGTGCCCATATAAACTTATTTGTATTTAATTCACAATGGTAGTGCAGCACTCCAAGTAACACGGTTTTTAGCCATTTCGTCGACTATACATTTAAAAATCTTTAAAAATCCTTACTTGTCAGATGGAGTAGAATAAATATATATACTAATTAGGAAAATATTTCCTAGCCATCTGATGTAAGCGCAGACATACTTAACAACAGAAAGGCATCAAGTCTTTATAACCAGTTTTATCGTCCTGCTCAGGCAGTGTCTCTTAGAAGTTTTAAGCAATCAGGAGAGAGGACTATACCTTTAGGTGTATTAAAAACTAAATATCTTTAAAAATCCTTACTTGTCAGATGGAGTAGAATAAATATATATACTAATTAGGAAAATATTTCCTAGCCATCTGATGTAAAAATCTTATACTAATAAGGTCGTATTTGGCTAACACTGTTAGCGCTACAATACTTAATTCATTGCTTAAAACTATCAAGAAAGGAAGACCTTTCTGTTGGTAGGATGCTGCTACCTATGTCCATAGATAGCAGCATCCTACCAACAGAAAGGTCTTGGTAGTTTTAAGCAATTAATTTAGTATTGTAGCGCTAACAGTGTTAGCCAAATACGACCTTATAGTATAAGGTTTTTACATCAGATGGCTAGGAAATATTTTCCTAATTAGTATATATGACTATACATTTTTTTAAACTTGACTTACATTCTCGCATTATTTTTGAAAGCTTCTTTTTAACATGTTTTCCTCAAAAGACATTCTTTTCTCAGACAACCAATTTATAATATCCTTTTTCTTTTCAAGAAGTAGAGGTAAAAGTAGGTAGTTTCTCTAAAAGCCTTGAATGATAGCTGGCGACGCTGGCGTTATCTATGTGCTCGCCATTGTGAGCTTGTTTGTGTCCTTAATGTAAAGTTTTGTCTATATTATATAGCTCTTGAAAATGGTTTAAGAAACCGAAACGCGTAGAGCGAATTATTAAATATTTGTGAAGAATTTTGGATTTTTCTTTCCTGTTTAAAATGGCGTATTTATTTAACTAACTGTTTTTTTTTCGGAATGTTTAAGTTGTTGATTGTTTTGATAGGGATACCTACCTACTATAATATTCAAGTACTTTACAAGAATTTACCCAATTTGAAACTCGACACAGAGTTTAAACTAGGGATAATAATATGTTATTTGTATCCAGCGTATTTACTGATTTTTGACACGCTAGTGAAATACTTAAAAATGCTTTTCCCTTCTCGTCACCCTAACAAAATAATTCACAGTATATCAATACTATGTGTTTTGTCAATACGGCTGCTATTTTACTGTTGCCTCCATATTTGAACGTAAAAAAATTTCTTTTTGTTCAAATATCTCATACTATATTAAAATACTACTTTTATTACCGCTGTTTTGTTTATTTGTTAATTTTTTTTCAGTTTGTTAACCATTAACATTTTTTCCACTAAGACTTTAACTGTAGTTTTATAATATAAATAAATATATAGTAGCATAATTGTTTGTTTTACTGTTTTACAGTTTTTATAATGCGCTACATTGAGGCTTTCCAGAATTATATCGCTTTCTAACAAATATTCGTCTTCTTCCCTACAATGTGCCGCGGCAAGACAAATACACATGTTTCTTAAGTCTAATATGAACATTTAAAACCTCCATCATGACTTGTTTTAATCTGTTAAAAAAACGTATGTTTTATAGAAAATGATAGAAGGAGACCAGGCGACCAAGGTCACTTGTTACGGTGTTAAGAACAACCATTATTACTTACGGAACTATGCCAGAAACTAAATTGTAATTAGAAATTTCAATTTCCATATCTACACTCCAAAATACGCGTAATTTTTTGCGGTATATTGCTTCTTCGTGAAAATTATTATATTATATATTTCATATTATATCAAGATTTACTATGATTGCTTCTTTTATTATAAATGAATATCTATTCGAACAACTTAAGTTAAACAAGTTTAAAGCCGGACCTGACGTACACGCGAACTGCGCAGACACAACGCTTCCGGAAAACGCCGCATGCTGGGGACATTTCTGTAACACGGCATTAGCAATATATTGGTTATATACCGGGTGTTGCATCGTCGAGCGGGACATAGGAAATCCCATGTAATTTCAAATGGGGTCAATTATTGGCTTCCCTAATTATTTTAGAGAAAAATTCTATTTAGGTTTATTAAAGAGCACTAAAACCCACATTCAAAAGAATAACTTTAGATATTTTTGATGAGCCCGTTTACGGGTTATCGCCGATTTCTTTTTAACTATTTCTCCTTTTTATGGCCCCGTATTTGCGGGCACCAGTCAAGGTAAAAGATGACTGTCAAATAAAGTTGTCATTTTGAAATGTGTGCTTTATTGTTATAAAAACTCGTACATCGAAAATATTAAAGGTGTATTTATGAGTACAAATTAATCTGAATAAAACTAAAATAAAGTATCCAATTACAAGGTTAATTATGACATTTTACATGTTTCAATATTTTACTAATTAATAGGTAGGTACTATTAAATTATTAGAACTTTAGGATTTAAGAAGATGTTCAAATATTCCTCAAAATGACAACTTTATTTGACAGTCATCTTTTACCTTGACTGGTGCCCGCAAATACGGGGCCATAAAAAGGAGAAATAGTTAAAAAGAAATCGGCGATAACCCGTAAACGGGCTCATCAAAAATATCTAAAGTTATTCTTTTGAATGTGGGTTTTAGTGCTCTTTAATAAACCTAAATAGAATTTTTCTCTAAAATAATTAGGGAAGCCAATAATTGACCCCATTTAAAATTACATGGGATTTCCTATGTCCCGCTCGACGATGCAACACCCGGTATATAGATATGTGATTCAGTTTAATGGCTAATGCGAAGTACCTTTTGATATTTTTTTTTTCCAATGCCTTATTCAAAATCCTTTATTTAAAAATCAAATCCTGTTTACCAACGAAGCAAATTTCTCACGCAACGCTGTTCGCAATTTTGACAACAATCATTTGCGGTCAGAGGAAAACCTATGAACTTTTGTTCTTATGACACTGTTCACATCCTCATCAATTTTTACAGGTATCCTTCCTGTTTAGGAGGGGCTACCATTCCAGATCATTAAATCACTAACTCCCGCGATTTTTGCGATATTGCGACTAATGACCCTTCCCGGTGTTGTCAGTTGGGGATTTTTTATTGCTGCAATAAAAAATTGCAGGATTTTTGTTGCAAGCATGCGCAAAGCGAGTTTAGTAATCAGCTGTTGCAATTTTTATTGCGATTGCGAGAAATAGCTCCGGACCTATTTTTATTGCAGTTGCAAGCGCAAGTTTGGGGAATTATTTGGTAATTTCAGTGCCACTAACCTGACAAAATATAAGTATTTTTGGTTCTACCATTCAAACCTAGATTTCTATCATTTTTATATTGTGGTTTGTTTTTGTTGTTACACTCACCATTTACATGAGGTTTATCTATTTTAATTCCTATAAATAACGAACCGTGCATACTTAAAACAACGCGAAAAAGTTAGGTTATCTGGCATTTTATTTTATTTAGTTGGCAGCGTGTACAAAATCAAAAAGAAAAATGTCAATAATTGCACCCTGTAAAGCGATTGGAGTAAAAATTGCTGCAATAAAAAATTTCAGATGAAAGAAAAACTTGCCAACTGTAATGCGGCTTTAAGAAGCAGAGTATAACAAGCTCGACGATGTCCAAGAATAAGCAAACCATTTGATCAAAAGTGATCTTTCCTGATAATGCACGTTAATCTATGTTTTATGTTTGATGATTTAAACATCCAAATGTTCTTACCTCGTTTATTGTTTTATTCCGACCTCCCCTGATTTACTAAGATAGTGACCTACGCCATGGCGACACTCATCACGCGACCTTGTCGGTTTCCTTGCTTCTGAAGATCGAGACGTTTCTTAATTTTGCAGAATTTATTATAGGAAGTAGTATGTTGCAGTGTATTGCAATAATAATAAAAAATGTGTTCCTTTATATAAAATTGTGGGTTGTAAGAAAAAAATTTACAAAATTATTTTTTATACCGGGTGTCCCTCTAAGAATGGCTGTCGACCGTATCTCAGAAAGTGTCAGTCGTATGGCTTGCGAAAAAAAAAAATATTAGGTAAAGTGGTCATGAGAAATTGCTGGAAATTATTTTCAAGTTTCTCAGACTGGCGCTAGAGGGTGCCACAGTAACGGTAAATATGAATCACGAAGTTTCCTCAAAAGCCGACTAGTTAAGGTATCCCGAAAATAACATTTTTGTATATTTCGAAGATTTTTTAATAAAATTCACCTATAGAACGCGTTCGTCACTTTTCAAATAAAGTGGTGGGGGAAGGTTGAACATTATTTGTAATAAATGCTGATAACTCCTTGTTGAAAAGGGCTTTCCTCACTCTATATATCATCTTATAAACTACGGCAATATGTGTTTTACACTAGGCGCTAGGGGGCGCTGTCTTACAACTTCAGAAACATTGCGCGTTTTTTCCATAATTGTAAATATAATAGTATATTCGATTTTACCTGATTACAAGGATGATTAAAAGTCTAAGAAGTCAGCGAAAACTGCAAGTTAATATCTATTTTTAATCCGGAGATATCAACAGCAATAATCATAATTACGGAACATTATGATTTTATTTTCAAGTTGCCATTGTAAAGGTTTTTTAAGAGTCAAATAGGCCTTAGAAAAACAAAATATGAAGGTACGTATGTTTCAAGCAAATATATCGTTACGTTACGACAATAATTCTCAGTGGCGCCCTTAATGTTCAAATTGTCGCCCATCGTTCTGTATACACGACTCCAATCTCTCCCTGGTTGATAATACTGCAGTTTCCACCTCTGCCATAGGGATGCGGCGGCTGCTGAATTCGTTATTCTTACATTTGTAAATCAAAAGATAACAAGAGTGAGGGGATACTTTAAACCTGCACTATATGTACTTTCCGTTGCGGACAAAAAATATTCAACATTTTTTTAACTTAATGTTCAATTAAAATTTCTCTATATCCAACCAATTTACAATATGGCCTTGCCCTTTGATACACATTAATGTATCAGTTCTAAATATCTTACATTCTCGACCAAAAAGTTTCACTAGTAATAATTATAAACCCATCAAGTAAAATTAATAGACTGTAATTTCGTTTGCTAGTTATGCCACACATCGTAACTACATTTGTGTAATTTTTTATAAATTTCTAACTGTCTATGTTTGATTGGTAATTTATACACTATTTTACACAAGAAACGTTACAAAGTTTAGTCATCATCCTAATCATCATAGAGGAAAAAAAAACAATCGAAAATTAAACTTTATCTTTGAATTTGTTGACTTTCCATAATCTATTAGCCTTTGCGTTTATTGGTTTCTCTCTCATCTGTCATATTATTAAACTTTTTTATTAAATTTTTTATACAGTGTGTATCAGCCAAATGAAATAAATCCGATAATAAATACATGGGGGCGTGTCCGAAAAAATGCTCGGATACGTCGATTGGTATTTCTAGATGCGCATTATCTTCAATAAAAAATTTTTATACAGGGTGTGTCAAGTAACAGTGACCAATACTAACTTTCTTATTTTAAATACAACACCCCGAATATTATTTAATTTTTGGATTCTTCAGAAAATTTTAGACATATTTCGTGTACAATATCCTATACCTATCTTCAACTGTTTCGGAAATATTAAGTATTTTCAGATTTATTGCAAAAATCAACAACACACTAAAAAGTAATAAGTAATACTGTTTATTTCTTGATAATGTAAAAAACAAAAAAAAAAACATTAAAGTAGGAGATGTTGAAAATGCTCGCCGCGAACGTCTTGACAACATCCCAATCTTAAATAGAAATTTATTCTAACGTTACTGATCATCTCATGCGTGACCGATCTAATCGCAAGCGTTATTCGTCTTCTTAAGTCAGCTAAGTCGAGGGGTTTGGTTTTGTATACAATATTTTTGACATAACCCCATAAAAAGAAGTCTAATGGCGTCAGATCAGGGGATCGTGCTGGTCATTCCATCGGTCCACGCCTCCCTATTCACCGATTTGGAAATCTTTAGACCAATAGCGGCAATTCTGACGATTAGCATGCCCATGAAGTGTAAAGGTACACTCATGAGAAAACAAAACATGTTCTAATTGGATCACATTGTAATCTAACATTGCCATGAATTGTTCACAAAAATACGTTCTCCTATCAATATCGTCTTCCATGAGCTCGTGAGTCGGTATCATTTTTATACATTTAATTACATTTTATTTTCTTGTAATGTTCGAATAATCGATGAATGGCAAATATCGAACATTGGGGCTGTTTTTCGACTAGTAGTATGTGGGTTTCCCTGAAACTCAAGCATAACATCTTATTTGGTATCATCACTTATTACATTGGCAGCTACTTTTTTTTATCCGCTTTACATGTCCAAGATGGCGAAACTGCTTTCCTATTTTACTAATTGTCCCTTGAGTTATAGACGGCAAATTTTTAACTTTTTCATGAAATAAGCAAGCAACTTCTATTTGTGTCCGTGTTTTATCTCCATAACCAATTATCTGTAGAATTGCTATTTTGTGCATTTCTTATATATTATAAACCATTTTTCTGATATGAAGTTAACGAAATTCAAAGGACTATAACACTGACAACTACTGTCATGCAGACAGACAACAGACAGACAGGTCGGGCGTTTTAAACAAAAGTAAACAAAACTATTTATACCTTTTTTTTATTTCATATCAGTTAAAACATTTTAACATCAATTTTCAACATCTCCTACATTAATGTTTTTTTTTTTCGTTTTTTGTATTATCAAGAAATAAACAGTATTACTTATTAGTTGTTTAGTGTTTTGTTGATTTTCGCAATAAATCTGAAAACACTTAATATTTCCGAAACAGTTGAAGATAGGTATAGGATATTGTACAGGGTTATCCAACCAAGACTAGACAAGGCGATTTTTTGACTTTTCCTGTACTTTTATAAAAAAACTGAAATAGCCATCTTAAGTCATTTTCTCCCGCGAATTCGAATATCTTCAGCAAAAAACAATTGAACATCAAACAAAAGTACTAGGGGTCACTTTGATATTTTTTTAAATGGGATGTCGTATTTTTAATGAGCTTATCCGATTTCTCATATAAATTTTGATCTAAAATGTTGGATTTTTAATTTATTTATTTTATTTTTTTTTTTATTTTTAACATTTTCCGAATTTAAAACTGAAGAAAAAAGGCGTTTTTGAATGAAATATCTCTAAAATTTTCTGAAGAATCTGCGGAAACGCTGCTTGCGTCTCCGTCACGTTTAATTGGTTTCCCAACAGCCGTGACGTCAATCAGAGCGACCGTGACTGTGTTGCGTTTTGCAGTGTTTTCAATATAAGGCGGTAAATTGATCGCCTACCTTAGCGGATTTCGCATTTTAAGCGAGTATTATTGGAGCAATGCTCCGGCGGTGCAGAAAAATGATTGAATATGAATATATAAATAATAATGATGAATTACTACTTATATACAGGGTCGTTGGTATGTATGGAAACGGTCGATTATTTCTTAAAAGTATAATAGTTAGCAAAAAATATTTTAGACAAAAGTTTTAGGGTTTTTTAAGGTCTATTAGAATTTTTAACAAATAAGTATACAGGATGAGTCAGAAAACCGTGAAGAAGCAAAGTTTCTTTTTTTTTAAATGGAACACCCTATATCTTAAAATATTTTTGGATTTAGCATAAAATAATAATTATTTTTTAATAAGTGCATTATAAGCCTAAACCCGAGCCTAAACCTAATAGTTTCCGAGATATCGACTTTTGAAAAATGACATTTTTGAACTTTGACAGCTTCTAGCTTTCTAACGGTACGTCTTAGAGTGAAACGGCTTACATGTCCCTATCTTACTTTTTTATTATCTTCCCAAAAACATCAACTTCCGGTTAAATCGAAAGTACTGTATTTCCGGCTTTTGAGTTACATCCGGATTAACCGGAAGTTGACACTTTTAGAAAGATAATAAGAAACTAAGATAGGGACATGTAAGCCGTTTTACTCTAAGACGTACCGTTAAAAAGCTAGAAGCTGTCAACATAGCTGTTTTTGGACTTAAAGCTGATAAAAGTAATTTATTGGAGTCCTCTATAAGCAAACTAAATACTATTTTTAAGGCACAAATTCTCAGTAAATCTGACGTATCAAATATATACTGGCCTCAAAATAATTCGTCAAGCACCCCTGTCATAATCGAATTGATTACAAACTTCAAAAAACTAGAAGTGCTTGAAAAAGTAAAAGAAAACTTGGTCAATCTAAAGGCTGCCCAAGTATTTATAACTAATGATCTGTCTTATGAAGAGAGACAGATTAGAAAAATTTTAAAGGAGAAGCAAACCGAACTAAAAAAGGATAACAAAAACGCGAAGATTACTGGAAGAGCATTGATTGTAGATGGACAAAAAATTCATTATAAAGAGCTATTACAGACCGATGTAGACTATTCAGAGAGTGATTTAGAATCAGTTAGTGAATATGAGACTGAATTAACGGGGAAGGAGATTGCGAATGAAAATGATGCTACCGATTTGAAGAAAAGGAAGATTACTCATAGCCCATTACATCGTGTGACTAGATATAATAAAAAGAAAAAATAATAGATAATGCATGTTTTATTATCACTATGCTACTTTTTTTTATTTCACTATTGATAAATAATATGCGTTTCTTGTTTTTTGTTACTATATAATTTAAGCTGTATTATTGTAATCATTAACGATATTCATGTTTAATTATTAAAATTGATTGAATATGCTTACGTATTGTGATATTATATATGCTTGCGTATTGTGATATTATATAACTGTGAGTCTTTTTTTTTAAAAAAAAAAAAAAAAAAAACATCTCTCGAAGTTGAGATACGGTCTTTGTGAGCATACAAATATGTCAGTTTTTACTATAGGGCATATTAACGTGCGGTCGCTGATTTCAAACTTTAACCGGCTTGTTGACTATTTGGCAGGAACAAACTATGATGTTGTTGGTATTTCAGAAACTTGGTTGCATGCGGGCATCAACCCTGAGGCTGTTGAATTGGACGGATATTCGTTTGTGAGATGCGACCGCACAGGTAGAAGAGGGGGAGGAGTGGGCATTTTTGTTAGGAACGGAATTAAATTTGATGTATTATATGCTGAATGCTCTGACTACCTTGAACATATTTGGATTAGATTACAAATAAATAAAAAAAACTACATCATAGGTAATCTATACAGACCTCCAAACACAAACGGTACGATCTTTTTGAATGAAATGGAAAATATTCTAATTGACTTTTATTCACAGCATGATAACATTTTGTGTATGGGAGATTTTAATATAAATGTCTTAGATGTGGATCTGCCTCTTGTTATGAATCTCTTTTCTACCTTCGATGCATTTAATCTTGGACAAGTAATAAATACTCCAACACGAATTACACATCAAGGCATGACTCTGATTGATCTTGTTTTCGTTAATTTTGATATAGTAAACTCGGGTGCGATCGATGCAGGTATATCGGATCATTGCCTCGTTCATTGTGGAATTCAGCTGGACAGAGACAGGATTACTCAGAGTTTTGTTTTTGCTAGGGACTTAAAAAGTATAGACATCGAAACGTTTAACCAAACACTGCAGCAAGTCCCTTGGGATAATATATATGATATCGAGGATATAGATGGCAAGGTTGATTTTTTAAATAAAAATATGTTGGGTATAGTGGATATATATGCACCAGTGAAGAAACTTCTACGAAGAAATAAAGGAACCTATGCTCCCTGGATGACAGATAACATAAAGCTTTTACAAAAATTACGTGACAAAGCCTTACGGAAAGCGAAAAGAACCAAGCATAGTGGTCACTGGGAATATTACAAGGAGTTACGAAATTATACATCATCTGCTACTAAAAGGGAAAAGGCTGCATATTTGGCACAAAAATTCTCGGGTGGTAAATCAGGGGATAGTTGGAAGGAGCTGAGAAAACTGAATGTTGTTTCTACTAAGAAAATAGCGATACCTGATAGCTTAAGCGACGTAAATGATATAAATAACTATTTCATTAATGCATGTCAAACTAATTTCACGCCTAAAGACGAAATTTTATCATTTTATCAAAATAACCGTAAAGATGGGGTTACTGACATATTTAATTTTAATCAGATCTCTGACTACGATATCATGAACATAATTCGGAATATTAAGTCTAAAGCGTTTGGTTCGGATCAGTTTAATATTGATGTTATTATCTTGTTTTGTCCGCTTGTCATTCCGCACATAACACATATAATTAATGAATGTATATATAGGTCCATTTTCCCCAAAGCATGGAAACATGCACTCGTAATTCCATTGCCAAAGGTTAATCAACCAACTGAATACAAACACCTCAGATCAATAAGTATACTGCCTACTCTCTCAAAAGTGCTGGAAAGGATCATGGATATGCAGGTAAGGACTCATGTAGAAAGATTTAATGTTCTACCTATGAAACAATCCGGATTTAGATCGGGGTATTCGTGTACCACTGCTATGACTGCAGTGACTGATGACATTTTTAAAGCACTGGATAACAGAGACTCCACAATTCTAATTTTACTGGACTACACTAAAGCCTTTGATCTATTAAATCATAAAATTTTAATTTCAATTCTTGATTTCATCGGATTCAGTGTTAATGCTAAAGAACTATTCGCTTCATTTCTATCAGACAGGTATCAACAGGTAAAAATAAGTGACTGCGTGTCAAATAAATTATTACTAAAACAAGGTGTCCCGCAGGGAAGTATCTTAGGTCCACTACTATATACAATATACACATGTAACTTTTACTCATTTCTTAAAAATTGCAATTATCATATGTATGCGGATGACACGCAGCTATACTATTCATTTAGTTCTGCTGATGGTAATAATGCTGTAAATATCATAAATGCAGATCTAAGTAACATTCTGAAAGTATCAAAGGACCATGCCTTAAAAATTAACGCTGGTAAATCGGTGGCTATCGTGTTTGGTGACGAATACCTGTCCAATAATATTCCACAGCTTGAGATAGATGAGGAATATATTCCCGTTAAAAATACGTGCAAAAACCTTGGCCTGGTACTGGATAATAAGCTTCGTTTTAAGGAGCATATAACGTCTCGCCTACAAAAAGCTTACACATCATTAAAGTTAATTTATGCTCAGCGGCACTATTTAAATCAGAAAATCAAAACATTGTTGTGTGAATCGTTGGTTCTGTCTAACTTTGATTATGGTGACTGTGTATATGGACCTTGTTTAGATAATGTGGATAAGGCAAGAGTGCAAAAGGTACAAAACAGCTGTTTACGCTTAATATTTGGCATCCGTAGACCTAATAGAATATCTCATAAGCTCAAGGATGTAAACTGGCTAAATATGTATTACCGGCGTAAATTGCACCAAGGGTGTTTCTTTTATAAATTACTAAAATTTAAAATGCCTGAATACCTTTATAACAGACTTACATTTCGAACGGACATACATAATTTAAATTTGCGACACAGGAGTATACTTACTATACCTAAACATAAAAAAGAAATTTTTAAGCGATCCTTCACGTATAATATTGCAACGTCCACGGATTTAATGGATGATCCAAATTTTGCTGCATCGTGCAGTACATTTAAAAGAAATTATAGAAAAACATTATTTAGTAGACAGAGCGTTCAGCATTAGGCGCAATTAATCAGGAAATTTGACTTATAATGTGAATATCTGATCTACATTACCGTAGGGAGAATTGTATTATTGATTCAATTATTGTTTATTAGTATTTTCATTTTCATTTATGCTATAAGTGTGATTCATTGACTTTTTTTTTTTCTCTCCATTTTTCTAATTTAATTTTTTTTTTTTATGTTTATAATAGATATAATTGAGTAAGTTAACATAAACTAGCATAAGGAAGTTTCTGGCTGTTGAGGAAGAATCGGTACATTGTTACCTATCAACAGACCTTTATTTACCGAATTACCGTATTGCTTATAAATTGTATATTGAATATTATGGTAAATAAAAATTGTTTATTATTATTATTATTATTATTAAGTTCAAAAATGTGATTTTTCAATAGTCGATATCTCGGAAACTATTAGGTTTAGACTTGTAATACACTTATTGAAAAATAATTGGTATTTTATGTAAAATCCAAAAATATTCTAAGATATAGGGTGTTCCGGTTAAAAAAAAGTAACTTTGTTTCTCTACGGTTTTCTGACTCATCCTGTATACTTATTTTTCAAGAATTCTAATAGAATTTTAGAAACCCTGAAACTTTTATCTTGAATATTTTTTGCTAACTGTTTTACTTTAAGAAATAATCGACCGTTTCCATACATACCAACAACCCTGTATATGAACTTAAGTTGCTGTTACTGGGAAATATGTGTAAAGTCCCTGGGGATAAGTTAAGGGTACGTGGCGCCTAAATTCCCTATCCTTACGGACCGCCACTGGCTGTCACATAAATTAAATTATTTTTAAAGACGTCCTGAAAATTTCAAGTCAAACAGATACATAGTGACAGAGTATTAGGAGGGAGAAACGCATTTTAAGTACCTGTAAGCGTGCAAGAATTGTCTACGTAAAACTTGTTAAAATATTGTGATAGTATTAAAAAAACCTTCAAGTGTGCCATTTTCGATACTTGAAACTATCGATATATTTAAAAATTCTACAGTCATCTGAAATGCAGGTGATATTTTCCCTATTGAGGTCAGTAGATCAACTGTTTTAAACAACTTTGATGACAGAAGATTGGCGACAGCGTGTTTCCACTGTATGCAATAGACTCTTAAATCAATATAAAAACAATAAAAATGTCAAAATATTGTTTGTATTTCACATTGCCAATAAGTTTATGCGATGCCATCCTTTCTTGAAGAGAAATTAATACCACACTTCCTAATCGAGTAGAACATTATTGTTAGCGATTTTTTAATTGACACCTATTAGTTTTATTGAATTCTATGACTAACAACTACAACAATTTATTTTTTTATTATGCTCATGAATAAAACAATAGGTACCTACGTTTGTGAAATTGAATCTTGGACAACTTGTTTAATTTAATACGCGATGCCTATTAATGCTTAACAAAATACTACTGAAATTGAGGGGATAATCTGGGTTATGGAACCTGTGATCTATGAGCAACTTGAATTACTCTGTTATGATATATAGATCGCTCTGCCAGTGGCACGTGTGTAAGAAAAACGATTTATCTTGATTTTGAAAATTTGAAGTTTATGTTTCTTGCATTTATAGCTATTAAAACACCTTCTTTGACTCTTAAAGTATTTTCAGCAATATGGTGTCAGACAATTCATGCCTCGTTTGTCATAATTGCTAAGATTGGTTACTACGGGTTTGCTGAACGGGTATGCCGATGATTCTCTAGTTAGAGCCTGTCCAGAGATATAAGAAAGTTACACTTTGCCTTTCAATGGGATTATCCAAGGGTGGCCATAAACAAACAATGAATTAATGAATAAATGCAGGTATATTATGGTCAGTACTTGTAAACTGCCAATCCAGTAGAATTCGGGAATGGCGATCCGAATATCTACAAAAAATTAGGATTTACAGAGATCTGCAAAGGCCGATTATTTACTTGGATGAAACCTGGTTCGACACATATGATACCCCGGAAAAGGGTTGGGTTGACTCAAGCGGCAAGTGTAAAACAAGCGTGCATAATAATTTGTGATAATTATGCAAAAAATCTAGGGCATACAGTTTTAAGGCTTCCACCATACCATTGTATATTTAATTCCATCGAACATGTTTGGCACCAACTGAAATCTGCCATTCGTCGTAACAATATTTCCCCTACTATTAACTCCAGTTTACTTGAGCTTATAGAAACTAAAGTGTTTAACATCCCTTCACAAAGTTGGGCAAATACTGTTACACATGTTGAAAAAGTGGAAAAATCCTATATCCATATAAACAATATAGCACAAATAATAATTAGAACAGATAATGATAGCGATAGTGATATTGATATATTAAGTGAATAATTATTATAAGTACCGAATCATTTGGATATTTTTGTAATCATAAATATAATTTTTAATAATAAAATAACTTGTAATTTCATATTTAAACATAAATAAAATATTATTTAATGTCTTACTTATTTTACCTTACTTATTACAAACCATGATTAAATTCTAAGCAAATTACGGACCTGTTCGGCCATATTTCAATTTTACAGCTGGTCCGAGTCTTTCCTAATAGGGATCAGTTAGTCACTCTCTTATATCTATGAACAGACTTTACCTCTCCCAGCGTACACAGGTGGTCGAGTTGAACGCGCAGGGAAGCATCATTGGCCCAATATTGTTTAGTCTATATACTTCTGACTTGCTAAAGCAACTATAGTCCTGCTCCGTCCACCTCTACGCTGACGACACCTACCTTTTAACTGGCTTTGCCCCCGAAGATGCCACTCGAGCTCTTTAGGGGGTTAATTAGGACCTGGATCGGGTTTTCAGGTGGTCTTGTGATCATGGTCTATCTCTTAATGCTAAGAAGAGCAATTACATGTTAATAGGTTCTGGTATTCTCAGAGGTAGGTTTGAACTCTTTAACTTTTCAGTTTTAAAGAAAACAAGGTCTGTCTATACCACCAAACTAAAATTTTTATTTGTCCCTTTAAGGTGAAAAAAGGATTACAGAGTGTGCATAATTTAATGTCATTTTAGGTTGTTTAGGTTGTACTAGTTTCAACTTTAGTCAAAGTCATCATCAGCAACCATACAATTAAGAATTATGTTTAGGATGTACCTAAATAAACGAACTAAAACAAATTAAAAGGGGGGGGGGGAACGAAGTGGTTCAACAATACATGGCCATAACGTGCACCTTATGCAGCCAATGGACTCGACAGAAGACAATCATGCACCTATACGATGCTACTTTCAGCAATGAAGGATATTAGATGCGAAAATTGTAGTAGAGGGAAATTCAAATGGAATCATTTATAGTCATGATATGATATATAGCTGTCTATAATGAAAAGTCAATAAAGTAAACGTTTCATAAGTCAACTCCAAGAAAGAACATGATTTATTTTTGGTGGGTCAGAATTTTAATAAGAATAGTACTAATAAAGTAAAGGGGGGGGGGAGGGAAATTAAAATGTATTAAAATAATTTACGTCATTAAGTCAGTTGTGGTCATCAAATTCTCCATATTTAGGGATTATTATTTAAATTATGTCGACTTAATCGGGTTTACGTTGCAAACTTTCTTTTTTCTTTTCTTTTTAGTAAAAGAGGCACAAATTAGGAACATGACTTAAGACTTAATGCTGTTCAAAGCGAATTATTGCAACATTCGCTATACTACTGAAATTGAGGGGATAATCTGGGTTATGGAACCTGTGATCTATGAGCAACTTGAATTACTCTGTTATGATATATAGATCGCTCTGCCAGTGGCACGTGTGTAAGAAAAACGATTTATCTTGATTTTGAAAATTTGAAGTTTATGTTTCTTGCATTTATAGCTATTAAAACACCTTCTTTGACTCTTAAAGTATTTTCAGCAATATGGTGTCAGACAATTCATGCCTCGTTTGTCATAATTGCTAAGATTGGTTACTACGGGTTTGCTGAACGGGTATGCCGATGATTCTCTAGTTAGAGCCTGTCCAGAGATATAAGAAAGTTACACTTTGCCTTTCAATGGGATTATCCAAGGGTGGCCATAAACAAACAATGAATTAATGAATAAATGCAGGTATATTATGGTCAGTACTTGTAAACTGCCAATCCAGTAGAATTCGGGAATGGCGATCCGAATATCTACAAAAAATTAGGATTTACAGAGATCTGCAAAGGCCGATTATTTACTTGGATGAAACCTGGTTCGACACATATGATACCCCGGAAAAGGGTTGGGTTGACTCAAGCGGCAAGTGTAAAACAAGCGTGCATAATAATTTGTGATAATTATGCAAAAAATCTAGGGCATACAGTTTTAAGGCTTCCACCATACCATTGTATATTTAATTCCATCGAACATGTTTGGCACCAACTGAAATCTGCCATTCGTCGTAACAATATTTCCCCTACTATTAACTCCAGTTTACTTGAGCTTATAGAAACTAAAGTGTTTAACATCCCTTCACAAAGTTGGGCAAATACTGTTACACATGTTGAAAAAGTGGAAAAATCCTATATCCATATAAACAATATAGCACAAATAATAATTAGAACAGATAATGATAGCGATAGTGATATTGATATATTAAGTGAATAATTATTGTAAGTACCGAATCATTTGGATATTTTTGTAATCATAAATATAATTTTTAATAATAAAATAACTTGTAATTTCATATTTAAACATAAATAAAATATTATTTAATGTCTTACTTATTTTACCTTACTTATTACAAACCATGATTAAATTCTAAGCAAATTACGGACCTGTTCGGCCATATTTCAATTTTACAGCTGGTCCGAGTCTTTCCTAATAGGGATCAGTTAGTCACTCTCTTATATCTATGAACAGACTTTACCTCTCCCAGCGTACACAGGTGGTCGAGTTGGACGCGCAGGGAAGCATCATTGGCCCAATATTGTTTAGTCTATATACTTCTGACTTGCTAAAGCAACTATAGTCCTGCTCCGTCCACCTCTACGCTGACGACACCTACCTTTTAACTGGCTTTGCCCCCGAAGATGCCACTCGAGCTCTTTAGGGGGTTAATTAGGACCTGGATCGGGTTTTCAGGTGGTCTTGTGATCATGGTCTATCTCTTAATGCTAAGAAGAGCAATTACATGTTAATAGGTTCTGGTATTCTCAGAGGTAGGTTTGAACTCTTTAACTTTTCAGTTTTAAAGAAAACAAGGTCTGTCTATACCACCAAACTAAAATTTTTATTTGTCCCTTTAAGGTGAAAAAAGGATTACAGAGTGTGCATAATTTAATGTCATTTTAGGTTGTTTAGGTTGTACTAGTTTCAACTTTAGTCAAAGTCATCATCAGCAACCATACAATTAAGAATTATGTTTAGGATGTACCTAAATAAACGAACTAAAACAAATTAAAAGGGGGGGGGGGGAACGAAGTGGTTCAACAATACATGGCCATAACGTGCACCTTATGCAGCCAATGGACTCGACAGAAGACAATCATGCACCTATACGATGCTACTTTCAGCAATGAAGGATATTAGATGCGAAAATTGTAGTAGAGGGAAATTCAAATGGAATCATTTATAGTCATGATATGATATATAGCTGTCTATAATGAAAAGTCAATAAAGTAAACGTTTCATAAGTCAACTCCAAGAAAGAACATGATTTATTTTTGGTGGGTCAGAATTTTAATAAGAATAGTACTAATAAAGTAAAGGGGGGGGGAGGGAAATTAAAATGTATTAAAATAATTTACGTCATTAAGTCAGTTGTGGTCATCAAATTCTCCATATTTAGGGATTATTATTTAAATTATGTCGACTTAATCGGGTTTACGTTGCAAACTTTCTTTTTTCTTTTCTTTTTAGTAAAAGAGGCACAAATTAGGAACATGACTTAAGACTTAATGCTGTTCAAAGCGAATTATTGCAACATTCGCTTTGAACAGCATTAAGTCTTAAGTCATGTTCCTAATTTGTGCCTCTTTTACTAAAAAGAAAAGAAAAAAGAAAGTTTGCTACGTAAACCCGATTAAGTCGACATAATTTAAATAATAATCCCTAAATATGGAGAATTTGATGACCACAACTGACTTAATGACGTAAATTATTTTAATACATTTTAATTTCCCTCCCCCCCCCCCCCCTTTACTTTATTAGTACTATTCTTATTAAAATTCTGACCCACCAAAAATAAATCATGTTCTTTCTTGGAGTTGACTTATGAAACGTTTACTTTATTGACTTTTCATTATAGACAGCTATATATCATATCATGACTATAAATGATTCCATTTGAATTTCCCTCTACTACAATTTTCGCATCTAATATCCTTCATTGCTGAAAGTAGCATCGTATAGGTGATTGTCTTCTGTCGAGTCCATTGGCTGCATAAGGTGCACGTTATGGCCATGTATTGTTGAACCACTTCGTTCCCCCCCCCCCCTTTTAATTTGTTTTAGTTCGTTTATTTAGGTACATCCTAAACATAATTCTTAATTGTATGGTTGCTGATGATGACTTTGACTAAAGTTGAAACTAGTACAACCTAAACAACCTAAAATGACATTAAATTATGCACACTCTGTAATCCTTTTTTCACCTTAAAGGGACAAATAAAAATTTTAGTTTGGTGGTATAGACAGACCTTGTTTTCTTTAATAATCTCGCCACAGAAAATGGACTACTTCTTGAATCTTTTCAGTTTTACATATTATTGGAGCTCTGCTACTACTCACTGAGCAGGCAAAAAACCTGGGGTTGATATTCCATAGTCAAATGAATTTTGAGAATTGCACAAAAAAGAAGAAAGAATTCAAGTATATACCACCTGTCAATCTGAAACTCATGCTTGTCAAAGCGCTAATCTACCCTCAGCTGGATTGTTCATTATTATATTTTAACTATTTAACTATTGAATTTCAGAATAAGATTCAGCTGGCCCAGAACGCATATAGTGCCTAGACAAGATCTGCACTTAAAAATGTGATCCGATTCAATATTTCTCCTCACAAAACCTCGAAGTTCAGAAGTTCATTCGCATTTCTGGCCGTTCGCATAATGAATACCTTTTACGACCTAGTAATTGGCTATTCCCTCAATGGCTTCAGATACAAATATAAGGCTCATCTATTGCAGAGTGCATGATATAAGAATTTAGAGAGAAACTAGACCTAATATTAGTAATAGTTCTCTGTTTTTTTGTGAACTGTCGTTTGCCTACTGCCAATATTGGCACCAATAATGATATTTTTTAGTCCTTTGCAGTTCTGTGTCTTTGTGCGCTATACTCATTTGCGTTCTTATTGTTATTGCTGAGAAGGGATATATCAGGATAACAATTTAGTGTGGATCGGATTCAGCTGTTCCCGAGAGTAATCTTGTGTGTCTTTAGGTTTAAATTTAAGTTCTTAAGAGATACGTGAGCTCAAGATATCTAAAATAAATAATTATTTGAAACTGGCAACCTCTACACCAACTTTAATAATTTTTTCCTATATAAAAAAAAAGAAAACTTTTTTTGGAACACCCTATAGATAATTGTTTTAAACAAAAAGATAACGTGTTTCCAAGACCGTCCTCACCCCAAAGCGCATCTGGCTACATTACGAAGCAACGAATATAATTGTATGGCTACTTGATAGTACTAAAACACGAAGTTAGCACTTTTTGTCAGCAACTGACAACAATCTGCCATTGTCTGAAAAGATATTAGGGAACCTGCAGATTGGTTCTCTCCTTTCCCCCTTCTTTGCCTAAAAAGTTCTATTGCCAGGTATCAATGCCTGTCAATACATTTTGGGGGAGGGAAGCTAGAACCAAAGTTTACAACATAATATCTGTAAGCTTTGCTCGAACTAATCAGGAAAGATGTTGAAATGTTGGCGGAAATCCTAACAAGACATTGCTAGTCGTTAGCACGTAGGTGCACAATTCTTACTAGATTATTGTTTTTTAATATAGTTCGTTGTGTCGGTGGAAAACACCACTTAAGGAATATCTTTCCAGAATAATGACGTTCTTTAGATGAAAGAAGTTGTGAATAGTATCGGTGGTAAAAAAACTAACCGCATATGGGGTGAGCATTAACGAAAAATATTGAAAAAAGAAGAAAATAGTATAAACTTAAAGAGGAATCTTATATTATTCATAATAGAAAAAGTAATCTGTCAAAACAATGCTATAGCTTCTTTTGAAAGACGCCCATTTTTAATTTCATATATGGTTTCTTATATTTTTCAAGCAATAAAAATAAATTTGCATTTTACTTCGATCTTCTGGGTTTAATCAAGCAGGCAACCTCAGTTGATCACTTGCTACGAAAGTATTTGTAAAATAGACTCAAGTCGCCAACCTGCCTTCGATGTTCAAGGCTTTCCAGGTTGCTTGTCAGATCATGGTCACCTTTCAAGCGAATGACTCTTCTTTGATTAGAATCTAGCTATTTCAGGGTATCTTTAGGAGCAGAGTCCCAAATATGCGAACAGTACTTCAGCATGGGATTGTGTAATCGATTCGTTTGTTAAAATGTTATTTGTTTGATGGGGGGGGACTAACTTTCCGTGTTTTAGCGTTTTTCTTAAAAATATTAATTTTATGCAGAACTTTTGAAAAATCCTGTATAGTACACCACACACGTTAATACTGGCTTCACCGGGGGTTTGGTATAAGGTTTATTTCGGTTCGTTTGCTTATTCTGCTAAATTAAAAAATACATTGAGTATACTCCATTCCACAATAATTCGTTGATTTCCCGGCCGCAATAAAATTTAAACCCAGCCATAAATAAGTGCCTTTTGAAAGGGTACAGGTCCTGATTACCCACTAATTTCAATAGTTTAGGTTAGCTATTTTCAACAAAACAACAAATATAAAATAATAGGTAAGTATCTTTATTTTAATCATGTAATTAAATAGCTATTAATATTTATACAAAAATACTAATCTACAATATTATAATATCATCTATGCCTAAAGTAATTGTTAAGGGCCTTACGTTACTATTAATTATGGTATTATATTGGTATATTGGGTAGGTTAATGGCAAATTGCAGGTGTTCAATATAAAGCAGAGTCTTTTCATCTTAGTTCATCAGTCGTTTGTTGTTTGTCACGCTGTGCGTTAAAGGTATTTTCGTGTGTGTTATCAAGCATCCAAAATATGTCAGATCTGTGTGAAACTTCAGATAATATTGCTTCCGGAAGTTGTGGTGTAACAAAGAAAAAACATTCATCACTTGATGCCAAAAACATCATAAACAACGTTTACTGTACCCTATTAGCAAAATTCAAGGTCCGGTGCCTACACAATAGATATTTGTAAGGCAACTTATTTATGGTTGGGATTACGACTGAGGGTTGTCATTTAAATTTTATTGTGGTCGAGAAATTGACGAATTATTGTGGAATGGAGTTTACACTGTTTTTTTGCCAGCTTTATTGATTGTGTTTTGGGGGCCATGTTAATTTAAAATTAAATATAGGCCCTAGGTTTACCTTCCTGGCACCACCAGCTCACTTCAATTTTATTGCTATTCATCTTTTATTCTGGTTTTGTGATCCAACTTTTTGAGAAGAAAATGGTTTTCGACTTGAATAAGTTTAAGCGAATTTTCCAGAAACCCATTTTTCTGCAAGTTGAATATGGCAATTTCGAAATTGTTAGCCACCTTAACCAAATTTAGGTTATCTGTGATCACGGCTTGAAAAAGTACACTGTTTCTATTTTAGGGTTTAAGTACATTTGACCAATGTAGCGATTTCTGCTTACGTACGTACAGTGTTAGTATAGGAAATATGCTTTATTTAAGTTGGCATTTCATGTTTTTTTTACTTGCAATTTGAAAGTTGACTTGTAGGAAAGGAATAAAGCTACAATTTGCTGATTATCTTTGACCTTAAACTTCTGTCTTTTATAAAAGACCAAATGTATTATTAAAAAGTATAGCAAATATGTGACGGTTTACACTATGCATTTCAAAGGTTGGGCTTATTTAAATAGAACCACGTCATAATTATATTCAACACCTAACGCAAATGTCACGTAAGGAAACATTGTTTTACTACATGCATTAATGAGTTAAAATATTTGTTTAGGCAATATTAGTTTTTTGCTAGCTTAATGCTTTTGAACTGTGTTTGGTTTATTTACCTATAACATGATGGGATTATCTATTGACATGATACAAAAAATTTAATAAATAAATTTTAAAGTTGTGAAAACATTGATTCTAGGTATATCATTAGTTTGTTTCTGCAATAATTGTTATACAATGTTCTTTTGGTAATGTTAAGGACAAAATTACAATTTGCAGAAGCTAGCCCTCTACGGCAGGGTTAGGTAAAAAGGAACCTGATAATTTTGCAATATATTTGTTTATTATTACTTGACGCATTTTTTTGACAAATTTTGATTAATCTTCAGATTCTAGACAAAACATGAAGTATACAAGTTTTTGATGAGAGTGGCGGTTTATGAGCTATCATTGTTTAATGAACACTTCCAGTATAGCTTTCAACTTGACCAAATTTTGTTTAAAAAATTCTGGACTAGGACGTGTCTCGTTGGGATGCCTAACATGAAATTCAGTGCATGTTTTCATAAACTTAATCCACCAAAATACAAAAAAAAATATTCAATTTTCTCTTGAGGTGTAATACCACCCATTTTGATCCAAGACTACACAAAACTTACTGTTATCTTATAGGGACAAACAATGAATAATTTTTTACATTATTTGTATGAGGACCAAAATTAAAACCTTGCATATTTATTTATTAATTAATTTATTTGTTTGTTTATTTATTTATTTATCTATTTATTTATTTATTTATTTATTTATTTATTTATTTATTTATTTATTACCACATTCTACAGAAAATTCCAATTATCGAATGGGAAATAACATAGTTTTAATATAATATGAAGCTTGTAAAGGTTAAAAAGAGGAAAAGAAAAAAAGAAAAAATATACTTATTAATATAGGTGACCAAAAGAAAAATATGAATAAAATGTTTATACTGTTACAAAGTCATACGTTTAATAGAAGCCACTGTGCAGGTGTGTATATCTAATTGGTCCTGAATTTTATTATATTTGTCACACATTTGATGTAATGGGGAGAATTTTAGAGCATTTGTCCTTGGTATTGGTAAGGTACCTGGAAGTGCAGAAGCTGCAAAATATTCTCAGCTCTAATTCTTCCCGAGAGTATGTTATGCAGAAAGGTAATTTGTGACTTTGTCCTCCGTGATTCAAGACTTTCCATTAAAAATCTTGTTAGGAGACGATCATGTGGGCACCCTATTTCAGGGTAGAACCCATCAAGCTTAAAACTAATATATTTTAAAAAGCGTCTTTGAATTTTTTAAGGCTGTCAATGTGCGTTTGATAGAAAGGACACCAAACAACCGAGGAGTACTCTAGTCGTGATCTAACAAAGCTATTAAACAGCAACTTAAATGTGTCGCAACTCGTGAAATCTTCAGCGTTTCTTATAATAAATCCCAACAGTTTAAAAGCCTCTCCAACAATCTTAGAAATATGGTCGCGAAAAGAGAGTCTTGAATCTAGTACCACACCAAGGTCGCACACAGAGTCACATCGCTTCAACATTTCTCCATTTATACTATAGTCATATATAATTGGCTGTACCCTTCTTGTGAATGTAACAATACTGCATTTAGATACGTTTAATAATAGTTTATTTCTCTCACATCAATCACTCATCCGCTCAAAATTATCTTGCAATCTTCTGCAGTCCCTGTCGTCCTCAATTCTGAGATATAACTTAACATCATCAACATAGATCAAGCTATCGATATCTAGGATAGAGACAAGGTCATTAAGAAATATGATGAAAAGTAGGGGTCCCAGGTGAGACCCCTGGGGGACGCCTGACGTGGCAACAAATTCCTTAAAATGATGACCATCACATTAAACTAACTGGACGCGATTGGTTAAATGTGACATAAAAAATAGAAGTAATTTCTGTGATAGACCAAAGGTGGTCAATTTGTCAAGAAAAATGCCATGATCGAGTCGATCAAAGGCCTTGGAGCAGTCAGTGTAAATTACATCGGTTTGCTCACCCGCGTCCAAGAGATTGAGCTAGATCCTGAGTAAGACAAAACAGATTGGAGACAGTTGAGCGGACCCTCATAAACCCGTACTGTTGCGCAGATATGAGAATGCTAATCGAATTATATAAATATTCGTGTAAATTAATTTCAAACACCTTTGAGAAGTTATTTATGATACTTATTGGTCTATAGTTCAAAATATCACTGCTGTCCCCCTTTTCAAAGACCGGAGTTATGCGGGATATTTTCCAAAGATCCGGAAATGTAGATGTCCGGAGTGATAGGTTAAACAGGATTATTAGCGGGTAAGCAAAAATCGTAGCACAATCTTTCAGCAGGAATGCCGGAATCTTATCTGCCCCTACGGTGGCCTTATGTTTTAGTTGTTTTAATGCGGTAGTAACTACCTGTTTCGATATTTTATTAATATATAAGGGACTCTGCGAGGGATAGAAATCGGTATCGTCACTTCCTTTTTGAGAGGAAGCAACACAGCAAAACTGTCCGCAATTATCTGAGGATCACGAATTAGTGTGTTATCGTAGGACATAGTAGTAGGTATGGAGTAATTACTTTTTTTGTCATTAATAAAACACCAGAATCTCTTTAGATCTCTTCATATGTTGTTTTCGATACGTGAGCAGTATATCTTATAGGATTTTTTTATGTCATTCTTAATATCTTGACGCATATTTCGAAATGTTTCTAAATCAAGAGGATTATTATTTGTTCTTTTATACCTTTTCCACCATTTATATTTTATCTTTATGTTCTGTATTATTTGACCGGTAAACCATGGTGCATAAGTTTGTTTGATTTCTTTTTGAGTTTTCGGAACGTGCATGTCTAAAGTATTGTAAATAATCTCATAGAATTTATCACATGCACTATTAATGTCCGTAAATTCGGTTAAAGCATTCCAATTTATATATGAGAAATTTTGATAAAGATTTACCAGATTTGATCTTTTAAAGTTATAGAAATTTAGGTTATTTTTTTGCCTGTTATTTTTTGAGGCCAAACGGATTTCTAGAGAGAGCACCACGGCAGGATGGTGAATATCCTCGGCGGTTAGGACATCAACAGCCCTCTCCGCAAAACCATTAATGTTGTTAGTTAGTGCAAGATCCAACAGTCGTCCATCAGCGTTTGTTATTGTGTTAATTTGATTTAGGATATAAAAGTACTAGTGCAATCAATGTTTAAATTTAGGGTTTACCTTACAGAACTATGTTACGTTTTTTTAGACATATCTATTTATTGCATCTTTGGGACCAATATAAACTTCTCACTGTACCGACATTAGCGCTAATCCGTTTAATCTTTCGTTTAATACTGAATTTCTTGGCCCCGATTTTAGACGTCTTAAAGCCGAAAAGGGTACTAAGGTTTCATCTTATCATCTTCTGTACTAAGGTTGTAGGAGAGGTTTTTTGGCATTGGCATTTGTCAAATTTATTCAGTTTACAGTTTTTACTATTTTTAACTGAAGTATTTCTTATTGTTTTTATTTTTTATATTTTCTCCAGTCCTTAGGTTGGAATTTCTAGTTCTATTAAAATTTGTACTAATTTTAATATGTAATAAATATATTTAGAAAAATGGTAGAAATAAAAGTCTGTTTAAACAACAAATTTATTTAATTCTTAAACAAGGGGGGGGGGGGGAGTGAAAAGATCTTTACATTAAAGTAGTAGATCGTAAAATGTTTTATAACAAAAATAATGACATGAACATGTTGCGACCTTAGTGACGGTCACCTTCAGCATGAAGAAAATTTATCGATCAGGGAAAAGTTATGAGATAAAGAACAATCTGGCTGTAGTTTATATACTTAAGGGTAGGTAAAGATCACCGTGGGTTGAAATATAAGGGAGGGTTAAGTACAACATCAATATTGTTTCACATAAACAAGGACAACGTTTAAAGAAGGAGGTTTAAATTTTAGCATTTTGTATAAAAAATTAATTCAGTTTAAATGTTTAATAGTACACCTGAGTAATTATGTCTTATAAGAAGATGAAAATGACAGTTGGACTGCAAGAACCCCTAGGGAGGAGAAGAAGAAGGAGAAACTATTTTGTCTACAGAAAAGAGTAATAGAGTTACTTAAGCATTTGTGGTTTTGTTTTAATGAAAATTATATATTTTTAAGTGAGATTGATAATTGCTAAAAGATATTTTTAAGTGAGATTAAAGATTTTTAAAAAAGTTTATGTTTCAACAAAGGAATGTAGTGGGTGTTCCATAGAATTTTGTGTGATTGCAAAATTTGAAAATTTTATGTGTTTATGAAATCAGTTCCCTCCCTCTTTTTCTCTTTTTGGTAACATAATATTGGCGGATATCAGATTGGTTTTGTTAAATAACGTTATTAAAACAAAAATGGTAGTACTTTATAAAGTATATAGAGTGGCAAAAAAGTCGAGCATAATGCCTGTAACTTCTGAATTACCTCGTATACGACCTTTATGAAAGTTGTTCTGTAAATTATTTCCCACATTTCTACCTGCATGAATTTTTTCGGTCACTTCTGGTTTGGTTGCCATAGAAAGTAACTTACATTTTTTAAATGGAACACCCAGCATAATAATATGATTGTATATTTGGATTCTACTGGGAAAACTATGCATTTTTTGTATTTCAAGTTTTTACCTATCTGCAAGCGTTTCCGAGATAGTGACAGCTGAAAAATAAAAAACTTCTTAATTATAAACATTCCTACCTAATACCCACCAGTTAAGTCGAGGTGTTTTCATGACAGCGACCTAAGAGGTGTCAATTTTGAGTTTCTGTTGTCTGATTCCTGATTTGGTTACACTATGGTTAATCTGAATGAGAAACAACGAGTTGAAATTTTAATAATGAGCGGTTACGGAAATATGAAGAGATCGCAAGATCAGGTTTGTAAACTTTTCAATGAATTATATCCAAATAGGCCTCCAATAAATCAGTCAACGCTGTGTCGAGTGGTAAAGAAATTTCGAGAAACAAGTAGTGTCAGGGAAGCCGCTAGATCAGGTCGACCTAAAGCAGCAATCGGGGGAGACAAAGCTTTGGATATCATGCTCTCAATACATGAAAATCCAACACAATCATCTAGGCCAATGGCAATGGATTTTAATGTGTCTCATCAGTCAGTGAAAAATTTGTTTAAGCAGGAGAAGTTGCATCCTTACAAGATAAAGTTGGTGCACCAGTTAAACGAGGACGATTTTGATAGTAGAGCTGAATTTTGTGAGCTGATAATGGAAAGATGCAATAACGATAATAACTTCGCAACAAATATCATTTTCTCGGATGGAGCTACTTGGCTTGTTAATAGACACAATTATCGTTATTGGTCTGCTGAGAATACCCACTGGCTCCAGGAAGGTCATACTCAGAGGCCCGAGAAAGTTAATGTTTGGGCGGGTATAGTTGGTAGACATATTGTGGGACCTTTTTTCATAGATAGTAATTCGAATGGCGAAAAATATCTGGATCTAATTAGGAATCACATAATTCCTTCTTGCAGAATGGTTTTACCGAGTGTAAATAATGGCATAAACGAACAGGTATGGTTCCAGCAAGATGTAGTACCTGCGCATTATGCGGTAAATGTTAGACACTATATAAGCGAACAATTTCCAGGACGTTGGATAGGCAGAAGAGGTGCTATTGACTGGCCAGCGCGATCCCCGGACTTAACCGCGCTCGACTTCTTTTTGCGGGGACACTTAAAAAACAAAGTCTACGTTAACCGTCCAAATGACTTAGAATCTTTAAAAGTCAGAACTAGTGCTGAAATTCGGGCCATTCCAGAGGACTTCCTTTTAAACGTTGTAGACAGGTTCAGGGATCGACTGGCGCTCTGCTTAGCAGAAAATGGTAGTCATTTTGATCACCTGATCCACTGAAAAGGTTTCACTTCTTTATTATTCCGATGCAAAGTTGGTTAATTTTCTAGGCTATTTATTTTGCTATTATAAAGTTTGTTACAGTTTTAAATAAATAAAGTTTTGAAATACAAAAAAATTTTCCCAGTAGAATCCAAATATGCAATCATATGCCGGGTGTCCCATTTAAAAAAAGTAAGTTGGTCTCTATAGCAACCAAATCAGGAATGACAGAAAAAATTCATGCAGGTATAAATGTGGGGAATAATTTACTGAACAACTTTTATAAAGGTCACTTTTTCGTATACGGGGTAATTCAAAAGTTACAGGCATTATGCGCGACTTTTTTGCCACTCTGTATATGCGGCAGCAAAGTCTCATCAAAATATATTTAGTGCATGTAATTTGAGCTAAAAGACAAATTATCAAATTATTAAACATATACGAGGATAATTTTCGCCTACGCCACTACTTTTTAGAAGTAAGGGATGTTTAAACTACTATGCGAATCTGGTAAAAATGTAAAAAATGTTGATAACATAAATTTTACATTGGAAGTAACTAATTAAGCTATGAGGAAGCGCAGGTGAATATGGAATTTTGTAATTTATATAAATGGTAGCCATTAACTGAATATAACTAGTAATTCTGTCAGGATCCACCAATTATTTAGATAAATTTCATTTTAAATTATGTGATAATCATTAAAACATACAATCAAACCATGATAAATATTATTTTAAAGACAAACAAAAGCAGGTGGAAACTATTTAATTTGTTAACTACTACAACAAAAAATTATTCATAAAAATTTTGCACGTAATATAAGACAAATACATCTTTTTTTACTAAGACGCATATTTAACAAAAGACGCGATTGTTATATAATACAATGAAAACTTGTTTTCTTCGAATTTAACAATTGCCATTAATTATTAATTTGTATTTAAATACTTCATGGTAGGCTATCAATGAATCTAATTATTGTAATTTTGTGTAAAAAATATCCAAAGGAACTTAATTATCAAAATCTGGCGATTGTAACAATGTGAAGGAATTCATTAAAACGTAATACAATTTAAACTGCATTTTTAGTATTTTGTTTCAGGAATCGTGGGAGTACGATGCAGTGCACTAAGCTTTGTCTATAAATATTTTAATTGGTCCTACAGGATTTTGAAATTTAATGGAATACAAGACGGCTTTGTTTGTGAAATTGTGTATGTTGCTTGATCGCGAAAACTTATTCAGGAGCTCATGTTTCTTTGGATTATAACCCCCTATCTCTAAAGCCGAACTAGTACTCCAAAAAAAGCAAGAAACCAAGAGGTAACCCTAGGATTGAAATGAGAAAACTACAAATACCAGAAATAAAATAGAACGTTCTACAAAAAACACAGAAGAAACTTGACGGATAGAACAAGGACAACATCAATACAGATAAACAATAGGAATCACTAAAGCACTGTTATCTTAAGCTATGCAGCGAAATATTGACGGAACAGGAAGAAAAGGGAAAGGTTGGATGACTGCTGAGATTCTGAATATGATGAAACAACGGAGACAATAATACGAAAACCAGAACACAAAGAAATATACAACAATCAATGGTGAAATAAGAAAGAGATCTGAGAGACTAAGGAAATGTATTTTGAAAAGAAATGCAAGGAAATTAAAGAACTTCAGAACAAATATTATGATATATTTAACTTGCATGAAAAAATTAATGTCTATATTATATGTATATACGACCTTAATCCATCTATAATAATGCAGGTCCGCGAAGGAAAAAACAAGCCACTGCATTCTTGGATAAGAATGGAAATATCAAACTCAATACAGATCAAAAATTACAACGAGGAACTGTTTGCAGATGAACCAGGCCCCGATATTATCAAGGAAGAAATACTGTACGCCCTGCAAGACCCAAAAAACGGAAAAAGTCCTGAACCTGATGGACTCTCCAGCGACATCTTTAAAATTATAGATGAAGATCACATTGTGCATGTTGGTAAAACTATTTAATCAAGTTTATCGATCGGGATACATGCCTGGGGAATGGTTGCTGTCGATGCTTGTTTGCTTACCCAAGAAGGGTAGGGCCAGAGAGTGTACTGACCACCGCACCATCAGCTTGATGTCTCACACACCAAAACTGATTCTAAAAGTAATTCATAACCGAATATAAGACTTGACATGGACATCAGTGAAACACAATTCGGGTTTCGCGTAGGCTTAGGAACTCGTGAGGCTCTATTCGCACTAGGTGTATTGGTCCAGCGATGTTTGGACGTTAATCAGGACGTGTACGTGTGCTTCGTTAATTAGGACAAAGCATTCGATAAGGTTCGCTACGACCAGCTAATAACTGAGGCTTTTTAATGCATACTCCGAGAAAATCATCCAGAAAGCACTAGAACGAGAACATCCCGAATAAAAGTGTACGGAACACCGCTCAATAACATAAGGTATGCTAACGATACCGTGGCCTTGGGGCGGAAAATATCAAGGTCCTGCAGAGATTGATGAGCAAATTAGTTGGATCTAGCGAGGAATATGGACCAACACTGAACATCAAGAAAACTTAATCCATGAGAATCTGAAAAATCTCGTGGGACAAAGAAACACTAATAGTGAGTGGCAAGAACATAGAGCAAGTCAAGAACTACACATAGCTCAAAACATTGATAAACTCAACAAATGATTACACCAAAAAAATTTAGAGACGCATAGAAATAGCCCGACATTCAAATTTCATTGGGATCAGAAAGGATCAACGCCAGAGACCTAACATTAAACTTAATGTTGATCTAATCTTCTCGAATGGCATAGAAGCTTGGGTGTTGACACAAAGGCTACCAAGAAAACTGAATCGTTCGAAATATGGGACTACCGCGGAATTCTCAAAATTCCATAAACTGATTGCCAAACACTGATGTCACGAGTAGGGAAGGAGATAACAAAGATCATTAAGATTCGAAAGTTACAATGCATACGAGGGGAGAAATATGCTATGCTGCAGAAAGATCTGTGGAAAGAGAAACGTAGGAACGAGGAAGATATCCTAGCTGCGAAACTTGTGGAAATGGTTTGGATGCACCTCGGGTGAACTTTCAGAGCAGTAGCCTCTAAAGTTAGGATAGCCAGGTCCCTTTTAACTAGTATATTTATCACAAAACTGATAAGAAGTTATGAGTCTATTAATGCACTCCGTTCCGAATTTATGGAATATTCAAAAACGTAATAAAATTATTACTCCTGCGGAATGTGCTAGGGGCTAACATGAACAGGGAACATCCTAAGCCAATATTGGTTTAATTTTTGGGCAACGCCAAAGTGTAATTTAAGGAATTTAATAAAGGGATACCTACCTAACGAATAGAAGAACGAAGGCACCAGAAACGAAAACTAGATTTTTAAAAATATATAATTCTAGAAGCAGATTCACTTTCAGAATTTGCTGCTGTTCAAACCGTAACAAATTTTGAATATCGACTTATTATTAACAAAAATATTGCAGATATTTGAATATTACATAATTTGACACGGAGATGTAGACATTTTTGTGTTTTTATTCTGCTCCATACAAATTGTTAATTTACATTTCTTGCCACACCTCAAGTTATCGTCCACACAAGACTAGTTTTTTTTAGGATATCTACTACTAGTCTAAAGAATTCTAATTTTGATGGACACAAGTCATTTCTAGATACGAATCAAAAGATATGTAGGTACTTCAGAATTGGTAACTGGTTATTATTAATTTAATTATTAGGATGCCACAGTAGAGAATAAATACCAGGATCTAGTATTTAATTTTTACGTCGTAGAATCAGTTAATTATTGTCTAGAAATGTATGTATAGAGAAATTTGAAGGAGCCCATTACCTACCATGGAAAAACCTGTTTTTGACGTACCATAATTACGGGGAAGGCGTAACATTAAAGTGAGGGTTGATAAATTTCATATTGCATGTGCATCGAGGATTTGTAACATATTAGTCGTTTTAATTATATTACATATATTAAGCTTTCATAAATATTTACTTACCTTGTGTCAGAAATACTTAAGGCTTTTTTAATAGGTTTTTAATAATTATCAGTTATATGCTACTTAAATTTTTAATAATTTGGTTATGTACAGGGTGTTCAGTTTTCGATGGTTTTACGGGGTATCTCCGGTATTAGTAAAGATAGAAGGATACGGTTTTTACAACACTGTGCTACTTTTTTGTGGAACAAAAGATGTTGCAATCAGAATTTTTTTAGTCCTCCTTGTTTTTGATATACGGGATGTTTTTGAAAATTTTACATTTTGGGAAACACCCCATATTTAGGTTACCCTGTAGCTTATCAAAGAGAAAACAAATCTCCTTTTTGTAGTTTTTTACGTAGAATTCAGTGACGTACTCAGATTTTTTCTACGTTCAATAGTTTCCGAGAAAAAAAACAAACTTCTCAGAAATATATAATGCCTTATTTTTATTTTTAATATTAAGCACGAAATTTACGTTTTACACAAGAAGAAATCCAAAACCGACAAGTCGGGTGACCTTGGTGGCCATCTTACAGGTCCATTAGTTCCAATCCAGTGGCTTAAGAAATTATTGTTTAAGTAGGCCCTGATAATTAGCGCATTGTGAGCGGGTGCTCCATCTTGTTGCAGATGCAAGTTATTGAGACCCGCTAAGGGCACGTCTTCTATTATTTCCGGCACAACATTTTCCAGAATTTACAAAGATTTATTTGCATTAAGGCTGCCTTCAAATATATTATAAATTATTTTGCTTCCTAGTATAAAACGTGAAACGTTAAAGCCAAACCTGCCTTGCCGTTCGAGTGGAAATATTACATGCTGATTTTCCTGAGACCAAAACCTCGTATTGTGCCGATTAAATGTACCAGCACTGGTAAAATGAGCCTCGTCGGACCATATAACGGTCCTTTCAAAATCATTTTCCCTGTTGATATCTTGTAAATACCAATTACAGAACTCTATACGGTGCTGTGCATCACCAGGATGTAAGTTTTGTACTACGTGGAATTTATATGGCAAAAATATGTGTTTTTTAGGATTGCTTGAACTCTTGATTTAACTACTCCGACCGAACCTTCAACCGTTCTGCAAGAACTAGTTAGATTTGGTTCAATTGAAGCTAAAACGTTTATTTTATCAGTCTACAACCGCGAGACTGATGAAATAAACGTTTTAGCTTCAATTGAAACAAATCCAATTAGTTCTTGCAGAACAGTTGAAGGTTCGGTCGGAGTAGTTAAATCAAGAGTTCAAACAATCCTAAAAAAAACACAAATTGCGGTTTTCCTTGTTGTAAATTTTAGGCCGAGATTTAGAAAATGAACAGTGTTGAATTAAATTTGATTTCATCCGTAGAAAACTTCTTTTTTCCGGCTGTCGTCTTTTGGGATATCTATAGAAGTAATTTAAGAAATTTAATAAATCGTCTTCTATGAAGATACTACAAAAAGGCGTATATTTACCTGTTGAAATACACTTCTAATGCTTCATCTGCATTTTCATTACAATGGACATAACAAGCGAGCATGTCGTATTTTTCATTATTATCAAAGTTTACATTTTCTGCCATGTTAGGACAAACTTTTTTACTGTTAATGAGATATTTTAAAACAACTTAGAGAACCTAAATACTCTGACAGAAACTAAAGAAGTTTTTAATGTGACATAAATT
Source organism: Polydrusus tereticollis (assembly GCA_963920685.1). Classification (NCBI taxonomy): domain Eukaryota; kingdom Metazoa; phylum Arthropoda; class Insecta; order Coleoptera; family Curculionidae; genus Polydrusus; species Polydrusus tereticollis. Next base: position 32,000,226 of record OY987330.1, on the reverse strand, counting down.
ACTGTGTTATTTTCTTTTTTTAAATACCTGTCATGTATATTTTTTAATAAAACGTAAATTTCGTGCTTAATACTAAAAATAAAAAGGGACTATATATTTTTGAAAAACTTGTTGTAAACTAAATTCTATTATTAAAAGATATATAGGGTGACCCAATTAAAAAAAAAGCAAGTTTGTTTTTTTCTCTGAAACTATTAAACGTAGAAAAAATCTGAGTACGTAACTGGATTCTACGTAGAAAAACACAAAAAGAACATTTGTTTTCTCTATGATAAGCTACAGGGTAACCTAAATATGGGGGTGTCCCAAAATGTAAAATTTTCAAAAACATCCCGTATATCTAAAACAAGGAGGAATAGAAAAATTCTGCTTACGGCATCTTTTGTTTTACACAGTGCTGCGAAAACCGTACCCTTCTATCATAGTATCACACTAATAACGGAGATACCCCGTAAAACCATCGAAAACTGGACACCCTGTATAACTGGCAAATTAATTGCCGAAATTTTAGGATCAAAACTGATTTCTGCAGTCTTTAGAGCTTCAGGTAAAACATGATATACGTACGGTATCACCAATTTGGTGTTTGCTAATAGGATCTCAAAATATTTCAAGTTTACAATATTATTGAGACCATAGTGAAACATTTCTTAAGCTATGTACTAAACATTTTTTTTTTAAATTGTAGTTACTTTTTCTACATACTAATGAATGACGGAAAAGTGAGTTTAGGTTTGAAATTAGTTAGATCGGGGAGAAAGTAAAATAGAATCATGTTTCTTCGAAAAAGAAATTCCCACGATATGTGACAAGAAGTTTTAAATTGTAAACTGTCTGGCGCGTATTTTAATTTTATTTTATAATCCTGCTATAGTAACCAAAATGGTATGAATGGGTTTTTAAATAGTTTTAAATTCAGTATGTAAATGAACTTATCCTTTTTCGTATGAGTATTTACGTGATTTCATACCCGGCATATTTGTACATATACAGGGTGATTCACCATAATATCCCACTAGGACAGTGCAGTTATAAACTTTGATATGGTATGCTGGGAGCAAAATCATATAAAACTGTTTTTTTCGAGGATGTTCAGTTTTTGTGGCCCTATTTATTATACTAAAACTCCCTCCCCCAATCCCCTCCCCATTTGTACATTTCTGCAAGAAAATGTGAAAAGCGAAACAATACAGCTAATAAAATTCTACATAAAATGATTGTATAAAATAGCTATTTACTGACGTGTTGTCCGACTCGGCTTCGCCTCGTAGGATAATTTTCACGTCGCGTGCCTAAAATACTCTTACATCGTAACGAATGGTATGCAATATTTTTTCTACGGGCGCTTTATAATAAAAAACTTAATCTCTTTTACCAAACATTTTATTACCTGTGTGTCTCATTTACACCTTTTATGTCAAAAAATTGACACTTGTCAAAAAAAAGAATTCGAAATAATTTTTTGTCAAAAACGGAGGCAAACATTAAGTAAGAAATGAGTGATTTAGAAGACTCAGACATTAAAAATGCCGCAAATGAGGCAATGGTGAACCTTGTTCTCCAAAAAGCAATGAGTTTGTATGAGGGCACATACGAAAAATTCAAAACTGGTGTGAAGAAAAAAAGGTAAAAAACTTATCAGAAAACGTCGTTTTGGCATATTTTCCACTATTATCCGATGCCTATAAGCCATCAACTTTGTGGAGTACTTACTCAATGCTTCGAACGATGGTTTATTTAAATAAAAATGTCGATATAAAGATATTTACAAACCTAATCGCATTTTTGAAAAGGAAATCTACAGGGTATAAGCCCAAAAGTCGAAAGTTTTTTCCAAGGAACAAATAGAAAGATTTGTCAAAGAAGCAGACGATAAGAACTATTTATTGGACAAAGTCATTCTTATTGTGGGAATCTCTGGAGCATGTCGCAGAGAAGAACTCACATATTTAAAGATGAATAATATCGAAATTTCGGATTCTTTAATTAAAATAACTATTCCATACACTAAAACAAATGTTGCAAGAAGCTTTGTAATTAGCGAAGGCTCTATTGACGGCATTGAATATTGTCCGAAAGTACGCCCAATTACGTCCAGCACACATAACCTATGAAAGATTTTTTATCACGTACAGAAACTTCAAATGTTCCAGACTTCCAGTGGGTATTAAAACCATTGGAGCAACACCAAAGAAAATTGCTGAGTTCTTGGGGCTTCCAAAGGCAAATGAATATACAGGCCACTGCTTTCGAAGATCTTCAGCAACTTTTTTAGCGGACTCTGGAGCAGATATATTGATGCTAAAGCGACATGGAGGTTGGCGGTCAAATGCCGTGGCTGAGGGGTATATAGACGATTCTTTAGAGGACAAAGGAAAAATTGCCGAAAAAATTCTTGGTGAAAAATCTTTGGACGCTAACAAAAACGTGTTAAATCTAATGAATCAGAATGTTCTACCATCTCTACTAGTGGCATGGGTTTAATTGATATTGCTGTTGCAGATTCATTTTCTATTTCTAGTTCAAATTCCTCATCTATTTTACAAAGAGAAATATCTCAACGTACTGTTTTAGGTTACCCAAGCATTAATTTTAATAATATAAGTAACTCTACTTTTAACATTTATAATAAACAGGTAAATTAATTATAGTCTGTGTTTAGTTTTTAATTGTAAATAATTACTTTTAGGCACAGCCTGCTTAAAGAACTTTTTAATCACGCTGTGCCTAAAAGGAGGTTAATTAAAAATCAAAATGACAATCAAAAAGGGGTTATTATAAAGCGCCCGTAGAAAAAATAGTTTTATTAAAACAGTGGAAAACCACAGAGACCTAAAAGGGTTTACAATATTCAAAAAAGTTAAAGAAATGTTTAAGTTATTTTTTCTAGAAACATTTAAACTTTCAGAGTCCCTAGATGTTAAAACTACTTTAGAAAAGATCTAGCAAAGTTAAAAAATTTTCATTTCATTAGTCCAAGTAAGTAAATGGAAAAATGCAACGACAGGCTTCGCGGCGACCTGGGGGGGGGGGGGGTAATTAACCGTCCTCCTTTGTAGACGCATCTGCCTTAAATAAACACGTAATACACAAATACACTATTTTTTACAATACTACCTAAACTGATCTGATCCGGATTCAACTTTATGTACGAAAAAGTCTTCGGTGTCTCGATGGGCCATCCAACTCTGTCATTAAACGTTTTGCTGGTATAGAGAAACCCGCAACAAGGATTTTTTTAATTTTAAAGTTATTTATTATATTTAAATTAAATCCTATTATTTTTAATAGCCTCTTGTGCCAGTATTTAATTAGCGCCAAAAGCAACACGCAAAACCGATTGAAGTATAATTTTAATATGATATTAATAATCCATATGATTTACTTAATAACATGCGAGATATACATGCGATTCTTAATTGTTATTCGGTAAAAATAAAAAATAAAATAATAGAATGTAAAAACAGTATTCTTTTATTGATTATATTACACTCCATAGTAATTTTTTATTTTAATTTTTTAATTTACTATACAGGGGTTATTAATAATAATAATGATAGAATAACCCAAACGGATCCTAAAAATATTAAAACTATTTGATCTACGAATTGCCAATAAAAAGTCAGACGATCAGGCGTCATATACGTTTTAAAAGTTTTTTGGTAATAAGCATAAAACGAATGTAAATCTACAAACTACTGACCACTATAAAGATTATGATTCTAAATGGGTTATAAAATAGTAATTTGACATAGGCGCTAAAATATGTTTTATGCAAATATTTAATCGCAATTTCCCAAACGTTATTTTTGACCAGATTCGAATTGAAACGGGCCAAAGAAAATATTAATAAAATTATATACAGGGTGTCCCACTAAGGTCGGAAAGGTATGATACTATGGCAGCCATAAACCTTACGGCTTCGGGGACAAAAATTTATTGACTAAATCAACGAAAAGAAATTGTTGGAATAGCTATTTTCCTAACAAGTGCAGAAAATCGATTTTTCCGCACGCAAATGCCGTTGACAGCACGACGCGTAGCGGAGTGGTGTCAAGCATTTAAGTGCGGAAAAATAGGTTTCTGCACGTGTTAGGAACAATAGTTTTTCTACTAGCGTGAGGAAACAAATTGAAAATAATTTAAAAAACGGAGTTTTTTTTTAAATTTTTATTACAATGAACAAAATTTTACAATATTAATTTACTTATTTATATTGTAATTAATTGTAAACGTACAATTACTAGCACTATTTAAATTAATAGCAGAAGCCAGTTGGTTGCGGTTCTCCAGTAAAGATTGGGGTGCAGGAATAATTGATATTTCAGTAGGTTGCAGCTCGTTTTCTGAGTCCTGAAGCCCATCAGTTTGTTCATGTTGTGTACTTGTTGCTGGATGGGAGTAAGAAAGGGCTACATAGCTGCTGGTGGAAGCACTGGCTGGGGTTGATTTCAATATTTTACTTGCTATTAGTTTTTTATTTTCCAAGGATTCGTTTAGATAACCTTCGGCGACTTTTGTGGATTGCCACCCCCCATGACGCTTCAGGTTGGTTATGCCCACTCCGGCATTTGCAAGGGCAGTGGCAGAAGACCTTCTATAACAGTGGCCAGTGTACTCTTCTGGATTCGGCAATCGTAAATAGGCTGCTACCTCAGATGGCATTTTTCCAAATTTATTTATGCCAACGCATTGGATGGTACATTCCCCTTTGCGATATTGTACGAAAAAACGTTGGTGTGAAGTATTTTTTGGTCTAAGTGATACATATTTTCTTATCAACGCCAAGTTTTTCTCCCCAGTGACCACAAAACTTCGGCTTGTGTGCGTTTTATTGTCGGCTATTTTCACTAAAACGAAACATTTTTCCAGCTGTACGTTTTCAAACAACAAATTTGTCAATTCTTCCCGTCTGCACGCCCCTGCTAGGCCAAAAATTGTTGCCACTTTAATTAGGAGGTATGTGTCATCAGGAGCGCTGTCTATAAATTTTTCCATGTCACTTGTGGTTAAAATTTTCGACTTTTTTGGTCTGAAGCCAACCATTTTTTTCTTGAGAAAAGAAATTAACTTAAAATGCATACCAATATCCACATTTTTTTTCAGCTTGAGCATAGTTTTCAACATTGAGTATCTTGACCAGAGTGTGGACGGCTGGTACGATTTCGATAATTCGTAAAAGTAGGCCAAAAAAACTTCTTCTCTTTCAAAATTCACATTTTTCTTCTCCTTACTCCATTTGCAAAAAAGGGTGTATTCTTTTTCATACCGTTTTCTTGATTTTTCTGGCAATAAATCTTCTTTGAGATTTTCAGCCGCCAAAAGAATCTCCTCCGGTACTTCTTCTATAATATTTTCGTTCATCTCTTCATCGGAAATCATTTTGCGTGCCGAAGAATTCAGCAAAACTCCAGTAGAAAAACTGATAAACTAGTTTAAATTTATAATATTCTGTTGACAGTGACATACAAATCAACAACTGGTTATATACACCATAGCAACTAAGATATTTCAAAGGTAATATGATGAACAGTGACTTCAAATCGTACAGCATTTAATTTAATTAAATTTAATTTCAAAATATAACAGTGCGGAAAAGTGGATTTTCCGCACTAAAACATGTGCGGAAAATGCGTTTTTCCGCACGCTAGTAGAAAAAATATTTTTTAGTTTCCAAAATTACCTCTAGGGAGCACAGTTACTAGGATATATCTAAAAAAGCAAATGTTATCAGATAATCGTTACATTAAGGTACTCTTTTAATGACGGAAAGACTAATTAAATAAAAATTTAAAGTTACACAATAAGGCAAAACAGAAAGCTCTGGAACATTAACCAATTTGACTTTCAACTGTATTTTTTTTTCAATTTGGCCATTTCTGTAGTAAGAATTGTGAAGTGGATAATCATAGGAAAGGTGTTGGGTTTTCATAAAATCTTAAAGTGATCCCCAAATTTTTTTTGTCATTAGAAAAGAAGCAAAATCTAAATACAATGCAACAAAGTTGTGATCTTTTAAACGTAAGCAAAGGGTCGCAGTAAGTTTGCTCTACATTAGTAATATCCGGCACTTGTTTCAGGGATTTTCCAATTTGAAGATAATTATATAATAATTAATATTTACATTTTGGTTATACACAAGGTATTTATTGGCGGTTTGCAGGTATTTTGTCAGGGGTTATTTACTGTCATTTAATAATGCTGCATAAATCAAAGTTACAAAACATTAAATCTGAGCCAGTTCAGCTGAGTGTAAGAAAGAAAGAAAGAATTTCTTTAATTTTGTACTTAGTGCAAGTTTATTGAATAAATCCGTAGAGCGCTTTCGGCAGTTACGCCATCATCAGTACTACTTTGTCAAAATATAACAAACCACAAAACACAACATACAAGTATATGTATAAAACTTAACACATTAAAAATTTTTGGGGCCTAAAGGCCGATGTAAATTACATGATGATTTTAACACTTTTAAAAACGTCCATTTTACTAAAGGGAACTAACCTTGATGATGCAAAAAACATGTGATGTTTGTAAGAAAAGTGTAAGAAACGCATTTCAAAATGTTGAAGAAATCACAAATCACCGAAATAAATTTAGATACGCAACTGGACTCTTGAACTGTCAAAAACTAATTGGCGCTGATATCCTAGTATTTGCGATCCGAAACACGCGAGAAAAAAAGAAATCTGTTTGGCAACTATGGGTAAAAATAAAGAAAACTGTTTTACCAAGTTTTGATGAAATCTGTTTTATCGGTAGATATTGGTTCCGCTTTAAAGTTTTAAATATTCCTTGGTATAAATATTCATTTTTTTCTGCTTTTATTTTTAGATCAGAAATACACGTTATTTGTAACTCTTGTTTTTCAGTTTGGAGTAAATACCTTGTTGGTAAAGTAACAAATAACGTATATCTAAGAGCTCAAGTAGAAGGCAGCAAAAAAGGAAGTATTTAAACCAAGCAATACCTATTTAAAAATACAGCTGACTAAAATAAAGCGAAATAGGTAATAAAACATTATTTTTATGATCAAAAACTAACGGATCTCTTCTTGGCAAGCGGTATCGCATGCCATGTTTATTTAAACAGTTTGGAACACAACATTTTTTTAGGTTTTAACGGAGGTGCGTAGTCTTCCATAACAGAAATAAATACGCGAACTTAAACTTAACAAACCGAAAACACACTAAAACTAAACAAAAAGTCAAAAGAACTATCAAAAAACACGCTAATAGTACACACAGAGACCGAACGATCACAAGCGGCATAAAAATTCAACACAACTTAAAAGAAAATCGAGAATAGAAAATTGACAATACACTTCAAATTTTTGACAACAACGAAATCTGGGCGGGTGCCTCTTCTCGATCGCAAATCGCAAATGGACGTGGTGCCCTCTATACGAACTTAACCAAACCAAATTGGGGGATGCCCTACCGGCGCCATCTACGAAATGCGATCCAAACAAAATAATAATGTTTGGCGGGAACGCCCGGCTTACGTATCTAAATTTATTTCGGTGATTTGTGGAAGAAATATCGAAATCTGAAAAGGAATCCACGCTTAGTTAGCACATTCAGTATACGAAACCGTTTTAAAATAAATTAGAGCTTCAATGGTTGATAAACATTTTTACATTATTGCTGATGAAAGCCCAGATGCCTATGGCAGATATATCGCACATGTTATGATTAGATCACTTCATAAAGATAAAACAACAAACCCATATTTAAAGGCAGCTAGACAAAACTAGTAATGTGACTGTAACCCGATTTACTCAGCAGTCTCTATCGAGCTTTTTCTTACCAAATCCAGTCTCAGATGAAAAGTTTTTAGTGCTCTTGTCTGATGCAGCACCGCATACAGTAAAAGTAGGCCAAAGCTTAAGAATCCTTTACCACAATATGGTACACGTGACTTGTCTTTTACATGGAATAAACGGAGTCGCAGAAACCGTCAAAACTGAATTTCCTTTAGTAAATAAATTAATTTGAAATGTAAAAAAGTGTTGCTAAAAGCACCTCTTAGAGTGCAGATGTATAAGAAGAGATTACCAGGAGTTAGTTTTTCTCCCGAACCTGTGGGGAACATGGATTAAGGCCGCAATTTTCTACGCAGAACATTTCGAAGCCATTAAAGAACTAATTTTGGATTTAGATAACGATTGGTAGTGCATTGTGCAAAGTAAAGAGTTGGTAAAAAGTGCAAGTGTAGTTAAAGATTTCAATTAAAGTTGATCTCAGTTTTATACCGGACATACTCTCCTCGTTAGAGAGTAGAAATCTAAGTTTAAGAGAGTCAATTAGTATTGTTGAAACTTTTTCCGCTAAATGTAACAACATTCCCGGCAAAGTAGGAGGTCAAGTAAGGAACAAATTGGCTGTAACTGTAAAAAAGAATAAAGGATTTAAATACTTAACTGCAGTAAAAAGCATTTATAATGGTAAACCATCCAACGAAGTTTTATCTTGGCCCTATAATACTTTACTACCTAAGTTGCAATATTGTCCGATTACATCAGTAGATGTTGAAAGAAGCTTCTCTTTGTATAAACATATTTTTACTGATAGAAGACAATCATATTTAGTTGGAAATTTTGAAAAAGATTTATTAATATATGCCTTTTATACAATTTCAGGGTAAAAAATTGTTTACTTTTACTTTTCTTCGTTTTTTTTTGCTTTTTATTTAAATAAACATCTTTTTTAGAACCCAGTGTGTTTCTTTACCCTATTTTACTATAATAAATTAAGAAATATTGCATACTAGTATGCATATTTGGTCAAAAAAATGCATATAACTGCACGTTTAAAGGCAAACAAGGCATATATATGCGCATATTCTGGCTAAATTTAAGTGTATATATTTCGCCCTTTATGCATTACACATCAAGATTGTCCATCCTAGAAAACCCCCAAATACAAAATGTTGCACAAAACCTTTGTTTTTCTTAATGTTATTTAAAAAAATCGAATCGGAACATACCATAACAAACAATAAATCAAGGAATAAGTCACTGCTGTGCAGATAATCTTTATCCTTATTTTGTTACACTATAAATATGCTGAAACAACGATAGTATTACGTAAATAGCAAAAATCGATGCTGGTACGAATAAGTACTATTTTTAGAAAGCAGGTTTAAAGTGCATTTATATATTAAACACACTAATTTTGTTGGTGAAACCTATTTCCTTAATTTAAGATTTAATGGCCTTGTAATTATAAGAACTAATCATCATTAATAAGATGATACAGAGAGATAGAACGAGTGAAACGAAAAAGGATAATTGAAAGCAAGAAGATCAAATGTAATATAATATGTATTAGTTTTTAAAATCAGATAATTATTTGCGGTCATTACTACTTCTTAAAAACCACCAAGCCACATTCTACTGGTGCCATTTCGTAACAAATGTCGCAAAACTACATTTTACGTTTAAATACTAAAGAGTTTAACAGTCAGATAAGTGTGTAACCCTAATGTAGGGGTTTTCAGCTGGAATAAAATAAATACCATTGTAGTAATTAATTAAATACTGGTAAAGTCTATGTAATTCTCACTTAGTTAATTCCATAATAATGTTACAAGCCGCCATGTTTTCGGCCGAGGTATTTAATGTGCTAGTTATACAGGGTGTCCCAGATAAGAATGCACTCTAGACGTATCTCGTAAACTATCGGACATACAGTGATGATTAAATCAGAGAAAAGTTGCGCATTACTAAACTCTAAAACGTCATGTTTTTAGATTTCAAAGATTCCGAATATTTCCGATGATATTCGGGAAAACCCGAGTTCTTGCGATAATGTTGTTATTGTTTTCTGATTCCATTTGAAGAGATATGCCAATAGTATACTGTTTTGGTAATTTTCCAGTTTGTCGGCTTATGCGAAAAATGGCGTAAAATGAAAAACGTTTCTTGCAATATGTAGCACGTACTTTCCAACGACAAATCCGCGAGCGGAAAACCATTTTTTTAATTGGAAATATAAAAAAAATGTGAAAATAGTCGACCGAGAAGCACAGTGAGAGTGACAAGTGAGGTTATGTTTCTCTAGCTGTTAGTCACTCGACAAAACTTGTAATAATTATAGACTTATATTGGTTAAACAGGCGCTAACACGGCATCTAATCCACCTTTTGGTTCCAATTCAGTATATGGTACATCAATCAACAAGAGTTTTTCATTTTTTTTTAATTTTTGTCACAAGCGGGTACCCTATTTTCACATTTTTTTTATATTTGCAGTTAAAAATATGGTTTTCCGCTCGCGGATTTGTCGTTCAGAAAGTACGTGCTACATATTGCAAGAAACGTTTTTCATTTTACGCCATTTTTCGCATAAGCCGATAAACTGGAGTGGTACCATTGTTTTATTAGGAGTAAAAGCAATACTTTTTATGACGAGTTTGAAAGTTTGCCGAACGAACAAAGTGAGTCCGGTAATTACAGACTTGTCATAAAAAGTTGCTTTTACTACGAATAAATCATACTATTTTTTCTTCAAACGTCGCGTCGTTAAAATATAGAAAGATAAAAATACAAATTTGAAATTTTTTTCATTTAAAAATGTCAAGTTTCGAATTTCACCTGCTAGCCTTGCTATGGATTTATTTTATTATTATATTGTTTGAACCAATCCCTATTAACATTGACATAAATTCAACAGCAAGTGGTTCCACGGAGGGTTTAACGCTAGAAAATACAAAAACAAGTCAGGATCGCAACATCGCAACACCTTGTGTTAATTTTTTTTTGGGGCCACAATGAATAACTGTACTTTTAATTTGATGTTTAATAAATAGTTCATTGTTGTATTTTTAAAAAATAAATAAAATATACCGGGTGAGTCAATAAGAAAGGCGGCTGGCTGTATCTCGGAAGCCGTTAGTCGCACAGCTTGCGGAATTTTTTTTTTATGATAAAATCGCCGATGAGAAATCGCTGGAAATGATTTTTAAGTTCCTACGACGGCCGCTAGGGGGCGTAACACCCATGGCCAATTAAAAAAGATCATTTATTTCCGGAATTTGACCAATAAAGATGTATTGAAAATATTTCTATCTTAATACTTGCAAAATTTGCAATAAATTTTTTTTGGGCAATTTTTTTTGTATCTCCTCAAATAAAGTGGTGAGGAAACGTCAATTGTTTTTTGTTATTTTAATTGATAACTTCGGTTTGGTTAACCGAATTTGGCAAACTTAGTCTCGTTGAAAAGAACTTTCTTTGTTTTATCGTTTGCATTATAAACTATGTCTTAATTATGTTTACAGTGGCCGCTAGAGGGCGTTGTTTGACAACTTAATAGTATTTACGATTTTTATTTGAAATTTTAAATGGTATGGTATGTTTCTTTTTACAGAGTTATATAGAGGCTAAAAATCCTAGATAACCAGTGAAAACCTCGTTTCCCTAACTTTTTGTAGCCGGAGATATGGCCAATCAAATTTTAATTGCAACATTTTATCGATGTTAAATCGCCTACCCACCTAAAATACTTATTAATTACAATAATAATAATAGTGGACGATTTGCCGAATAGGTAGGTATTATAAAAATTATATTAGAAAATATTATTGCAAAAAGCTAAAATCCAAAGCCTGTATTTTTAAATTTAAGTCGTTATTAAGAATTAATATTGGGATTAACAGATAATCTAGTTACCCTAGAATTCAATTTTTGACAAGTAGGCTATTAAAACAAATATCTATTGCTGTCACCATTATTGTGACAAATTTTGGTGTTGGTCTCATAAATTTTTGTTTGTCTCCTAAAAATGCCAATTTCAAACCAAGAAGCATTTGATATTCTGGCAATTTATTTCGAGTGTGCGCAAAATCCAATAGTTTCTGCAAGGGTATATGCCGTAAGATACCCTCAAAGGCACCATTATGATAGGCGAGTTTTTATTCGTCTTGCGTGGCGTCTGCGAACAGCAGGAAGTGTTCATCGTCCTGTTTACCGTAGACACGGAACAAGTCGTACTGAAGAAAATGTGATTAGGTGATTAACGTTTTGGCGTGTGTGGAATTTAATCCGCAAGCCAGCACAAGAATAATTGCAAAAGAATTGGGAATTACTCAGAGTACCGTCCAAAGAATTCTAGCTGAACATAGGTATGACTAATTTGTAAAATAACAGTAAACTTGCTTATTATAAAATTATCACTTCTTTCTAGCTGGCACCCTTACCATTTAGTACTTCACCAGGCTTTAAACGATCAAGATTATTGTCGCAGATTAGATCATTGCCCCTGGTTAAGTAACATGATTTTAGAAAATCCAGAAATACTTTTACATATATGTATTGTGGACCGATGAAGCTACATTCCGCAGTGATGGAGAAGTCAATCTGCATAATGTCCACTACTGGTCTCGTACGAATCAGGGCAGATGGAGCATTAATGTCTGGTGCGGTATTGTGTGGGGAAGGATAATTGGACCCTTTATTTTTGAAGAGGTACTTAATGGAGAAACGTATCTGCATTTTTTAAGCTACATACTGCCGATTCTGTTGGAAGATGTGCCCCTGGAAGTTCGGCGTAACATCATTTTCCGGCACGACGGGTGTCCGGCTCATTTTGCAATAAATGTCCGTGAATTCCTAGACAGAACTTTTCCTGGCAAGTGGATAGGAAGGGGAAGTTTATTTCCGTGCCCAGCAAGGTATTGTTATATTACGCTTCGGTTATAGGTCGTGATATCTTTCACAGTTAAAATTATAAACTCGTTGATTTTGGGTTCCTATTATTATACAATGAGTATTCTATTCTAGGTCACCCGATTTGACTTGTAAGTATGGATTTTTATTTTCAGGGGAGAATAAAAGATATGGTTTACGTCACCAGACCGACTACAAGGGAAGATATAATACAACGGACAAGGAACGTTATCCAAAATATCCCTGTTGCAGAAATAGAGACTGCTGTTTTATCAACGAGCCAAAGATTACAGCTCTGCATAGACAATGATGGCCGACAATTTGAACATCTGGGACGTCATTAAAAAGGGGAATATTTGGAAATATTCCTAATTATTATTATTGTTTTTATTATTAATATTAATAGTTTATTATTAGTTTAATTGGGTAGACGATTTAACATCGATAAAATGTTGCAATTAAAATTTGATTGGCCATATCTCCGGCTACGAAAGAGTTAGGGAAACGAGGTTTTCACTGGTTATCTAGGATTTTTAGCCTCTATTTAACTCTGTAAAAATAAACATAGCATACCATTTAAAATTTCCAATAAAAATCGTAAATACTATTAAGTTGTCAAACAGCGCCCTCTAGCGGCCACTGTAAACATAATTAAGACATAGTTTATAATGCAAACGATAAAACAAAGAAAGCTCTTTTCAACTAGACCAAGTTTGTCAAATTCGGTTAAGCCAAACCGAAGTTATCAATTAAAATAACAAAAAACAATTGACGTTCCCTCACCACTTTATTTGAGGAGATACAAAAAAAATTGCCCAAAAAAAATGTATTGCAAATTTTCCAAGTATTAAGATAGAAATATTTTCAATACATCTTTATTGGTCAAATTCCGGAAATAAATGATCTTTTTTAATTGGCCATGGGTGCTACGCCCCCTAGCGGCCGTAGTAGGAACTTAAAAATAATTTCCAGCGATTTCTCATCGGCGATTTTATCATAAAAAAAAAATTCCGCAAGCTGTGCGACTAATGGCTTGCGAGATACAGCCGGCCGCCTGTCTTATTGACACCCTAAATATAAAATAGTTCTTGTATTTTTCAACATTATTTATTTATGACACACACACTTCTTCTTCGGCTCTCAGGGGAAGAAAAAGTACTTTTACTTCCGCTGCCTATTGCAACCGTCTACTGTAAAAAAAGCAAATCTTTAACGTCAAAAAATTAGTAGAAAAATGTCAAGTTTATTGACGTTTGAAAAAAAAATAATATTTACATTCTCACTGCCACTTTTTATCCTCTACAACATAGTTTTAATAAATATTAAATCCCACGTTTCGTTTCTTCGCAACCATCATCAACTTTGTGTTTGTAAATAGCCAAAAAATAATATTTTACGCCTTGTAAACTACTTTTTATTCTGAACCCAACAACATATCACACTTATTATTTATTAGACGTTTCGGACCAAGAAACTCATTATCAATGCAAATGAGCACCTCATTTAATTTTGTTTTATTTTTATTGTTGTATTGTAATTTAATATTATTATTTTTATTAATTAAATAACTAATTTAATATTATTCCAGCCCCTTTTATATGTTGTATAGAACCTGTTTCCCTAAACAACAAGTACGAAATGAAATTTCATACCTTAATCCAGACTATACTTTCCCTAATATTTTAGAAAAAAGAAAAGGACATTATTAAAAATAAAATTTTTCTCTACTGTCGAATTCTACTGCGTTACACAGCAACGGAGGGCGATGTTATTGGTCACCTGTCTTCTTAGTCGTAAACAGCTGGTAACCATGGCAGCGAGCGCAACCCGACTTTCTATAGGAAATAGTGACGTCACACAGCGGTTCGTAACATCGGCTTTAGAGGCGTCAGAAAATTAAATTTTTTTTTTCGTTCGTACTAAAAGTACAAAATATTTCAGAAAAGTAATTAAAAAAATTCTAAATGACCCCATTACAATTAAGTAATTATTTAGCTTAATTACTTTTTTAATTATTATATGGTTCTAATTGGAAGCCGGACCTAAACTGTGTGAAAAAACGCAAAAGGTTGGAAAGGACTAGGTTGTTCAAAGAGTGAGACCAATAGCAAAGTCAGCATACTATTGGCTAACTCAAGGTTAATGTATAAAGCGTTGTTGCCGGACGTTCAAATATTTTATGCGATTTGGGACAAGTTTTTAAAAGCATGAATAAATTCCTCACAGAAGGCTGATAATCAACAACGTGTTATGGTAATTACCAAAATCTACCTAATAAAGTATTTTGAAAAATAATTATCAACCAGGTGTACGCAAACAGAAATATTCAATTTTTTCAGTCAACTATTTCGAAGTTCATGGGACATAGAATCACACAAGATCCACAGTTGCCGATACTGGTTCATCACCATTCACAGTACAGAGACAAAGTAAATTTTTAAGAGGACCAGTGTAAAAACTATGTGTTAATTAAGGTAGTTTACCAAGTTCATCATTGCTACTTCTGGCAAAGACATTAAATTTCCAAAATCAGTCTCTCCAAGCAGATGAGGATCAATGCACCAATAATTTTAAGTTTTGCATCGCATCTACATTTAATATCGCACTAGAGAGTCTTAAACACTAACTTCTTCTCATGTTTTGAAATTTTAAATTTAGAATGTAAACAAAAGCTCGAAGCACACACCAGGAAGTTCAAATAAGTATTAATTACGAAAGGAATACAGCTGGAACACGAAAAAGTATTTTTCCACTACTAACCTATAACATCGCCATTATTGACCGATTATTAACGTTAGAAATCGTTTTTCTCTACCTTATAAGTTATTATTGACCAGTCAATAATAAGGCATTAATAGTATATTATTAACCAAGGTTTAGACAGCCATCATAATTGCCCGAGCGGCAAGTTTAAATCACGAGGAGCGGAGCGACGAGGGATTTAAGACGCGAGGGCTATAAGCTGTCTAAACCGTGGTTAATATAATATTTTTTCCACTACTACAAACTTTTATCTTTAATCAAGCTACCCTGCTCTTTGGAATTGGCAAAATATTTTGTTGTTTTGTCAGGTGGCTTTGTAAATGTCAATTATTGTTCATTTATGTCATCAGATTTCACGAGTTTTCGGTTCTTTTAAAAAATGAGCGAAGAAAAGATTAGTGATATTATTATGTGTACACCTCCAGAATTAAGGATGGAAGCAGAAAAAATGTTGATTCTATCGATATTTTACAATATCAAGTAATCTAAAATGTATTGATAATTATCTGGTTGCCTAACCACATTCATGTTTATGAATTCATGTTGTAGAATCAAAAAATCAAGTTACCTGCCTTCAAATAGATTCTTGAAGATCGGTCAATAATGGATTTCAATGCCTTATTATTGACCATGGTCAATAATAACTTATAAGGTAGAGAAAAACGATTTCTAACGTTAATAATCGGTCAATAATGGCGATGTTATAGGTTAGTAGTGAAAAATAGTATATTATTAACCAAGGTTTAGACAGCCATCATTATTGCTCGAGCGGCAAGTTTAAATCACGAGGACCGAAGCGACGAGGGATTTAAGACGCGAGGGCTATAAGCTGTCTAAACCGTGGTTTATATAATATTTTTTCCACTACTACAAAGTTTTATAACACATTTATCTTTATAGTGTTAATAATTATAAAAAATTATAGGTAGGTATAAGTATATTTTGTAATCAAGTTACCTGCGCTTTGGAATTGGCAAAATATTTTGTTGTTTTGTCAGGTGGCGTTGTCAATGTCAATTTTTGTTCATTTATGTCATCAGATTTCACGAGTTTTCCGTTTTTTTAAATGAGCGAAGAAAATGTTAGCGATATTATTATGTATACACCTCCAGAATTAAGGATGGAAGCAGAAAAAATGTTGATTGTACCTATCGATATTTTACAATATCAGGCGTCCCTAATAATCTAATATGTATTGATAATTATCTGGTTGCCTAACCACAAGAAATGACGTTTATGAATTCATGCTGTAGAATCAAAAAATCAAGTTACCTGCGTTCAAATAGATTCTTGAAGATCGGTCAATAATGGATTTCAATGCCTTATTATTGACCATGGTCAATAATAACTTATAAGGTAGAGAGAAACGATTTCTAACGTTAATAATCGGTCAATAATGGCGATGTTATAGGTTAGTAGTGGAAAAAATCCATTATTGACCGATCTTCAAGAATCTATTTGAACGCAGGTAACTTGATTTTTTGATTCTACAACATGAATTCATAAACATGAATAACCTGAAAGATGATTTCTTGTGGTTAGGCAACCAGATAATTATCAATACATATTAGATTATTAGAGATGGTTGATATTGTAAAATATCGATACAATCAACATTTTTTCTGCTTCCATCCTTAGTTTTGGAGGTGTACACATAATAATATCACTAATATTTTCTTCGCTCATTTTTTAAAAAAACGGAAAACTCGTGAAATCTGATGACATAAATGAACAAAAATTGAGATTAACAAAGCCACCTGACAAAACAACAAAATATTTTGCCAATTCCAAAGCGCAGGTAACTTGATTAAAAAATATACTTATACCTACCTATTATTTTTTATAATTATTAATACTATAAAGATAAATGTCTTATAAAAGTTTTTAGCAGTGAAAAAAATATTATATTAACCACGGTTTAGACAGCTTAAAGCCCTCGCGTCTTAAATCACGAGGAGCGTAGTGATATTTTCTTAGCTTTTTCAGCATTTTTAAAAATATTTTGTGGAATTTCCATATTTTCGTTTATAAAACGTAAAAGACGCTTAAAATAAACAACCCTTAGCAACCGTCAAACTTATTCTATGACAACAGATCAAAGCTCACTAAATACTAAAAATTGGCGAAAGTAGTTAAAAAAAAATGCAGGAGTTTTACTATTTATATTTTGAAATTAATGAAAAATAAAGTATTATATACACCACAAGCCTTACTGGCTATAATGCCCGGAAGGCGAAAGCAACTCGCCCGACTGCCTTTGGCTCGAGGGATAGTTTTCGCCTTATGGGCATTATAGTCTACTTAACGCTCTTGGTACATAAATAACTATTAAGTCCAGATAACACAGGTATAGATAGTCCCCAGAAATGGCCACAAAGAATCCTAAAATTATTTGGAAACTAATTAAATTACACCAAAAAGTCTAATAAGTCATTAGCGAAAACGGTCATGAAACTTTGTTTGTCCTCCAGGCAAAATGGCCGACCTGTCAAAGTCACTCAACCAGTAAGAATCTATCTAGATAGAGGTATCAACAGAAGATGGATTGGTAGGCGAGGAACTCATGAGTGGCCAGCAAGGTCACCTGACTAACACCTCTTGATTCTTTTCTGTTCACTTACCCTGTATTTTATTACCTGGAACTAACACATGTTATCTTGACCTGTAAGTAACAAGAACACAAAAAAGAACTAAAGGCATGCATATTAATGGACACGAAGCTTTCCGAGAAATTCGCTTAGCAATTGATTTTATTAAATGAAATTTTTTAGTATTGTAACATGTGGTATTGTATTTAAAATTCGCTTGACCAATTGGCAATATTTAAAGTCTGTTTGCCTGTTTGTGTTGTATCTCTTGGGATATTTTTGAAGTTTTGTTTTTTTCTAAACAATCTTTATTAATTTGGAAATTATCAGGATATGCATCTCTCATTTTCTACAAGAATTTTTGCAGGGGTAGGTCTTTCCCAACTTCCAAGGAATCAAAATAAACCTAAACAGCTTCCCTCGCACGTGCGTCGCCTGCAGATCACCCTAAGTGCAGTGCTGTCTCTTACTTGATACTAGTTAATTACTTGGCAGGATTTTTAAGGCAAAAAGCTATTAAAATGCAAATATTAATTTATTTAATTTGTTGTTGTTGTTGCATAGACTTTACCAAAATTAGGTATAATATTAATTATTAAGAGACAGGTAATCAGCCTGTCTCATGCCATAACGAATTTGCGCAATATATTATAAATACTTAATACAGAAACAGTTCGCTGACCTGCTTTGGTTTCCCTTCTTCCACCAGTTCTAAAACAACCTTGGAAGGTTATGCAGAAGTAATTCCGATAAACCGAGATTTAAACTGGTTTAACTTAAACTCTAGGCTATTTTGCATAATTTAATACGGATTTAATTTTATATAGATATAGCATAATCACAACACCTGGAAAATGTTATCACATTGATCCGTTGTAATTTTCTCAAGGTAAAGTGGTCTGATTTATTTCCTATAAAAGGCGATGTTATGGTTTTTTTGAAATATTATTGGTATACAATAATCACGTGATAGAAATAGCTAATTAGTGATGGCAAATAAACCTATTAAAAGGCATTTTTTTTTAATACAATTATAATACATCAAGGAAAATATATCGTAATTTTAAAAATAATTATATTCATTTTAGGTATATTTTATATGTCCCTCTGGGACAGCCACACAATATATTATTTGAAATAATAATACAAATATTTTAAATAAAGTATTCCCAAATTTAAGATATTGTATATTAAAATGTCAAAATAGTATTTATTCCTAAATTTAACAAATATATTATATTAAATCTAATAATGCTGGTTTTCTTCGGATAAAAAAGAAATTATTCTTGAATTTAATATATAAAGTGGCAAAAAAGTCGCGCATAATGCCTGTAACTTTTGAATTTCCTCGTATACGAAAAAGTGACCTAAAAAAACCTGAAAGTTGTTCAGTAAATTATTCTCCACATTTCTACCTGCATAAATTATTCCTGTCATTTCTGGTTTGGTTGCAATAGAGACTAACTTACTTTTTTTAAGTAGAATACCCTGCATATGATTGCATATTTGGATTCTACTGGGAAAACTCTGAATTTTTTGTATTTCAAATTTTCACCTATCTGCAAGCGTTTCCGAGATAATGACAGCTCAAGAAGGAAAAACTTCCTAATTATAATTATTCCTACTTAGCCACCAGTTCAGTCAAGGTGTTTTTACGACAGCGACCTAGGAGGTGTCAATTTTAAGTTCCTGTTTAATTTTCTGTTGTCTGATTTCTAATTTGTTTACACTATGGTTCATTTGAATGAGAAACAACGAGTTAAAATTTTAATAATCCAACACAATCATCCAGGCCAATGGCAATGGATTTTAATGTGTCTCATCAGTCACTAAAAAGTTTGTTTAAGCAGGAGAAGTTGCATTCCTACGAGGTAAAGTTGGTGCACGAGTTAAACGAACGACGAACGAAAGACAAAGAGCTGAATTTTGTGAGCTGATGATGAAAAGATGCAATAACGATAAAACATTGCAACAAATATAATTTTCTCGGATGAAGCTACTTTCCATTTAAATGGCATTTTTAAAAGACACAATTATCGTTATTGGTCTGCTGGGAATACTCACATCATACTAATTCCAGGAAGGTCATACTTAGAGGTCCGAAAAAGTTAATGTTTGGGCGGGCATAGTGGTAGACATATTGTGAGACCTTTTTTCATAAATGGTAATGTGAATGGCGAAAAATATCTGGACTTCCTCAGGAATCACATAATTCCTTCTTGCAGAATGGCTTTACCGTCTGTAAATAATGGCATAGACGAACAGGTATGGTTCTAGCAAGATGGAGCACCTGCGCATTATGCAACAAATGTTAGACAATACATAAGCGAACAATTTCCAGGACGTTGGATAGACAGAAGAGGTGCTAACTGGCCAGCGCGATCCCCGGACTTAACCCCGCTCGACTTCTTTTTGTGGGGACACTTAAAGAACAAAGTCTACGTTAACCGTCCAAATAACTTGAAAAGTCAGAATTAGTTCTGAAATTCGGGCCATTCCAGAGGACTTCCTTTTAAACGTCGTTGGCGGCTTCAGGGATAGACTGCCGCTCTGCTTAGCAGGAAATGGTGGTCATTTTGAACACCTGATCCACTGGAAAGGTTTCACTTGTTTATTATTCCGATGTTAAATTGTTCAATTTTCTAGGCTATTTATTTTGTTATTATAAAGTTGTAACAATTTTAAATAAATAAAAATTTGAAATACAAGAAATTCATAGTTTTCCTAGTAAAACCCAAATATGCAATCACATGATTAATTGCCACGAGATGTCGCTTGAAGGCTACATCTGCCGTTATTCATCCATCTTTCGTCGGATTCTATAGCCTCACTGACGAGCTGTTATACAGCGACACGCGTCTGGGGATGAATCCGGCGAAAGGAAGCAACTAACCTTTAGATTCCTATCTTTTATGGTTATATGATGTTGATAACCGAGATAATTTTGCATTTTTGTGAGAATAAATGCATGCATTGCCATGAACCAAAAAACAAAATGTAAAGAATAGATGATTTTAAATGAAAACTTGTATCTTAAAATATCTTTGATACTTGATTATTTCCCAGGGTGTTTGAAATTAGATTAAAAAATAACAACATTTCGAATATCCTTGTATAATATGTTAAATAACCAATGTTACATAAAATTAGTAAAATACACGTTAAAGCTGATAGCTGTACCTATAATTCTCTAGGAATATCACTAAAATCGGACTACAAATAAAAAATTATCAAGCGGTAAACTTAATCAACATTTTGTAATGACCGTTTTTTTTGCACATGATTTTCAATCCTATATCCTAAAACCTGAACTAACCAATAGTTGTAAAATGTTAAAATCGAGGTATTTTAGGATTATCAAACAACTCGCACACGTCACAGTAAATTGGATATAACTAATCTGAGCTATTGAAAACACAAACTTCTACCTTGTCGTCAGGAAAACATATGTTATCAAGAACAATGGTAAATAATGAATATTAATTATTATACTGCATTGCCTACGCCGACGTTAAATGTTTATAGCGTGTGCAATAAATGTTTTCTTAATAACTAAACAACATTGAGTCACTGGTATATCGATAAAAATGTACCAACTTCAGGTAATTACATCAGTAAAACTATTACCTTTTGTCAATAAAAAAAGGACGTCATAGCTGCTTGTTCTTTATGTTAAATTTTAGGAACTCGTTTATCAAGAAAAAATAATATTTATTACATTTACATTACACACAGTTGGAAATCTCTATATTAAATAAACTGAAATATTTAGACTAAATAAAAAACAATGTTTGGCAATGATAGAGGGACCAGTAAAGTACTTTACCGGTACCTTTTTTTTGCTTTCTAGTCTAGACGGGTAAAGTAATATTTTCCGGTTGAAAAATTATTTAGGAAGTGCCTGGTTTTTGGTCGATTAAATGTTGGAAAATATCATCCATTTCGTAAAACTTCTATTGTGGAGTTAAGGAGTCAAGGACGCGCAAGCGTATGGTTGGTCATGCTGTAGCTCTCAAACCTTCTCCCATCCCCGGCTTTGGGAGGGGGGAGGGGGGTTTAAAGATTAAACGATAAAAATCACTTTTTTGCGTTTTCACATTGTGTGTAGACCGAGAATTGCTATCAACGAGAAACTATTAAAATACCTGAAAGGCTTCAACATTATTAGTGACCGCCAGTATGGATTTCGTAATCAATAATATGTAATGCCCGTTATATTTAATGGTCGTCGAAAATAGTATATTACGTTACAAGACCGGAAAGTACTATTTTACAGGACGAAGCAGGCAATTTCCAGGGCGAGCCGCCGAGTCCTGTAAACGTACTTTCCGGTTGTGTAACGTACAATATTTCTTTTTAAATCGACGCAAGACCAGCATTTTTTTCTTTACACCAACATTTGAAAACGGCAAACGTTTTTCATACTTGTCCCTGGACTTATGCGGCAACAAATCGTGAGTAGCTCTAGCAGCCGCTTCAGTTATTTCAAGAGGAATTTCACCTTCATCCACATTCATTTCCATAATATAATCTAACTTTTAACTTTTAAACACAATTTTTAATAAGCAGTATCAAATTTGACAGTTCGTTGCCATGAAACGCCATGAAAGAAACAATCAAGTCAAAGCCTACTTATTATGGGTTTGGTTCGTTTTCTCAAATATTGATCGGAATATAAAAAAAGGGCCCGGTAAAGTAAAAAGAGGGACCGGTAAAGTACTTTACCGGTCCCTCTTTTATGACTTTCTGGTCTAGACCGATAAAATTACATTTTCCGGTTAAAAAATTGAGTAGAAAGTGGTTGCTTTCCGGTCGATTTAAAAAAAAAATGTTTTAATGTCAAGAATACAAACCAGAAAGTTTAGCGTCTGTAAAGAAATTTGAAAGCAGGAAGGTTGTGGTGAATTAAACATGCCTTAGAGCATACGAGGATGCCAAAAATAATAGACAACCTCTGGGTCCAGTAAACGATGACAGCTATTTCGTAGTTATTAGAACTTGTCAAATCCCCATAACATGGTACAGCAACTAGCATTTGACCCCTAGTGCCTTCACTTAGTAGTGTAGAACACATTCAGTAGTAAAAGCATAAGAGCGCCATCTTTTTGTCGCAATGCAAAAGAAAACCACCCTAAGTACACCTTGATATAGTTGATAATTGATTTCTTATTGCCTAATATCTTACCATAATTGTACCAAAAGGTCGCTCTGTCCCGAGCGGCTTAATTAAAGAAAGGCTTTACTAGGCAGATTACTCTCGGTGGTTGCCATTGTTTCCGAGGGGTGACGACGCATCACGTAAAGTGCGTGTCGGCCAATGATCGGAAATCAAATCCGCGACCACTTGCACAGTAGTCTGCGCTCTAGACCACTGCGTCACACCGTCTACACTAGTGTTCTCTAAACAAAAAGATATTAAAAAGAACATTAAAAATGTTTAATTTTACCTAATGATACTTTAACCAGTTCTTATTTTTAAATGCATCGGCTCTGGTGTTAATAAATTAAAATAAAAAAACAAGAAACGAAAATGAATTTTATTGTAACGAAATATGAACATTTTTTGGTTTCTTATTGTAATTGATGTACTACGCAAAGAAGATTATCATGAGCGTAGTTCAATGACCCATTATTGTTACGATACTAAAACAAATTTCAAAATATTTCATATTTAGGTACCAATATTAAAATTCGTTATGATTTCTAGGTTTTTGCGGATTGTAAAAATATCTTTTAAGAAGGAGTATGGGTTTAGCGTTTTAAAGGTTCATATGGAAGGAGGTGATGGATTGTCAAAGTCGTTACGGTTAACAGAAAAGTCAGGTTAACCTGATTCTCCTTGCATTGCAGCCTTACGGCTTATTGTGATCCCTGTCTTGTTAGAAAAGTTCGGTTCCTTTGGTTAGATCCAATAGCTTTCTTCCGAGATTTCCATGTTAGAGCGTAGCACCATATTGAATTGATCCAAATATATTTAGTCTTCTGTGAGCCAACGCATCGCAGTTGTAAATTATGTGCATGACGGTTTCCTCCAGTCACCACACAGTCTGCATTCTATGAGTCCGGCGTGAATATCAATCCTCTGTAGGTGTTTTCTCGAGATACAGTGCCCCGTTAGTAAGCCTGTGACTTGTTTTATTTGAGTGCGTTTTAGACGCAGCATGTAGGCGGCAGTTTCTTCTAAAAAAGTTAATGTTGAAGAACCGGATATAGGCATAGCGGTATAATTGATTCTCTTGACTTCATCAATACACTTACTGAGCGTCAATTCGGATAGTCATATGTCTTGGCATAGTCACGTGGCGGGCATTGCTAGGGCCGCCTCGCAGAAGCTAGGAATACTTTTCCGAACTAGGAACCTCTATACACCCCAACAACTTTTGATGGTCTATAAAGCCCAAATTCGACGATCGCTGAAGTACTGTTCGCATACTTGGGGCTCTGCTCCTAAACATACCCTGATATTGCTAGATTCCATTCAAAGAAGAGCCATTCGCTTGATCGGTGACCATGATCTGACAAACAACCTGGAAATCCTTGAACATTGAAGGCAGGTTGGTGACTTAAGTCTATTTTACAAAAATTTTTATGGCAAGTACTCAACTGAGGTTGCCCGCTTGATCCCACCCAGAGCGGGCAATGGTAAAAATACACGACGAGCCACTGCAGCTCACCGGTACGTGGTTCAGCTTAGTGTCCCTCAAACGACATTGTCTGAATGAAAATGAAGCTACGATGAACGCGCCTCCACGTCTCAAACTATTTCTGGTTCGAGATATACGGAGAAAATATAAATTTTTCCCTCTGTGAATAGGTAGTTACAACCTCACCTCGCATCTTTTCTGCAAAATGTGTCTGACAAATGTAACAACAGAATTGACTTTTATAATAACAATTCACATATTCCTGAAAAAATATTGAGCTTCATGTTTGCAACAACAAATGACATTCACCTTATCCTAAATGGTATTAAAACAAACGCACAAGAAGTTGATTATATAAATCTGAAAATGTTGAAACTCTGCAGTCCGTCTATCGAACATATTATTCTGCACATTGTTAACAGCCTCATTGAAAACAATCATATTCTTGCATTGTGGAAAACAGCTGTAGGCGTCCCTATTTCAAAATTAAATAAACCAAGAATCTTCTCAGATTTAAGAATAATTAGTTTTTTGCCGACAATTTTAAAAATTCTGGAAAAGTCCTCTCCAGTCAGATTTTAGCTTTCTTTAAAGAAAATAAAATAATTCCCGACTTCCAGTGTGACTTCAGAAAAGGTTTTAGCAGCTACTGCACTAGCTTCCGTTATTGACGATGCAATAAGAGCGGTCGATATAGGAATGGTAAATGCGCTTATACTGCTGGATTATTCCAAGACATTTGACACTCTGGACCATGGACTTCTATGTGCAAAGTTGAAATATTATGGATTTAACCCCGATGCTCTCAAACTGCTAAAATCCTTTCCATCAAATCGCTCTCAGAGGGTTTCATGTAACGGTGTTGAGTCCAGCAGTTTAAGCATCCATTCTGGATTGCCTTAGGGCTCTATCTTTACATCTCTACTGTTTATAATTTATATTATTGATCTAATAACCTCAACAACTTACTGTAGAATACAGGCTTATGCTGATGATACACAGCTTTATTATTCTTTTCATGTGTCAGATACAGTTCAAGCGATTCACAATATTACTCATGATCTGGAAAATATCAGATCATTTTCAGAGGAACATAATTTAATTTTAAACTCTAAAAAATCTCAATTACTGTGTATAGGTAAGGTACTAAGGCTAAAAGAAGTAATGTGAAGAACAACTTGAAACTGCAAGTTTTAAATACTCCTTTAAACTTTGTCAACTCTGCTAGGGACTTGGGCCTAATGGTCGATGAAGAACTACGATTTCGTGAGCATATAAAAAATTTTAATAAAAAAGCATTCGCTTCACTTAAACTTTTAAATAGTAATCGCCACATACTATTTAATTAATTAAAGAGAACTCTTTCTGAAAGCTTGGTGTTATCACACTTCACCTATTGCGACTTCATCTATGGGCCTTGTCTCTGCGAGGAGGACAGATACAAAGTGCAGAAAGTACAAAATACATGTTGTAGACTAATTTATGGTCTTCGCAAATATAATCACACTTTGCATAAAATAACTGAATGCAATTGGCTTAATATGAATAATCGCCGACTCCATCACCTTGGTAACTTCGTACACAGATTACTTAACTCACCCGACACTTCTAATCTGGTAAAAAGTAAATTTATTTCTAGAAGAACTGTACATAATAGGAACATCAGATTTAGGAATAGGTACACAATGCCACAACATCGAACAGCAATGTTTAAGAGTAGCTTTTCATTTAATGCCATTAGTTTGTATAACTCTCTGCCTGAGGAATTCACATTATATAGTATTGATAAATTTAAATTCAAACTCCGTAATCATTTGTTAAATAGACAATGATTTGCTTCTGAAAACCTCGATAATTTTCTTGTTTTGAACGAATTCATCATGCTTATCATACTTTTTTCTTTATTTTTCTGTTTTGTATTATACTGTAAGCCTACCTTTGGTTAAGTAAGAGTAGCCAGAAGGCTAGACTTCGCCAAACTAGTCTCTGCCTCTTTTATTTACTTTTAAATAATTTATAGATATTAACACATAATTCCTTTGTTAATTTGCTATTTAATTTTGTTAACAAAAGTAATTATTATTAGTATTATTATTATTATTATTATTTGCAACTTCTCTCCGCCTTAATCTCTTCCTCGCCTCGTTAACATTATCAATTTACCATGTTACCCCGTCTCAATTCGAATTCTTCTTAAAAGAAGAGAGAAAAAGGGGTGGCTTTTTGCAGTTTGTGTGGGGGGGGGGGGAGGATGGAAGCTATTGCACGACCTGCCTTAAGTACTGTTCTAGGCTACAGCCTTGGATTGTTTTGCTACACTTTATTTTTGTCGTAAACGTTCTAAAATTATACGTTAAAAATGTAATTTTTGACTTCATTGATCCAAATACCACACAAAATTGACTTCCGCTGGATAACAACAAAAAAACAACTTTCTTATCTTCATTAAACAAGCCTAACCTTCCTCACTTAATTTTACTTTAATGCTTTGTTTTGGATTTTTATTAAAAGTGATTTCAGATACCGGATGTTGTACATAATTTATATACGGGTTTGGCAAATGTAATAACCATTATACTCAACCGCTTAACGCACAGAAAAGAGAACGTAATACACCAGTAATAAGTTAAATAAAGTGAGTGGAAGTGCCTTGTCGTATAAGAATGCGCGTTTTATTTTTTGAACCGAGAGAACTTTAGACTGTCCTTTATATCCGTCCGGGTTCAGTCCAACTGACTGATAGTGGATGGATACATCAGCGCGTATCATGCGATCCCTGTGATTGTTCCCGTATTAAGTTGTGATAGAAATTCTTCAAATAAATACACTAACTAATTAGGAAACTATTTTATGTCACCCCAAATTTCCTATTATTTTTTGATGCTTTTTAAACCAAGCTTTTTTTTTGTTTCAGATGGAGGGGAAGTGTATACAAATTAGTATGGAGAGAATTGGTAGCCTATTTATGTGTATATTTTTCAATTAATTTATTATATCGATATGGACTAAACGAGCATCAACAAAGGTAAGATAAATTAAGTATAGTCATACTTTGAACACTGGCACATACAATTAATTATTAATCTACATTTAATTAATAATCTAAAAACATTTTGTAAAAATTCTCGGACACGTATATAATAATTTTTAATTGCGCATATTTTGAAAAATAAATATGTATAGGTAACTCATGTAGTAGATATGATATTATCGACGATTTTTTTAAATGGAAACCCCTAAACCGTAATCTCCAGGAACAGCTGATTTCGGAAACATAACACACTTAGGGTCTTAAATTGATAGTTTCGTAGCTACAGGGTAGAACAAATAATTTTATTTAGGATACATTTTTTTAAAAGTAGGCTTATTTGCTGTTATGTAACTATGGTATTTAGATAATGACATTATGCTGTGATTATATTGAATGTTTCTAGTAAGTTTAGTAGAAATAATAAAATTAATTTTAATATTTAGTTACTATGCGTTTATCTCCCACACAAAGAATAGAAATCTTATGATGATTGGATATGGTGATAGGATTCGTACCCAACAAGAAGTTTGCATTTTGTTCAACGCTAAGTACTCAGAAAGATCAATCACTAGATTAACTGTGAGTAAACTTGAAACAAAATTTTAAGAAACGGGTTCTGTGGAAGATCTTCCCAGGAAAGGCCGTCCGGCTAATAAAAAATTAAATATTTTATTCGCTATAGAAGAAGATCCCCATAACAGCGTCCGCCAGATTGGCATAGATCATGAGGCGGCTGCTATGACCGTTCATAACCTATTAACGGTAGAAAAATGGCACCCGTTTAAAATCCGACTGGTTCATTTGAATGAGAATGATTCAGATCGTAGGATGAAGATTTGTCACATATTAATGGAAATATGTAACGCAGATCCTTTGTTTGTTGAAAATAACCTATTTTCTGATGAATCTACTTTTAAATTAAATGGTGAAGTAAACCGGCAAAACTGTAGATATTGGGCACGAGAAAATCCCAAGTGAATGCGGGAGCACCATACTCAATATCCTCAAAAAATTAATGTTTGGGCGGGTATAGTG
Organism: Polydrusus tereticollis; assembly: GCA_963920685.1. Lineage (NCBI taxonomy): Eukaryota > Metazoa > Arthropoda > Insecta > Coleoptera > Curculionidae > Polydrusus > Polydrusus tereticollis. Next base: position 31,971,496 of record OY987330.1, on the reverse strand, counting down.
AAAAACAAAATTATTGGGCCATACTTTTTTGACAACAATGTAAACGGGCTAAACTACCTTCAGTTTTTTCAAGACTTTCTTATCCCTACGCTAGTTAACTCATATCCGAGCAGAAATAATCCTGCAATTCTAGATGAAAATTTGTGATACCAACAAGACTGCGCACCTCCACATTATGCAGCAGTAGTGCGCCATTATGTCAATCAAGTGTTTCTGAACAGGTGGATTGGAAGAAGAAAGAATGGTCGCCTAGGTTTCCAGACCTTACACCACTCGACTTCTTTTTGTGGGGTCACCTGAAAAATGTTGTTTATAAAATAAGACCTGCCAATATTAACGATTTAAAAAATCGAATAACAACAGAATGCAGGAATATTTCAGAAGAAACCATTTATAAAAGTCCAACAAGAGTTTATTGATCGCTTGGGGTACTGCCAGGCACAAGAAGGAGGACAATTTCAACACTTAATTAAATAACTTAATTCATTTTTTAAAATTAAAAATACTTTCAAAAAAATATTATTTCTTACTTGTAGCTACAAAACTATCAATTTTAGGCCCTAAGTGTGTTATGTTTTTGAAATCAGCTGTTCTTGGAGATTACAGATCTGAACTAAAATATAGGGGTTTCCATTTAAAATAATCGTCGATAATGTCATATCTACTGCATGAGCTACCCTGTATAATAAATTTATAAGTCAAAATATGCACAATTAAAAATTATTATATACGTGTCCGAGGATTTTTACGAAATGTTTTTAGATTATTAAATAATGAATTTGTTCCTTACTTTATGTACACACTGTATAATAATCATCCTAGCAGTAGTTTTCTGATAAATATCCAGCCTTTGATAGTATAAATAATGTAAGCAAATGCTTTATGTCAAAAAAATTGTGTGAATTGGAGTTGCATTAACTTGCTGAAGTTTTAAGAATTGCTTAAGCCGGCGCTACACGATGCTATGAATACCATCCAACGTGCGATGTGAGGCCAATCTTCGAACCTAGGGGCTACCAGTGTCGAACGTCGAATATTCGCGCTTGGATATGTTTGGGCATTGTCGGTATTTTGACCTGGAATCAAAGGAATTCTGGGAGCGTTCTTACGAAAACATTAATTTGTTACACGATTCGTTCGAATTACTTCGAATAGAGTTTGGTTTATGTGGTAAATAGTGTTTGCTCTTTTAGAGTTTAAAATATCGTGACAATGAAATGGAGTAATAATTTAATTAGTGAATTGATTAGCTTATATGAAAACGAAAAATCCAAATCATGAAAATACTATAATAATAATCTAATAATAATATGGAACAAGGAACAATACAGTATTACTACCGCAACGTCTGCTATACCAAATGCTATGATTATGGTGACAGGATCAAAACGCTTCGGAGCTAAACTCGCCCCCCGATCGGATCTCCGTTTGGGGCTGGTCTTGGCGCCTCATCAACGAAAGTTATCCCAATAGCCAGGCGGGTTCTTCGAACAATATTCAAACGAAAATGGTGTGACACGTGAAGTTGTTAAAAGACCCAAAAGTAACAGCTTCCAAATTGACTTCTGCAATATAAGACGATTGAACTCGAACATCAATGCAGTTCATCAACATCTACAATCTACCAAACCTCATGTACTTGCACTAACCGATACAAAAGTTAGATCATCGATTAGTATGGTCAGCTTTTTATATCCTGGGTACGAGTTCCATCACCAATTTTGGTCTTTATCTCTTCGTCCGCAGTGATATTATTGTTAACGAGAGGAGACACTCGAGCCCAACGACTTTTTAATGTAATGTAGTTTAAAATATCAACGCAGAGAATTACTAAACTCACCTGCTACCTTTACTGGCCGCCAAGCGCTCCCCATTATAGAGACTTATTCTCCTCATTTGCTAATACTATCGACTTTTTGACAACCCACCATCCCAATTCCGAAGTTGTCATCCTTGGCGACTTAAACGTTCATGATGTCAACTGGCTCAAATACTCAAATACAACCGACGAGTAAGATCGCGAAGCTAAATCCTTTACCATCAGCTCTGGCCTCACCCAACTTGTAGGTGAACCCACTCTGATTCCAGACCGAGATGGTGATTTTGCTAGTTTGTTGGATTTTCTCTTTACTTCAAACTCTGAGTTGTACACTGTCACCGTGAAGCCTCCGTCAGGAACGCTGACCACAGTCTTATTTCAGCACTGAAAAAACTACCAACTAGTGATGAACAGCCTCCCAAACCACGCAAGATCTAGTATTATACATCAGCTAGCTTTGGTTTACCAAAATTAAGAGCGAGCTGTTAAATCAATAAAAAATATTTCTACCGACAATGGCGTCAAAACCCTGCCGCCGAAAATCGTATCATCTTCGTTAAGGCTTGAAACCGATGCGAGCAGATGATGAACCAAAGCAATGAAGCACACAACCAGAGGATCAAAAACAAACTTCTTGAATTCCCTTACGGATTAAGATCATTTTGGTCGGTAGTCAGACCTTTATCAAGTCAACCATTCGATCATTGCGACCAAATCACAGGAAAAAGCAAACTTACTGGCAGAACTATTCTCTTCACATTCAACGGTTACTTTTCAGGGAAAAACTCTACCGAACGGTTAAACATACTTGGAAGAAATGTTCGATCCAAGGTTGGAACCAACGTCATAGCATTGTGTAGCGCCGGTATATGTATGTTTGACTTTATGGCACCTTGTTAAAACCAAATATTAAGTTTTGCTTAATATAATATAAACAGAATAAGCAAGTGCTTCTTAAAATTTTCAAAATTATTTTTAGACGTCACTGAAGCATCAAATAAAGCTGCCCAAAAAATTTTCTGCATTTGCTTAATATCATATTCATAATAGATTAAAAATTACGTAATTAATTTCAATTTTTCTTTGTAGAATATTCGAACGAATACGAATATACTTTGGTCAACAAAGTGAGACTATTCCAATGTCATTTGTGTTAGGATTTTATGTGTCTCTTGTAGTCAAGAGATGGTGGGAGCAATACAGACTGCTTCCATGGCCGGATACTTTGGCCCTTTTTCTTAACGCAGGGATTCCCGGTGCGGTAAGTACGTATTACCATTTTTATTTTAATTTATCTTGTGTATTTTTACTTGCATATAACCTAGTATTCCTAGAGCAGTTGTCGTCGGACAATATCAGGGCACCCGAAATATATTGTAACGGTTTGGTAACGATATCGTACACGTTAAACGACATGTCGTATCTTTCATCGCTCCCGGGGGGTCTTGTCGGAAGACCAACTCTGTTTATTTAGATTGCTGTGTTCAGATTTGTTAGTATTTTGTTTTTTCATACTGTCCATTAGGTTAGTTGAATGAACGTTCCATATAGAAGTAATTAAACGATAAGTAATGTTCATTTTGTAATCATTTAAAGAGAACGTAGTAAGCTTCCTCCTAGTATCTAGCCTGTACAATCACGTGTATCTAAAATCTTCTTTTATTTAGAGAATTGTTGCCATGATTAATATAAATAAATAATAATTAATAGCAATATATATATATATATGTACTACTTAGGGGGTAAAGCCCTGCCATTTTTAGCACATTAAGTGGCATACTCCTTCCGATCGGCGATAGCCATTCCAATTTCGGGTTTAGCTCTTCCGTTTCGGGTTTAGCCATTCCGACCCGTTTAAAAGGCGGTCTATGGTGGGGTTAACCAAATTATTCTGTAGGGGTAAAATATTCCCATCGAGCGGTATAGCCCTGCCGAGTATAAATTTCTTGAAAATGGGTGAAAATTAATGTTTTAGGTTAGGTTAGGTATATAAACTCATAGATTGACCATTTTCGCGGCGAAACCTCCGATATAAACTAAATAAATTTAAGATATGAAAGGTCTTGATGCACCTTAAACCCACATCAGATATGCAAGTTTGTCTAATCGGCGGTATAAGTTATTATAACCTTGTAAGAGTGTACAACAGCTAGCTGTACCAACGTAAGGGCGGCAGATTGTCTGTCTGATTAGTAAAATTTTAGTTGATTTTAAATAATCAAAATTAAATTTTAATACACTTCTCGTCAAAATTAGCGAATAATGTACAGGGTTATCCAACCAAGACTAGACAAGGCGATTTTTTGACTTTTCCTGTACTTTTATAAAAAAACTAAAATAGCCATCTTAAGTCATTTTCTCCCGCGAATTCGAATATCTTCAGCAAAAAACAATTGAACATCAAACAAAAGTACTAGGGGTCACTTTGATATTTTTTTAAATGGGATGCCGTATTTTTAATGAGCTTATCCGATTTCTCATATAAATTTTGATCTAAAATGTTGGATTTTGTAATTTATTTTATTTTATTTTTTTTTTATTTTTAACATTTTCCGAATTTAAAACTGAAGAAAAAAGGCGTTTTTGAATTAAAAATCCAACATTTTAGATCAAAATTTATATGAGAAATCGGATAAGCTCATTAAAAATACGGCATCCCATTTAAAAAAATATCAAAGTGACCCCTAGTACTTTTGTTTGATGTTCAACTGTTTTTTGCTGAAGATATTCGAATTCGCGGGAGAAAATGACTTAAGATGGCTATTTCAGTTTTTTTATAAAAGTACAGGAAAAGTCAAAAAATCGCCTTGTCTAGTCTTGGTTGGATAACCCTGTACAAGTTAGCAAAAGTTTGCTACTAAATATTTTATAAACCACTCATCCGATTTTGACGAACTATTTTTTGCAGGGTAGACTAAGGTGTTACGAAGCTTTTTAAGATCCTAATGTTAATCTGTAAAACGATTCTACTGATATACAGGGTTTTGTTAGTACAGGTGATTTTGTTCCGTAAATTTGAAACATTCTGTAGAGTAAACTGGTAAAGTTAGAAATTCCCGGTATAGGCCGTTAGTGTTAGTAAGTTGACATCAATATCTCCAGACCTTTTTGCCAGTTTTTTGATAAGTGTCTTTTGGCAATAGATACACTGTTAAACAAAAAATGTGTCATATTTTGATAGGAAAATTTTTAAAACGCTGTATATCGGCAATAGTTGAATAGATTTCGATCAGTATTTAAGATTTTGAAAGCTCTTTTTCTGCAGATTTTTGGTGATACAATAGCGATTTTTAAAGATGGCCATTATGGTAACTGTTTTTATTAAAACTATGGAATCGGGCTGTGTGCTTGTTTCATAATTATGAGTCATTTGATACTCTGGGTCATTATTTCGGATTGTTTTTTTCCCTGAATTGAATAAGTGTTCTTGTGCTGCAATATACAGTGTGTCCGCGCAAGGAGTTTCCCAGAGGGAAAAATCTTTATTATTGATTTTACGACCAAAAGTCATTATTTATAAAAAGTTTTGCTTGTTGAGAAAATTAATTTACAATATAAAAATTTTAGATCAGATGTACAGGGCGTTAATAAATTAGGAAAACATGAAGATGCATTATTGTTTATTACTTTAATCAAAAATTGTATAAACCAAAGTTGTTTATAATGCAAAATAACGCCCGAATACAAATTTTGAAATACTTAAAAATTTAGTTTTTTTTTTAAATAGAAAACTAATAGTGGTTTCATATAATTATTTGGATTGAACACCCTGTATATCAGTAGAATCGTTTTACATATTAACATTAGGATCTTAAAAAGCTTCGTAACACCTTAGTCTACACTGCAAAAAAGAGTTCGTCAAAATCGGAGTGGTTCATAAAATATTTAGTAGCTAACTTTTACATTATTTCGTAATTTTGATGAGAAGTGTATATTAAATGCATTGAAAGTATGAAAAAGAAATTTTGAGTTGTTAAATAGTACTTTATTAATTCAATGATTCAACAATACCAGGGTAATAGTTTTAACAATTGCATTACCATCCAGATAGTTACCTACCTACTTTAAAAGAGGGGTGTATTCAAATCTTAAGCAAAACAAAGGTACGAAAACTACTAGCTATGCTTAATTTTCACTAGTAAGCCGCCCCTCGACATTAAACTTATACCATTTATAAAAAAAAGAAAATGAATGTGACACTCCAGCAATATTGAGAATAAATAAAAAAAATAAAAGAATAAATAAATATAATAAATGGTGATTTAGACGACGGATATCAAGAGGTAAAGTCATGTAATTTTTAGCAAAATAAGTGGCATACCCCTGCAGATTGGCGTTAGCCCTGCCAATTTCGGATAGCTCCCCACATAACCAAAACATATTTCTATTTCATACAATGTATATCTTTTTGTGGATATGTACATTCAGAAAAATATACCTGAATGTGAAAATGGATGTCTCATGTAATTCATTTTCATGTCGGTTGGCACAGACTTGGATGTCCATTTCATATCCATTAAAAAATATACATTACATATCCACAGAAAATATAGTTTCACACTGCACGTTCAAAACACATATATAAATGTGAAAATTATATCCAGTGTATATTCATTTAACCAAAAATGAATATACATTTTATATCCACTATGTATATTTTTATTAAACCAAAAATGAATATACAATATATTCACCATGTATATTCATTAAATCAAAAATGAATATAGGTACATTTTATATCCACCATATATAATAGTGTTTCTTTAATACGCGTAAGGTCCGTATCTACAGAGGGTAATAATTCTTTATAATAGTTAAAAAACTCATTCCCTGCTGGAATATAAAAAAAAAACTAGAAACGCTTATTGTTAGTAAAGAGCTGTATTTTTAGTGTAAAGTTAATTTTTATTTGCCACCAATGGCGTAGGTTGAGCATGAGTGACCAAACTATTTTCACATAAAAAGTAGTTTTTAAAATGTAGGTATATTGTTTGGGAATAGGTAGGTATATCAATTTTTTTTTCTTAAAATATAAGGATTTACACTCTGAAGAGTTACGGACTTTACATGCGAACACCCAGTATATTATAGAATACCAATTAAACAAAAAAAACATAGATACTATACATAAATGTATTTAAAGCAATATAAACAATTTCTCATAATATGTTAACACTAAACACTTCAATAACTCAGCAATCCTAAAGACCGGGCCCCCATATATTGGCTAAAATTAAAAACTTACATTACGTATTTAAAATATAAATATTGAGGGTTGATTCCTTATTCTGTATGATATTAAATTATGAAAGATATTCTATACTTTAATTTTATATCTCTAACCCTACAGAGTGTAAAATATTTTGATTTTAATATTGCCCACGTAATTACACTTGACATTGAACTTTTTTGGAAAAATTTATGTCAGAAATCGTGATTCTACCTCAATGGCTTGGGCAGTGGCGTTTGGTTAATATTAAATGTAAATTTGGAGTAGCTCCCACCTAGTAGGGTTTAGTAGTCGATAGCGAGATATAATACTCATGCATCCTTTTGAGACAATAAATAGTATTTTTATTAATTAAAACTGTTGGTATGATTGTGCAAATCACAACAGTATCAATAAGAAGGGACTCATAAGGTTTATTGAAAATAATTGATATAAAATAAGTCCCTTTGAATTTTGACACAAACGGAGAGATGCTTATTATTGTTGAATTAAATAAATAAATAAAAAATAAATTTGATATGAAAGAATGTGTACTTACTTTTAACTTTCTTTAGCTATTATTGGCCTGTATTTGGGTCCGACAACCCACATGCCATTACTTGATGAAAATTTTCTTCTTCGCAGGCATAAGCATAAACAAAAATGAACTATTTATTAATCTGATGTCAATCAAGTGACAAAGTCTATAAATAATTATATTTTACATAAGAAATAGAATTACTTATTTATTATAAGGCAGAAAGCGTTTAATATCTTAAATATTTTTTTCTCCTTACATCCTTCCCAGCTGAAGAGCCAGCCCAGCTCATTGGTAAACATTCGATACCTACATAATCCGTTTTTTAATTTCGTTTGCTTTTTACCAATTCTGGTGTTTTCTTAACCTAAAAATAATGTTGACTGATTATGTTTATGTATGCTTTTGTGTCATTACCATATCCTTTATTGTACTTACTGTATTATTAACGTATTTCTTTAATCCAGTACAATTTCCAGCCCTACTAAATCAACTATATTTGAAACAGGGAATAGCGTGGGTGCACTATTGATTCATCTTGCTCGATGTTTCTACCCTTTTCAATAGCTTCATTCTTTGTAAGACCTCTTTCATACAAAAATCTGCCTATTAAGAAAAATTAAATTAAATTAACATTATGGCCAACGTAAATCCACCTTGTTTTCTCTTTATACTAATAGGGTCCTTACCTTTTGGTTCAAGAATAAAACAATTTTTCCACTACTAACCTATAACATCGTTATTATTGACCGATTATTAACGTTAGAAATCGTTTTTCTCTACCTTATAAGTTATTATTGACCATGGTCAATAATAAGGCATTGAAATCCATTATTGACCGATCTTCAAGAATCTATTTGAACTCAGGTAAATTGATTTTTTAATTCTACAACATGAATTCATAATTTCATAAACATTTTAAACAGTTAGGCAACCAGATAATTATCAATACATATTAGATTTTTAGAGATGCTTGAAATGGTAAAATATCGATACAATCAACATTTTTTCTGCTTCTATCCTTAATTCTGGAGGTGTACACATAATATATCACTAACATTTTCTTCGTTAATTTTTAAAAAAACGGAAAACGCGTGAAATCTGACGACATAAATGAACAAAAATTGGCATTAACAAAGCCACCTGACAGAACAACAAAATATTTTGCCAATTCCAAAGCGCAGGTAACTTGATTAAAAAATATACTTATACCTACCTATAATTTTTTATAATTAACAATACTATAAAGATAAATGTCTTATAAAAGTTTGTAGTAGTGGAAAAAATATTATATTAACCACGGATTAAACAGCTTATAGCCCTCGCGTCTTAAATCCCTCGTCGCTTCGCTCCTCGTGATTTAAACTTGCCGCTCGGGCAATAATGATGTCTGTCTAAACCTTGGTTAATAATATACTATTTTTCCACTACTAACCTATATCACGCCATTATTGACCGATTATTAATGTTAGAAATCGTTTTTCTCTACCTTATAAGTTATTATTGACCATGGTCAATAATAAGGCATTAATAGTATATTATTAATCAAGGTTTAGACAGCCATCATTATTGCCCGAGCGGCAAGTTTAAATCACGAGAAGCGGAGCGACGAGGGAATTAAGACGCGAGGGCTATAAGCTGTCTAAACCGTGGTTAATATAATATTTTTTCCTTTACTACAAACTTTTATAAGACATTTATCTTTATAGTATTAATAATTATAAAAAATTATAGGTAGGTATAAGTATATTTTTTAATCAAGTTACCTGCGCTTTGGACTTGGCAAAATATTTTGTTGTTTTGTCAGGTGGCTTTGTGAATGTCAATTTTCGTTCATTTATGTCATCAGATTTCACGAATTTTCCGTTTTTTAAAAAAATGAGCGAAGAAAACGTTAGTGATATTATTATGTGTACACCTCCAGAATTAAGGATGGAAGCAGAAAAAATGTTGATTGTATCGATATTTTACAATATCAATCATCTCTAATAATCTAATATGTATTGATAATTATCTGGTTGCCTAACCACATTCATGTTGTAGAATAAAAAAATCAAGTTACCTGCGTTCAAATAGATTCTTGAAGATCGGTCAATAATGGATTTCAATGCCTTATTATTGACCATGGTCAATAATAACTTATAAGGTAGAGAAAAACGATTTCTAACGTTAATAATCGGTCAATAATAACGATGTTATAGGTTAGTAGTGGAAAAAATCCATTATTGACCGATCTTCAAGAATCTATTTGAACGCAGGTAACTTGATTTTTTAATTCTACAACATGAATTCATAAACATTTTAAACAGTTAGGCAACCAGATAATTATCAATACATATTAGATTTTTAGAAATGCTTGATATGGTAATATATCAATACAATCAACATTTTTTCTGCTTCCATCTTTAATTCTGGAGGTGTAGACATAATAATATCACTAACATTTTCTTCGTTAATTTAAAAAAAAAAACGGGAAACTCGTGAAATCTGATGACATAAATGAACAAAAATTGACATTAACAAAGCCACCTGACAGAACAACAAAATATTTTGCCAATTCCAAAGCGCAGGTAACTTGATTAAAAAATATACTTATACCTACCTATAATTTTTTATAATTAATAATACTATAAAGTTAAATGTCTTATAAAAGTTTGTAGTAGTGGAAAAAATATTATATTAACCACGGATTAGACAGCTTATAGCCCTCGCGTCTTAAATCCCTCGTCGCTTCGCTCCTCGTGATTTAAACTTGCCGCTCGGGCAATGATGATGGCTGTCTAAACCTTGGTTAATAATATACTATTTTTCCACTACTAACCTATAACATCGCTATTATTGACCGATTATTAACGTTAGAAATCGTTTTTCTCTACCTTATAAGTTATTATTGACCATGGTCAATAATAAGGCATTAAAATCCATTATTGACCGATCTTCAAGAATCTATTTGAACGCAGGTAACTTGATTTTTTAATTCTACAACATGAATTCATAAACATTTTAAACAGTTAGGCAACCAGATAATTATCAATACATATTAGATTTTTAGAGATGCTTGAAATGGTAAAATACCGATACAATCAAACATTTTTTCTGCTTCCATCCTTAATTCTGGAGGTGTACACTGTACACATAATAATGTCATTAACATTTTCTTCGTTAATTTTTAAAAAAAAACGGAAAACTCGTGAAATCTGATGACATAAATGAACAAAAATTGACATTAACAAAGCCACCTGACAGAACAACAAAATATTTTGCCAATTCCAAAGCGCAGGTAACTTGATTAAAAAATATACTTATACCTACCTATAATTTTTTATAATTATTAATACTATAAAGATAAATGTCTTATAAAAGTTTGTAGTAGTGGAAAAGATGTTATATTAACCACGGTTTAGACAGCTTATAGCCCTCGCGTCTTAAATCCCTCGTCGCCCGCTCCTCGTGATTTAAACTTGCCGCTCGGGCAATAATGATGGCTGTCTAAACCTTGGTTAATAATATACTATTATTGTCTATTATTAAAAAAGTCTGAAATTCAATCACAATAAAGATAAAAACCTTGCCAGCTGTCAAGTGTCAAATAGCATTCGATTCGATTGAAGGGATACAAATACGGAGAGTGAGGACAACTTTGATTCGATTTTAAAAACATATAAATTTTTGTTCTACAATTTTTCAAATAACTCATTTACCTGGCTATATTTTTTTAGCAAAACCCTTGATAACCATTATGTTGCACAATAGACTCATATTATAAATTATAGGTTGCTAATTCGAGCTTGAAACAAATAAAATAAAATAAATGGTGTCACTAGTATAAGTATCAAGATCCTGAAAATGTTTTTTGTTAAAAGCAAAGAATTTAAAAACTTACTGAAGAAGGTAGATTGATGATTTTGAAATTTAAAATAATAACATAATATATTATTATAAAAGTAATATAAACGTAAGATATTTACTAAATATGCTATGCGAGATTCATCTATGTTGGTACATAGGTTATACGTAGAATATTCGACGTTTTTATATACATATCAGTATATACGTTGTGAAGAAATGTATGTATTCAAAGTTAGATGTAAATTCTATATAATATGTATAAACATAATATATTATGAATATCTTTTAGCAATCATCTTTTTCATATAACATGGATATACATATCCATAATTGGCTATGTGGGTCTTCCTTATCGACAAACAGAAACAAATTATCAACCAACTAAGGAAACGTGTAATGGAACTAACATCAGACAATAATACAAACCATGAAGTTAATAACACTAATTATACACAAACAGACTCGAACCTATGACAGCGAAACCCAGACTGGTGAGCCAAGACCAGTGGCGGCTTTAGGATTTGGTCTCGGGGGGGGCACAAGCAATCCTAAATAGGGGGGGGGGGGGGCTATGGAGGGCCTGTAGGAAAAGTCCGCCGCGAACTTTTTTTTGGACCACGCCCAAATTTTGACCAAACTTTGTCAATAATTTATGTCAACATTTTTAAAAAATCGACGAGTCCGCGGAGATCCTTTGGGGGGGGGCGGGATTATTGATATGTTGCAATGTCTCTCTTGTTGTACTTTTTGTCAATTTCACAACATTCCTCGAATTAGAACAACTAAATAATATTTATTTTATTAAAAATCCAAATTATTTTTCTTACAATAGCTAAAAACGTAAATCTATACATTTTATCATTAAAACTAACTTAACAATAATCTATTCTTCTATTCTATCTAAACTCTAAATATAAATATTCAACCTCAATTTAATTACTACATTAACTTAACTTAAATTATCAAAAAAACGAGCATAACACCAGTTCCTTATGCAAATCTAGGTGTTTTTTTCGTCTGCTTTTTCAACTAAAATCTCCGTTCAAATCCTACAAGATAAATTTCAAATTAATTAATATACACATACTTACCTCAAGTTCTCGAACAACAAAATGCTTGAAATAAAAGGTATAGTTGTTTCCTCCGCCAGATCCATCCCCAGACGCGTTTCGCTATATCATAACTCATCAGCCTATATACTCTTAAAAGCAGATGAGGATCAGCGACCTGCAACTTAATGCGACATCTCGTGGCAAATCAAATGCAACACACAATACACCAATCTAACAAAATCAGTTAGAGAAGGCGAAAGGAGGCAATAAAAATCCAAATCGGTTAACGGACCCAGAACCAACATTTGAAATAAAAGGTATGGTTGTTTCCTCGGTCAGATCCATCCCCAGACGCGTTTCGCTATATCATAGCTCATCAGTGAGGCTATGTGGATGGATCTGACGGAGGAAACAACCATACCTTTTATTTCAAACGTTGGTTCTCGGTCCGTTAACCGATTTGACTTTTTAATGCCCCCTTTTGCCTTCTCTAACAGATTTTGTTAGATTGGTGTATTGTGGGTTGCATTTGATTGCCGCGAGATATTACTTTGTGTAGCATCACACCAATCATCCCCTTTATATGTCATTAACTGATCATTAGTCAATCAATCAATCAATCAATCAATCAATCAATCAACCAAATATTTTAATAAAATTAACCCCTATACAAGTTAACCTTCAGGGGTTTTATTATTATTAAGTTTATTTTTAATGTAAAATATATTAAAGTGTATTGTATTTATGTAAATATTTTAAATAAACTTTATTATTATTATTATTATTAATGTTCTGTAGAGAAGAAAAAAATACAAAAATTTTATTTGAAGAACCCTTTCCTAAAATTGAAACCTTTCGAACTATTAAACGAATTAACTTTAGACGTTTTTAACAAATCACCCTGTATCTTTTTTACTGGGTTTGTAAGAGATTACAGTTTACGCAGTTACAATTGATGATCCGCACATTCAAGAGGTTTAAAAATTGCACTCCTTTGGCGCCAAATAGGTACAGGTTTTTACATTTTTTAACAACTTAACCAATGACAGGATAATGTTTACATGTTTTGTAAGAAACTACTAGTTACTAGACTAGTACTATAGAATGCACTGAAAAACTTGTACTTGCAAGCTAATTAAAAATTGCATTATTTTGGCACGAAGTTACTTTTTTTTTATACTAAACAAGATGATAAGTTAATATTTACAAGATTTGTAATGGCCTAGGTATTAGTATCTAATTGCAGTTTACGTTTGCAAGCGCCTTAATACTGCTACTCTGGTTTTGCATGGATTGCATGCAAACCTGAAAATTTTTTAAAAAATCGGTACTTTGCCGCATTTGATTTGTAAGATAATAATTATTTTATTATATTGTTTGGAATTTCCATGCAGTTTGGTCGTGGCCACTGCGAGACTATCATTGGTTATTGGTCGAACGGACAAACTACATGGATAGAAATAATTCTTACATAAAGTCAAAAAGTAAAAAAATTTGGTTTTGAAAATATAGCAATATAACAATATTTTCATGTTGTCAGAATAGCTCTGCAGCTTTTATACACTAGCCGTCATTGCATGGAACACATCTGTACATTTTTTAAAAACTATAAGTATTATATTATATGTTATACCTACCTACATAATAACAAATTGATATTACCTATTTCAAGAATTCGTAAGGTTTAAAAGTCTAAGTATTATTTAATTAAAAAACGTAATTTTGGCCAATATGCTCCGACGGGTCAGATGTCGAAAAAAAATTGGTCTATCGTCATCGACATTTATATTTCATACAAATGTTATGTGTTAATTAGTTATTGTAATTCTTAACTTTATTTGATTTTTGTGTCTATGACACTCATCTAGTACTATAAAATACAAGTCAGAAAGTGTGATATAGAATTAAAGTACCTATACAGGGTCGTTGGTATGTATGGAAACGGTTAATTATTTCTTAAAGTACAACAGCTAGCAAAAATATTTAAGACAAAAGTTTTAGGGTTTTTTATAGTCTATAAGAATTTTAAAAAGTTAAGTATACAGGATGAGTCAGAAAGCCGTAGAGAAAAAAAGTTCCTTTTTTTTTAATTGAATACCCTATATCTTAGAATATTTTTAGATTTACAATTATTTTTTATTAAGTACATTATAAGTCTAAACCTAATAGTTCCGAGAAATTAAGTTTTGAAAAATGACATTCTTGAATTTTGACAGCTTTTAGATTTTTAACGGTACGTCTTAGAGTAAAACGGCTTTCATGTCCCTATTTTAGTTTTTAACTCTCTTTCTAAAAGTGTCAACTTCCGATTAAACCGGATGTAGCTCAAAAGCCGGAAATATAGTACTTCCGGTTTAACTAGACGTTAGTATTTTCAGGAAGATAATAAAAAAGTAAGATAGGGACATGTAAGCCGTTTTGCTCTATAGCCTACCGTTAGAAAGCTAGAAGCTGTCAAAGTTCAATAATGTCATTTTTTAAAAGTCGATATCTCGGAAGCTATTAGGTTTAGACTTATAATGCACTTAATAAAAAATAATTGTAATTTTATGTAAAATCCAAAAATATTCTAAGATACAGGGTGTTCTATTAAAGAAAAGGTAACTTTATTCCTCTACGAATTTCTGACTCATCCTGTATATACTTATCTTTTTTTAATTATAATAGGGTTTACAAACTTTTGTTTTAAATATCTTTTGCTAGCTGTTTTACTTTAAGAAATAATCGGCCATTTCCATACATACCAACGACCCTGTATGTATAGATAGGTACGCCGCATGAAAGGGGGTAGGTAAGTTCTGCCATTTTTAGCAAAATATGTGGCATGCCTATCCCTGCTGATTAGCGATATATTCCTGTCAATTTTAGATTTGACTCTTTATCGAATAAATAAATAAAATAGTCTTATTTCAACAGATTTACATCTTAGAAATACGTCACTAACTTGACAAATTTTATAATAAAGTCTGTGCGTTTTAAGAAGTCCGATATCGGATTAAATCACCAAGGGATGTTATCGCTTTTAAAACAGTAAGTCGGTTAAGTTACAATATCTTCGCACCTTCGCTATACTTGATCACACCGAACATCCCACTGGTTTGCTGTATTCTATTATTGGGCGAAATCAGAGGTTTCAAAACAAAATTATCTTAGAATTACGCGTTGAGCATAAATAATAATTAAATAGATAATTAAATTATTTTGCTATTATTATAGTTAAATCTATATAATAATCGCTATTTTCCAAGAACCAATTAAAATTTGCTCAAGTGCGGGATAGTTAAATATGTTAAAGATTTTGTCAGGTATATACTTTTCCGATAATGACATTATTTTGGGATTATTATAATTAAATCTTCATAATAATTACTATTTTCCAAGAAATAATGTCTGTCTCAAATAAAGCTGTCCAATGTTGTTTCGAAAAGATGTCAATTTTTGAGGGATTATTTAAACAACAAAAAATCGGAATTGTCAAGACAAGTTGTTTTTCTTGACGAAACATGGGTATTTGCAAACGGAACTTCAACAAAAACGTCTTGGCAGGATGACTCAAAGCATTGTTATTCAAGTACCCGTGCAAGTAATGGAAAAAGGTATATTATATTACATGCTGGTAATGAAGAAGGTTTTGTTTTAAATGCCAGTTTGATATTTTCATCAACAAAAAAAACTGATGATTATCACGGCAATATGGTTGCTGAAATTTTTGAGCATTGGTTCGAGGAATAACTTTTAAAAAGTTTAGAAAAACCTTCCTTAATTGTTTTAGCCAATGCCTCTTACCATACGAGACTCGAAGAGAAATTCCCTACAAGCAGCTGGAAAAAGGAAGAAATAAAAGAGTGGTTGTCAAAGAAAAACATAAACCATAAAAATTTATATTTAAAAAGTGAACTTTTAAGCAAGTGTAAAGAGCAGTCATTTAAAAAAAAGTATGTTGTTGACGAATTAGCCCTCAAATATGGACATCAAGTTTTGAGATTGCCGCCCTACCATTGTCATTACAACGCAATTGAATTGGTATGGGGTATTAGCAAGAACTATTATGACAAACATGCCTGTAAAAATATCGGTAAGCCTAGCGTTATAAAGTTATGGGAGGAGGCGCTTAGCCAAGCGGGCAAAGAAGAATGGCGGAAATGCATTGAACACACAGAAAAAATTATTTTTGAATCTTATGAGACAGAACAGGTTATAGACGAAGTAAGACCGTTAATTATTACGAATGATGATGATGATGACGATGATGTTGATTCTGATGAGTCTGAAAGCATGGGTGAAATTTCAAATGCAGAGGAAGACTACTTTTAGTAGTACCTATCTACAAGTAGGTACGTTCTGTCGCAAGACTACAAAATCGGTTCTTTTTAGAACCAAAACTTTATAAAAAAGAATTCGTAAAACTAATTTGTCTGAATACTACAAAAGCTAAAAAATTATTATTTTTCTTTACCTAAACTAATTTTTTATTTACTTTAAATTATTTTATTTAGAAAATGTAATTCATCAACATCCAAAATTACCTTCAATATAATTTATTGTTTGAGAGCCACCGACATAATGCTCAAGAGGTTTTATGGCTTAGCGGACTTCTTAAAACGCACAGACTTTACCTACTCTACTAAAGAGACAAACAAAAAAATTCTACAAATCATTACTATTATAAAATATATAAACACAAATTATTACATCACCCCTACTTTCAGAGATATTACATTTGTTCAAAACCCAGTATCTACAATATCGCAATACATTTCCTATCTCAAAACACGGTAGGTATATTCTTTAGATAAATCTAAATTATCGATATATCGTTGCCATCCCTAGTGATTACTACAATACGATTTTGACATTTGACACTTCCTGCTTGCTTCTTCCCGCAATTATTATTTATTAATAAACGTAAAGAACGATGATTGTACGTTTACGACGACCACCAAGAATTATATGGAAATACCATACCTCTATTATAATTATTATAATAATTATTCTTGGAATAATTTGTTCGTGGAGTTCTCTTGCAGATTTCAGGTAAGTTTTTCTTTAAATTAACTAGGTACACAAGTATTTTTTTCTATGGGTAATGTGAAAATGTGAGTGATAGGATAGGTTCTTAAAGGCAACGATGCTTTGGCGAAAAATTAATGTAAAAACAGATGAATGATGAATTTAGTGCATTATGGGCCGATTACACGAGGCCAGTTTTCCGCTGGGTAAATTTTAGCTCTGTAAGCTATCCAGATAATTACTCGCCGATATATGGGCAATTAGAATAGAAGCCCCGGCCACTCTTAGCTCCTACCGAGCTAGCTTTTTTATATTTTATAGTTACCTAAAAGTTTATTTTTTACTTAATTAGAAGTATCGTAGAATATCACCTATGCATATGCTATAAATTGACAACTGCACGAATAAAACAACTGCTACCTAATTAGGTGCCTACTAGTAGTAATAGATATAATATGTTTTACTTAGCAACAAGTTTCATACGGACTTTAACAATATTATTTTATATACCTAATGAAATAATAAAATATAAATAAGCAGTTATCATGTTAAACGAGGTGTTAACTAAATTGTAGGCACTTAGCATGTTTTAGTTTGTTAAGTGTAGTTTCAATTTTTTTTAAAAATAACATGCAAATACCTATTTACATGAAATTTAAAAAAAAGTAGTAGGTAGGTACCTACTTTGATATTTAAAAATATCTAAATATGTGTTACATAATAGCTAATTTCAACAATTTCCTCCTCTGTCTACATGTAAACTTTTTTATCTCTTCAAAATCAATTATGTACATTGATAGTCACAGAAATGTATATAATATTTTAGGAATCTAGTTATTTCTTACATTGCTAACTTGATAAATGGTATACCTATTTGTTATATTATGTTTCAGGTATCTTAGGTACAAATTATGTAAATACCCTGATGTAAAAATGTATTGTCTAGTGAGGTTTATTGAAGGAAATTTTAAAATTTGCCATTCAAAACAGATTACAAATTCAGAATGTGATACTGGAGTATCGGTGAAATATAGAGGTTGTAGATATGTGGCTTCAATTGTAGCTAGTAATGGTAATGGTGTTTTCTTACTATAAATTACTCTTCTTATTATAAGTAGTTTTTGGGGCAAATCCCTTTTCTCACATCATAAACAGGAGATGAAGGTGTTATTTATATTTTTTATTTATAATTGGGGCCCCCCAAGGTTAATCAGTTACGAGAACCCAAGCTAGAACCATTCTATATTCCTGGTTTTTCTAAACAACAAACATATTCGTGTACCTGAAGTTTGCCTCGGGACAGCCACAAAGACACTAAACAAAAATTCTACAAAACCAAATAAATTTTTTAAAAAGTTTCAGTTGCACATGACCTAATTAGCGGCGCTCGACATTTTTTTTCTAAATAAATTTCAGCAAGGAATCCTTTTAAAGGTGCATTTTTAACGATCTTTTGATATCTGACCCCCTAGCGTACATTTTTTAAAAGTCCTTTGCCAAATAGAGGTACCTACCCGGGGAGGTACACGGTGATCATTTATAATGTGCCCCCCCCCCCTCTTGTTAAATATAAAAGTTGTACAGAATCATGTAGGTAAGCTATTTGCAGAATAATATAAATATATACAGGTTAAAATTTTAACCTGTGACTCATTTCTGCAATACCCTGTATATATTTATATTATTCCGCAAATAGCTTCCATGATTTTGTACAACTTTTATATTTAACATTTTTATCTAATGCAAAAAACAAAAAAGTTACGAGGGGGGGGACATTATAAATGATCACCGTGTACCTACCCGGGGACGTACCTATTTCTTTGATTTGTATTTGAAATTTTTTTGAAAATTTATTTGGTTTTGTGCATTTTTGTGGTTGCCTCGAGGGTAACTTCGGATACAAATCTATTCTTTCTTTGTCAATAAAAATATTTACTTTTTAGAAACAAATTTATTAAGTATACCTATATTTTATGTATTCCATTTTTTCCAATTCTTATTTATTTATTTATACAGTCTGTCCGGCGATGTGGTAGACAAGAGGGCATACAGATCAAAAATTTTATTTATTAAGGAAGTCATAAAAAATTTTGCATGCTGAAAAAAATAAGACAGTGATACACTTCCCTGTTGTTATGTTAATTAGTTTTTCTTTCTAAACTTTTTATTATAACCAGTGGCGGATTTACCGGTACCCTAAGTACGCTGCAGCGTAGGGCCCGATGTAGCCTGGGGGCCCCGCAGGGGCCCTTCTTACATTTTAAGAATATACTCCAAATTCCAAATTATTAAAAAAAATCTGTTATTAAATTAATTAAAATGTAACCCCCCAGTAATAATTTAATTTTGTTTTAATTTATCAATAAATAATAATTTATTTATTTATTTATTTATTTATGGTACATCTTACAAACACCTTGGTGGTAATTACATGTAAGAGACTTAAGACTAGAGGGAATAAAAATATATAAAAAAATAACAATATTACACCTAAACCTAGCAGTCTAAAAGACAATTATTATTGTAAATGTGTACATCTATCGCTACAGCATTTAATAGTACGAACATTTGTGTTAAATATATCTATGTCATGCCTACTCAAAAATGCATTGCAATTTGCCAGCATATAGTTTAAGGGTGAAGGACTTTCTTTATCAACAAAAAATATTCTATCTGTTGTAATACGTAAATTGATCTTTGGTACATTGAGTCTTATATAATTTATTAGGTAACAATCACAGTATTTTTGGCCACTAACAATATTAAATACAAAAATCACAGAATGAGTTTCTCTCCTACGTTCTAGTGTTACAAACTCAAAGCTATCTATCATTGATTGATAAGCTACTCTATAAGGATATGCATTGTGCTGTCTAACATACAAGTATCTTAAAAATCGTTTTTGAACTTTTTCAATGAGATTGGAGTTAGATGCAGCCTGAGGTGCCCAGATAACTGAGGCATACTCAAGGTGCGGTCTAACAAGTGAATTATATAGGAGTATCACAGTCTTTGTACTTTTAAAGTTTCCAGAGTTCCTTATTATGAAACCTAAAGCCTTGTACGCCTTATTTACAACATATTCGTAATGAGTATTAAATTTGAGATTTTGTTGGAGGTAGACCCCAAGGTCCTTGATACCACTTGCCCGATGAAGTAAAATGTCATTAAGGAAGTAATGATAATCTGTCGAGCTGAGCTTCCTGGTATAAGTCATTACGTGACACTTCTCAGCGTTAAGAAACATTTTGTTTTTCTTAAACCACATGCTTATTTCATTAAGATCTTGTTGTAATTTTTGACAGTCCAGCTCATTGGTGATGGTACCAAAAACCTTAAAGTCATCAGCAAAGAGTAGACATTTAGAGTTTTGAATCACAGTTGGGAGGTCATTTATAAATAGGGCAAATAGTATAGGTCCCAAATTACTGCCTTGTGGAACACCAGATGTTGCTCCATACACGGAAGATTTAGTTTTTCCAACCTTAACAGACTGAGATCTTGTGGACAAATAGGAATTCATAAATTTTAATGCGTTAGTTGAGAAATGAAAAGATGCAAGCTTCGAAAGCAACAGCTGATGATCCACTTTATCGAAGGCCTTTGAGCAATCAGTGTATATTACATCTAATTGCTGCTTATCACTGATTGCCTCAGAGGCACATGCTGTAAAAACACACAAATTTGAAACAGTTGATTTACCAAAAACAAAATGAAAATATTT
This sequence comes from Polydrusus tereticollis, assembly GCA_963920685.1. Taxonomy (NCBI): domain Eukaryota; kingdom Metazoa; phylum Arthropoda; class Insecta; order Coleoptera; family Curculionidae; genus Polydrusus; species Polydrusus tereticollis. The sequence goes on along the minus strand of OY987330.1, from coordinate 31,950,295 downwards.
GTTTTATTTTGTCCTAAAAAAATTGGGCAGGTAGTTATAAAGGGTGTTCCCAAATATCATGTACATAAGGGGGTAATATTTATGACTAAAAATGTATATAAACATAGGTCCCCAAACGCTTGGCTACCAATCTACAGGGTTTTGAAATTTCAAGATTTTTTTCTTTATAGCTCCTGCAGTTTTTGAGATATTTAGTTCAAATTTGGAATATAGGTTACGCTATAGGACTTGCATCATTGAGCATGCCAAATGATTGTAAGAATCTACAGGGAGATCATTTTTTAGGGGTCATGCCCCATTTTATCCCGCTTAACTCTTGCGGTGCGCCGCTGGTAGAATCTAAAATACAGAATGCATTTCCCGTTTTGTTTAAAAACTTTTTAGTCTCTTGTAGTTTTTTCGTATCTGGAATCGTTATCGATCTTAATTAATCTTGCGAAATACAGAAAATATTTTTTATTTTAATTTTTTCTCGATAACAATCGCAGATACGAAAAAACTAAAATAGACTAAAAAGTTTTTAAACAAAACGGGAAATGCATTCTGTATTTTAGAATCTACCAGCGGCGTACCGCACCAAAACTTCGTGAGGAGAAAAAGGGGGATGACTACTGAAAAATTATCCCCCCGTAGATGCACACAACCAATTTGCATACCTCATGATGGAAGTCCTACAGTGTAACCTATATTCCAAATTGGAGCTGAATATCTCAAAAACTGCAGAAGTTATAAAGAAAAAACAAAAAAATCTTGAAATTGCAACACCCTGTAGATAGGTAACTAAGCGTTTGCGGACATACGTTTATATGAATTTTTAGTCATGAAATAAGCCAAAGAATTACCCCCCTTCGTATGTACATGATGTTTAGGAACACCCTGTATATTAAAAAAATAAAAAGTAGGGGGTGGAGGCGAGGGGCCCCAAAAATTATGTAGCGTAGGCCCCATAAATTATGTAGCGTAGGCCCCATAAATCGTAAATCCGCCACTGATTATAACATTTTATTGTTAAAACTGGCCTTTTTGAATGTTTTTTTGGATTTACAGAATCCTTTACCTATTTGCAAGATTTACAAAGAGACTTGGAACAAAAAGTTTCTGTTGTTGTAGAACATGTAGACAATAGTAGTGCATTAGGTAGGTGTTACATAAAGTTTATTTACACCATATTGTAGAATAATTTTCGATACAAATATGCAGTTTTTGTTTAAGGGTAAAAGTATACCGACGCCTGTCATAAATTAGACGTCGCGAGGCTGCAAATATTTTATTAAACAATGACAGAGACTTTGTGAAAATAGGAAATTATTAAAGTATGATCAATTGTAAGACTGTTTTGTCATTTTATTATTATATTTTTAATTCAACAACTTACTATACCTAAATTGGGATAAGCAAAAAAAGTTATGTAGAATGATTCTTTCTCAAATAACTAATAATAAAAGTTTTTATTCGTATAGTTAAGCTCATATTATGGTGTAAAACCCATACAGGTGGTCACTAAGGTTTGCGTGATATAATATCCATAAACCTTATGTATTTGGCAAAGAAATATATGAACTCAGTCGGCCAAGAAAAATAAATGTAAAATATTTTCAGGTTTCAAAAATGATAGGGCTATGATATACAGCGTGTGTATGAATATTGGCAACATATTTTATGGAAAACTTTTTATTTTTGAGAAAAACTTATTCGTCATAAAAAGTAATGTTGCCTTAAAAAAATTTATATGCCGTTAAATCATATACAGGGTGGTTAAAAAATGCGAAAGTATGCTTAGAGTAAAGTAACAGTAATTTACATGATACAAAAACATTTATTGTAAATAAGTTATTGACAGTTGTTGTCAGAATATCAAATCACCGCCACCTACTTCTAAGAATTTTTTTTAATTCCTCTGCAGCATCGTTTAAAAAACGTTAGTTATTGCCCACAATAAGCACAATTTCTACTTTATCCTGGTTACTAACTCGCATTTGAAACAAATTCAATTTTAAAAATTACATTGACATCTATTTGTTTACTTGCTTGTTTCTGAGGTGACTTACCGTAAAAAACTTCTTAGCAGGTGGCTGTGACTTTATATTCTGACATAACATGTAATTCTGAATAACTTTTCTTCAACTGTGATTTTTTAAGTATGTGACTTTAGGGCAAGCAAAACTTTTTATGAAGAATAATTCTTTTTACTAAAATCAAAGATAAAAAAGTTTTCCATATGTTGCCAATATTCATACACACGCTGTATAGCTAGAAACATTCAATTTTTATTGAATAATGTATTAAATATTCTCGTTTAATAACGGATAATATACAGGGTGCGCCAAACTCGATGGCCTATTAGAAATATCTAGATAACCAAGAAACTTCAGAACTTGAAATTTGGGTTGAGTATATAGGAGGCTATGGTCTCCAATTTGAAAATATTTTTAGCAATGCGGCGTTGCCGCTGGTGCCTAAAACAGGTTGCAACATCGTTACTTTAAATACTTTACGTTTACTAAAAACATTTTAAGATTCTACATACAATTATAATTAATTTTTATAAATACATTATTAGTCTATACTTATTAGTTTTCGAGATATTGACTTTTGAAAAATGACATTTTTGAACTTTGACAGCTTCTAGCTTTTTAACTGTACGCCTTAGAGCAAAACGGCTCACGCATGTCCCTATCTTCGATTTTTATTATTTTCCCAAAAAATCAACTTTTGGTTAAACCGGAAGTACTGTATTTCCTGATTTCGAGTAACATCCGGTTTAACCGGAAGTTGACACTTGGGAAGATAATAAAAATCGAAGATAGGGACATGTCGTGGGCCGTTTTGCTCTAAGACGTACAGTTAAAAAGCTAGAAGCTGTCAAAGTTTAAAAATGTCATTTTTCAAAAGTCAATATCTCGGAAACCATTAAGTATAGACTAATAATGTATTTATAAAAAATATTTATAATTGTATGTAGAATCTAAAAATATTTTTAGATTTAGATGGTGTTCCATTTAAAGTAACGATGTTGCAACCTGTTTTAGGCACAAGCGGCAACGCTGCATTGCTAAAAATATTTTCAAATTGGAGACCATAGCCCCCAATGTACTCAACAAAAAAGTATTTTTAAAATTTCTGTATATACTGCAATCCTCTTTAACCAAATTTTTTCAATTTAGGCTTGTTTTAAAAATAATTGTACACTTATTAAAAATATCACACACAACTATTACACTGCAACTTCTAGAGGACACTGTAACGATTGTAAAACTTTCATAAACAAGCTTAACTGGCAGGAATCTATATAATTATTATAAAAAAAAACAATATTCATTTATTTTTATATCAAAGAATATGTCCACCCAATAATATTCAATCCAATAAATAACGCAAAACAAGGAAATAAAGTTTAAAGGTGGTAGACAAAGCAGAATGATCAAAAGACTGATTGTTTCGGACTTCCATGTCTATATTTTGATTTAAAAACAACGTTTCGGTTAGTACTATCTCTAACCGTTTTCAAGTGTAAACTAAAATTAATTTACTAGGCTACTGTTTTATATACTAGTTATCTGCAGTGGAGCTTGACCGTTATGCTCCGGTGTTTATTGACCTGTGAAGCTTTAGTTGCTTATTTTGAGCAAGGAGCGGTTTCCAGATATTTGGTTTATCAATACTGGGTTTGCTAAAAACACAGTGTTTTGATTAATATAAAATATGCAGCTTCAATAAACTTTCTTTTTCGCCAGTGATGCTCCTTGCTTAAAATTTTAACCTCTGACCGTTGCATATAATGCTGCTTGTCCCAGACATGTTCCGCTATACCTGATCTTGATGTCTCGCCTCTTTGGGTATGTTTAAGATGTTCTTTAACCCTGACAGGAAGAGGTGTTTTTGTTTCTCCAATGTATGAATCACCACATTCACAAGGAATTTGATAAATGCATTCCTTTTTGTTGTTCGTGTCTGGTTTAACTTTTGTAAGAAAACTTCTAAGTGTGTTTCCTGATTTAAAAGCTGTTTTCATATTGTATTTGTTAGCTACCCTTCTAATTTTTTCTGAGGAATGGTATGGTGAGAAATGCTTGATCATTGTTTGTTGGTTTAAATCAAAATATAGACAATGGAAGTCCGAAACAATCAGTCTTTTGAAGGAAATAAAGGTTTATAAATAACTATAGCCTAAGTTGATTAAATTTGGATGAATGGTATGGAAAACACAGCAATTTAAATTATTTTTTTACAAACTTTCCCGCTCTTATTTATCAACGATACGAAAAAGTATTACACATTATCGCAAAAAATACTGGTCTTTTTATATACCCGTTATTAAAACGAAGACCTTTAACAGCGATTATTCGAGAAAATTAAAATTTTTAGTTACATCATAGTATTACGCCCTCTAGCGGTCATTTTGGAAAGTTGAAAATATATTACATCAATTTGTCTTGATTGATTTAGTCAATCAAGATTTTCTCAAAGACAAGGTTACTGGCTTCCATAATATCCTCGTCGACTTTAGTGGGACACCCTGTATATTTCTCGTTTTTAGCTGGAACATTTAAGAGCTGGACAACGCCACAGAAAGCAAAACTCAAAGAATTGTTCGGTGATGGCCGTTCAGGTATCTGTAAATATCTGCCTCGGGCAGTGATTGCACAAAAAATTAAGACTGTGCCAGAATTGATAGGAAAAAGCGTTACGTCCGTCGTATCCAAACTTCAGCACATTATGAAATTACAAAAAAAGGATAATGATACAAAGTATATGTTGAGCCGTCTTGATAATAAACAGGTCAGTATTTATAAGGAATACCCCTGAAAGAACTATTGAAAGTGTGGTTTCACACATTTGTATAACTAAAAAACCAGTTCCTATAATATATTATGTATGTTTTTAGAATACGGAGACTGATTCTACTACTGAAGATGAGTGGCAACCTTCAAGATCTACTTCTCCAGAATGTCTAGATGAGAGTTTTTCATAATTTCCGTTTTCTGCTAATAAAGTAATTGAAGAGTACAAGGGAGAAAAAGGAAGGTCATTTATTGTTTTTGAGAATTTAAATTTTATTCACTGTACGGGATATTTTTAAACTCGATTCTATAGATATTTGCCTACACTTTTCACTACTCCCCAGTCCGCAGGAGCACGTCAAAATGACGTCATATTCTGGTGACTTATTACCAGATATGACGTGACGATATGACGTGAAAATGACCTCCTAATGTCACAGACCGATGACGTCAATATCTGACGTCATTTATACGTTTTTAAATGAAGTGACTTTCACGTCTAAAAATATTTTGTATTCACCAGTAATCTACTTTCAATTGAAACTACTAAATACATTGTGTAAGCGTTTATTAGGGGTAAGTACAAACTTCAACTAACGAAACCAAAGCAAAGGTAAGTACCTGCTATTAATTGCAGGGTATTGTTGCTGCATGACAAAGGATTTCTTGATTTCTAGTATTGTACTTATGTTAGTGGAGTTTTATAGACGAAATCTCTAATTTTTAGTGTATTTGTGCTTAATTTTCTAGTAAAGTTTATATTTTCTTTATTTTTGCATACCCTTATCGCCATGCTGGATTTATGAACTACTTTAAACTTTATCACTTTATGCACTTCAAGGCCATTTTTAGGTTAACTCGAGGGTGAGCTTTATTGGCAATTGAATTGAATATTGAAATTTTAAGAAGTAGGCCAACAACTTCTTAAAGTCATTTAAAATGTCCCGTTATTATGGGTATTTTATGTGGTAAATTCACATAAAATTCCCATCAAGTTAACCTAAAAATGGTCCTAAAGTGAATAAAGTGATAAAGTTTAAAGTAATTTAGAAATCCAGCATGGCGACAAGGATATGCAAAAATTAACAAAAGATAAATTTTACTAGAAAATTAAGCACAAATACACTACAAATTAGAGATTTCGTCTGTAAAACTCCACTAACATAATATAATATTAGAAATAAAGAAATCCTTTGTCATGCAGCAGCAATACCCTGTAATTAATAGTAGGTACTTACCTTTGCTTTGGTTTCGTTGGTTGAAGTATGTACTACCAGACTACCACTAATCAACGTACAAACACAACACCACCTAGACCTACTTACAAAAAAAATGGCGTTAGCGTCATACAAGCAAGAAGAAAGCTTATTAAATACGGATTTGCCGCTTACTGCCCAAGCCGCGAGCTTACGTTCGTCCGCAAGGTTGCCAACAGGTTAACACAAAATTAATGGCAAAACTTTTCTGTATTCCTGCTAAACATAAAATAGCATTTTCACTACACTAATAATATAGTCAGCACAGTGTAAATTTATTATTGTTTTTGCTTTTACCTTACCGACTGATTATTATTATCGAGAAAAGTAAAACTATGAGACATGATGCATGGCGTGGATAGGAGTTCCTAATAAACTGCCAACCCTGTTCATCTTCGTTGCAGATGGCAAGATGGGCTGCGCGCGCAGCCAATGCATGATTATGAGGCCATTATTCTTTTTTTTTGCGTCAGCAGAGAGAATGTCGTGTAAGTTATTATAGTTTTTGAGTAGAAATAATAAAAAATATATCACACCAGATATCACCAAGTAAAGTCGACAATATGACTTGAATTAAATGAGGTCAGAAATTCGGCAATTAACTGACGTCAAATGTCGATTTTTGGTTGACTGACGTATATTGACCAGTAGTCACCAGATACTGACGTCATCTTGACGTGCTTCTGCGGACGGTCATTTCATCCAAAAATTTACCTTCCCCTGTTTCAATTATAATACCTAATTATAATAAAGGGTAAATAAAGTTTTGTATTGTTTTATTTTCCCTAGCAGTTAGTGTACTAATAGTTACTTACATACCTAACATGTGCGGAAAGTGGTCCTTTATCGCACGCGATGGCAGTTGTACGAACGACGCGAAGTGGAGTTTGGGCAAGACGTTAAGGGCGGTAAAGACACTTCGCACATAGTAGGTACACAATTTTTCCTTTCAGCAAATAATTTTTGAACAAAAATAAAATTTAAAAGAAAAAGAGGCGAACTATTTTGGGGCGCCTAACGATTAGTATAAAAAATAACCAAAACATTTTTAGACATGATTGAAAGGAAACCATTCAAAAATAAAACGTCTTACGATAAACTTAAGTTGAACTTTATTACAAAAAATACCTACCAAAAAAATATTTTGAAACTTTTAACAAATAAGTAATCATGATATTACTAATTACCCAACTAACTTTAAGTCATATTAACAACATTGTCAACATTTTTTGTTTAAAGAAATAAAAATAATATCTGGATCTGAATTTTCACCCGCCCGACTCGGACAAGTGACGACACATGGCGAAAGTTTGACAAAATTTTTAAGATTTTTTCCCTTAAAAATCCATTATGTTTCTCATGCTTTTTCGGGTGCTGAATCCGAATTTTTACGTCCCAGCTTTGCAAAGGCAACGATGCATGGTGAAAAATCTTAAAAATGGCAGAGTTATACCCAACTTTTCCCTTAGAAATGCATAATTAGTGTTGACAAAATTCAAAAATTTAGCTCATTTAAACGTAATAAGTATATTAAGAAATCATATAAAAAATAAGGTCATCGTTTGTATTTACAATTATTAATTTCTTCATTTCTTCATTGCTTTTGGTTCTGGATCTGAAAAAAACAGAGACAGGATAAGATCAATGCAACAATAACCCTATCAGAAAAAAAGAGATAGGAAAAAAAAAGAAGAAAATAGCTGTATAGTGGGTATTGGCTGAACATACTGTCAGTTTTTGATTCTACTCTTCTTTTTTTGGAAAGTCCAGCACGGGAGGTTCCGGGCTGTGATTGTTCCAGTACGATGGAAGACCCAGGCCAAAGGTTTGCTTTTATTTCTGGATCTGGAAAAAACGGGAAGAGAATTAGTATATCAGAAAAAAGGCAGCAAAAACAAAAATGACCAAAAAACGGTATTGTAGTTATTGACTGAACATACCGTCTGTTTTTGATACTCTTCGTTCTTTAAAAAGTCCAGCTTGGGAGGGTTCGGACTGTGATAGTTCCAGTACGTTGGAAGGTCCAGGCTGACGGTCTTCGTAACCTAGATAAAAATTGGGAACTCGTGACATGATGGCACCAAAGATAGATAAATAACATAAATAATTATAATACTTGAATGAAGTCTTACCTTCGATTGTCACTGTAGGTACTGGTGCTATACTGTACTGGCTGTACTGGTGCTATTTGGCAAAAGTCAGGGTCTTCATATCCACCTCCTCAAAATCGACGGAGTCTGTGTTGGTGCATGTGCCCTCACACTCGGCGCAAATGTTTGTGCAGAATAACCCTGCTCGCCTGCAGCCACACTTTCCCATGCAATTCTTTTTGCAATGGCATGCAACTTTTCTCAGTACGTTATCAGGTGCTGGTGGCAGTAGTGTTGTGTCTGGTATATTAGGCCGTCTCAGGCCCAGGATTTCCATCCCCACTGCTTCGGATCAAGTTGATTGTTCCCCAGCCACAACTGAATTTGGGTTCCTGGCAGCAGCAGCAGTTGGAGGAACTAAAGCAAGCTTTGAGGTTACTTTGTAAGAGGGCATGAGATACTGTTTGCACCTCAGCTTATTCAAAGTGATATCATGGTGCTCGCCTCCATATAGCGTCTCCATAAACTTTTCCCCTGCCTCAAATAGTGCCTCCTATCAGCGTTGGGGTCCCTGGATCCAAGTAAATTGAGGTCAGGATTTTTTTGTCAGCACTTTGAGACATTTCAATTTGCCCTGTTTGTATAAGTAGTGCTGATGTTGAGTCACAGCCACTGACTGCGTGTAAAAAGAGAATATGTTTAGCCACGTGCTTGTCAATGGCGGTTGGTGAATGGAAGAAAGTTGGTGGTGCTTTTTCTTTCCCTGGCTTGATAAAATACACGTTGGCAGGTGTACTTATTCCTATCATTATTACCAGAAGGTCAACATCTTCACCAACAACTGCTACACTTTCGTGCATGGTGTCGTGCAAGGGAATGAGCAGTTGTCACAATAAGCGTGTCAGCATCTTCAACTGCTTGTTTTGTGGCGATATTGACCTTTTCAAATTTTTTGGTCAAGGTGGATATTAGACGACTTTTCTTATTTAACTTAATAATAAAATTGTAAATACAAACGATGGCCTTATTTTATATGTAATTTCTTAATATATTCCGTTTAAAAGAGCTAAATTTTTGAATTTTGTCAACACTAATATGCATTTCTAAGGAAAAAGTTGGCAATAACTCTGCCATTTTTAAGATTTTTAAACATGCATCGTTGCCTTTGTACGAAGGCGTAGAAAGACCACCCGAAAGAAAAAAATATTTTAATCTCGGAATTTCGACTTAAATCTCGGAATTCCGAGAATAAAGTCGAAATTCCGAAAAATCGTACCTAGCTCTCTAAAATGTTAATTATATTTTTACATTCGTCACTTGCCTTTTTTAGTGGAAATTAAACTTAATTCAGTTCGTACAAGGTTTTACTTAAACACGTTCCGGGCCCCTGTAGCCCGGGGGCCCCGTGTCATATTGATACGGCGGTAGGCATATAAACATTGTTTGTGTGTCCCTATGTTCAATATTTATTATCTTCCCAAAATTGTCAACTTCCGGTTAAACAGGAAGTACTATATTTCCTGCTTTCGAGTAACATCCGGTTTAACCGGAAGTTGATATTTTGGGAAGATAATACAAATTTAAGATAGGGGCATGTAAGCCGTTTTGCTCTAAGACGTACAGTTAGAGAGCTGGAAGCTGTCAAAGTTCAAAAATGTAATTTTTCAAAGGTCAATATATCGGAAACTATTAAGCATAGACCAATAATGCATTTATTAAAAAATAATTATAATTTTTTGTAGAATCCAAAAATATTCTAAGATATATAGGGTGTTCCATTAATTTAAAATAAGCAAGTATTGATACCTACTTCCGGTATAACCGGAAGTGCCACCCTATTGAAAATAGTTTAGCCGGGTGTCCCCCAGGAACATTAACATACTGTCAAATTTTCAAAAAATTTCCATGTAGTTTTCTATATACCGGGTGTCAACGAAATCATTGTACAGAGCACCACAGTGTTGTGTTAAAAGATATTTTATTCAAATTTGGGTTGGTGTAATGTTTAATAGGGATCTTCATTTTTTCCTAAAAACCAAATAAATTCCGGTTTCACCGGAACTACGCCATTTTTTTTTTAAATGACAATAACCTGTATATTATATTGCACATTCAAATTCTTCTCAAAATTATCTTTTCAACGACATACAACAAGTTGACATTTACTTTCAAAATGGCGGCGTCGTAGGACTCATTTTACCAAAATCAAAATGGCGTCAATAAAACAATAACGTATGCAATTGATACGGGAAAAATACTGATAAAATCTGTTAAATTCAACCCTTTTGTAATTTTTTAAGCACTGACATTAAAATTTTATCCTTCAGTTTTTAAAGGAATGTATTTTTTTATTGTTTGAAAAAAATCTTAACTTTAACCCTGGTTTACAGAATTGTTTCAAATGATATGATATACTTTTCATTATTTAGTATGAATTCTAGGGATATTTTCGAAATCAGAATGCGTTTTGCTTCAGTTATAAATAATAATAATAATAATAATATTAATTAAATTTTTATTAATGAGTCATATTATTGAAGCTAAACGCATTCTTATTCAAAAATATCCCTAGATGAATAAGAATAGTTTAGACTTTCATACTTAAATAATGAAAAGTATATCATATCATTTGAAACAATTCTGTAAACCAGGGTTAAAGTTAAGATTTTTTTCAAACAATAAAAAAATACATTCCTTCAAAAACTGAAAGATAAAATTTTAATGTCAGTTCTTAAAGAATTACAAAAGGGACGAATTTAACAGATTTCATCAGTATTTTTCCCGTATCAATTGCATACGTTGTTTTATAGGCGCCATTTTGTTTTTGGTAAAATGAGTCCTACGCCGCCATTTTAAAAGTAAATGTCAACTTGTATGTCGTTGAAAAGATAATTTTGAGAAGAATTTGACTGTGCAATATAATATACATGGTTATCATTAAAAAAAAATAAAATGGCGTAGTTCCGGTGAAACCGAAAGTGAATTTTATTTGGTTTTTTGGTAAAAATGAAGATCCCTATCAAACATTACACCAACCCAAATTAGAATAAAATATTTTTTAACACAGCGCACTATATGTGGTGCTCTGTACAATGATTTCGTTGACACCCGGTATATATATATCGATTCTGTTCCCGGTGGGACACCCTTTATGTGAGTTTGGAGGGAGAAAGGATAATTTATTTATAAAAACTTACTAATTTAACAAGCGCTAACCAAGTTTCATTTACCTTTTTGCAAAAAAATTAAAAAAAAATTAACTTAAAAAAAAATTCCTCTAGCGCTCGCATGAAAGTCGCGCACTAAAACCACATGGACAACCAAAGATTTAATAAATTCAAGAACCTAACATGGTGACATGGCGAAATTTAGCCAATCCGGGTAAACAATGTTTATATGGCGGCGGTAGCGTAGCATATAGGTACGGCGTTTTCCATTCATAGAACTTTAAGTACCTACCTATAGATTTTCATAGTTCTTTAAGTATATTATTTGTGTATTTAATTTTATAATGAACCTCGCGATTCGATAAGAGCTAAATTCAAAATTGGCAGGGCTATCGCCGTTCGGCAGGGGCATGCCTCTTATTTTGCTAAAAATGGCAGGGCTTTACCTCCTAATATACGGTGTATCTACATATACTTTCCATACCTATATTACCATTAGGAATTTGATTAATTAGTAATAAAAACTTTTTACATCCGTGGAAAATATGTATGTTAAGATAGATCCAATCACAAGCAAGGGTTTATATAGGTTCCACGGTTTCCCCACTTCGTCCCCATTATGCCTAGTACGATGTAATTTCTAACCTAACCTTAAATTTTTCAAGCTATATTTTATATATGCGTACTTCCTGTGTATGAAACGGAGTGGCTATTGCCTAGAGGGGAGGTTTTGAAGTTGAACCCTACTCCTTCCTTTTTTGGAGTGGCTATACCACCATGTATTGAAAGAGAAATATATAAAAACTTATGCGTTTGCGGCAGGGCTATACCCCCCGGGTAATACATATATATATATACATGCATTTTGACTTATACACCACCAAAACATATACTCTGTGGTCGCAGACGCCTCCAAAATCGGAGGCGCTTGCAAAAAATCGGAGGCGAAAACGAATCCCTATGTATAACCTTTCCAAACAATCATCAAGGTCAAGAGACGTCCGTTGGCAAATTTTTTGGTGGAGGCATATCGGTACGGTACACAAGCACAGTTACACAAATGAGTTCAGCGTAATTCCACCACGTGGCGCTGCTGTTTTATACTGTATACCGCCGACTAACGGGCAATGCTTCAATTCATCCGACCATCGCTCGGTCTATTATACCTCCAGAAAATCGACAACACTGTTAGGAGGCGCATACATGCGACGAGTATATTTAATAAAACATTTAAATTATCATGTTTTAAAAATAAAATACAAATGATTTGCTTTTCGATTTGTACTTGGAGGCGACGTCAAATTTATACAGATCTGGTGTTTCTTAAAGGGAAATGACCAAAATGTAGTTCTGTTCCAATTTTGACAACTTATTTTGTGTTTGTTATTCACTTCATCTATACCATTGATAAATGAAATTAATTTTACGGGTTGGCTTTGATATTTTTCAATCATTTTCTTATATTCGACATGCCGTAGGATGTCCAGGGTGTCCCACCAGGAAACCCATCGATCGATTATGGAAAAACTATAATTAGGAAAAATGTAAAAGTTTGGTAGCTTACTAATGTCGATGGGGGCCATTCGCCTAAAATACTTTCAAGAATCTGACATTTCCGGTTATACAGGAAGTCGATGTCAATTTGCTTATTTTAAATAAGATGGGTGTCTCAGAATATGTGGGCAATCTCCCTGATTCAGATAGAAGACATAAAAATAATTTGACAAGTTTCTATATATTTTTTGCCAACGGCTTACGGAGATACGGGCCCATAACGGACGCCCCTGGAAATCGTTAATTTTTAAATAACTTTTGAAATAGGTACTAGGTGTAATTTAATAATTTTTTAATATGATGGTTATTAGGTAAGTCTCCTTAAAATTAGCCCTTTTAATCATATTCGGCTTATTTAGTTTGCCAGGGACGGACTAGCTCTAACAAAGTAATACTATTTTTTTACACCCTGTACGATAAAGGCACAACTATAATATCTTTGGATAACTTAACCCTTAAACCAAAAAAGAGGTGGTACTATTTTGATCGACATCGATAAAATGAACTGTTTACGACAAAAAAAAAATTTTGTTCCATATGGTTTTTTATTTAAAAACTTTAGTCTATGTTAGTCCAATAGACAATCGAGAAAACTTATTGGAAATTATTAATTTTCATTGTGGCGAAATAAGGGCCAATGTTAAGGCATTGTGAAGGGTCCAACAATCTTCAATTCTTAGAGCTAGGCTAGGAATGCATAAGAATAGAAGGAGCTCATATTGAACCGACATCGATATACCAAATGATTCAATGAAAATCACGAAAAAAATTATTTTTTTTGTTCTAATCAGTTCATTTTATCGATGCCGATCAAGAGTATCTTTTTCTAGTTTAAGATTTAAGCTGTCCAAAAATATTATTGTTGTGCCTTTATCGTATGGGGTGTAAAAAAATAGCATTACTGTGTTAAGAGCTAGTCCGTCCCTGGCAAACTAATAAATAAGCCAAATGTGATTGAAAGGGCCCATTTTAAAAAAAACTTATCTAGTAACCATCATATCAAAATATAATTATATTACACCTAGTGCACTTTATTGGCTTCTAAGAAAAGAATATATTTTTTTTTTCTACGAGCGTGCGAAAAGTGACAACTTTCAGCACTGATGACAGTGCTGGAAAATTTTTTTTTACTAGGGCTGAGAATTTTTTCAATACTGAAGTGTGGAATACGCTAATTTTTTGTTTGTCAGTAAAGACGTTCAAATGAAATTACAAAGGTTACTCGATATGTACCTATCTAATTTTTGGGTATAGAAACTGGAAAATTAATTTATTGAATGCAAGTTACTCTTCTTTCATCATTAATACCTTTTGTTAATAAAAAATAAAAATAAGTTTGAGTTTTGAATTGTATTTTCACTTTGATAATAGCAAATCTAGATCATTTTCCGCATGCTCTCGTGGAAAAAACATTGTATGTACCTTATGTGAATAGCTATTTGATGTAGCTGGTGACTTTCACCTCATACTGACGGGGAGGGAGCTAGTAATTATGCATAGCTTCGTTTTAAAATTACTACTCCCTAGTCTTACCTATATTTACTGTAAAACAATTTAGTATAGAATTACTTGTGTCCCATGATAGTATTTCTTAAACAGGTAGATAGTTTTTTTTTCTTACAGGGGTCCGTCCAAGTGCCGGATGCATTTCGGCGAGGTTTGGCCCATTGTGCTCACCTTAGTTTATTCTTAAACCCACTCATTGATTCCAATTCCTTGCACTAGTTTGTGTAGGTCAACTGGGGAGAGTGTCGGAATTTCCTCTGGTTTTAGTCTTGGTTGCCCGAGTATTTGTTGCCTTTTCCGTTCCAATGACTCGGTGTGGCAAATAATATGCTGTACCGTTTCACTTTCTCGCCCGCATAACCTGCAGCTTAGGTCTCCGTTCTCCGTTGTACAGTTGCATACGGTGCAGGTGCTTCTTGACGGCCATGTGTCTATCAGAATTCCTGTGGTAATTCTCAGCTGATTTCTGCTTATCAGAAGTAGCTGTTTTGTTAGGTTCTGGTCTGGGTTCCCAATGAAAGATTTGCTATGGTTTAATCCCTGTCTCTTGTTCCAGTAGATTTTGTGTTGACTCCTTGTCCATCGTTTTATGACATCTCGTACTGGACCAATGAATGTTTTCTCTGACCCCCTTTCTGCAAGCTCGTCGGCCCTTTCGTTTCCTATTATACCTTTATGTCCTGGTACCCATTGTAGTATTACTTTGTTGGCTTTTGCCAGGGCCACTAGTTCCTCTTGGCATTCCCATAACAGACTAGATGTCACTTTATTGCATGTTAGCGCTCTAAGGACTGCTTGACTGTCGGAGTATTTGTGGATCCACATATATAAATAAGTCCTCCTATTGTTTTCATATGCACACTGTAGGATGGCGTAGATTTCCGCTTGGAACACCGTGAAAGACTTACCCGGGGAGAAATAGGCATCTATCTTCGGTTTTACTCCGTGTATCCCTGCTCCGGTACCGTCTTTGGTTTTTGAGCCGTCGGTGTACCAGATCATTGCCCCAGGAGTATCTGGTGTTTTATTGTTCCACACATCCCGGTCGTCGATTATGGTCTTGAGTGGTATGTCATAGCGATATGTGGGGTTTGTGTGGTCTGATCTCACTTCTAACTCAGGCCCCCTTATGATATCGCATAGAAGTACGCGTCCAGTTCTGTGCCACCCAGAAAGTGACGTAGAACTCTGTAGCCTGTATAGTCCCATTCTTGACTCTTCTCTGATTAGCAAATGAAGTGGAGAAAGGTCCTGGATGGTTTCCATTGCGGTCGATTTCATGGCCCCTGTGATGCTTTTTGTAGGCTTCCTAGCTTTGATATTGTGGTTTTCTGCTGTGTCTTTGTCCATCATACCAGTGCTGCATACGTAATTGCAGGTCTCACTACCCTGGTGTACAGCCAGTGCACCAGCTTCGGTGAGAGTCCCCATGTTTTTCTATAAATCCCTCTAATAACTACCAGGGTTACTTTCGACTTCCGGATAGTTTTTTTCACATGTTTATTCCAGGCCAGTTTGTAGTCTAAAGTTATTCCCAGGTATTTGACCTCTTCCGACAGTGGAATGTTTACTCCATGCAGGGTAAAAAGTCCTAAGCCCTCCTTTTTCCTGTGTTATGTAAAGGGGATAATGACAGTCTTTTGGGGACTGATGTTAAGTCCTTCCTGTCCTACCCATCTTTCCACGATATTGACAGCCCTTTGCATTCTCTCTCTTACTGTCGTGTTGTATTTGCCTTGGGTCATTATAGCTATATATATGGTATCCTTCTCTGCTAAGTGAGCGTAGCAGCCCATCCATGATAAGATTCCAGAATGCAGTGGAGAGTACCCCCCTGCGGGCTCCCCCTGTCACCCGTGCTACCAAAGTCTCGCCAAGCAGATCCCTATATACAATTCTGCCCTTAAGCATACCTTCTATCCACCTGCAGCAGGTTTTCTCCAGTCCGAGAGCCCTGGTTGCACTAGTGATTGATGCGAAGGATGTGTTGTCGAATGCTCCTTCTATGTCCACAAAAGCTCCAAGTAAGACTTCACTGTTTTCTAAAGCCCTCTCCACCCTGCTGATCACTTGGTGAAGGGCAGATTCCGTTTATTTTCCTGTTCTGTAGGCATGCTGGTCTTGATAAAATGGTCTGTGTTCCAAGACGTCATCCCTTATATGCCTATCAACCAGCTTTTCAAGTGTTTTAAGTACGAACGACATAAGACTGATGGGTCTGAATGCCTTTGCCACCAAATAATCTGGTCGTCCCAGTTTAGGTATGAATACCGTCTTTGTCAGTTTCCAAGATTTCGGAATGTGTCCTGTGGCCAAACTGGATCTTAGTATGAGGCAAAGCTTCGATCGATCGATTATCAGGACCGTTCCCTGCTGAAGCATTGCTGGGTATACTCCGTCTGGTCCCGGTGACTTAAATGATTCAAATGAGTTTATTGTCCATCTGATCTTTTCCTTTGTCACCACTATTTTGGCAAACTGCCAATTTTCCCTGCGAGCTCTGTTAGGAGTTCTATTTTCCTTCCTTAGCTTCCAGGTCTGCGGTGATTCGTCTAAAATTCTTGAATTGGGAAAGTGTACTTGAAAAAGTTCGGTCATTGTTTCTTTCCCGGATTTAGTGTACTCCCATTCGCTGTTTTTAGGGAATTGATGGAGTTTTGTGGATCCTTAGAGAGTATTTTCCTTAGTCTGGCACATTCTGGAGTGATTTCGATAGTCTCACAGTGCTTCCTTCAGGATGTTCTTCCTTAGCTCCCTTTTGTATTCAGTCAGGGATGCCTTGTATGCATCCCAATAACCTAAAATTTTCGCTACATTAAAGTTTTCTTCTTACTTGTTCTCTTCTCACTTCCAGATCTTTGCTCCACCAGGGCACGTTCCTGGTAGATTCTGTTATGGTTGGAGAGCAGTTTGCTATAAAAGCCGATTGCAGCGCGTCTTCTGTTTGATCTGTGATTAACTTGACTTCTAGTGTATTGTTTACCGTATCTTTGATCCCTGCAAGCTTCGCATCAAGGTCTAATTTATAGTTTTCCCAATTCGTCTTGCGAGAATTTCGGTAAATATTGGTAGTTCGCTTTACGCATGTTATTTGATTCAGGTAGAGAGTTTAGAGAGGACAATAAAAAATGTTGCTAACAAATGCTTGCCAACGTTTCGCTTTATGGGTTTAAAGCTTCTTCAGTGTTTTGCATTTAAAAAAGAGGGGTGAGCCAATTCGACACTAAAAACAAAAAAATAACTTGTTTAGGATGAGAAGACATTAGCTTGAGTGTGATTTTCCAAAACAATAATTTAAACTTTCACAAACTTTTAAAACCTTTGTAAAAAAACTCAAAAACAATTACAAGATAAATAGACTCAACGCATCCAATTGACTCACCACTCTTTTTTAAATGCAAGCCCTGAAGAAGCTTTAAACTAATAAAGCGAAACGTTGGCAAAAAAATCAATTTAGTGCACCATATTAAATTATTTTCTTCAAAAGGGCTGGTGAAAAAAAGCTACTAACTGCATATCAGTAGTTCTCTGCATACCAAGGTGTCTATTTATATTTTTTAAAGCTCACTAAAATAATAAATTTCTACCAAGCCCCAACATATATTGGCCTATTATTCGTCTTATGCTAAAAATAGACCAAGGCCAAATTTAGGCGGGGTGTAATGGTTTACAATTGGCAACATCGCTGGTGGTGTGTGCGATCGACTGATCTGTATTGATATACAGCGGGGAAGGGATATGGCCATGTCGTATTTGGAGGTCCATTACGTTTAAGAATGTAGCAAAAATTTAGATATAATTTTTTTGTTTTTGCTTAACCCTCTCATGGTGGCCATATTTGTGCTTAATTATGGAGTCCAAAAGTGAAAAATACACATGCATAAACATATCCGTTCTGGTGGAGGCTTGGGCGCCTGTCCCGTATGCGGAGGTAAAAGAGATACGCATGCACGTATATATATATATATTTCCTTTTGCGCGAGTCCAGCCCATACCCAAAAAAGACAAGAAGACCTTGCCAAACAACTATCGTCCAGTTGCATTGCTTTCAGTTATATCAAAAGTTATGGAGAAGGCTATCAATATTATTAGTGACCGCCAGTATGGATTCCGTAAGTCTAGGTCAACAGGATACCTTCTCGCTTATGTTACTCACGTTTAGAACAACGCAATAGAACGTCATGGGGAGTCCCGGGCGGTGGCACTGGACATTTCCAAAGCTTTTGACCGAGTATGGCATGAGGGGCTCCTAACTAAAGTGAGAGCATGCGGAATGTCGGTTCAATTTTGTTCATGGTTGTCGAGCTTTCTTAAAGACCGTTCTCTGCGAGTGGCGATGAAGGGATTTCTTTCAGACACATTTAATATCAACGCTGGAGTCTCTCAAGGTTCTGTATTGTCGCCCACCCTCTTCGTACTATACATTAAGGATCTTTTGGAAAAAACTAAAAATCCTATATATAGCTTCGCTGATGACAGCACACTTGTTTCATCATTTACTTTGGATGCTCGACATCGGCTGCTAATGCACATCTCTATAGGCAGCAAAAGGTCTCACATCTCAAAAAAGACCTGGAAGAAATTCTGTCTTCGGGTGACAGTAACCAAGTAGAATTTAACGCTAAAAAACCCAGGCGGCAGTCTTTTCTAGATAATTCACCTCACTTTTATTGAACCAATCAAAGCGCTCATTTTCATAGCAACCACCTTGGTAACGGTCGTCATACCCGATAAGACTACCGCTAGCTCGAAAAGACGCTTTCGAAAAGACGCTTGTAGCTTTTTTACTTAAATAAAAAATTAGTAACACCTCTAACTTGTATATTTACCTTTATCAGACGGCCTTCATTTTTATGTTCAGTAAATTATCCAATAAAATACACCTCTAGAGGCGGTTTCTTATCTTCATACCTTCGTTTTTCACTCGAAACTCGATTTTCCAAGAAAATTTTCACTCAATGTAATTTTTACTTATAATCAAAGATAAGACCCTCGAGCTAAAGCTCTCGGGATCATATCAGATTATAAGTAAAAATTACATTTCGTAAAAATTTGTCAGAAAATCGATTTCTTGTTAAAAACATCGGTATTACCGATAAGACGCCTCCTCTATCGGTATATTACCGTTGAAAAGTTGATGTTGAAGAACAGGATATAGTTATGGCGGGACACTCGATTCCCTTGGCTTCATCAATTCATTTATTGGGCGTTAATTTGGATAGTCATATGTCTTGGCATAGTCACGTTGCGGCCATTGCTAAGGCAGCCTCGCAGAAGCTTGGAGTTCTTTTTCGAACTAAGAACCTCTAGACACCCCAACAACTTTTGATGCTCTATAAAGCCCAAATTTGACCATCGCTGAAGTACTGTTCGCATATTTGGGGATCTACTCCTAAACATACCCTGAGATTACTAGATTCTATTCAAAGAAGAGCCATTCGCTTGATCGGTGACCATAGTCTGACCAACAACCTGGAAAGCCTTGAACATCGAAGACGGGTTGGCAACTTGAGTCTATTTTACAAATATTTTCATGGCAAGTGATCAACTGAGGTTGCCCGCTTGATACCACCCAGAGCGGTGCATGGTAGAAATACACGACGAGCCACTGCAGCCCACCAGTACGTGGTTCGGCTTATTGTCCCTCGAACGACACTGTTTCAAAATTCTTTCATCTAGAGAACGCCATCACTCTGGAACGACATCCCTGAGATCGTGTTCCCCAACGAGTATAATCTCCAAAGATTCAAGACCAACGTGAATCGTTTCGTGCGCACACGCACCGCTCCCAGAGCATCGTAAAGGATTTATCCTGCAGTGCTGTGCCTTATCATAAAAAAAAAGAAAATCGTCACGTTGTAGGACCACATGGAGAAATGAACCAAAATGATAACGGCGAGACTGATCGAATCAGCATATTGGAAGTGACATGTGGCTCTGATCATTAGCTGGTTAAAATAGAGATTATGTTTTCAATTAAACCCAGAGCAGGAGAAAAACATTATAATCAACCTGGAAAAGAAGACGAGTTAATAACTAAGAACTATGGACAGTTAACTACATGAAAGCAGGATAACACTGCATGAAGGTAGACTAGACAAAACTGTCAAGTAGAGCCAGACAAAGACCAGCCTGTAGAGGAAGCCTATGAAAATATAAAAAGCAGTCTCAGAGAAGCGGCAGAGCAAACACTGGAATTCAGGAGCTAGAAGTGAAGCAATGGTAGAATGCTGAGATAGAGACACTAGTAAACGAAAAGAAGAAAGTCTATATCACATGGCTAGGCACTAATGCTCAACGAGATAAAGACAAATATACGGACATAAAAAGAACAACCAGAAAACAATTGTAGTGGCAAAAAGAGATATGTGGAGCAGGAAATGTTAGAAGATTATTACACACTTAGCCGGCGACCCTACAATCTTGTTGCACAGTAAGAACACTGAGAAAGGTGGTTAACTCTGATACAGTTAAGACAAACGAATGGTGCGACAATCAATACAAAAATAATCAGGTATATTTTGACTCTGCTTACCTCTATTTCTGGCGTCACTTTTAGATTGTTGATATTTTAGTCAGAACAGTTCGATTCGGCGTGTAAAGCTTACTAGAATACCTAAATCTTAAGTTTGTATATTTATTTATATTTTATGAATCCTCTTGATTATCTTAACGAATTGTGGTTCCCACAGGATTTCTGTCTGACTATTACGGATATTAAGGAGTTGCAGGGTATATTTTAGCAAATAAAAAACCAACGTTCGGCAGGATCTGATGGTATTTCGGTCAGAATATTAGAGTACTTACCGGAGGTCTTACTTCATACTCTTATCGATGTCATTAATGTTTCTTTTTATGGAGTGAATTTCCTTCCTCTTAAAAAAATACGATTGTCGTTCCCATATTCAAGGGGGGAAGTCCTGAGGATCCTTCGAACTATCGACCTATTTCGCTCCTTTCCACCCTTTCGAAAGTAATTGAAAAAATAGTAAGATCCAGACTACTCAATTTTTTAACAACTAATAATCTTATAACTTCATATGTTTGGTTTTCAGTCATCCAAAAACACTGGTGATCATATTTTCTCACTCCTACAGAATATTTTCCTTAATTTAAACGATGGCGATGCTGTCGCGGCAGTATTCTGTGATTTTTCCAAGGCATTCGACTGTGTGAATCACCGAGTGCTGCTGCGAAAGCTTCAGCACTATGGCATTCGTAACACGGCGCATGGATGAATTTCATCATATCTTTGTCGGCGATCGCAGGTTGTGTTCATTGATGGAAGATGCTCTGGTCTGTATTGAGTTTGGGGTGCCCCAGGCTGGGACAAATGATATTTTGTCCCCTCCGTCATTATTTGGGGGCGGGGACAATGTCCCCCTGCCCCCCCCCCGTGCCTACGCCCCGGGTTAACTGAACTAATATTCTGACTTTTGGCTTCGACTATAATGATCTTGTTTTGGATAACAAACAAATTGAAAGTAAAGCAACCATAAAATTTCTTGGACTATTTATAGACTCCAAGCTTATATAGTTACCAATAATATTAATAGTATATATATACTTTTTACTGCAACTAACTAATCCTAAAAGCAGATTAAATTTTTTTTTTGTGAATGAATTGACATAAAATAAATTGGTCAACATTAAAATTATATAAGTGTTGTACTAGCAATTTGCAACCTCTTTACAATATCTATTTTAAATGCACGTCACGATCGATGTGCGATTTTGAAACAACAACCTCAACAAAATGAGGGTATTGGACTGATTTCTGACCAATAATAACCTTATTACGGTATTCTAGACCTATTACGCCACATGTAACATGTTATGGTTTGATAAAAATTGCAACTTAATTAAGATGCAGGGGAAAATAGGGCACATGAGACCGCTTAAAGATTTTTTCTAGTCCTGATCTTAATTTGCTTATCGGTTCTGTGCCCTGTTCGATGTGCACTCTCATCCATGATAAGCAATTTCGTTATTAATAAAGGGTGTCCCAAAATGTACGCACATTTTAAATATCGTGGCATTTTCGTTTTTGCCATAGTAGGCTTCTGAAAATTTGATAGCTGTCATGTAATTTATTGCAAGTAATAACCATAGAACGCTACACGGTAGAACAGCGCGTTGTTTTTTGTTATTGTGAAAACGTATTATAAATAGAAACTTAAAGCACGGCCAGTTATCAACACGTACTGCGACTGCGCACAGAGGATACGGATAGGTATAGGTGATACGTCGAACGTATCGCTACGGGATTCTGCGTTCACGTATCTCGTTAACGCAACGTATATCTCATCACAGAACAATTATCTCATTTCAAAAATAGATGTAACCATGGAGAGACATAACCTAAAACCAGGCTAGGTTAACTTAAATGGTGAAGATCGTTCCCTGTTCGTTTAGTTCTTCAACCAGACGGTGATGGCGCTACTGTAGGGATTTTGTTTTATAAGGTTGTTCATATCCTAACGTTGGTAGCGACAAAACATGTATTTAGAATAAGCGTGGTGAACGGTCTGTATCTTTCTCTCTCTGCATTCAACCGTACCAGCTAAGGTGCGATAAAGATAAAAATATGACTTATGCGCTGATCCATAATAAAAATATCTTCCGGAGTGATTGACATTTTAAAATTAAATTTTTAAAGGAAGCGGCGTGACGCATAAGTTTATTAAGTTTATTCTGCTAAAATGGTGATTTATTGTTGCGTTCCCGGATGTAAAGTACAAAGTGAGAAACGTGTGAAAATGTACAGGTTTCCAAAAAGCGACCACGTAAGTTTTGTGTTGTTTTAGCAAAGAAATAAAAAGGGTGTTTCGTGAAGAGCCAAAAAGGCACCTTGCGCCTATAATGCATACAAAATGTTGTTGCTATCTAAAGAAATGTATGCAGGACACCTTTTAATCCTGAATAATCATAAACATTACTTATATACTGGTTTTCTTAGAGTTATGACAGTTTACGATCTGAGTATAATATCCGTGTATTTTTAGACGCTTAAACTTTGGGTAAATGCTATTCAAGATCCATTACTCTGTGGCAAAGACAACAAAAAACTTATAGAGTTTGTCACACACATTCTGGATAAGACCAAAAAAATTGAGCATGGCAGAAGAGGATCCTATTTAAAGCTAAACGCTGTTCCTATGTTAATTATTTACAGCACAATCCTAGTTAAAACTTTGCCTTGTTATTATATTAATTTATGTAAATATCTAATATGAATAAAGCTTGTCGCCATATCAGGAACGTTGTTACAACTTCCTTTTATTCTCCCAAAATATACTAACTTTAATTCAAAAGGTTCGTGCTTCTAACTTTTCATTCAGAGTTAGAAGCGCGAAAATTTGAATTCAAAGTTGCAAAATTTAAATTTTCATGTGTGGCACCCGTGTGGACTCGGTACGACTGAAATCATAGATAAAGGTTTATAGGGGGAATAGAATGGACTCTCCCGTACTAATGAAACTGTGAAAGAACTTGCGCCACCTATGTAGCTGGGTACAAGTTTTGACTGTGACATTTGAAAGAAAACTGTTCAGATTTTATTTGAAGTTCGATATTGGAACCACACATCCACGCCACTAGATGGACTACGGCGACTTTCGGCGGGAATTTTAAACGATTTCATTTTTTAAAATATTTAAATGATTTATTGTTTTCGTATTTTTATGACACGAACGTTCATATTAACAACCTATAGTCAAGCCTATATTTGAATTCAATAATTATGAAATAACCATGACTTCAAATAATACATTATAACTATAACTTGTAACATTTATGTCATAAAAATAAGGAAATATATAGATTATTTTGATATTATTACAAAGAAACATTTTCTATTACATTTGAAAACTTTACGTGACGCCAATTCATATTATTTCTAAAATTAATATTAGACAACAATAGTATTTTATTATTTATTTAAATAATTATACTGTACATACTGTTTTCTTTCTCTTAATTTTATTGGTATACATTTTTTCGCCATCACAAACTAACCTACAATTCTTAAAATACTGCGGTTTTAAACTTACGGTTTAAATCATCGCAATTCTAACAATTTTAACAGTTCAGTATAGTGTTCAAATGTCTTCTAGATATAAGCACTTATAATAATTTACAAAAAAGCACAAACTATTAACAAAAAATCAAACAATAGTTTATCAAAAACAACAACGGCGGTTGGCGTCACGTCACACGTCGGTTGTCGTTTGAATTGCCGTGTTCCCCCTATAAACGTTTTTCTATGATGCCGTGATAGATTGCGCCGTCTGGTGGTATGGGTACAACTAAATAATGAAACTCGAGCGGCTAATTTGAAGTGCGCAGACCATGACTGAAATTTCCTGGTCGTGTCATATCTCGCAATGGTGATCAGAATTGGCCACCACGATCCTGCGATATAACACCATGCGACTTCTTTCTCTGGGGTTTTCTTAAATCTCGTGTTCACGACAATAAACCAGCCGCAATTCCTGACTTAAAAAACGAAATTCGACGCGTCCTTGATGAATGTCGTGCACAATTTAACATATTTCAAGAAATAAATGCATTTTGTTAAAAAATAAAAATGTGCGTTCATTTTGGGACACCCTTTATTTGGGTTACAAAGGCGCACATAGCAGCCTTAAGCAAATTCTCTATTCTATCTTTCTTTTTGTTATGTGCTATTTATTGCATTCATTAACAAGAATTAATTTATTTTAAAAAATTATGAAAAGTTTGTTTTATTTTTTTTTACCGTTACTTTTCACTTCTTCGTTATAGACCTACATAGCTTTTTATTGTACTCGATACGACAAAGTAACAAAAAAAAAAAGAATTTGAAAATGAAACCAACGCAACAATTGAAATATCACCGTTTAATGAAAACACGCTGGTGTCTATCATTTTCAAAATGGCGACTTTAGCTCACGTGCGATTTCTTGGGAGGTTTGGATTTTCATTCTACACTAAAAGAGCTACTATCGATTACTGCCTAAAAATTAATGTTCGCAAACACTTCACTCAAAGTAGTATAAGTATAGAAATTTGTCTGGTGTAGCAGGCTTTTTAAATCATCTCTCATCACATTCTTCTTATACTGAAAGTATATCTTTTCAGTACAATATAGGTATTAACTTGAAAAAGTAGTCGATGCTTGCAGTGGAGTTAATACAATCAAAATAAAACACAGACCTCTACAACATATTTTTAAAGTTATCATAACTTCATTGTTCCCGACCATAGTAGTTTTGCTAAATAGAATAATTGATATAAGTAAGTAGAAGTTTATGCTGAATCGTGAAGAGTGGTTTAAACTTTTAGGTAATCAATAATGCTTAATAAAGGCCACTCTTAAGAAAAGATGAAAATTGTTGAAAGGCTTTTGTATTATATCGATGTGAAATAAGAGTAAACGATCGATATTCGAGAAGTTACAGAAAAGTCTAAATTTTGTTACGGTATAGTAGAATTAAAGAGGTAAAGAATTGGGGCTAAATTAATGTACTATACCGTAGCCAAATTGTACTATATCGTAACAAAATTGAAACTTTTCTCTAACTTCTCGACTTTCATATACTTTTTTCATCAATATAGTACAAAAACCTTTCAACAATTTTCATCTTTTCTTAGACCTGATCTTTATGAGGCATGTCTTTACATTATTGACTTCTTAAAAGTTTGAACCACTGTTCAAGCATCAACTTTTAATTACTTATATCAATTTCAATTAGCAAAGCTACTCTGGTCGGTCACTATATCCCTGATGATTAATATTTCTATATTCGAAGCATGTTGGCAACAACGAAGTTTTGATAATTTTTAAATATAGATTATGAAGGTAGAACGTCTGTGTTTTTTTTGACAATACAGAAATTAATTGTATCAGTTACTCAAAGTACTCTTCGAAGATGTCAACATGATAATCTTTAGTTGATTTTGACTTAAATTCAAGCACACCATCACTTACAAATCCATATTCAACACCTACTCGCGTTATTATAAAGCTGTGACCAGCTAAACAGTATTTGTTTGATAATTAGCTTGTTCCTTATAAGCCTGTTTCTATTATAAGTGGGTCACCCTGTATATACAAACATATAACATAATATACGATCCCGTGATTGAGGTTGCGCGTTTTTTAAATATTTGCCTCTTTCACGCGTTCGTGAAGCAGGATGAATGAATATACTCCGGTGCAACTTCGATGAACTGATGTTATTTGTATATTTAGTTGTTTAGTTAGTATACTGTTCAAAGTGTCCTTTAATTGTCCACATGTATGTATCTGTACACAATTAAAATATGAATTAAAAACCGTTTTATAAGCTATTGAAAATAAACAAAAGTAATCGTAAGTTTTGATTACGTAAATTACAGAATATTTGACGGTCGTTAACAGTAATTGGACATAATTGTAGAGAGCCAGCTAATTACAAATGAATAGCTAAATACCTTGTAATGTTTTGTTTCAGTAAGCAACTTAATAAAGGTTTTTACGGAGATACATTGAATAATAAGTAATGTCTGACCAGCTGGTTTGAATTTTATTATGATTTGTCGGTAATTAAAACTTAGATATTGAGTAAACAATCTCTAGTTGTCAGCAAAAATGAAATAATTAGCAAGAAACGAAATTTTACAAAAATGTTTTTATTTAGACAATGATTTAAAACCTACGGCCAGTACAGCTTCCTGTGTAATCTTAAAAAAAGTTGTATGCAACGAAATATTCGTCATGAACATTACTACTTCTGATACCCTATTTAGGATTAATATTTATGATGAAAACTATCAGTTATCTAACATAATTTTCTTTGTTTAAGGGTGAAAGACAAAGACTGATGAGAAGAAACATAGTTAGGTACGCAGTATTAGCATATGTAGTGACGCTGATGAGGGTCTCCTTAAGAGTGAAGAAACGGTTTCCTACGTGGCAACATCTAGTCGACTCTGGTAAGCTTTTTAATTCCATCATTAAAGACCAAATAGATTTTTCAACGATTTAACTGAAACAGAAGCTGTTTCTCACTGTATTATTTAAAGATATTGTCAATTGAAGACTTAAGTGGATTAGGTTAACATTTTCGTCAAAATTTAGATTTTTTTACGAATGAAGGTGTTAAGTATCTATCTACCATATCTTTATTATTCAAAAATACAAAACCAACTCCTACCATTTTGGTAAGGGATGAAGGTGTTAAGTGCAAATATAAAATATATTTTTTAGAATGGATATAGGAGTTAAGGGCACTTAACCCCTACATTAATTTCTGTGGTTATCCATTATATTCATCGAATTTGAACTGAGAACACCCGCAAATGTTCCACCAAGCCTTTGAACTTAAAGACAGCGATATTTTCAGAATAAAAATTTCATCATTGTTATTAAGGATTACCTCAGAGCACAAGTTTCCCGAAATGGGTCACTCATTCTTAGACTGGTACAGAGATTTTGGATGGAACGAAAAAGTTCTTAGAAAACATGAAAACGTGTAGCTTCTAGATCAATATCGAGAATTTTAGGCAGTGTTATATTTATTTATTTGCAGACGATGCTATCGTGGCATGCTCTGGCGACAGTTTGGAGAAAGTTGCAGGGAATGCAAGGAATGGAAGTTTTGTTTCAGGCCATTTTTCTTCTTCCAACCTCATTTATTTATCTTGTAGCTGTTTCCTCGTTCCGCACCGTATGTGGCTATCATTTCCGGCTTTTGTTGGAGTCTATTCTTGTTGTAACCATCCTCTTAAATGGTTAGTTGCTGAGGATGACTTTTTCTAAAGTCGAAACTAGTACAACACATACGTTATGAAATTTAATTTAATTCATCGTTATTTTATGTATTTTCTATAACCCTTGTTTTCTACCCTAGAGGGGCAAATAAAGTTATTTGGTGGTAAAGATAGACCTTTTTAAATCAAAAAAGTGTCCATATTTCTCTAAGAGACCTGCATATAATAATTGAATATTTGTGTTGGTTCTTTTGCTTCAAGACCTTTTTAGATCTCCAGAACCTTCCAACTAACTAAACCCTGTCTTGATGCAAGCCTTCGATAAATATCGTAATATAAATATTTCGTGAAGCTCGACTTAGTTCGAGAACTTTTAAACTAAAATCAGATATAATTTATCTAAAGACAGCAATTTGAATAATCTGCCAAATCAGTTACAAGTAGTTAATACGAAAACAAATATTCAATGTAGAGACTGTGTAAAATGGATAAAAATTGAAAGATTTGGGTATTATTTGTACAAACATTCGTACGATCAAGAAGCTTCATTCAAAGAGGTTTATATTTTGAAACAAGAGAATGAAGCAGATGTTATAGCAAATATCAATGAACGGCATAGTTTGGAGTCCAAAGCAGCTCTAGAAGAAAATAGGTTTTTAGGGTACTTATTGTTAACTTTTTCATGTTCATAGTGTTCATTCAGCTTTACCATAAATAAAAGGTGTATATTAGTTGATAACAAATGAGGTCTCTTCACAAAACTGTGGTCATGCTAAACAGAATCGATGTATGTCTTGTTGCTTGCGCTTTTATCAGACACCAACTACTAAATAAAAATTAAATTCTGTGGTGAATATAGGTGTTAGGTAAAAAAAGAAATTATTTCTCTGTTTTGGACATGAAACTTCTAAGATTCTTGACAATATTGCAATTTTGAATCCCATGTTTTAATCGTTTTTCAAAATTGGTTAAAGACATATCAAGAAGCAAACAGTTACGTACAAAATATATTTCCATTTTGTAAAGCCCTTTCACCTGAACTAACCTTTATCCACTTAGGTCAATTTGAACTTGCAATTTTGTAAGGTATTAAAAACAATATGTACTTTTCCATGGAATCCTTATAAAAAGACAAAGTTATTTTAAATGTAATGTTCCTATAATAAGAAACTTAAAACTATTCTGGTTTGCGACTGAATTTATCAGAATTTAGTTGATATTGACTGGATATTTAATAATTTTTTCCAAGATTGTATTAAAGATAAGGTTCCCTTAAACAATGTGTAATAATTCCAAGAATCAATTTGTAATGCTTTCTAACGAACATGCCGCAATTTTTTTTGCAGGTATTGTTTTCAGTAGACTATGAAGGTTGCTATAATTTATTACTCTTCTATAGGTTTTCTATAACATATGGCCTTGTTTAACTTCGATGTGTTAACTTTCATTACTTACTAGAAATTTGTGCGTTCGCGTATTAGTTAAGTTGCTAATTATTTATAAAAAAACTATTGCATGTATCGAATAACGCGATAAGTGTTTTAATATAATAATTAAAAGTACAGGGTCTCTGCAATTTTTTTAAATATTTAGTTTGTAATAAAAGACGTCGGAATCCTCTAAAAGAGTTTGTGGATATTAATCATGTCATTGTCATAGAAAAAGCGTCCCTTAACGGAGACACAGAGCCTCAAGGGGGTGCCTAGCGACTTATCTTTTCGGCCCTAATTTTTGAACCGACATGTATAATTTATTGACATTTTAATATTTTATGTAGGCCATACAGACTTATAAAACCATACTACACAATGTGTTACTCAATGATTACTCCTGAACCAAATTCAGGTAGAAAAGTTTATACAGTGTGTACCGGGTGTTCCACCTAAGGAGGTAATCGGCTATATCTCAGAAAGTAATAACACTAGGACTTTGGGAAAAAATATATATCGATAAAAGCGGCCAAGAGAAATTGCTGGAAATTATATTGTGTACTAACATTTACTGGTATTTCACGTAGTTGGCTTCATTCTAAAAAATCTAAATAAAAACAAATTTAATTTAAAGAAATTATTAAAGTAGATGTTCAACATGTCCTCCATTTTCTTGAATATATCTTCTATAAATTCGTTTCTGTCTCTCTATTGCAGCTAAAATGATTCCTTGATTTCTGCCATTTAATATTTCTATTTCTGTGGTTAGTATTTCTCTAATCCTATTCACCGACGGTTGCTTTTCATGATTTAATTTTCCTTTTAAAAAACCCCAAAGAAAATTATCTAAAACAGTTAAATCTGGGCTGTTCGCTGGCCATCTGCAGGACCCAAATCTTCCAATCCAAAAATCAAAATTTTCGTTCAAATACTTCGTAACAGCAACAATATTGTGAGCAGGAGCCCCATCATGCTGCGAAATCACTTGATTATGATTCCTTAAATCAGGAACTATTTCATGTATTAATTCCAAATATCGGTTTCTATTCATATTACCGCCAAAAAATATTGGACCAATTATGCAAAATACCAGCCCATACGTGAGCAGATTGACGGCCTGAATGTTTTATTTGCCGAAAAGCTCTGGTATTTTCAGTCGACCAAAAAATGCATATTTTTCTGTTAAGAATGGCATAGGTTAAAAATAAAGGCTCGTCCGTCCAAATAATTTTATTAAATAATTGTGCATTTTGCTCCAAACGTTCCATCATTTTCAAACAAAAACGTAAACGAGCTGCTTTATTTTCTTCAGACAATTTTTGCGCCGGCAAAATTTTGTAAGGGTGGTATTTTTTATATTTTTGTAGAATTCTCTGTATCTTAGAATAGGATTTACCTACCTAGTGTTTCAGACACAGGTATAATGGATTTCTCCGAAGATTCTAAAATTACAAGGCAAGGGAATTAACATGCAGATACCAATTAAAGGTAAAAATTACCTTCAAACTGCAAAAGAATTTCTAACTCTTCATTTTCACGATTTTCGTTCGCAGCTAATGTGTTTTTCTTACGCTTAAATGTAGTTTCAGTACAAACTTTATGGTATATTCGAGGAAAAGTATTTAAACTAGGAATTCTCCTTTCTCCTTCAAATATTCTTTGATATTCTCGTTTACCTTGTCTTTTGTTGTATGCGTTTTTAATATATAATTCATATATATCACGTTTTTCTGCCTCAGAGAAGCTCATTCTTTAATTAATTCAACTGACATTAAATAAGTCATGTTTTACTTTGCCAGGGCAACTGTCAAATTTGTTTTAATTACTGAAATCATAGCTAACTTGGCAAATTGAGCCAAATAAAAATTAATAACCATTATTTTCTGAAGTCAAGTAACCTAAGGCTATTTAAAGCAGAGGTACCACAATAATTGGCACTCATTCAGATAATTCTTAAAAAGGTAATATAAGAATATCATAATCATTTTGCTGCATCTCTGACCGTTTTGTGGCAATAATTAGCAAAATTTGGTAAAAAGTCGATTTTTAATTGTTACTAGCTCGGAAACAGTTGAACTTAGGTAAAGGGTATATTATATAAAATCTGCTCAGAATTTGAAGTAGAATCCGAATGTGTAATAATATACAGGGCGTTTCATTAAAAAAACTATAAGTTTGATCTGGTACGCGTGTTTGGACTACCCTGTATTAAGTTTTTATAAATCATAAAAAAATTCAAAAGATTTCCTACAATTTGGTAAAAAAATCAGCTCTCTATCTTTAGAAATAACAAAGTTAAGGGGGCGGTTCATTTATAATGAATAACCCTGTACAAAGAGTTCAGGTACTTCTCCCAAGAGATTTTAAACCGCGTACACAATTTTATAGATGGTAGCTTCAAAGACTTGCAGAAAATCCTCACTTTGATTCCATCATTAGGTTTACAAACGAAGGGCATTTTTCCAGAAATGCAATATTTAATTTCCATCATAATCATAACTGGGCCTATGAAAATCCTCATGCTATCACAGAGACACATTTTCAGGAACAGTTTTCTATCAACGTTTGGATCGGTATCATAGGTGATTATTTGATCGGACCATTTTTTTTTACCAGAACGCCTTAACGGACAGTAATTTTGTACAAAGTTATTTGCCTTTACTTCTTGAAGATGTTCCTCTTCAGTTACGGCAACAACATTGGTTCATGCTCCAGCAAATCTTAGCATATTGGCTCATAAGTATTTGAATAGAGCTAACCAAAATCGTTGGATAGGTCGTGGAGGACCACAATTCTGGCCACCAAGATCGCCTGACTTAAACAGCCTGGATTTTTGTTTGTGGGGGCATCTAAAATCATTTGTTTATGTTACACCAATCCAGACAGTTAAACACCTAAGAAATAGAATTATTGACGGATGTGGACACTCAAATTTATTTAAAATTTCAAAATTTCAAAAATCATTTTAACTGTGTCCGTCTCCCTGTTTAGTCTTTGAGGGTATATAAAATAAAGATCTATACGTTTTCACTAATTTTTTAAAAAATATAACTCTCATTCGTTTCCTTTCCCTACAAAATGGGACGAACGTAACTAAGGTTGAGGGACCTTCGGCCCACAAAAAATTTTTTACAAATGAAATTTCAACATTATAATTTCTCATAAACTCTAACAAAAATTTTTCTTCTCTTCCACAAAAAATTTTTATAACGTGACCTAGAATGTCCAAAAGATCTTTTTATATATCCTAGATTATAACTTTCATATGAGGAACATATTCTCTTTTATATCCGACCACAAGTTGATAATTTCTTCACATACATTTTGAATTAAATAAATAAAGCATTTCAATTAAAATTTCAGTATGCTGATTGTTTTTACATTCACTTTTTAATATTTTGTTCGAAAGATTTTCTAAAGCTCCATCAACGTCACTTTCCACCAACAGTTTTCTCTCTACTGCTTATACTAACGGCAGCACTGTTTTTTGTCTCCTGAAGATGAAGGTTACTACCTTCGAAACATGTAGAGACGTTTTATTTTTAAAATTGAGCCTTTGATAGCTCACTATTAAATCAGTGGAGAAAGACTTTGTGATTTTTTTCCCCCTTTCCCCTCATAATTATCACCTAGTTAGTGCTAACTTAGCGTCTTCACAACGAACAACACTGAGATATTAATATACAATCATACATTTTACCAAAGCATATTTAATTCAAGTTCAAATTTTAAAATTTGCTTTTGCAGTTGCTTTATGCGCCATACTTATGGGAGACACTGTATCTGCAATTATTTCAATTTGTCACACGGAAACAAGTGAAATTATTAAGCAGTTGTTAAAAATTAATATACATAAACGTCTAAACATATTTTACAAAAAAAAACTCTAATTAGTTGCTGAATTGCAAATAAATTTATAAACTGTGTTTATATAACATTTAATATGCATAAACTAAATTATTTGCTATCATTAACTAAACCAAAATGACATGGCACTTTATGACAAAACCTCTCTACCGATTGCGTTTGTTTAAGATCCATCGGAAATACGGCAAAAGAATTTTGCATACAAGATATTATTTTACTGAACAAAATTGGTTTAACAAACCATTTTGGGACCAATAAACTTAATTGAATCAGTCATGGGTAAAGCTATAAAATCTATTGTTTGTTCTTTAAACGAACATGCCAACAGGCAGGAAGTTACCAGATTATCGATTATTTTAGGACCACGATTTTTGATATAGTGCGTTCAGTGAGTGAATGCGCATTTGCCATTAACCGATTATGGTCAAAATTATTCTGGAATAAAATAGACAGCGGTTCTCAAACAATTTCTACTAATCTTAGATATATGGGCCGTAATTAAAATTTCCATTACAATTATTTATTTAATTATTTTTTATTTCATAACTATGTAAATAATAATAATAAGATTAATAATAATAATAATAATAATAATAATAATAATAATAATAATAATAATAATAATAATAATAATAATAATAATAATAATAATAATAATAATAATAATAATAATAATAATAATAATAATAATAATAATAATAATAATAATAATAATAATAATAATAATAATAATAATAATAATAATAATAATAATAATAATAATAATAATAATAATAATAATAATAACAATAATTAGAAATTTTATTACATAAAATGTACAGGGTTATCCAACCAAGACTAGACAAGGCGATTTTTTGACTTTTCCTGTACTTTTATAAAAAAACTGAAATAGCCATCTTAAGTCATTGTCTCCCGCGAATTCGAATATCTTCAGCAAAAAACAATTGAACATCAAACAAAAGTACTAGGGGTCACTTTGATATTTTTTTAAATGGGATGCCGTATTTTTAATGAGCTTATCCGATTTCTCATATAAATTTTGATCTAAAATGTTGGATTTTTAGATTTATTATTTTTTTTTTTTTGTACACGAACATTTTCCGAATTTAAAACTAAAGAAAAAAAGCGTTTTTGAATTAAAAATCCAACATTTTAGATCAAAATTTATATGAGAAATCGGATAAGCTCATTAAAAATACGGCATCCCATTTAAAAAAATATCAAAGTGACCCCTAGTACTTTTGTTTGATGTTCAATTGTTTTTTGCTGAAGATATTCGAATTCGCGGGAGAAAATGACTTAAGATGGCTATTTCAGTTTTTTTATAAAAGTACAGGAAAAGTCAAAAAATCGCCTTGTCCAGTCTTGGTTGGACAACCCTGTACATTTAATCGTCAATATCACTATCAGCACTGTTGTCACTGTCACTATCAGAAGTTATAATAATTGGCCTTATTTCATCAATGACCTGCTCCGACTCGAAAGTATCTTGAATCAATTTTTCCACGTGGTCAATACATTTTGACCAAGTCTCTGGTCCAATTTGTTTTAAAGCTTCATTCCATAAATTTAGAATGCTTTCTTCGTTCGTCGTTTGACATGCATGCTTGTCATAGTAGTTTTTGCAAATTCCCCACACTAATTCCATACCATTAAATTCACAATGGTATGGGGTCAGACGTAAGACCTCGTGACCGTATTTCTCCGCGAGGAAGTCCACTATGTAAGACTTATCCTTACCAGCAGTGTGCACTTTAATTTCGGATAACAAATCTGCTTTCAAAAATATATGGTCGTTTTTTATTTTTCTGGTGTTTAGCCAGTTCCTCATTTCATCTTTGGTGGAACTATTGTTTGGTATTTCTTCAGAAACTCTTGAGTGATATAAAGCATTGTCTAAAATAATGATCGAGGGTTCTTCTAGTGATTTTAGCAGATATTCTTCAAACCAGTTCTCGAATATCGCGGCAGTCATATTGTCATGATAGTCCTCCACTTTCTTCAACGAAGTAAAAACTAAACTTGCATCTGGCAAAAATCCTTCTAGACTTGCGGCGTGTATTACGACATATATTTTTCCATTCCCGGATGAAACCCTTGAATAGCAGTATTTTGACCCATCCTGCCATAAATATTTTGTTTGGTTTCCCTTCGCAAAAATCTATGTCTCATCTAAGAATACCACAGGTTTTGAATTCTCGGACTTTAAATTAGCCAGGTATCTGCTTTCGAACGTTACGTTAGCAATATATATATAGCCAAACTAAAGAAAATAAAGAAAGTCCCAGTCAGTACCTGTACATTATGAATTTAATTGATATAATAATTTACTTATTGACAAATATTTATTAGAATTAAAATGAATTGTTCCATTTTCTTAGAAGACAAATCGGCAAACAAAATACAAAGAAATCCCCAGTCCCAGTCACTATCTGTACATTAAGGATTTAATTAATATAACAGATAACTTATTGAGGGTTACTGGAACTTACAGGCGCCAGGTAATATTTAATTTATGCATCCTTAATCCGGTATGAGAAATCACTCAATGAACGGACTATAGCAGATGAATTTAACGGTGATCAGGAAGTGCCAGATGAAGATAAAAAATATCATCATGCCAAGCTTTTAATGCAGTTTCTTACTGCCATTAAAAAGAGTAGGGCCTTGGTCGGCCATTTATTTCTTTGAGGGACTTAATTTGCCAAATAAGCTTCAACAAGTTTTGTGTAATACGAACAAAACCAATTAATCCTTAAAGCACTCTTAGAACTGGAATCTGATGCTTCTTCTTCTTCTTCTAGGTATAATGATGGAAAGCGAGAAGAAAATTTTCGATCTTATGGATCAGAAAACCCCAATGTCCAAATACTGGATGCCTCTGGTATGGGCAACGAATCTTATAAACCGAGCAAGGAAAGAGGGATTGACAACTAGCGACCACATCGTACAGACTATCTTGCAGGAATTGTCAGATATTAGACGAAGATTAGGTTCTCTCATTGGATATGATACTGTGTGCGTTCCTCTTGTATACACTCAGGTAAATTAGGTAATACTTATATTATGTAATACCATAGATAGTTCGAAAGCAGCAATAGGTTACCACTGGTTTGACATAAATTTGCTTAGCAGCGATTAATGCTTCAATAGTTTTCGAATTAATTGTCCCGATCAAGCCATTTTTCTTCAATGAAATTTCAATTTTCATTATATTCTTCGCAAGAAAATAAAATAAAATATTAAATGTTTCAAAATTTAAGTAGTTTGTTGATCAGTTCTTACTGTCTGGAAAGTTTTTTAACCCCTCCGTTCCTGGGATTGTTTATTTCCATATCGTTCACTAGAGGCACCATTAATCAAAGTAGGTTTATAAACTTAGTAAAAGAGATTACTTAGAGAGTAGGTACTTATTAAAAAATGGTTAGTTAACATATTAAAAGCGTTTTCACTAAGTTATTATAGGTGATTAGTAAAGGGCGGAATATATGCAAAGTGCATATATACAGTGACCGGTAGAAAGTGCGCAGCATATGGGAAAATTTTCTATGAATTTAGTAAATTTATTTTATTTAAGAAAAGTTCTGCATATCTTCAAATCGAAATAGCACCCACTAAATCCGGTAAAAGACTTATGCTATACGAGGGAGAGTCAAAAATTGGAAATTCCGCTAAGATACCTCCATTTTTCATTTTAGACAAAATTTTTGTTAAGAAATATTGTATTTTCTGTACACTTTGATGAGAGATAGCGATAACCGTAAATAGTATGTCAGGGTAGTTAGTTATGAATAGAATCACCATCGTGTTGAAAATAATTGCTGTGTGGCGATAATTGTCACCATGAATTAAAACTATTTCTATTTTTTCTGTGAAGACAACTTTTCAATTTCCATGTTGTCAACAGAAGTAAGTGTTGGTTATGAGAAGGACAATGATTTGTATTATTATTATTATTATTTAGGCTGCAAATTGGGATATAAAGAAAGATTCCTTTGTATTTTAAATAAAATATATGCGTTTGAAATATTTCGATTTAAAGTATACAAACTTATATTGATCCTTATTATTATTATCTTATTAATTATCGTGGCAAATAAAATCCGTACAAAAAATATTTTTAGTTTTTAATTTTTTAATGTTTTTCTTATGACGATCACAATTAAAATCTAAATAAAGAAAAAACTTTGTACTTTTATGTTTAAACATACAATTCAGAAGGTGTCTTAAATTAAAGTGTATAACAAAATATCAGTTATTAAATTTGTTTCCTCAAAAAATAAAATACGGTGTGCAACAAAAATATTTAAAATTTTTATCTTTTACTTTGAAAGGCCATAATATTGCTAACATTAACTAATCTGACATACAATTCACGGTTATCTCTAACAAAGTGTACAGAAAATACGATTTCCATACTGTATGGTTGCGATGTAGGTACTTTTTATACAGGGTAATTCAGGAAAAACGATTAGATTCTATTTTTTGTCCAAAATAAGCAAAATGTGGTGTTTGAGATTATCTTCGGAATTGAAAAAATATTTCTTAATAAATTTTTTTTCTAAATTTAAAAATGGAGGTACTTTACTCTTAGCGGAAATTCAAATTTTTCACTCTCCCTCATATACCATAAGACTTTTACCGGATTTGATGGGTGTTGTTTTGGTTTAAAGATATGCAGAACCTTTCTGAAATAAAATAAATTTACTAAATTCATAGATAAAAATTTTTTCCATATGCTGCGCACTTACTGCCGGTTACTGTATGCATGTTTTGCAAATTTTGTTAATTTTATAATAAAATGCATATTTTTCCAAAATTATTATTTTATGAGCATATTTTTATGTATTGGGCGTTATAAAAAAAAAAATGCCCGGTCATGAAAACTCGTAGACTCATAGGTTTATTATCCAGTCCGTCACTTGTTTCAGGGATTTTCCAATCCGAAGATAATTATATAATAATTGATATTAACATTTTGGTTATACACAAGGTATTTATTGGGGGTTTCCGGGGTTATATAGGTATATTGTTAGGGGTTATTTATTGTCATTTAATAATGCCTTATTATTACCTGCTTAACAAACTGTATTTATATCGCGTTGTAATACCTACTTTCTGTTTTAGTTTGTCGAAAGATTTCAGTATTTTTAATGTGAAACTAGTGATTTCAAATTTGTGTTCAAAATGTCTAAAGTGGCGAAAAGAGAAGATTAAAAGTTTTCCAGAGTTAGAGTGGAGAAAAAGTCTTCTGTAAAACTTGTGCAAAAATTATTATTTGTGAAAAGAAGTTCCAAATCGATCAACATTTGAACACACCGCTGCATAAATCAAAGTTACAAAAAATGAAATTTGAGCCAGTTCGGCTGAGTGTAAGAAACGCATTTCAAAATGTTGCAGAAATATCAAAATCTGAAAAGGAATCCACGCTTAGAAAGAAGAATGTCCATTCAGTATACGAAACCGTTTTAAAAAAAATTAGAGCTTCACTGGATGATTATAGTTTTTACATTATTGTTGATGAAAGCACAGATGCTTGTGGCAGATATATCACACATCTTATGATTGGAGCACTTCAAGAAGATAAAGCAACAAACCCATATTTAATAGCTTCTAAGCAGCTATAGGCAAAACTAATAATGTGGCCGTAACCCGATTTATTC
The DNA here is from genome assembly GCA_963920685.1 of Polydrusus tereticollis. Lineage (NCBI taxonomy): Eukaryota > Metazoa > Arthropoda > Insecta > Coleoptera > Curculionidae > Polydrusus > Polydrusus tereticollis. The sequence goes on along the minus strand of OY987330.1, from coordinate 31,911,247 downwards.
AGCAGTCCCAATCAAGCTTTTTCTTACCAAATCCAGTACAGATGAGAAGTTTTTAGTGCTTGTGTCTCATGCAGCACCGTATTTGGTAAAAGTAGGCCAAAACTTAAGAATCTTTTACCCGAATATAGTGCACGTGACTTGTCTTGGTCTGTTGTGCAAAGTAAAGAGTTGTTAAGAAGTGCAAGTGTAGTTGAAGATCTTGTTTTTATTAAGGTTTATTTCAGTTTTATACCGGACATAATATTCTCGTTAGAGAGTAGAAACTTAAGTTTAAGAGACTCAATTAGTATTGTTGAAACTTTTTCCGCTAAATGTAACAACATTCCCGGTAAAGTAGGAGGTCAAGTAAGGAACAAATTGGATGTAACTGCAAAAAAGAATGTGAAGGATTTAAATACTTAACTGCAGTAAAAAGCATTGATGAAGGTAAACCATCCAACGAAGTTGTATCTTGGCCTTATACTTTACTACCTAAGTTGCAGTATTGTCCGATTACATCAGTAGATGTTGAAAGAAACTTCTCTTTGTATAAATATATTTTTACTGATAGAAGACAATCCATTCAGTTGAAAATTTCGAAGAATATTTAGTAATTAATGCCTTTTATACAATTTCAGGTTAAAAAATAGTTTACTTTTATTTTTCTTTGTTTTTTTTTGCATTTTTTTCTAAATAAACATCTTTTTTAGAACGTAGTGTGTTTCTTTACCCTTTTTTACTATACAAACAAGGCATATACATGCGCATATTTTGCCTGAATTTAAGTGCATATATTCCGCCCTTTAGTGATTAACGTTTAAACACTGTTGAAAAGGAATTAAATCATGAGGCGGTGTTGCTGTCTGGTTTTGATACATTCTTAAACTTTTGTGATGATTAACCCTTACAGAATTTTTATCATCAGGGTTGTTTAAAGAAAATAGAATAATTTAAGACGACTTTTAAAAATATTATCTCTTTATGAAATGTCTTTACCATTTGTTATATTCAAGGTAAACTTCTGGTAAGAAGTACAAATTTAAACTAAGTAAAAACTGGTCGAGTAGGTGTGTGTGCATGCATTACTGCGGTGCTCCGATAAATTTCAAATTAATTCAGATCGTTGACGATTTTTTTCTTACAACATATATAGTTGTTTTAACGAATTAATAATTAGGTGGTTTTTCTTCCTTATTGGACTTTATTTAGTAATTGCCGTTTTAAATATATAGTCAGTACTTGGAAATTTGAATATATTTTAATAATACTATGTCACATGTTTGTTTGGTAAAATTATATTTTTAATTTTAGGTTGTGTCCCTAGCCCTCTACGTTTATTTTATTGCTGCTCTATTGGGAAGGCAGTTTGTGCCAAATGCTGAGAACATGGCAGGGAAATATGAAGATCCTGACATTTATTTTCCTGTTTTTACGGCATTACAGGTAAATTTGATACGCCCAACATTTTTATCTGGCACTTAATTGATAGAATGACGTTTTTGTTCAGCAGCTTATCAAGATATTGCGAAACAGTTTTAATGTTTTTGAGTTCCAGTCGAAAATGGAAACATGAAATAAAGTTTACTGGTCTGGACATGTTTTCGAAATAGATAAGAGATTTTTGCGTCTTTTGATTATATTTCAGTATGTTCGTAGAGTGCGAGGTTTGAACAGAACTTACGTTAAAACTTATTAAAAGCATTCATGCTTCGTTTGTGGGCTACACCAACGAAATAAATAAAAACAGAAATAAGAAGACTGATGCTTATACAACTCTTGCCGAAGAACTTAATGCTACTGCTAGTAAACCAACACCTCGCTTTCTTTTTAACCTCATAATTTAATTAAATGTAACTAACACAAACTCTTGCCGCAGCTACTGCAACGTTCGACATTTTCTTTCATACTGACTACTTCCACATTCTTTCTAAGTTGTTTGAAAAACGAGATCGTGCATTAGAACTTTTGGAATAATATTATGTAGATTTAGATCTGTCGATATGATCCCTTCAACTAAAATATTTGCATGTTTCTATCAATTTCGGTTGTACCGGAAGTAGCTGTCAACTTATGGTTCATAGCAAAACAATACAAACATTAAATACTTTCTTATTTTAAATTATATTTAATGACAGATTAATTGTTCTTGAAAATTAGTATACATTGTTCTAAACCTAAATAAACGCACATAGGTACTATATATAGGGCGTCATTTTAGTCTGTGCCTACCAAAACTATTTTAAGAATGTGTAGATAAAGATAGCATGCCCATTGATTGTCGCTGTTAAAGGAGCTTAACCTATGGCTTCGCTTCCCCCTTACGAATGCCACGTAGCTACAGAGTACTGCCATGTGCCAAAATATTTAGACAATTCCACGCAAGATTGGGTGAGACTGGGAGTTTTCAACTTAGGAAGGAACTTCCTGGCAGACCTGCAACAGTAACCACGACTGAGTTAGAAGAGGTTATACTTCGAGAGATAGAAGATGATCCTTCAACTAGTACCAGGAAGGTAGCAGTGCTACTTCCAACAAGTGCATCAATTGTTTGCAAGGGTTTTGCATCTTTATCAACTATACCCATACCATATTCAACGTGTGCAAGCTCTGCTTCCCCGTGATTTTCAGCCAACTCTGATTTTAGTATGTGGTTGCTGCGTACAGTAGCACATAATAACAACGACGTACCTACTTTACTTATGCCTATACTATAAGGAGAAAAATAATGACGGTAATGTCTTCTGGTAGATCTTGATAAGAAAGGGAATTTTACTGAATTATTTTATGCATATTTCAAGACTGTCAATTATTCTGCTTCTAAAAAATATATTTTGTTAAGTTTAATATTGTAACCTCTATATTTTAGTTTTGCTTTTACGTTGGATGGTTAAAAGTGGCTGAGGTACTAATAAATCCTTTTGGGGAAGATGACGATGATATTGAGTTGAATTGGCTGATTGACAGGCATATCAAGGTAAATATAACCTTTGTCTTATGGAGAAAGCAATTTATTCACGTGCGATAGACTAGTGAATTATCGCTAATATTTTAAGAGGTCTCCTGCAAGCCATTAGAATAGTAAAAGTGCTTTTTGGTTACTATAACGGCGTTTATATGGACGAAAACGCCGCCGCCTAAATACAAGAACTCAGTTATTATTCCATATATAATTATTTGGTAGATAGATTTGACAACTTAAATGATTACCTAACCGTACTCTAGTTTTAGATTTTTTAAACATTACCTTGTAACAAATTCAGGGTGTAAAATTGAAAGAAAAATCGTTTTTTTATTGTTATCTCAAAGATCCCCTTGCCGATTTTGGTGAAATTTGGCAGTGTTGTTCGTTGTGATAAGACCCTAGGCTAGCACTAACTCAATGATAATTATGAGTTCCAGTGGCATCCTGGGGCGTAGTCTTATGTATAATAGTGACAAAAAAAATGTACGCCACTGACCTGTTTAAAAATTTTATATTGTTTTCGGGATAAGCAGCTAAGAATACAACTTTTTTGTATCTTGATATTTTTTTGTAGCTTACTTCGTTTACTGATTACTCCAGTAAGTTCCAAGGGCCAACACCGATTTAATTTTGCTGCCATTATCTATAAATAATGCGTAATTGCAGTAGCCGAAGAAATGTGCCCCGAAAAGGTAAATTTGTTTCAATCTGTCAGTTTGTGACGAAACACCGTGGCTCGGAGGGTAGAAGCCATCGCAGAAAATATATCAACTCAACTGTCTGACAAAAATGGACATCTTGAGTGGTTTTCTCTGGCCTTGGATGAGTCAACGGATATGTCAGGTGTTGATTTTTATTCGAGGAGTAGATAAAAGCTATGAAGTGTATGAAGAACTTCTTGATATTGATAGTATTCAAAGCACGACTACTGGTAAAGATATTTTTAACTGAGTTGAAAATGCCATTAATAAAAAGAACATTCGATGGAAAAACCTAAAGTCTATTACAACTGATGAATGCAAAAACATGTGTGGCAAAAATAAAGGAGTGGTCTCTCTTGTGTTAAAGGCTGTAGAAAATGATGGTGGTTCAAAACCGTTAGTCTTACATTGTATCATTCATCAACAGTCGGAACAATGTTTGGATATGTCTGAAGTTCTAAAAGTTCTAAAACCAGTCACATCAATTGTTAATTTCATCAGATACACTGGGCCGAATCACCGAGAATTCCGCGAGTTTACTGAGGAAATTGGAGAAAATGATTTAACATATCATACTGCCGTATGCTGGCTTAGTTGCGGAAAAGTCCTTCAGCGCTTTTTTGAACTTCGAGCAGTGATCGGAATTTTTTTGAATGAAAAGCATCGTAATTCATCCGAATTATAAAATTGCGAATGACTGTGGAAGTTAGCATTCTACGTTGACTTGACAAAACATATGAACGAACTGAATTTGAGGTTGAAAGGAGAAAACCAGCTTCTCCCTGATTTATACACGAATATTAAATCGTTCCGGCAGATTTGCGTAAAAAATGTTTCACACATTTTAAAACATGTGAAATATTCAGCCACACTACTGAGACTGAGTTTCCCGTCGGTTTTGCAATCGAAGCTTTGAGTGATTTGAATATAAATTTTGATACTTGTTTCTCAGACTTTGATGTCATTGCGAGTGAAATTAAGATTTTTCAAAATCTTTTTGATACCGACATTGAAACCCTAGCCCCAGAACTTCAAACGGAAATTATTGATCTATAGTGCAGTGATATAATTAAGAACAAATATCAAAATTTATTTTTGGTTGGAATTTTATAAGAGTCTTCCATTGGCACAATTTGATAATTTGCATAAACTTGCTCGTGGGTTGTTTTCAGTTACTGGTACTACTTTCTTGTGGGAGAAAACATTCTCCAACATGAAGTAGGTAAAGAATGTTTAGTTAGAAGTTAACCGATGAGCATCTTAAATATTTTTTAATAATTAGTACAAGTAAAATTGGTCCACAACTTCAAACTATTGTCAGTGGAAAATCACAATTACATAAATCTCATAAGCATTTTAAATGTTATAATGTTTATAATGTTACTTGGATTCATTTCAATTATTTTTTAGTATTATGCTTAAGTTAAATTAAAACCGAGTTATTATCGTTCTGTGTTTTTTTTTATCCAACTTATCACAACAACAATAACAACAATTAGCTGTCGCGGGCCGGATTGATGACACTGGCAGGCCGGATTTAACCCGCGGGCCGTAGTTTGGAGACCCCTGTTTTAGATGAACATCTGCTACATATCCAGCAAGATGGAGCACCTCACCATTACATACGTCGACTACAGGAGTGCTTGGATAATCATCCACTGCTCCGGATGAGCACTGGATTAATAGAAGATGACCTGAATTGAATGGCCATCCGTATTGTCACTTAAAATCTATTGCATTCAAAATATAACCAGATTCAATTGAACACCTTTAGCGAAGGGTTATCCAAAAATCTAGGAATATTTCACCTGAGAAACTTCAAAGGGTCCGCGAACAGTTTGAATACTTTGAATATCGGCTTTACTTGTGCGTACATAACAATAGTAACCATTTTGAACAGTTCATAAAGTAACACACAAAAAAGGATTTCAAAATTTAACTTAACTTCTTTGGGGGGGGGGGGGGGTTGTGACAGCATTGGGGATGTAATCCCTTCAAAAGGATTATGCTTATCTAAAATTATATAAGAAATTCAACTTACTAAATAAGTAGGGTTTGCCGTTTAAAATTTTCGTGGTAGGTGCCCTGGGGGTCAGGGGGTTGGATCTAAAACAACAAAAAATATACTGCAATAATACTATCATCATCATCAGCCTTTTTCGGTCCATCTCTGAACATAAGCCTCTCCAATTCGTCGCCATTCGCCTCTGTCGATCGTCTGGCTCATCCATTGTGTACCCGCCAGTTTCTGGATGTCATCTTTCCATCTCGTTCTTGGCCGTCCTGGGTTCCTTTTAGTTGTTCTTGGCCTCCACTCAGTTGTTTTTTTGGTCCATCTATTATCACCTGTTCTCAGTACATGGCCAGCCCATTTCCATTTTAGTCTTGCCACCCGTTCTGCGATGTCTACAACTTTTGTCTTTTGTCTGATCCATTCATTTGTCTTTCGGTCTTGTAGTCGAATTCCTAGCATTTTCCTCTCCATTTTTCTTTGGGCAATCCTTAAACACTCCATGGTACCCTCATTAAGGCTCCATGTTTCTGCGGCGTACGTTAAGGTCGGTAGGACACATTGGTCAAACACCTGTGTTTTAAGGTATTGTGGAAATTTGGAATTAAAGATATCACTAAGTTTTCCATATGCTGTCCATCCAAGCTGAATTCTTCTGGATATCTCCGCTCTCTGACTGTCCTTATCGAACGATATTCTTTGTCCAAGGTACACGTATTCGTCTACGGCTTTAATTGTACTGTTGTTCTCAAGGTCAACATCTGCAACATCATTGGAGTTAGACATTATTTTTGTTTTTGCTACGTTCATTTGAAGGCCGTAGTTTCTGGCGGCACTGTTTAACTCCTGTAGCATGGTCTTCAAATCATCCATATTATCGGCAAGAAGTACAATATCGTCTGCAAAGCGAAGGTTGTTTAATTTTTCACCATTGATGTTAACACCCTTGGCCTCCCATTCGAGTGTCTTAAAGACATCCTCCAGAGCTGTAGTGAATATTTTAGGGGATATTGTATCTCCTTGTCTCACGCCTCTCCGCAAATTGATTGGATCAGTTCCCCCGAATACTTGTACTGTCATGGTTGCGTCATGATATACTATATCAATAATACTATATACTACAAAAAATATGTTTAATATTATTCGATGCTCAAAGAATATAGGTACAAGGGTTGCATGTAATACACATTAATTTCAGGTACCACCACACAACTAACTTTTTTTTGTTACTACGGTTCTAGATAATATACCCAGATAATATATAATCCCCTCGTAGGTCTGGCTATTCTTTAATTGTTACAAGAAAATTCGACCGTTTCAGAATCAAAGAGATATTTTAAAGAAAGTGTCGATATTTCTCTAAAAGGCCTGAATATAATTTTTAAACAAGAAAACCAACACAAAGTCCCGGTTTCAATCAAATTTAATATTTAAAAAATAGTAGGTAACATGTTTCGCCTTTAAGGCAGCATCAGACCTAAGAAGATGTCAGTTAACACACATATAAGTGAGCAAATCTCACTAGTAAACCTACCTGATACACCTTTTTGCTGTATGTACATTGTACAGTGTACAGTGCAATAGATATCTCCATTATTATTGGTTTTAGAGAAATGGTTAAATTAGCAAAGTTATAGTATTTCCACCGAACCTTTAGAAAATTAAATGAATAAAAACAACTGAGTATTGGAAGTGACAGTTTTTTGACAAGTGACAGTTTTTTCCCCCTATTTTTTCATTGTATCCGTAAAAGAATTGTATTCTCTTTTTAAATGTATAGTGGCTGTTGGGGTTATTTTTTACCGTTTTGGAATTATACGAAAATATAATATAATTAGCATTATTCTCATTAAAGTTTTGTAAATGGCTCATACTCATAGCAATACCTGTCACCTTGACTAAATTGCTCGTGACAACTTCTGTCTTCTTGACAAATCTTAATAAACGTTGTCAAAATCATGGTCTATATGGGATACTCTGAAGAGCAAAAGTTCGAAATTCTTAAAATATATATCAAATGTGGACACAGCAAGCGAGAAGCGCAACGCGAATTCAGAAGGCGACATCCACATTTAGTAATTCCTAGCGAAAACACTTTCCGAAATATGTTTCGTCAACTTTCTGAGCGAAAAAACATTACAAAGAAAGAAAAGGCATTGTCGGATACTTGAGGATAAAGAACTTGCTGTTCTTTTATATTTTCAAGGTAATTCTTATTTGTATCCATATTCGCTTGGTGTCATCATTTAGAAGCTTAATTTCTTTTCAGAAAATCCACAAAATTCGAGAAGGGACTGTGCAAGATATCTTGGCAAATGTTGCACAGTAGTTTTTAATATTCTGAAACGGCATAAATTCCACAACTCTAAATTCAGAAAAGTTCAAAAAGTAACTAAAGAACAGAAGCAAAGACGCTTGGAGTTTTGCCGTCACATGACAAATATTCTCAACAATAACGCCAACTTGTTTAAGAACATTATATGGACCGATGAATCTTTTTTTAATACGGCTTCAGCTCCAAATCCCAAAAATACACACTTCTGGGCATCGCAGAAGCCACATCTTACAGTTGAAATGATGCGTTCTGGGTGGGTATCAGTAAATGTGTGGTGCGGCATAGTGCAAAACAGAATCATCAGTCCAATTTTCATTGATGGATCTTTAAATGGAGTTAGATACCGTGAAATGCTTGCACATGAAATAGAGGATATTCTTGAAACTTTTCCTCTAAACGCCTCAAGGAATTTTATATGGCAGCAAGATGGTGCTCCACGTCATAGTGTTCCTCCAGTTAGAGAATACCTCAATGAGAATTATTACATTTGGATTGGTCGTGGGGGGACGATTGCATGGCCTCCCAATAGTCCCGACTTAACACGATTAGACACCGCAAGACCAAATAGTGTTGCCGATTTGCAGGAACAAATCCAAATTGAAATTGACTTTCTTAACTTCGATAAGCCAGATATGATTGCTAATGCAATTAAAAAACTAAAAGAGGGTTAGCAATTTTGCATTTTAATGAACGGTGGCCATTCTAAATAATTATAAAAATAATATATATGTTGTGTTATGTTTTAATTTCGTTCCAAAACGGTAAAAAATAACTCGAACAACCACTATATACTTAAAAAGAGGATAAAATTGTTTAACTGATACAATGAAAAAATAGGGGGTATTCCATTTGAAAAAACTGTTACTTGTCAAAAAACTGTTACTTCCGATACTCAGTTGCTTTTGTTCATTTCATTTTCTGAAGGTTCGGTGAAAATGCTATAACTTTGCTAATTTAACAATTTCTCTAAAACCAATAATATAATGGAGATATCTATTGGGGAAAATATACGCGAACACCCTGTACATACACCAAAAAGGTGTATCAGGTAGGTTTACTAGTGAGTTTTGCTCACTTAAATCTGTGTTAACTGACATCTTTTTAGGTCTGATGATGCTTTAAAGGCGAAACATGTTACCTACTATTTTTAAATATTAAATTTAATTGAGACCGGAAGTTTGTGTTGTTCTTTTGCTTTAAAAAGAGATATTTGTCATACGACAAAATATCAATGCTTTTATTTTCCAGCATCCATTGCTTATGCGCTCACCTTGGCATGATTGCAGGGTACATTATATCTTTTTCCATTCTAATTAGCGAATCTAATGTCAATAGATGCTTTTGCTAGTTTTTTTCAAATATTTTATTTTATTTTTTATTACTTTTGATTTTTATGGCAATTTTGACATTGTCCTAGTTTTGTTGCTATGTATGGTGATTCAGAATCAGTCAACGAGACAATCCGATTGTCCGGGGTTGCCGCTTTGACTAGAAAGTAGTAGCAGCTTTGATATCTTAAACGGAACACACTGTATATTATCCTTTTCTTATAATCTCTAGTTGTTTGTCGATTACCATTTTCGGAATATTAGTTTACATTGCTTTTCAAATATGTTATGCAAGAATGATGACATTTTTAAACTTAGACATGTCTCGAGCTTAGTGAGGGTTATCTTCTGTGAAATAAGAAAACATTCATAGTTCGGGAAATGAGCCATGGTCTAGCGGCTAGCGGAAACAAAGTAATTACATTACATATAAAAATGGACAAATTGGGTAAACTTTATGTCTTATAAGAAGCCTTAAAACAGAGTGACACCATAGAAATAGTTTGTAGACTTATATAATAATAAATCTCTTTTGCAGTATTTTAACAATATTAAAGAAGTAGTTGTCTGAAGCTAAATGTTTTAAATTTTTCGATAGTTAGTTAAGGGAATGAATGGGAGAAAAAATTGTACCTATCGTAGATACTATTATAGCTTTAACAGTGTTGTGGCTACTTTTTTTTATATTGAGAGTAATTTGATATTCTTAGGTGTTAGTAGTACTACAATATGTAATGTACTAATTCAAGCCCCAAATGCTGGCATGCAAAATTACATATAGGTACAGGGTGATAGCGTATAATGTTACCCCCCATTAACTTCTTTGTTTCGCAATTAAGAAAAAACTGTTAAATACAAAAGTCGTAGGATTTAATCTAAACTTTTTGCAAAATATATTTTCGTAGATACAAGCGTGACAGGTCAAAGTTATATTTTATTAAATGGAATAGCCTGTATATTGTTGCATTATTGGATTCTACGGACAATCCTAAACATAATTTATATATAACACTATATATCTAAATCAATCCGTTTTCTTTCGACTTATTGATGTTTGAAAATTACTATTTAATATAAGAAATAAGGTCATGCAAGTCGAGATGTATCGTTTCCATGGATAACAATATTTACAATATTAACTTGGTAAATTTCGTAACATGAATTGTCAATTTTGATAAACAGTAAGAATTTCTATTAAAAAAATGCCTTATTCTATTCAAGAAAAGCAGACTTATTTTAATTGCTTATATTAAAAATAATAATAATGTGAAAATGGCACAGCAAGAACTACGAAGAAATAATGCGCGTATTCACGTTCCCTGTAAACAGTCAACTAGAAAAATGTTTATTAAATTTCAAGAGGATTCAAACTTAAATAGAAAGAAAATACGTATTCCACAAGACGAGGATACTAAACTGAACATTTTACTCGCTATTAAAGAAAATCCGAATAAATCAATTAGAACCATTTTTCAACCGACTTAAGACAAATGCAGGATAACCTGAGAAATACATAATATGGAAAAATTCAAAAAACACTTAAATTAGCTGGCTACAAACCTTTCAAAATTAGACCCACACGAAAATTGACTGTCCTGCAAAGAGAAAAAGAGTAGAATTTTGCCGTGAAATGCTGGGAATAATAAATAACAATAATAACTTTTTACAAATAATTCTTTGGAGACCAGAGTCAACCTTTTCTACCAATGGCATGATAAACAGGAAAAATACGAGGCATTGGGCAACAGAAAATCCCCACAGTTACCGAGAATTCCAGTATCAGGGTCGTCAATCTGTAAATATATGGTGCGACATATTTAATAATAAAATCATTGGGCCACATTTATTTGAAGGCATGTTAAATGGAAATATATATTTGCGATTTCTTCAAAAAGAATTAGGAGACTTTCTGGATGATTTGCCACTAGCACGTTTAAGCCAACTTATGTTTCAGCAAGACGCACAACGTAATTGGAGTAACGAATCTCACTCAAATATTTGGAAACTGGATCGGACGGAATGGTCCGATTAAATGACCGCCTAACAGTCCGGACCTCACACCCTTAGATGCTTTCTTGTAGGGCACACTGAAAGATAGAACTAATGCGAATAATATAGAGAATCTTGAACACCTTAAACTACTCATAAGAAATGAAATAAATCTAATAAATACTAATTATCCTGAGTCGATCAGAAACTTCTTGGAAAAATTACGAACAACCTTAATAAAGTGCATTGAAGTTAATGGAGGTCCGGTCGAACAACTCTATATTTAGAATACCCATATTTCTGCTCTATAGTCTGTAATAAAAGTTTTGCTTTGTTTATTTAGTTTGTTTGATTACAAATGGTCATCATTTTGTGCTTGATTTAAGCTAAGATCTAATACTATTTGGGATTTTTTTTTATTAGCGGGCAAAATATTCCGTTCAGCATCGTCATCCTGTTATCCATGGAAACGATACATCTCGACTTGCATAACCTTATTTCTTATAGATATATACTGTTATATATAAATTATGTTTAGAATTACCCGTATAATCCAATAATGCAACAATATACAGGGTATTCCATTTAAAAAAATATAACTTTGATCTGTCACGCCTAACACCCTGTATCTATGAAAATATATTTGGCAAAAAGTTTACATTAAATTTTACGACTTTGTATTTAACAGTTTTTTCTTAATTGCGAAACATACAAGTTAAAGGGGGGTAACATTATACGCGATCACCCTGTACATTTACCTGATATAGGTTTCGTAAGGTCACAGTCAGATCTTTGTTTATATTTTTGTCGCGCCCCAGTATCTATTTGAACTTTTTATTAATTAATTAAATCTCATTTAGTTTTCGTAAATATCTAATTTGAAAGGGAGCAAAAGTGCTCCGACGATATTATTATGAATACGTATTTTACTTACGAATTCTGTTGAATGGTTGATCAAGTAAAACACACCAATCGAGAGTCACAGTAAAACACACCAAGAAGAAGTTACATACTTTTATTTCTTAACATCATTAATACGATGAAAATATTTCTTGAGAAATATGGTAGCAACGGTTTCAACCTTTACGTGTTTCGACGAAATTTAAAAAATATTCCTTTATAGTCTCTAAATTCTTCTGCATCTTTTCTCTACGGAACATATTCTAGTACGGTTCATGTTAAAACACTTGATAGTTCACAGTCAATGTCCAAAGCAATTAAGACTTACATAAGTAATAGCAGACAGGTAGTTTCTCTCTTTTCTATTCACAGCGCACAGTGGAGTACGGCTCCATTCAGCTGGCTCTGGAACCCTTAATTGACATAGAAAAACGTGCCTTTTTGGATACTGCTTTAGCACACTTATGAATAATTTGGCTTTGTCAGAAAAATATTTTGGCTGGACAGAGCTTGACCTTGTAAAAACCATGAATCTCCCTGTACCTATTTTGGTAATTGGTTTTGCATTGCGTTTTCAGTAGAAATACTTAATAGCAATTTTAACCCCCATTAACTTTTTAAGGAACATGGCGCTATCCGTAAAATTAAAACAAACAAATTTCTGAAAAATATATTTCCACTTGTAAGTATGACATGACCTGAATACTTGAAATTAATTTTTTTGGTGTATTCGAGTATACTATTGTTCACGTTGTAATTTAAACTTCTATAATCCAATAAATAAAATAAATTTACTTTAGGCAGCCTACATAATTGTCGACGAGATGCACGAAGAACATCCCGAACTTCTAAAAGACCAGTATTGGGATGACGTGGTCCCCAAAGAAATCCCCTACACAGTGGCGTCCGAACATTACAGGAAGGAAGAACCCAAAGGTTCTGCCGAGACTTACAAGGTGAAGCCTATGGACGGATTGTATGCCAATTTGATACCGCATGGTTACAAGAAAAGTATCGTGGATGACATGTATGCTGATTATGTAAGTGGGTTTATTTATTTATTTATTAATTAAAAGGTGCTTTAACCAAAACAAGAGTATAATAACTTACAGGTAAGATATGTCTCTTGTTTGTTGACTTCCCTTACAAAATACAAATTTTACACGAACTCAACATCGTAGGCGAGCCCACCTTGAGAGAATTATCAGTGATCTGATCACCGCTCATTTCCCCCAGACTTGACTTCCATGCGTCCTTTCCGCAGGATCTCATCATTATCAGCTCTGTTGCGTTGCTGAGAATGGTATTAGTGGTTTTTGGAGGGAGGGTCGGGGGGCATGGGGGCGAGTTGTAGTTGGTAGCATGGCGTTTGTGTCAGTGCGGGGCTTTGATATGGTAATTGGAGACCTGTCTGATGAGGGGGGTTGTGCAGGTGGCGGCGGAAGTGAGAATTTTTGTACCACTTTCATGGAGGTATTGAGAAAGGTGGGTGACGGATGAACCATGGGACGTCCATGACTGTCCTGATGTAACGATTTTCGAGGGATTGGAGTCAGTGGAGGCTAAATGGGGCAGCGTAACCTCATGCTGCCGAGACGTATCTGAGGGTGAGGAGGATGATTGATTGGATAAGAAGAAGTTTGCTTTTGTGGTTAAGGGTTCTGTGGCGGTTGAGAAGGGGGTATAGTTGGCTGTAGAATAGTTTGGCTTTCTTACTGATGTTTTGGGAGTGAGGGCGCCAGTGAAGGGTTTTGTCTAGAGTGATTCCGAGGTATTTCACTGCGTCACAACACGGGACATCGCGCCCATCCAGGTTGATCTCGTCGAAGAGCGGTTGCCTTCTATGAGCAAACTAGTTTGGGTTTTATCTGGATTGAGGCAAAGTTTTCAGTTTACGCAGTAAATGAAGAATTGGTTAGCTGCGTCGCGTCGTGTGACTATGGTATTATCTGGGGTTTTGGAGATGTCGTGGGTATAGATGTTGAAGAGATGTGGGGAGAGGACAGTGCCTTCGGAGGCATCTGCCTCGAGGGTTCTGGGGGTAGATGGGAAGTGACCTACGTAAACGCGGATCTTGCGTCGAGACAGGTATGATTAGATTAGACGAGATTGGAAGGATGACCCAGGGATATCATCTTGTGAATCAGCCCATCCTGCCGGAAGGCTTTTTCAATGTCGAGTAAGATCATACCAAGATCATACCGACAAACTGATTCCAGTTAAATCCCTGGATAATGTACTCGGTGAATTTAAGGATTTGGGCAGTATTGAGATTTTCCCGAAAGTCGAACTGTTCGTAAACGATTACCTGATAGACCGGATTATATGCAACCAAAAACCTTAAGAATATGCGCATATATATGCACATATTTTTTTAAAATTATTCAGGATATATGCAAAAAAGACGTAAATATGCAATGAATATGCGGTAATAAAACAACTAAATTTTGATATTCTAAATTAAATTTTCACTTAATAAGGGAATTGAGTATTGAATAAAGATAAATTCAAGTTATAATATACTTTATTAAATCAGTTAACACCTAATATAGCTTTTTATATCAAACTTATACTGATATTAATTTGAAAAATTATAAAACGCACCAGTTATTATGTGTGCTTTAAGGTTTTGAACTAAAAAATTGTGGCGTCTATCACTAAGGAAATGTTTGTAAAAAGAAAACGATCTTTCTACATCTACTGAAGTTATAGGGCAAAATTTTAACTAAGACAGGTTCAATAGCTAAATTATTTGCAGTTTTCCCTGATATTATGTTTACAACCTGCCTTAAAATCTTGAAACCTGTGTTTTTTCTATTAAATTTTCTAATTTTGCCACTACTGTTTTTCCTACCTCACCTCGTATTTGTTTGCAAATTTGTACGTATGTTTCTATTATATCCATCGACTATGGTAGACTTGTACACGATTCTTCTAGTTGCAAAATACTGTCTGCTATAAATGCATAATTACACTTAATATACATTAACTGTTCCACTATAGCACTTTGAAATATTTCTTTAGACTTTGGGATGCCAGCGTGTAATTGCGAGGTTGTTTGTTTTTTTCACTTCTTTTATGGCTATAAGGTAAGCTTTTTCAGGTTCTTCTTCTGAGAGTTTTCCGATCAATAAATTAACTATATAACGACCACACGAATCAGGTGTTTCGTCGACGACGATATACATAAAGTTACCTCCAATTTCTTTCTTTATTTCATCTAGCACGGTACCAAATACCTTTCCAACGATATTCTTTTTTAATGTTGATTCATCTGGAGCATTACATTTTGTATATTTTTGCAGAAAGGCCTTAACTTGCGGGTTGGTTACCTTGTTTAAAGGAATATTATCAGCCAAGAACGTTTTACCTAGGTCTTCGTTAAATTCTGACTGGTCATGGTTTCCGTTTTTAAAAATTTCAAATGACTGCTTCAGCGTTGACTGTATGGGACCAGCACTTCATCTTGCTAACCTTAGCAATGTGAGACGCCTCTTAATGTGTTGGTCTATTTGAAATTTCTTTGAGGAGGAAACAATTTTTGAACAAGACTTGCAAAAACATGGTCGCCGTCCTAAGCAAGTTCTGGGTAAGGCTTAATCTACGAAATACATCATATTTTCGACATAATCACGGCTTTCACTTTTACTTTGTTTGCGTTTACAATACTAACTGCAGCTACGTCAAACGACAACCTCAATAATACTGAGAAACTGTAACGAACGTGAGCAAATAAATAATTATAGAAGGTTAGAAGGTACAGATAAAGAAATTCTAGTTAAAACATCTGATCAGAAATACCCACCCACTAATGGAATTTCTCAATAGAAGAATAATGGTAGTTTATTAGTTTATTACTTTATTAAATAGCCTATTTATTGCCCTCTTATCTTTAGATCCCGACAGCACAGGCGACACGGCGGCGTGCGACTATAAAACGTAAGAAAAGAATACAGAAATCCCAAAACATTCTTAGATATGCAATTATTTTTAAAATATGCATTTTTTCCTTTAAAATCACAAAATATGCAAAAAATGCATATACCTATATGCAAAATGCATAAAATCCAGTCTTTAATGATTACGATTAAAGGATTAAATTTTGTGAATTAATGTGCCAAAGGGCTGACGAAGACCTCACTTTAATAAAATATTATTTGCTTTAGCGACGAGTTAACTTTCTTCTTAAATAGGTTTGTTAACCAGTACAATTATTGGGGTAATGAAAATCCGCGAGCTTCTCGGGAAGGTCGCACTCAGTTCTCCCAAAAAATCAACGTTTGGGCAGGGTTTCTTGAAGACGAAATTATTGGGTCAATATTTTTAGGAGGAAAATTTAATCGGTCAATTGCATTTGTATATTTTGAAATATGTGATGGATCCTCTTATTTAACAATCTTGGGAAAATCAAGTTGATGAAAATGGCACCCTGCAACTCAATGAAAAAAATTTGCATTTGCAGCAAGATGGAGCTCCCCCCATTACGCATTACCAGTTAGAAAGTGGCTTAACCGATGGTTTCTTTATAACGGGATTATCAGACGAGGTACAATAAAGTGGCCAGCAAGATCTCCAGACTTAACTCCTCTTGATTTTATCATTTAGATTTGATTGTCCAAAATTGTACAGTTGTCTTTTAGGGCCATAAATTAATTACCTGATAAAATATTATTGTGTGGTCGGTAAAATACAAAAGAGGGCTGCAGGGTCGGACTCTCCTAAACTGTAAAGTATCTACGTGATTCATTTATATGAAACTAATTGGTGGAACTTAAGAAATACCAGTTTAATATCTGCATATTTTATTTATTAGACCGAAAAGAAAATCGTACAAATCTTACAGGCTTGGAAGATGAATTAATAAACTAATAAACATCCAGTTCTGTTTCTCTATCACTGTCACACTGTCTTCACCTGGGGTCATAATTATAATAGGTTTACTATTATTGACTATTGAGATATAAGAATTTTCTACTTTTATTATAATATGTTCCCTAAATTTTTCTAGATGTCAGAGGATTGGGTATTTATATCTTTCCTAATTAAATTTACAACGCTAGAACGTGTATGGATGGTGCTATTTATTTTTAATATTTTAACTCTGGTGAACACAAACCTGAATTACCAGCGCGAGCGTAAGAAGTTTATATATCAACCTTACGCTAGTGGGCGACCTAAAGTTTACACTGCACAAAAAGTAGCAAAATTTAGGCAATTGTTGATGAACACCCACAAATCCCTTTTCGGTGTTTGGGTCAACAGGTAAGTGGATCTTACGGAACCTGCAATACAATCCTGAAATGGTCGCTATTAAACTCGCCTACAGATAAGAAAGGTGCTTTGAAAATAAATTACCCATTGAAAGGTCAACTATTAAAGTCGCCTCCAACCCTTCGTCCCTAATAAAACCCCACAATTAAACCAGCCGCAAGATTTTAATGATCATATTACCTAATTTTATGGATTACTTTATTTAAGAAGACTCTTTTTTTTAAATTGGAACTATTTTTAGAGAAATAAAAAAAAACACATTGGTCACTTTAAAAAATACAAACTGGCTTTATTATCCACAACATTACATTACATGTACATTGTTACATATATATTTAGTCATAACTAAAAAAACTTAACTTAAATATAAACAACGTTTGCAATGTCAACACAATACTGGACTTTTAATTAATTTTTTAAATTTAAATATTGGCGAAAATGTCAAAATAAAAGATATAATGGAACTGTCCTAATGAGCACTATTCAAAAAAGACAAACATTTGATAAAAGTTAATCTAGATAAGAGATCATTTTGATATTCTGCTATTTTACTTGAAATCAGTGTTTGCCTTTTTCTTATAGACTGATCCCGTATTCGAACGGGCTCATTTAGACTTTGAAGTTAAATATAGGTATCAGTCTGGAATGTTAGCAGTACATCAGTAAAAGTAAATATTGAGGGGTGGGTATTATAAAAACTACTGTTAAATTTATAATGAAATGCTTCACAAGCATTGGTGCTTCTCTCGATACTTTCAGATAACTGGGCCCATAATTCAGGAGGAAACCTGGCATCCTCAGAAATGAAATTGTCAACTAAATAGTCTGAAAATCTTTCAACTCTTTTGTCTTGTGGCTGAATCGAATTTAAATCAAAACAATAACAATCTCCAACTTCACTCGGATTTAAAAAGCATAAACCAAAAATGTAATGTAACCAACGACCAATTTCGCTGTCTTTGTCTTTATATATTCACCTACCAGTCCGCACTTTTGAATATTCCTATAACACGCCTGAGTTAAGTGAAATATACAGCCTATTATTTTTCTTTCACTACAAGTCGAACGACAGGCATTATGTATAGCTAGTTCAAAGTCTATTACAATAATTTTAGGCCTTAATATTAGTTGAAGCGATTGACATTTATGACATAAAATTTGAAATAAACATTTATATGTCTCTTGCCGTTTGTCAGGCAGTTAACGAAAAACTAAAGGTATATAATGACCATTCATTAGTATGTGTAATGTAAATAATTGATAAAAATATTTTGCGCAGTGAGAAAATGTTCCATCTGCATAGATTTTTTCTTTGACATAATGTTCTAATGTTACTGTAGCAAGAAAAAACAATAATTTTATTAGACCTGTCACTAATTAATAAAGAATCCTCTTCTTTAATTGTCTTAATGGAAAGATTTTCAACAGCGTCGAAGATTTCTTCCATGTTTTTGGGAAGAGGTGGTAAAATTTTTCTTTTTTGATTGTATAAATTAGTCCGAACGTAAGTTTGGTCTTTAACGGAAAAAGTCTCCAAACAGCTCTTGTTTTCATTTAATTGAAGGTGAATAATTGTTGAAGGCTTACCGTGAATATCAGCTCTTCTCTTGACACCTGCTGTGATCAGTTGTCGGTGTGTTTTTTTAACATCGACTTCGTCCGAATAATCTAACACTTTGCGAGTAATCACGTAGTCTCTTCCCACTGTATATACTTTGGCCTTGCAGGTTCAATGTGCACATCGCCAAGAAGTTTCTCCACTTTTTAACTCACGATTTCTAACGAAATTAGCAGACTCCACAACTAAAAGAGGTTGTCCACGCTGACTGTATGAAATGACTGGTTCAATGATTAAAATAATTTTTTCTCACTAAGCACTCGTCAAAGTTTTAACAGAAAATGTTGTAATTCAAAAAATTTAGATGAAGTTATACCAAAATAATCAGCCCTAAACCACTTTAGAAGTAACATCCCTTAATATTCCAAGAAACCAATTATTACCAATTAAGTGTTAATTAGTATTTGGGTCCAGGTAATGATCAAAATTTTAGGCGGAGGCAAGTTTATGGGTCCCGGTAATGGTCCAAATTTTAAGCCGAGGCGAGTTTAATTGTGGGATTTAGGTTAGCTACCTGCTCTGCGGCGACTTTAATGCCGCCCCCTGAAATGTGACCTACATATGCACGCAGATCGTCTAGGCTCAATTCCAGAATTGTTACCAAATGATAATCCGCAGTGAATGCAATGTCTTGGAGTTTACTGACGAGACATGGTTTTGCCTGCCTGGATATTTAAATTCTTTTCAACAAATGATACTGATTTTTATGGCCATATATTAAAAACTCGATTTTTAAAACCCCTTGCGAAAATTTGGAAGTCCTACGGGCTAGAATTATAACAACTTCCCCCAAGGGCTCACCAATGTTTTTGACTCTCTGTAAAAATACGAGTGAATGCGTATACTTTAAAGGCGCTTGGTTTGATTCTACGTTAAGTCTTCATACAGTTGTAGTCCCAAAATTAGCCAGTGAATCACTTCCTGCATTTGGAGCCCTAAATGACACGTGCTTGCCATTAAAACAGAGTTTTTAATATTTCTTCAAATATCAAAATAATGGTATTTTGTTGACTTTTCATTTATTTCTTGTAATCGTTATTTAATAAATTGCAGGAAATGTAAAAATAACAACAATATCAATTTCAAATAAAACGTGTTTGGCGAAATTCCTGTAACATAATAATTAAGTAAAAATGGTATTTGAATTATTCCGTATATTCATATGCTTGAAGTATGTTTTTAAAATGGAAGCCTGAAGATTATCCCTTAACATACCTTGTTGCCAATCTCATAGATCGTTAAAAATCTTATTTAAAACAACAATTTTTTTGCAGGAAAGCGTAGACACACCTATAGTAGAACGCCGCAAAAGTCAAAACTGGTTCTCCAGACAAATATCCAGGACCGGAATGGGCTCAATACGTTCCGCGTCAACCGCATATTCATCTGGCGGCCTGTTTTCCAGACCAAGAGGAAATTCCGTATATGCCAATCCGGAAAATGGTCAGACGCAAATTCCACATCAGAAAATGTCTATTTATGATAGGTTGGTGGGCAGAAGATCCGGAAGGAATCAAAAATTTAGGCCTAGTAAGTAATCTTGTAAAGATCCATAGGCATTTTTAGGTGTTCTAATAAAATTCTGTGTCCTCATGACAAACATACATTACAACAGTAAAGCTAAAGTAGTCGTTTCCCGATTGTCAACTTTCATTGCATCCATCGAGAACATTTTAATGGTGTTATCATACAGGGGGTCAATTTAAGTTTCAATGCGAATATCTTTAAATCTACACAGTTTCAAAAATGCCATTATTTAGTCAGAGGGTTGAGTCATCCCCTAGACGCCCCACACCACTACTTTAAAATTTTAAGTGACACCGTCGCCATTGTTGTAATTCGTATGGAAAGATCTCATTAAGTCTGAAGAAGAAATTTAATTGGTCGATTTGCTTTGCATTTAATACAACAAGTGCATCGAATCACCGACATAATTTAAAGTGCGCTTAAGGAAAAACAGGAAAAAAAAAAGATATCGGCACAAGCGTTCGATAAGGTGTGGCATTAAGGTTTGATATACAAATTAAATAAAGTACTTCATAAGCAGTATGTAGAGATTTTAACATCCTATATATCTCTGATCGACTTTTAGAATCAAACAGAAGGATGAATATTCCGACTTGAAAGCAATAAGAGCTGGCCTGCCCCAAGGAATCGTCTTAGGCCCTATTCTTTATTTGTTATGTACCAGTATCGGAAGAAACTACCCTAGCCACATTCGCTAATGACACCGCCATTCTCGCAGTTGATCAAGATAATGAGAGCTCGACGAGAAAACTCCAAATAGCAAGCAACAATTGCTGACTGGACAAGACAATGAAAAATTAAGTTCAACAAACTTAAATCAATCCACGTAGCTATTACTAACAAGAGGCTACCACAGTCACTTTTAGATGTTAACGGTACAATTGTGCCCGATGAGATGAATGCTAAATATCTTGACATGACTCCTGATGCTAAACTTCGGTGGAAAGACCATGTAAAGAAGAAGAGAACTGACCTATACTTAAAATATAAACAACATTATTGGCTTCTGAGGAGAAATTTAAAATTATTAATCTACAGTAAAATGCTTATTTACAACCAGGTTTATAAACCAGTGTGGCTGTACCTGGTATATCAATATGATACAGACGTTCCACAACAAAAGTACTGAGTAACATAGTGAATACTCTTTGGTACGTTCGCCACTCTGATCTTCATCGAGACCTTGGAATTTCAACAGTAAAAGAAGAGATCAAAAGGTGTGCCGGCAAGCATGACGTCCGACTTCATCTGAATATTAACGTAAAGCACCTGGAGGTGTTTTACTAGAAAAAATTTAATACAGGAATATAAAGTAGAAGAATGGTAGAAGTATATAGTAGAATAATCAGTAAAAGAATATAAAGGATTTGCTGTAGGTATAGTGTATAGTGAATTGTAAGAAAAAAATTGTTAAAAAATGTAATTTTTAATCAATTTTTTATTACAATTACAAGTACTTAAAAACAATGGTGTGGAGCCCCTAGAGGATGGCTCACCGATAGATTAAAGATTAAAGTATGATGGTTGTAGCTCCCGTACCAAGACAAACTGCATTTCTGAAACTTTTGTACATTTTGAGATATTGACATTCAAATTTTAATATTAACACGTTCCCAAACGCGTTAATAGTAATATAAACAGTGATGCCAGCTGGGGCCAGGTAGATTTTGCTGGTTGGCAGGCTCATCGACAGTTTTATATGGGTAATTTTACCAACAAATTCTTTAAACACGTAGGTTTGGCAATCGAACAGGTAACGAGGTTTCTTTGGGTGTTTATTTTTTTTTTATTTTACTATTCGTTCGTCGGCGTATCTGGGGCCATCTTGAACCGGTCATCGACCGTACGGTTTTTAATCGTGCGGTCTACCGACTGGGGAGTGTGAAACGGCACCTTCATCCTACGAGATATTCGATCTCATCCGGCCTGTCCGGCGTGAATAGGATGGTTTTGATGTCGATTCATTTTACACTCTTCCCTAAGACAAGAGCACGCGGTGTTTCCTAAGCGGTCACCCATCCAAGTACTAACCGCGCTCGACACCGCTTAAATTCGGTGATCTGACGGGAACCGGTGCTTTAGGTGTCGCTAGGCCCTTGCCTCTTTGGGTGTTTACAGTATAACAAAACTATTATTGCAGTTATTAGGTCAAACAAAATATGTTCGGATGGACTTTACCACAAGGATACGACCTGTGCTTGATGCCTCTGCTACGCCGTCTAGAGGACCTTCGTTCAACCACTGTCTTGAGACTTTGAGACAAGTCCTAACCTTATTGATTGCTACCCTGTTGCTTAGGTCTAGGCAACATAAAATTTGTGTTATTGCATATATACTCAAAGCTTTTTCAGATTAGTATTCATCCCAAGTATAGAGACTTCATTCGATTTTTGTTGCTAGATTCTGACTGCAAAGGGAATATACCGTCACTTTTACATATTCTTAGTTCTCTAGTCTTTTATATTTCTTTATTCCAAAGGATGTTATCTAGACATCGTTTTGTATTTCTGGCTAATACAATTTTGTACTGAATTATTTTTTCGTCTGCTCCACTTCCGTCAAACTTAATTCCAAAGTACCTATAGTTAAGTCTTGCTAATTTCATATCACGCAGGAGTCTTTTGAATTTTATTCAATTCCAGTCAGTATTACTTTTTAAACAAGGTCATCTCTATCCCCAGAACCAATTACCTAGTTGCCAGCAAATTGACCAGAATAGCGACAGGTGCCATCTGTTACTTGTGGTTCTATTCCTTCGCTTTCTATTTTAAACGGGATTGGTGAAATGCAGCAGCCTTGCCTTGTCTAACCTTTTGTGGCTGGGAATAGTCTAAAAATTTTAATTCCTACTTTTATACAACCTGTTCTCAGCAATGTATTGTTTAGTCCTGCTTATTGCATCAATGCTTTCCATAGTTTGTCTGTATCGTCAGCTTTTTGTAAGTCAACGTCAATATAATATATTGGTTAAAAGGCACATAATTACTGTCCAGTTCAAAGAGCTCGGTCATTCCAAATCAACTGACCAATGGTACAGCTGGTGCTTACTATCCGAGAGTCTAAGCTCCATTCGTGGCGTAGAAGCACCGTGTGGGTCCGCCGGAGGCAAACATTTTTTTGAAGCCACGCTCAAAGTTTGTCAAGAATTGATCTTTGAGCCGTTGACATAATTCAAGAAAATTTGCTCTTTTTGAATTTAGAACCCTAGTTTGTAATTCTGTTGTAAAATTTCCTTTGTCACTTGAGTGCCAACAATTATTTGCACTTTCTTTGGCCTTAAGCGGGCCTCAAAAGGCGCGGGCTGGATTCCATGCATGGAACCCTTGGAACCATTATGCCACTGACCTCACCAAGTAATATTGAAACAAAAACATACTACGTGTAACAGAAGTATGGAACGCTTTAAATATCTTTAATACCGTTTGTCCGATTTAGCTAAAATTCGGTATCCGTATATAAGAGGTTATCGCGGAGCTGCTAGTGACATTTGCAATGTTGCCAAATTTACAGTTTTTTAGCAATTTAAAATTTTTTTTTAACGAAACACCCTATACCGGGTGTTGCATCGTCGAGCGGGACATAGGAAATCCCATGTAATTTTAAATGGGGTCAATTATTGGCTTCCCTAATTATTTTAGAGAAAAATTCTATTTAGGTTTATTAAAGAGCACTAAAACCCACATTCAAAAGAATAACTTTAGATATTTTTAATGAGCCCGTTTACGGGTTATCGCCGATTTCTTTTTAACTATTTCTACTTTTTATGGCCCCGTATTTGCGGGCACCAGTCAAGGTAAAAGATGACTGTCAAATAAAGTTGTCATTTTGAAATGTGTGCTTTATTGTTATAAAAACTCGTACATTGAAAATATTAAAGGTGTATTTATGAGTACAAATTAATCTGAATAAAACTAAAATAAAGTATCCAATTACAAGGTTAATTATGGCATTTTACATGTTTCAATATTTTACTAATTAATAGGTAGGTACTATTAAATTGTTAGAACTTTAGGATTTAAGAAGATGTATTTCAAAGAAATATAACGAAACTGGCCATGTAAAAGACATTTCAAAACTGCAACAAGCGGCGATAAAGCATTAGATATTTTGCTTAGCATAGAGAAAATTCCACACCTCTCTACTCGAATTATTGGCCTCGATTACAACTCATCGCACATGCCAGTAGATCACGTATTAAAGTGTGAGAAGTTCCACCCATACAAAATTCACCTGGTTCAAGAACTCTCTAAGGATGAATTTGACAGGCGTTTAGAATTCAGTGAGCAAATGATGGATTTGTGTAATGCTAATCCAAATTTTATTAATAAAATAATGTTTTCCGATGAGTCGACGTTCTGTCTTAATGGAAATGTTAACAGGCATAATATTCGTTATTGGTCCAAAGAAAATCCTCATTGGATTCGAGAACAGCACACCCAATTTCCGTAAAAAATTAATGTTTGGGCAGGCATTATAGGACAAAGGATAATTGGTCCATTGTTTATGGATTATAATTTAAATGGCGATAGATATTTGCAGCTCTTAAGAAATGAAATTGTTCCTGCTCTTGCGATCCTATCTCCAAATCCTCGTAAGTTAGTTTCATTAAAGTAAATTAAAACTGATTATCAATAAACAAAATTTTAGACAACGTTGCGGGATTAAATAACGAAGTATGGCTGCAACAAGACCGTGCACCACCACATTACGCCAGTCAAGTACGGGAATATCTAAATGAAGTATTTTTTGAAAGATGGATAAGGAGAAGGGGTACAATTGAGTGGTCAGCTCGGTCACCAGATCTGACTCCACTCGATTATTTCTTGTGGGGGCATTTAAAAAATGTGGTCTACAAGACAAAGCCTCATGATATAGAAGACCTAAAACGAAGAATTGAAGTTGAGTGCCGACGAATCGAAGAAACAGATATTCTTTCTAATGTTTTAAATACTTTTCCGCAATATTTAGCATATTGTACACACAAGTCCGACCTAAACCCCTCAAACTCAACAAACTGAGTACGATCCAGAAGATAGGATTGTAATAGTGAGACAAGCCTGTTAGAGAAACCGAACTGGTCAGACGCCTTATGGAGTAGAATGTGGTGGTCAATTTGGTCAAAGGCTTTACTAAAGTCCGTGTAAATGACATCGACTTGGCTCCTCTTGTTAATGGCGTCACAGACGTAAACGGAAAACGAACAAAGATTAGTCATACACGATCTTTCGGAAAAAAATAACCGTGTTGATATATAGAGAGTCGGTTTCGAATTTTGAAAAACAGGAACTTTTGCAAGATGATCTCAAATACCTTGGAGAAGTTACGTAGGATTGAGATACCTCGATAGTTTTCAATATGAGATGGATCGTCCTTTTTAAAGATGGGACAAACTTTGGCAACCTTCCATATTTCTGGAAATACGCCATTGTTCAATGACAGGTTAAAGATATGACAAAGAGGAGCTAACTAAGAATGCGGATTTGAGTGTTGACAATGCAGTGCAATTTACAGCAGATATGCTTAACGTTGGGAAAACAACAGTACTTATATTAACTTTTAAAAGAAAAGAAAAGTGTTGGCGTCAAACCTCCAAAAACTTCTCCAGGGCGGCCAAAACTTGAGCTGGATGACGTTTTAATGCAGAGAGTAAGGCGAAAAGTTCATAGTTTCTTTAAAAAAAAAGAAGAAATTTCCACGCTGGTCAAAATTTTGTCCTCTATCCGAGAAGACCAGGACTACCCATTTATGTGTAGAAATACGCTTTGGAAATTATTAAAAGAATTGGGTTTTCGGTGGAAAAACATAATAGGCAATCGATTTTGGCAGGATGAAAATATTAAAAGTTCAAGGCAAGCTTTTTTGGAAGGATTGTCTACAGGATTAAGACCGCCATCTGGAGGAGGACATCGACTTATCATAACCCATATTGGAACTTCTGAAGGCTTCGTTGAAGATATGAATGCCGATGTCTTTAAAGAATGGTTCGAGCATTTTTGGATCTTACACCAAAAGGTGCAATAATTGTATTGATATTGAAGTTATCAGTCTAGGCTGACGGAAAAATTACCGACAAGTGTGTGGCGTAAAAGTGAAATAACAGAATGGTTAAGTTTAAGACAAATATAATTTCCATCAGATTCCCTAAAAAAATATCTGTGCTCAGACTTAACTTTCCCAATATACGCTCCTGGCTGAGGGATTTTCCCAATAACAATGGCAATTCCTTAAATACAACCATAGCTTCCTATAAATTCAGGGTGGACCTACCTCAATAATGCTCATTATTTGGATCCTTTAATGTAAACACAGTCGATTTTAAGCGATGGTGTTTAAATTGTTCTTGATACCCTGGTATGACTTTTGCATATTTAATAAGCATTTGTTACTTCGCGCCATTTAAAGATAGACTATAGTTTCCTCAGTCTCCCTTAATAATATTAAACCCTGTACATTAGTAGCTACGTATTTTATACATTTTAAATGTGCTGATTTTTTTCTGCAGCTAATTTGTAATCAACCTTGCTTAAAAATCGTAAAATGCGCTTAATTACAAATTATTATTTTTGAAACGTATGGTTATACTAATTTTTAAATTATACGAGCAAACATATACTTATCGAGAGGTAAAGAGCCATAAAATACTGCAAAATAAAATAAAGCAAGGTCACCGATTTTTTAAACTGTTTTTATGATGTTAATATGGCGGTTAAAAAGTATAAATAGTAAAATACACACGACCAAGCATTCATACAGGAGGCAAAATAATTTATTTACTTATTTCCATATTTTTGACTAACTTTAAAGACGCTCGTGTTACTGGTTCTAGCCATTCGCAGAGAATCTTTACTCAAGCACTGAAGATTGAGAATTGTAAAGGTTCGTTGTTTCCTTTCGGCAGATATATCCTCAGACACGTTTCGCCGTATTACTGCTTATCAGTGGGGCAAGGATCTCACGAAAGGAATCGACCTGGGGGCACACAGACTATAGGTGAGATGGGAATCCAGCCGCAACTTATATAAGTTCAGAAGTCAGAAAGTATTACTACCTGGCGTAATTGTGACTACCTCTCGGGTCTTTGCAGGTGTTTCCTTTCTGAATCCTAAACTTCTATTCGTCACAGTGAGATTAAGACGGGGAGAGTCTTCTACATTGTGCGCTCATAGGCTCTTCAGGTGACGTTTATTCTCATACGATCGTAGTCCCACTGACGAGCCGTTATACGGCGAAGCGTGTCCTATGATGCAACTGCTGAAAATAAAGAACGACTCTTTACTGTTCAGTTCCCG
Source organism: Polydrusus tereticollis (assembly GCA_963920685.1). Taxonomy (NCBI): domain Eukaryota; kingdom Metazoa; phylum Arthropoda; class Insecta; order Coleoptera; family Curculionidae; genus Polydrusus; species Polydrusus tereticollis. The sequence continues at coordinate 31,883,337 of OY987330.1, read as the reverse complement.
GTCCATAACCAGTAGGCCTTCGACGCTGACCTGCCTGGTGGCAAATCCTGTAATTACGGCTAGCTCTCTAGTCCTTTTAGGTGGTTCCATTCTGTGTCGCTTTATGTTAGATTTCACTTGTAATATTCTGAAGGTTACGTTTTTATTTTAAGGTCAAAAATTTGCCGGTGCCTCAGCAATGCACATTAAAAACAGGCCACGCATTCCTACTCCTGACGTCACAAAAGAAGTGGTAGAAAGGGAAAACCGCCATGCTTTTACCAGCACTAGTAATGGCGACCACCAAGTGCAAATGTCGTCCCAAGGCTTAACATTGATGTCACAACAGTTCCAGCCTTACCTAGGGTATAATTCTAACGACGCACCTGTTGTACAGGTATGTATCACATAATAATGTATGCTTATATTTACTTAGCAGATAATGCAGGTTCGCTCGCCGTATGATAGAGCCTACGAAATTGGAATAAAAATTAACCTTAGATCAACATGAAGTTAATATTAACTAACTTAAAAGCTTTTTGTCACAACAAAAGTGAATAGACCTAGGTCGGCAAAGTAATTTTTTTCTACCGTGTTTTGATTGTCGCTCAGCAACGTATATATTGATAAATACTTTGTTACAGGTCGTTCTATCTCCAATCCAGGAACTTGATGGCAGTGGTTCAGTAAACAACACCCTTCATCCTCACACACCCGGTACTGCAGCCCTAGCACAAGCAGTTTTGTCGCCCACACTAGGCCCAATCCTTACTACCCCTGTCAGCGTACCAATGACAGTGTCCCAACTCACCCAGCTGGGAATTAGTTCGGCGCGTAACAGTCCACTCTTCGCAAGATCTTTCGAAAACCACGGAGTCAGAAATCCTGCTTTTATTCAGGCATTTGAACCACAGAAGCCTGGCAGCCCGATGCAACCTCTGACCTTGACGGAGCTGCACCATGACGGAGATCATGCGGAGCACAGCGGATCTTCTGGAAGTTCTGAGGTCTCACATCAGTCTAAAGATTCGATAGGATCCAATGTGTCCAACACCACAGCCTCGGTGACATCGAAACGATCACTGGAGGCTGGCGAGTCTTTAGATTCAAGTCAGGCTTTAACACATTCAAGACTAAGTACTGTAAATGAGACGGATAGGTTGTCTTTGACACCTAGTGCTTCCGCGCCCAACTCTTTGAGCTCTTTGGGAGGTAGTCAGAGTGTTCCAGATACACCGAGACAAAGAAAAGTTTCGGCAGTTTCGCAAAATGCTGGTCAGCCAAAGAGGGGCGAGGTTTATGTTTGATTTCAGCTGGAAAATTATGTAATTAAAAATGTAATTTACCAAGTTTCGATCAACCGATCGGCTTTTGTCGAAAGATCTTGACTTCAACTTGAGCAATCGCTTAAAGCTAATGGTATACAAAGCAACACTGAATCTTGTGTTGTGCAGTCATATGGTCTCACACCTAGGAAGAGTGTCTACCATTAGTAACATCCGAAAGACCAATGGAGGATCGTGAACATCCGATTCTAATTGAATCATAGATATCTGCAGGGTGAAGATTATTCATATTGAAAAGGAAAGAAAAATCCAAAATTCTTCACAAATATTTAATATCTTGCTCTACGCGTTTTGGTTTCCTAAACCATTTTCAAGAGCTCTCTAAAAAGTTCATTTATATTAATAATCTCAACCCAAAAATAAAATTTTTAGGTATTAATTACATAATATAATAACAAACTTTACATTAAGGACACAAACAAGTTCACAGTGGCGAACATAGGTTAACTAACTATATGAAATTGATTAACGGGATAAATCCAAAAAAAAACAGAAACACTAATCTAGTTGTTTAGAACATCGTAAATTTTCTGATCATGTTTTTCACCCAAAAATTTTGAATATGACATTGCGCCTTTTTAGATGTTGAACTCTCATTTTTAGAAAAGGGATTAAAATATTGCCCTAATTTGGGCATAGGGGAAAAGGATGTGACTTCTTTGTTGGCTGATATAGAAATGGCCTTAAAGTTTTGTGATGTTGATGTGATGAATTCTGTTAGAGGGTTTTGTAGACACATTATTAGGAAACAGAAGAATAATTTTGTATATCAACGATATAATAATAAAGTTCATGTACAGAAGAATATTTGCCGAAATTTGAGACAAAAAATAAAATTAAATGACTTAGTATTGGAAAAGGCAGACAAGGGCAATGGTTTGGTAATTATGGAAAAACAACAATATTTCAATAGGGTCCAAAACTTTTTGGATAATAATAATATGATTATCGAAATTAAGAAGGATCTGAATCCGTCTTACACTACTGAACTTAAAAGATTGATTAATAGCCAAAATTTTTATGATGAACTTAAGATGAATAAACCTGTAATTTCTATGAATTCCAGTACCCCTTTATTATACTGTATGGTCAAAATTCACAAAGATGATATGGCAATTAGACCTGTTGTTAGTTTTGTATCTTTACGGCATATTTTTTTTAGCAAAATGGCTAGACAAATGTTTGAGAAACCTCTTGGTTTATTAAGATAATTAATACAGAATTAATTCAAGATTTAAAAAGTATTAACCAATATATTACCAAATGATTGCCTTCTGGTTTCTTTTGATGTGGTCAATCTGTTTCCAAGTATCCCCCAACAACTGGTGGTAAATATCGTGGAATATTTGCTTGGAAAGAACTCATCTCTGTCTGATAATGTACGGAGGGGTATAATGTCCCTTTTGAATAAATGTCTAGGTTTAGATTTTTTAGATTTAATGAAAAGTTTTTTAAAATGACGGATGGTTTACCCATGGGTTCAGGTCTTTCCCCCTTTTTAGCTAAACATTTTTATGGGTGGTTTTGAAAATAAGTTGTTGTAAATTTTGACCGTCTAGATAAAATTTTAATATGGCGCAGATATGTTGATGATACTTTTATTATCTGGACAGGAACAGGGAATACATTGGAATTTTTGTTCAATTTTTTTAATTCTTTAAACAACCATATCAAATTTACAAAGAAATATAATCTGAATGTTTCTCTGAGGGTGGGTAATGTATTAAAGTCCTTAAACGACAATTTTAAAATAGCTTACAAATCAGTAAACCATTTACGTAGCTTATTCCTGAGAGTAAAGGATTCAATTAACGTGCTTGACAAAAGTGGGGTATATTTGTTGTACTGTAACTCATGCACAGCTAAACATGCTGGTCAGACAGGACGTAGTTTTAATATTAGAATAAAAGAACATTTAAACTCTCAGAAATCGCCTAATGACTAGGGGTGGGCAAAATAATCGATTAAACGAGTTTGAAAATTTTAAAAATTATTTTTCGATTAATCGATTATACGATTATGAATTTTCATAATCCTAGTGAGCAGCCTGCTAAGCGAATTCTCCTGTTGGAATAAACTATCTAATATACCTACATATAAACATAATATAATATTATGCCTTTGTTTCTTGAAGAAAAAACAGTAATATAACGTTAAAATAAAATTGCCCCGTATTATGTTTACTGTTTCCTGGAATTATTGAAAGAAAACAAAGTAATAAAATAACTAGGCTAACCAGGTGAGGCAAATATAAGAAATTTAACAAAAAATTAAATCATCATGGTATAGAGTGTGCAATTGTGATTGTTTCGATTAATGGATTATTTTTCGATTAATCGATTGTTTCTCGATTAGTCGATTAATCGATTTAATCGAAATAATCGATTATTTTTGACAATCGACAATCGATTGCGAAAATTCATAATCGTCTAGCCCTACTAATGACTAGAGATCAGCTTTTGGCCTACATTTAAGAGAGAATTTGCATAATTTTAATACTAAAGACAACTTTGCGAATAAAGGCCATAAGCTGAATTTTTTAGAAAATATGGAAATAGTCTAATTAGAGAATAATAATCAGATTGAGCGTTTCAACGATCCTGTCAACCCCCACTACAGAGAAGCAGCGAGAATTGTGAATGAGCATAAGTAGTGAATGTTTGTTTAAATAATCATACCTCCTTTTCTGCAATCTAGATGTCGCTCTGATTCGGTATATTTTGTTTTATTTTTTTAAATGTTTTTTGGGTTTATCCCGTTGAACAATTATAGTTTAAGCTGTGTTCGCCATTGTGAACTTGTTTGTGTCCTTAATGCAAGGTTTGTTGGATTTTTCTTTCCTCTTCAATCCGATTCTATTTAGATTATCAGCAGTCTTGCAGATGGGACACTTAGCAACGATCAGAAAGGGTTATAATTTCGTTTTTGATGTTTCCAAGCAAGTTGTAGTATATTATTTTACAAAAAATAAATAGTAATAGTTGAGGAACAGAGTGCATTAGTTTTAAATGGGACAGTTTTATAGCAAGTATCCTACTGGTACTCGAATAAATGATTAATTGACACAAATTGACCATATCTGTCTTATAGTAAGTTCTCACTGATCGAAACATTAATACTTCTTTTTTTGATCCGGCTGGAGGCGGAGACCCGATTTTATACTAACACTTATTTTGATTTTTTGGCCACTCCGAAGTCTATATTTTAATTCTACCGGGATTTGGGATTGGTAGGTGTGAAAAAAAGCAGTAACATCAAAACAAAACGCTTCCATTGTGCAAGGATCAATATAATAATTTCTTAAATCCACTGTAAAAATATAATTATTTTTGTTATAGGCGGTGTATGTTTGTAAAGTAATATGTTAACTGACTTTTGTGATATTTTATATTAATTTAGATTAATTGTTATAGAAATAAATAGGTTTTTAGTTTGCCAAAAACTAGTTTTTTATTACTTTTATTCCAGAATGGTCTGCCATTGTAGTTTGTCTCTGATTTCAATAAACCCTTCATTTAAGCATTGGTTTGTAAGTGTGATTATTAAGGGTCTTATTGGATATCGTTACAAGATGATTAAAATAATGGCGGAGAATTGCTGAATAAGTATAAAACTATTAATTTATGTATGTATTTACTGGAGATCAATGTGTAGGAATTTATTAGGTAGATATTTTATTCTGTTTTAAGGGGTTACTATGAGCATTGACATGTTTATGTAAATAGATTGTCTATAATATGGATATATTTATATTTCTTGCAAATTTTACATAATATATGTATATTCTGTCCGAGAAGAAATCCTTGTATATTAATAAAGTTATACATTTTTATGGAATAATTATTGAATTTTTATTTTTCTTTGTAATGTACAGGGATCTTCAGATAAGGGCGGCTCCTAGACTTTGTATGGGAAATCCGGCAAAGAGAAAACGCTGTAAATTATTTTTAAAGTTTTACGATTATTTATTGAAAGGCAACTCTGCTCTTCCTCGATCAACCCTAGCAAAGCCATGTGTGTGTCATAAAAAAAAACAGTAATAAGGATAAGGCCTCAATGTCTTCTGGTTCTCTGACACCGGATGATTTTAATACATATTTCATAAATATCGCACAGAACCTTATAAAAGATATACCAAACTCTCAACGTGATCCATTGGCATACTTCTCAGATATCACTATTATGCCTCCGGAGGCTGGAGACTTTAAATTCACTGAAGTCACATTTAATGGGGTGAGGGACATTGTCGATAACTTAAAGAATAAAAACAGCTCTGATAGGTTTGGCCTTAAGGTCAAATTAATTAAAAGCATAGAAAATCTCATTTTGATTCCAGTGACTAGGCTGATAAATTTATGTCTCAGAACAGGTATCTTAACGACTGTGTTAAAGGGGGCAGTGGTAATTCCACTTTTTAAGAAGGTGTCGTGAAAAAAGATCGCCGACGAAAAAAGGCCGCTTGCAATTGATCGCGCGTAAAAAGGGCGCGTAGGAAAATATCGATATGTGTCTTAGTTCCTTATTGCCCTGTTTTTCGACTTAACGAACAAATAGACCATAAATACCCCCCTTATTAAACCTTTACCCTTATTTTAATCCGATTTAATAGCTTATTAAACCTTTACCCTTATTTTAATCCGTTTTAATAGCTTTGCACGTGAGAATTAAAATACCTTGAAATTCCAGAAATAAACAAACAATGGGATTACAAGTACTCCTAGTTATAAAATCCTTAACCATACGTGTACCTAACTTAAATGGTTTTTAAAAGGGTATAAGAACAGTTTGGCAAAATATCCTAGTTTATTATTCGTTAAGTTGTCGATTTGTCAGGATGGTGTTAACTTACGTAAAAAGTCAGAAAGGTGCCAATATGTTAGTGTACAATGGATGTATCCACAGAAAGGAAAAAATAATTGGTGAAAAGACAATACCTATGGAAGTGTGGCCAATACAAGAAGTATAAATGTACCGGAAGAGTTCACACAGTGGGAGATGAAGCAGTGAAAAGTACAAGCCACAACCACGTTGCAGATGCATCCATAGTAGAGGCAAAACGAGCTTGCAATAGAATAAAGGAACTAGCTCATCAAGTTGAACTAACCACACAAGGTATAATAGCTACTGTTTCACAAGAAGTTTCTTTGGGCGCAACTGGGAAGTTACCTTCCATTCCATCCTTAAAGCGAACTATTCAGCACACACGGCAAAGAATGGAAGCTATCCCGGCAAATCTTAGAAATTTAACCGACCTTGCTATTCCGGAAGAATACACAAAAAATAGCAATGGCGAACCGTTTCTTTTATTCGATAGTGGTCCAAACGAGCAAAGAATTTTAATATTTTCCACCGAAAGAAATTTAAATTATATGGAGAGATGTGACCACTGGTATGCTGATGGAACATTTACATGCACTCCTCTATTGTTTGGTCAGCTGTATACAATCCATGGCGTACAGTATAGCAACGTTTTACCGACTGTTTTTGCTCTTCTTCCTAATAAAACTCAGGCAACATACATTCGACTCTTCCAGGAATTAAAAAGGTTACGACCAGGTTTACGACCTACAACAATAATGGTGGATTTTGAAAGAGCAGCAATTAATGCTATACAAGAAGAGTTTCCTGAAGTCAGAATCCGTGGCTGCTTCTTTCATTTTACGCAATGTTTGTGGAGAAACATGCAAGGTGCAGGCTTGCAACAAGTTTATACAGAAGACGCGAATTTTGCTCTACATCTGCGACAATTGGCGATCTTTTTTCGTAGATTCTTTTAAGAAACCGTCCCATTTCACTGCTTCCAATTATCTTTAAAATTCTGGAGAAATGTATATCCCAACAACTTACGAATCATTTCAAGTGTAACAACTATTTCAGCTCCTCTCAGTTTGGCTTCAGAAGAGAAAAAAGTTCAATACAGGCAATAGAAGCATTGCGGACATTTTGAATAGTTTTCACTGTCAGGAATATAACACAAGGGAATCATGTGACCTCAGTAAGGCCTTCGATTGTATTGAGCATAGTGTCCTTCTCCAAAAACTTTCTAAATACTCTACGGAGAGTATTACACTGATAAAATCATATCTTGAGGAGAGAATGCAGACCGTCAGGGTTGAAGGTGTGAAGTCGGCAGAGGGTGCAGTAACTCTCGAGGTACCCCAGGGTTCCATCCTGGGGCCTATATTATTTCTCATATATATTAATGACCTACCATCTACTGGATCCAATGCCAGGTTCGTACTATTTGCCGATGACACTTCATTCTTCCTGTCCGCAGACTCCCTTAGGCTCCTTGGGTGGACGGTTGGAGGCCGAACAATGGTTTAATACTAATAAACTTCTACTCAATAATGAAAAAACGAACGTATTGACCTTTACAATGAGGAATCTCGAAGATGAGGATATAGACAATTCCACTACGAAGTTTCTCGGGGTCACACTCGATCGTGGGCTGCATATTTCGCCAACTTTCATTCCCGCCTTTACGCGTTCAGGCAGTTGGGAATACTCTCAATGCCATCCTTGTTTGGAATGCCTCCTCTATGTTAAAAAAAACTTAACCAGTTTTAATGCCCATAGGGATACCCACAATTATAATACAAGAAATAACAATAATCTTGTTCTGACATACTCGAGACTAAGAAGGTGCCAGAGTGGTCCGGGATATTGGGGAGTTAAATTTTTTAATGGCTACCTGATGATCTAAAAGAAATGCCTTTTAACACACAAGAGTGGGATAAGGTCTGTACTTTTGGATAGTGTGTTGTACAATATTGGTGACTTTTTTAATTGAGTCTTTGAATGATTTCTTTTTAAAATTATAGACTGTAAGTGTATATTTATTTGTTATTAATGTAATATTTTACGACATGTATATGACGTATGTAAATCGTAAGATAGTAACACGAATAAATTGATTTGATTTGATTTGATAGTTTGCCCCCCCCCCCTCCCACCCCAAATTGCTGACTACGCCACTGGTGCGCACTAAAAATAATCGTTGTCTAATGTTTTCTGTTTGTGATAAATACAATAAAGAACTTGCGTCAACAAACACAGTTGTTTTAACTCCTTGAGACCTGATTTTTTTAATAACGCGATAGAAAATATTTCGGTGTAAATAATTAATTAATAGGGGCCTATAAAGGTCCCAGTTGTTGTATTTATTAATGTTTTGTATTTCTTTTTGAAGAAAAAAATATGTGCATGACATAACGGTATTACAGGGGTAAAAAATTACATAATTATTAATGTACCTGAATAGGAAAGTACTTAATTAATCGTGTTTACAAAAATGACTTTCTATAATACATAATACATACATAAACAGTTTCGTTCCTTTTTTATACATAAATGTACTTTACACTTGTCATAATTTTATATACAGGGTGATTCAGGAGGAAATATTAATATTTTAGATACCTACGTATTCGGGGATCTAAAATAAACATAAAAGTTCCTATAAACATGGGTCCTATTCCCGACCGTTACCGAAACACAGGGGTAAACAATATTCAAATTAAAATTTTTATTAAATCATTTGTAACAAGTAGGCTAAGACTCTAGGGCGTTTAGGCAATTGTTGAAAATTCTCCATAGATATCTAATTAAAAAAACATTGACTCTTCACACTTTGACTACTTTCACTGAGAAACAAACACCCAAGGCAGGTATGTATTGTATAGATATAAATAGGTGTATTATTCCAATAAAGGCACTCATAAAGGCATAATATCCACATGTTTAGCAAACAGGTAACCAGGAATAGGTACAAAAAAAAAGGAATACAATGATTAAAACAGAATAAGTACCTAGACTCTAATTACTTTTGATAAAATTGCTTTCAAAAATTCGAGATAAATGGTTCGGCTGTACATAATCTTAAGCTTAAAAAACTTGGTATTGGAATATATATTTAGAGACAAAACTTAAATTTAATGTCGATACTTGTACTAATTCTGCAAAAATTTAAAAACCCAGGCCTATTTAAATCTATACATGCCGAAAAAATCTTGCAAGCCCTGGTCAGGCCGGTACTTACCTATGGAGCGCCATTATGGTGCAACATAAGTAAGTCCGAGCTGAATAAGTTCCAGGTAATTCAAAATAGAGCAATAAAGACGATAGCAAATGTCCCTAGGTATACGATGAACAGGGTGCTCCATAACGACTTTAAAATACAGACGATTAACGAGTTTTTTTTGAAAATTATATCTGATTACTACAAACGAACGGACGTATCGACAAACGAACTGATAACAAACTTACATACAAGAACTAGACCAAACGCAACATACAAACTACCTAAAGACTGGCTCTCTGTGCGTGAGCCCGATATACCGTAGAGAAGCACTGGAGACAGTAGAGAAGCACTATCCGACAGCATCCAGGAGATGGAAAACAGGCGCCAACGCAAGCAGCTTAAAATATTAGAGAAAGCACGCAAGCACAAGAAACGACAATTCAAAGCTCCGGCCGATTCAATATTAAAAAATTAAACAAAAATGATGAATAAGCAAACAATGACCAGAAAAATGTCAAAGGTATTTACCTGACGTAAAGATTCCAAAGAAGACCTTGTACATATTTAGAGACAAAACTTAAATTTAATGTCGATACTTGTACTAAGTCTGCACAAATTTAAAAACCCAGGCCTATTTAAATCTATACATGCCGAAAAAATTTTGCAAGCCCATGGAGAAGACTTGATTGATTTATTACTTTGCATCATTTAAAGATAGAATATTGCAAAAAAACAGATGTAATATTAGGTGTTTTTCGTCTAAACGCCACAAAGTTAATTTTTAAAGCAGACAAAAATTTTGAAAAATGTTTTCAAAATTATGTACACAGGGTCTCAAAGGGTTAATATATTTTAAACAACTATATTCCTATATATTCGTTAGGTGCGTACCCTTGCCCTTACTAATTTGTGTCATTGTCGCATTTTACTAGAATGCATGGGGTTGTTTCGAAGAGCAAAACTTCTTGGGTTTATTATCTATATCACCACACCTACTCTACTAAGATATCGCCGAACTACAGTGTTGACCTTTATCTTTTCAAAAGCAGGTGTGCAAGCACCTACATACATACACGCAATCGACTTTTTACATTAACCCCAATCTCTGACACCTTAAAAATGTAATAAAATAAGGCTCGGGGCAACTTCCCGTGAAAAACTGCAAAAGATAATTAACCAAACCGAGGTATAACTCAGACCGATAAGATTCCTTGTGAATTTATGCATTTGCGATATCGGCCGTTCGTTTTGGATACCTTCAAATAAATTCGGTAAAGTTCTGGACAGGATGGGACTAAGGTTCAGCAACCACCCCGCTAAAAGTACTTGTAAATAAATTAAAATTCAGGGAATATCTAAGTTAATGATCGTGAAGGTCCTACCTACTAGTAGTAGTAGTAGGTGAGGGGAGGCACACGGACCTTGCAAGTAGACCAAATGCGATCCTTTTCACCTATCCCTGGGTCTTCCTCTACCCACTTAACCACCCAGGCCCTCGCCGAACCTCCCCGACTTTTTCATTATGGTTAGGACGTTACTCCAAGCAAGGTTCCTAACTTTCTCCTGTGGGATCACCACTGTCCCAAAGACTTGCTGTCTGAGTCTTCCCAGGGCTTCGCAAGTGCACATGAAGTGCAATGGTGTCTCCTCGTCCTGCAAGCATCCCGTACATATCGCGTCCTCCTCCACATCCATCGTATGCAGGTGCTTCCTTAACTTGCAATGTCCTGTTAGAAGTCGTACCAGAAGATTCAGGGCACGCCTACTTCTGTTAAGAATCCATTCTAACTTGGCCCTATCAGGCAGTTCACATCCTTAGACTTGAGGAACTAACCTGAACTAGCCTCATAAAAATAAAGTCATAGAGTAAAATCTGAAATCTCGCCGGCCATTCACTGGAGAGCGTCGCAACTAGACGTTCGGTGGAGGGGGAGGGGGAGGGGAGTGCTACGTTTTTTTTTAATGATGCTGCTTGGTTTTTAAGTCAGATAAATAAAAAAACAACCAAAATTCCCAAGAAAATCACAAAAACAATCAGGTTCGTTTAGGCGGTTAGGTTACGCTCGCTCGTGGAGAGGGGTTACCCCCATCGTTCAGGAAAAACTGTATTAAGGTAATCACGCAAGAGAAGAGTGTAGTGGGCCGGAGCTCCGTCTTGATACCACAAAAAATTTGTCTGATGCATTAGAATATTTTTAATTAAAGTATAAAAGGTTCCACAGATATCAGTTTGGCCTTCAGATCAGACTGAATACTTTTGACTGATAAGAAAAATGGATGGTATATGCTAATTTCATCGGTAAGGTTTAAGCTGATAATTCACACTGAAGAACTGAAGTAAATTCCATAGATATATCTGTGGGTCCAACTGAATGTAAGTAAATTTAAAATGTGTATTCACCAAAGTTAAATCGTTCATTTCTTTTATCTGTCGGCGGGTATTTGTTTACTTTCTTCGAGCGGAAATTACTAGAGTTACTATACAGCTTAACAGCTCAACCAATTGGTGTGTGAAAAGCTGCTTCTTTCTTGTAGCCATTCCTTCATCCATACTCTCCTGTTCTGCAACTCTTTTTTCGTTTGGATGGCAAAAGCTAATGCAGCATAGCATAACAATTCGTCTTCGTCCATTACTTATACTTAATAGCGAGTAACTAAACACCATCACCAACGTAGGTACAGACTAAATAGAGAGAAACTAATATAATATAATGGCACATGGTTATTGGTCATATCAATTTAAACTGTTTGAACCGTTTTAACTCTACGATTTCACTGAAGACCAAACTAATAGTCTATGGGGCCAGTTATCGACCGGAATTGTCGTTATTGGGAAACAGAAAATCTGCATTGAGTGATGGAGGTTTACAGCCAGTACCCTCAAAAAACAAATGTGTGGTGTGGAATAGTGTGCGAAAGAGTAAATGGTCCTTTCTTCTTTGAATAATCTTTAAGTGGACCAGTATATCTCGAATTTCTCCAACTCCAACATTGGACCCAGACTCCCCTGACGAGTAACTGATGTTCCAGCAAGATGGTGCTCCTCCGCACTATGCTGCCACTGTGCGTATATTTTTGGATGAAATCTTTCCCAATCGGTGGATAGGAAGGAGAGGATTTATCAAATGGCCTGTTAGGTCGCCAGACCTAACTCCGCTGAACTTCTTTTTGTGGGGTTACCTCAAATCAAAAGTATATGTTGACATGCCAAACAATCCGCAGGAGTTGAAAAAGAGGATCCGAAGAGAAGTGCGCGTGCCATAACTCCGACAATGGTTGAAAATATGCAAAGAGATTGTTGAGATGATTTGTTGTTCTGTCTTATTTAAATATACACAGTGTGTAAAAAGTCCCGGACTGGTCAATTATTTAGAAAATGGCGCACAATATAAAAAAACTTCCGGTATAAAAGTTGTAGGCTTAAAAGAAAATGTATAAAACTAGGACACCTGTAATTATTCAGGGTGCCTCAAACAGTCATGGTAAACAAAACTTTGGTTTATTTAAATGGAGTGACCCCCTTTTAATCACGTTTTCTGAATCCTCTAGGCATTCTAAACAACAATAATTATGAAACATGTCATATGGCTAAACCCATTAGTTTAAGAAACAATTTGAGTTAAAGGACATAAATACAACAGGTAAGATATTACCTACATTTTGCATTTTTACAACCTGGTACCAGAATGTTTTGCGTCACTGTCATATTAATTTCTGAAAATGTCTCTCAAGGAAAGGGAACGTATAACATTACTTATGATCAAAGGTTTTGGAGACCGACAAAGATCATTTACCGAATCGTCAGTCGACATAATTGTCGTTACTGTCGATTACCTAACCCACATTGAATGAGAGAAGCACACACTTAACACCCCCAGAAAGTAAATGTGTGGGCCGGTATTATTGGCAATAGATTAGTGGAACCTTTCTTTATAGAAGGGAATTTGAATACAGAACATTATCTCCACATGCTGCAAAATCAAATTGTGCCAGGAATAACCAATACAGTAGGACCACTATTACGACATACGTGGTTTCAGCAGGACGGAGCTCCTCCTCATTTCGGGCGAGCTGTAAGAGTTTACTTAAATAATACTTTTCCTAACCGCTGGATAGGGCCAAGGGGCTCCATCCATCCATGCGCCAGGTCGCCAGACTTAACGCCCTTTATTATTTTCTCTGGGACAACTAAAAAATAAAGTGTATGTGACAAAAACTGCAGATCTGAACGAATTGAGAAGAAAAATTATTGAAGAATGTGAATCTATTAACCAAGAAATGTTACAAAACGTCATCGACAAATTTTATTATAACTTAGCCCATTGTCAAAACTTATTTTTGTTCTTGTAAACTTGTTATTAATTTTACTGCTTGCATTTAATTTAATTGTTACTATTAAATTTTTGACAAAACTTGCGTGCGTACATTTAGTACAATTTTTATGTTTTTTTACAGATTTAACGCAAAACATTCTGGTACCAGGTTGTAAAAATGCAAAATGTAAGTAATATCTTACCTGTTGTATTTATGTCCTTTAACTCAAATTATTTCTTAAACTAATGGGTTTAGCCATATGACATGTTTCATAATTGTTGTTTAGAATGTTTAGAGAAATCAGAAAACGTGATTAAAAAGGGGTTTACCATGACTGTTTGAGGCACCCTCTATAATTACAGGTGTCCTAGTTTTATAGATTTTTTTAAGACCTACAACTTTTATACCGGAAGTTTGTTTATATTGTGCGCCATTTTCTAAATATTTGAGAAATATAAAAAGGTTTTACTTATTAATATATTCAATCGTAATTATTTCGATAACTATTAAGTTTAGGTATAGGACATGGTACATAAAACATGCGTAGAATTCGATGCAAAACTCAAAAATGAAATAAAAGTAGGTATTTTCATTTGAAAAAATGAAGTTGATGGTCGTAACTTATTTTTGGGCTACCCTCTATACATTAATTGACAATTAACATATTAAAAAATAAAAATCGACGGGTTCGAGCGTTGTTCCAAAAAACACACCACTGAATTTTAAATTAATTTAGGCATTACTTCTGGGACTCACTGCATACATATTTATATACAGGGCTGCCCAGAAGTCCGGAATAAAATTAATATAGCCTTAACCTGTAACTTTTGGGGAAAATGCTCGGACACGTCAATTTAGTTTTATATATGCTCACATTTTGACGTTATTCGCTTGTTTTTTTATAGATATTTGTCAGAGATATGACGACATCGCTCTTTTTTTTAAATGGAAACAAACAGCTTGTGATACATCATTTGAAAGCTAATATCTCGTACAGTATGCTCATAAATTTTGACGCGACTCTCTCAAGCTATTTCAAAATGGCGACTGTTAAAATTTTTAAAAAAATCCCCATTTAAATAAGCGGAAATGATTAATCATTGATGTTTTTTTTTTACCTTTCAAGAGTTTCAAGGTAAGAAATCTTCATTGTTTCACGTTTTGTGACATTGTGACTTAACAATAGTTTATTTGTTAGTTAATTTGTCAAAAAAAAAAATGTAACGAAGCAAAACAAAACACAACAACAAGGTGGTTTAACGTGGCAAATGCTGGAAATGTCCTCCACCCTCTACTTGGCATGCTCCCAGACGATGGTAAAATCCGTCGACGGAATTTCGAATGGCTTCAGCCGGTATGTTATGTGTCTCCAATCTAATTTTGTTTTTTAAATCTTCAATATTATTTGGCATATTTTGGCAAACTTTTTCTTTTAAATATCCCCAAAGAAAATAGTCTAGAGGCGTTAAGTCTGGGGATCTCGGTGGCCATTCAATTGTACCACGTCGTTCAATCCATCGACCTGGAAATATCTGATCCAAATATCTTCTCACATTGACACAAAATGCGGGGGAGCATCATCTTGCTGAAACCAAATTGTTTCATTAGGTATATCTGGATCTACTTCGTTGGGAAAAATTACAGCTAGAGCAGGCCTCAACTCGAAGGTTAAGAAATCCAGGTACCGTTCAGCTGTGAGATTTCCTTCCAAAAAGAATGGCCCTAAAATTCGGTTATTAATGATACCTGCCCATACATTTACTTTCTGGGGCCGCTGAGTATGCGCTTCGAATATCCATCGTGGATTTTCTTGACTCCAGAAACGATAATTATGTCTGTTAACCACCCCGTTTAAATAGAAAGTAGCTTCATCCGAAAATAATATGTTTTGTGGAAACCTATTATTCTCGTCACACCGTCTCATCATTTCTTCGCAAAATTGCAAACGCCCATCATAGTCATCTTTTAAAAGCTCTTGGACAAGACATACTATATAAGGGTGATATTTTTCTGCTTTCAAAGATCTTCCAATAGTACCTCAAGATGTATCATGATTTTGAGCCAATGAAACTGTTGAAACATGCGGATTATCCTGCAGAGATAATGCAATATCCAATTTTTCATCGTCGTCTAAAACACGTGGCCGTCCATTTCTAGCCAAGTCCTTTACTGTGCCATGTTCATCAAATGTGTGAAATATTTTACTAACAGTGCCCTGTGAAATTTGATTTTCCGGATATTTAGCATTAAATAAAGTGCACACTTCACTTTATTTAATGCACCACATTCTAACAATATCAAGACTTCGATACGCTGCCTTTCCGACAAAACCATTTTCGTTCAGAAAATTGTAAAATAATATTTCGGAAATACGTAAATTAATTTTATCTACTTTCATTTAGTAATATGAATTTTACAGTTCTGTAAATCGTTTTGTAAGGGCATCTATTGCACTAGTGCTGTAATAGATGCCCTTACAAAACGATTTTTAATAGCAGGTGCATTTTTATTTTTAAAAATGCCTTTTGCCAAATATTTTTATTCATAGATGAAAGTAGATAAAATTTTGTACAATATTCTTGTTGTAAATTCATATAACTACACTCGATGTTTTATTAAACTCGGCTGACCCCTCGTTTAACAACTTTAACATCTCGTGTTGTAATATGAATCTTTACAACACTTATATCGTAAATATCTATTACAAATTCACGGTGTCACAAAATGTCAGAACGTGAAACAATGAAGATTTCTTACCTTGAAAGGTAAAAAAAAACATCAATGATTTATCATTTCCGCTTATTTAAATAGGTTTTTTTTTAAACTTTTAACAGTCGCCATTTTGAAATAGTTTGACAGAATCGCGCCAAAATTTATGAGCATACTGTACGAGATATTAGCTTTCAAGTGACGTATCACAAGCTGTATGTTTCCATTTAAAAAAATATCGATGTCGTCATATCTTTGACAAATGTCTATAAGAAACCAACGAATAACATCAAAATGTGAGCATATATAAAACTAAATTGAGGTGTCCGAGCATTTTCCCCAAAAGTTACAGGTTAAGGCTATATTAATTTTATTCCGGATTTCTGGGCAGCCCTGTATTTAAAAATAACGTTTAACAAATTCAATTTCCTTATTAATGTTTATTTCGTTGTTAAGTTCCGAAGTATGCAACGCCACTGTTGTAAAGTAAATCCTCCCATGGTCGCCCATGTCGCTAAAAAATCCCTCGTTTTGCGGATTTTTCTCTACTATTAGACGTGGGGAATCAAAGAATAATTATAATTTATCTAATTGCGGTAAAGCGTGGGGTTCCTATCCTTGAACCCGATTTTATCCGAGTTCATCTGATCGCTGTAAAGAATAAATTCTCGGTACTTACTTTTATGGTTGCGATTAAAAATAAGATTAATACCTTTACAATAGGAAAATATGTTGAAGGCACACTGCGAAAATACCTGTTTCAATTAACTTGAAGTACAAGCGGTACCTCTTTCGGCTCCGGGAGGCTTTATTAGATGGGAATTATGGGTACTTCATATTCGAGAGCGTCGATCAGTGACATCTAATGGGTTCCTGCAAAATAATCAGCCGATAAGCTAGATTGCGCACCTTTCATGGTTATTAAACCAATAAAGTACCTTTGGGTTATAACGAGAAATTCTTTAAAATTAAAAATACTGCATCAGGTATCCGAGTACCAGATACTTATGGTTGACTATATTACATGGTTCTTTGTCTTTTAACAGTCCATTAATGATAGTGAGTTTTTTACAACTGCGACTGTCTGGACTAGTCATTAAGTCTATCTATACTTTATAGTCAAATGCAGTCTAGTTGCTAGGTACCTATACAGGGTGTTAGTGAATAAGTGCGCCAAACTTCAGGGGGCGATTCTACATGAAAAAATAATGATAGTTTGCTATATAACTTTTGTCCGCAAATGCTTTGATTTCCGAGATACAGGGTGTTAAAGTTTTTATTAAAAAGTGACGATTTATTTATTGCTCTGAAACCCATCGAGATATGCAAATGAAATTTGGTAGGTTTTAAGAGGTATCTATTGCGCATTTTCTGACATGCAATTAAGAATTTTGTGTTTATCATTGGCGCGCATAAGGGTAATATTCTCAATTTTTTTTAAGAAAAAAATGATACGCCACTGAGATATATCAAACTAAAAACAACTTTTGAATTTCTCATTCAATTTGTGATAAAAAATCTCTCTTGCCTTTTTTTCGAATTGGGCGCCGTTTTTATGCAAAAAAATAAAACATCTTAACGCGTATTTTTCATTTCTTTAATACATTATTAAAAACTATCTAATACAATAACATTAAACCAGAACAATAACAGAAAATAACACTAATAAATAAATAGGCGCAAAGCTACAACAAATGTTGAAAATGACCTCCCTCAGACGTGATACAAGAATCAACTCTTCACCTCATTGATTTTCGTATTCGCGCAAATATTCCTGGTGTATTTCTTATTGTCTCACAGCCGGCTATAATTCGATTCCTCAGGTCTTCAACATTTTCGAGTGAAATAAACTAACGACTTAAGAAAACGGCGATCGCCAATTTTCCGTACCTCCCCTACCTATCCAACGATTTGGATATACTGTATCCAAGTGATTACGTACATTAATGCTAAAATGAGCTGGTGCGCCATCATGCGTGAACCAGAAGTGTTGTCTCAGCTGTAGAGGGATTTCTTCTAAAAGAGCAGGTAGCTCTTCCTGTAGGAAATTAAGGTAAGAGTCGCCTGTTAGTCGTTGTGGGAAGAAATATGGACCGACTAAATGATCATCAATTACCCCAAGCCATACATTTACTGAAAACTGATACTGAAAATGAGCTTCACAGATTCCATGTGGATTTTCCTTAGCCCATAAGTGATTGTTATGGAAATTTCGTATACACTGTCGTCCAAAATTAGCTTCGTCAGTAAACAAAACGCCATTTAAAAAATTAGGAATTTGAGCGATTTGATGAAGAATCCAATGGCAAAAAACTAACACGTTGAATGTGAAACGGATACAATTATTGCTGTTCTTTAAGAATTTTAAATACAGTGAAGTTGCTTACATTTAATATGTTGGCAATTTTTCGAGTACTTGTTTCAGGTGACTCCGCAATTAACTCGAGAACTGCTTCCTCTAGTTGCACAGTTCGTACTTCTCGAGGGCGTCCGCAGTCAGCCGTTTGTTTCTTAAATGTACCATTTTCGCGCAAACGTTGGTGCAGACGAGCAAATATTGTGTGATGGGATACTCTACGTCCTGGATACAGCTCAGCATACAATCGTCGAGCTTGCCGACCATTTCCATTACTTCGACCATAGACAAAATGCATGTCTGACAATTCCGCATTTGTATAATTTTCCATTCTTTTCGATAAAAGAAAAATTAATTACTTATTAACATTAATGCTATACCAAACTAAAAGCTTAAAAATGAAGAAACTCCAATAATTTGACATCTCGTTGAAATAATCGTATTTAACAGAATGTTGACAGTGGCCTACTAGATGATGTATTAAAGAAATGATACGCGTTAAGATGTTTTATTTTTTTGCATAAAAACGGCGCCCAATACGAGAAAAAGGCAACAGAGATTTTTTGTCACAAACTAAATGAGAAATTCAAAAATTGTTTTTAGTTTGATATATCTCAGTGGCGTATCATTTTTTTCCTTAAAAAAATTGAGATTATTACCCTTATGCGCGCCAATGATAAACATAAAATTCTTAATTGCATGTCAGAAAATGCGCAATAACTACCTCTTAAAACCTACCAAATTTCATTTGCATATCTCGATGGGTTTTAGAGCAATAAATAAATCGTCACTTTTTAATAAAAATTTTAACACCCTGTATCTCGGAAATCAAAGCATTTGCGGACAAAAGTTATATAACAAACTATCGTTATTTTTTCATGTAGAATCACCCCCTGAAGTTTGTCGCACTTATTCACTAACACCCTGTATACTGGGTTGTTAAACATTCCTGCATACAATTCATATTTTTTCTATAAGTTATTTTTAAGAAAAACCCTGAAATGCGGTAATTGATATAAATTGTTGTTCATTTTTCTGTTATATTTTCAGTCCCTTCCCTCCAACCCCTAAACTTGTAGCTACCCCAACTTTTTTTTTAAATGGCGACCTAGGTCACATAGGGCTTTATAAAAAAACCCTCAAAAACTCAATCCCATGCTACCCAAAAGTAGTAGTTTGGTTATTTCGCAACTGTCAAATAAGCCCACGTAACATTATTTAGAACCAATTGACTTAATGAGCTACCTATTCGAAATTTAGCACCCATCTGATTCTACCCATTTTTTCAAACATCAAATGCTAAAAGTAGCCTCCACATTCCACTTGACATGCACCAAACCCATGGTACATAGTATCTACCGCGATAATTTATTTATTTTAATTCTTATTCTATCTTTTAAGTCCTCAATGTTGTCTGGTCTATTCTGATAGACTCTTTCCATAAAATATTCCCATAGATAGAAATCCAATGGCGTAAGGTCTGGAGACCTTGGTGGCCATTCAATAGGACTTCGTCGATCTATTTGAAGATTTGGGCAAATTTGGTCTAAGAATCTTCGAACGTTTAGCAACAAAGTACGACGGTACGCCATTTTGTTGAAACCATGTTCTTTCATGGGGAATATCTGGATTATCCTCAATAGGAAAAATAACTGCTAATGCAGGTATTAAATCAAATGAGAGAAAATCTAAGTGACGACGAGCAGTAAGATTTTCGTCAAAGAAATTTGACCCTATCATTCTGTTATTAATTATTCCAGCCCAAACATTGACCCTTTGGGGACGTTGTGTATGTCCTTCACGATATAAGTTAGTAGAAGTTTATGCTGACATGCAACCAGTGTTTCGAACTTTTAAGAAGTCGATGATATAAAGCCATGCTTAATAAAGACCAGTTGTAAGAAAAGATGAAAATTGTTGAAAGGTTTTTGTAATATATTCATGTGAAATAAAAGTACCTATATGATAATCGAGAAATTAGAGAAAAGTTTTAATTTTGTATAGTTGAATTAAAGAGGCGATGAAATGAGGTTAAATTAATGCAGAGAAATGAAACCAGAAAGGGGTAAAATTAACATTGTTGAAAGATTATTGCATTATATTGATGTGAGATAAAATTATCTCATGATTCATAAGTTAGGAAAATTTTGATATGGTATAGTAGATTTAAAGAGATGAAGATTTAGAGTTAAATTGATGTGAAGACATGAAGCTAGAATGAAGTAAAGTTAATATAGTTGTAAGATAAAATTGAAAGGTTGTAGAATACAGAACAAAAAGGGACAAATCTGCAGGGTTTCAAGAGTAAATTGGAACAAAACTGGAAAACACTTACATAACCGAAGATTTTTAATAGGGGCCTTAAAGGCTAATACAAAATTATTATTTTTGTGTCATGTTGTAAAATAGTTCAAAAATTCTAAAATGAAAGTCGGAATCGTTATTTCGAAAACTACTGATATTAGGAACAAAGTATGTTATACCAAAAGTGCAACAAATTTAAAGTAAAAACTATAAATGAAAAAATATACAGGGTGTTATATTTGAAAATATAAAATTCGTTTCAATTCCAGACAAACTAAAAAGCTGGCAACAACGCCAATATTGTCATTCGGTGCATCAGATCCTTTTATACAACTGTACCAAATTTGGTTTAAATCGGCCTATAAATTGTGATGTTATTAAGTCGTTTCCAGACTTTATGCACACACTGTATGGAGAGTTCATTACCGGTCAATTAACGCAGGGGGTCACTTTATAGAGGCGGTCGCTAACAGAGGTTTTACTGTATTATCATTTCCCGTGGGGGGCCTAACAACTTTTTGAGAGTTTGTACTGTTTTTTCATCCTAAATAAAATACCAATCTACAATTTTTTCCACTTCAGGCGTTTTTGACTTTCGAGAAAGTTAAAAGGCGACCCTCCCTAATATCCATATCGGGAAAAGGGCTGTATATTATGAAAATGAGAGTGATAAGTGATGTAATATTGTTTATTTTTTCACGATATTACAGCATTGATAGTGTAAATCTTTAATAATACAAATCAAAGCCTTAATAGTCAATTAAATGTAAAATGAATTTTCTTTAAAGATTCGATCAGCTTTTCTTGTAAAGAGCTGGTTTCAGGTAAATCATTGGTCGTTATAGGAAAGTAAAACCAATGAGATTTTGTAATCGCGAAGGAGGAAGTTATTACGAAAGCGATATTAATATAAATTGTGGCTATGATTGGGTTATATTTTAAAAAGGGGTCGAAAAGGTCACTGAAATTGCCGACTGAACATTAATTGGGAACGATATCTAGTCTAGCAAATAATCGTTATTATGGCAAATGTGTTTTATTGGTAATTTACATTACAATGAGTTAAATAGAGATTCCAACATATATTTCTTTATATTTTTAAATAAATGACGAAGAATATTCCACTCACGTATAAAAAATCCCATAAGGACAGTGGTATTTTCGAAAACTTACAGCGGATATACAAAATCGAAAACACCAAAACGAAAATACCACTTGTCAGTGTCACTTTGTCGACAAATTTCTATTTATTATTTCAAAGTTGACAAAATGAATGTTTTTGGATTCGTGAAATATTCCTTTAAATACCATGCGTGATTTAAAACTAACCGGATAATTTTTTACTTATACGTGTTTTCTTTACAAATTTCACTCGTCCTTCGGACTCGTATAATTAAAGAAAACACGCATTCGTAAAAAATTGTCGGTAATTTTAAAGCACTCGTGGTATTACACCCGAAAATTTTAAACCTGGCAGTTTTAGTTCGGAAATGACAGAACCAGAGAGAATAGCTGGTATAAGCCTGAGTTGGACGATAAGCTCCGATCACTTAACATCAAACTTTTAGGGTAATCTTTCGGGATAATAATTTATAATTCCAGACCAGAATTCCCCTCAGGAGCACTGATCTGAAGTATAAGGTGTAAGAGTTGGGATGTGGGCTTAGTCATATGATACGGTCAGGTCACCATCATAATGGAAATGACAGTCACGACATCACATTGCATTGTGACAGCCAGCAAAATGACGACTTTGTCATTTTGCCGCTAGATATTAAAATTACAACGGTCATGTTTATTTTGACGACGGCAATTTTCATTATGACAACGGCAATTTTTATTACGGCAGCCACAAACTAGTTTGGTTATGTCAATACGCGGGAACTTATAAGACAGTCATTCTGCAAGGCTCGTAGAGTAAACTGCGTTATTCATGCAAGACAATTTCCGATGCAAGTCAACAATCAGCTGATTATTGTAAATCGGTAAAAAAACATGAGAAAATTAAATTAAGGCAAGAACTATTAAAATTTTATGCGGTATTAAATGTACTACCAACTTAAAGTATTCTTCTTTAATACGAACCCACTTATAGCAAATATTTCGATTATTTAAGCTTGTAAAAATTAATATAATATTTTTTAGCTCTGTCGGTGCCAAATTAGCGAGCAAAATAAGTAGGCCTAGGATATTACCACATTTTTTGTCAAATGAAAAACGGTTTCCCGGCACGATGTTCCTTCATCCCATAACAGATGAAGAAATTATTAATTCTATAAACTCACTAAAAAGTTCCTCTTCTTTGGAGGATTTTTCTATTAGTGGTTCGATTATTCAGTCAAACTATAAATCCTTAATCAGGCCTCTTGTGCATATTGTGAATCTGGTTTTTGATACTGGTGTATTTCCTGATATTTTTAAGAAAGCTGTTATAGTACCCTTGCACAAGGGTGGAGATAATACTGATATTAATAACTACAGACCAATTGCTCTTACTAATCCTATTTGTAAAGTAATTGAAAAATGTATAAAAAAAAGGTTGTGTAGTTTTTTATATTCTAACAAACTATTATCGGATTCACAGTATGGATTCAGGGAGGGGATGGGAACAGACGTGGCTCTGCATGAAACCACTGATTTCATTGTGAATTGCTTTAATAATAATGAAAAGCCGCTGGCGATTTTCCTGGACCTCTCAAAGGCATTTGACACTGTGGATCACCATATTTTGCTGAGTAAACTTGAATATGTCGGGATTAGGGGTAAAGTCCTTGAGTTATTTCAGTCGTATCTGTGTAATAGATTTCAAAAAGTTAGATTAAATACAACATATAGCTCATTCAGTAGGGTGAATTATGGTGTTCCACAGGGTACAGTGCTTGGCCCTATTCTATTCTCAATATATATTAACAGTTTGACGACCATAATACCTAATGTTAAAACTGTTTGTTTTGCTGATGATACAGTTCTTCTGTGCAAGGGTAGGTCATGGGATGAAGTCTTTGAGGGAGCTGAAAGGGCAATGGCTTATGTTAAGACATGGCTGGATTTAAATTATCTAACACTTAACGTAAATAAAACTAATTTTATGTGCTTTGCAATGAATAAGAAAGGTTTGCCTAAAAAAAATATAATTAAGATTCACTCCAATGGATGTGATTTTTCTGGGAGATGTGCGTGTTTAGGTATTGTTAGATCGGTAGAAAGCACGAAATACTTGGGTGTATATTTTGATCAGTTTTTAAAATGGACTACTCATACCGAATATGTAAAAAATAAATTAAAAAAATTAATCTATAAATTTTATGAACTACGCAACATACTTAGCAGAAATTTAATTATCACA
Source organism: Polydrusus tereticollis (assembly GCA_963920685.1). Taxonomy (NCBI): domain Eukaryota; kingdom Metazoa; phylum Arthropoda; class Insecta; order Coleoptera; family Curculionidae; genus Polydrusus; species Polydrusus tereticollis. The sequence goes on along the minus strand of OY987330.1, from coordinate 31,858,960 downwards.
ATTTATAAGTCACTGACAGAATCCTGCCTTAATTACGGAATAATATGTTGGGGCTCAGCCCATAAAAATGCCCTAAAGAATGCTGTCCTCGCACAAAAATATATTTTAAAAATAATTCTTTTTAAGTCTAGACGTTTTTGTTCTCTGTTGCTATTTCAGCAATCTGGATTGTTCACTATTGCTCAATTGTACGTTAATGGTGTAATTAGATTTGCACTTACTAGAAATATGTTTCAAAATTTCATAAGTCATAATATTTTAACAAGAGCTAACCTTAATCATAATTTAACTTTACCTAACACACACTTCAGTGCCACACAGAGATGTGTTTCCTATGTGGCTCCCAAAATTTTAAATTTATTGCCAATGAAATTCAGAACCAGTAGATTTCGAACAATTAAAAGGGATCTTAATGAATGGATTAAAAATAACACTCTAAGAATTAGGAATGCCGTTGCCTTTTTAGCATGATATCTTACCATAAATGTTCTAGTTTAAGTAGGATTTTATATCTGTAATATAGATAGATAGGCATTAACAAACATGCTACTACTACTAGGTTAATTATTCATAATGATTATGCATATATTTTTTTTTTGTTCTTGGTTTTTTTTTTTTCTCTTTCTTATTGTTAATCAAGAGAAAAATCGTCTCCTTGTGCACACACAGACACACAGTCCATATTGCACATATATTTTTTGTTATATTACCAATACCTATTGTACATTGTAATAATAAATAAATAAATAAATAAATAAAATAAATAAATAAATATCATTTGAATTTTATTGACCGAGAGTTGGCAACAGAACTCGTTCGTTGGCCTGTTTTGACGTTTTGTTTACGTTTTGTGCACAACTAACCTTAATTATTCTGTGGTTTCGTGTCTTTGTGCGTCTATTTTTTTTCTTTTAAGAACAACAAAAGTGCACATACATATTTCTGTCGACTACGTTATTTATTATTCGTGAAAAATGCCGAAGCATGAAGAAACTGACTGTATGAATATGTGGACAGAATCATTGCGTAGTGCTACTTCTGATGTTTTGAAAAATTCAATTCGGCCCACAGAAAGCGAGATATTAAAATGGTATTATAACCCATTATTATGAAAGTAAATGAAACTAGTGATTCAAGTAATTTGGAGAATGATTGCAGATCCATCTTTGTATTATTATTTTTATTTTTCGAATAGTCAAAGCATAAGTAAAAAAGTAACAATAACATTGCATGACTATTGTAAATAAATTTGTGTCTCTTTTTGCAAATTTATCTTGCTTTTATGAAAAAAACAAAACCAGTGTAATTCCCTCCACTCGGTTATTTTGGTTACAAACTGGCAACACTGCCGAAAACTGACGTCACTGGAAGGGTATGACGTGCAACGCAAATTGTTTTGCAAAGAGTATAGTTTTTGTATCGATAAAACACAATGGGTAGAAAGTTATAAATTAAATTATGCCGCGTAGTGGTGGAAGTTCAGTGGAAGGTAGAAAATAATAATTTTTATCATATTTCATCAATCATTATTGTATAGCGTAGGTAAAAGCAGTATTATACTGCTTTTACCTACGCTATACAATAATAATAATGGGTTATAATAACCCATTATGACGGTCATATGACCGTTATAATGGGTCATATGTCATAAATTTTAAATGACGGTCATTTTACATCCCTAGGTGAGAGTAAGGGAAGGATGTATCTTGTTCTGACACAAACATATACTCTTTAATGTGACTGAGCACATAATAGAGGAGATTTTATGACAATGCAATGAGATTTACAATATGAACTACAGTCAACAGCCTTACGTAGTATAAATAGTAGACATTAAATCTACGAGAGATTAATATTTTAATCGACCAAAACTAGCACACATCCTCTTGCAGAATTATGTCAATGTATTCGTTCATCTTTTTCTTATCATATGCTTCTATTAATTGCAGCGTTCTATAGTGTTTGGAAGGCCTCTATTTCTGTTCATTGATGGATATTTCTCAGCCACGACATTATTTTTCTGCCTAATCCTCTTCTCACCCCTTTAATTTTATCCTGAAGAATGAGGCGTTGAAAGTGGTATCGCCTTCCGAGCAGTATGTGTCCGAGATAACCTATTTTTCTTTTCTTCATATTTTCGAAAAGTTCTCGTTCTGCTAGACCGATTCTTTGGAGAACATCCTCAATTCTCACGTGATCGATCCAAGACACTTTCAACATTCGCCGTAGGATCCACATTTCGAAGGCTTTAATTTTGTTGATGATTCATACCTTTAACGTCCACGCCTCAACACCGTAACGGACCAGACATAGCACTTTACCATCCTATACCTAAGGTTGAAATTCAAGTTCTTGTCTATAAGGAATTTTCGAAGTATTATGAAGGTTGCTCTAGCCTATCCGATCTTGCATATCTTATCTCTTGATCCGAATCCCATTGTTGGTTAATCATGCACCCCAAGTATTTAAATTGTGTGACCTGTTCGATGTTCTTTTCGTTAATATGTATTCGAGTGTGTGGAATATCGTTCTAACTAACAATCAGAAACTTGGTTTTACTGATGTTAATTTTTAAGCCTAGTCCTTGGCTTTCTTCATTGACAAGATTTACTAGATTTTGGAGATCACGTGCATCATCTGCCAATATCACGGTATCATCCGCATATCGGATATTATTGATGGGGATTCCGTTTACTTTAATTTTTACTTTAAATATAGGGGCTATCTGAGGTTGAGAGAATGCTCTTTCCACTTACAGGTTGAATAACATTGGGGATAAGATACATCCTTGGCGAACGCCTTTTTTAATTTCAAAATCTTTAGTTGTTCCAGCGTTGCTTATTCGAATTTCTCCCTTTTAGTGCTAATACCCTGAGACGTAATTCTGTTCTGGTCTACAATACTCATGACATTGACAAAACAGTCTAATAATTCAAGCGGTTTTTCTAACTTGAGTATATGAAGTTAAAGGATTGCCTTCTTGCATATAAATATATCAGCACCCACCTCTTCGCGTCCTTTGGTAATAAAGATGATGTTTACCATTGTATTCCGCTCATTCTTATCACACAACAAACAAAATGAGTTGTAAACTGCAATTTACCACTAAATAATATTCTGTCAAGTGCAACAAAAGACCTTAGGAATTCAAATCTAGATTGCCAACAAGAGGTGTTAAAAATACGAGGCAATATTAGTGAACAGTAGCATTCAAGTAGGTGGTTTACCTGTTCGTGGGTGTCGGAACTCACACATACAGTCAGGTCGTTTTTAGATCGCCTAAGGAGATATCCCTTAAAGAGTTTTAGAATTTACCATGTGTGGTAAAGTACCATATTTAAGTGGTAAGCTGGCGTGTTGTCTCGTTTGAAAACTGAAAACAGATTTGCACAAGCCAATTTGCAGGTATCTACAGGAAGCATATTTTTTTCTTGTAATATTCAAACTTATTTTAAGAATAATAAATAATAGTGTGGCCCATCTGTCTAGAGGTGAAAAAAATTTTTGAAGGTTTTTACCGGGCCACCCTGTGGAAATGTTCCTTAATATTAAAAAATTAAACCACCAAAAATTCTACTCAATTCGACATGATACCTGGTATAGCATAGAGATTATTTAAAAAGACCGAACCCCCAATAAAACGTGCAACAAAGAACGCTACGGGGCATTCTTTGTTCTTATACAAATCAAAAGCAAGAATAAATTATAGGGAATATCCAGTTGACGCCCTTCAAAGAGACTAAACTAATAAATCACATAAGTCTTAGTGTTCTATATTTTACCAAGTATCCAAGCGTGTATCTGAGGAAGAGATGCATGATGTAATCTGAGGGTGTATCTTGTATCCTTTTATAAATTCAAATAAATTGATTGATATCTCTGGTGAATGCTGGTGGGATAGTGCGTCAGATCTGGATTGTATTATTTCAGAGAAGTTAAGCAAAAGTTAAAAATGAAACCAATATTATTAAAATTATGTTTTATTTTACAATATAATAAGATAATTTATTAATAATCGTAATATTTTATATTTCCGTTTTTTATAGTTTTTCTGTTCAGTGGCGGCTTTAGGATTTGGGGTGGGGGGAGGAGGCAAGCAAATCTTAAATTATGTTAATTAAAAAATACATGAATTAATACTTTTAAAATATAAATATAATAAAAAGAAAAAAAAAAGAAAAATACAAAAATATATTTCATATTTATAAGATAAAGAAATGTCACTTTCAGAATCTGACACATGGATTATCAGTGGCTTAACCTGAACATTCAGAATGTGTTCCTTTTGCCAATAATCCCTTATAACATTATTTGTATAGCAAACACAATCAGACCAATTTTCGGGGGTAATGGTTTGTAGTGCCTTTTTCCAAACATCCAAAACGGCATTTTTATCTTTCCTGTCTTTTCCAATAATTTATTTATTAAAAAATGTTTTGCTTTGGGCCCAAATTAATTCAATAGTGTTGAAAATGTAGTGGTAGGGCAGCAATCTCAAAGCTTGACGACTCATAGTACAAATTAATTTATCCACGGCATATCCTAATTTTACTTTGTATTGTGTTACTATTTGTAGCAATTCAGGTTTGAGTGCGTTTTGAAAAAAATTTATATTTTTGCTTTGTAGCCAGGAAATGATATCAGCTTGTCTTGTTGAAGCATTTGGCACATTTTCGCTGAGCCGTGAATTGTACTTTGCATTGTCCATAACAAGAAGCGAGGGTTTTTCGAGCCGAGGTAGAAGCTGTTCTTCCAACCATTTTTCAAACAATGTAGAATTCATGTTGGCATGATAGTCAGCGCTTTTATTTTTTGTAGAAAAAAACCAGTCTGCTCCATCTATAAAGCCATCTGTGATGCCAGCATGCAAAACTATATATCTTTTGCCGTCTGATTGTTTTTTATTTAAAACTGATTTAATGTTGTCATCATGGTTTCTCCATAATGTTGCTTAGGTCAATAATTTGTTTGGCACAATTCCTTTTTAAGCTTTTGCCGTGTGACATACTTATGCGTGGCAATCATATTTTAAACTACGTTCCTTATTTGAGTTTTCCTTGCCTCAGTTAAATCCCTTGTTTTTGGGGCACGCTTTTCTATATTAGCCTAAAAAGGAAATTAAATATTATGACTACATGTTCTTTTATTACTTTATAATTAAATATAAATACTCATAATAAATTACAATCCTTATATATTATATAATATAAAAATCGCATAATTTTTTGGTCCATAAACGCCATCCACTGTGGGACACCCTGTATTCATATGTGAATTAATTTCAAACCACTTACCCTGGGAGAAGCTCCTGTTGTATATTCCTATCGGATCCTGGCTACAGTTTTCTCACTAATCTTACAGGCTGCTGAAGTGCATTTCACAGCTGAAATTGGCTGAAGGCTATTTTCTTTCTAATTTTGAAAATACTCCAAAACGTTTAAATATACCTGACCCTTTACAGGTAATTGTTTTCTGGGAATTTATGTGTATATACAGCGGCTAAGCCAGTCACCCCTCCCCCTCCCCCCTATCAATAATTTCTTACTTATGTTAGTATGCAACAGACCTCCTTGGAGATAAATTAAGTTGGTGTATTTTCTTTGTGAAATTAAAAAACAAACGTGATAATGTCTGAGACTCGAAATTTACGGAAAGATGTAGTTTCGTAGAGGCACTTAATTGGACATTATACACCCCAAATTGTTAGCAATAAATTACCTTCTAATAAACAAGTTTTGCATGTTTTATTCTTTAACATGCGTGAAGTGAAACTAAGTTTACGCAAAAGTACCGCGCTAACTAGTAAAAAGCTTCTATTTTTTGGGACAAAGCTCCCATACCATTACGAAAAGAAAACCGCTTTATTGAAAAACTGGAAAAACTTTACGCCGAGTGGAGAGCGTTATAAAAGTCAGCTAAGAGAAAGAGTGAAGGTGCAAAACAAAAAGAACAAATATTTGTGGAAAAGATGGACGATTTATTTGATATATCGCAGAGCGCCATAAAGTATTAATCCTGCAGTGCTGCGCCCTATCATCAAAAAAGCTAATTTGTTACTCTATCGTTAAACCTCCTTAAAAATAATGCAAAAACTGCAATTTCCTTCATTGTTAAAACATTTTTCTCGCAAACATCGCTATCTAAAATCTTTTGGGTGTGATACTGGTACGATTGTGACTGTTAGGCAATTTTAGTGTCATTTCGTGCTACCGCTGTAGACAGTAACGTGCTAGTAAAACAAATTGGGTATTTAGGAAAGGTTTCTACTCTTTTAAATGGATAAAATCGTTAAAGGTGCAACTGTTGTCGATATTTCATGATATATTAACGTCTGAAATTGTGATTTACCGACGCCCGTGTTTGTCCGGCTTTTAAGTGATTTATGCAGATATACTATAATAGTGTAAGTTGGGTGCAACTTTTGTTGTAAGGCAACCATTTTGTAATGGAAATTATATAATATTTTTTATTTTTTTTTTAGGTTTTTAAAACAACAATTTTGTGTTTCCCTGATGCCTAATAATTACCTTAGAGTGTACTTAGGAAGTTAGTGGGAAGCCTTGCGCAAACTGTTCCCCAATTTGTTAAATAATCATTATTTAGAACAATTTGATTCGGTTTAGTTCTTTGCTTTTAACCGGGTTTTCAATATTTAATCCAAATTATTCACCGTAAAATCAGAAGTGCTTAAAAATTAAAATGAGTGGATTGTTATGAGGTATTACAGTAAGAAACACTACTAATATAAAACATTCCTAGTAACCACAAACCTTATCCAAAAACTTTAATCGGTTTTTCGAATTCTCTTTCTAATCTCTTTCATGTTGATGATACAAAAAAGTTTATGTACTTTAGGGATTTAAAGTACCCTTTAAATCCCTATTTTCAGGGAAAAAAGTGGTACTTTAAATCCCTAGGGATTTAAAGTAAATTTCTTTGCAATAAAAGCTAAATTTCGTAATAAAGTACCCTTTAAATCCCTATTTTCAGGGAAACAAGTGGTACTTTAAATCCCTAGGGATTTAAAGTAAATTTCTTTGCAATAAAAGCTAAATTTCGAAATTTATTTTCAATAATTTTATTAGAAAATATAACATGACATGGATGCAACAAAAGTGTAACGTGTTTAGAACAATATTAAACTATAAAAAATAACTTAATTTCTATTAACATTAACAGTTATGTTTACCCCACTGCAATTAGCCAAGTGAAAAAAAGGTAAATTATCATTATTGCAGCTGTTATTTTTATTAATTAAAGTGTTTTTGAAAATTGTAGCCGTTGTCGTCGTCGGTGGCACCGACGATGTCGTTGGTGTTTCATTTTGTACAATAGGAATCGAAATATCTGAAGACGTTCCGGTGGAAGTACCAGTAAAAAGTTGATCTGCCATACTTTTTTTCTGGTATAAGAAATTTTCCACATATCCCTCAGCGACGGTGCTACTCTTCCAGCCGCCATGTCTTTTAAGCTGATCTATCGTTACTCCAGAGTCGGCTAGTAGCGATGCTGACGTCCTTCTAAAACAATGACCAGTGTACAATTTTGCATCTGGAAGCTTTAAATATTCGGCAATCTTGGTTGGCAGTTGTCCAATCGTATTCTTGCCCATTGGCTGAGACGTGCATTTTCCATTTCTGTACCTAACGAAAAATCTTGTATGGCCTTGTATTGATGGAGATCTTAAGACAATATACTTCTTCACCAATCGTGCTACATCTGTGGAGTCTTCCTTTGACCGTTTTATAACAAAAGATCGGTCTTTTTCTGTCTTGGTATCTCGTAAATTGACCAAAAAGAACGTTTCATAGTCTAGGACATCGGTTTTGTCAAGCTGGCAGAGCTCCTTGCCTCGACAGGCTCCTGACACGCCCATGACTAGAACTACCTGGAACAAAGTATAAATAAAATAAATAGGTAGTTACCTACTTTATTTTCCAAAAAGCGTCTAAATAACATAGATATAGGTATAGACTGGGACAAAATATCGGTTGAAAAAAAATGTGTATCTTACCTTTTGCCCCAAAAATTCATGGTCGGGTGCTTTTTCCAGGAACTCTTTAATGTTGTCAACATCGAGTGTCTTCGACTTTTTTGGTTTGTAGCCCTCATTTTGTCGTTTCAAAAAAGCGGTTAGTTTGCAGAATTTGCTAATGTCGACGCCCATGTCTGTTGCAATTGTGGCTTTTATCATCGAATATACACTCCACAGTGACGATGCTTTAAGCTTTTGACTTTTCTAAGAAATATGCTAATAGTACCTTTTCTTCTGTAAATTCTTCTACGTTCCGTTCTTTGCACCATTTGATATACTCAGATAACAGTTTTTTATATTGTTCTCCAGATTTTCTTGGTAATAATTGGCCTACAGCCTCTTGAGCTGCCTTTTCGATTTGTTCCATCGCGATAAACGTCTTTCAGTGGATATAGCGTGTTTGACTAATATTTATCGAGTGACTTTTGTTTTACCTAGTTACTTGTCATAACTTGTCATGTGGTCGTTGATATGGTAACATCAGCCGCTTCGATGATTTTTTAGAAATAGAGTACCTACCGTTAAGTGGCATTTAATTTTTTTTTTTTTAACGTTTTACCTATCCTAAAGTACATAAAATAGTATATACACCTCAGGACCAAAGTGTTTTTAAATCCCTTGACAAATTATAGCCCTCCCGTTGGTCGGGCTATAAACTTTTTGTCTCGGGATTTAAAATACCACTTTAGTCCCTAGGTGTATAATGTACTATTAAGCAAATATTTTTAATTTTGCAAATATATATTTTTTGTGCGCCCTGTACAAAAAAAAACGTGAACTGCATTTCTATAACAAGCAAAAGGAGTTATGAAAAATTACTTTTTTCGAAACGTTGAAAATATATTTTTTTACAGATACCTAGTTATACACTCCCCGAAAATAAATTCCGGACGAAGCTAATGTTACTCAGGTTTATAGTCCTGTAACTTTTAAAATTGTTTTCCGATCTTGGTGAAGTATTTAACAAAATGTAGACTTACCTCTCAAAATGTGAGCTTGAAATTTAGTTTTTAAAAAAACTTGATGGCTTGCTCGTTATACGGGTTAGTTCAGGTTAGTTTATTTTATATTTATCTGATTTTTAAAACAAGATAGAAATTTTTAAAAAAGTAGTGCAGTTTTTCAATTTTATTTACAATTCAGGTTAGTTTACAATTTATTAATTAGTATTGCCACCTCGCGTTCTTATCACTTCTACAATACAGCACCCTCAATACAATAGTACCACAGCTCAAAATATGTCAATATTAAGTTATATTGTGCAAAGTAATACTTATACATGAAACTTCTTTGTGCAATAGTAACATAACAAAATCGTAGGGTAGATTTTTTATTTGCAGATAGGGTAAGGTTGCCTTATTTGGACCATTTTCCAAATATCATCTTTTTTTTACGTATTAATACATATTATGTGGGATTTTTGTTACAAAATTAATTTAATACGAGTTGTTTTCATTTAAAACCCATAAAAGTAAAGATGAATAGTACTTTCTAATATTTTATTTTTACAAAAATCTAAATTATTACAAAAGTTCAATTTAGAATACCAGTATCCTTATTTGGACCGCCTGTGTCCTAAATTGGAACAACTTTAAAAAAAGTCTTTAACACGGCGCATTAAAGAAAAAAAACTGAATGAAGTAAGTATGTAAGTAATGTAAGTGTGTTTAATTCTTACAGTTTGAACAATAATATATTTTAGATTTAAGTGAAACATTAGCACATTTGGTGTTAGACCAAAATTTACATCTGAGGCACTGCATAATTTCTTCAGCCAATCCAGTTTCGCATATTTCACAATACCAGTTCTGCTGCCTTTTCTGAACTTGCAATTTCTGATAATTTTAAATTTTTCTTGGAAGATTTTGCTTTGAATATTTCAGATTTTGCTTCCAGTTCTTTTGTGTATGGTGAACTGGTGAGTTCTATGACATCTTGAGTACGAGACACTTTTGAAGATTTCCTTGTTTTTGTTGGTAACGGTGAAATATCGTTAACTGAAACGATGAAAAAAGTTGATGCCACGATCTTATTTTTTGAAATAATTTGGGCCAATGGGATATCGTCTCGAGAAGAAGATTCTTCTGCTTCGGGTTCTATATTATCGTCTAAGGGACTACTTAGTAACATCGAAGCGGCAAAATCAGTTTATTTAAATATATTTGGATCGATTGGCCAAATGCCTGAAGCACGAAATGCATTTTGGGCATTCCTTACAGTAGCGACAAGACCATAAGCTTCACCAATTAAACCGGGAACTTCAAACATCGATAATGTACGACCCACGTTACTTCTTAGCCATTTTTCTATGCATTGTCCATAAAAACTTTGTAAGGGTCTAAAGAACTCGACATCTAAGGGTTGAAGACGGTGTGTAGTGTGACTTGCTAACTATAATAACTTAATCCCATTATCTCTAGCAGATTGTAAGGATTGAAGGTTCCTTTTGTGGGTGTTGTGACCATCCAGTAATAATAAAACGGGGTTTTCACGACTTGGCTTAATTGTTTTAATAAAATGGTTCAACCATGTGACAAAAAGGTCACTGTTTATATATCCAGTGTCGCTAATAGTGACAATGCTGCCAGGAGGAGCGCCAGTTGAAAGAGCGTCTTGAAAACGTTTTCTTTTGAAAATAATCATTGGAGGTATAAACTGTCCTGCAGCACTTGTACAACAAACCACAGTAGTATTTACCCCTCTCTCGCCACTTGAAATACTTCCAATCTGGAGTTTTCCCTTTTTTGCTAACACTTTTTGACACTTTCTTTGTACGGTTGAGCAACCGGTTTCATCGACGTTGAATATCTGAGTAGCAGTAAACTGATTTTCGTCAGAATTTTTTTTTAAAAGCTCAAAAATGCATCAACTCTTTGTTTGCTAAATCCTCTAGCCCTTGCCATTGATGTTTTTTCCGGCTGCCTCAAGGATATTTCTTGACATAAACCCATAGTACCATTTTTTGCCTGCCATACGCTTCTTGGTATTGAAATTATGCGACAATTTATTTTTTGTTGCCAATTCAAAACTTGCGAACATCTGTTATGGTCATTCCGAACATTCGTTCTTCACAAGCCAAAATATGCATTGCCAATTCATCTTCAAGTTGTTTGCTAAATACAGGAAACCTGCCCATGCTTTTTTCTGCGGTATTTGCACGTTTATTTTGGTTTTCAAGGTGTCTTTTTAGTGTGGCTTTAGGGACTTTAAAATGTCGTGCGCATTCATTGAGGCCATAGTCACCATTGCGAAAAACCACAACAGCACTACTTAAGTCTTGTATGGTCCATTGTCCATATCTACCACGCTTTGACATTCTGTAAAAATTAAAACCTCAATGAGAATCCTAAATTGGACCGGTTTAATTTACGGCATGACAGCCGGTCCAATTTAGGGTGCGGTGTTTCAAAACTACATAAGGGCAAATTTCAATAATCACAACTTCTCGTAATTTAAAGGTTATGTCATTAAAACATTCCTAAAAGTACCTGCTATTTAATTATATAGTTAACATAATATACATATTTATATTCTGGTTACTTACTTCTTACTTGAACAGCAAGTTGTAATATATTACTATCGGGTTCGTAAAAAACACTAAAACCGGTATATTTCCCTTAACGTTAACGCAATAGAAACACGTGTTAGAATCTAAACATATATTACAATGCACTTTTGATTACTATGAATAGATGGCACCAGTGGCACTTCATTTGTTCAAAACAGCGATGGTCAAATTTAGGAGTCGGTCCAATATAGGCGACTCTACCCTATGTTAGTATGCTTCGAACAAAAATAAAAAATATTTTAAATGAAATCCTAGAATATTTTAACTTGTGGTGGTCTTGCATAAGGTGAACGCAAATAAATTGCCAGGTTGTAGTACAGCATTTTCAGATGCGTTACTATTGAATTAAGGGGTTTCACTACATATTCGGGGCAAATTAGACTTGTGGTGACTTGTTTCTAATTGTTTTTGTATTAGTTTTTAATAGATTCCTGTAAAAGGTCCATAAAATGAGCACCCGCGATTTTAAAGATTTCAAAGAATTAACCAGTCAAATTAGAAACATATTTACCCATAATACAAAGAACGAGAAACTGCGGCCCACTATAAGGATTTTGGAATTTAGATAGGAGTATTTTTTCGAAATAGACGTGAGGGGACGTAGAAGTAGCAGGTTAAAAAAGGCACCGTTCTTACTAAAACAATGTCTATACTAAACCACCAAAAATTTCAAAAAAGAAAGATCCTATGCAGGTAGTAAGGTCAAAAACAGTTCATCTAAAATTATACAAATAAAAAATTTCAATATGGTTCAGAGGTTTCAGCAGACACTGTATGTAGATATACCTCGAGATATACTTACTTTCAAGACTTAAGAAATTTTGTACAGGTGTGTTCGTTTCGTTAAATATGTCTGACAGGTGGTCATATTATCTAGTCTTAAGTTCTTTCAAATTAAGAACAAGATAACTTACTTAAAGCGTTTAAATGTTTGCAGTTTGCAGTAGTGGTATATTAGACTTATATTGTTATTTTTGAGCTATTATCAAATTTCTTAGTCACGTTTACATGCCCACAACTACTTATTTTGCATAATAAATAAATGTTGCTGAAGCATTATGGGCAAATTTCAAAATAGAGTGTCGTTATGGTTGTTATATAAAATATGTATAATTTTGACGCTAAAAAGGGTTAATTATAAGTAAAGGTGGCGTAGCCGCAATTTGCTTGTTTGCATATTTTATTTAAGTTTAAAATGTTATAATATTTCTTGCATAATTTTGTTTAGGCAAGGACCCGAATTAATTTCATAATTTGGTAATATAGCACGTTTTACAGTCGGCAATACCACAATACTATCTGCAATTCGCAATTATCTTGCTTATAGGCCTGCTCAGTGCTCAGTAGCAGCCAGCCATTCTCTTGCTATTGCCAAAAATCGGTCGAGCTCGATTTTTGTTGCAAGTACGTTTGCAAGTTTGGTTATTAATAGTGAGTGATGGATACCAACAAAGCAGAAAGTTCCTAGAAAGGACGGAGTTTGCCCTTTGATAAGGTTCATTTATGTATTGTTTATGAATTTTATTGTGGATTGTGCACATACAGGGTTATCTAAATTAAGTGTCCACCATTGGTAACTTTGTTATTATTAAAGATACAGAATAGTTTAAATTAGCAAACTATTAGTATTTTTAACGCTCATTAAGTAGGAAGAATAAAAAAAACAAATGAACATCACGTTTTCGAGTTTGGACGAAAATTACGATTTTTTTAAATGGAACGGCATATAATATTTTTTCTATTACAACTCTCAGTTTTAAACAAAAAAGCTTATAAGTAATTTTTTACTGGGATGAAAATTATTGAGGTTATGAAGCTCAAACTAAAACAGCTAAGTAAGTGTTACAAACTTTATTTTAGACATTTATAAAAAAATTAAAATAAAAAATCACAAATTTTGGTATCTGGTTTATCTTTTCACTAACTGCAGTCTTTAAGTCGTCGACGTTTTCGTACCTTTTCTTGAAATTTGGTTCTTTAAAAAACCCCATAAAAAGAAATCAAGCGGGGCTAGGTCCGGTGATCGGGGAGGCCACTGAATAGGGCCATTTGTGCCTATCCACTAATCATTAAGAATAGTACTTAAAAGTTGATAAGTACCTGTCTGTAGTTGTGCGCAGGTGCGCCATCCTGCTAAAAATGCAAATTCAGTCTAGTTATAAGGCCCAATTCGTCTAAGAAATTGTTCAGAATTTCAGTCATAAATTCAATGTATCTTTCACCAGTAAGGGTGCCCTCATAAAAAAACGGACCGACAATTCCGGAACCAATTAAGCCGCACCAAACGTTAAAACTGAAACGGACTTGTAGAGCTCTTGGATGTACTAACAAAAGATTTTCCCTTGACCAGTAATGATGATTTTTTCTATTATACATTCCACAATTTGAGAAATTAGATTCATCTGTCCATAAAATATAACGAAGGTTATTTACCTGACAGAAGTTAAGATACCAATGGCAAAAACAATTCTTCTTTCTGGATCCCCTGGCAAAAGCGTTTGAACTGGTCGGTACTTATAGGGAATAAATTTGTATTTTTTTAGAATCCTATGCACAGTACCATAAGACAAATTAGAGTCCTTGACAATATCTGTTATTGAATTATTACGGTAGGCTTCAAAATATGCAATAACTGCGATTTCCGCAGCCTCGCTTATTATGACATTTTTATTTGTCCTTGTTTTGGCAAAAACACTCTCATTGCCTCTAAATTTTCGGTACAGTCTCAGAAAATATCTCTCATGTGGTTGGATGCGAAGTGGATATAATTCAGCGTAGTATTCTTTTGCTCTGGAAGAGACTTTTCTGCACACTAAGTAAGAAGCTAACATATCACACTTTTCCTCATGGGTGAAAACCATTTTTTTTTTAAATTAATAATTGACAGAACAAAAGTTATAAGCGAAAAACGAATTAAAGCATACTAATGTTTGACATTACTTGATAGAGAGCGTTACCATTGTTTTCCAAAGCCTCCTTGATATGGAACTGCATTTCTGCCTTCTGCGATTCATCACTTCTTGTCTTAATACCATCAAATCGTAAAGATCACGTGGCTTTCATAGCCTTCTTACTATTTTTACTGTTACCTATATAGAAATTGTAATATCAACGTCATTTTTGACTTTAGGAGAAAATTACTTATAAGTTTTTTTATTTAAAATTTAAAGTTTTTAAGGCCGAGGCACAATCAAAAACTTAAGGAATAAAGAATAGGATTTAGAATTTAGGTGTTAAGGAATAGGCCCCACTTGACATATTTTGAGAAAAAACGTTATTTTTACGTGAAAATGGTAATGTTATTTCCCTTTACCAAAAACTTCCGTTTTAAAAACGTGATCTTCTTTTAATACTGTTATTTTAATGTAATTTTTGTTCACGTTGTAATTTGTGTTACATTTTTACATTAATTTTATGTAAATAAAAGTAACGTTACTTATAAAACATTTAATTTGCGTTATGTTTTATAACGTCGAAATAAATAACCTATTTTTCACTTTATCTTAACATTTTTAAATTTCGCGCCTAAAACCCAGCGATCGGCGATTGTCACGTCTGTCATAGACGTTTGACGTTGTGTTGTGAGTTGTGAGTGTATAGTGGAAGGAGCAGTTTTTGGTGAAAATTTTGGATAGCACCGAATCTCTTTTAAGTTTTGTGAGTTTTCGTTTATTGTAAGCGTAAGTTGTTCTTAATTTTATGATTTAGTCTTTATGAAATACCTGTTGTTTATTCTTTATATATTTTACGAGTTCTTTTGTTCTTTACCACAAACGCTTGAAGGGTAAAATGGCGTCACGTGAGTTTTATTTTCATTACAAAAAAAATGCTAAAAGGATCCTTTTAATGTAACAAAAATACCAGCCTTTTGAAGTTAATTCCAAATATAAAACGAGATACGCCACTCTATTTTTTCCTTTAATTGAATAGTTCTCTAGATTCTACATTTTAACCTCTACAAAAAATGATTATTGTAGTTCTTTATCACTATTGAGGACCCTTGAAAATGTTTCCTATGTAATGTAATATCTCGTGTAATTAGGTTGTTGAAACAATATTTAAAAAATGTTTCGTTTTTAATTTAGAAATAGCGCAAGTTCAGTTTGGAGGAACTACTGAGTACTCGATGGAAAAAATAATAATGGACCACTTCAGGTATGCCGCGAACCGTTGAAGAAACAAAATAATTAAAACTTATACTATATATAGCTACTAGATTTTAAATTAAAATAAGTTAAAATTCGTAAATTGTATACGGTAAACTAAGGCAACTTGAAAAAATAAAAGTTCATAACTTGAATGTTTTGTTGTTCATTTATAAGTACCCAAATAATAATGTATGAAATAATATGCTACTTTCCTGAGGAAAAATTTAGTTTTATAAGTTAAAAATATGTTACAAAAACGCAGAATTGTACCATAATATATAACGTTATGAAAACGTTAAAATTAGTAACGTTATTTTAACCAACGTCAGAACACCGTAACATTAAGCGTGTTTTACACATTGAAAACACGTTTATTCGTATTCTAACGTTTTTCAGTCTGACGTAAAATTATACATGAAATTCACGTTTTCTTGCCAAGTGGGGGAGTACAGCACAGAATTAAAATTTTATTACCTAAATTTAACCAATCCGGTTACTTAAAAACGGCGAGATTTATAAATTCTAAACTATTGTCCTAACCCCACTTTTTCTATTTTTACAACTTTGACAAGCTCACCAAATATGGAAGGCTTGCCAAAAAAGTCCTTAACTCTTTTGAATAGTATGTTTGCAAAGTCGGCAGCGTTTTATTATTACCTTAGGAAACGAAAATACAATTTTGAGGTTATTAAATTGTCAAAAGTCAAACCTAACAAACATGCTGACTTCTGATTGGCTAATTTCCTATTCCTTATTTCTTAAAACCAACAAATCGGTTTTTTAAAGCTTAAATCTTATTCCTTAATTCTAAAAATTTCATTGTGCGTTGTTTACATAGGACAACATATGTTTGTTCTTAAATCTTAATTCTTATATCATAAATCTTATTTCTTATTCCTTAAGTTTTTGATTGTGTCTCAGCCTTAACAGAAAGAAATATAATATACGGGGTTTTCGTTTAAAAAAATCGTAATTTTCGTCCAAACTCGAAAACGTGATGTTCATTTGTTTTTTTTATTCTTTCATCTCAATGAGCGTTAAAAATACTAATAGTTTGCTAATTGAAACTATTCTGTATCTATAATAATATCTTCAACTGTTTCGGAAATATTAAGTGTTTTCAGATTTATTGCAAAAATTAACGACACACTAAAAAACTAATAAGTAATACTGTTTATTTCATGATAATGTAAAAAACAAAAAAAAACACTTATGTATAGGAGATGTTGAAAATTGATGTTAAAATGTTTTTACTGATATGAAATAAAAAAAGGTATAAATAGTTTTGTTTACTTTTGTTTAAACGCCTGACCTAAGCAAATTATTGTTGTCTGTCTACTAGTGTCTACATGACAGTAGTTGTCAGTGTTATAGTCGTTTGAATTTCGTTAACTGCATATCAGAAAAATGGTTTATTTAACAGAAATGCACAAAACAACAATTCTACAGATGATTGGTTATGGAGATAAAACACGGACACAAATGGAAGTTGCTCGCTTATTTCATGAAAAATTTCCAAATTTGCCGCCTATAACTCAAGGGAGAATTAGTAAAATAAAAAAGCAGTTTGGTCAGCTTGGACATGTAAAGTAGATAAAAAAAAGTAGCTGCCAACGCAATAAGTGATGATACCAAATTATATATTATACTTGAGTTTCAGGAAAACCCACATAGGGTAAAGTTGGTAGAGATGCCCCAGTGGTAGAGATGGCCTACCTTTATAACTCGAAAACATTTACATATACGATTATGTGGTTTGTCCAAACCCAATCAGTTGTTTATGCTAAGGTCCGAAAAGTAGTGTTGCTGCTGACAATTGTCTGGTTTTGACAAAGTTTTGTGATCTTTTTTTGAGGCAGGTGTAAATTTTTATACATGATTACGCTATAGTCTGTAAAATCATTAATATTTTTTTATTTAATTTGCAATTTGGCCAAACAATTGTGGAATGCATGTGCTACAATATTCTAACCTCAAAACACATGTACCTGTTCATTTATAAAAACTACATGGTGGGGCATCTTATACCATCTTTTGGTATAGATGCCCCAGTCAAAGAGGGTAGAGATGGGCTGTTAATATAGTACGTAATTTTTTTCACAACAAACAAATGTTTGTCCCTTATCCTTTCCATCAGACCCAATCTCTGGACGCGTTTCGCTGTATAACAGCTCATCAGCAGAGCTATAGGGTCTGACGGAAAGGAAGGGACAGGGACTGTCTGTGACTTTCATCACGATATATAGTGGCCACATGGTTTTCGGCGCCACCGAGGTTAGATACCTGTTACTATGGGCTCCGCGCCGGTGTATGGATCTTTATAGAACCTCACCGGCTCGCTCGGTGGTACGCTCGATTACTATAGGATGTCGCCGTTGTGCTTCATTCCAATATTGGTTTCTATATATCGTGATGAAAGTCACAGACAGTCCCTTCCTTTCCGTCAGACCCTATAGCTCTGCTGATGAGCTGTTATACAGCGAAACGCGTCCAGAGATTGGGTCTGATGGAAAGGATAAGGGACAAACATTTGTTTGTTGTAATCTTAAGGTCTCGGTAACCAAAACCGAAGAAATGGTTTTCGGCGCCACCGAGGTTAGATGCCTGTTACTATGGGCTCCGCGCCGGTGTATGGATCTTTATAGAACCTCACCGGCTCGCTCGGTGGTACGCTCGATTACTATAGGATGTCGCCGTTGTGCTTCATTCCAATATTGGTTTCTAATTTTTTTCAGTTTCAAGTTCATTATGGCATCCACCGAAGTTGAGGACCTTACTATGCTAGACGACGGGGACTCTGACAATTCAACTGAAAATGATGAGTGCGCGGGATGTGGAGAGAAATATTCCCAAACCACCAGAAAATATGACTGGGTAAAATATATACACTGTGAGCAATGGTTTCACGATGGATGTAGCAAATTTGTTAATTTTTGCGATCCCTGTGGACGAGTAGCTACTAAAAAGAAGACCAAACTTATTTTGCTCGTTATTTTGTATTCGAGTACATAGGCCATCACTACCACCCTGTGTGGGGCATCGTACCCAACCCCTGAGGGAGAGATGGCCAATTACAAAACGTTTTCTTTATGTATTTTCGTGAAATAAAACTTGTTATTTTTGCATCTTTTTATAAATATCGTAACTGAATAAAGTTCCAATTACTGAAAAACATGCTCATTTTCTTTATTACTTATTTTTTTAATGCTTAGGCCAGGTTAAAAAAAGGTGGGGGGGCGTCTTTACCAACTTTACCCTACTTCTAGTCAAAAAACATCCCCAATGTTCGATGTTTGCCATTCATCGATTATTCGAACATTACAAGAAAATAAAATGTATCCATATAAAATAATACCTACTCATGGAAGACGATTTTGATAGGAGGACGTATTTTTGTGAACAAATGATGGCAATGTTAGATAACAATGTGATCCAATTAGAACATGTTTGGTTTTCTGATGAGTGCACCTTTACACTTCACGGTCATGCTAATCGTCAGAATTCACGCTATTGGTCTAGGGAAAATCCTCACTGGATGAGAGAAGAACATATGCAATATCCTAAAAAGGTTAATGTTTGGGCAGGAATTGTTGGAGATCATATCATAGGTCCCTTTTTCATTAATGGCAATTTAAATGGCGATAATTATTTAGCACTGCTTCAAAATAATGTCTTGCCAACTTTGACAAATTTATATCCTGATCCAGCAAACCGACAACTTCCAGCGAATATGATATGGTTTCAGCAATATTATATACCTGACGCCATTAGACTTCTTCTTATGGAGTTATGTCAAAAATGTTGTATACAAAACTAAACCCCTCGACTTAGCTAACTTAAGAAGACGAATAACGCTTGCGATGAGATCGGTCACGCCTGAGATGTTCGGTAACGTTAGAAGAAATTTCTATTTAAGATTAGGATGTTGCCAAGACGTTCGCGGCGAGCATTTTCAACATCTCCCACATTAATGTTTTTTTTTTTGGTTTTTACATTATCAAGAAATAAACAGTATTACTTATTAGTTTTTTAGTGTGTTGTTAATTTTTGCAATAAATCTGAAAACACTTAATATTTCCGAAACAGTTGAAGATAGGTATAGGATATTGTACATGAAATATGTCTAAAATTTTCTGAAGAATCCAAAAATCGAATAATATGCAGGGTATTGTATTTAAAATAAGAAATTTAGTATTGGGCACTGTTACATGACACTTCCCGTATAAAAAGTTTTTATTGAAAAATATGCGTAACTAGAAATACCAATCGACGTGTCCGAGCGTTTCTTCGGACACGCCCAACGTATTCACTATCGAATTTATTTCATTTGGCTGATACACACTGTATATAAATTAAATGCATGTTAGCATTACCCCTTATTAAATCTATAAGTTTATTTGTTTATAATAATAACTAGAAATAATTAGTATGTACAAATATTAGGTTAATTGGTATTGTGTTTTTATAATTAACGGTACACATTTTATTAGTATAAGATTTTATAAGAGGACGAAGAAAACATTTGAAGGTTTGGGAGTTCCCGTCAGAAATGCTAGTTATGCCGACAATGAGCCCAAGACGAAGAATAACTTAGTCTTATAATAGAAAAATTGGAGGACAAATATGCAGAAAATAGGTTAGAGATAAAAATTAAAAAGAATTTTTGTTAGAATAGATAGCACACAATCGGGAAATAATGACTGACAATGCGAATTTCAAGTACTACCACTATCCATCAGTCAAACCTAAAACCTACGCTGGCAATAAATCCATAAGCTTAGCTCATTTCTAAAAGATTATTCAATCTTTTAAAAATGAAATTGATGAAACTGAAGTATTTTTCAATGAGGAACAGTTGGACATTTTGTGTATGTCTGAGACCTGGTGCATCAATGAAGAGATGGCATCCTTAGCCTTAAATGGGTACAGTATTGGTTCCTATTTTAAAAGACACTTAAATGCGCATTGTGGGATTTGTAAACAGTGGTTTGCTTGAATATAAGTCAAAGTCAACTAAAGATGATGATGAGGAAATGACTGCTGACATCTTCAAATAGTAAAGGGTTTTCCAATAAGAACGATATGATTTCAAGATGAAATAAAATTAAAATTATTTCAGATACAATAAAACTTTTTATATTATCTTAAAGTATACTTGATAACATTTATGTTTTGAATAACACATCGTTTAAATGTCCTCCGCGACTTCGTGTACACGAGCGAATTCGACGAACCCAATTTTCGATGACTTTATGCAATAAATCGGGCGTGATCTGACGAATGCAGAGTTCAATGTTCAACCTTAATGCATCAAGTGTTTGTGGTCTGTTTGCATAAACCTTAGATTTCAAATAGCCCCAAAAGAAGTAATCTAAAGGAGTTAAATCACAGCTTCTTGGAGGCCACTGAACAGTAGCATTCCTTGAAATTATCCTTTCGTCAAACTTTTCTTGCAGTATATCGATAGTTTCATGAAAAGTGTAACATGTGACACCGTCTTGCTGGAACCACATATCCTCCAAATCAAGTGCATCTATATTTGGCCACAAAAAATTTCTTAACATATGTCGATATCGTTCACCATTCACTGTAACTGCATCTCCTGCCTCATTTTGGAAAAAAAATGGTCCGATGATGCCACCATACCATAAACCACACCATACAGTTAACTTTAGCGGATACAAAGGCTTCTCATGAATCTGTTGTGGATTGTTTTCACACCAAAAACGGCAATTTTGTTTGTTAACGTATCCACTTAACCAAAAATGAGCTTCATCTGAAAAGATAATTTTTTTGGCAAAATTAGGATCCCTTTCAAGTTGTTCTAAACTCCAAGCAGCAAATTCTCTAAGCCGACGATGGTCCAGTGGCTTAAGTTCTTGGGTCAAAACTATCTTATACGGTTGTAAATTCAAGTCTTCTTTCAAAATACGCCAAGTTGTCGTTATTTTAATCCTTAACTCTTGAGCACGACGAGGAATTGATAAATTTGGATACACTGCAACACTAGCTCTTACAGCAGCAATATTCTCAACATTTCTTGCGTTTCGATGTCTTCTTGGTATTTTTGCATCGTGAAGAGTAAAATTATTTTCAAATTTCTCAACGATGCGACGAATGGCAAGCAAAGAAGGACGATTATTTACACCAAAGTTTTAGCGAAGTGCGCGATAAGTGTTCACAAAAGATCGTCTATTTTCATAAAATTTTTGGATAATAGCCAAACGTTGTTGAAGCGCGTATTTAGCCATAATTAATTGTTATAGTTAACTGACAATAACTGACAACTGGTGACAGGTATAACTTTATTACCATGGTTACCATATCGTTTCAAAATCATATCGTTCTTATTGGAAAACCTTTTATTTTGAGCGAGCAACTGATAGAATTAATTTTCAAAAATTATGTCATAGTTTTAGATAACGTCAGCTATCATTTTTAAAGAAACTACCAGCGACTTTTTGGGAAAAAAGGATATTATAAATTGGCTGTCTAAGAAGAATATACTATTTGAGGACAACATGCTTAGAAAGGAACTTTTAAAAATAGTGCGAGAAAATAGGTCAGGTTTTAAAAAATGTGTAATCAACCAAATGGGTGAAAAGGATGGTATTGTTATACGCGCTCATCTGAGAAATGGTTGATTTTTTTGAAATAAATTAAGAGTACCTTTTTTAAAGAAAAATGCTCAAAGTATTTAAAAAAGTTTTTTTGAGTTTTTCAAAAATGGCACCTATTAAAATGTTGCGGTGTCAAGTTCGCTAAAAGAATAATTTTAGTATGAGCTTCTTAGTCCATGTGGTCTGAAAAAAAGTTACAAAATTCCATTCAAATGTACAGGGTTGCCTAAAAGCTATACACGAAAATGTAAACATTACATAGTAAAAAATATCCACCTGGTAAAAATCATTTCAGGAGTGTTAAAAAAAATTAGTGTTAATGTTAACACCCGGATCAACATAATTCACCACATTTTTACACTCATATGGGACCAAAGTTGTTGTATTAAATTTGCCTATGAATTTAACTCTCTAAAAAGTTAATTTTGTTGAATGGGTGTTATTTATTCCATTTTATACTCTATCAGGAAAATTAAATACAAAGACAATTAATAACACCATATTAGCGTGTAAATAAACCCCGCTAGAAGGTTATTTTAACACATTGAGAGTAAAACTTATTCTTTTATCGTTTTTTTACACGTCCCCGGGTAAAAATAACTACACCCGTGTTACCGAAAAGACAGGCGGCAACAAGTGGTGTGAAATTCTAGGAATTGACAGATGACGCCGACGCTATGTGCAAATTTAACTTTCAAGTTAGTCTGATTGTGCTCATTGAACGGGATATAGAATAATGTTATACTTAAATTAAAATATAGAAACAAAGCAAAGTTCTGTAAAGTGCCAGATGAGAGTGCCTCTTATGTGGATCTTGTTAAATTGGGTAAGCATACTAACGAAATTTAATAGAAACCTTACTAATAAGTACACCATTTTTAAAAAACTAAGTAGGTGTTTACATTGCTACAGTTTTCCCTTTAGCTTTTAAATTATTCTGATATAAGCTTATAATATAAATGTATTCCTTTTCATATAAATACTTAGGTACCTACCTACATATTTTACTTCATAGATCTCCAAATAAATATACGATTAATATAATATTCGTCATTTTCATTCTTTTATATTGTTCCAAAGCATACTTTTATTTAGTTGTTTAGTGTTCTAAGTATACATATATTTATTATGTTATTTGTTTTGTTAAGCTTAACAATGAGGTTCAGTAAACGTAGATATATATATATATATATATATGTTTAATTTACTAAATTGTAAACTATATAATAGGTGTGTCATTTTGTTCAAGTAGTTATAGTAATAAGTGTAAAAAAAATCAAAGGGTTTTCCAGTTCTGTTATAGCCATCATTTTGTTTACAAATAAACGATAAATAATACCCAATATTTTCATTCATTTAACAAACCTTTTCCAAGCGATCTAAAGATTTATATACAGTGTCACCATTAAAGTCCGCACCATATGAAACTTTTTTTTATTAATGAGGTTAGTTAAAATTAAATTTCGGCAATCGTTTTTGCTTCAAATTAGACTAAAAATTATATAATCAAATGTCACCATCTGTCATTCGGTATCTGTCAAAAATTACATTATAATCAAGAAATGCTGAAAAATGGCATTGTTTTACCGAATTTCAAAAAATTTTATTAGAAAAATATGTTTCTAGTACAATTCTTGGCCTAAATACAAAGTTTCAGTTTTCTAGCTCAAAGTTGATTTTTTTGCCATTTTTTCTAATCAACTTTTTTTTTATTTAATGTAAGTTCGCTTAATGGATATTAAACTATTTGCTTATACCATACTCAATATTTTATTTAGTTTGTATGAGCTTTTTTTTACTAGAATGCCATTTTTTTTTGAAATTTAAAATTAGAGGCAAAAAAATTTTAACAGATATACGTCAAATGTTTTGTTTTTCAAATGACAAATACATCTAAATATTTGATAAAAATTTTATTTTATACTTAAAACTATCATTATTATTAAAAGGAACAAAAAGGAACTTTAATCATTTTAAATAGGTAACACAAAAGCAATATAAATTTCACATTTCAGTGTGACGTCCTTCTCGCTCTATACAAACACCCGTCCGTCTATAAACGTCTTTGACAGCATTTTGTAAAAAGCTTGGTCTTATATCGGCACAACACTGTCTTATCGTTTGTTCCAAATGCTCGATATTTCTAAACGGTCGATTCTTATAAACTTTCTGCTTAAGATAACCCCACAGAAAAAAGTCTAGTGGGGTTATGTCAGGCGACCTGGGTGGCCAGTGACATTTTCTATCACGTCCTATAACTCTGTTTTGAAATAATTGGTTTATGCGTTCTTTCACTGCTACAGTTTGATGTATGGGTGCACCATAAAGCTGATACCATAAGTTATGTCTATGGTGTAAGGGCATGTTATCCAAAACTTCGGTAATCTCGTTATCAAGAAAATTCAGGTACCTTTCACCAGTTAAGTTTACTCTAAAGAAGTATGGTCCAATAAGCTCATCTTTCAAAATTCCACACCAAACATTGGTTTTAAAATGATACTGGTCGCGACATTCAATTGTGAAGTTAGGATTTTCTTGCGACCACCATCGGCAATTTTGTGAGCTCACGGTACCATTCGAAGAGAAAGTGGCTTCATCTGTCCATAATATCTTGTATGGAAAAAGAATATTCTCCTCATATTGTCCCTGATACCAAAACGAAAAATCAAGTCGGATATCAAAATCGCGTTCTTTTAATGTGTTTATAAACTTGGGTTTATATGCCCGAAATCGATTTTTCTGAAGAATTTTTCTAACGCTTTCCCTCTTGCACCCTGTTGAATCACTTATCTTGGTTACACTAGTTTGACCGTGGTCAATAACAGTTAAACAAACATCAAGTTGTGCTGCTTCATCGTATTTACTTGCCGCGTGAGGTTTCTTAAAATTATTTTGAACAGATCCAGTTTCTCTAAATTTTGACATTATTCTTGAAACAGTGCTATGCTGCAAATTTTTTTCTGGATGCCTCTCATTAAAAATGGCAGATACTTGCCGGTGAGGCATATTCTCTCCACAAATTAAGACAATTTCTATTTTTTCTTGAATGGACAACATTGGTGATAACACTGAAAACTATAACTTGCGAAAATATTCAAATTTATGACATTTCTTTTATTTGTTCGGCACTCTAATTCGTTTTTTTTCCATAGCCTACTTATAAAATTCAAAATTGCCTTGATATTTTATTGTGGATAAAAAGAAAATGTGTCTAAATTTTGAACTAATCTGATATCTGGGAATTTTATTATAAGTTTTTTAAACTTCCTAGGTGTATGTACTATCAAAAAAATGGAATATCTGACGTCTATCTGTTAAAATTTTTAAATTAGGATAACTTTGCACCACCTGTGTCAAATTTTTTTGCCTCTAATTTTAAATTTCGAAAAAAAATGGCAGTCTAGTAAAAAAAAGCTCATACAAACTAAATAAAATATTGAGTATGGTATAAGCAAATAGTTTAATATCCATTAAGCGAACTTACATTAAATAAAAAAAAAAGTTAATTAGAAAAAATGGCAAAAAAATCAACTTTGAGCTAGAAAACTGAAACTTTGTATTTAGGCCAAGAATTGCACTAGAAACAACTTTTTCTAATAAAATTTTTTGAAATTCGGTAAAACAATGCCATTTTTCAGCATTTTTTGATTAAAATGTAATTTTTGACAGATACCGAATGACAGATGGTGACATTTGATTATATAATTTTTAGTCTAATTTGAAGCAAAAACGATTGCCCAAATTTAATTTTAACTAACCTCATTAATAAAAAAAAGTTCCATATGGTGCGGACTTTAATGGTGACACTGTATATTAGGGGCTACTACTTTCTGCTTTGATTAAGTCAATCAATCATGTATCAAACTAAGCAGAGGTTAATAATGTAAAACATCTTGAATGCATAATTTTTTACATTTTAATTATAAACGCCCGGTTAGTTTTATACGGGATTAAATGACCTAAACAAAGTGAAAAGTATTCTAGCTCTGGGTTACACTAATTAATCACAAATTACCATTAAAAAAATGGTTTACTTACATCTTTTATTATTTCTTTTACACCCTAGAAGGATAGGTTTACAGTCTGTGAGTTTAATTTACACTCGAATATCTTTTTTACCAGATGTACATATTGGTTAATATACCCTATTGAGTGTGGTCCTATATGTACCACCACTGAGTGTTAAATTTAACACTCAATTTTTTACTGTGTTCGGATGTCTTTGTTAGGACATCAGGAAAAATGAATATATGCACTGGCGAAATATTTCTCTATGCTTACTGGACACCCTGTATAGAACACTATTTTTTAACACCTTGTATGTACCAGTAGAACTAAAATTTTGAGCCACCCCATAGAAACCCGTTTGAAATAAACACTCTCTCGAGGCTTCCTTAAAATAATAAATTTCCGAACATTTAAAAATAATACACCCAACATATAAAACTAATACAGTAATATCCCGAAGCTAAATCCGAAGAATTTCCTGATAATCCGAAGAAGGAAATAATCCACCCGCAGCTTTTAGATAGCCCAGAATGATATAGGTGAACTGTTATTCCATTTTTTCAACAATTATCATTTATTTTAAAGCGGCAGCGTAATATTAAATGCTAAATGATTTAATTTATTGAAATTGAAGATACCACATCTATACAGGGTGAGTCGGGAGGAACGTACCAAACTGCAGAAGTGTATTATACACGCGAAAACCATGTAAAAAAAAAACCATATGTTCTTATCCGATTTTTATTTGTTTTTAAGGTATAGCGTAATAACTAAAGGGCGGAATATATGCAAAGTGCATAATATAGTATATGCATTTTTTGCATATTTTGTCAATTTTATAATAAAATTCACATTTTTCCCAAATTATTATTTTATGAGCACATTTTTATGTTCTCGGCGTTATCAAAAAATTAAAAACGCCCGGTTATGATAACTCTAAGACTCATAGGTTTAATGTCCAGTCCGGCACTTGTTTTAGGGATTTTCCAATCTGAAGATAATTATATAATAATTAAAATTTACATGTTGGTTATACACAAGGTATTTATTGGGGATTTCCGGGGTTTGCAGGTATATTGCTAGGGGTTATATATTGTCATTTAATAATAACCTATTATTACCTGCTTAACAAACTGTATTTATATCGGGTTGTAATATGTACTTCTGTTTTAGTTTGTCGAAAGATTTCAGTATTTTCAGTAGGCAACTAGTGATTTCAAATTTGTGTTCAGAATGTCTAAAGTGGCGAAAACATCTTGGCGGGTTAAACATTTCCCATAGTTAGAGTTTAGTGAAGGAAAAGTCTTCTGTAAAGCTCATGCAAAAATTATTAATAAAAGTGTTTCTAAAAGCACCTCTAAGAGTGCAGATGTATAAGGAGAGATTACCAGGAGTTAGTTTACCTCGAGAGTCTGTAGTTAACCGGTGGGGAACATGGATTAATACCGCAATATTCTACGCAGAACATTTCGAAGCCATTAAAGAACTAATTTTGGATTTATATGACGATTCGCAGTGTGTTGTGCAAAGTAAAGAGTTGTTAAAAAGTGCAAGTATATTTATAGTTGAAGATCTTCTTTTCATTAAGGTTAATTTCAGTTTTATACCGGGCATAATGTACTCGTTAGAGAGTAGAAATTTAAATTTAAAAAACTCAATTAGTATTGTTGAAACTTTTTCCGCTAAATGTAACAACATTCCCGGTAAAGTAGGAGGTTAAGTAAAGAACAAATTATATGTAACTCTACAAAAGAATAAAGGATTTAAATACATTTATGAAGGTAAACCATCCAAGTTGTATATTGGCCTTATACTTTACTACCTAAGTTGTAGTATTGTCCGATTACATCAGTAGATGTTGAAAGAAGCTTTTTGTTTGTATTAAGACATTTTTACTGATAAAAGACAATCCTTTTTAGTTGAAAATTTTGAAAAATATTTAGTATTAAATGCCTTTTATATAATTTCAGGTTAAGAAATTGTTTACTTTTATTTTTCTTTGTTTTTTCTTGCATTTTTTTTTAAATAAACATCTTTTTTTTTAACCCAGTGTGTTTCTTTACCCCATTTAACAATGATAAATTAAGAAATATTGCATACCAGTACGCATATTTCTCAAAAAAATGCATATTACTGCATATTTTAAAGGCAAACAAGGCATATACATGCGCATATATATATATTGCAATGATAACCTGATTTTTTTCATAAAATTTGAAACACCCTGTGTAGTTTAACAGTTACAATATCAACTTAAAATTAAAATCAAACTGTAGCTTTATCTTTTTATAACATTTTGTTTTTTGATTTACTCTATTATCTTGGTCACAACAAGAGAAACACAATTTTATAGCATAACATGTTTTTATTAATTTTAATTTGCATTATATGCACTAAAATGAGTAGCAGGCTATGGGAAAACATAAGTTACAGTAAGTTATCATTAGCTGAATACAGGTGTCAAAAAGCATTTCATAGAAGTGTATTTTCAGTGTTAGTCCTTACGTTTTTTTGCAAAAACCTTTATTTTGATTAATATGCAACGTAAAACACGAAATCTTACTCGCGAAGAATATGCCCGAGCATTAATATTGTCCGAGGAAGGCTGGAATTACCGAAGAATTGGTAGACGATTTAATGTATGTCATACAACCGTTTCACGAGTTATACAAACATTTAGAGACACTGGAAGTCTTGATCGCAGACCGGGACAAGGAAGGAATCGAATAACAACCCCTATTCAGGAGCGGTTTTTAAGCGGTTTATCAGCATTAAGACAGCGTTTTGTAACAGCCCGGACCCTTCAAACCCAGCTTCAAGATACTAATGGTTTACAAATTTGTGGTGAAACAGTTCGTCAGCGACTAAGAGAACACAATTTAAGACCTAGAATTGCTGCTCGGGCGCCAGCTCTAACTAGAGATCATCGAAGAGCGAGGCTGAATTTTACCAGGGAACATCGTAACTGGTTAGAAGCTGAATAGCCGCAGGTACTTTTTACGGATGAGTCAAGATTTTCCTTGTACAATAATGACAGGCGCATGCGTGTATATCGACGCCCTAACGAACGATATGCTCAGTGTAATTTCTCAAATACAAAATTTGGAGGAGGATCTGTGCTGTTCCGGGGAGGTATTTCTTTGACAGGTCCCACAGAACTTGTGGTCATAAATCATGGAAGCCTTACAGCTGAAAGGTACATATTGGAGGTTTTAGATCAACATGTAATGCCATTTGCGCCATATATAGGGCAAGGATTTTTGTTGATGCAAGATAATGCCAGGCCTCATGTTGCTGGAGTTGTGATGAATTATCTAGAGGAAGTTGGCTAAGATACCATGGCATGGCCAGCTTGAAGCCCGGATTTCAATCCCATAGAGAATCTCTGGGACACTATTGGGAGGAGATTACAAGAGAAATGGAACTTGAACACTTTGGAAGACGTGAGGAGGCGACTGATTAAAATATCGGAAGAACCTGACCAAAATAATATGCGGTCGCTTATTTTAAGTATGGGCCGTCGTTGCCAAGCAGTTATTTGTGCCAGAGGCGAAAATACTCGTTACTGACATTTTTTTTACATTTTGTTTCTTTGTTTTTCGTTGTTAATTTGGATAATAAATTTTAATAAAAACATGTTATGCTATAAAATTGTGTGACCAAGATAATAGAGTAAATAAAAAAAAAATGTTACAAAAAGATAAAGCTACAGTTTGATTTCAATTGTAAGTTGATATTGTAACTGTTGAACTTCACAGGGTGTTACAAATTTTATGAAAAATCATGTTATTATTGCAACACACCGTATTTATACAAAGATAAGTTTGTATGCAAATACAGTAGTACACTAACTTTTTGGAAGAGTCAACATGTCGTTCAAGAAAAAATGAATTCAAATCGGAGAAGTAGTTTTGACAAAAATTTACTTTCAACTTTTGGTTATTTTTTGGTGGTGCGTTAATTTCTTGGAGAGGTGTATGATATTTATATCAATAGGCTGGAAAATGTTCAGAAAAGTTCATCCAGTTTACCAGACATATTCTTTTAACTCTGGAATGAACTTAACTGACGACTAGGCTATGGTTTATCTAAATCTGACAATGCTTTCCCACCGAAGGGAGTACAACGAATAAACAATATTATTGAGAGCCCTGAATGTTTGGAAACTCTTTATATTCATGTTCCTAGATATCAGACTCGTAATCCTTCCCTCCTGCATGTTCCATTTCGCACAACGAATTATCTGGCATACAGTCCTATAAACAGAATGTCGACAAATGTCAATAAATTGTATGCTTCCTTACATTTTTTCGTTAATCAGGCTGATGATAAATTTAAAATTCTTGCCAAAAGGGCCATCCTAGGTTAGGTTAGTTTATTTAAGTCTGTAATTTGTAAATATTTTATATCTTGAAAATGTTGTTACGTAAATAAATTAATAATAAAAAAATAATACCCTGATCATGCGAAAATTTGGATACAAGTGGAATGCTAGATAAAATTTTTTAATTACTTTATAACTTGAAAATAAATGAAAATAGGATATGGGTTTTTTTCACATTGTTCTCACGTGTTTAATACACTCCTGAAGTTTGGACCTTTCTTCCCAACTCACCCTATATAATATCATAATAATATGATTGTATTCTACAGAAGTTAGTGCAGCAATAAATCTAAAACCTGGTTTAATTCTTTATACTACGCCCATGCATCTAATTAATTAGCAATACTTTAGAAAACTCCGGAAATTTAATTATTTAATGTGTATAACGCTATGCCGATCAGACTTGTCCATTTATCTAGCAACTCTAATCTAGCTTGATTTAATTTAATAATTAAAATTTATTTCTACAGACACATACAAGATGGGCTTTCACGCTTTTATGTATTTTCTGATTTTTTTCTTATTTCCTTGACGTGAACTTTAGCTATTCATAAAATGCGTGAAATTGCAGTTGTTACATAACATCGAGATAATCAGTA
Organism: Polydrusus tereticollis; assembly: GCA_963920685.1. NCBI lineage: Eukaryota > Metazoa > Arthropoda > Insecta > Coleoptera > Curculionidae > Polydrusus > Polydrusus tereticollis. The sequence continues at coordinate 31,827,598 of OY987330.1, read as the reverse complement.
AGATAAGAAGAAGATTTTGGATAAAAATTACTGTCTAATCATCTGTCTTTTACTTTGACGGGTATTTGAACTCTGTGATTGACATTTTACTATTTAAGTCAAAGACGTAGTTAGAATGATGGCACATACTATTTAACTTGAGAAAGTTATGAACATTTGCAAAATTGGCGGTACTGTATAAGGGCTGCACAGTTGTAGAACCACCAAACTTTTAAACCAAGTAATCAGAACCACCAGTTAATACCGGTTAATAGATTATAAATGCCCGAAGTTTAACTATTATAAAAATAGGAAAAGGGGAAAGAAAGTCAAAATACTTTCTCTCCCCTTTTCCTATATTTCAACTCCACTTCGAGAATGGACTATTTCTTTAAATTATTATAAAAATAATAGCCAACGGTAAAGTGAGCCGAACATATACGGACGGGTTTGTTACAATATGCCGATTATATTGGGTTTAGTGCTGCAAATTATTTCAGTTTCGGCTCATATTCGGTATTCGTGTCATCGGGCTAATGTTTATATTTTTTCATGTCATTTGATCTACTTAACCTAAAAAAATGCCTTGTTTTGTTGTCCGTGTGTCTTGTTTGGGAGTGATCGTGAGGAAAAGGTATGGAGAAAGGCGGGGGTAAGGGATTTAGTGCATTTAAGTTACAAAATAAAAAAACATGAAGAAAGTAAGACTCAAATTAACAATCAGATGCAATCCGCATTATTACAATACACAGGCTCAACTGGATTCCGCACTTAAAAACATATCGAAAAAGTAACAAAAATAGATATATTTGATCAAACATTCCACTGCAATTTAAAAAAATGTAATAAAGTAATTAAAAGGTAAGCTTTTTTAATTCTATTTATTTGTTTATAGTTTATACTAATGTTTAGTTAGTGTAGCACCGTAGTATGAGGCAAGTGATGCCTTTCACTTGTTCTATACAAGGTAAGTATGTTATGACATACTCTCGGGAGCCTATAGTGGAGGTCAAAATAACCTAATTTGTAATAGAAAAATAAATTCTAAAGTGCCCCTTAACGGAAATTCAGAGCCCAAAGAGGTACCAACTTACTTTTTCGACTCTAACTTTTGAACGGACATGTATAATTTAATGAAATTCTAATATTTTATGTAGGTCACAGAGACTCATAAAACCATACTACAGTAGATGATTTACATCATAAAAAAAGTCAGAAACGGGCTTGCCACCGTAGTTGTTGGACCAAAATGTTGACATGTTATATTTTACAGAACTGAAAACTGATTTTTTTAAATACTCTGGTCACTCCTCTTTGAAAAAGGTACTCTACATTTGTTTTGATAGCTGTTTTCGAAGATTATACATTTTTTGTATTACACGTTTTACATGAATTTATTCTGATAAATTTCCTAATCGGAATGTGCCGCGTAAAGAAACTATTGAAATAGTTGACATTTTGAAAATCAGTTAAACGCAAGAGAGTTAAAAATGCGAAATATTTGCTTCTTCTGGTTTACTTCAGCAGATTTTCGAAATGGGCACCCTATACCTCTTTACATTTCCTCAGGCGACGGTTGTTTTCTCGTTGGCGGAACGCGTCCAAGGATTGGGTCTGACGGAAGGATAAGGGACAAATCTCTACACGAACTTATTTTAAGTTCTTCATTTAATCTGCTGTTCATAAAATAAAGAACGGTCCAATGAGATAATTCCCAATATTCCCCGGCCACATGTTAATTATGATTCTTTGTTGTTGATTTGTCTGTACTGTTGCATGGGGATTTTCTTCAAGCTAGATATGCAAATTATGGCAATTTATTTCATCGTCTCGAGTGAAACTGGCTTCGTCCGTGAACAAAACAATACTAGTAAAATTATGACTTTGCATAAATCGTTGCAAAAACCAATTTGCGTAGTTGACTCTTGCAGGATAATCAGCGAGAGACATGGCATGTACCTTTTGGACGTGATAAGGATGTAGCACTTCTTCTTGAAGGGTCTCATGAACAACCTACTTTGTCGCATGAACTTGGATCGACAATTTTCTTACACCACCAGAGGGATTTTCAGCAATCTTATTTAGAATATCCTCCTCTGACCGAGGGTTCCTTGCTCTTATTGGAGGCTCTTATTGGTCTGGACTGGAGCGCAATCATATTATTTATAAACTTTTTGGCGAAGTTCTTTAAATATTGTATATTTGTCCACCCAAACCTGGTTAGACCACCACCAAGTATTATTACAGTCAAAAAAGGGTTACTGATTTTACCGACTGTTCAACTCTTTCTTTAAGATATTTTTATCTGCAAACACTAGCTGCGTTCGGCAAATACATCTGCGATTGAATTGATTTTTGTCACGTGACCACAGACCAGTCGGAGAAATTTGTAATAAAAGAACGGTACCAAACAACTGATCTCTGTCAAAGTCAAAAATAAAAACTGCTTTGTTTTGATTCAAGAAATATAACCTATTTTTCCCCTTTTCTGCTAAAAATGAGTATTCCTACTGTTGTATTGGCCCTAATTAAAGGAGGCTATCAACTGTCCTATCCTCTTATGTTTGAAGACGATGATGAGGAAGACGTAAAGATTTTGGTAAATTTTCGTCTGTCACCAATATGGTAAACCGTTTTTGTTCTTCCGCATCATAAAGTTCTATTTCCTTCATTTTTTAAAGTTAACTTTCTTGCAAGGTCGTCGCCAAAGCAAATTTCAAGCCAAAACTAAGAACAAACTTCAAATCAAACTTAACCTCACTAACTCAGCTGGCTGAGATTTGAGATTAATCGCTTTCATCCTATCAAAAACTCCGAGCAAAAAGATCATCGTCAGAGCGCTCAGATTTTAATTGCCGAACGGTTGACATTTACTTCCCCGACATCCAGATGTCATAAACGAACGATTCAGATCAAATCTAAGCGGTCTGATGTATTTGCCGAACGCGGCTACTATTAGAAGTAGACTTTTAACGCTTGTTGTCAGTGTCTAAATTGTCAGTTTATGACACTAGTGTTAAAAGTGGATTACTTTTAACACAAGTGGGACAAGGGTATTTTTAACTTTAATCATAAACATTTATTGTACCAACAATGAGCAACCGGAAATATGAATTTCATCTGCAGTTCCACTGGCCAAAACATTTACAATGTTTTTCTCGGTTCGACCTCGGCGGCGTCTGCGATATACAGGGCGACAAATACTTCGAATTAGAATTGTGTTATCATCTTGTATGCTTATGGAGGGAATGGAAACAATAGTACTGGACAATTTTCTTCTTATTTTCCAATGAGTTTTCAATATATCCTTCTGCCACTATTAAGGACTTCCATCCACTGTGTCCTTTGATAGTTCTCAGGCTCACACCAGAGTCTGCCAGTAAAGTGATCGAAGACCGACGGAAACATTCACCAGTGTAAAGCTTGAAATCTGGGAGCTTCAAGAATTCTGCTAAGTATAACAGCAGGCATTTTGTCGAAACTATTAATACTAGCTGAAATTTTAGCATATTTGTAATTCACATATTTGATAAAAAATCGACGATGGCCGATATCTACTGGCCAAAAAGCTCTGGACTTTCTATACAAATTTAAATAAAATGGCTTAGCTACAGTATTCAGTTCACCACTAATGTAGAATCCAAGTCCTTGATGTTGCGTCCTGTACCTCTATACATTTCCTCGGCCGACACATCATTTGTGTTTTCGTTGTACTTTAAACATCATTCCAGAATTGTCTCGCATTTCGTTAAAATCGTGTGTTATTCTTTCTATCAGATCATCCCTGGTGTGAACTGGATTCGAATATAGTAGCCTCTTTAAATTTCCCTATAAGTAGAAATCCAATGGAGTAATGTCGGGCAACCTCGGTGGCCATAAAATTGGCCCACCTCGACCTATCCATCGACTACCAAAAGTATTTGATAAGTGCTAACGAAGTAAATTGCTAAAATGGGGTGGTGTACTGTCGTATATGTATCACATCTGATTTTTAATTGCTAAGGACACATACGCCGTATAAGTTCTGTTGCAAGAATTGCAACTACATAGCACCAGTCAATCTGCTGTTCATTCAATAAACAACACAATGAGATGATTCCCAATAATCCCCGCCAACATGTTACCAATGAACCCTTGTTGTTGATTTGTCTGTACTATTGCATGGGGATTTTCTTTATGGCAGATATGCATGTTATGGCAATTTATTTTTCGGTCTCGGATGAAACCAGCTTCGTCCGTGAACAAAACAATACCAATAAAATGGACTAAAATGTTCACCATTAATGTAGAATCCAAATCCTTGATGTTGTCGATTGTCAAGTGGCACAACTCTTCTCTGCGATAAACACCAAATACTCCTACTATAGTGGCTACTTTCTTCATGAGGTACCTACAAATCGTCTGATGAATGTATCAGCAACTGCTCAATTTGATCTCTCGTCAAAATCATAAAGTTTTTAGGTCGCTTTCAAAAGGCAACTAGCTTATAATATTTTCTAATATTTATATTGCATATTAATTTTAACATGACTTTATTCATTGGATAGTCAGCCCAAAGTTATAAAGACCTTCATACTTTACTTCCAAATATATATATATATAAATGTATATTGACAGCGAGTTTCTCCGTAACTAACAATAACACACATTGATTGCCATTTAATCAACAACAAAGAGATAGGGTGAGTCATTCGATTAGATAGTACCAAATCAAATTATTTTAATACTATCTAGTTCATTTGGTGTTTTTCCGCCTTATTGTCAGGAATTATGATATTTATATTGCAGCGCAGTGACAGTAAGTGAGCTCTTGCATTTTGATATAGCCCAATATTTGTACATGTATAACAACTGCATAAATAACAAAATTACCATTTATTGACAATAAGGAAGGAACTGAAAAAGACATTGCTCAATAATGTTAAACGAGACACAAAATAGAATTCACGAGTAGAATAATTCAAAAGAAAACTAAAAAAAAATTATTAACACAAAATCAACTGTATATTTACAGAAGTATGTCTATTTGTTGGATAGCTGTTGCAATAAAGCAAGTACTGCCGCTTTAAATAATCGAGAAATGCTGAAAAGTAATGAAGCAACACTATAAAAGTTTTAATTGTTAGATCAACTGAGACAATTGACCAGAGACCACTAAATATTTGCCATATCTCGAAAGGCTACAGATATTAAACATCACTACGCTGAAGGAATGACGAATGGGAGATATGATAGAGGTGTTCAAAATCCTATTTAGATATTATAGTCCTGTGATTGAGCTTCCCCTATTAAATTTCACCGCAGCCATGGAAGAGAATTAAGAGGACATTCAACACAAGAAAGGAGCTCCCACCTCTTAAGAAAAAATTTTATTGCAAATAGAACCGTCTACAGGTGGAACAAACTTCACGACAATACTGCTACTGCGCCGAACATCAATATATTCAAAAACAGACTAGACAGAGAAACGGAAACATTAAGAACCCAATTAATACACTACATGTGAGCTGTGATGGAACTACCAGGGCCCAGCAACTGTGATATTGACCAATAGATTAAAATAATATGTAAAGCAGTAAACTCATCAGTTCGATCCGCTTTTTACTGCTCCGATAATAATAATTATAATAGTAATAATAATAATTTTCTGATGACTCTCCAAAAAGTTTTAATATTTCTATAAGTGTATTACTTTTTCTTGATTTTAACGATAGGAATAGATGATTTGTTTCATAACGCTTAGAATGGTAGAAATATTGGAACCAATCGGTTCTGCTTTATTTGGAGAAGCATCTAGCAACGTTTGGCGTGATATATACTGCTTTCCCTTGCAGCTAATAACAATATAGGTACTTCGCTGTGATAAGGTTTGTTCAAAGAAGATTGTTAAGACATGAAATTTCTCAAATGATTTATGAAAGATCTACTAAACCGAATTTATATAATTGCAGTGTCCCGTTGCATCGCGAATGGAAATGTATAATGTACATACCCACCGGCATCAAACTCGCGATTTATTTGCAAAACGACGCAAAACCGTACAGATCTGCAATCGGAGTCATCGATCAAGGTTAAATTATTGCATAAGGTGAAATTGCACTCAACTCTGAAATTGTTTCAGTTGTTGGCGGTAATCGCTGGATAATTATGTCAATAATTCCACATAATAGGCTCACTTGAAATTTCCTTGTATGGTGAAAATTAAATACCTATATTATTTGATGCATTAAATCAATTTTACTTTTAATAGAGGTCATGGATTAAGGTCGTTTTACTATGACGTCTTCCGAGATATTGCGAACTAAGAGCTTCTCTAAATGTATAAAAAAATTAAACAGGACAATTAAAAGAAATATTTTTTATTTTAGCTTTTATTTTGGTCACACAAAATTTGATTAAGAAACATATTGGATAATAAAGGTTAGTTCAGGTTAGTTTAGTTGTTACAACGCTGAACTCCGTTAATATACCAAATATAACCATTTGGTTGAAAGATTTGACAACTTAAATGATTACTTAATCTTTCCTTAGGTTTGGTTCTTGTAAAACTCACTTTGTAGAACATTTATCGCGATGAAAAATTTTACCATGTCAGTACATTACTATTTTAACTAAAACAGAAATAGTTAAACTTGAGAAAGCTTCTTTGTTCCTTTGACTTTTAGAATTTGTTTCTATTTATATTGTTTTTTTAGTTTTTGTTTTGTCGACCTTGGTGGTCGACTGGGAGCGATTAGTACTAGTCCTGATACTGTAGATAAAATTATGAGATTAATAAAGGTATTTGAAAATCAAATCAGTCGCTCGGCAATCTAGAGGTCCCGGGTTCGAATCCGGACATGGACGTTTTTAAGTGTTTGTAAAAATATTATAATTGTAAATATAAATAAATAATAATATCAATAAAGTGACTGGTCGCATGACTGAAAAGCCCATAATTATTATAATTAATAATAAAAATTATACTAACCCCTACCAAACCAAAACTTTAATAGTTCAGAAAGTATTCTATTCTCTCAGCCTTCCTTCTGATTGTAGGCCAGTGCAGATATAAAATTTTATATGGTATGCCGGGAACAAAATCACATAAAGCTCCCTTCTTCGGGAATAATTTGTTTTTGCCGTCCTACTTATCATATAAAGGTGCAAACCCCTCCGGGGTGGGGTAACCCCCTCAGAATCCCCTCCCCCCCAATCTACATTTTTCTTTTAAATTATCTCCGTTATGTTTAATTTTTCGAAAAAAATTGAAGAAGGACAAAGAAATCTCATACAATTATACATAAGCTGACTATATTAAAAAAATAGTATTTTGAAACAGTAGTGTACCACAAAGGCTTAAAAAGTCAGATAATACTTTCAAAAGAATTAAACTTTATATGTTGGATATTATTAATTTTTTCTTCAATTTCTAATATTAAACTAACATTTTCAATCCCTTTCGGCCGAAATACGATTTATTTAGTGTCAATATGATCAGGAATAGTTGCTCTAAAAGAAGTAAATTGCTGTGCAGCTTAAGAAATAGGCGAAAGTATTGTAGGTACTTAATTTTACCGGAGGAAATTTTTATGACCTGCAACTAAAAAGAAATAGCAAAGTTAAAAATCCTTCATTTCTTAACAAAACAATAAAATTATACAACCAGTCATCCTAGCCGACTTTTAGATGTACAAACAAGTCCCAAGAAGATCTAAAGAAATGTTTTCAGCATAAATTGGCACCCTACCCACTAGCCATTTTGAAAATGGATTGCTACTAAAAAATTAGCATTACTTTGGTTTTTTTGACCAAAAAGGTGTCCCATTAGATTCGATTCCTGAAAACAGCGTTTTTGTTTTAGGCGGAGTTTATTAATTTATAAAATTATCTGGCACTCATCATCAACTTATGGTAACATTTGCAATAAACAGACCACCGAGCAGTTCCTGACCAGAAAACCCCCAGAATGTAACTAAATATCTGAGGTGAGATTCCATATGCGCATGGTAAACTGATATTGCAATGTTTGAACCAAGTTCATTAACTACCACTTTGACTGCAAAATATCCCGAAGCCAATTTCCCGATCAGTGCCCTGATATGATTCTCAAATTTAAGGCCACTATCAATGACAAGGCCCAGAAACTTAATACTAGGAAAATTCTTAAGGGGTGAGCTACCAGAGACCAATCCCTATATAGCACACTTAAATTAATTTCATTTGTATAGAGACAGCAAGTTCGAACCACACCATTCTTTGACCCTAACCAAATCTAAGGTAGTAGTATATTTTAACATAAGAGCATTGTTAGAGCGCCATAGTATTGTAGTATCGTCAGCGAAGAGTGTGAACTCTTCCCTCATGTCGATAGACAGCGAATCGTTAATATATAAAAGACAGGGAACTGGTCTCAGCACTGAACCCACATGAGTTTTAAAACAAACAGAACCTTTGCAAACTCTCTGACTTCTGCCCTCAGGATAGGATTCGAACCAGTAAAAATTTTCCCTGAAAGCAAAGCAAGTAAGTTTCCGCAGCAGCAATATCCCATGACTCACGCAGTCAAAGGCCTTTGACAAGTCACAAAACACTGCAGCGTCAACCTATTTATATGGCCGTACATACCCTCCAAAAGGCGAAATACAGCATCATTGCTATTTTTATTCTATTGGAATCTGAACTGATTAATATTAAGAAAACCGTTATTCTCAATAAATGATATTAAGCGTTTCTTAACCATCAATTATCGTTAAGAGGGTCGATAACAATGAGATGGGGCTGCACTTTCCCCAGCTGAATTTCTGTTTATTATTTCCGTTATAGGAAAAAAATAAAACGATTTTTTTACTGACACCTTATTTAAATACGTCAGTGGGTCAGTAGCAGAGTTTAAGTTACTTGTTGTTCATAGCATTGAATGGTAGTGTTCAGATATCATGACATCATAACATCATGATGATAACGCTTGTGCCGATGTGGCCAGGTTAGTTTAAGAATAAGTTGCACTGGATGAACTTAATCAATTGCCGCTATTTCTACTCTTTCCTGTATTGAACATGTCTGGGGTATGTTTGAAAAAACAGTAATCGGTAGCCAACCCCTTGGCGTTAGGTTTCTAACGCAAGTTCTTCTGGCTTTATGGGATAACTTGGACCAAAATGAGTTAAACTACTTGACTTTAAGTATGCTTCGACAGGTTCAAGTGGTTCTAACCAATAGAGGCGGACAAACTTCCTATTAAATATTTTTTTTTGACATATTACAAAAACAAATTGTTTAATTCTGATATTAAACATTATAAAGTTAAAGTATATTCGTAAAAATAATAAGAGAACCTCAGATAAATTACAATAGCCTTAAATTATTTCGACCAGTTAACTTTTGCCTACAAATTTTGGCATCATAAACTTTAAAATCTTTTATCCTTTTCTAACGTATCTACAAAATTCACACGGTGTAAAAATACGTACGCTTCAAAATCAGAAATAGCAATTTAACAACTTAATACAAACCAGCTAATAAAGAACGTTCAACAAAGTCGCTTTTTGTCGGGGTTTGTAACAGCCTCTGTCCAACAATAACCGTATAGAATAAGGCAGTTTTATTCACTTTCAAGGCCAACCATGTCCCCGATAAAATACGAGAAACTTTTTGTAAAAATTGCCCATTGTTTTAAAACAGTTGCCTGTTCAATAATATCCAGTTACCGTAGGTTAGGCATATCGGTTTTTTGACATCGTTTTGTTAGGAGCAGGCGATTTTATACAGTGTGGAGCAAGGCAACAGAATAAGATTACGCGCCCATAATACAAAATTTATACAATTATGTGAGTTTCATTTATCTGTCAAAATAGGTATTCAAACAATAAATTGTTGATTTTATTAGAAACATTTTAGACGTAACAATAATCCAATTGATTTCGTCTATTTGTAATCACGTGTGCAAGAGCAAGCAATGACAATACCATTTCACTGATAATAGGCCACGGATAGGGGAAAGTCGGCTAGTATCAAACGCCTTAACGAAATCTTGCATTACTGGACAAAAGATGCTTTTATTAATAAAGTTTGTTGATTTAACAATAATTTAACCCTATGCTACATACATATAAAATTAGCGAAAAAATAACTCATACACACAACACAAAAAAAACCTTAACATTGTTATCACTTTTGCCCTTGTCTGAGTCTGAATATGTCTCGTGGAGCGTTACACTTACAACAACAGATCCACTTTTCTTCAATACATTTATTGCAAATTGCACCATAAGTATTTCATTCTGTAGTTTCTTTAGTTATAACCGACGTTTTCTCTTTACTGCCTCTTGGTGCTGCTGTTTTATGGTTTGTTTTGTCGACGAAGTACTCATTTCCAAAATATCTGGCCTATATTTCTGTAAGCTGTCACTGACATTTCTGGTTGTTTAATCTTGCTGGAGTTTTTAGTCCGGCAGGACTTTGGGGATGCACAGATTCTAGTAGTTCTTGTAGATCCTTCAGGACCTTCGTCACTCGGATTCGTCGTTATCAGATGAGTGAAGATATTATGTACCATTTTGTCAATTTTCAAGGGGTAACTATTATTATATTCAAAGCCTGTTTTAGCTAGATCCATTTTACAATCGGTAATACTTATGAAACCGTTTGATCCCATATACCATTGTAGACATCCTTAAACGGCTTCAATTACGTCAGGTCTAAGGGCTGAATCTTATGTGATGGTGAGGCGGCAAGCTTAACGTGTGAACGTTGTTTTCACGAGCAAAGCGAATTACCTCTAATTCCTTATGGCTGCAATAAACATTAGGAGGGCAGGTTCCTCTGAGATAGGTGGGTACACTTTACAAAGTCTTTAACCCACTTTAGAAAGATTGTACCACTCATCCAGCCGGAATTGTGCGCAGCAAATATGGCATTCTTGGGTGCTCCAATTTTATGACGATCAATATTTTTTTTACTCGTGAAAGTCATTGACCATTTTGTTTTTCCCTTTTATTGATACAACTTTCTGACCACAAACATGGACTGTGGAGAGACCAGTTTCGTCAGCATTGCAGGTGCTTGAAGACCGGAAATTATGTTCTTGCATAAGTTCTTCCAATTTGTCAACAAATGTACTGACTTGAACTCGATTCAAGCCAACTGCTCTTTGCAAACTCGTGGACTTAGCACTCTGAGAAAGCTCTCGATGACGCTTAATAAATGTGTAATAAAAGTCTTTTCCATCCTTTTTTCTTGGTTAAATTCTATGTGAGATATTTAACAGCTCTGCCAAATCAAACGCGAGCTGTAAAAATTCCTTCTGATCATCAGGCGACTGTCCAATCCCCGCATGTGTTCCACAAGCTGCTCTTCATAATTTCGAGGAGACGTAGGGCGATATCGGCAAAGACATGAAATAAGTTATATTTTGCTGTCATTTCTTAGGTCACTTCATGTACTCGTATAGTTTTTTTGATAAACTTGAATATTGAAATGTATCGTACGTACGATAATGTATGTATCCAATAGTACCTCAAGTGTGCATCTTGCAAATAATCTGATCTAAATATCTATTATAAATCACAGATTCAATCGATATTCAGCTGCTCTCAGCACGTAGGGCTGGGCGATTATGAATTTTCACAATCGATTGTCGATTGTTAAAAATAATCGATTATTTCGATTAAATCGATTAATTGAAAAACAATCGGCTAATCGAAAAATAATCTATTAATCGAAACAATCACAATTGCACACTCTAAACCATGATAATTTAATTTTTTGTCAATTTTATTTCTTCGTTTTCTTTCAAAAATTCCAGTAAACATAGTACGGGGCACAAATTTTATTTTAAATAATGAATAATAATAATAAATAATAAACAATTTTTATTTACCATAACAGTATTACAATTAAGTAATTAAAAATATAATGCGGCAACAATATGGTAAATAAAGGTCTGTTGATAGGTAACAAGGTACCGATTCTTCCTCAACAGCCAGAAGCTTCTTAATACGTGTTAACACTAAACTATAAATAATATGATTGCCCAAAAGGAAAAAGAAAGAAAATCGAAAGCAGTCTTAAAAATACAAAAAAAGAAAAATATCAACAAAAAATTAATATCATGGCTCAGTGTACCCAAACTTCAAAAGCACACACATATAATATGTATATATACACATACAAAAAAAGCACAACACGAAGCACACAAATACAATGATACAATAATCAACAATTCCAGATCAATTGTGCTCAATGCTAAACGCTCTGCCTACCGAACAATACTTTTCTATAATTTCTTTTAAAGACACTGCACGATGCTACAAAATTTGGATCATCCATTATATCATTAAACGTTGCAATATTGTGTGACAAGGATCGTTTAAATAATTCTTTGTTATGTTTAGGTATAGTAAGAATATTCTTGTGTCTCAAGTTCAAATTATGGATGTCTGTTCGAAATGTAAGTCTGTTATAAAGGTATTCAGGCGTTTTAAATTTCAGTATTTTGTAAAAAAAAAAATTCTTGGTGCAACTTTCGTCGATAGAACATATTTAGCCAATTGATATCCTTCAGCTTATGTGATATTCTGTTAGGTCTGCGGATGCCAAATATTAAGCGTAAACAACTGTTTTGTACCATTTGCACCCTTGATCTATCTACACTGTCTAGACAAGGTCCATACACACGATCCCCATAATTAAAGTTAGACAGCACCAATGACTCACTTTTTGAAGAAGCGACGTTACATGCTCCTTAAATCGCAATTAATTGTCCAGCACTAAGCCAAGATTTTTACAATTATTTTTTATAGGCATGGGTTCCTTATCTATTTCCAGCTGAGGAATATTATTGGTCAAATATTCGTCAACAAATAGAACTGCCGCCGATTTACTAGCATTAATTTTTAAGGCAGGGTCTTTTGATACTTTTAAAATGCTATTCAAATCTACATTAATGTTATTTACAGCATCATTACTATTAGTGGGACTAAAGGAATAGTATAGTGTCCGATAGTACCCGCTGTCCGATGCTAGCCGACTATCCCCTAAAGTGTTTTTTTGCCGGTGCACCATTACTTCCACGTGACTAAAACCATATGAATCTAATTAAAATTATGAGGTTTAAAAAGTCAAAACAAAGTCAACATTTACGTGGTTAGCATTTAAAATGAATAACTTATAAATACTTATCGCCAACACGAAAGTACGATAAAGATAGCTCTGAAAAGGACAGTTTCTAGGATTGAATTGAATTTCAAGGTACAAAAACGTTTAAAAACAAATTAAAATTTACAGACCAAAATGACGACTTTACTTTGAATTCGAGGCGTATTGCGCAAACCCAGAGACACACTTTAATATTTTTATTCAATTATAAGGCTTTAGAAATAAAGATGGGAAGTTGCAAATCACGTTGTTTCTTGATTTTTGAGTCAAGATCCACCGTTCCGACTGTAGTTATCACTTATGTCATTATGAAATATCATGGAACAAATATTATGAGACATTTCTGTAACTGTTACAACTTAAAATATCATTCAATTTTCTTACCGAATATCCCTCGCGTATTGATAAATTACTAAAAATTTTATTGGAACTTCCTAAGGCACAAATTTCAATTACAAGCATTGTTTACCTCGATCCTTAAAAATGCATTCGCCAATAATGGTCGGACCTTTATGCTTCAAACTTTTTCCGCGACTACTACATATTTAAATTGGGCATTTAAAAAGGCAATAAAGATGATGGCAGAAATTTACGGCCCTAAACAAAACGAAATAATAAAGTTTTAGTATCTTTTAACGACTCAAAATATATACACTTTGTCGATATTTCGGCCTCTTCTTCGACACGTCGTGGTGTAGTTTTCGTCACTAAAAATTAATTCTACAACGTAGAGCAAATAAAGGCAACAGTGTAGCAGTTGAGTGCTGGAGGTCTATTCTTGGCTCTAGACTCAAACATATAATGAATTATAATAATAACTATGTACAACTTCCCCCATTTGCCTTTCTTGATATTGTTAATATTAAACAAATTACTGCTATTAAAAACATTTTAAAAGGGGATTGAATTGATTAACCTAATTTTCTCGTTTTCTATCTACTCACCGAGAAACAGAGATCTATTGAAATTACATCTCCCAATTTGTAACAATGAAAAAATAAAAAAAAAAATAAAAAAAACGAGATTTGCTTGTCGTAAAAGGGAATTTGTGGAATTTAATGTTTTAATGAAAATAGAGTGGAATTGAATGAAATAAGGTAGAATAAAATAGATTTAGATAGAATAGGATAGTATAAAATGAGATAAAATAGAATAACATGAAATAAATGCAAGGGAGAATAAATTAGAATAAAAGGCAGGAAAATTTTGATAAAGAAAAGGCAAAATAAAAAACTGATGAAAAAGGACCTTAAAAAAAAGAAAAATGAAAAAAAGGAACAAAGGAAAAATCAAAAGTTAAAAGTAAAAAAGCAAAGGGTAAAAATAAAAATTCCAAAGTTAAAAAGTAAAATCTGTATGTTATAAAAATTTCTGTGTTTTCTTGTTTCAATTTTGGAACTTATTAGATCATCAGACGTATATCGACAAACGAACTGATAACAAACTGGCTCCTGTAAACAGTATAGAAGGACTATCTGACATCGTCCAAGAGATGGAAAACAGGCGCCAATATATATAGTGTCCGATAGTACCCGCTGTCCGATGCTAGCCGACTATCCCCTAAAGTGTTTTTTGCCGGTGCACCATTACTTCCACGTGACTGAAACCATATGAATCTAATCAAAATTATGAGGTTTAAAAAGTCAAAACAAAGTCAACATTTTCGTGGATAGCATTTAAAATGAATAACTGATATCAAATAAGTATCCACAAATACTTAGCGCCAACACAAAAGTACGATAAAGATAGCTCTGAAAAGGACAGTTTCTAGGATTGAATTGAATTTCAAGGTACAAAACGTTTAAAAACAAATTAAAATTTACAGACCAAAATGACGACTTTACTTTGAATTCGAGGTGTATTGCGCAAACCCAGAGACAAAAAAAACTGATGAAAAAGGACTTTAAAAAAAAAGAAAAAGGAAAAAAGGAAAAATCAAAAGTTAAAAGTAAAAAAGCAAAGGGTAAAAATAAAAATTCCAAAGTTAAAAAGTAAAATCTGTATGTTATAAAAATTTCTGTGTCTAGTCTGACGTATCGACAAACGAACTGATAACAAACTGGCTCCTGTAAACAGTAGAGAAGGACTATCTGACATCGTCCAAGAGATGGAAAACAGGCGTCAATTCAAGCAAAGAAGAAACACGCACCCGACAATTTAGGCTGGATTTATAAACTGGAAAAGTTGGCGAGATTAAAGATTATTTAAGTTGGTGAAGTTCGATATTCCACAGTTCAGAAGATGGTATTTTAAAGTCAGTACCGAAGTTCGAAAAGTTGTTGTTTAATTAGTGGTTTTCTTCGAATTTTCCGGCACACAACACAAAACTAACCTTACAACAACAAGAAGAAAACCCAAAAAATGCAAGTGACGGAATGGCGACGTAAACAGCGAACCGCATGACTTTAAAACAGCGCCTTCATTTGTCCGAGCTCCGAACATAAAAATTGGTTATCTCAAACTATCCGGGGACTTTTCGAAACTTTCCACAAACTGAGTTTATAAATAGAACTGAGTGCCTTTTCCTTTAGTTTTAATTGAACTTTTATTTCCAAGGCCAACTGAACCTCAGCTTTGCAAACTTTTAGAGTCTATAAATCCAGCTTCGGCCGAAGAACTATTAAAACTTAAACGAGAATGTTCAATAAGCAAACAATGAACGGGAAAATGTTTAAGGTTTTTACCTGACGTAAAGAATCGAACGAAGATCCCAGCCATAGGATTTTTGACGATTGTTCTATTTTAGAATAGCCGGGTCGTCGACAAAAGTAGCAATAATCTTTATCTAACTACAGTAAATCACATACATAGAGAACAGAGCCTTGTGAAACTCACATCACAGCGCCGAATATCATCTTTACGACACCCCGTGCTCGTTATTTTTTAGTATCTTTCTTACATCCAACAAATTGCCATTGATAGACAATATGTTCGAGCAAAGCTGCTAGATTTCCGGTTAGTTCCATTAGGTTAATTCAAATAAAAATACAAACACCAACTTTCTATGTTAAGTTCATCCCATGTATAACACATATTATGTTGGATCTAAGGTTGACAAGTTCTAAAGTTTTAAAACTTTTTTCTATAAAACAAATCTAAAACTTTTATTTCTTTAATATATGCTAAGTAAAATTTTATGATGCCTGAATATTGTTTGGAAGACAAGAATTCAATTATATTGAAGTATTCTTGGTGTTAGACCCTGTCAAATGTTTAAGCGACGTGACGTCAAGGGAATTAGTTAAAAGAACTTTTCTTTCTTCTAAGATTTAATCCTTTCATCTACGAATAGCGCTATTCGTCGAATAATGTCTATAAAGAATGAGAATAAAGATATTCGGACGTGGAAGTACCAGGCCTACGCCTTTATTTTCTATTATATTAGCAACTCTATGAAGTTGGTCTATTGTAGAGCGCTTTTACCTTATTCGACGCTAGTGATTTCGGTTAGGTTCTTTCTCTCTAATATTCGGTCGCATTCTTTTGAGTATCTTTTTCGAATAATTTTGACATAATGGTAAAATTTTGGTCTATGTGGCTTTTTTGGTTTCCTAAACTTTCTGTTGCAAACAACATCCAACACCTTTTTTAGATTATTTCTATTTTTAGGTTGGCCTTACTGCAGAGTTGCCACCCCATTTTTATACACATAGAAAATGTCAAAGTAATTGTATTGGCCCGACTGGTTACGCGATATCTATCTCTCTCTCGTTCGCGAGAATATGTGAGTATGTGCTCCATATTATTATATTGTTTTTTACCAAGTTATTTTTTATAAATATTTAAAAACTAGCTCTACCGCACTACCTTGTCTAAGAGTAAACTTTTGCAGTAATGCAGCAATATCTTGCAAGATTGTAAAACAGATTGTCTCATATAATGAAATTGATGTTGCTTCCACTTAGCTCCTTGACGTGTTCTAATGCCTTAATTGGCTAATATTTATATACTGGGTTTTTCAAAAGTCCTGCATAAAATTGCTACCTAATGGCTTACTTCAAATATATTATAAATTATTTTGCTTCCTAGTATAAAACATGGAACGTTAAAGCCAAACCTGCCTTGTCGTCCGAGTGGAAATATTACATGCTGATTTTCCTGAGACCAAAACCTCGTATTGTGCCGATTAAATATACCAGCACTGGTAAAATGAGTCTCATTGGACCATAATATAACGGTTCTATCAAAATTATTTTCTCTGTTGATATTTTGTAAATACCAATTACAGAACTCTATACGGCGCTGTGCATCACCAGGATATAAGTTTTGTACTGGGTGGAATTTATATGGCTTAAATCTGTGTTTTTTTAAGGATTGTTGGAACTATCTTTATCTTTCTGTAATATTTTTAGCCATCTCCCTTCAACCCCTCAACCCCTAGCTATAACAACTTTTTTTTATGGGCAACCTAGGTCATAATATGGGGGCTCTCTGAAGAGGTCTTGAACAACTGAATTCTATGACTTTTGAACAACCTTGTATAATATTTTATATTTAAAATAATTATAGTATTTTATATTTTTAAGAAAAATCTTCTCTTACTGATCGTTGCAGTTTTCCAACTAGTTTTAATAAAAGCTCGTCGTGGATTACCCTGATACGGAAGTCATGTTAGGCATTTAGGAACATTATTTTTTGGCAAATTATCCATTTGCCAGAGGATAACATTCGAATTACAGCAATATAATTTGTTGTAATCTTAATCCGAGAATACACTCCCCAGAATGGACAAAATTACGACCGTCCTTGGGACTATTGTTACCCATTCAGATGTCACCACAACAGGCTACAGCAAAAAGTTGCTAAAATAAGGATGCCGTAAATGTTAAGAGAAACGAGAAACGAAAAACGCTACGGATTCCCGGGTTGCAAAAGAAGATGCCAAATAGGGAATCTCTGATTTAAAAAAGAAAACGTTGACGTGGGGTAAACAGTTTTATAAAAAAATAATTTCAACTTATTTGTATTTGAAGAGGAAACTCTGTGTATAGCAATATTAGATTTTTCTCTGGGTGAACACATTAAATAATTAGTTACATATTATATTTATAATTTGAAGGAAATTAAAAATAGGTTTATCGCTGGTTCTCAGGAAATTTATATATTTTAAGTTCTAATATAGCTACATGCACCGACTAGCTATAACTCTCGGGTTATGTATTACTCGAGCTAGTCCGAGATTTATTTTATTTTAATATGAAATAGTCGCAAAATTTAGTTTAGCGTAGTAGGAACATTTTGTTATCTGCACCCATACAATAAGGTACAGCATTGCAGGATTTATCCTATATGGCGCTCTGAGAGCGGTGCGTGTGTGCAGGAAATGATAGGTCGTTTCAGAGTGATGACGTTCTCCAAATGAGTACAGGTGGGCTGCAGTGGCTCGTCGTGTATATCTACTATGCACCGCTCTGGGTGGAATCAAGCGAGCAACCTCAGTTGAGCACTTGCTATAAAAATATTTGTAAAATAAAGTCGCCAACCTGTCTTCGATGGCTTTCTAGGTTGTTTGTCAGATCATGTAAATGTAAATATGTAATGTTGTCTGTAGTAGAAGATCCTAAGAATTCATTGCGGAAAAGGTCAACAACATTACCAAATGATGTAGGGAAAACTACGAGTTCAAAAATATGAAATGAAAACAAATTTCGGCCTTACAAACCAAAATTTATACGTACCTTGAAGCAAGGTGATTTTGAGCGACCCTTAGAATTTTGTTTTTTAATACAAGGAGAGTTAAAAGATAACCCTTTCATAACAAGAGATATAATTTTTACCTACGAAGCAACCTTAACCTCGAACGGGACTGTAAGTTCACAAAATTGTCGTTGGTGGAGTGACGTTAATCCAAATTTCACTATACAGACACGTGATCAGTACTCATTTAAAACAAATGTGTGGTGCGGAATTTACAAAAATAGAATAATAGGACCTTTTTTTTTTCGACAAAACTTAAATGGTGAACGTTATTTGCATTTTTTAAATAATTATTTGTTTAATTTTATTCATGGACTTCACATACCCGATAGACTACGGATATGGTACCAACAAGATGATGCACCATGCCACGGTACGAGGAATGTAAGACAATACTTAAATACCCTATTTAATGGAAAAGTTATCGATAGATATTCTGACCTTTTTTGGCCCGCTAGGTCTCCGGACTTGAGCCCCCTCGATTATTTCTTGTGGGGCTACTTAAAACAGAATGTATATACCTACAAAGGCCATTTCAAAATATTGACCATTTAGAGAGGGTAATTAGAGAGACAATTACAAATATAACTCCTGCCATTATTAGAAATGTTTTAAGAGAATTGTCTGCAAGAACGGCTAAATGTATTGAAATGGAGGGAGGATATGTCGAGGCAAATGTACAGTGAGGGAAAGTTAATGAATATTTTATTTAAATTCATATTTTAATGTTTATTATTATAACTGTATTTTTCCAAAATAAATTATCATGTTTCTATCAATTATTTAAATGCGCCATAAAATTACTACAAAACAGGGATAAAGAATCAAAGGTTACGTTTTGAATAAAAATAATTGATAAATGTTTATTAGCTTGAATTACATTTTAAATACAATTATTAATTATAAATCATTTCAAAAAATGATATTTTTTGAAATGTCAAATTTATTTTTAATAATAGTCTACTAAGAGTAGAAACAGATATAATTTTTAATGCCAATTAACATTTTTATATTCCATTTTGCTCTAAAATTAAAATTAAGGGTACTTTTCTCGTAGGTCAATTTTGATTTTTTTACATTTTGATCATCCTGTACACACTATCTCAAGTTTGAATAGTCTAATATTATTTTTTCAGTAAGCAGAACTTTTTATAAAGAATAACTTTTTTTCGTAAAATTAATATTAAAAAAGTTTCCATACAGAACTTAAGGCGGACACACTGTCTATAAAATTTTTAGTTTTTTTCAAAAGACCGTTAATGTATAGTAAGAGGAGGGTGGGCGACAATATAGAACTTTGAGGGACTCCAGCACTGATGTTAAATGGGTCTGAAAGAAATCCGTTCATCGCCACTCGCAGAGAACGGTATTTAAAACAGCTTGACAGCCATAAACAAAATTGAGCCGGCATTCCGTACACTCACACACAGCCCCCTTTAGAAGTAAAGGGGGCTGTGGCTCACACTTTAAATAGGTGCCCCCCATGCCATACTCGGGCAAAGGCCTTGGAAATGTCCAGTGCTACCGCCCGGGACTCCCCATAATGTTCTATTGCGTTATTCCAAACGTGAGTAACATAAGCGAGACGGTCTCTTGTTGATCTAGACTACAGGCACTTTAATAATTTTTCATTGATAGCCTTCTCCACGGGACTGGACGATAGTTGTTTGACAAGGTCTATTTAACTGCCTTGCCAACAAGAAGCAAATATTCCTTTTATGTAAAATAAGTTAAAAGGTCTACAAAATATCAGCGTATGTTTTAATTACGATGACTAGAATTTCATCAGGACCAGAAGCTTTTTTAGTGTCAAGACTCCTCATCTTGTTTAGATCTGTTACC
Organism: Polydrusus tereticollis; assembly: GCA_963920685.1. Lineage (NCBI taxonomy): Eukaryota > Metazoa > Arthropoda > Insecta > Coleoptera > Curculionidae > Polydrusus > Polydrusus tereticollis. Next base: position 31,806,943 of record OY987330.1, on the reverse strand, counting down.
TGGTTACAGATACCCGTCAGTTTTAAAGTTGCTAATTATTATTTTTTTAACTAAAATATGTGAATTCTGGCTCAGAATTAATATTGTTACCAAAGCGTAGACGGAAACACTCAAATTTATTCTTGGCAAAATCTTGGCATAATATCTCCTTTTTCCTGAATTTTGCCACACCGTCCATGGACGAAATTAACTCCGACATTCCACCTGGGAGATAATGCAAAAGAATTCAAGTCGTGTAAGTACATTATCTATCCCGTACCTATTTTCTCGGTAAAGCATATACCTGTTGCTGCAGGATTTTTCATCTCGAATCCGTTACCAGTAACCTCGATACATCTTATGAAAGAGCAACGATGTTGCCTCGTTTGCAATAGATTTATAGGAACCCCGTATCGCTCCATCACGTTTGAATTTGATGTAGTGCTATTATACAGAGTGAGTCACGATAGATGGAGCATAGACCGTTAATTGAATGACAGTAATAGATATGCAGAGCCCATGTATTTTTCTGTGGCCAGTATTCCTCTGGTGAAGTTTCTACCGGGCCAACACGAAAATACTCACTCTATTTGTTTGCGAAAAGCGGCATAGTCAAAACCGAATCCGACATCGGGCTAGTGGGGGATGTTGTGTTGAGGTAGTATTTTCAGTCGATTTATAGGAGAAGAACGTGCAGATTGCAAAGAAAACGAACTACAAGCTTTAGAATATTAATATGTGATATCAATGAATAAATATTAAGTACCTATATCGCATAAAAAAATTTAACGGTGTGAAATTATTGCTATTTCTTGGTATTTAAAAAGAAATTTATTTCTTTTATGTCGTATAAAAGGCGAAGGACATTATAATACATATTGCTTTATGATAATATCATTTGGAAATTAGATGTGTTAAAATTGCATTTATTTATGTACCGGGTGGCCAAATAAGAATAGTCACTGGCCCTATCTCAGAGACTATTAGTTCAGTTTCTACATTGTCCGTTATTGAACGGGGAAAGAGGGGATTTTGCGGATAGAATGGAATATAGGCTGTGCATTGCTTTTTAAGGGTGGAAGTAATATGGGGATGAAAAGATAAACGCTCATCTATGGTCGGTCAGTCCTAAGTATTTCAGTCGTTTTTGCGGTGTTATGTAGTTGTCTTTGACTTCAATCGGTACGAAAATTCGATTGTTTGTAAATTATTTAGTGAGTATCGTACATGTTGTTTTGTCTGTATTTATCACAATTTGTCTAAGTACGGGGTAAGTAAGTTGATGTGAGTTTGTATCTGTCTTTTGGCAGCTTTTGCGTAGTAGGACTGAGAATATATTAGTGCGTCGTCCGCGTACAGTGCCAGCTTTGTGAGGGGGTACCTCGGTATGTCCGCAGTGCGTGCGACCTGGCTTACTATAGGACTTAGTGACGTTACACAGCGATTTTCGCAAGTCGATATTCGTAAAAAAAAATACGAAATGACCCACTTTATAATATTAAATACCTAGTCGATTTGATTTATCTCTAGTATGCTATATGACGTCGCCTGATATAGAACTACATTCAACTGGTCCTTGCATTAAATTGTGACCTCATCAGGTGCTTTTATATTTATACCTACATGTTACCTAATCTTAGTAATACTGTTCCGAAAGTACGAAAAATAGTGTATAAACTTATTTCTATTTTGCTTATTAAAACTCTGGGTACGTACTAAATATTAAAGGTGACATTGCAAGTAAGGTATGAGAACGTGACTTTCTTTTTGACCTTTTCGACGAGTAAACGACACGAAGATGCATTAAATTGGCTTCAGTTAAATTTATTCAGGAAGCAAAAAAGAGTACTAAACGATGTGTCTAACAAAACCAGTCACCGTTGAACCTAATGATATGTTAAAACAACACTATAGCAATGAAAAACAATATTTTTCTCTGAAAAATCATAAACTTAATAGTTATTTCTATAAAGCCCGCTTTATTTGGTTGCAATTTAGATTTATTGACGCACTTAACTATAGAGTGTCCGGTAAATACATATCATACTCTCGGTAGGTCAAAATAACCCTAATTTGTCATAGAAAAACACCCTACAGTAAAGCCTGTCCAGAGATATAAGAAAGTTACACTTTGCCTTTGAATGGGATTATCCAAGGGTGGCCATAAACAAACAATGAATGAATGAGTAAATGCAGGTAATTTATGGTCCGTACTTAAAAATGTCTTAAAGTAAACTGCAAATCCGGAAGACGTAATTTCATTATTAAAGTAATAGTTTGATGACTTTAAACCGTTTTTACCCGATTCAAAAGAAGAGGGTTAATCCCATAAAACAAATTATGTTCTGAAGAACGTATATACAGGGTTGGGCAAATGTTCCGGAACGGCTTAATTACAAGCGAACGAAAAGTGATATCGAATCGGGGTTTTGGGCAATCTATAGGACAAAAATTTTACTATTTGACTGGTATACCATATGTCAGTAATGTCACCAACTGTCAAGTGTCGACGATATTTTTTTATTTTTTTAAATGGAACACCCTGTATATTATCAGATATTCTAGATCTTCAATAAATTACAAATATTTTTCATATAGCATACCATATGATTAAATTCAACTGTTTCGGAAATACGGGCAAATGAATCTAGAAAGCCCATATTACATTTTGTTTAAAAATCAAGCAACATATTTCTTTTATTATGACATTCCAAATAAAAGTCTTAGTTTCCATGACTCCCAAGTGTCACTCTGACACATTTCCTATTTAATTTTTATTTATTTGTATTAAGTGAGTTGTGCGAGTTTTTTATTTATCGACTAAACCTCTGATATAACTGATAAAACTATGGTTCAGCTAACTGAACAAGAACGGATTACTCTGCTTATGATGATAGGATATGGGGATAGACGGAGATCTTTTCAAGAAGCAACCGACCTTTTCAATCAAAGTTTTCCTGTTCGAGATCCCATTTCTAAATCAACTGCTAATAGAATATTCCATAACTTTGAGCATACGGGTACGGTAAAAAACTTGCCAAAAACAGGTCGTCCGAAAACTGCTACAAATGACGAGAAATCCCTGGATGTTTTGCTTGCCCTGCAAGAAGAACCACAGACGTCAGTTCCAAAGCTTGCTCTTGCACATGAAAACAGCGAAAAATCAATTAGAAGAATCCTCAAAAAAAATAAAATGTTTCCTTATAAAGTCAGCTTGCTTCAAGAACTATCAGAGGACGATCCTGATAGGCGTATGCAATTTTGTCAAGAAATAATATACTACATAGACCTACAACCTAACTTTGTAAGTCGTATTTTATTTTCTGACGAGGCTACATTCTGTCTTAATGGTTTCGTCAATAGGCACAACTGTCGATACTGGTCAGACCATAATCCCCATTGGATGATTGAGCACCGTACGCAACACCCCCAAAAATTAAATGTGTGGGCAGGTATAATTGGAAACCATATTATTGGGCCTTTCTTCCTTGATGGAAACTTGACATCTATTTACTACTTAGATCTGCTTCGAAATAGAATTATACCAAATTTGATTAATTTATATCATGATCAGGTTAACGATCAAATACTAGCGAATGACATTTGGTTTCAGCAAGATGGGGCGCCAGCTCATTTTGGTATACATGTCAGAAATTATTTAGATCAAACTTTTCCTGGAAGGTGGATAGGTAGGAGAGGGTCCATTGAATGGCCTCCTAGATCTCCAGATTTAACACCTCTAGATTTCTACCTCTGGGGTCATTTAAAGACTGTCGTATATCGTACACAACCTAAGACTTTGGAGGATCTTCAAAACAGAATTTTAGATGCTGTGCATGTTATTTCTCGTGAACATTTGCAAAACGTGCGTTCTGAATTTTCCGACAGGATTGGACACTGTCAGGTGGCTGAAGGACGACATTTTGAACATTTAATTAAATAACCATTATTTTATATTATTGTGTTTTAAAGTTATTACCTTGGTTTTGTTTAAATAAAATGTACTACATTCATTTGCCCGTATTTCCGAAACAGTTGAATTTAATCATATGGTATGCTATATGAAAAATATTTGTAATTTATTGAAGATCTAGAATATCTGATAATATACAGGGTGTTCCATTTAAAAAAATAAAAAAATATCGTCGACACTTGACAGTTGGTGACATTACTGACATATGGTATACCAGTCAAATAGTAAAATTTTTGTCCTATAGATTGCCCAAAACCCCGATTCGATATCACTTTTCGTTCGCTTGTAATTAAGCCGTTCCGGAACATTTGCCCAACCCTGTATATAGCAACTCTAGTTAGTTTTAAGCTTAGTTACTATTCTTACTTTGTGTGTTATACAGCGCTTGTTTCTTCGTGTGTAAGTCATGGAAAATAAGTGCGAGCCCAATTTATCTCAGAAGGTAACCCGTCGAAAAGCAGAAATCACTTTTCTGTGGAAATTAAGGAAGTTATAAACAATGTTCATTCAACTCTCGTTGAACGTGCGGTCAGCAAGCAAGCAGCGTTAGAAGAAACGGCCACATTAACAAAAATTCCAACATCAACTGTATAGAAAATTGCGAATAATCCCATTTTAGCGAGGAAAAAAAGAACCGATACTGCCATTTTCTCGAAGGTAGATTGAAGTGATCAAGATATAATACGGCGTAAAATTTACAAGTTATACGAGGAACAAAGCATGCCTACATTAGATAAATTAATTAAGAGGCTTGAAAAAGACGAAACCGGCATTAAATGTGGCAGAACAACGTTATGGCCAACACATGGGTATTAACAAAAGACAAGTTTTAATGGAATCCAGTAGAATTCGGGAATGGCGATCCGAATATTTACAAAAATTAGGATTTACAGAGATTAGCAAGGGCCAATTATTTACTTGGATGAAACCTGGTTCGACACATATGATACCCCGGAAAAGGGTTGGGTTGACTCAAGCGGCAAGTGTAAAACAAGTGCGCCATCAAAAAGAGGTAAACGAATTACGATTTTGCATGCTGGATCTAAAGACGGATGGATTCCAAATGAACTTTCTCTGTCTGCAAAAAAACATTAAAGATTCTTCTCTGGATTACTATGAGGACACCACTGTTGATTTATTTGAAGATTGGTTTAAAAATAAGCTTATTCCAAATATACCTCCGAATAGAGTAATTTTGATGGACAATGCAAGCTACCATAGTGGGAAGTTGACCAAGACTTCCTCCTTAAATGACACAAAAGCAACAATCCAAAACTACATGTCGAAAATCAAAAAATCAAAATATATGTTTAATGTCAATATACAATCAGTACTTACACACGTCAAAAAGAGAAATCAACATTATGTAAAAAAAAAAAAAAACAAAGAGTTTACACAATGACACTTAACAATAAAAGAAAAAACTTAACATTGTCACTTAACAAAATCACAATTTAAAAATTCATCAATGAATAAAAAGCTCTATGCAACAAAATTCCTTTAACTGTGTTTCTGAATTGAACTTCGGTTAGTACCCTTATGTTCCAGGTAAACAATTAAAAAATTTTATGCCCCAATACCTAGAGCCAGTTTGACACCTTTTCAATCGGCAATATGCCGGAACTAAGTTATTACTTCCCCTAGTTTCATGGCTGTGGACTTCACCGTGCACTCTGTAATTCCCAAGATTTTTTTTAATGTGCATCAGGCTGTCCATGATGTATTGGGACGGAAGAGTCAGAATCGCTAGGGTTACGAAGGTTTGCCTGCAATCCTCCCTAAATCCTAGTCCCGCCACAACCCGCACAGCCTTTCGCTGCAATCCAAAAACACGACCAGCCTGAGCCGCATGTCCCCAGATCAGCAGAGAATAGGACAAGGTGGAATGAAATAGAGCAAAATAGGCCGCCCTTAAAACCGTTCCAGAAACACACTCAGTCAGGCGTCGAAGCGCAAACAAGCCGCTTCCGAGCCCTTTCGCCACTTGATCTATGTGGATGTTCCATTTTAGTTCGGGATCTACAAGGACACCCAAGAATTTTACATGTGTCTCGTTTTCAGTCGCGTCCCCCAAATCTCGCAGCGAGAAGATTACTTTGTTCGTTTTGTCCTGGTTCAGAAGCAGCTTGTTTGCACCAAACCACTGAGCAGCGCTCAACTGTGCATCCCACAGCCCCCTCCCCGCTTCATCCAGGGAACCTGCCGAGACAGAGAGTGTAGTGTCATCCGCAAAGAGTGTGTAGTGTGCTTTTGTATTATCAAAAGGCAAGTCATTGATGTATATCAGAAAAAGAATAGGTCCCAGAACTGAACCCTGGGGTACCCCAATGTTAATTACACTCTCCGCAGACTCCGCCCCACCCGCCGCCACAACCTGAACCCTGTTTTCAAATAAGATTTCAAAAGTGAAATGCTGTTTGCTGTCAACTTATAGAATTTTAGTTTCTGCAAGAGAAGGTCATGGGTCACACAGTCGAACGCTTTGCTCAGGTCACAGAAAAGCACCGCGTTATACTTTAGTGCCTCAAAGGACTCCATTACTCGGTCAACCAGATCAAGTATTCCCAGAACTGTACTCCTTTCACTGCGAAAGCCAAATTGGCATTCTGCAAATGTATGATAATGACGTTTATTTTCAAGAAGATTACACCAAAAGGCAATTAATTGAGGTTTTACAAAGTTTAAAACTACAAAAGGAATACTTCTGTGATAATTATGCAAAAAATCTAGGGCATACAGTTTTAAGGCTTCCACCATACCATTGTATATTTAATCCCATCGAACATGTTTGGCACCAACTGAAATCTGCCATTCGTAGTAACAATATTTGCCCTACTATTATCTCCAGTGTACTTGAGCTTATAGAAACTGAAGTTTTTAACATCCCTTCACAAAGTTGGGCAAATTCTGTTACACATGTTAAAAAAGTGGAAAAATCCTATATCCATATAAACAATATAGCAAAAATAATAATTAGAACAGATGATGATAGCGATAGTGATATTGATATATTAAGTGAATAATTATTATAAGTACCGAATAATTTGTATATTTTTGGAATCATAAATATAATTTTTAATAATAAAATAATTTGTAATTTCACATTTAAACATAAATAAAATATTATTTAATGTCTTACTTATTTTTATTACAAACCATGATTCTAAGCAAAATATGGACCTGTTCGGCCATATTTCAATTGTACTGCTGGCCAGGGTCTTTCCTAATAGGGATCAGTTAGCCACTTCTTATATCTCTGAACAGACTTTACCCAAAAGTCTGGCTCCCTTTCTAAGAACCGAATTGCTTCAAAAATACATTAAAACAAAAATCAGAGATGAAACAAACATCGAAGAAGAACAAAAAAGTATAAAGAAATCAAGAAAACTCGAAGATGAATTCGAAAAGAAACAACGATAATGAACAGAAGTAAAAGCTCTTTCGAGTTGACTTATTCGCCAGGTCTCTCAACTTTTGACGATATATAATCGATAACAATTTGTAAGATAAAGTTATCGCGCCAACAACTTTATACGGGTGTCCGGACATACGTCACATGTAGAAATATCTATAAGATAACAATCGAATGAATATCTTAGTTCTTGCATCAAACTGTCAATAAAAAAAGATTTCGTTACTCGAAATAGGGTTAATTGTCAATTTATTTAAGGTTATCTATTCTAATTTTGAGTCCCATATTGCCTGAACGTTTATAGAAAAATATTCTTTTCTATTTCGAAATAATTTTGCATTTTCTCCCCTTGGTGACTGTATAGCTACGCGCATGGGTGCTATCAATGCATCCAATTAGATTCGGGAATCTTCTTATATTATAGAATCCAGCCTTCACATCCTTTATTTCATTTTCATTTTTGGGCATCTTCACAAATTGGGAGCGAATCTCTCGAGAATCTTTTGTACCACCCAACATCGTGTTTTTTGTGAATATAATTTTCATCACCAATTAAAATTTGAAAAGAGCCTATAAAAAAAATTCCACATAATACTAACTAACAGTTACAACCGTGCTTTATAATGTCGCAAGAATTTTACTCTTTTAGCACTGATAATGAATTATTTTTACGCACCTTTACACTTTACCTGCTTAAACGAAATGTGTCTCGAAATTCTTTAACATTATATTTTAAATATTAATCTGCTTTTTCACGATAAATTCTTGATCCTTCAATATACATACCTAACTATATTCATATTCTCCATCTGATGATTCTGATGAATTAGAATATTCCATTTTATTTCTCGGGAAAACTGTAGGTATTGTTTTAAAATTACAAAAAAAACAAATTTCCATCAACACAAAAGAGTTTGGTTAAAAGCAAAAGTCAAAATCAATGACGCTTGCGGCATACCTGCTATGTGTAACTTTGACTATATGTCAGTTTGACATTTTTTGTATGCGGCTCATGTTTTTAGATTATTTTGTCTTCCGGTTTATGTTTTAATTCGCGTTCATGCATGTAATTCTTACAAAAAATTATTTTGCGATTATCACTTCACTTCTAATCAGCACCTATGGATTCCAAAAATAAGTCAAAGAACCTGCCAGTAATGCTTCCAGCTGTACCAAATGAACTGGTGGGAACACATGATGATGACATGTTTGGTGAACTCGTTATACCAATGGATGATCTATTAGGGCAAAAAAAAGAAAAAGGGACTACAGGGGTAATTATTAACATCTAACATTTGATCATAGAACGTAACGGCAGAAAAATTGACAATAATTACTTAAATACAGGGTGTTATGGAAATGACTTATTATTTTTTAACCCGTAAATATATAGGTCGAGACGAATTGGGGAAAAATTGCTATAAATGGCGCTCGAAGCTAGAAATTCGAGAAAAATGCCTTCAAAAATTTAGGTCCAAAACACCTACGCGCCAATGACCCAAACAGCTGATTTGGGTAATTGTTTACTTTAGTGAAAATGTTGAATTTTTCGCTAAAATTTCGTATATAGGCTAATTAAGGGTAGCTGATCACAATTTTCCTTTTGCGTTTAGGCGGCAAATGCACTGGTTTTGAGAAAAAAAATGTTAAAGTTTTTCTAACTCACCGGTATGTTATTTTGCATGTAATCCTAAAATGTTGCTATTTTCAATAAAATATTACTTGTCGGAGTCATAGTATACACTTCTGAGTTGAAATAAACGAAATATGCCACAAGGAAACTCTGAAAAACGGGATAACTTGTAAGCGAACAGAAAGCTCTACGTTATCTGGAAAAAGACGGGAGACAGCTCACTGACAGCTGGCCAAAAAAGCAGAAGCAAACTGCACGACCCATGTTGTCAGATTGTTAGTGTATTATAAATTGCCTATACTTTGCAATTCATTTTTATTAATTGAATGAATCCTATTGGCTCGAGCTAGCATATCATTCTCCTGGATGGAAGCCATTAATAATTACAAGAAAAAGAAGAACAATCTGGCAACGTGAGTGCAATGAATCTGAAAAGAGACGTTTCTACTTTGTCGGCGTATTAACAACGAATTTAATTAAATTTGTGCCTTTTCCATTGTTTTTTTGCTAAAATGTTGTTCTTATTTTATGAACAGATAGTTTGGTGAAAGTTTTATCACATATTTTGAAGGGAAAACCATAAAATCTAGGAAATTGAAAGGAAAGTGAAACGCGACACCCAAAGAATACCCTAACCTGTAAGTGAAAAACTTTAACATTTTTTTTTCTCAAAACCAGTGCATTTGCCGTAAAAACGCAAAAGGAAAATTGTGATCAGCTACCCTCAATTAGTCTATATACGAAATTTTAGCACAAAATTCAACATTAATTGCACTAAACTAAACAATTACCATTCCAGCAGTTTGTCTTGTCAAAAACACATGTGTTCAGGGGCATTGAACTATCATGGAAGGCGCACATAGTCCGGTTTTAAGGTATTTTACAAAATTCAAAATACCTCAGGAGTGGCCCCTTAAAATATAATAAGTCATTTCCATAACACCCTGTATATCAATATCTACGTGGAAAACAACGACAAAATGAAACTTGATCATAATAAATAAAACAGAAGTTAAACAGAACAATGCCAGAAATGTACTTTGGCCTATAAGAACGACATTAGAAATAAAAATAAAAGAAACGAACATTGAAATTAACACTAATGATATACCTATCAAGTACAGGGTTATCCAACCAAGACTAGACAAGGCGATTTTTTGACTTTTCCTGTACTTTTATAAAAAAACTGAAATAGCCATCTTAAGTCATTTTCTCCCGCGAATTCGAATATCTTCAGCAAAAAACAATTGAACATCAAACAAAAGTACTAGGGGTCACTTTGATATTTTTTTAAATGGGATGCCGTATTTTTAATGAGCTTATCCGATTTCTCATATAAATTTTGATTTAAAAATTAAAAAAAAAAAAAAAAAAAAAAAAAAAAAAATTTAAAACTGAAGAAAAAAGGCGTTTTTGAATTAAAAATCCAACATTTTAGATCAAAATTTATATGAGAAATCGGATAAGCTCATTAAAAATACGGCATCCCATTTAAAAAAATATCAAAGTGACCCCTATAGTACTTTTGTTTGATGTTCAATTGTTTTTTGCTGAAGATATTCGAATTCGCGGGAGAAAATGACTTAAGATGGCTATTTCAGTTTTTTTATAAAAGTACAGGAAAAGTCAAAAAATCGCCTTGTCCAGTCTTGGTTGGATAACCCTGTACAAATTCAATTAATGGGAAACTTTCATTTATTTTTTTATAACAGGAATATGTTCAGTCACATCAAAAAATAACATATTATTATGTAAAACGTCTTAAAATCACTCCTTAATTTTCTATAAATAATTGAAGTTCGCGCGCTTATCCTAATACTGAAAGCGAGGTGTGACGCGAAAACGAGCGTGACGTCATATAGTGTGTTTAGCAGCGAACGATAAACTGCTGCACCTTAACAGTCTTGACTAGTGTTGTGCGCATTTGAATTAAAAATAATCGAAAATCCGATTATGCAGATAATCGGCGTCATCCGATTATTTTATTGGAGCATCTGAATGAAAAATAACCTGATGAAAAATCAATTCAGTAAAGCCTGCGCATGTGCGCTTCTAAAATACGATGCAGGAACGAGAATAACCGAGTGTAAATTCTTAATACGACACCGACACAACAAGTTTCAAGGAGCAGCAGTCAGCAGTCGTCAGTGGCGGCTCCTCAGAATAGGCCTCTGAGGCCGCGCCTCACCCTCAATCTCTCAATCTCCTCTCAAAAAATACAAATATGTTTTGTTTTATAAATTTTTAAATATAAATTCCATATGAAAAATAATTTTCATACTGCTTTACCGAGCGCCGCGCTATAAGCGACTATTTTATTCTGTAAACTTTGGCGACGTCGACGGCCGAGAGGCTAAATGATTTCAGCTTCACTGCTCCGAGTGTTCGTACCTATTTTCTTCTTCACCTATTCCTTCCACCGAATTTTTAAGTTGGTTGAGCTTGATTTTCCAATGATTTGTCCAGTCAGTTACTATGGTATTTTAATCTAATTTTGATATTACTCTGCTATACAGGTAACAATCGCTTTTGCCATAGAAGACGAAGCGGAAGATCAAGAAATAGAGGAAGATCAAAATCAAGAGATTTATAAAGGAGAGGCCGTAGATGAAGATCCAGCTTTGTTGGTTGACGATGATACCCTCAAGGAAGATTTTTTCGAAGTTGAGAAACACGAGGAAGAACCAACGTATGGAGAAATTGAAGGAATATCAGAAATTACTGAGGACGATAGTGACTCACTTCACTACACTCAAGCCCAGCGGCTATCACAGCATGTTCAAAAGTTTGCTATGTTAGGTGCAGCGATAGAGAGGCACTGAAAAATAAACTCTGGTTGGAAGTCTTGTGAACTGATCACGACAGATTTCTTCCATGTTTTATTTTTCAGTGGAGAATCCAAAGCAGTATTTTTGTCAAGGATCGATTTACAGTGACCGGCAAAAAGTTCGCAACATATAGGAAAAAAATTTATTAGCGGAATATCGAAAAATCTTTTCTGGGGGATTGGATGTGCATGTCCCATAACCTTAAAATCGATTTTGGCATACGTCACGTGACCACTGGTATTATTTTATTGAGTCAAATAAACAACAATTTGAGTCAAAAAACTATATTAGTAATAAGTACTAAATAATTTTATTAATACTAATACCACCAAAATTAACTTAAATTAAAAAATTTCGCTCCATACATAATATTGTTCGAGATACCATTTCTTTTGAAACATTTCTGAACATTTCAGGAGTTATTAGGTCTACACAGTTTCTAATAATTTGTTCCAAGTATTCAACATTTCTAAAGGGCCGCTTTTTGTAAACCTGGTTTTTTAAGTACCCCCACAAAAAAAAATCTCAGAGTGAAAGGTCGGGGGATCTGGCGGGCCAGGGATTTTCTGCGAATCGGCCTATCCACTGATTGCCAAACTCCTTATTTAACCAGTTCCTTACTTCAATAGTGAAGTGAACACTAGCGCCATCTTGCTGAAAATACAGATGCCTTCTTTGTATTAATGGAAGAATATCTAGGAAGCCTGACAGTTCATTCGGTAATAATAATAATTACCTAGCAGCATTTAAATTACCACGTAGAAAGGGTAGCACAATTTTCGTATCTAAAACTCCGCACCACACATTTACTTTAAAACTATACTGATCTTTACACTAAATAACAAATCCTGGGTTTTCAGCGGCCCTGTACCTACAATTTTGCGGACTCACTGTGCCGTTAGAAGTAAAAGTAGCTTCATCTGAAAATAAAATTGTCCTTCACCTCCGAAATATGACTAACTGCCACTTGCGGTGTTTCTGAAACTGTAAGTAGTACATTCAAAGCATTTTCATCATTAGTCACCGTTTTCTCGTGAGGTACTTTGTACTGATTTTCTACACTACCAGTCTTCTTAAATTTCTTCAACAATCTCGTAACTGTAGAGTAATGCAAAGTTTTATCAGGGTGCCTTTCACAGAATATTGCTACTGCCTCTCGAGCACTCTTGTAATTATCCCCACAAATTAAAATCAGTTCTATTTTTTCTGCGAGGGATAGTGATGGGGGCATTTTAAATACAAAACTTAATATTTAAGTAGAAAGAGTTAATAAAATACTTCACAAAGCGAAAATACAGAAATACCATAAAGTTGTCAAAATAATAATACATTTATGTAGAACAAAATGGCAGATTCCTATAAGCAGTGTCTTCTTTTAATTTTAACGCCTAGATTGTCAATCTTTTGTTTTGTACATGTATAAATTGTTGTTTATTTGACTCAATAAAAAAATTTTAATTTTATTAATTTTTAGATTTTTTTTAAGTTTATCTGCGAAATTCAAAATTCTGTTTTACGATTATAAAAAAAATTTGTTTTGGGTTAATGAATTTAAGGATTTCTTAACATTACAGATAATTTCGATATAGAAAATATCGATAAGGTTATTAGAAATAGACTATTGCAACAGCTGGCATCCAAGTGTAAACGAATTTTTTTAATTATTGCTCCAAATTATCAGAAAAACAAAAGAATATTTCTAGTTGTGTTTAACAGAAGTTAGTTTTACTTTAATGAAGCTATTAGAAAGGAAAAATATGGAAATTTTTAATTCGGCAAAAAATATTTATAAAATATTTGATTTTGTTTTTTTAAGTAAATATCCCAAACATTGTATGTAAGGTTCTAATGGAATTCTAAATACTTTTTATTCTTGGAATTTTTTCGATATCTCATCAACTAATCTGATTTCTGATGATTTCATATTCGTCTCTTCAACTTTTCCGCCATACCAGTGGTCACGTGACGTATGCCAAAATCGATTTTAAGGTTATTGGACATGAACATCCGATCCCCCAGAAAAGATTTTTCGATATTCCGCTAATAAAATAGTTTCCCATATGTTGCGAACTCTTTGCCGGTCACTGTATATGATTGTTAGGGCACCCATCTTTATGTAGTTTTTTTTTCAGTTTTTGAATTTCTGTGTTCTCACCCTTCAAAAGTATTTGTTTGGCTACAGGAATAATATCCTGTGAACAGAATTTATGTAAAATAGAAATAAGGGCTGCCGCCAACATCCGAAAGTATGATGCCTAAAAAAATGATCTTAGCTAATTTTATCACGCTTTCCGTTGTTTTGTTTCTTAACAATTCGGGTCTAAAGCAGATCTGAAATTACAACATTCTGAGTGTTACACTGGTCATTCTCTACGGCGCAGCTCGGGAACACATCTAGCAGAAAATGGAGGAGACCTACCAAGCCTAAAAAGACACGGTGGATGGAAGTCGGCGATAGTAGCTGAAGGATATATTGAGGAATCGATAGCGGACAAGAAGAGAATAGCCAAACTAGCACATAAACCCATCTTATCCAATGAAAATTTAAGTATACCCTCCACTTCTTTCGCACGTCAAGATGGTCTGGCAGAAGACTTACAGACTGATGACTTAGTACCAAGTGTTAATGAACGTTCACAAATTATCGAAAATATTCATAATACTGAAGTAAATTTACCTATAATAAATAATGGTAACTCTATTAATAGTGGAAATGAAGCAGTGCACACGAGTTGTAATAACTGTACAATCAACTATTATTTTAAATGATTTTCATAGTTGTTGATAATTTTCATTATCTTAGAACATTTTCTAGAGTTTATTTTTCATGTTCACTTCGTTTAATCAATAAAGTTTTAGTCAATTTCTTTAAGAACATAAAAAATCTTCATTATTAACCTAGGTAAATAATGAATTATCATTATTTACCTAGGTTAATAATAGGGGTTTTCTCATGTTAGTAGTAGAAAAATTATTATTTCAATAAATCCTATTTTTTAAAATAGTCTATGATTCTTAAATTACGGGGTTTCTTGTAGAGAAAAGATTATCAGCCAGAAAAAGTAGAGCAGATGACGATGAAATAAGCGTGGATGAAAATGGTAAACCCCGTCAGTCAGAATCCAGCAGAGCAAGTGTGAAGGTATCAATCAAACTATCTGCTGACATGACGGTAAATAAATAATTTTCGATTACAAATCCTTTAGGCAAGAATCTCGAATAAAATTATTTTATATGCAAAGTATAGTCCGCCTTACAAGTCTGTGGCTACGACGGCTGAGGAGACAGGGGGGTGAAAGGCATAAAAACGCCAGGTTTAACTCTAGCGGAATAGGCGTGTGGTGCCTTGTTTCATATAAACATTTTATAAGTTAATAAACTGAATTTGCTTCCTTTCATTTTAATAATTAAACCACACCATTGTCGACTCTCAGTGGCAATAGGTAAAAAAAAAACGCAGTGGAACACACATTTTATAGGCATTATTTTATTCATGTGTCCACAACAATTATTTCATTGACTAGAAGCGGCCGCCGGAAAATGCGTGGGCGGGAAAAAAATTCATACGCGGTCTAACATCATAAAACTGGGGTATTTTTATTTAAAATTTATTGGTGAACGTAGCAAAGCCGGTACATGAGTCTTTTTTTTTAGTCGCATACCTTCTATAGCCACAGAACCGTAAGGAGGACTATAAGTAGACACGTATTTTTTCTTTTGGTAAAACTAAAAAAGTTTCGATTTCTCGAAGGAAAAAATTTTCTAAAAAAATAATTTTTTGTTAATTTGTTTTTAAGTTGGGAAGTTTCGGTTAACGAAATTTTTGAAAGAAACAAGTAGCCATTTTGCCAAATGATTAACAAAGTTTACGATGGGACAAGTAGTAATACTTATTCCTATTTAAATTTTATTTGCCAAAAAATGTTGTATGTTTCATATAAATAAGTTGTTAATACAAAATGGTATTTTCACAAAAACAAAGTAAGAATATCAAAATTAGTCTGTAACAAATGTGTTTAACTGGTTGTAGGAAGTTCCCAGGTGACCATTTTATATAGTGTCACCAAGGTGACTAAACATATGAAATTCTAAGAGAAAAAGTTCATATGAACGTTTTTAATATACAGGGTGTTACAGATTTTTACAAAAACATTTTTAAATAAGAAAATAAACAATATTGACTCATTTTATTTAGAAGAATCTAATCATTAGGAAGTTGAAAATATAATTGATGGTTTGTTTAAAATTAAAAAAATCTCCTGATGTCGATGGTATAACCACAGAAATCTTAAAATCTATTAAAACTACTATTTCTAGGCCACTAACTTTTCTTATAAATAAAATTTTTAAAACAAGTACCTATATATTCAGAAGCTTTCAAAATTGGTGTAATTAAACCTATTTTTAAAAATGGAGATTCAGGTAAAATTAGTAATTATAGGCCTATAACATTAATATCTTCATTAGCTAAAGTTTTTGAAAAAATTTTAAAAATACGAATTGACAATTATTTAGAAAATAAATTTTTTATTTCTAAAAAACAATTTGGGTTTCAAAAAAATAAATCGACGCAAGATGCCATTTCCTATCTAACAGAACAAATATATAATACTAGATTAGATAATAAAACATCTTGTATTTGTATTTTTCTGGATTTAGCAAAAGCCTTTGATACGGTTAGTCATAATTTACTATTAAAAAAATTTGAAAATATTGGATTTAGAGGAAAGCAATTAGAATTAATTAAAAACTGTCTTAGATATAGACCAACAACAACAATGTCATAATAGATAAAGAATAAAGCTATTCAAAAGTATTTAAATATGGTGTTCCTCAAGGGACAATCTTAGGACAATTATTTTTTAATATTTATATGATTTTGATGATACTGCTATTTTTCATAGCGATACAAATTGGGACAATTTAAATAAGAAAATTAAAAAAGATTTTAAAGTTATAAAAAATTGGTTTGATAACAATTTATTAACAATTAATTTTAATAAAACAAATTATCTTCCTTATACTTTAAACCTAAATAATGTACCACATAATATGAATAGCATCAAAATTAGCGATGACATTCAAATTTTAAAAGTTAATCATGTAAAATATTTAGGAATAATTTTTGACAGTAAATTAAATTGGAATTTTTAAGTAGAATATATGATTAAAAAATTAAGAAGTATATTACCAATTTTTAAAAGCATTAAAAAATTTCTGGACATAAAACATCTAGAAATATTATATTATGCATTAGTCAAAACTCATTTAAATTACGGAATTTTAGGTTGGGGAGGAATAAACGGAACTTTGGTTAAAAAATTAGAAGTATTACAAAAAGAAGTTTTGAAAATTATATTTAATAAGGACTATATTTATCCTTCAAAAGAATTATATTCAGAAACAAAAACGTAGGACAAAAAAGTTTTAAATATGTATGCTTAATTTAAATGATTATTTACCAACAAAAAATATCAAAAAAATTATTTCATTAAAAAAATATAAAATTAAAATGAAAACGTTAATATTGGAAAGAGACGCTTTAATAATATTTTTGGAAATGCTATAACTAATTAATACTATTTAATATTATCGTGAATCAATTATATAATTAATCTTTTTCAGAAATTTAATAATTTATCATCAAGAAAGTAGCGTTTATTGAGTAGTTAACTTTTTATAGAAGTATTCTTAAGTATTCATAATTTTAAATACTTTTAAATAAATAAGATTTGCCCCTAACAAGCACGTGTTCTGGGGAATTTATTAATAAGTTTATTGAAAAATAACATATTAACATGTTTATTATATTCTAACTATTTGGAATAAACTTATTATTATTATTATTATACCACCGATTTTTAAAATCATTAAACCATTTTTGGATATAATACATCTAAAAATATTGTATTATGCATTAGTTAAAACTCATTTAAATTACGGAATTAGGTCAGGAAGGAACAAATAGAAATTTTATTTGAAACTTAGAAGCATTACTGAAAATATTTTTGAAAATTATATTTAATAAGGACTACATTTTTATCCTTCAAAAAAATTGTATTCAGAAACAAAAACGATTAATGCGAGACGAATTGACATTTATAATATACTAATATTATAAATTTAAAAATAAAAACCTTATAAAGTTTAATAGCCATAATAATACACGTTATAAATTGATATAATACCCATAAAACTAGAAAGTCCGTAGGACAAAAACTTTTAAAATATTTATGTTTTTATGTAAATTATTATTTACCAACAAATATTAAAAAAATTATTTAATTAAAAAGCATAAAACATAAACAAGCCCTTGAGCCCAGAACACTACTGTTGAACCAGCACAACCTTCAGTGATTGTTTGCTTACTTTCGATATTTATATACAGGGTGTCCGGAAACGACGATGAAAGATTTTAAGGTATGATTCTACATAAAAAGATATGAAAAAAAGTTCATATTAACATAGGTCCGGAAATGCTTCCAGAGGGAGCTACAGGCCCTTGAAGATGGTGTCATAAAAGTGGTTTTTATTTAATTTATTAGGATCTACTTACAATACAGGAATTAACTTATACGTATAAGTTAGAGTGATTGGAGGTCACTTTTTGAAAATATCAGGTGACCCATATTGCAATCAGTGGCGTGGGAACAAAGGGGTGGTTAGTTATTTAGGGTCATATTTTTTTTCGCCGAGTGTATTTTCGCTATCTTTTAAATAAATTATGATTCTTTGAACATTTTTACGTAAAAAATGTTCCCTTGGTATAAAGTCGTATAGTCGACCGTTTTCGAGATAAACGGACTTTAATGCTCAGATTTTTTTTTTGAATAATAATTTTATTAATAAAAATACCAACAAATCAATAACAAAATAATAAACAACGCTGTCCCTAAATTTTTAAATCCTTTTCAATGTTATTATAAATTTTATAATAAGCGTTGAAAATGATTTCCGTTCATTTCAATGCATCCTCGAACTCGTTTTCTCATAGATCTTCTAACTTTTCTAAAAATACCAGGTTTATTTCTTATAACTTAACAACAAGCAAACACCCGCTGCTCTAATTCTTCAACGCTGCGAACTAGTACTTCGTATACTAAGGATTTTAGGTAACCCCATAAAAAATAATGTAATGGATTTAGATCTGAAGAACGAGGTGGCCAAGCTACAGGGCCCCCTCGTCCTCCTATCCATCGCTCAGGATAAACTTCATTTAAATGTGCCCTCACAATAAGACTGAAATGTGGTGGAGCCCCGTCTTGCATGAAGTACATATCTGTCCTTAGAGCATAAGGCACATCATCAAGCAGGTCTTGTAGTACATTTCGTAGAAACTCTAAGTATGATTCACCGTTTAATCTATTTGGTAAAATGTAGGGCCCTATTAAATAGTCCCCAAATATTCCCGCCCAGACATTTATGGAAAATTTTTCTTGGTGCCTTGATTCAAAAATCGCATGTGGGTTTTTGATGCCCATACGTGGTTATTATGAAAATTAATAATTCCGTCTCTAGTAAATCCGACCTCATCAGTGAAAAATATTTTACTTATCATGTCGGGATCTCGGTGCCATTTTTGTCTAAGCCATCGACAGAATTGCATCCTGGGTTCAAAATCTTCGGGTTTTAGAGCCTGAACTCTTTGAATGTGGTATGGGTAGAGACACTGTTCATGCAAAATTTCTAATTTTCATCTTGTCGTTTTAGATAGGCAATTAAGTTAGAAGAATTTTTAAGATTTACATTGTGTTTAATATTTAATTTAGATTTTATCATACAATTTGTGCCTATACTGTTTCTTGTAATATTATTGCTTGAAAAGGAAAACGACTTTACGCGTACTACAAATTACTATCAATAAGCTAGGATGGCATTCTTCTTTAATTATAATAACAATAATAGGTTACTTGAAATATTTATAATCTAATACACATGTTAATGTGCAATAATAATATTCAATAAACTTATTTATAAATACCCCGAAGACGTGCTTGTGTGGTGCAAATATTATTTATTTAAAAGTATTTAAAATTATAAATATTTAAGAACATACTTTATAAAAAGGTGCATGTACCGGGTGTCCAAATAAGAAAGGACGCCGGCTATATCTCAGGAACCATTAGTCCCAGAGCTTTCAGGTAAAGATGCAAAAATAGGCCATAAAAAATTGCTGGAAATTATTTTTAAGTTTAGTAGTCGTCCGCTAGGGGTCGCAACGAACACTCGAAAACATAATTCTGTGCTTATCTCCAAAAATACATACTAAAGGTATCCTAAAAACACAATATTTGAAATCTTGATGAGATTATACAAAAATTTAGTTTGGGACTTTTGATATTACTCTTCAAATAAGGGGTGGGGGAAGGTTCAAACATGCTATTAACAAATGTCATACAACTTTTTTGTTTTCTGACCAATTTCAATGATTTTGGCATCACTTAAAAGATTTCCTGTTTAATCAAATTGATAGTAAAAATAACAAAATTAAATCATTTTGTCGCCGCTAGGGGGCGCTATTTCAGGAAGTCGACAATTTTCCCATTTTCCTACTAAATTTCAAATATAATGAGGTATTTTTTTACATCTAGATGGAAAGAGGATAAAAATATAAGGAATTTAGTGAAAACCGCAAGTCGATATATTAATCCTATCCCAAGATACACAAGATATTTTGGGAAAAAACTTTTTGCCTTGCGTTTTGGGTAAGTAGGCCTGAAAATGCAAAAATTAAACAAAATATCTGTAGTTGTCACTAAGGCTTATTAATCCGACGCCATTCTTTGTCGTTGTTGTGGTATTGCAATTAAGCTTAAAACAATGAGAATTCCCAATGAAATAATATTTAATATGCTAGCTGTTTATTGTGAATGCTACCAGAACTCAACAATAGCATCAAGAATATACGCGATGAGGTATCCTGGACAGAGACCATAATAACAGAACCTTTACAAGATTGGCCAGACGGCTACGAGAAAATGGCAATATTAATTTACCTATCAACCGAAAGCAAGGAAATGGACGCACTGAAGAAAACCTAGTGAATATTTTGGCATATGTTGGGATATATCCTCATATGGGAATTCGTCAAATGTCACTGGATTTGGACATTACTAGATCAACCGTGCATAACATCTTAAGAGACCACAGGTTTGTGCAAAAATTGAATATTTTGTTGAGAAAAATTTTTTGTGTAATAAAACTTTATTATTATTTTAGGATGCATCCATATCACATTGTTCTCCATCAAGAATTAAAGAACACAGACTTTGATAACCGTCTGAACTACTGTCAGTGGTTTATTAACATGATGGAAGAAGATCCCCAATTTCCCTCAAACATTTTGTGGACGGACGAGGCAACCAGTGTTGGTAATGTTAACCTACACAACATGCATTATTGGGCACCAACAAATTTTCACTGGATGTAAGAGGTTCAATACCAAGGACGGTGGTCTGTTAACGTCTGGTGCGGGATAATAGAGGGAATAATTATTGGACCATTTATATTTGACGAGCCCCTCAATGGAAATACCTATTTACATTTATTACAAAACAACTTACCTGTGTTGTTGCTCCAAAACATTCCCCTCCTTATTCGTGCTACGATGTTTTTCCAGCACGACGGATATCCTGCGCATTATTCCCTAAACGTGCGACAGAATTTGGATATGATCTTCCCGGATAGGTGGATTGGTCGGGGCAGCTTATTTCCTTGGCCACCACGATCCCCTGACTTAACTTGTTTGGATTTTTATTTATGGGGCAGACTAAAGGACATCGTATATCAATCAAGGCCCACTATAAGGGAAGATATGATCGTAAGGATCAGAAATGCCTTTAGAAGCATATCCATTGCCGAAGTGAAAGCCGCTGCTAATGTAACGGAACGAAAAGTGCGAGATTGTATTAAATGTGATGGTGGACATTTTGAACATCTTGAAAGACATTAGCTGATTTATTTATTGTTTACATATTTTATTTTAGTCCCAAATTTTGTGTGTTTAATTTTGTTTTTATGTTAAATTTGGTACTGTCATTTTCTCGTAGCCGTTTGGCCAATCTTGTAAAGGTTCTGTTATTATATCGTCTCTGTCCAGGATACCTCATCGCGTATATTCTTGATGCTATTGTTGAGTTCTCGTAGCATTCAAAATAAACGGCTAGCATATTAAATACAGATATGCCCAAAATAAACAGTACTGAAACTAAGTTGGCGGTGTTTTTATGCGTGCGCTGTCACACTCAAGTTAGCTAGTATAGACCTGTCAAGTAAACCTCAAAGAAGTAATTAGTAGGGCCTAATTGTTAAAAATGGTGTTAAGTACAGAGGAGAAAGTGTTTCTGGTAGAGCATTATTTTCGCTCATACGGAATGGGCCGACATAATGGTGCAAGTTTGCTATACGTGTCTGATCAATTCACACAACGGTTTAATAAACGTTCTCCAAGTAATGCTGTAATTTTGAAGGTTATTGAAAAGTTCAGAAATACGGGTAGTGTATTGTGCCAACGAAAAGGAAACTCGGGGCGTCCCAGGACAGTTAACAACAACAATAACCATGAACGTGTTTTTGAGCAAATCTTACAAAATCCGAAAGCCAGCCAGGCAAGGACAGCGTTACAACTTGATTTAAAAAGAACTTCCTTTCAAAGAATCCTGAAGGAGCTGGGTGCATTTTCGTATGTGATTCAGGTACATCAACAACTACATCCTCGGGATTATCGCAGTAGAGTGGAATATTGCGCCAGAATTCTCGCGTTACAGTATGAAAATCCTGAATTTTTGAAAAATGTTTGGTTTTCAGACGAAGCACACTTTCACTTGTCAGGCTATGTGAATTGTCGCACAAATCGATTTCTGGGCTTTGCCAGACCCGATGAGGTTCAAGAGGTTCCTTTACATAGTGCAAAAGTGAGTGTCTGGTGTGCTGTGTCCGGACACGGAATCATTGGTCCGTACTTCATCGAAGAGAATGGTAGGCAAGTCACACTTAATCAACAGAGGTACAGACACATTTTAACACGATTTATCCTTGATCTGTCAATTCTGTCGTGCACGTAACTTGGCATTTCGAAACCAATTTTTTCAGCAGGACGGGGCAACTTGCCATACTGCTGCCGCAATTCGTCAATTTCTTCAAGAACATTTTCCAAGCAAATTCATTTCACGATTTACTGACTTCCCTTATCCTTCACATTCTCCAGACCTCACACCTCCAGACGCATACATTTGGGGCATGGCTAAAAATGCCGTTTTCAAACGGGCACCACAAACCATCGATGAATTAAAGGATGCCGTTAGAGTCTTCTTCGCAGCTCTGAGACAACCCTTATTCAATAACATGACCAGAAACTTAGAACATCGTTATGAAGTCTGTCTTGAACGAGGAGGTGCACACTTAGAACATATAATAAAGTGTCAATAATATGTATTTTTTAAATATATAATACGATTACAAGTTCAGTACTGTTTTTTTCGGGCAATACTGTATTATTTCATTGGGAATTCTCATTGTTTTAAGCTTAGTTGCAATACCACAACAACGACAAAGAATGGCATCGGGGATAAATAAGCCTTAGTGACAACTACAGATGTTTTGTTTAATTTTTGCATTTCCAGGCCTACTTACCCAAAACGCAAGGCAAAAAGTTTTTTCCCAAAATATTCTTGTATATCTTGTATATCTTGGGATACGATTAAGATATCGACTTGCATTCATATTCTTCAGACGTCAAACTCGCTGGCTTTTCAGGTATTGCGTTATATGGGTTTGCAACCCAAGAATTGTAATTAATTTTGTCATGAAATTCTTCTGGAAAATATTCCTGATAATTTTTGTGTAAAGTTATAAGATGAATATGGAACTCGTTCATAAGATCATTCGGTAGCTCAAAATCAAATTCTTCTTTAAGTTCTTTTAACAACGGAAAGCTGTCCAAATTTTGTTTATTCAAGGACTCTGCCCAAAAGACCAATTTTCTTTTAAAAGCCTTTACTCTGTCGTTAACATCAAAAACCGAAATTGACTTTCCTTGAAGTGACGTGCTTAAATCATTAGCTTTAGAAAAAATATCCGCCAGATATGCCAACTTTGATAACCATTGCTCTTCGCTAAATCTCCCTTTTAATGCGAAGTCACTTTCCATCAAAAAACTCCTTACTTCGGCTCTTAATTCAAATAGCCGAGTTAAAATTTTGCCTCGTGAGAGCCATCTTACTTCTGTATGAAGCAGTAAAGTCGTATGTAGACTACCCATATCGTCACACAATATTTTAAACAACCTGGAATTTAGGGGGCGAGATTTGATATAGTTAATTATTTTTACACATTCATCCAAAACTTCTTTTAAGGAAGGTGACATTTCTTTGACAGCTAATGCATGACGATGAAGAACACAATGACTATTATTGTAGTTACTATTTTTTTCTTTAATTCTTGCTACAACACCACTTGTTTTTCCAGTCATAGCCTTTGCGCCATCTGTGCATACATCAATGCAATTCTTCCAAGGTATATCATGTGCAACAAAAAATTCGTCAAGCAATTTAAAAATCTCAGCCCCAGTAGTAGTAGTTGGTAGTGGCTTGCAAAAGAGCAAATCTTCTTGAAAAGAGTTGCAAAATTGGTAGCGAACAAAAACTATCAATACTGCCAATCCAGCCACATCTGTCGATTCACCAAGCTGTAGCGAAAAGGAACTATCTTTTATTCGAGAAATTAAAGTGTTTTTTACGTCATCAGCCATTTCTACAATGCGCCTAGAAATATTATTATTTGATAGTGGAACTGTAGTAACTAGTTTCACATCCTTTTCATCCATCATAGTCTCAACTATATCTTTGACGCAAGGCTTGATTAAAGTTTCAGCAATAATATGAGACTTGCCCGCTTTAGCGATTCGGTAACTAACTAAGTAGGATGCTTTTAACGACTTTTCGTTGAGTGTCTGTGCGTGAAAAGTTATACTTTTTTCTGTATTTTTTAATTCACATTTGCATTAGTAAGGGGCTTGATGTAATATCAAGGAAAATATAATAATAATATATTTTAACATGTAGGTATTATTTGATTACGATATTTCTCAGATTAAAACCGCGGAGCACTTGAAAACGTACCGCGGAGCACCTAGTGCTCCGCGGAGCACAGTTTGGGAACCGCTGGCCTAGACAATTCCATGGCTTGTTCTATTAGAATTATTTGTTAATAAATTATTATCAAACCAATTTTTAATTATTTTAAAATCTTTTTTAGTTTTCTTATTTAAATTGTCCCAATTTGTATCGCTAAAAAGAGATAGCAGTATCATCTGCAAAACTATAAATTTTCCCATCGCAATTTATACTAAATAATAAATACGGTGGTTTGGTTACATTGGTTACACCTTTTCATTTGGCTTGTAGGAGTTAAATGAAAAATATTGTTACTAGTAACAAAATAGGCTTCTTGTACCTATGGAATTGCGGTCTTAAATGTGTATGCCATTATTATACGCTTAAAGAAAATCTTGCTTTTTTAGCAATCGTTATTTTTAGATAAATCGAAAGAATAAATGCGTTACTACTTATTTTCCAGTAAAGATAACGCATGTGATCGGAAATAATATTTTTTGCCTTGACAATTTGAATTGAGAATCTTCATATAAGAATAATAAATTTAAGAGCAGTAATATGTTTCTCATTTGACCTTTCCGTAAATATCTCCTCTAAGCTGAATACATCGGAGTTCTATTTTGAACACCCCGAATATTTTTGTATTTATTTAAACTCAATTTAATTTCAAGAAGCAAGCACAAGACGTAGCAGAAGGGGTCAAGTCACAAGAAGAAGACGTAGAGCAAACAAAAACAATAAATTTACAAACATTAACAATATCACAGCCGCGCTTATCAGAAATATCAAGGTAAGTTGCATCAGTCGTACGGAGTTCATTAGAAGAGAGATTTAAAAAAATTAGATCTATAAGTTTTTAAGGATTTTTAAAACTATAGTCCTGCAACTCAGCAGAACACAAACCCCTATCATAGCAGAACACTTTAATGTTCATTTAAATGAAAAAGACAACAGAGCTCTAAAACGGGACAGTTTTTTAAATCTGTTAAACTTATATAGTTTAATACTCGTGATGGTTGATGATAAATGAATTCACAAATATTGCTTGTACTACAAAACCAATGGATCTCACTCTTGCGTCAGACCACAAACTTATTCTCCTACAAGCCGATTACTCTTCCAGAAATTTCTAGACCAGAATATGTTGTAGGCCAATAACATCTTATGCTTAAAGTTATTAATTTTGTTAATGATGATAATTTGGATATTAACTTAAAATTCAGAATGCTAATTAAGGTATTAACAAATTCCATTAATAACTCTTTTCCAGAAAAATCAAAACAAATAAAAAAAAATAATCCTAATTCAAAAGTAAACTGGTTCAACTTAAGAGAAATGCGTAACAGACTTATACCGGGTGTTGCATCGTCGAGCGGGACATAGGAAATCCCATGTAATTTTAAATGGGGTCAATTATTGGCTTCCCTAATTATTTTAGAGAAAAATTCTATTTAGGTTTATTAAAGAGCACTAAAACCCACATTCAAAAGAATAACTTTAGATATTTTTGATGAGCCCGTTTACGGGTTATCGCCGATTTCTTTTTAACTATTTCTCCTTTTTATGGTCCCGTATTTGCGGGCACCAGTCAAGGTAAAAGATGACTGTCAAATAAAGTTGTCATTTTGAAATGTGTGCTTTATTGTTATAAAAACTCGTACATCGAAAATATTAGCCATGAATTACACTTCTGAAGAAAAAATATTGATGATTAGATGGTATTATCAAGGAAATAGTAGTAGTAGTATCAAAATGTATCAGACATGTTTGCTGCTCTGTATCCGAATAGACCGATACCTGCAAAATCTACAGTCGAAAGGACTATCAAGAAATTTGAGACAAAAGGCACTGTAATAAATAACTGCAGATGTGAAGAAAGGCAGGAACAAAGAAGAGATGCAAGAAATGATAGGGACTTGCAAGTTTTATTGTACGTGGAAGAAAATGATGGGAAGATAAGCACAAGGAAACTTGAGGATGACATAGGATTAGATCACACCACAGCGTTACGAGCTTTGAAACGACATAAATATTATTCATACAAATATGAAAAGCACCAAGAGCTAAGAGATAGGGACGAAATACGATGACAGGAGTTTTGTTTTGGTATGATGGAAAGAGCAAACATGGATAGGGAATTTTTAAAAAACATTTGTTTCACTGACGAATGCACATTTACCTTAAACAATGAACCCAATGTTCAAAATTATCGATATTGGAGCAAAGAAAACCAACACAGGTTTGTGGAAACAAGGACGCAATATCCACAAAAAGTTAATGTATGGGCTGGGATTTTCGGAGAAAATATTATCGGGCCATTATTTCTTACACGAAATTTAAATGCAGAATATTTTTTGGAACTACTTGAAGATCATATTTTACCTACTTTACATGATGCCGCCAGGGAAAATCAGGAAGTTTGGTACCAAATGGATGGCTGCCCGGCACATAGTACCCTGGCTGTCCGGGAATATTTAAACCGTGCTTTTAATGGAAATGTTATTGGCTTAAATCATACAGTAAATTGGCCAGCCAGGTCTCCTGATTTATCGCCAAATGATTTCTTTCTCTGGGGCCATTTAAAAAACAGGATATACAAAGATAAAAAATACCCAAATCTCGACGAGTTAAAAAATGCTATTTCTGCCGAATGCAATAGAATTTCAGTTTACCAACTAGCGAATGTAAGAAGAGAATTTTATGATCGCCTCGGTTATTGTCTAGCAGTCAATGGAGGAATATTTGAACATCTTCTTAAATCCTAAAGTTCTAACAATTTAATAGTACCTACCTATTAATTAGTAAAATATTGAAACATGTAAAATGTCATAATTAACCTTGCGTAATTGGATACTTTATTTTAGTTTTATTCAGATTAATTTGTACTCATAAATACACCTTTAATATTTTCGATGTACGAGTTTTTATAACAATAAAGCACACATTTCAAAATCACAACTTTATTTGACAGTCATCTTTTACCTTGACTGGTGCCCGCAAATACGGGGCCATAAAAAGGAGAAATAGTTAAAAAGAAATCGGCGATAACCCGTAAACGGGCTCATCAAAAATATCTAAAGTTATTCTTTTGAATGTGGGTTTTAGTGCTCTTTAATAAACCTAAATAGAATTTTTCTCTAAAATAATTAGGGAAGCCAATAATTGACCCCATTTAAAATTACATGGGATTTCCTATGTCCCGCTCGACGATGCAACACCCGGTATAGGAATATAATATACCTATATACCTATACAGGGTGTTACTTAATGATGTGGCGTAATTTCAAGGGAGTTTTCCCGAATCAAACTCAAATAGAAGAGTTCATATAAACATGTGTCCTGAAGAGTCTGGTTTTCAAGATACAGGGTGTCAAAGTTCTAAAAAAAATTGGTTTTTTATTAATATCTAAATGATCCTTTTACCGATTTTGTTGAAATCTGGCAGGGTTATTCATTGTAATAAGACGCTAAGTTGGCACTAACTAAAAGAAAATTATAAGTTCCAGTGGCGTCTCGGGGGGCAGTGTCACGAATAATATTGACAAAAAAAATGTACGCTACTGAGTTTTTTTTTAAATTTTAAATTTCTTCCAGATTGGGCATCTACAAATACTTTTTTGTGTCTTAATATCTTTTCGTATATTACTTCCTTTTCGAGGAAAAAAATAAAAACGACTTCATTGCATGTCGGAAAATTGTTAAAACAAAATAAATAAAAATGAAAAACCTGGTAGCTCCGGACACATGTTCATAATAATATGAGCTTTCTCTCTTAGAATACCATAAGGAATCACCTTCTTAAGTAACGTATCGTACTTCTGAAACACCGTGTATAACAATAATAGAATATAAGAAAAATCCATCAGCCTCGCAAAAATTAAAGCAAATGACGAATTCATAAAAAAGTCTCGCAACCCTCAACAAGCTATGTGGAATCTGATTAAAAGTGAAAGTAAAAATAGTACCCCTGACTTTGATTTAAAACTAAATGCAAAAAATTTCAATAACCACTTTTGTTGAAGTTCTTAACAGGCTTTTGAAAATTACCTAAAATCCATACTATTGGAAAACATCCCTCCCTTCAATTGTCAGCCAGTAAGCTTTTATTTATTTATTTATTTAGTACACTACCCAGACAGTAACTTCCAATTACAGGGTAGCAACATACAAAAAACACAAATAACATTATTTAAATAATACAAAATGAAATTCTAACCAAACTAAACCTAAACTAATCTATACTAGCCTAACTAAGCAGTAGGTGATAACATACATTGACTTATAAGTAAAAAATATACAGTCCATTAACCAACAGTTAAATAAACTTTTTTCATTTGTTGTACAGTACAGAAAAATATGTCAATATGGTGCTTATATTTTTCATAATCATTGCACATGACATAGAGCGGTGAATACAATAATAAATTTGTTCGAGGAACAGGTAAATAAAAAAAGGAATGATTATTGCGAGCCCGCAGGGATGGCACTCGAAACCTAACTCTAGGCAATATTTCTGGACAGTCCAATTTACCGTTTAACATCTTATACAAGAACAAAACTGCAGCAAATTCTCTACGTTTCACTAAACTGGATATGTTAAATCTGCTTAGCATAACATCATTCGGAAAGCCAATCACAGGATAGGTACCATCCGCCTTAAACCAAAGGTATTTAACAAAACGTCTCTGGATTCTTTCAATCGCGTTAGAATGAACTTCATAAGCAGGGTACCAAATAAGTGACCCATATTCCAGCTTACATCGCACGAATGCATTAAACAATACAATCAGAGTATTCATGTTAACAAAATCCTTAGAGTTTCGCAAGATAAAGCCCAAATTTCTGTAAGAGCTTAAAATTAGCTCATTGATGTGATTGACAAAAGATAACTTTGCATCAAAAGTAATACCCAGATCTTTAAATTGAGAACACCTTAACAAAACAGTCCGATTTATACTGTATTCAAAGTAAGTTGGGTTAGTTCTACGAGTAAATGATAAGGCAAAACATTTGTTTATATTAAGGTGTAAGTTGTTTGAATCGCACCATCGACCCAAAGAGACAATATCTTCTTGAAGGAAAATGCAATCACTGAGCGAGTCAACTTTACAAAATATTTTTAAGTCATCAGCATAAAGAAGTGAATGTGATTTAATATTATCTATGATGTCATTTATAAAAATATTAAAAAACAAGGGACCAAGGACTGAACCCTGTGGCACCCCAGAGGTGGCATGAATGAAGACAGACTCGAAACCACGATACTTTACCGACAATTGCCTGTCAATTAGATATGAATTTAAAAAAATTATAAAATTATTACTTAGCCCGCAATCAAACAACTTTCTGAGCAGAATACCATGGTCGAGCCTGTCAAACGCTTTAGAAAAATCTGTGTAAATGACATCAACTTGACTTCCGCGATCTAGACTCTCAGAGACAAACTGAGTTAACGTGGTCAAATTCGTAATAGTGGAGCGCCCTGGAAAAAACCATGTTGTTCAGGAATAATTTTTAATTTGACATGACTAAAGATAACTTCATGCAATACAGTCTCAAAAACTTTAGAAAAATTGTTTAATATTACTACAGGTCTGTAATTTTCAACCATACATTTATCTCCCTTTTTAAATACGGGACATATTCTGGATTTTTTCAAGCTTTTTGGAAAGGATAAGGACTTTAAAGACAAATTAAAAAGATCAGTAAGTGGCTTCGCAAAAACCGCCGCACAGTCCCTAATGAAGAAAGCTGGAATACCATCAGGACCCGCCGTAGATTTTGGTTTCAACTTTTTTAGTGCCCGCGTCACATCTTCCTCCACCACTTCCGAAATAACTAGTGTAGGCGAATTATTTAAACCGTTATGATCACCTATTCGAAACGTCGATGAGTCCGTATAAGCCGAACGAAAGAACTCCGCAAATGCGTTAACGATAACTTGGGGGCTATTTAGATTCACGTTATTAAAATTCATATTATTTGGAATACTGGTAGAATTCTTTTTACCATGTAAAAAAGACCAAAATTTATTAGGATTGTGAGAAAAATCGAGTTCAGCTTCCTTTACATACTTTTTATAAGCCACATCAATATCAACTTTAACTTTCCTGCGCAAACTTTTAAACTCGACAAAATCATTTAAATTTCTGGATCGTCTATACTTATTCCAAAACTTACTTTTTTTTCTTAATATTACGAATTATTGAAGCGTTATACCACTGAGGATACTTACTATTTTTTGGTCGTGTAATAGGTACATTATTTGCAATGATAGTGTTTAAAACTGAATAAAACCTATCGCAAGCATCATCAACAGAGCTTGAAGTACGCACAAAAGAGAAATCAGCATTCAGCATATCATTATATAAAGATGGAAAATTCGCCCTTCTAAAATTAAATTTTGGCACATTATTAACCTGAAACTTGTCATTCTGCCGATTAATTGAAAGTGATATTTCTAAAGCAGGATGATGGCTGTCCAAAGAAATCAACGCATTTTCCGCTCGATTGACACATATTAAACCCCTACTAAACACCAAATCAAGTAAACGGTCATGTTCGTTACGTGCAAAATTATACTGTGCCAAACACATGAATTCACAAAAGTTTAATAAAACATCAATGTAATTATCGCGATAAGACTTATCATGTAAAAAATTTACGTATTTGGGGAGATTAAAATCTCCTAAAATGATTAACTCATCATTATTAGTGAAATAATTAGAATTTAGCATTTCTTCACCAAGCCTATCGTAGACTTGAGGACCCAGATTGGGAGGAATATACATAAGGATAATACAAATTGCATGTTGCGCTATAGATAATCTAATGCCAACCACATCAACTCTTGGATCCGAAAAAGAAAAATCAATAGGGACAGCACTATAAGCTTTATTTAATGCCAACAGTACTGATGTTGATATGGCTACATCAGAGATGAAGAAATAGTAACAGCAAAGATCCAGACGAGATTAACACAAAAACCATTAGAAATATAAGAAAATATATTAGTTCAGCTTCTAGCAACTCTAACAATACATCTCCTACAGCTTGTAAAACTGCAAAGGTGGTCCCCTTCTTTAAGAATATCCGCATATATTTGCTGCCAATCTTGTTAAAAGTTTATGAACACATTTTAAAAAATTAGGTTAGGGAGCACTTTGGGACTAACAAACTATTTGCCATAAACCAGTTTGGATTGCGGAAAATTTAAACCACATATTGAGCTATTGACCACTTTACCAATCACATTTTAGAAGGATTTGAAATATATCTTTACACGCTTGAATGCTTTTTGGACCTCACTAAGGCTTTCGTTTGCGTCACACACATCTCTCTTAAAAAATTACCATTTTACAATTTTCGGGATAATGCTGTTTAGCTACTTGATTTATACCTCTCAGACCAGGGTCAATATGTGCATTTTAACCAATGTGACTCAGAGACACAATCGCTGATATATGGTGTACCTCAAGGGTCGGAAATTGGGCCTTATCTTATTTCTCATTTATATAAATGGCCTGGCATACTCTCAGGGAGAGGGAGTCACTACCGTCTTATTTGCTAATGACACAATCTTTTACATAAGCTATCACCCCTCAGAAATTGACAATCTTGATTACCAAACTTTAGAAAAAAATCTATTTCGATGGTTTCTAGCTAATCATCTATCCTTGAATATCTCTAAATCACAAAGTGTTAACTTTACTTCAGAAATAACACCAATGTTGAACACCCTTTTCTACCAAATTGTACAATAGAAGTCAAATTTCGTGGGGTATTCTTAGATGCAGGATTAACCTGAGAGCAACACCTTGATGATTTTTCAAAAAAATTATCTCGACAACTTTTCCTATTCAGTAATCTTGTACAGGTAACTTCCAGAGAAACTCTTCTGACAGAGTACCACTGCTACTTTCATTCTCATTTACCTTATGCTATTCTCTCCTTAGGTCATTTGATTTTCGATTTAGATTTATTTAAAATAATTCTTTTATTTATCTTAGGGTTTCTAGGTATTCTACAGGAGTAGAGATTTATTATGAACCAAATAAGAGGGTCGCCGATTCTGCTGTAGATCTTATGGAATTCTTTAATTTGGATAAACACGATAAATTAATTTTATTGGATGAGTTCGATAACGAAGTTGAAGAAGAAGAAGTTGTATCAGTTATCGAGGAAGAGCCACATGTCTTAGAGAGAACACCTTACTACGAAAAGTACGAGATTCTTCTTGACCAGATAAATGAAAATAGAATAAAAAACAATATTTTACAGAAAAAAGTGATCATGTACTTAAAACGAAGGAAGGTGATTATTTACAGGGGTTTATCACTATGTTTGTCACATTTTTACCATAGTCTCCATAAGCATTACTAGTCGGGTGCTACTTCGCGCGATGCAACGTCCAGTCTAGAATTAACATGCGTATAATAAAGGTTGATTTATGCCGACCAATTAAGACAAGTTAAATTAACATATTGACGTTCGTAATGATATTACGGCATATTATGCACGTCACCTAACAATAATTCAAAATTAAAGAAAATTACAGAGAATTAAGGTCTTAATTGGCCTGCCCTTAATCTAAATGTTAGTCGCTTCCTTTCGACAGATCCATCAAGCTTATAAGTACACTGTGTTCAAAAAATCCCGGACCATATGAAAAAATAATTTAAAAAAAATTTTTTTCATTGAAAACATTGATCATTTGTTTAGAATTAAAAAAAAATCAAATATAAAAGCTTGTGAACGCTGCTGATTGAATAACGTGTACTTTTCTAATAATTTCATTATAGGTAGACAATTTTCTTAAAGACGGTGAGCCTCCTTTGAACCAAGTGATCAAGTATAACCAGAAATTAGATGCTTATAAAGAGATTTCGGAACTATGCGCAGTACAGCGAAAATCAATGACCGAAGATTTGGAAAGTCTGAAGATGAAAAGGACTCAGTACTGCGCTAAGTTAGAGAAACTCTTTAAACTCATGCAGACGAGAGAGGCCAACGTTGGGTACGGGTTGATCTTCACCAAAACTGCTAATGTCATTCCCGATAAGGTGATAGAGAGATTGATAAAAAGGCAAAAGACTCAGATGGAACAGGTTGCTGTTATGAGATTGAAGTACATCAAATTAAAGGTAAAAATAATGAAGTTCAACTCATGTTCTAAACTTTGAAAGAGATACCAATCCTGATCATGAAATCAGGATCAGAACTGCTTTTTTTTTGAGGGTCCGTCTAAGTGCACCTCAGCCAGGTTTGGCTCATTGTGCTCACTTATTAAGATAAGTCCTCCTATTGTTTTCATGCGCGCATTGTGGGATGGCGTAGATTTCCGCTTGAAATACCGTGGGAGACTAACCCAGGGAGAAATGAACATTAATCTTCGGTCTTACTCCATGTATCCTTGATCCGGTACCGTCTTTGGTTTTTGAGCCGTCAGTGTATCAGATTATTGCCCCAGGAGTATCTGGTGTTTTATTGTTCCACGCATCCCGTTCATCAATTATGGTCTTGAATGGTATGTCATAGCGATATGCAGGGTTAGTGTGGTCTGATCTCATTTCTAACTCAGGTCCCCTTATGATATCGCATAGAAGTACGTGTCCAGTTCTGTGCCACCCAGAAAGTGACGTAGAACTCTGTAGTCTATATAGTCCCATTTTCGCCTCTCCTTTAATCACCGAATGAATTAGAGGAAGGTCTAGGATGTTTGCCATTGCGGATGAAGGGGTCGATTTCATGGCCCCTGTGATGCTTAAGCAGGCCAGTCTTTGTGCTGAAAACGTTATTGTCGGTCTTACTACCCTGGTGTACAGCCAATGCACCAGCTTAGGCAAAAATTCCCCATATTTTTCCATACATCCGTCTTATAACTGCCAAGGTTACTTCCGACTTTCGGATTGTTTTTTCTACGTGTTTGTTTCAGGTCAGTCTGGAGTCCAAAGTAACTTCCAGGTACTTGACCTCCTCCGACAGTGGAATGTTTACTCCCTGTAGGGTTAAGGGTCCCAATCCCTCCTTTTTCCTGCGTTTTGTAAAGGTGATTATGATAGTCTTCTGAGGACTGATGTTAAGTTCTTCCTGTCCTACTCATCTTTCCACGATATTGAGAGCTCCTTGCATTCTCTCTCTCTTACTGTCCTGTTGTATTTGCCTTTGATAATTATTGACAGGTCGTCCGCATAACCCACGATATGATATCCTTCTCTGCTTAGTGAGCGTAGCAGCCCGTCCATGACAAGGGTCCAGAATAGAGGAGAGAAAACTCTAATATTTTAGGTCATACCAGGGTCACCCCAGTACCTGTTTTAGTATTTAGTTTCTATCTCGAATGGATGTCATGCAGCGTACCCGGTTGCTCAAGAGTCAAGGATCTTCCTAAGGTAGACATCACAACTGAATATGACCCGGCCCGTCCACGACAAGATTCCAGAATAGAGGAGAGAGTACCCACCTTGCGGGCTCCCCCCTGTCACCCGCGCTGCTAAAGTGTCACCAAGCACATCCGTATATACAATTCTGCCTTGAAGCATACCTTCTATCCACCTGCAGCTATATCCAGAAAAGCTCCCAGTAGAACTTCACTGTTTTCTAGAGCCTTTTCCACCCTGCTGACTACTTGGTGAATGGCAGATTCCGTTGATTTTCCTATTTAGAATTTCTTAGCATGGGCGATAAGGGTTTATGCGATCTGATATTATCTGATCCATACTTCTAGGCGTTCGTACTACGTATGGGAGTAATGAAATGCTACATCTGGTCTATTTTGTTGTACCGGGTGAGTCAACGATTGCGCGGAGTAACTTTATGCCTTTGAATCTCGTAATTTTGATTACGTTCATATGGTTTTAGTCACGTGGAAATAATGACGCACCGGTAAAGAACCACCATCTCGACGGTAATTGAAAGTGCGCTTGAGGAAAAACAAGTGTGTTCTGCAGTGCGTACGTTTATCATAGAATAATCGAATAACCATATTACATAACCTTATTCTTCTCAAATGCAAAAATAGTCAACATATTACAAGCCACAGTAATAGAAAGAAATTTTCTTTCTATTGTATTACGGAGTTCCCCAACAGCCATACGTGATTGATACCAAAAACATAAAAACGTAAACTACTCCACAAAGGAGCTATGACTTTTTATCGATGATTTATTGGATATCTTTTTAGGGCATGGTGCAAGAGAAGTTAGGCAGCATAGAAAGAAACGACATAATAGAGAACAATCTTCATCTCGCTGATTACGAACAACTTAAAGTAGACAATCGAAACTATGCCGATAAAATTGAAGAACGCGATGAAGAATTAACCAGGCTAAGAGCAAAATGTCAAAATACAATTCAAGTTTTAGCTCATATGAGAGAAAAATCATCAGCCTTAGAACAAGATTTAAACGATCTCAAAGAGGAATTGGAATACGTTTTCGGAAGTGCAAGCATACACAGAGCGAGCTTAGTTGCTGTGAAACGCGAAAGGGATAGAATCAGACATGCCACTGTAAAGATGAAAGCTGAGTCTGGACTTTTGACCGAACCGGATCTTCTGAGGGACATGGACGCGTCGAAATATGAAATTCTGAAAGCGGAGGAAGAGTTGCAAAGTTGTCAGAATGAGGTGAATTGCAAAACAACGCAGATACGAAATTTAAGAAAGAATATTGAGTGGCTTAGTGAAGCTTTTAATAAAAAGAAGGGTGCAAGATTAAAAGGCGCAAACTTAGGTTCGATAACTATTTCCGCGTCTACCAAATCCAGTAGAACAAATAAAAGTGTCGGCAGACCCAGTGCGGAGCTTTATCCAAGACGCCCAACACTGCCCAAGCCGATAATCAAACCAGATGCTTTCTTTGATCTTGTCACAATAAAACCGAATCCTAAAATGTTAACCAGGAAAAGGAGGTGAAGTTTTAATTAAATAAATTTTAAGTCTTAAAATAGGTGTTATATTGATTTAGCTTATCATACCCATACTATCGGACATAAGTATTGCAACAGAATGAAAACTTAAAAAATTACCTGATATTTGGCAAGCACAACAAACTGTAAACATCACAACAAAACTATTTTTCGAGTTGAGCGTTTGGTAGTTTGCTGCTTCTTAAGCGTCAAAAGTATTGCAGTCAATGTGTTTTGTTGCAATTTTTAATTGCTTTTCATGATAAGTGGGAACAGGAATTGCTGGGTCCAAGGAGTTAATGTATCGAGTTCTGCAAGCTTTTTAAGACGAAGAAAAACAAGCAGCTTTTGCTCGAAGGTTCACGCATAATTTCATATTTCATATCGTTTGGATACAAATCTGGAGGCATTAGTGATTATGAGCAATTCTTTGGTTTGAAATGGCTTGTACCTTTTTACGCCTATAGTTGTTGGTCATGCACTAAGAAGGTACGCCGTAAAGCATGACAGGTCTGATTATGGTTTTATATATTCCTGCTTTTGTACGATAGTTTATTTTACTATTTTTGCATAGTAGCGGGTAAACCGTGCATAACTGCTTTTGTGCCTTTGCTAGACGTAGTGCATTCATTACACGCCATCTTTTTATCAAAAGTGAGGCCGAGATATTTAAATCTGTCTATTGTTACATCTGACTCGCGATCTCGGTAAATTGACTCTTGATTTTGAGAAAAAGATTACTTGGGTCTTTGCCTCGTTCAGGCGAATTTTCCATAAATCTAGCCACTCCTGAAGTATAACAACACGGCGTTGCAAGCGCGAGATTGCGAGTTCGGGTTTCTTGTAGGTGGCAGTGATCGCAGTGTCATCCGCACAAAAGTGTAGTGTAAAAGAATCGGTGCAATCGGAGACCCTTGTGGGACTTGGCCCTCACCGATATTGTGGAAGACAATGAATCCTACGATGACACTGCGAACTTTCTGTCCTCAAAAAACGAAATAAGAACATAAACTAGCCAGTGTGGCATGCCTAATCTTATCAGTTTAAGTATAAGGCCATCATGCGAGTCCTTGTCAAACGCCTTGGAGACATCAAAAAAGACTGCGCCCGTCGACATGCGGCGATTGAATCCTCTCAGCACAATTGTAATCATCTCACAATTGATTTTCTTACACGTTCAAAAATGCCTGCATTATTTCGTATCGCATTGCAACTTTCAATAATTTGAATTTTTAAGTCGTTTTCATCTAGTGCAGGCGTCTCGTATAGAAGAGACTGTAGGTGACCAACCTTGGGAACCTGCGCGTTCAATCCAATCTTATTTATATAGGTACGTCTTCAACAGAACGTCAAGTTCTTCAGATAGAAACTGTGTATAGGAGTCTCCATTCAATCGAGCTGGTTACAGGTCTACCAGGAAGTTCCGTACTACGTTTAAAACTCCCAGTCTCACTCAATTTTGTATGGAGCAGTCTAAATGTTTTGGCACATGGCAGTACTCTGTTTGAATAACGATCCTGATAAATTCGCTGAGCTTCTTCAGCATTTCCATTTGCTAAGACCATAATTGAAATGCATCTGGCCATTTCAGCGTTAGTATAGTTACTCATTTTTAACTTGTCACTGACAAAACAGGTAAATTAGACATCAAAACTTACCTCTACCTCATATTATAATAAACTATGAAATACATAGGTAAAGCCTGTCCAGAGATATAAGAAAGTTACACTTTGCTCTTGAATGGGATTATCCAAGGGTGGCCATAAACAAACAACGAATGAATGAATAAATGCAGGTAAATTATGGTCCGTACTTAAAAATGTCTTAAAGTAAACTGCAAATCCGGAAGACGTAATTTCATTATTAAAGTAATATGGTGATTTTAAACCGATCTTTACCTAATTGAAAATGAGAGGGTTAATCCCATAAACCAAATTATGTTTTGAAGACTGTATATGTAGCCACCCTAGTTAGTTTTAAGGTTAGTAATTATTCTTACTTCGTGTGTTACAGCGTTTGTTTAATCGTGTGTGAGTCATGCAAAATATGTGCGAGCCCAATGTATCTCAGGAGATAACCCCGTTGAAAAGCAGAAAACACTTTTCTGTGGAAACTAAGGAAGTTATAAACAATGTTTATTCAACTCTCATTGAACGTGCGGTCAGCAAGCAAGCAGCGTTAAAAGAAACGGCCATATTAACAAAAATTCCAACATCAACTGTATGGAAAATTGTGAATAATCCCATTTTAGCGAAGAAAAAAAGAACCGCATTTTCTCGAAGGTAGAGGGAAGTGATTAAGATATAATACGGCGTAAAATTTACAAGTTATATATTTATTGAATACAGGGTCGTTGGTATGTATGGAAACGGTCGATTATTTCTTAAAGTAAAACAGCTAGCAAAAAATATTTAAGACAAAAGTTTTAGGGTTTTTTGAAGCCTAATAGAATTTATACAAAATAAGTATACAGGATGGGTCGAAAAGCCGTGGAGAAACAAAGTTACTTTTTTTTTAATGGAACACCCTATATCTTTGACTATTTTTGGTTTCTACATAAAATTACAATTACTTTTTAATAAGTGTATTATAAATCTAAACCTAATAGTTTGCGAGATATTGACATTTGAAAAATTACATTTTTGAACTTTGACAGATTCTAGCTTTCTAATGTTATGCCATAGTGCATAATGGCTTTCATGCCCCTATCTTACTTTTTTATTATCTTCCCAAAAATATCAACTTTTTTTTTTTTTTTTCTGTTCTTCTAGTTTTTTGATATATTTTCTTTTTCATTCTGGTTCTTAGGGTTAATTATATAATAATGAACAATGCAATTGCGTTCGATTAGGTTAATTTAAATACCATTTTTATGTTGCTCTGTTAAAATTTCACAAAATTTAGGTTAATTTCGGGTTAGTTGAACAGATGGCAGATTTTATCTGTCAAACTGAACCTCGCCTTTTTGTACATTATTAACTAATTGTTATAATATGTAAAATGTTATAAATGTACAAATAAAGACCTTTATTATTATTATTATTATTACTATATTTCCGGCTTTTCAGTTACATCCGATTTAACCGGAAGTTGACATCAGTAGGAGGATAATAAAAACTAAGATAGGGATATGTAAGCCGTTTTACTCTAAGACGTAGGTACCGTTAGAAAGCTAGAGGCTGTCAAAGTTCAAAAATGTAATTTTTCAATAGTCGATATCTCGGAAACTATTAGGTTTAGACTTATAATGTGTTTATTAGAAAATAATTCTAATTTAATGTTAAATCCAAAAATATTCTAAGACAGACGGTGTTTTATTCAAAAAAGGTAACTTTGTTTTCCTACGGCTTTCTGACTCATCCTGTATACTTATTGTTTTAAGATTTTTATAGACTTTAATAAACCCTAAAGCTTTTGTCTTAATTATTTTTTGCTAGCTGTTTTACTTTAAGAAATAATCGACCGTTTCCATACATACCAACGACCCTGTATATATAATTATTAGATAATTTAATTAGAGGCTTGAAAAAGATGAACCGGCATTAAATGTGGCAGAACAACGTTATGGAAGTGTATCCAACACATGGGTTTTAGATTTAAAAAAATTAACAAAAGACAAGTTTTAATGGAATCCAGTAGAATTCGGGAATGGCGATCCGAATATTTACAAAAATTAGGATTTACAGAGATTAGCAAGGGCCAATTATTTACTTGGATGAAACCTGGTTCGACACATATGATACCCCGGAAAAGGGTTGGGTTGAGTCAAGCGGCAAGTGTAAACAAGCTCGCCATCAAAAAGAGGCAAACAAATTACGATTTTGCATGCTGGATCTAAAGACGGATGGATTCCAAATGGACTTTCTCTGTCTACAAAAAACATTAAAGATTCTTCTCTGGATTACCATGAGTACAAGTAGTAAGGCAATGTCACCCTCAACTCAAAATCCCATAAGAAATAACATTGTCCTGAAATCTGCAGTTTTATCGCCATTTTAGGGCGTGGCACTTTTCCTGGAAGTCGCCACCCTCTCTTAACCCGAGCGGAACCCAGCTACTATAGCCATCTAGTGTCTGACGTCATAACTACTCGCAGTAGATACAGGATCCGTATTAACCTAAGTGGCCCCCCCGGTATTACCAGGGGGCCCCATTATTTGAAGATTCTAACCTAACAGCATTCCCCATGGAACCCAAGTACCCGCGGAGGCGCGAGCCCCAGACCCGCGGCGGAGGAAGCCTCCACAACAGGCGTTGAGCGCGCATGGTGATCGAAGGCGATACCGCGAGACCCTATGCATAATTCGCGAGGCTAGCTCAGGCAGGTCAGCGACCCCGAGCGGTGGTCACCCGATGGTTACCCGATGATCGCCCGAGGGTACCCGTCTTAGCCTAAGTGGCGCCCCCCTGGTATTATCAGCCCTCATTATTTCAAGATTCTAACCCAACTTTATGACCCATGGTCACGTGTTATTATATTTATGGGGAGAGATGACGTACCACGTTCTCAATAGTACCCCAACCCAAGTACCTAACCTGAACATCTATCTAAATAATCAATATTGAACAACATAATGAATAAATAATAACAGAAAAAAAGTTTGTGCAGTCAGCGGGAATTGAACCATAATCCTCTGGGGCCGAACCTCAAAGCCTTGCAAAATACGCTACGAGAGCATATACCTTAAAATTGCTAAACAATGTTTGACAATGTGAAACCACGGGGGCACATCTGATTAGATTGCTGGAACAAAAGGTCCTTAAGTGGGGTTATGGAGGTGTTTTCTACATGTACAAAATTAGGGCAAACCATACACATATACTTAGTAAAACAAACTAATTGATATCTGAGTACTACCTGAAGTTAGGCAACCAGTGTTTCACATAAAAATAAATATTATAAGCGTAGGAAAATATTAACAATCTTGTGCATTCACCTATCTGCTATGCAACACAAACATCAGCTTTCAATATTATTTTACAATCATTTACCCCGAAAGGGCTGCAACGTCTCTTATAGATGGATAGTATAAACTAAAAATCAGTAATTAGTCGAAGCGTCAAGTCTTTTAGCCGATTATTAAAATCAAAGACATCAGATTTAACAAAAAAAGTATTGTAATATAAACTGCTCCGTGTGGAATCAGATTAAACGTATTATGAACCCTGTCCAACAGACCCTGTTCACCCGGAACAGACCCGATGAACAGACCCTGTTCCCCCAGGAACAGACCCTGTTCCCCCGGGAACAGACCCTGTTCCCCCAGGAACAGACCCTGTTCCCCCAGGAACAGACCCCGTTGGCCTCTCTGTCACAGAAAACAGCCCCGATAAAGAAACAAAACAGTTAAGTACATCAAACAAATTTATTACCAAAAATATATAGGTATTCACCAAACAATACATACAATACATGTCATTAATGAACATTGTTAGAGGCCGCGTGGCATGTAATTAGACAACCGGGGATCTAGTATGTCCTTTTGGCAAACAGTATTTTCAGACGCCGTCTATAATTACGTTCGCGCGCACTCCCGCTATCTGGGTACTACCTGAACTTATGCAACCAGAAGCCCCTATCAGCAAATATTGCCTTCACCAATTTATTAACAAACCTAAGTGTGGTGATGACGACAAAATGGCGGTAAACCTAGCTTTTATAATGCCTTCACCATTTTATCGACAAACCAGTACTAATGGCGTCGCCAAACCAATATTTCACCTTATTCAACATAAAAATTGTCGAAACGGCAACACCGCCGTTCCAATACTGAAAATTTAAGAAAATACGCTTAGGCTATCTTGCAATAGCCGTCCGCAACAGTAACTAGGTAAAACAAAGAACCTTAAGTGTGGTTATAGGGATATATTATTATCGATCTCAATTTATTAACAAATCTTAAACCTTCCAACAGCATTCACCCCATATCGCATTGATAAAAATACCCATATAAATACCCCATCGGAATGTCATTCAGGATTGCATAATTAAATGAAAATCAATCAATTTTAAAACTTTTTTATTTATAACATAAAAATATCACTTACTACCGCCCTGGTATATTACATTAAAGGAATAAAAAATCGGCGTAAATAAAAAGACATCTGTAATCATTTAGCAATGTTTTATTTCAGAAATATATGCAGTTTTCAAGTCAAATGCACTATTACAGCACTAGTTAGCAAAAATATTTAAATAAGACAAGTATCTTGCATCAAAAATAATACCTGAACGAAATAAAAATTTGGCACAAGACACTTATCACCAATCTTGTATATAGGTACAATATATTATAAGTTCAAAATTTAGTGAAAAATATTTACAGTTAAAACTAAGGATTAGAAACATTTACCGTGCAAGAATAGGTATATCTACATACAATTAAAAAACTAGGACTAGAAACATTCATATTATTAACATTTACCGTGCAAGAAGGCATATCTACATACAAACTTAAAAACTAACAAAAAAAATGAATGGAAAAAGGTATTGGCGGGTATGGGCATTTGAACAGAGTAGGAGTAATGTGCAATATTCGCTTATAGATAGAATATTATCCTTAACTTATACATACAACTTGAAACGAGGGCAAGAGCAAAATTACCTGAAAAATACTACACTTACCAGAGGGCACTCGGTTTAAACAGGGACACGACGTGAACGTGGCCCATATTGTCCCCATTCGATTTTTATGGAAAAACGAATTTTCAAAGCAAAACCAAATTATACCACAAATGGTTCTATATATAACATAATATACGGCTCTTTTTAAGTTATACAGGGGGAATTTTTGCCTTCTTTTACTGTATAACCAACATGGGCTCTTTTTAAAGTTATACAGGGGGAATTTTGGCCTTCTTTTACTGCATAACCAATATGGGCTCTTTTTAAAGTTATACAGGTTAGGATATAATTTTTTTCGTTTGGTTTTGGCCTTCTTTTTACTGTACAACCAATATGGGCTCTTTTGAAAGTTATACAGGTTAGGATATAATATGTGTGCGTTAGTATTTTGGCCTTCTTTTTACTGTACAACCAATATGGGCTCTTTTGAAAGCTATACAGGTTAGGATATAATATGTGTGCGTTAGTATTTTGGCCTTCTTTTTACTGTACAACCAATATGGGCTCTTTTGAAAGCTATACAGGTTAGGATATAATATGTGTGCGTTAGTAGATTATTCTAGCAATGAAAATAATTTTAATGCTAATAGTAATATGAGTGCTAATGTTATAATAATATGAATAATTATAATACTAATAATGAACAACTGAACAGACCCTATTGAACAGACCCTGTTGAACTTAGTCATCCACATGCATAAGTGAGCAATGCCCCCATGGTAATGTGCTGGGTGAAGATTTCGATATTTGCCGCTTATCATCATAAGGGCTGAGACCGATTTTAGTTTGTTTTATAGTATGTAGCTCATGTTTTTGGGACCTAATTAGACGCTGTGAAATAGGCTTTTCCAACCAAGTTTCAAGGCAGGTGACGTAATCTTCAAATGTGATTTTATTTTTAATAACAGACCTTTTAATGCCCTTTATCTTTTTGGTAACGCCCAAGTTAGATAAAACCTTATCAATTTCCGCCCGCTCTTTGTTTAAATTCTCTAGTTTTACCCGTTCTTGCTCAATCTCGTCTGGAGTATAAAGCAGTTTAATAGCATACATTTTAGACCTAAGACCAACAAAATGGGTCATAATGCGGCCATTGTTCTCATCTTTCATCATTCCCAGCACCTTTTTGTTCACTTGTGGAATCGTATAAACGTTATCACGGGCATAATCTGAGGTATCAAAATAATCGTTACAATCTCGTTTCATTATCTGATACACATCATGGTTTTTAATTTCGTAAATAAGACTATCTGTGTCTGTATACAATACACTACAGGTGTCAAAACGTGGAACCATGTACTCGTAGTGAAAGCCA
Organism: Polydrusus tereticollis; assembly: GCA_963920685.1. Lineage (NCBI taxonomy): Eukaryota > Metazoa > Arthropoda > Insecta > Coleoptera > Curculionidae > Polydrusus > Polydrusus tereticollis. The sequence goes on along the minus strand of OY987330.1, from coordinate 31,762,159 downwards.
TAAATCGTAGTCTTTGCCAAATCAAGAATACACATGCCGACATAAATCGGCTTATTAAAATAAATTTGTGTTTTTGCAAGCTCGACAATTACTAAATTTTCGGAAACAATTGTGCTGCTTTTAAATTCTGGCCGGGATATTAAGGCTTCTGCGCCATAGCGGCCATCCCATTTCGTTATAAGTTTGACGTCAGAGTGGTTCCGGATATTCTCCATTGTCTTTCCAAATACGGCATTGTTCATAAGTTTAAAAAAATTCTTTTCAAACTCATTCTTGGCATTTTGGCGCAGCCCCGTGTTGAGGTCGATATATGATTTTAGCCATGGAGATTGTTTAAAGGCTAATATTCGGTGTATTTTGCTCAATTTTGCACCCAAAGTTAGAGCTTGCTTTAAGTTTCTATAGTGTATTACGTATTCTGTTTTATTGTGTAGCGTAGCCAAAAGTTTCTCATTCTTTGCCCCAGGTGGTTTTTCATGGTCAGGGCATAATGGAAAATCGGAAAACTTATCATGCAAATTTTCAGGTATTTCCAGGTCCACTTCCAAAATAAACCCTTCGGCAGATTTATCTGAAATTTCACTAATGTTTAAGTGAGATATCTCGTTTTCTGAAAGCCATCTAAAGCCGCCATAAGGTAGATATTGCGACATTGCCCAGCCGTATTGATTATTGACATCAAAGTACATGAGATAAGAGTCTTCTTTAGTTGGGTCATAATTTGGCATGTACTTGTTGTTGGCTTCTGCATACCTCTTCGAACACTGACTTAGCCCCCCGCGAACTCCCTTTTCTATGAATGTTAGCATCTCTAAATCAGTAAGCAGCTCAAGTTTTATCATATCTTCTCGATGAATTAAGAGGGATAAACATTGCCACGCATAACCAGGTAGGGTATACGACCATGCAGGATCAAGGCCATATGTCCTATGCGATATATCCCTAAATGCTTCAAATACATCCGTTAAAAGCATTACATCCGTTTTAAGATATAAGTCTGAGTAATCTTGCATGGTACGGCAATTAAAAGTTTGCCAAACTTTCTGCGCATTTAAATATTGCGCGTCACTTATAGCTACATCTTCTAAGCTGTTATAAAACGCCTCTTTAGGAGGGAGTTCAGTCTCATTCAATCTTTCCCAAGCGTTCATATAATCATAAGGGAAAACACCCTTTCGGGTAAGTAAGTTCAGTTCTTCCCCCAGGTGTTCAAACTCTGCTTTTAGGTTAGGATATTCACATAAGTATGATGCAAGCTTATCCAGACCGCTAGCAAGAAAGCGAAAACTATCTATAAATCGAAAATGAACAGTACTATCCATTATATGCTTCGTAAATGAGATGTAATTTTCTTTATTTACAGGTAATATATCAATCTTCCCCTCTATTTCAGATAGCGCCCGTATTATCATGTGCCCATCATAGCAACTCAAGTTATGGAATAGGACAGGTATTGTGTGCGAATCCTGGTACTGTAGATTGCAGTGCTCATGTGCAGCGTTTCGATACTTTCCGGTGAAGTGACAATGGTCTCTAACACGCTTATCGTCTTCCGTAAATGGTTTCTCACATATATGGCAGTGAGTAGCGGCCAAAAAACTTTGTTGCTGGGCAGGCGTAAGCGGTTCCATGGGCAAATCACATAAAAAAACCGTTTCGACGTCTTCAGCAAATTGTTGAAGCTCGCGCATAAACCATTGCATACAGTCTTGGCCTGTGTAACTTTTATAAAATGATAGAGAATCGTCATAATTACATTTTACATAATAACCGACGCTATAAGGGACATGCTCTTGTTCCTTTTGAGTGTTTTTTTCTACATCATCGACTACAGGTATTAGCAAGCTTTCCGAGTCTGCAAATATAACAAACGGGGCTTTTTCCTTATGTTTAAAATTATTAAATTCCAAAATATTATTGCCTTCTACAGGCATCCGAGGTATTGCTAAGGTCATGTGTTTAGAGCATTCGGACGTGTGCTTATCTAGTGTTATCTGCGTGCGGAAATAATGAAGGCAGCGATCACAAAAAAATTTTCGATGCTTATTAAGACTCAATTGCCTTGATAGTAAGCGTGAAAGGTCTTTAATCCAAACAAAATGGTATTTTATAGGGCTTAAATCAATATCATCATCTGAGGAAAAGTAGCTGTCTTGTAAAAGTAGTAAGTTTATATGGTTAGGATGCTTATTTTCAGGTATATAATATGGCACAACCAGATAATTTTTTCCAATTTTTTGCAGTCGATATACGTTAACGGAAATTAAGTTTTGCTTTTCAAACTTTGAAATTTGATTAATTGTCATGGGAAACTTAATACCTTCCAAGTTTAGAACTGACTGAGGGTTTGGATAGCACGATGTTCGTTCAGAATTCTTGAAAGCGGGATATAAAGCGGAAACGATGGACCACGCAAAACACATTTCATCAGTATTCTGAACATTGATGCATGCCCTTCTTTTAGCTATTTGTTTTGGAAGTTCGATGTAAGTTCCGACCCGAAGAGGATTATAATGATTAATAGATATCATTAAATGCATAATTTTGCGTAGTGCCCACCCAGAATTTCTTTCCTGGAACGTGTCTAATTCAACTAAAATAGGGTTCTTAACATGATCGGTAAACCACTCATTTAAGTTTGTGTTACCTAAAATAGGGGCATTCGGAGTAGTAATGTACTTTGTATCCTTTAAAATTTCGTCTGCTTTACTAATTTCAAAATCCCCACAAAGAGTGGTGTTTACTTTGAGTGCAGTAGTTTTTTTTAGTGCGTTTTGAATTCGCCGCTTAAAAATTGCCAAACAGTCCTCTAAAAATGATCGTACATCAGTATGACGCTTGTTAATAATAACACCCGTCCTGATTCTCGATTGGAATGCTGAATGTAAATCTTCCCACTTTACTCTACAAGAAGCCGTTTCTGCACGACGTGTCCCACTACCCCCACCCACTTTACGGTCCTTTAGTAATGACTGAAACCCCTTAATTTGGGCTAAACACGCTATTATATGAGACTTTTCAGCCACAGACTCAGCGCGTTTCAGAACTTTATTCAAGTTCCAAAGAGCGCGAGTACAGTCCCGCAATATCTTACCACAGGTAATCGTTGTTAAGTTAGGGGTATCCATCTGGGCCCTAATTAACTCGACGTACTCACTTGGGATCGGCATTTTTTTTTTTTTTTTTACTCTGTAACAAAATAAATATGGCTCAAAATACGTATGCTCTCTCTAACGTACAAAGATAGAATGGGCTCTGAAGCTCCTGCGTTCTGCTTATAATGCACCCCTATTTATAACCCCGGTTGGGGTGCGTTCAGAAAAGTAGCATGCCTTCGAAAAAATAAGGTGCGTTCAGAATTAATATTCAAGGTTTAGTATGCAGTAGATGTACATACAACAAGCGGTTTTACGCGTTTTTGAATATATTACTTGCCGAAAACATTAATATTTTACTGACTGAAAGTGAAACCTGCGATAAGTTTATTCGTCGTAAAAATGTATAACAAAAACAGTCTCTTTTTCAAAAGCTTCAGATAAACTTAAAGGAAAATTATTCATAGAAGTGTATCTAGATGCATTTAATAAAGATTATGCATATTTACAATCGTATTAATATTATTACATACGTATCATGTTTACCAAAAAGAAACAGTGTTTTACTAGAAAATATATTAGGGCTTCTCAGAACTACACCCTGTTTATGGGTATACAGCGTCATCATTATGATTGACGTATCAGTGTTATATTAGTGTTTTTGTTTGTGTTCAGATGATCTGAAACAATATTATGGGTATATAAGACCTGTTTTGTTTTTTCTGTGTTGACGTTGTGATTGATATATAAGCGTTATATGTTTGTTTTGTTTCCGTTAAGACACTGTTTTGTTTCAGTTAAGATATTGTTATGTTAGTGTTGTGTTTTAGGTAGTGTTTTAAACAGCCGTGCCGTTGATGAGTACGTCATTCGAATGTCAGAGTTCTGCGAGATAAGATGGCGAACCGAAAAATTAAATTGGCGCTTTTGTCTTTACCGAACGGTCTAGATTTTGGTTTTAAAATGATTGAAAATGACTGCTTTATTGGGAATAAGCCCGTAGAATTTGAAAATAACACCCTAGTGATTGATGATGAGAAATATACTTTAACTGTAGGACTTCTGAATTAATTGACAAAAGAACGCCCTATGGGCTATTCCAATACAGAGCTGGATAAATATAAAGAAATCCTTCTTTTATCAAGCGCACACCGAAGGGGGTTTAATAGTAAAAATCACATAAATTCTAGCAGAAGCTGGAAGTATACAAACATTATTTCTAAGCTTTTTCCACCAAAAAGGACTTATTTAAAGAAAAGCAGAGGGAGCATGATAAAGAAAAACCTTAAATTGAACAGTACTATTCCTCCTACTTTGAATGATTTAGAACTTGATTACGATAATGATGTTAACAAGCTAGTGGAAATGTTTAAACAGTTAGAGAGCGACAATTTTAATCATAAAAACGACGATAAAATATGGTCTATATTACTAGAACTGGAAAAACTTGGTGTAATCGAATTTTAAAAATAAATACACTACACCTCATTTATGATCTCAGTATATATCTACCCCTCGAGCAGAATGGGTGTGTTGATTTACCTCATTTTATTTCTCACTGTTACTTCTACAGCTGTACAGGCAACAGACGAAACAGCTGCCCGCCAATATTTAACAGACTATGGTTACTTGGAAGAAAATGCTACAGATAATGCCTTAATGTCGATATCAGATGGGTTACGGGCATTTCAAGAAACTTATGGTCTCCCTGAAGATGGAACCTTAAATAACGAAACTATTGCTCTAATGCAAAGACCTCGCTGTGGCGTCAAAGATATTGCAGATTGGGGAAGAGGTTCTAACTACTTATGGAAAGATTTAAAGCTATCCTGGTCTATCTACCCTCCAAATTATTCAGTATATCCATATAGAGCAGTTGCTGAAAGAGCTTTTCAAGCATGGGAGGATGTTTCTAATTTCCGCTTTAAATATGATAGAAACATCCATAATATTACAATTTCGTTTGCCGACCAACGGCATAAAATGAAAAATGACCTCACCTGGTGTCCCTACAAATTAGATAAACCTACTTTAGCGCACGCATTTTTTCCAGATGGAAGTTCCAATGTAGAGATTCACATGCATTCAAAAGAGCCATGGAGTCTTTCCTCCAAAAATGGTGGGACAAATTTATTAAGCGTTTTAATACATGAGATTGGGCATACTCTAGGTTTAGCCCACACAGCTGACGAGAGCGCGATCATGTACCCGTATTACAAAGCGGAAAATGTGAAAATAACTCAGGACGATATTTATGGTATCGAGTACCTTTATGGCAAAAAATCTTTGGCCACAACAAAAATACCCACGTCACCGAATACAACCCCACAGACAAAAACCACGACAATACCTACAAAAGTTACAACCACTCCACAGATAAAAACCACAACTATACCAATAAAAGTTACAACCACTCCACAGACAAGAACCACAACTATACAGACAAAAGCTGCAACAACAATCCCCAGCGTACACCCGACCCCTGACGCGCCCTCGGTACCCGATGCGGCACAGTTTCCGACTCTATGTGACTTGGACTCGAAAACAAATAAAGCTTATTTAATCGTTAAAAACAAATTATTTATTTTTTATGAGAGATTGGTTTGGATGTTGAATTTAGAGACAAAACAAATTTCTAATACCCCGTTTCTATTAACAGATTATTTTAAATTTTTGCCAAAAAATTTTAGGAAAATAACTGCTATATATGAACGTCCTAATGGCGACATTGTATTGTTTGCCGATGATCTGATTTACTTCGTAGAATATGGTACGTTCGCGTTAATAAAAACGGAATCAATAGATAATCTCGCTGCCACAAATGGCATATAAAAATAATTGTATTTTTTAAAATCATACCACCTCGCCGGGAAACATCTCCCCCACCATAAATTCAATAAAATCGATGATTTGATGTACTGCTATAAAAGAAAACCCCGAATTAAAAAATTAAAAAATTTATAATAAAAAGAACTTACCAGACATATTTTCACGTTTGCAAGTAAACGGGTGTTCAATCTATATTTATATAAGTTTTTCCTACTATTAAAGAAATAATTTTTATGATGCATAAATATATGTCGATTTGAGTACGTACTAATTTTTCCTACTAGTAAAGAATTAATTTTTATGATGCAAAAATATATGTCGATTGGAGTACGTACTAATTAATTCAAACACTAATATAATATCATCATATACGGGGCATTTTGAAAATGTAGATAATGGGCTTGTTTATTCTTTAGACTGATTTTAAATACATATATGAGGCTGGTAATAACTACTCTGTTGGGATATTTTAAACGGGCTTAATGGCGGATTAGACGGCTTAACGGGAGATTGATCCTCCTAGCTGGGGCTTGAGGGAAACGAAAAATAATTATTATATGTTCTCTTTCAAGATTAATTTTAAATATATCACCCAAATACGTACAATCAGTTAAAATGTAGTTGGTCTTCAGCTACGTCATTGTACTAAAATATACCATTTAGGTTGAATGTTATGGCAGTTTATAGATATAATTTATAATTTAAAGGCGTAATTTAACGGTCAAAAGTGTTTCATACCCCCTGTATACAGATCCCATTAGTAGTAATATATGCTTGCTTTTATTCGTCCACATTATACATTATTTATTTATTAAAAGGAAAATTACTTTCAATGCAAAATTGCATATGTAATAGACCAACAATGTTGATGAAATTTGCATATAAAACCACTTCTACCTCGCGTTGTGACTCGATTTTATATGATCATTTTATTGAAAGATAATTAATTATGTATTCTGTTTTTATTGTACGATTCGGTAAACATATCCTTAAACATAATAAAATTCGAAAAAGATCTTATTTTCTCCAATATGACCTTTATATATATATATTACCATAATCGTGCATTTGACTTGAAAACTGCATATATTTCTGAAATAAAACATTGCTAAATGATTACAGATGTCTTTTTATTTACGCCGATTTTTTATTCCTTTAATGTAATATACCAGGGCGGTAGTAAGTGATATTTTTATGTTATAAATAAAAAAGTTTTAAAATTGATTGATTTTCATTTAATTATGCAATCCTGAATGACATTCCGATGGGGTATTTATATGGGTATTTTTATCAATGCGATATGGGGTGAATGCTGTTGGAAGGTTTAAGATTTGTTAATAAATTGAGATCGATAATAATATATCCCTATAACCACACTTAAGGTTCTTTGTTTTACCTAGTTACTGTTGCGGACGGCTATTGCAAGATAGCCTAAGCGTATTTTCTTAAATTTTCAGTATTGGAACGGCGGTGTTGCCGTTTCGACAATTTTTATGTTGAATAAGGTGAAATATTGGTTTGGCGATGCCATTAGTACTGGTTTGTCGATAAAATGGTGAAGGCATTATAAAAGCTAGGTTTACCGCCATTTTGTCGTCATCACCACACTTAGGTTTGTTAATAAATTGGTGAAGGCAATATTTGCTGATAGGGGCTTCTGGTTGCATAAGTTCAGGTAGTACCCAGATAGCGGGAGTGCGCGCGAACGTAATTATAGACGGCGTCTGAAAATACTGTTTGCCAAAAGGACATACTAGATCCCCGGTTGTCTAATTACATGCCACGCGGCCTCTAACAATGTTCATTAATGACATGTATTGTATGTATTGTTTGGTGAATACCTATATATTTTTGGTAATAAATTTGTTTGATGTACTTAACTGTTTTGTTTCTTTATCGGGGCTGTTTTCTGTGACAGAGAGGCCAACGGGGTCTGTTCCTGGGGGAACAGGGTCTGTTCCTGGGGGAACAGGGTCTGTTCCTGGGGGAACAGGGTCTGTTCCTGGGGGAACAGGGTCTGTTCCTGGGGGAACAGGGTCTGTTCCCGGGGGAACAGGGTCTGTTCCTGGGGGAACAGGGTCTGTTCATCGGGTCTGTTCCGGGTGAACAGGGTCTGTTGGACAGGGTTCATAATACGTTTAATCTGATTCCACACGGAGCAGTTTATATTACAATACTTTTTTTGTTAAATCTGATGTCTTTGATTTTAATAATCGGCTAAAAGACTTGACGCTTCGACTAATTACTGATTTTTAGTTTATACTATCCATCTATAAGAGACGTTGCAGCCCTTTCGGGGTAAATGATTGTAAAATAATATTGAAAGCTGATGTTTGTGTTGCATAGCAGATAGGTGAATGCACAAGATTGTTAATATTTTCCTACGCTTATAATATTTATTTTTATGTGAAACACTGGTTGCCTAACTTCAGGTAGTACTCAGATATCAATTAGTTTGTTTTACTAAGTATATGTGTATGGTTTGCCCTAATTTTGTACATGTAGAAAACACCTCCATAACCCCACTTAAGGACCTTTTGTTCCAGCAATCTAATCAGATGTGCCCCCGTGGTTTCACATTGTCAAACATTGTTTAGCAATTTTAAGGTATATGCTCTCGTAGCGTATTTTGCAAGGCTTTGAGGTTCGGCCCCAGAGGATTATGGTTCAATTCCCGCTGACTGCACAAACTTTTTTTCTGTTATTATTTATTCATTATGTTGTTCAATATTGATTATTTAGATAGATGTTCAGGTTAGGTACTTGGGTTGGGGTACTATTGAGAACGTGGTACGTCATCTCTCCCCATAAATATAATAACACGTGACCATGGGTCATAAAGTTGGGTTAGAATCTTGAAATAATGAGGGCTGATAATACCAGGGGGGCGCCACTTAGGCTAAGACGGGTACCCTCGGGCGATCATCGGGTAACCATCGGGTGACCACCGCTCGGGGTCGCTGACCTGCCTGAGCTAGCCTCGCGAATTATGCATAGGGTCTCGCGGTATCGCCTTCGATCACCATGCGCGCTCAACGCCTGTTGTGGAGGCTTCCTCCGCCGCGGGTCTGGGGCTCGCGCCTCCGCGGGTACTTGGGTTCCATGGGGAATGCTGTTAGGTTAGAATCTTCAAATAATGGGGCCCCCTGGTAATACCGGGGGGGCCACTTAGGTTAATACGGATCCTGTATCTACTGCGAGTAGTTATGACGTCAGACACTAGATGGCTATAGTAGCTGGGTTCCGCTCGGGTTAAGAGAGGGTGGCGACTTCCAGGAAAAGTGCCACGCCCTAAAATGGCGATAAAACTGCAGATTTCAGGACAATGTTATTTCTTATGGGATTTTGAGTTGAGGGTGACATTGCCTTACTACTAGTACACCACTGCTGATTTATTTAAAGACTGGTTTAAAAACAAGCTAATTCCAAATATACCTCCGAAAAGCGTAATAATTCGTCGTCAATCTCACGAAGTGACCTATCTCATTTTTTGCCATTTTGAGATATAACCGTTTAAAATTTTGACTGTTTTTGAGATGCACGCCACATTGACGCTATTGTTTTTTATGGTGTTTTTTTTTGCTTCTAGCGTGTATTTATATACATATTTAAGGATAACCTTACTACAATAATCGTAAAGATTTTTAAAATGAAATAAAAATCCTAAAAGTGAGATATGTCAGTTCGTGAGATAAAATAAAAAATATTTTATGCAATAAATTGAGTTACAAAAGATTATAAGATTGTGATTTTTATTGTTAAAAATCCATAATATAGGTATTTTCAAAAAACATAACGTTCAAAATAGCCTTATGCTAACATTATAGCATATAACATACTTTTATTATTCTAAGAGCTTTAGGAACAAAATAAAGTGATGAAATAAAAATAGGTAATTTTTATTAGTCACTGTGTGGGAGGGACATAAAAAAGTTTGATGTTCTTGATTCCGAATAAGAGGTGTGTCTCCTGTACATAGTGCCATTATGTCACTAAACTTTTCCTTTGAGGTTTTTACAGGGTCTACATTTAAAAGTGAAATTTCTGCTCCTGTAAAATTTTTGTCGAAGTTTCTTTTGAGTGTTATTGAATCATAATCGCTTTGAACATGGCTTCATTTGAAAAATATTTTTGAAGGTTTATCTCTAAATACTTTGAACTCCATTATTTCCGTCCACTTAAACGAACCCCCGGTATCGGTGGCTCTTATGGATAACAGGCGCAAAGATTGAGAAAATTTCTTGAAATCTAGAAACTCGTCGTATCGAAGAGCATTTACTTTATAAGGCTGCTTCCTTCTCGCCAGATGCATAATTGGATGTAGTTGGGACGGAACAAAAATGTTCCCAGCATTTGCCATGGCACTTGATATAGCACTATGGGCACTATCACCTTCACTCTGCCCATGGTTGGTCTCAAAAAACCGTAAGCTTATCTCTTCTATAGTGTTAAAGTGGACAACAGCATATAGAAGCATTGCCGCTATTATTGTATTTTTATTTTGCCCACTGCAACCATCGGCAAAAAGTGATACAATTTTAACACCCTCCTTATTGTAATGCTGAAGTGCTTTAAAAACGCATGTCGAAATTTCAGATGATCCTCGTCGGCTTATTGCTTCATGCCATGTTTAGCAATGGCACTCCTTGGTAGCTATATTGTAAAAGGTGAAATTAAAATTAGACAAACGACGCTTATAAAATATAGCACTTTCTTTACTTATAGGAAGGTAAAGTACCTGCTGCAGGTCGAAAGTCGCGCACAAAAACTTAGTATTATCAATAGCTTGAACTTTGCACTCCTCCTTTATTCTTCTTACCTCATTTTTTTCCGCAATATGTTTTTCATAACGTTGCTCTAAACTAGCTTTTACATTAACCTCTCCTTGCCTAAAAGTAAAGCACAGCGAGCACTGGTCTTTCTTAGGGCGATGGAAACTTATATTCTGGCTTTTAAAAATCCTACGATAAGTGATCATACTTGGCTTATCTTCACTATCTGTTCTCTCGCTAATAAACATGTCATACATTTTGGCAATCGATAAGTCCGAATGTAAATACTCCCTTGATGTAGTTGCCCTGCAATAATGCGATTCAACCCTGGGATATCTGTTGATATGGTTTGCAATGGCTTGATGGACCTCTTTGTCTCTGGATCGAACGGAATTTGATTGTCTCCTATCACGTTTTTCAACGTCAACAGTACCAGAGCTGGTTATTTTCAATAACCCTATTCTAACAGAACGGTCAGATATTCCTAACGTATTTATAAATAATTTTTTACACATCAAATTTTGCTCTTTGTTTTTTGTCAGAAAATATCTAATTGTCATCATCGGAACTACTAAATGTATCAGTAACTAAATTATTATCTTCCATGTCAATAATTTTACCGCGATACCACTGCTTCTCATAAAACATTTTAACTTTCGTACCTATCGCAAATACTTTATTTTTATCACTTTTCAGCTCACTAGTGTTCACAACGTTTGTCGTTTTATCGGCCCGTAACACAATAACGTCCATTTTGATATTAAAACACCCAGCTCGTTAGCTAGTTAAAAGAAAACTAACCTCCTATTGCTGTTCAACGGCACAATAATATACGAAATAAACAAGCATGGACCTGCAAAACTGAGATACGACACATAGCGCCCAACCCAGAATGGATCACATAGAAATCACGAAGTGACCTAAGTCAAGTTACGACAGTTCGTTAGATAATTAATTTAGCACATTTGAGATATACCGACGAGTGAATGTTCCCATTCTCGCAAACTATAAGTGTTTGGGTTACGACAGTTCGTGAGATCGCAAAAAACGTCTTTTTAAATATGGTGAAGCCCCTATCTCAAAACTTGATTTTTTTGAGTTACGACACTTCGTGAGATAGGCGACGAATTGTAATGGACAATGCAAGCTATCATAGTAGGCAGTTGACCAAGACTCCCTCCTTAAATGACACAAAAGCAACAATCCAAAACTACATGTATGATAATGACATTTATTTCAGGAAGATTACACCAAAAGGCAATTAATTGAGGTTTTAATTTAAAACTACAAAAGGAATACTTCTGTGATAATTATGCAAAAAATCTAGGGCATACAGTTTTAAGGCTTCCACCATACCATTGTATATTTAATCCCATCGAACACGTTTGGCACCAACTGACATCTGCCATTCGTCGTAACAATGTCTGTCCCACTCCAGTGTACTTGAGCTTATAGAAACTAAAGTTTTTAACATCCCTTCATAAAGTTGGGCAAATTCTGTTACACATGTTGCAAAAGTGGAAAAATCCTATATCCATATAAACAATATAGCAAAAATAATAAATAGAACAGATGATGATAGCGATAGTGATATTGATATATTAAGTGAATAATTATTATAAGTACCGAATAATTTGTATATTTTTGTAATCATAAATACAATGTTTAATAATAAAATAACTTGTAATTTCACATTTAAACATAAATAAAATATTATTTAATGTCTTACTTATTTTTATTGAAAACCATGATTAAATTCTAGGCAAAATATGGGCCTGTTCGGCCATATTTCAATTTTACAGCTGACCCGGGTCTTTCCTAATAGGGATCAGTTAGTCACTTTCTTATATCTCTGAACAGACTTTATTTCTTTTGTACATGCAATAAAGTGGTTTTTATTTTTTCTCTCGAAAACGAAGCAAGAGACGAGAACAATCCGAGTATCAAAAAAGTTGTACTATTAGATAGTAAATTTGAAAAACTATCAAAATTCGAAAAAAGTCAGTGGCGTACATCTTTTTGCCAAAATATATAAGTTACGGTGCTCCCCGAGACGCCACCGGACGGAATAAATTTAACCTAGTTGGGGCTAATTAAGCCCCTTATCATTATGAATAACGGTACTAAATTTCAATAAAATCGGGAGAAGGATATTCAAATAAAATATAAAAAAACTGTTTTTTCTTTAAAACTTTAACACCCTGTATATCAAAAACGGGGCAACTCCGGGCACATGTTCATATAAACTTTTTCTTTTAGAATATCAGAAGGAATCACCCCCTTAAGTTACGTACCGTACTCCTGAAACACCCTGTATAAACGGGGCAATGTCATTACTGCTAAAAAGTTTAAATACGTTTCCTCGATACTCATAGTTATGCCCATCTTTCGGTGCGAGTTTTAACTTGTTTATTAGTTTTGCTATGGTTTTTGGTTTTTAACACAAGGTTAATTCTAAAACCGCTAGTGAGTCCTCTTCATTCATTATCTTTTCTGCACGATTTAATTGCACAGGCATAATCGTTACAATTTATCATACGATTTAACGTAAACGACCAACCTAAATTACAAGATTTTTTTTGTAAAATGCAGAGCCGCTACTGCTTCAGTCCTGCAATTAATAAACCGTAATACGAATCAAACAATGATGAAACGTGCTTCGGTGCACTCAGTAGTCGGAAGGCAAACATCAAAACGCAGGTGTCGTATTTATAATGGATTATTCAAAGTAATTTCATGGTCTCTTTTAAGAACTCAGAGTTAGGCACGACTCTGGCATTTTTTGTGTGCACGTGAAGAACACCGACAGATTGTTTTTGCCATTATTAAAAAATAAAAAAAAAATGCTTAATTCCAGAAAATTAAAAATTTCTCGGTCGTTGTTTCCCAAACCCCAATTTAAAGCATTCATCTAAATTAGGTCACGTAGGGTTTTTGAAGTTTGAAAAATCATATTTCAGGTATTATCGTTTACTAACCTAAGCCTCTTGAAAACTTGATTTGGACGAATTTTTAAGAAACATGTTACAGAATTTACATTGACTCTCTGTGGAACAAAGCATCAGAAGGGCGAACGTGATTCTAATATACAGGGTCGTTGGTATGTATGGAAACGGTCGATTATTTCTTGAAGTATAACAGTTAGCAAAAAATATTTTGAACAAAAGTTTTAGGGTTTTTCAAGTTCTATTAGAATTTTGAAAATATAAATATACAGAATGAGTCAGAAAGCCGTAGGGAAGCAAAGTTACTTTTTTTTCAATAGTACACCCTATATCTTAGAACATTTTTGGATTTTACATAGAATAACAATTATATTTTATTAAGTGGATTATAAGTCTAGACCTATTAGTTTCCGAGATATCGACTTTTGAAAAATGACATTTTTGAAATTTGACAGCTTATAGCTTTCTAACGGTACGTCTTACAGTAAAACGGCTTACATGTCCCTATCTTACTTTTTTATTATCTTCCCAAAAACAATAACTTCCGGTTAAACCGGAAGTACTGTATTTCCGTTTTTTGAGTTACATCCGGTTTAACCGGAAGTGGACACTTTTAGGAAGATAATAAGAAACTAATATAGGGACATGTAAGCCGTTTTACTCTAAGACGTACCGTTAAAAAGCCAGAAGCTGTCAAAGTTCAAAAATGTAATTTTTCAATAGTCGATATCTCGGAAACTATTAGGTTTAGACTTATAATGCTCTTCATGAAAAATAATTGCTATTTAATTTAAAACGCAAAAATTTTCTAAGATATAGGGTGTTCCATTTAAAAAAAAGTAGCTTTGTTTCTCTACGGTTTTCTGACTCATCCTGTATATTAATTTTTTTCTAATTCTAATAGACCTTAAGAAACCCTGAAACTTTTGTCTTAAATGCTTTTTGCTAACTGTTTTTACTTTATGAAATAATCGACCGTTTCCATACATACCAACGACCCTGTATAAAATAGAACATGAGCAGTTACCAATATACTTTAATACTGTTCTTAAAAAAAAAGATAAAATTTTTATGATTATAACATTCGCTGTGGCCAACACTATAACATTGAAACGGTTAAAACTACATCCTTACAAAGGTCATTATTTTTTTAGGGAGTTTGCCTTTTTAATGACCTCCCGGAGAGGATTAAAATTTAAAAATGCAAATAGTTTAGGTGACTTTGGCAGAGAATACCTACGTAGATTAAGGTGTTAATAAGTTTTGAGACTAATCAGTCAATCAATCAATATATGCTTTATTGTTAAAAAAAAAATGAATTCCTATAAACAAAGCGAGTATCAAAAGTCCTTAAAATATAAGTAAAAATAAAATAAAAACAAAAACATATGCATAAACACATACACATACATACAGGTATGCACATACCTACACCCATACAAACATAAAATGCATTGTCAACAACAATAAAATCAACACAAACCAAACTATAAAACGTCACTGTAATATTCATCCAGACTGTAGTAGGCTTTCTGGAATAAGATGTCTTTGACATTTTTCCGAAACTGGCCTAAGTTTAAAATTAATTTCAGCTCATTACTTAAATGATTAACAATCTTTTTACTCTCATAGAAGACCGACTGTTTCACAAGAGTGGTCTTAGGAATGGGTAGTCGAAAATTTCGTATGCTGGTTCTAGTACTGTACTTAAATTCCTCAACATCTGATCTAGAACATCTTGTATGCAAAAGACAAACAGTTTCCAAAATGAATACAGACGGTACAGTTAAAATTCTTTCTGCTCTAAATAAAGGCTGACCAGTGTTCACGGTTACTTGCTCTGCACAAATGTCGAATTGCTCTTTTCTGCAACACAAATATGGAGTTTAGCAACTGCCTGTTTGCAAATCCCAAAAAAACAATACCATAACGCAAGTGCGATTCAAACAAGGAATAATATACCATTTTAGCGGTTGAATTACCAAGTTTATTACAGACTATCCTTATTGCATAACAGCCAGCTGCCAATTTTTTGCTTAATACATTTATGTGCTCCTCAAATTTCAGTTTATTATCTAACGTTAGACCAAAGAACTTTGTAAGCGCTTTTTTTTTAATTTGTTGATCGTCAAGATTTATCTCACTTAAACTAAAACCAAAAGTCATTATATTTGTTTTATTAATATTAAAACATAATAAGTTTGTATCGCACCATTTTTTAACCTCACCTACGCACTGTCAATAACCAACCTTAAATCGTTTTTATTTTCACCATGCCTCAGGAAACTAGTGTCATCTGCAAATAGTGTAAACGCGCCCTGAATATTCAAAAATGCCAAATCGTTCAAATATATGAGAAACAAGACCGGTCCCAACACCGAGCCCTGAGGCATTCCTCTCGAAACGATGGAGGTATCAGAGCATGTTGAGTCTACCCTTACCACTTGCCTTCTATTATGGAGATAGAAAGAAAACCACTGAACTGTCAGCTGATCAAAACCATAGCAATGTAACTTTTGCAGCAATATTACATAGTCCACGCAATCGAAATCTTTTGAGAAATCACAAAATATAGCCGCAACCGCCTCACCACTATTTATGCTAAGGTAAATATCGTGGAGCAAGGAAAATATAGCGTCGTCTGTACTTTTACCCAATACAAAGCCAAATTGAACAGGATTCAGAATGCCCTAATCCTCCAAAAGTCTCATTAGGTACTCTTTTTATGACTAGTTTTTCAATTACTTTTAAGAGTGTTGAAAGGATCAGTAGAATCACCTCCCTTAAACAATGGAATAACAACAGCTCGTTTAAGACATGATGGAAACTCGGCCATCCTGAATGATTCATTGATGGAGTGTGCAAGCGAATGCAAGGCAGTCTCAGGCAAACTCTTCATTACTTTTACAGAAATTCCATCATATCCTGCAGAATACTTATTTTTTAATTCCTTAAAAACTTGCTTTGCCTCATCAGTAACATCAATTAAGAATCCATCACTAAAACGAACACCTCTTAGATACTCAAGAGGCTCTAGCATGTAAACACTGTGTTTTGTAATATTTTAGCAATAACTAGCCACGTGCTAAGTAAAGATTATTATTATTATTATTATTATTATTATTACTAGAAACGTATTTACCACCCTGTTATCAACAATGTTTGCGCAAATAAGGATTAATTAAAAAGAAATTGCCTGGCGCATATTAGCGAGAGTATTTCGATATCCAAAATTGGCGCAAAGGGAGTCGAATAGAATTTATTTTTTGTCTGACTGGTACTTTTGAAAAATGATATGTATTAGTTTTTAAAGGTATTCACGCCATAAGCTTCAACATAAATTCGATTTGTTTTGCTACAAAAAAAATAAAAACTTACCGAATATTTTGAGTATTACCATTACTAGCAGCAATTTTCCACACTATGTTCTTCGGCTTTAGGATCAAGTTCTCCCTACCGCCCACGTTTTCACATTTTAGAACCACACTACCCGTATTTAAAAGTCTTTGAGAACCTTAGACAAATGTTTTCCAAGCTGAAAGCGTCCCTAAACGCGCCTATTGGAGAGCTTCTCCATAAATAAGGAGCATAATATCATGAGATTCACGAACAAAACACATTTTCGAACTTGCCGACGCTGTAATACTGCAACTACATACTTTGTCACATCTATCGTTTCAAAAAAAGTGAATTAGCGCAAAAAATTGAAAACAATTTCTTTGCTCACCACAAATATTAAAAATTCACAGGACCGACGTTGTCATATCGTTTCTGACTCAAGCGTGGCGTATTTTTAAAATTTAAATATTGTTATAAATAATGTTATTTTTAGTTTTTTGTTAAATAACAACTTATTAAATTTGGCAAATATGCTTTTAAATATATTTGTTTAAAATTGTAATTGCTAATTTATTATTTTTGCAATTTTTTTTCGCGAGAGACGTTCTATGGCTTCCTCCAAGTCGGGACCATGGAACCAATTGAGACTGTTCTTACAGATGTATAGAACCCTAATTTGGCCTATTTTAAAACATTAAGTATATCGAAGCTTAAAAAGTGGTTCATGGCTTGGAAAATAAAAGCACAAGTGATAGTTTACTAAACTTTAAACTTCTGAAAGATCTCTTCTGTGTTGTGGGTTACCCTCTATAAGTTCCCTAATAAACTAAAAACAAGTGTAATAATTCCGATATCAAAGAGATTTTCGCCCGATAAATCTTCTACCAGTTATTGACAAAGTGCTTGAAATCGTAGTGTGCGACCAGTTACGAGAGTACCTTGAAAAAAATGGAGTATTATACAAGGGGGGTCTGGGTTTAGGAAAAAATACTCCTGCGAGTCTGCGCTGCAATATGTGTGTGCGGGATTGAGACAAAATATAAATGAATCAAAGATTACCTTAAGTGTTTTTGTCGATTTAGACGACATGGAACAGAAGTATTATTCACTTTTTATGAAATATAATGAGCAAATGCAGATAAATGAAGAGCTACAGAGGGAACTGAAGTATGTTAAAAATCAAGTTATGAGAAGGGAACAAAAGGAGCTGGAAAACAACTTAATTATACAGAATATATCATATAAAGACGGAGAAAATCCAAATGAAATAGTTACAAAAATGGGAGATTTCCTAAAAATTCCTGCGGGAAAGTTTACTGCGTACAGAGTGGGCAGAGATAGGACCAAGGATAATCCACTTAAAATTGTATTTGAAGAAAAAAATGTAAAACTAAAGTGGTGGAAATCGGAAAGGAAATTCCAGTTAAAGAGTAATGATTTGGGCTATCAATTAGATACTAAAATTTATGTAAACCATGATATGACTAAAACTAACCGAGAATTCTACACGGCAGCTAGACTCTTCAAGAAAGAAAAAGGGTACAAGTATCTATGGTTCAGCAATGGTGACATTCTGCTTAGAAAAAATGATAATGATAAAACCATACTGGTGAACAACATAGATATTCTAAAAAACTAGATAAGCCAGCATGTGAAACTAAATTAGCTGTAATATATATGAACATCCAAAGTATTAAAAACAAATTTGATGAGGTGCAATGTCTGATGTGAGAAAAAAAATGTGATATTTTGATACTGATAGAGACATGGTTGATGAAAAGTGTGACTTGGCTTTATGAAATCAAAGGATATCAGGCTTTAAAAAAAATTGAGCTGGATGACGTTTTAATACAGATAATAAGGCGAAAAATTCATTTCTTTTAAAAACAGACAAATTCCCACGCTGGACAAAATTTTTTCCTCAATCCGCGAAGACCAGGACTATACATTTATGTGTAGATATAAACTTATTAAGAAAAATGGGGTTTTGGTGGAAAAAATATAATAGGCAATTGATTTTAATAGATAGAGGCGATTGGAGAAGAAATGACTTAAGAAGCATCCTAAAAGCCAGAGAAGAAAACGAAAAAATATTTTACCTAGACAAAACATGGCTAAATGCAGGCCAGGCTGTGATCATAACCCATATGGGAAATTTTGAAGGCTTCGTTAAAGGTGGTCTACTGATGTTCAGGAGATTATCACGAAGACATGAATGCCGATGTCTTTGAAGAATGGTTTGAGCAAATGTTGGATCACACCAAAAGATGTAATAATTGTATTGGATAATGTGGGTTATCACTCTAAGCTGACGGAAAAATTACCGACAAGTGCGTGGCGTGAAAGTGAAATAACAAAATGGCTAAGTTTAAGACAAATAGAATTTCCATTAGATTCCTTAAAAAAAGAACTATTGGTACTAGCCAATTTACCTAAGAATGCATTCAAAGAATATGTAGTTGATGAAATGGCAAAGTTACGAGGAATATCTGTGCTCAGACTCCCTCCTTACCACTGCCAATTAAACCCGATAGAACTTATATGGGCTCAAATAAAGACAGATGTCGCCAGAAAAACACGACTTACGAAATGTTGGATTTAAAAAGACCCTTTAATGAAGCTATGGGTAAAATCAGTGCGAACAAGTAGAAAAAGTGTATCGATCATGTTATAGAAGAAAAAGCCAAAATGTGGCAGGTACAGGGTTATCCAACCAAGACTAGACAAGGCGATTTTTTGACTTTTCCTGTACTTTTATAAAAACACTGAAATAGCCATCTTAAGTCATTTTCTCCCGCGAATTCGAATATCTTCAGCAAAAAACAATTGAACATCAAACAAAAGTACTAGGGGTCACTTTGATATTTTTTTAAATGGGATGCCGTATTTTTAATGAGCTTATCCGATTTCTCATATAAATTTTGATCTAAAATGTTGGATTTTTAATTCAAAAACGCCTTTTTTCTTCAGTTTTAAATTCGGAAAATGTTCGTCTACCGTAAGATTAATACCTGATGGATACCCGTTTCACCTGTTCACCCTTTAACCTGCTTTAAAGCGTCCGTCAGTTAGACAAAATAATCAAGTTTCAAATTTCTATATATTTTTCACGAAGTAATTACAAATTTAGTAGTTTTTGCAAATCTATTATTGCTTACGTATAAAAAAAGTATGACATATTAGAAAAAACTATAAACTAAAGTGAATAACTTTAATCTCAATAATATAATTGTTCTATGTGTCCTCCATTATTTTCAAAACATGACCGATGCCTCCTTTTCAATCTCTCCAAAGAATCTCTTACAATATTTTGGTCCTGGTTAAGTCTATTAATTTCATTTATAACTTCTAACTTACTTCTGTTGGGTCGTTGATAAACTACATTTTTTAAATGACCCCATAAAAATGTATCCAATGGCGTGATATCGGGGCTATTTGGTGGCCAATGAATTGTTCCGTTACGGCCAATCCACTGATTGTAATGCTCGTTTAGGTATGTTACCACTTCTCGAACTGCATGAGGCGGAGCACCATCCTGCTGCCAAATGATATTGTTGTAGGCTTGCAATGGCAACCTTTCCAAGAAATCCTCGATATCGTTATGAAGAAAATGGAGGTATCTTTGGCCTGTTAAAGAGCCACGATAAAATAGTGGTCCAATAATTCGATTTTCTAACATCCCACACCAAACATTAAGTGAGCTCCAACCTTGAAACTTTATCATTTCATATCTATGAGGGTTAACTGCTGCCCAGTATCTTGTATTTTTCCGATTGTATACCCCCGATGTTGTAAATGACGCTTCGTCACTCCATAGAATTTTATTATATAAATTATAATCTTCGTCTTGCTCTCTCATCAGCATTGAAGCAACAAATCGAAATCGCAGTTCTTTTTGAAGCTGTGTTAAGTATTGAACGGGAAGGATGCAATATGGTTTTAGACCACATTTTTTTAAAGTTCTGTGAACTGTTCCATAGCTTACTCTCCGGAGCCCTGGACCATACCTTACTTCTCGTACCGCTTGCGGAATAGAACTCTTCGGGTTTATAGTAAAATATTGAACAATAGCTCGATCCCTTATATTCCGTCTTTTCATCTTTCTTGGCTTATCTTTCAATGTCTTACTTTCTTCAAATAGGGTCTTACTTCTGAGAATTGTATCCACTGAAATGTGTCTCTGGAAACTCTCAAAAAATGTTCTTTGTGTTTGTCGAGCATTCTCTCCACTTTTGTAATATAATTTTATTACATTTAGCCGTTCTTCTAAAGAATATTTCATTATTTGTAATTAATTCGTGAAAAATATATAGAAATTTGAAACTTGATTATTTTGTCTAACTGACGGACGCTTTAAAGCAGGTTAAAGGGTGAACAGGTGAAACGGGTATCCATCTATCAGGTATTAATCTTACGGTAGACGAACATTTTCCGAATTTAAAACTGAAGAAAAAAGGCGTTTTTGAATTAAAAATCCAACATTTTAGATCAAAATTTATATGAGAAATCGGATAAGCTCATTAAAAATACGGCATCCCATTTAAAAAAATATCAAAGTGACCCCTAGTACTTTTGTTTGATGTTCAATTGTTTTTTGCTGAAGATATTCGAATTCGCGGGAGAAAATGACTTAAGATGGCTATTTCAGTTTTTTTATAAAAGTACAGGAAAAGTCAAAAAATCGCCTTGTCTAGTCTTGGTTGGATAACCCTGTACAGCAGTTAGGGATGCAGGTAATTTGTTCTCTGGCTCTCCCCGAAAAGATGTATATTTGGGGCATTTTATGACCCGAGGGATAATTAAGGTTTTATTGCAGCCAGGAGATCAATGGTATAATGCTAACTTTACTATACCTAACACCTGCTGAAAGTGATAGTTTTCAACATGCATCTGTAAGTAAAGTATCATAAACCAAGACCATTGTTTATCTTACAGCTATTTTGGGTGACTTAAGTCGACTGTTCTAATTATTATATGGCCTATTCTGGAAACCTTCACTGAAAAATCACGAAGTCGAATAATAAAAGATCAAATTCGTGACGAGACCTTGCCAATTCCCGTGAAAAAAACTGTATCAAATGGCCGATTAGAGAACAATTTTTAAAAAGTGTCTTCGTGTCTCCCAGTAAGCAAAAATATCTAAAGTAACGTTATGTTTGTTGTTCCATTGTTATTTGTCAAATTTATCATCAGATAACCGAATAACGGACTACTTTATCTAGAAGAATAACGAGCTGGCCTGAAGGAGTAAGAAAAATGGTTTTAATGAAGAGAACCGACACCCATTGAGTTTGTTTTGTTATTTTATGGGAATACCGCTTTAATTAAATAATTAAAACCTTCTAATTTTCCCAGCTCGCACTTTGCCGTGTGTGATTTTTTTTTTCATCCCTGGCACCCAACTAACTCTTCTAACAGATGGTACTATTGAAGGGATAGTTCGGTACAAAAACCAGTTAACTCCATTTTTAATAATTTGTGGGAAATCAATAAAAACTTTTCAGCATGGTCATTTTTATATTTTTAGAGTAAATGCTAAAGTAAACACCACACAAATATGACATTCTTATAATTGATATGTGATGGGCTACATGCTTGGTTAAATGGATATTCCATAGTAGAGGAAATTAAAGTAGTACTTGTTATATTTCACAATTTATTTCAGTTTCCTGACACGAGTTTTAACCCTTGCGGGTCATTATCAAAGGCATTATAAGAGAATAACAAATTCTACATTTCATCAAAATAAAAATTGACAGATGATTGGTTATTTTGGTCCTTAATTTACAGGTATTGGCCAAAGGTACAACTAAATTACAGGTGTGGATTATAGAGGTATTTACATCTAAGTAATAAAATTAAGAAAATGATACTGCGTATAATAATTATGGGTTTTTTCGTTGGTAATTATTGACAGTGTTTATTGCATATTTATCTTAAGTTATTAGGCTATTAAGTATTAGATTGGCACCTGAAGGTATTTCAATTTGTAATGTTGTTAACAATCAAATCGGGGTAGGTTAAACTTTAAGAGGCAACGCGGACGCTAAAAAAGTTCCACCTAATTTCCTGTTATGAATATTCTACTGGCCTTCAAAGCCCATTTTCCGCTTCTCATTGGCTGAATCAGTTAGAAATTGATATCACCATGTAAAACTTGACCTATTGCCAGTATTTTTGTCGCTAGTATGGAAGCGCCGATACGTTAAAAAGAGATAGATGAGGGAGGGCTCATGTCTGCACGAAATCGTACTCGGCGGCATCTGGCTTTTAAGTTCCAAGTAATGCACTCGCCGTATGATGCATGCCGCGTAGAGACGGAATTTTTTGCTGGAGTATTTGTAGAAGACAGAAATGTAAACAATAATGTTAAGGTGCGTACATATTAGGCGAGACGAGACCGAGACAAGCGCGAGCCGAGCCTGCCACCAACAAAATTTGTGCAATTTGTATGTTGTCCTCGCAAGGGTCTCGCAAGCGGCTTGCAAGCCTCTCGGCGGGAGATCGCTGCGATCCATTTTCGGTTTTTGCCACGATCTCAAAGGGACTCACAGTATCAATTAGTACGAGTTCGTGGCAGGTTTGACGAAATTTTGTCCCGTGAGAATGTGGACTGAAGAAAATCAGCTGTTGCTAATTGAATTGTATAGGGGACACCCAAACGCTTTTTGTATAGCCTCTGTACGCCACCATCGGCGAGGATTTCGTTTCCTTTGCTGTAAACTATCTGCAATTATTATGCTGTCACTGCACAGCGTTAATAATTAATTATTATTTACATATATGTAGATACTTGTTAATAAACAAACAATGTAAAATGCAGACCAGTCGTATTAATTATTCTCTATTATTATTTTCATTATCAATTTTTTCTGCTATATTTTTAATCCATTTTTGTTTGTCTAGGTAATTTTTTGCTGATACAATCATTTTGTCTTTTGTCTATTGTTTTGCTCTATATGCATCATTTTGTGGTCTGTTATAAAACGATCTTGCAGAATCAATTTATAACTCTTTAATTTGTCTAACCTTTAATTGTTAGATTTTCGGTCTTCTTTACGCCAGTACAACTCTCATAATCCCAATCATTCTTATATCTAAGGTCTGTCATCCTTAAGAAAAAAAAAATTAAAAAATCCTCCAAGTTAAATTCTACTTTCCACAATGTTAACCCGAAAGTTCTCTCAGACCTATTTTATTTTCTTTCGTTGCTCAAGATACCTCTAGTTCTGACGTGTAAGTATCCAGAAGACCTATGTTGCTTTGCATACTGTTTTTACACTCTTTTACATTTGTATAGTTTTATCACCTACCATTGATCACTTTTTGTCCCTTAAAATAAAAAAATATACTACTTTTTGTAGAACTTCGAAGATAACTCAGTGTTTAGTCGAAAGCGCTAGGCTGAACATTATTAAATAAATGCTCAATAGAACAATTCTGTGTTTATTTATTAACTAGTTAATTAGTTAACCGATCAACATTTGATTCCCCGAGGGTGGTCGCTATTGACAGATTTTACTGTATTAAATCAAAAAAATGAAAAAGTTTGCCCCATTATATTAAACCATTCCCATAATACCTTGTATTATACACCACAATGAATTTCTTATTTTTTTCGTTATCTTTTCGAAGAGCAAAAAGTACCATGTAATCGAGAAAATAGCATCGGCCTTGGTCCATTGTCATGTTTATTGATCCTCGGGCAAGTGGTACTACAACAGCCTGCGGTACCGAATCGCGTCGAAATAAGATATTACCAAAGTTTATGGCGCGAGAATTTATTTTTGCGCGCACCGCACCACGAAACGTGCATCGATTGTTTTTCTTTTGTGGGAGAATCATTGGCCATATTTCACGTTCGTAGATGTTTACGAGACCAGATCTAAATTTACTAAGAACCAAGACCGATGTATCCCGGAGCTTCACCAATATATTTTTAAAATATTTAGAAAGGTTCTGAGCGGTTTGAACTTATTTCGCAGGAAAGGTTTCTCTTCTCTACCCAACACCAATCACGTTGGCAATAACTATTTAGTTTTTCTTCTTTCTACAATAATAACACTGTATTTATATTAATTTTTTTATATTTTTGGGATCTCTTCATCTTCGTTAGACCTGGCTGGCCAAAGGATTAGATCAGTGGCGTACCCAGAAAAAAGCTTTGGGGGGGGGGGGGGGCAAGTCTTGAAAATAAAAACATAGGATTTGAAAAAATGTTTAGTTTTGTTATTTAAATATACAATAATCTACACAAATATAAAATATACCATATACAGTATGTAATAACAAAAATAAAATATATATAAAATATATGTATATACAATAACAAAAATTAAAACAAATTAAATATTTATATTCAATCGGCGCTTAGCTTTACACAGGTCATTTAAAACCTCATCAGGAGAGACCGATATCTCACAATGAATGTTTAGAAGGGCCAGACCATTTAAACGCGTAGTGCCAGTGGTATTCCGTAGATAGGTAAGTAACCTCCTCAACGTCGAAAATGACCTTTCACTGGTGCAACTTGTAACAGGTAGAGTGCAAAAAATCTTTAGTACGCATTTGACATTGGGGTAGATTATTTCATTACAACAGGTAAAGGCGTCAATTGCATTTTTAAAATTTTTTTCACGTGTCTCTATGAATTTATGCCACAATTTTAATTCTGCAATTAATATGGCTTCCCTCCTTTCATTTATGAAATTTGTTTTTTGGTACAGTTCCAGAAGTTTAAGAAAATCGTTTTCTGTTCCATTTCTAGAAAGGAGACAGCGTGACAATGCATCAATGATATTCCTATGGTTAACAAATCGCTCCTGAATATTTACTATAAAGTGATCTACAAAAGGTAAAAAAGTGGTGATTTTATAAAAAATTTTGGGACTGTTTACTTGAATATTATCACGGTAAATTTGTTTTTTTGTGATACGCGGCAACTTAATTTTAGTTTCCTCTTCAAAAATTTCACTCAAAAAAGTTTCAGCTTTATTGAAAATGAGATCAAATAAAGTATCTGATTCTTTTCTTAAATTTTTTAATTCGGCAAGAACATTATCTGAAAGGTTGACTGCTTCCGATAAATCGATATCGGGTGTTTGCAAAATTCGGCATAAAGGCAAAGAGAAACTAAACAATTTTTCAATAATGAGTAAATACAAATAAAATTCTGGATTGGAGATGCAATTGGAAAGAGATCGTGCTTCACTAGATGTTGATGAATCAGACCAGGTTGATATTTCTTGGAGAGCTTCAACCAATGGATGATAAAGTTCACACATCACCGACACTGACTCGTGTCTTTCCACCCAACGTGTAGGACACATCTGTTTTAATCCATTACGTTTGCTAGTGGGTATTATTTCGTCGATCATTCTCAGCAGTACTGCTTCCCTTTTTGGAGTGTTCATAAAGGCATAACATTTTTCTATGATACCCAGTGTATTTCTAATATTTGGAATTTTACAAGATTTGGATATGGCTAGGTTAAGCGAATGAGATGCACAGTGTACATATAAAGCCGCTGGATATAGTTCCCTTATTCGAGCTTGTACTCCAGATATTTTACCACTCATAGCTGCGGCTCCATCGTACCCTTGTCCACACAAATATTCCATGTTAATCCCTATGGATTTTAAAAAGGTAATTAAGTTATTAGAGATATTTTCTGCACTGGTATTTTCTATCGAAATGAATTGAAGAAAATGCTCGTTAATTAGGTTATTTTTTACATATCTCACACATACAGATAATTGCTCAGTATTTGATATATCTGTTGTCTCGTCAGCCACTAACGAAAAACACCTGGATTCATTGATATCACTTACAAGTTTTTCTAGAATGATATTATTACATGATTCAATTATTTGGTTTTGTATTTTTGGGCTCAAGTATGACGCATTTTCCCTACATGTTTCCAAATGGGCTTTTAATACATTGTCTCCGGCATCAATTCGAAATAAAAGTAGTTTTTTAAACAACCCTATACCTTTCTGAGTTATATGCTGTTCAAACTCACCCTGTACATTTAAAGGTCCAGAATCCCTGTGACCGCGTAAGGGTAAATTATTCCGACCACAAAACAGGATCGTTTTTATTATCGGAATCAACTTTTTTCTATTTTCTAAAGACTGTAAATGAGCTTGTCTATTTACTAAGTTTTCGATCGATTGGCTGGGATTTTGAATTGCATTTTTTAAATTTTCAGCTTTAGTAATAGCATTTTGATGGTAAATTGTATTTTGGTGTTGTTCAAATTTTTCAGTGGCTTTTTTCCAGTTTTTAAATGGTTCACAAAAAAACACCCCTAGTGGCTGACTACTAGAGAGTCCAACAAGTTGGCTAGCGAAGAAAACACAGAACTTGCAATATACGCCATCATTAATTTGTGAATATGTTAGCCAGTGATACTTTAGTAGCCACATGTAATTGCATTTTCTGATACTTTTTCCAAAAGTACTTACGGGAAAATTAAAATGCTTAGGAGGTGTCCAAATATTACCTAAAATATTAATTATCTGCTGGTCGTCAAGGGAAGATCCAATAAAATTGGCGATATCATTATTTTCTAACACTGGCTTTACCTAAAAAGAAAAATGTTTAAAAATTGAACTAGCAGAAGCATTAAAAATATACCGGGTTTTGACCGGGTATTTTCTAGTACCTACGTGCAGAAAATTCATGATGTTAATTAACAAGTAAAATATAAGTGTACGGTATGCACCTATACCTATATCCTAAATCTAATAAAAAATATGAATTCATACAAAATGCGAGACGCAGACGCAATAAACATGTTACGAACCTGTGTTTCGACAACATTTGCTTCAACTTCTTGCATTGTAGTTTTTGGTTTATGAAAGTCGGCAGTAGAATCCTGATTTCCTGTTTGAGGGATAGAGGTAGAACTACAGGAGGGCCTGTTTTCTATTTTGTGCATAAAAGTAGTTAGCAAGGATTGCGTTTTAAGTTTTTTTCTTGGATTATAATCTGTCATCTTATTTCTAAAAATAAATTTATTTAATGTTTACCATGTAGTACTGAAAATAAAGTAAATAATAAGTTAGGTATATAATAATAATAATAATAATAATAATAATAATAATAATATATCGGTTTTGGCGGATCACTAATATTTAGTTTAAATATGGCTGCACTGCAAGCTCAAAACTAAAACCTAATAATGTAAAAATACATTCTATATACTGTATTTTAATTTTTTTACTTACCAACCTGATATAGCACTATATAAAACACATCAATTTAATAACAACTTAAAAAATCGCATGTAAGTAAGTATCAAAAATAATTACTAAAGTCTAAACTTAAAGTGATCTTTTTAATAAAAAGAATTTGGAAAAGACGAAATACAGCGCACGTCGCGCGTCGTTTGTATCGTATGACTAGTACGAATTACGAGTCGATACTAGTTTGTGGCTCTTTGCTCTTTTTGTTTCGGTTTGTGCCGCATCTTGCATCATGATTTTCCGGGAAACCCCTATTTCTGTCGACTCGAAACACGCTGGATCGGACGCTGTTTGTTGCCACTGCCAGTGTTGCTAATTTGTGTTTCTATTCTGTTTAATTAAGGAAGTTTCTCGTGACGGAGCAGGTGTCTATTATGGCTGATTTTTGTAGTTGTATGTATAATGTATATTATATCTGTTGCCTCTGTTGGCAGTTCAATTGTCTCTATAGTGATTTGTTTCAGACCTTTGGGTTATTATCATACTGCCTAATCAAAAAACAAATAATTTTTCTTTACGTTGGGTGTTTTTTTTTATCTTTTTAATTATTTATCGTTTTCAATTTTTTTTTGCGTTTTCTCTCTGAAGTCTTGGGGGGGGGGGGGCAAATGCCCCTTTGCCCCCCCCTGGGTACGCCACTGGATTAGATGCCGTGGGCCAATAATATTTCCGTTAAAAATATTTTGCAAGTATTCCCTAACCCTGAGAGAATTATGGGCAGGACAACCATCCATTTGATACTACGATACTAGATCTCCTGATTTTCGCCTACAACTTCTTCTAGTGCGGGTTCAATTCGATTTTGTTGTAAGTTAAAATAGGTTACTGCTGTAAGGTTGCCTTCCATAAAAAAATGGTCCAATAATGTGATATCCTACAATTCCCGCCCAAACAGTTATTTTTTGTGCATATTGCGTCCGAGTATAAACAAGACGATGTTCATTTTCTTGGCTTCAATACCGGCAATTTTAAACATTTGGTTCGTTGTTGAGCGTGAAAGTGCATTCATCGGTAAAAGAAATATTTCTCAAAAAATCCCTATTATTATTTTTTTTTCCATTACCTCAAGGCCGAATACCATTCCTCGCTCTTCATCATCTTGTCGTAGCTGTTGATGTTTTTCATACTGTTAAGGAAAATATTTGTTTTTTTAAAGTGCCCAACACTGTGGTTTGAGGTTTTCTTACGGCTTGCCCAAGAATCCTCGTCCTAATCATTTTATTTTCCTTAACGTGCAGTAAAATATCAAGATTTCTATTAGCCCTTTCTTCAGTTTTATTGACATTCTAAGTTGAGCATTTACAGTTATTTATTACAGCGCCTTTGGACTCAAATTTACTAATGATAAGTTTAATTAATGAAATGGAAGGGACAGGCTTATCAGAGAATTGAACTGAAAACATTTCAGACGCTGCTCTTAAACTGTTTCCTGGATAATACCACTTAATCATAGTCACTTTCTCCTTAATAGAAGAGCGGGGAGAGATTTTCAGCTGTAGTTGAAGCGCCTTCAATGAAGATGTTGTCACCGACGCTATTTTTCATCTTGTCAAAGCTAAATAATAATTTGCTGGTGTTTGCTGCTGTATTACCTAAACTATGTATGTCAACTCTGTCAAATTTATTCACAAATCTACGAAACGTTTATTCTTGTTGTGACTTTGTTGGTTTTCTTTTATTCCTTCCTTCTATAATACATTTTACAATTTTACAGTTTTTTAAAATTCTCAAAATTGACAGAAAGCGAAATACTGCCTAATTACCAAACTATCAGAAAAGTTCCAGCGTAGGCAGGGATTTCCTTTAGGATATTATATTAAATTCATCGATAACATAATTCCTAGAAATTTGCTCGCCTCAGGAATACCTAATGAAACAAAATAGGGCATGATTGCATGAAGATGATTTAAGACTAAGTGCTTCCAGCAGAAGGATATACAGTTAGGAAGAAAATTAGGTTCGTTGTTAAAAGTAATAACCAAAAAAGTCAGTAAAGCGGTATCCAGTTTATCAAGTACAGATTGTGATGAACCTGTACCAAGTAGGTAAGATAATTTGATACATATTATGTTAATAGTTCGTAAATCCATGAAAACAAGTTATTTTTTGTTGTGTAAAATAAATTCAATTACTTAACTAATAAGGGGAATTTTCAGTTCTGACATGCAACAAATTACAAGGAAGGAAAATTAGAGAGTAAACAAAGTCCTTGTAATCTGGAAGTTCTGCATCTGCGTCCTCTTCTGTAAAAAATTGGATAATAAAACCATTCTTCCAAATGTGCAAATCTAATTCGTTCTTTTTTATACCTATTTTGTAATTGAAAAATTGTTGAACAGTGTAAAAACAAGTGTAAAATCAAATTGTAAAAAACAGATATAGACGCTTTTAACTTCTAATTTAAACTGCAAACTATTAGATTGACGACATGTCTTTGATCAAGTTTTTTACGTATTTTTAGAATTTGTTGATAGAATAGCAAGGCTTTTTGTGGAATTTCAGTGATAAGTCATCGAATGAACGCAAATTAACTAGGTACTCGTAGTACCATCGAAATTATATTAGATTACTTTTTGTGTAAATTTTTCGAGGTTACTTTGCCAATCCCCAAATAAAGTTTGAAACGGTGTCACCCATGGGCGTAGCGAGGGGGAGGCAGGGGAGGGCCATGTCCCCCCCTGGAAGTTGCCACTTATTGAAATTTGATAAAAAAAAACGTTAATGTTTATGATGTTTTGTGTTTATTAGTATTTATCCCCCCTAGAAAAATAGCTGGCTACGCCCATGGTGCCACCTAATCCTCTAATCATTTGTACTACAAGGAGACCCAATGCAGTAATTTTTGTGTAAACACTAACCTAAAAACCAAAATCTCAATGCAGGCAAGTTTAATTGTTTCTGCAACTTCGAAACGCGATTATTCGGACACCTCTAGACAAAAAGCAACAAAGTAGGATACCACTGAAAAGAGAATTGAACGCCCTTTAAAACAATGTACCACTTGACCCCATTCCCATTTAAGATTCTAAAGGTGACATCTACCCCTCCTAGGGGGTTGAAACAAGGAGGCTAAAACTATTCATTTAAAGTGTCACCCTTACAAATAAAATTGACGTGTCTTTCCGATTTTTCATATTTTTAACTGCAAGAAAGATATTAAGGGTGGGAAGTTTTCAAATTGACACCTTGTATATATTTAGACATAGATATTAATTCTAAATTTTTCTTAGTAACACATTGCGAATTTTAAAAAAATAGAGATGCGTAACTCTAGGATGAAAATAAAATGAATTTCTCAAATTTCTTTTTATGCGTATTTCGGTTTCAGGATATGCAGAGATAATCTGAGCTGTTTTAATTTCTTCTTAACTTTCCCGTATATCGCAACATCCTGTTCTGTCACTGTACATTTAGATATACAATGAGTCCTAGAAGTAATGTCTAAATTCATTTAAAATTTAGGGGTGTGCTTTTTGGAAAAACGCTTGGAGCTGTCGATATTTATTTCTTATTGTAGTATTTTTAATTGTAAATTCATGTAATTATACAGGATAGCCCGAAAATAAGTTACGACCATCAACTTCATTTTTCCAAATAAAAACCTATATTTTTTTATTTCATTTTTGAATTTTGCATCGAATTCTAAATATGTTTCATGCACCATGTCCTATACCTAAACCCAACAGTTTTAAAAAAAATCACGATTGAACATATCAATCGGGAAGACATGTTTATTTAAAAAGAACAGAACAACAAATCAAATTAAATGTTAAAAATGTGCGCCGAAAAAGTAGATATTATTAAGTTGATGGTCGTAACTAATTTTTGGACTACCCTATATACCGGGTGAGTCAATAAGAAAGGCGGCCGGCTGTATCTCGGAAGCCGTTAGTCGCACAGCTTGCGGAATTTTTTTTTTATGATAAAATCGCCGATGAGAAATCGCTGGAAATTATTTTTAAGTTTCTACGACGGCCGCTAGGGGGCGTAACACCCATGGTCAATTAAAAAAGATCATTTATTTCCGGAATTTGACCAATAAAGATGTATTGAAAATATTTCTATCTTAATACTTGGAAAATTTGCAATGCATTTTTTTTGGGCAATTTTTTTTGTATCTCCTCAAATAAAGTGGTGAGGGAACGTCAATTGTTTTTTGTTATTTTGATTGATAACTTCGGTTTGGCTTAACCGAATTTGACAAACTTAGTCTCGTTGAAAAGAGCTTTCTTTGTCTTATCGTTTGCATTATAAAACTATGTCTTAATTATGTTTACAGTGGCCGCTAAAGGGCGCTGTTTGAAAACCTAATAGTATTTACGATTTTTATTAGAAATTTTAAATGGTATGGTATGTTTCTTTTTACAGAGTTAAATAGAGGCTAAAAATCCTAGATAACCAGTGAAAACCTCGTTTCCCTAACTCTTTTGTAGCCGGAGATATGGCCAATCAAATTTTAATTGCAACATTTTATCGATGTTAAATTGTCTACCCACCTAAAATACTTATTAATGACAATAATAATAATAGTGGACGATTTGTCGAATAGGTAGGTATTATAAAAATTCTATTAGAAAATATTATTGCAAAAAGCTAAAATCCAAAGCCTGTATTTTTAAATTTAAGTCGTTATTAAGAATTAATATTGGGATTAACAGATAATCTAGTTACCCTAGAATTCAATTTTTGACAAGCAGCTTTGAAAACAAATATCTATTGCTGTCAACATTATTGTGACAAATTTTGGCGTTGGTCAAATTCCGGAAATAATTGATCTTTTTTAATTGGCCATGGGTGTTACGCCCCCTAGCGGCCGTCGTAGGAACTTAAAAATAATTTCCAGCGATTTCTCATCGGCGATTTTATCATAAAAAAAAAATTCCGCAAGCTGTGCGACTAACGGCTTCCGAGATACAGCCGGCCGCCTTTCTTATTGACTCACCCGGTACCTACATGAATTTACTATCAAAAAGCCCACATTAAGAAATAAGAATCGACACGCCGCTGAATTTCAAATGAATTTAGACGTTACCTCTGGCACTCACTGTATAAACTACATTGGTTTTTAAAAAGGTTACATCACATCATACACGCACAACTAGTTTCATAAAAATACCGATTTTTAAAGATGCTCGATACTATTTTCTGCATTTACCATAGCAGCAATACTCTAAGTGTGTTCCGCGGAACCCTAGGGTTCCGCGATACCTCTGTAGGGGTTCCTCAAGAATTTAGAAAAAAAATCAAAGCACCTCTCTCTGGTCGAACGTTTTGACTCCGCGGCCGCGCGTAGGTATATTTATTTATTTATTTGTATTTGTATAAACATGTGTTACAATAGCTGGTACAATATCTCATAAGTTTGGTATCAACATGTATACTTGTATACTTGTGAGCGCGCAGTCCCTTTGATAAAAGCCGCCTCTGAATTGTTTACAATGCAATTTTTATATTTCCCTTTTTATTTTTGCTTTTTGTTTATCAAAGGCGCCGACTCGAGTATTTTCGAGAATATTCGAGATCGAGTCTAGGACTAAGTATAAAAGCGGCGATCGCGCGTCGCGCCTCGTCAGTCAGTTGACGATTCTACTGCCTGCTGTATTCTGTTGTCTCAGTTTTATACATTTCTTCATTGTACTAAACTTAGTCTCTTATACGCAGTAACGATTGTGCATTATTTAGACCCCACCATCCTGACGTGTAACATTATAAATAAAGAAGAATGGAACGTTGGCTTAAAGTGTTGCAACAACATCTTCTAATGACGCTGAATGTTCAAAAGCAGTACGCGCGGAGAATATAGCAATCACCGATCCAGACGATGATGCCACGACGTCAAGCTCGAAGGTTTCAAGGACGAAAAAAAGGAAGTATGATGAATCATATATCAGTTTCGGATTTGTTGATTCCAACGGCTCACCTCTCTGCATGCTATGTAGTAAACTGCTTCCTAATAGTTCCATGGCACCTGCCAAATTGCGCCGACATTTACAAACTGTACACCCCGAGTCTAAAGACAAGAATAAAGAATTTTTTGTTCGTAAAAAAGATCAGTTATTGGAAAGTCAAAAAAATATGATGCATGTAACAAAAACTATCAACGAAAAGGCCACGGAGGCATCATATTTAGTTAGCTATCGCATTGCTCAAGCAGGTGAAGCGCACACTATCGCTGAGAATTTAATAAAGCCATGTGTATTAGACATAACAAAATGTATGCTCGATGAAAAATCTGCAAAGCATCTTTCTACTGTGCCGCTATCAAACGATACTGTTTCACGGCGAATCCATGATCTGGCAAGCTACGTCAAACAAGAACTAGTTACACGTCTACAAAAAACACGATTCGCCTTGCAAATGGACGAGTCAACTGATGTCGCTGGTTTGGCTATCTTGCTGGTTATCGTGAGATATCCATATGAAAGTTCTTTTGAAGAAGACATGCTTATGTGTTCACCGCTGCTGACAAACACTACCGGGGAAGAAATTTTTAATAAAATAAATATATTTTTTGAAGAAAATAATCTCAGTTGGAACAATTGCATTGACATTTGTACAGATGGGGCCAAGGCGATGACAGGTAAAACAGCAGGAGCAGTGTCACGAATAAAAAATAAAGCGCCTAATTGTAGTTCCAGCCATTGTATTCTGCATAGACAAGCACTTGCGATGAAGCAAATGCCGTCAAATCTAAAATTAGTTATGGATGAAGCGGTAAAAATAATTAATTTTATCAAATCACGACCACTACAAGCCCGATTGTTCTCATTATTGTGTGAAGATTATGGCAGCAAACATAAAACATTGCTGCTCCATACAGAAGTGCGATGGCTGTCTCGGGGTAAAACTTTAACAAGGCTATTTGAACTTAGAGCCGAGTTACAAATGTTTCTTTCAGCAGATACTTCTTTTAATTTGAAGGACCGTTTGTATGATAAAACTTGGTTGTTCCGATTGTCTTTTATGGCGGATATCTTTCAAAAACTGAACGAATTGAATTTATCATTGCAAGGTAAACAGACAACAGTGTTTCAGGCCAATAATAAAATAACTGCCTTCAAAAGAAAATTAGATTTTTGGATTATTTGCGTTGGTAAGAAAGAAATAGAAAGCTTTACGTCACTCAGTGAGTTTGTTAGCGATAACGACTCAGAAATGTTTCAAGATGATGTGTTTGAAGAATTGGTCCAAAATCTCAGTTCGATGCGCGCATCTTTTGAAAAGTATTTTCCCGAAGAACAGAATACAAAAATGAAACTGAATTCATGGATTCATAATCCTTTTTTACCCAACTTGGAAAAGCCCGAAAGTATGTCAAACGAGATATATGAATCTCTTTTAGAAATGTCATCAGACACAAGTATGGAGTCACTGTTCAAAACGACGCCTCTCAACGATTTTTGGTGCAGAATCCGTGATGAATATCCAATGCTTGGCAAAATGGCTCTGAATATTCTTCTCCCATTCAAAACAACATATTTGTGCGAAACAGGATTCTCAACCTATGCAGCCACGAAAACAAAATATCGCAATAGACTGGACGCCGAACCTGATATGAGACTTCAACTGTCTTCTATCAAACCTGATATCAACCAATTGATGAAAAATAAAAAACAGTTTCATACCTCCCATTAGTTAGATTTTTTCTTTTTTAATATCTTCTATTATTGTACTTGCCATGTGGTAAAGTAAGTAATAATTAGTAACTGTTACATTGTACTTTTATTATGCTTATTAATAAAGAATACACTTTTAAAAACTATTGTTTTATTGTAGGGTTCCATCAAGTATTTTGCTTCCCAAAAGGGTTCCGTCACCAAAAAAGTTTGAGAACCGCTGTCATAGAGTGGATAAATTAAAGAGGTGGGTTTTAAATCAGAGCGTATAGTTTCCGCGTATGCTTAATGAACATATAATACATTCTCGGCGCATTCATTACTATAAATAAAAGCAAGTTCAATGCAAATGCGGTAGGTCTGTGACACACTATTTAGCACATTATCGAGATAAAACTTTGGTTTTCCATTACCATTCACAATGAAGAATGAACGAACAGTGTCATAGTGTCAACCAGGAAGGACGGGTCTTTCTAACTATGTACGGTACGTGCTACTTGAATTCTTGACATTCCCGCCTGTGTCAATATGTCTCCTCGTACAAGACTGGTGCTATTCGCCATAACATGTTTTGGTGTTTTTCGCTAAGGCGACTCTTCCCGCGCGCTGATATAGTCCATTCATTAATACCTTGAACATTTCTTGACTCTATTGTCAACTTACATTATTCACGGAATAGCAACATAAGAAAGAGGAGCAACTGACTTAATAATTATAAAAAAATTTCGAGTCTCAGAAAGTCTTCAGGAAGCGTTACACATACAGGGTGACAATTTGAAAACGAACAGCATTTAATATTGCCTCTACCAATGATAGTATGAAAATTTGGCGAAACACGTCAATTGATATATCAAGGGGGAAATTTTTTAAGGCATTTGTTGTCGTGTTTTCTTGCCATTTTTGTGCTCCTTATAAAATTCTACATAAACTGTATTATTTTTTTTTTCAATATTGTGATTATTAATCTCACAAATTAATGAAATATATTTAAATAAACATTTCAGTAATGCAACTCCTTGAAAAATTATGATAATGATAATGAAATACTGGAAAGCTCACCTTTCCTACTTTATGAATTGTTCAAAATGGGTTCCATTCTTCTCCAAGCACAAGTACAGCCGGTATTCAAACTGGTTTCGGACGTTTTCAAGAGTTTCAGGTGAAATAGCTCTACACTCCTGTACAATTCTTTGTTGTAATTGTTCAATGGAATCTGGTTGAGTTTCAAATACAACGGATTTCAAGTGACCCCATAAGAAAAAATCCAGCGGTGTCAGATCTGGTGACCTAGGTGGCCATTTTATGGGTCCCCTTCTACCAATCCACTGCTCTGGGTAATGATTATCCAACCACTCTTTTACTGGGCGTACATTATGCGGAGGCGCTCCGTCCTGTTGGAAGTGGAGCAAATGTTCATCTAGAGCAACATTTCCATTGGCGTCCCTTTGATTTTCCACCTCACGAATTATAGGAGGTTCTATAGCTGTGTCTAACATTTCTGCATAAATTTCACCATTTAGATTTCCATTGATAAAGAGGGGACCGATGCTACTATTGCCTAATATACCCGCTCAAACATTTATTTTTTGAGGGTATTATGTGAGGATTGAGGTCGCTCCAATAAAGATAGTTTTGTTTGTTGACCTTGCCATTTAAGTAAAAAGTGCATTCGTCACTGAAACAGATATTCTTTATTAACCTGGACTGAGTAATAATCCTTTCCGTCATAATTTCGCAAAACTCAATACGTCTGTCCGGGTCATCGTCCCCTAATTCTTGAGTAATTAGAAGTTTGTATGGATGAAATTTGTGAAGCTTCAATACTTTCCTGACTGACTCACGCGACAGTCCAGTTTGATCTGCAACGTTACGAAGCGACGTAGTGGGAGCTATAGCAACTTCACCAAGAACCTCAATCTGAGCGGCCTCATTGAGCAGTCTTGACTCATTCCTTTTCTTATTGCAAACAGATCCTGTTTCTTCAAATTTAGCTGCTAACTCACGGATGTACTTGTGTCCAACATTTCTTTCACGATGTCTTTCGTTGAATACGTTCTTGCAAAGCAACGATTTTCAGCTCCGTAAATGAAAATCATTTCTACGCGTTCAGCAATAGTGTAAACCATTTTAAGAAACGACACTAATAATTAAAACCTATTGAAATGTTTATGAAATTAACTGTCACAGCTTAATTCACTGATTCTAGAAGAACATGAAATAAATAATGAACACCAGCAGGGGGATTCTATTTTCCGATACGATCGTATCAGCTGTCGGAATTTGACAGCTGGCGATTTTATTTTACGATTGATCGGAAAGTTACGCTTCGTATTACTCGGTAAGGAAGAAGGAGTCGTATTGATGTTTCATCTTTGTTTAACATGTAGTTTCAATGAACGATCCTTTCACTCGCTGATTTGACTTGACAATCTCGGCAAGATTTAAGGTTATGAGTTTTTGTTTTCGTTAGATTTTTCAAGAAAACAATAATTGTTGATATTAATTATTTTTTGAAAAATGTTGCCTGTAGTCAGGGAGAGAATACGCATAATGGATGAGGAGGAAAGGAATTTGAATTTGCGACGCCGAAGACAAGCAGTTCGAAACGCAAGTGATCCCTTAGAATTGCCAGAAGCAAGATTTATTAAACTTTTCAGATTGAATAAAAGGTAAACTAGTTTGCACTTCCATTGGTATGAAATAAAAAATATGAATTTTTAGGCTAGCTCGAGACCTAGTTGTTCCCACAATTTCTTCTGTGTTTCCCGGCCTTTTTGGCCAACAAACTTGTCAGTGGCGAAGCCTTGATGCTCTTCCATAAACTGGAGCAAGACTTCCCACTGGCAATCCGGTATTTTAAACGACATATTATTTACAGTATACGAAATATAACTTAGTTTATGATAATGTTTTAACTAATGCACAAAACAATCAAAACATTAAAAGTAAACAGTAAAAAGAAAAAATCGTAGAAAAAGATAAGCATCTCACTTCACTACTGTTCATAAATATCAAAACCCATTTCTGAATACGAGAATACCCGAACCCAATACGATCGTGAAATAGAATCCACAAATACGATACGAGCGGAATGCCTATCGAGTACGAGTTCGATTAATTCGATGACTTCGTATCGTAAAATAGAATCCGCCTGCAGGAGTCGGAAAATAAAGTACCTACTAAGTACTTATCATTTGTTCGAAATATCAGGAATATGCAAATCGAGAATCTTGTTTTGTCGAAAACGGCAAAAAAATTAAATTATTTTATGTTTTCTAGTGGCGATATCGAAGACGAAATGTAAATAAATAAAAGAATTTGGAATGTAACTATTGGTAGGTACAAACAGTTTTAAACGAAGTGCTATGAGGCGGTGAATGCAATCCGTTTTAAAATTCGATATTAAATACATTTCATTAATTTGTGAGGTTAATAATCACAATTTTGAAAAAAAAAGTAATACAGTTTATGTAGAATTTTATAGGGAACACAAAAATGGCAAAAGAAATAGGGGTTGCCATTTAAAATTTTAGGGGTAGGTGCCCTGGGGGTCAGGGGATTGAAAGTAACACGACAACAAATGCCTTAAAAAATTTCCCCCTTGATATGTCAATTGACGTGTTTCGCCAAATTTTCATACTATCATTGGTAAAGGCAATATTAAATGATGTTCGTTTTCAAATTGTCACCCTGTATATATTATACAAGATATTATGGTATCAAAACAATTATAAAGCCACTCCTGAAAAATTATGGACTACATTGTCATATTATATGCATCAAAAATTGTTGTTGCTAACTGCCTAGTCTAAATTGCTTTAGAAGTTTCAAACCTGATTTATTTTTAAGGACTAACTTTTTTTTTATCATTTTCAACACCCTCTGTATCTTAAAAACAAAGCGGTGGCGGCGCACCTATGTTTATATCAATTTTCATTCTTAATTTTTTTTTTCTAGAATAAGGCACAGCACTGCATGATTAATCCTTCATGGCACTCTGCGAGCGGTACGTTTGCACAGAAAACGATTCACGTTGGTATTGAATTTTTGGAGGTTGTACTCCTTGGAGAACAGGGCCTCAGGGAGGTCGTTCCAGAGAGATGACGTTCTCCATCTCCAAAAGCATTTTGTCCTATTATTTATAAAAGTTTCTGATTGGCAATGAAATTTTGAACCTCACTTGATTGATTGCTAACACGGATAGAATAATAGTTATTTATGGTACAAGTGTGTTATGTTATACCGGGTGTTGCATCGTCGAGCGGGACATAGGAAATCCCATGTAATTTTAAATGGGGTCAGTTATTGGCTTCCCTAATTATTTTAGAGAAAAATTCTATTTAGGTTTATTAAAGAGCACTAAAACCCACATTCAAAAGAATAACTTTAGATATTTTTGATGAGCCCGTTTACGGGTTATCGCCGATTTCTTTTTAACTATTTCTCCTTTTTATGGCCCCGTCATGGACTGTCAAATAAAGTTGTCATTTTGAAATGTGTGCTTTATTGTTATAAAAACTCGTACATCGAAAATATTAGCCATGAATTACACTTCTGAAGAAAAAATATTGATGATTAAATGGTATTATCAAGGAAATACTTATCAAAATGTGTCAGACATGTTTGCTGCTCTGTATCCGAATAGACCGATACCTGCAAAATCTACAGTCGAAAGGACTATCAAGAAATTTAAGACAAAAGGCACTGTAATAAATAACTGCAGATGTGAAGAAAGGCAGGAACAAAGAAGAGATGCAAGAAATGATAGGGACTTGCAAGTTTTATTGTGCGTGGAAGAAAATGATGGGAAGATCAGCACAAGGAAACTTGAGGATGACATAGGATTAGATCACACCACAGCGTTACGAGCTTTGAAACGACATAAATATTATTCATACAAATATGAAAAGCACCAAGAGCTAAGAGATAGGGACGAAATACGACGACAGGAGTTTTGTTTTGGTATGTTGGAAAGAGCAAACATGGATAGGGAATTTTTAAAAAACATTTGTTTCACTGACGAATATACAAAGATAAAAAATACCCAAATCTAGACGAGTTAAAAAATGCTATTTCTGCCGAATGCAATAGAATTTCAGTTTACCAACTAGCGAATGTAAGAAGAGAATTTTATGATCGCCTCGGTTATTGTCTAGCAGTCAATGGAGGAATATTTGAACATCTTCTTAAATCCTAAAGTTCTAACAATTTAATAGTACCTACCTATTAATTAGTAAAATATTGAAACATGTAAAATGTCATAATTAACCTTGTAATTGGATACTTTATTTTAGTTTTATTCAGATTAATTTGTACTCATAAATACACCTTTAATATTTTCGATGTACGAGTTTTTATAACAATAAAGCACACATTTCAAAATGACAACTTTATTTGACAGTCATCTTTTACCTTGACTGGTGCCCGCAAATACGGGGCCATAAAAAGGAGAAATAGTTAAAAAGAAATCGGCGATAACCCGTAAACGGGCTCATCAAAAATATCTAAAGTTATTCTTTTGAATGTGGGTTTTAGTGCTCTTTAATAAACCTAAATAGAATTTTTCTCTAAAATAATTAGGGAAGCCAATAATTGACCCCATTTAAAATTACATAAGATTTCCTATGTCCCGCTCGATGATGCAACACCCGGTATATAAGTCACGGTAGGAAATGTTTAGCCCTCAAGGCCGTAGGCCGAGAGGGCTAATTCCCGAGTGACTTATATGACCTAACACACGAGTGCCATACAAAATTTTATCCAACACTTAATGATATTAATAAGAAATAGAAAATTATATTTTCTCAATGTTAACTGGAAAACCCTGTATTATATTTTAATTGACATATTTTTGAATGACAAATTTGACACGTAAAAGTAAGCTAGTGTGATTATTGTTGTTATGGAATTGGTTAATAACAAAAATTTGAAGAGAGTAAATCAAATTATTTTTTGCCATTTTCGATAGTGGTTTTTCAAAATATAAAAAAAATCCAGCTGAAATTCAAAAAGAAGCTGACCTAGCGTGTTCATTTATTATTCCCACAAGGCAAGATATAGTTATGACAAAACCTTCAAAGAATTTATCGACTGGTGTGATAAAGGATGTGCCTGCGTGAGTTATAATCATAACCCACTAGTGAGTTATGGTTATAACCCACGTGTGAGTTATGGGCTACTTTATTAGTCAAAAATCGAACTAATAATGTTCACCTTATATGTAAGTGTTGGATAAATAAATAAAGATTGAAGAAATCCAAAACTGCTGTTGCATTTTTACAGAATATTAGAAATTCCGACTTCAATGAGGTTTTGATTTTAATTTTGATCAAAACTCCAAATGAAGTGCGCAGTAGAAATATCCCGGAAACACTGATTTTACATCTGGCAATGCAGCACATTTTTAACCAATGGCATTTACTATTAAACCTTATTTTTGACTGTATACTATTTAGAAAAAATCACAATACTTTAAAATTGCCTAAGACAAAAACTTTTTTCTACGTCCCTGACCAATAATACAGTATCTCCCCATCACGAAGAAGATCAAGACAATATTTTCCGGGTTCTTCCGGCGATGACCGCTCAGTCGGAACGACACGTTAATTACTCGCCAGTTCTTCTCTATTAAATCACGTGGGTTCGCTGACAGCTATCATCTTTCCCTTCTTGGGGTAAGAGTGGTAAGACAAAAAAGATAATGCGTATAGTACACTGCTTACAAAATACGTCCGAATGTGGGTGTTCTTGTTTTCTGATTCTATTTAAAAGATATATCAAAATAAATTTCACATTCTCATTGTTACTTTTTATCCTCTACATTAAGGTTTAATTAAATTTAAAATACGACTATTTAAAAAAATAGCTCTACTTTTTATACTGAATCCAACTACATAATATTATCACAAATATTTCTAAGGTATATTCTCACAATGGTCAAAATTTTTAAATGGTAGAAATGAAAGGCTATCTAAACCACAAATTTCTTTAATCGTAAAACAAGAGAGGGGGGGGGGGACTGAAAAGAGAAGTAAATCGTAAAAAAAATTTATTTAACAAGAATATTGACATGACATGAACATGTTTCGACCTTAATGAAGGTCATCTTTAGCACGAGGAAAATTTATCGATCAGGAAAAAGTTATGACTAAAGGGCGGAATAGGAATATATGCAAAGTGCCTTTTATACAATTTCAGGTTAAAAAATTGTTTACTTTTATTTTTATTTGTTTTTTTTTGCATTTTTTTATAAATAAACACCTTTTTTAGAACCCAGTG
Organism: Polydrusus tereticollis; assembly: GCA_963920685.1. Lineage (NCBI taxonomy): Eukaryota > Metazoa > Arthropoda > Insecta > Coleoptera > Curculionidae > Polydrusus > Polydrusus tereticollis. The sequence goes on along the minus strand of OY987330.1, from coordinate 31,719,036 downwards.
TGTTTCTTTACCCTATTTTACTATAATAAAATATTGCATTTAAGTGAATATATTTCGCCCTTTAGTTATGACATAAAAAACCATCTAGGTGTAGATTACAAACTTAAGAGTAGGTAAACATCAAGGTGGGTTAACATATAAGGGAGGGGTTAGTACAATATAAACATTGTTTCACATAAAAAGGACAAAGTTTCAAGAAGGAGGTTCAAATTTCTGCGTTTTGTATAAAAAATAAATTCAGTTTAAATGTTTATTAGTACACCTGGGTAACCATGTCTTGTAAGAAAATGTCAGTTGGACTGCAAGAACCCCTAGGGACCTGACAGTATAGAAAATTTAAGTTGAGGACAGAACAAGAAAATAGTTCCGTGTAATCGACCCTTCAGATAGTGAAAGACAATAATGTAAACTGCGCTTGCTTTGGCATTGCTGGTGACCATAGACTATGATAATAACTTATTTTAGGCGTGTTAGCAATCACATGCTCTTGTACTAAATTACAAATTTCCTACTAAACATGACAGGGTCTCGCGGAACTATAGTACCAAATGTTGATTTAAGTATCTTCTAGGAAATGCCACACGTTGCTGGTTAGGGGGTACCTACCAGAAGTAAAAGAGGATTATTAGAGTATATATGCTACACTACCTACTATGGCCAAGGGGCAAATCGAGTGGGAGATAGAAAAGGGAGGTCGTATCCATGAAATCTTAAAAAAGACAGTGTTGCCAAGTAGTTTTTAGCGAAATTTGTAAAATAATCAAAAATTTAAAAGAAATTTAAGGATAATGCAGATAGATTTAAATACGACGACAATGAGGGAGCGGGAGCACATTGCCCGCAAATGGAGATAAGTGCTCCTCAACAAACTTGCGATTGTATTCTATACCTAAAATATATAGGGGAGAGCGGGGAGGGTATGGACAAATTTAAGTAAAAAATTCTCTTATCAATACTGTTTGAAAAATTTGATAGTTTTTTACTTAAAATTCTAGAAAAGCTATCTACCTAACGATAAGCAATTATACAAAATATACTACCAAGTAATTCAGAAGTTACCATGATGCAAGTATTAACGTGCTATTGTTTCGCAACCTCCCCTTGTTATATGGACACAAATAACCTACATGAAAAATATGGTAGAAAACGTAAAGTACATCATATCATGAAATCGTTGTCTTGTGTCACAAACTGGCTGTGGAAGTTTTAGGATAACTTCAGAAAAATACCCAAATTCCCGAGGTTCGTCGGAAATTGAGAACCGATTAGACTTCGTATGCTTTTTCAAAAACTGAACGTCACATCCACGATTAATGATGATATTTTTAATTCTAGCCGCATAACATCTTAATGTTTTATTTGTTTTTCCGTGCACTTCGCAAATAATAAATTCGCCTTCTTTAAGATATTCTGCATCCCAATCTTCCATTTTAACTCCTTCCGATGCTTCTGATGAACTACTTTCCAATGGCACTTCTCCATCATCAGAATCTGATGAAGAGTCCCGCATGACTTTTCTTTTTACAGAGTTTTTTCTCACTTGTGGGTTTCTTTCTTTTCCGTTCCGCAATTGCATCCCTTTCCGGAGTTTCAGTCGCTATAATCGTTTTTTGTCTAGGTGGGCCTCTGTTTGTGAGCTTTCGCGCTGGAGCCTTTGGAAAAGGTAAAACATTTTTTGGGGTAACTAACAGCGGGGCTTTCATGTTTCCTATTTCCTTACTTAACTGTGGCGTATGAGAATTCGTATTGTCCTTACTTAGCCCTGGTTGAGGTAAGTCTTCTTTCCAAGGATTACCTGTTACGGACACATTAATAGAATTTTGATTTGTCACATTTTGTGGTCTATCGGTGATATATCATGATAAAATATCTGCTTCGGAAAATACATTTTTGTCAAAGGGCCATATTCCCGTGCACCTAAAGTCAGACTTGATATTGGATGGTGTAGAAGCACGATCCCAAGCAGTAGCACAAAGAGCTGGTAGCTCGTAAATGGTCAGGGTTTGACCAGGATGCGCTAACATCCAGGCGTCAGCCCCTTGATTGAAAAATGTATTGAAAGGACCAAAGACTGATCGAGCCAAGGGCTGAAGCCTGTTTGAAGTGTGTGGTGGCAAGGTTAATACGACAATTCCATGTTCTCTGCAATAATCTATGCTTTCGACTGATATGTGAGACTGTGGATTATCCATAATTAAAAGGACTTTATTCTGCTTCCAACAGAGAGTATTTTGAACAATATGCTCCAAAGCATTTATAAAATTGTCAGAAGTCATTCAGCCCGATCGATGTACTAAGCCTAGTGCCACAGATTCAGAAGGATTACCGCGCATCATCCTCAAGGAATCAAATCTCTGCCTCGGAAATACCCATATTGGCGGGAGCGAATTACCACTAGCAGCTATAACTCCTACTTGTGTAACCAATTCTCTACGTTCCCTTGAGGTGACCTGTCCTACTTGATGCCGTCCTTTAGCGCTTACTACTTTTTGGACCTTTTGTACGGTTGTTACTCCCGTTTCATCAAGATTGAATATAGAATCTGAATTAAATTTATGTTTTTTTCAGAAGATGTTCTAGTTTGTCTTGAAAATCTTTCAATATTGCAATATGAGTGGAACTGGCTAATCGGGCTAAGCTCGTGGCTTCTGGTGTTCTTATCGATAATTGTGGATCTCTATGCATAAATTCACATTCCAAGAAGGTGGGAATCGAAATTTATTTTTTACTGCATATTCGAAAGCGAGTCGTCTAGTTGCCTTTGGTGTCAAACCGCAGTAAATATCTGAGGACTTAATAAGATAGACTGCTAATTGTGACTCCATTTCTTTGGAGAACACTTTGGTTGTTACGTATTTTGGATAAAAAACTGTATTTTCAATTCCCTTGGTCTTGACTTTATTAACATAATTACCGAGTGCTGATTTCGTTACACCATGCTTTTCAGCACTTTTTCTTCGACTTAAATAGCTGTCTATGACATCTCTAACTGCCCGTTTCATTTTATCGGCGTCGAAAACCCTGTCGGTTTTTTTCTTGTAAGTCCTAGGTATATCTCTAGAAAGAAAAACTTTCTAAAGAGGGAGGCTATGGACTTTGGGGACGGTACGGATACTGTCCAAACCCTCCCTTTTATACGTCATTCGAATAAACCAGAAATGTTAAAAAAGAAGCATGTGAGTTGACAATATTCGCCTTAGATACTTGTATACTAACCTCAAATAGGTATCCACAAAAAATTTCAAATAAATCACGATACTTGTAGATAATTTTCCAAACGACACTATTAGTTATAATGTAATGAACAAGTCAAAAATCGTATTTATGTTCTGTCGCCGGTAAAAAGGTACACGCACCTACGAATTCACCATGAACACTAAACTAGTATACCTGCCGATGATCTGACATGGTGCCGAAAACACCTTCAAAAAATTAGTTGTCCATACCCTCCCCGCTCTCCCCTACCATCCTCCTATTATATTAATAGAAACTCGAGGACTTTACAAGATGACTAATTCTGATTACGCTTACAGAGATAACAATAGTGATATTTGCATTACAAGGGAAGAAATGACACTTTATTCTAGCAGAATTCAATTGCTTCTATAACCCTTTTCAATTACTGGTAAGCGGCGCCTTCTCCATCAAATGACATGGCGAACAACCCCGGTAATATAACTTTTTAATACAAAAAATATGTGACAAACATCTCAATACACCCAAGGCAATACAGACAGAAAAGCGGGGGTGTATATAATCAGGAATCAAGATGGCGCCGGCCAGCGTCGCTTTCGGACTTTCCGCCTGCGGCGCTGCCTGTCCCGCTGCTGCTTACTTGTTTTTTTACTGCAACGAACGACCTTGGCTAATTATTAACAGCGCGCGTAGAAGTAGGCGTAGGTTGTAAATTGCACTTAAATTATCGTCGGGTAATGATTTAGAACAGGAGTTCTTTTGTTTGACTTGACCGTAAATTTTGTTAAATAATGGCTATGAGGCGAAGATGGCGCATCGCTGGATATTTTATGGGTATGAGCATTAATTAAACGGAATTATTACTACTGCTTGGTGATCTTTTAAAATATTATGTCATTACTCATCAACGTAACATTTTTTAGTTGCAAGATAATTGGAAATTTACCATACAGCTGAAATCCTTAATTGTTTGAGGGAGTCTAAGCATGATCTCGTTAGCATGTTGTCCTTGTTCAGATAATTAAATTAACCAAGGACTGCATAGTTTCGATGTGATTGGAATGACTTCTTCACTACTTTCTAATCTTTCCTGCTTTCCTAACTAGTTCTAGTAGAAATCTCGTATAGTTAGGATCAGGTTTCTTGATGAGACACTTGGGTTAGTCTCGGATACAATGTTTCCCAGACAGCACAAGATATCCATTGGACGTCTGGAATTAGTCCAAGATATCTTCCTAGTATCCATGAACCATGTAAGGACATCTAATGAATATTCACTTTTGGTTGTACTTATGTATATACGTTTTGGTACGTCTGTTATCTGTCCTAACAATGTCCACTGATGGAAGATGAGATAATCTTTACAAACATTTTTCTTCTACCCAATACTCCCTCAGATTGCCAACCTTTCGACTTTATTTATTGTGTCAAAGATTATAAAAATATAACGAATCAAAACAAAACACAACGAAAAGGTGGTTTAACGTGGCAAATGCTGGAAATGTCCTCCACCCTCTACTTGGCATGCTTCCAGACGATGGTAAAATCCGTCGAAGGAATTTCGAATGGCTTCAGCCGGTATGTTATGTGTCTCCAATCTAATTTTGTTTTTCAAATCGTCAATATTATTTGGCCTATTTTGGTAAACTTTCTCTTTTAAATATCCCCAAAGAAAATAGTCCAGAGGCGTTAAGTCTGGGGACCTCGGTGGCCATTCAATTGTACCACGTCGTCCAATCCAGCAACCTGGAAATATCTGATCTAAATATCTTCTCACATTGACGACAAAATGCGGGGAAGCACCATCTTGCTGAAACCAAATTGTTTCGTTAGGTATATCTGGATCTACTTCGTTGGGAAAAATTATAGCTAGAGCAGGCCTCAACTCGAAGGTTAAGAAATCCAGGTACCGTTCAGCTATGAGGTTTCCTTCCAAAAAGAATGGCCCTAAAATTCGGTTATTAATGATACCTGCGCCCATGTATTTACTTTCTGGGGCCGCTGAGTATGCGGTTTAAATATTCATCGTGGATTTTCTTGACTCCAGAAACTATAATTATGTCTGTTAACCACCCCGTTTAAATAGAAAGTATTAGTAATATGTTCTGTGGAAACCTATTATTCTCATCACACCGTTTCGTCATTTCTTCGCAAAATTGCAAACGCCTATCATAGTCATCTTCTAAAAGCTCTTGGACAAGACATACTTTATAAGGGTGGTATTTCTCTGCTTTCAAAAATCTTCCAATAGTACCTCTAGATGTATCATGATTTTAAGCCAATAAAACTGTTGAAACATGCGGATTATCCTGCAGAGATAATGCAATATCCAATTTTTCATCGTCGCCTAAAACACGTGTCCGTCCATTCCTAGGCAAGTCCTTTACTGTGCCATGTTCATCAAATTTGTGGAATATTTTACTTACAGTGCCCTGTGAAATTCGATTTTGGATATTTAGCATTAAATAAAGTGCACACTTCACTTTGACTTCTTTTTTTATCTCCACATCCTAACAATATCAAGACTTCGATAGGCTGCCTTTCCGACAAAACCATTTTTGTTTAGAAAATTGTAAAATAATATTTTGGAAATAAGTACCTAAATTAATTTTACAAATTCACAAAATGTCAGAACGTGAAACAATTTTCAACAACAAGATTTCTTACCTTGAAAGGTAAAAAAAGCATCAATGATTTTTCATTTCCGCTTATTTCAATAGGGTTTTTTTTAAACTTTTAACAGTCGCCATTTTGAAATAGCTTGACAGAATCGCGTCAAAATCTATGAGCATACTGTACGAGAACGAGATATTAGCTTTCAAATGATGTATCACTAGCTGTATGTTTCCATTTAAAAAAACAGATCGATGTCGTCATATCTTTGACAAATGTCTTTAAAAAAACAAACGAATAACGTCAAAATGTGAGCATATATAAAACTAAATTGACGTGTCCGAGCATTTTCCCCAAAAGTTACAGGTTAAGGCTATATAAATTTTATTCCGGACTTCTGGACAGCCCTGTATATATATAAATATTATAAAAATGCGTGAAAAAAATCCGCCTCGAAATGTGACTGAGGTAAAAGAGATTTTTTTGGTTATGAATTAAAGTATCAATGTTAATAAAAATAATCGTTTTATTAATGGTTAAAGTAAAATTACTTCATTAAATATAATATGGACAATATGGGCTACTTTAAAATCGACTCAAAAACGGCCACATATTTATAAATCTAAGTTGCCCTTTAATTAATACTAATATTATAAAGCAGCTGTTAAAAAAGTAATTATACGTCAAAGGGAATCTTTGGATCTGCAGAAAATACTAATCAAACCATTATAAGGAGACAATCCAATGTAATTTTTCCGGTATCACTGATCTTCTATTCTACACAGAAGAACGTGTAAGTATACATTAATATAAATTTTTTTAACGTGTGAAATTCGGTACTTATCACTTACCTACCAAGCTGTGCGATTCGGGAAAACCTAAGTCGATTCTCGAAAAAAATCGATTCGAAACGATTGCTTACTCTAGATCGAATCGATATTGATTAAAGCACAATTTGCGATTGTATATTATATAGGGTTGCAACATAAGTGAATCATATGAAAGTAGTTGAAAATAAAATTCTAATAAAGCTGTTTACTTAAAGTTCTTCCGTAGAGATTTTAACACTATTGTGCACTACAAGAGGCGCATTTATCTCCTAAATATTGTACAGAACACCGTTTTGTTACAAAGAGTACACTGAGCAAGAGAATTACTTTATAATTATTGTTTTAATCATATTAAGGTAGACAAGAAGGAAGGTTATAAAACATTCCTTATATCTTTCTCTATAAAAATATGTTCGCACATAGGAACTATCACAAATAGATTAAAAAGTAAAAGTGCTTATAAAGCAAGTTAGCTTTATAGCGGAAATTCTATAGATGTTATATTCTTACAACATATTGTTGCAGAAGTTTTGCTTCCAAAACAAAAATGAATGTAATTTGAAACATTTATAAAATAAATTGGCAAATGGACAGCCTCTAAACAACTTTCAAATAAAGCCTGTCCAGAGATATAAGAAAGTTACACTTTGCATTTGAATGGCATTATCCAATATATCCAATACAAAAATATACCTGCGAATAGCGTAATTGTAATGGACAATGCATGCTACCATAGTAGGCAGTTGACCAAGACTCCCTCCTCAAATGACACAAAAGCAACAATCCAAAACTACATGTTTGATAATGACATTTATTTTCAGGAAGATTACACCAGAAGGCAATTAATTAAGGTTTTACAAAGCTTAAAACTACAAAAGGAACGTCCGTGATAATTATGCAAAAAATCTAGGGCATACAGTTTTAAGGCTTCCACCATACCATTGTATATTAAATCCCATCGAACATGTTTGGCACCGACTGAAATCTGCCATTCGTTGTAACAATATTTGCCCTACTCCAGTGTACTTGAGCTTATAGAAACTGATGTTTTTAACATCCCTTCACAAAGTTGGGCAAATTCTGTTACACATGTTGAAAAAGTGGAAAAATCCTATATCCATATAAACAATATAGCACAAATAATAATTAGAACAGATGATGATAGCGATAGTGATATTGATATATTAAGTGAATAATTATTATAAGTACCGAATAATTTGTATATTTCTGTAATCATAAATATAATAGGGAAAGGGGAAAAAAAGGCAAAAAGTCTTTCTCCACTAATAAATTAGTGGAGAAAGACTTTTTGCCTTTTTTTCCCCTTTCCCTATATTTCAACTCCACTTCGAGAATGGACTATTTCTTTAAAATAAATATAATATTTAATAATAAAATAACTTGTAATTTCACATTTAAACATAAATAAAATATTGTTTAATGTCTTACTTATTTTTATTACAAACCATGATTTAATTCTAAGCAAAATACGGACCTGTTCGGCCATAATATTTCAATTTTACAGCTGGCCTGGGTCTTTCCTAATAGGGATCAGCTAGTCACTTTATTATATCTCTGAACAGACTTTACCGTAATTTTCTCTTACCCAAATTAATATAAGAGTTATTTGCCAGTAGGGCAGACTTCTGCTGTCTGGGATAATTCATCAGATATCTGAATTATGCAACAACAAATGTGATGATACAATTTTCATTGAATACGGATATTTAGGACATGAGGTTACGATCAACAAAGACAACCACATCTGCAATTCTGGACAATTCTTCAACCTAAGAAGTTGGTTTTCCACAACAACTACAGGGTTGTTTAAAGCAAGAACCGAGTAAGGAAACAACTTCTCGGGTGCAAACAGGCGAAGGAGTGCCCTATGTTGTTAACTTAAATAATGTGGCATAGGAATTTACAATTTAATGTGAAGAATACCTTGCGTATGCATTTGTCTCCGCTCTCTCATCTGACCAGTAACGTGCACATTACAGTAACAATGCAAAAACAATCTCGGATCGTGGTGCAGAAGGCGGACGACCGCAAAAGACGTTGCCCAAAGTGCAATGACTGCATGCATGGAGCGCCTTCAGCTGCTGCGGGAGATTTTCTTATCTATTATGCCTGTTTTTGTCTTTGCTAATTACCAAAGAATTATCGTAGGGGTAAATATACGTGTACAAGTTGTTTATGAAGGATTTACATATTTTTAAATAAAGAGGATAAATAAATAGTCCTCAGTTATCATATTTATGTAATTTGTTTGGTAGGTAAGGTGGATATTATACAGGGTGTGTCCTAACATCTCTGAAAAAATGAAGGAGGTGAATCCTCACTTTATTTTAAGACGAAAACGTGGTATAAAAGTTTTTCGCATGTCGCTTCGTTTTCGAAATACAGGGTGTTAAAAAAAATTGTATTTTTTTTTTTCATTCTATTAATTAATGCCAAACGATATTCTTATGATATTTGTTAAACATAAGGGATTAGAGCACTTTACTTTGGGTCAATTTTAAATTTTACAATTAGTTCATTGACGGGGATTTGGGTAGAAGAGTACCTTAATTTTTTAGTTATTTTTCGTATTTTTAACATTATGTTGCGTCAAATAATACGAGTAGGCTTTGCTTCGTTCCATGGCAACCACATTTTTTTTCTCCGTAACATTTGTGTCCTGCTTAACATCTTTCAAATAATATCCCTTTGAATTGTTTTTGAATTTATTTGTACTATATTACAACCTTCTTATAATGGCTGAGTTTACCACCAGAACGTTTTCCTAATAGACGAGTACCGTGTTCGGAAACATTTACAAGATTGCACCTCAGGTTAGAGGAAACAGGTAGCTTTGCAAAAAGCAAAATAGGCGGCCGACCACTTACAGTTAGAACCGTACAACTTGAGAAAGAGGTCTTAAACATGGTGGAAAAATCTCCACGCACTAGTACGAGGAAAATCGGGAACGAGTTGAATGTGAGTTACAAAACAGTATGGAGTATCTTAAAGGACTATTTCCTTTATCCTTATTACGTACAAAGAGTTCAAGCTTTGTTGCCTAGAGACTTCCAGCTCGAGTTAATTTTTGTAACTGGTTTCAAGAAAATTCTTTAGGGGTCCCACATTTTTCGGCAAAAATACTATTTGCAGATGAAGCGAATTTTTCCTGACAAGGCATCATAAAGTTTCACAGCAACCATATTTGGGCGGAAGATAATCCTCATGCTTTCATCGAAGGACATCACCAGTACACATTTTCTTTTAATATTTGGCAGGGATTATTGGAGATAGCTTAGTTGGACCGTATTTTTTTCCAAATCGACTTACTGGTAATGTCTATTACAACTTCCTAAGAGATGAATTGCCAGAATTGATGGAAGCAGTGCCATTAAGAACGAGAACTTTAATGTGGTTCATGCATGACGGCACTCCCCCTCACTTTGCAGTACGTGTTAGAAACTATTTAGATCAACAATATACTGCTCGTTGGATAGGTAGAGGAGGACCACACCCATGGCCACCCCGTTCGCCGGATCTGAATCCATTGGATTTTTATTTCTGTGATCACCTTAAGCAACTCGTTTATACTACTCCTACTAAAACTGAAGAAGACCTTCGACTGCGTATTATTGATGGTTTTAATACGATTCGCGCCAGTCCCGAAATTTTCCAACACGTAAGAGACAATTTAGCACGCCGTGTACATGGGTGTTTACTGGCTCATGGAGGACATTTTCAGCAATTTACTTGACTTTTGTTCATGTGAGTTCATTATTAAAAGTTTTTAAATCAATTATTAAAATAATTATTATTGCGTTACCAATTTTTTTTAACATACTGTATTTCGAAAAAGAAGCGACATGCGAAAAACTTTTATACCATATCTAAGAAACTGTACAAGTAAGTTCGAAAAAGTCGGAGGGTTATATCATATCGAGAGAAAATACCCAAGGCTGTTTTGACTTAAAGTTTATGGTGAAAGATTTTGCATAGTGCATTGAGAAGGCTGAGCTTCGCCTGTATAATTAACTTTGATAATACATTGAGCAACGGGCACTTAGAAAATCATCCTGCATAAAAGATTTATTAGAAAACGTTGAATTATTTGCCATCGAAATTTATAGATGGTAAATACGAGTAGAAGCGTTTTTAAAGCTGAAGATTGGTTGTGGATTCGTAGCCCGGAGTTGAAATAATTAGAAAGGAAGGAAATGGTCGGGGAAATGTTTACAAATAGAAATATGGATAAAAAGGCAGATGCATCTTGTAATTGCATACACTCAGAAATAAAAATATTGTACAATAAACAAAATTGTTGGCATAATCTGTTCTTAGGGACGTCGTAAGAGTGTTAATGACAACTTAACTAAATACAGATTTAAAAAAATGAATCACAATCTTTTTCTTTTACCTAATCTATCCAATCTTAACTATTTTATAAAAATGCGTTCTTCTGTAACTGAATCCACACAACACTAACAATGTCTATTCGTAGACCTTTTGAATTATCGACTTTGGCAGTAATTTCATTATTTACCTGTTTAGAAACTTCTTCAACGCTCTAGGCTTCGAAATGTGGCTTGCAAATTAACCAAGAAAAAATGGAGCTCGTTCTATTTATACGCAGAAGGGTGATCAAGAACGTCAGGCTCCCAGTCCTGGACAACAGTTCAGGGTGTCCCATTATCGACACTTTTATAGGGTATCTCCGTAATTGTTAGTGCTATCAAGAAATTAATATAGGTGTCATGTGCTCTTCTTGGGTTTTTAGCATTCTGATCCATTCATCATCATAGTCACAATGTCTTAACAGACATGTTGTGAACTCGTAAAATGAAATGTTCTAAGTCAGAGCTGGAGGGTTGCCGAAACGAAGGTTGTCAATTGCTCTAGAAATTGTATTTCGCCATCTTTCACGATTATTTGTCAATTCGGTCGCTCGTGTGACGCTAGTATTTAGCAATTGTTTTGTCGCATCCACCCAGCGTGTAGGAGAACGGCCACGACGCCGTCCTCCCGGAGCATGACCCTGGACAACAAGTTTTTCCATATTATCACTTCTATGGATATGGCCGAAGAACGTCAGGATACGCGTCAAGACAATGGAAGATAGTCGCTTTGGATTTCCGAGTTCACTCAATATAGAAACATTAGTTCGGTGGGCTGTATAAGGAACTCTTAGCATTCTTCTCCAAGCCCACATTTCGAAAGCATCTATGCGGTGGCGGTCTGCCTTTCTCACAGTCCAAGTTTCAGAGCCATACATAAATATGGAAAAGACAAGAGACTGAACCAGCGACATTTTGGTGGCTTTGGTGACATTATTATCACGCCATATTCTAGTCAGTTTAGTCATGGCTGACCGTGCTTGTTGAATGCGCCGTCGGATTTCAACCTCACAACCTCCCGAGTTATCGATCGAAGAACCAAGGTATACAAAACTTTGGACTACCTGACAGCGGCCTACTGATGTTATTGCAGGGTGATTGTCATGTTCTCTGTCCACGATCATAACTTTGGTCTTTTTGTAGTTGATACTAAGACCATATGCTTCACTCTGTTGTTCCAAGATGTTAAGTAGAGTTAACAGTTCGCCTTGAGAAGCAGCAATAAGGGTTGTATCGTCAGCAAACCTTAAATTGGATATCCTGACACCACCAATGGTCACACCACCCTGCCATCCGTCCAGCACCCCCCGCATCACAAACTCGGAATAGATGTTAAACAACATCGGCGACAATACACATCCTTGGCGAACTCCTTTTTTTGTTGTGGTTTGACCAGACATGTTGCTGTCAACTCTTACTCGGGCTGTGTTGGATTCATAGAGCTGTTGTATGAGAAATATCAAGTGATAAGGAACTCCCATGGATAAAAGAATATCCCAAAGCTTAGGCCACTTTACGTTGTCAAAGGCCTTAAAGTAGTCCACGAAGCAGATATAGACTGGGAAATAATGTTCTCTGGCTTTCTCAATAATCTGTCTCAAGTTCAAGATCTGTTCGCGCGTACCACGTCCCTTAACGAAACCTGCCTGCTCTGGAGATATTTGCCAGTCAATAAAACCCTCCAAACGTGATTTCAAAATATATAGTAGCACCTTGCTTGAATGAGAGATCAATGAGAGTAGCCGATAGTTATCCGGGTCTGTCAGCGATCCCTTTTTATGAAGTGGAATAAAAATTGAACTGCTCCATTCGTGTGGCCAAAAACCGGAGGACCAAACTTTCTGACAGATACGATGTAAAAGATGCAGACCGTCATCACCCAGACATTTTAACGTTTCAGCAGGAATCGCATCAATGCCTGTGGCTTTACCGGCTTTCAATTTCCCAACGGCACGTTCCACTTCCGAAAAGAGAATATCCGGCTCACGCTCATAAGTCAAAAGAGGAGCTTGGAAGTGAACATCAGAATAAAGACTCTCACAATATGTGCGCCACACCTCAATAATCTCGTTCAAGTTGGTGATGAGATGTCCATCGTTATTCTTAATTGACCAAGTTTTGGGTTTAAAGTTTCGATTGAGACATTCTATCTTTAGGAACATCTCCCTTGGATGGTTCGTATTGGCATGGGTTTGTATTTCCCTGCACAATTCTTGTAGGGATGCGTTTTTATCTTGGCGGCAGAGTCTTTGGATTTCGCGTGTCATTTGTCTATATCGATCCTGTTTTGTAACAGAATACAGACCTGAGCTCTTCAGTTCTCTGCGTGCTTCAATGACGGATAATGTATAAGTGGAAATCCATGGTTGTTTAGGTTGTGTGCTAGGTAGTGATTGAGTTGTTTGGGCAGCCTGTGTAAGAATATTTTTAAAAGTTAGCCACATGCTATCAGAAGAAGATTCCTCATTTATCGTGACATTCTGTAAAAGCTCAGAACACTTTGACCGGAAAGAGCCAGAGTCAGCAATCTCCATCGGAAGTATCCGTTCAGAACGCGGACATATCTTTAGCCTAACCCGGAATTCGCAGAAGAGGAGTTGATGATCCGAGCCACAATCAGAACCGGGTAAAGTTTTGCAGAGACCGACAGATGACCTCCACAGTGTTCTGACTAGAATGTAATCAATTTGATTGCGATATCGTCCGTCAGGTGAGGTCCAGGTATACAGACGTCGTGGATGTTGTGCAAACAAAGTGTTGGTAATTGATAGGTTGTGATCGACACAAAATTGTAGCAAACGTTGGCCTCTTTCATTTCTGGCACCAAGACCGAATTTACCAATATGTGTCCTAAGATGTTCATCTTCCATTGTTTGACCAACTTTAGCGTTAAAATCTCCGAGAACAAAAACCATCTCACGATTCGATAGAGATTCGAGTGTAGACCCAAGATCGTTGTAAAAAGATTCCACAGTGTCGTCATCCGAGCTGGAGGTAGGCGCATATATCTGCACAATATTGATCGGTGCAGGGGTCGCGTTTAAACGTATTTTGACTATTCTATCACTGACACACCTGTAGCCCAGAATAGTTCTTACATGGGCTTTGGCCACCCAGAAGCCGACGCCATTATTGCTTACATTAGAATTACCCGAGAAGCAAATAAAATTGTCATTGCTGGAAGTCATCCGAGGCCTCACTGTTGCTGACGTTACTCATTTTACGAGTTTCTCTTGGGATATCCAAAGGATCTTTAATGCAGTAGTCTCCCATTTGCTTTCTGCATTATGCGGCTTTAATTTGATATGTATGCAGGTAGAAACTGTTTCTTAGCCCACTCCTATAATGCTACAAACCATTTTCTTTTTGTAAAGAGTATGTTGGATATTTTTTACAGGGAAATCTGCTATTTTTCAATTCTTCGATAGGTACATGGACAATAATTACCTATAGGTACTTAGAATTTAAACGGTAGGTAGATAATATGATATTTTATTTTGTTTAAACAAAATAAGTTGTAAATTTCGGAAAACCCTATGATTTTTTTATAATGTATCTATTACTACTCTCTTTACTTATTTTACCTGATCTACGCGTAGAAATATGATATTATTCGACAGAAACTACTAAATGAAAATAAGTACTTGTGCTTTCAGGAATATTTTTCAAAAAAACAAAAGATCTGTTAGGAAAATAAAAACATGTTCTTTTAGATTACTTTAATATTTTTTCCTTCCCGTCGCCTTTTCTTAAAAAGGGACTTGTTTTTATACATTTAATATCAATTTCACTTGAATACCTTCCACGTAATAAAACACAGCAGATAAATTCAATAAAACAAATGTACCATAGCGGTGCAAATGTACTTACTGTTCAGGACCCGCTGGAAATGAAAACATGCTTATTCCTTGACCTTCTTTTGAGTGACACCCTCGAAATGCACAGGTATTACCAGTCATAGTTTTATAATAGCATAGCACTCACAAAAATAAACAGTTAAACAATACACTTCTTTCAACAAAAAAGACAACTAAACTCGATAACGATAACTCATCGACTACCGGACTAACGGGCCGTCGTAAACTTATGACAGTTGTCCGGATTAACTCTCACTACATTGATATCGCCAAATGTCATATTGTCGCTTCTCGTTTGTTGGCTCTTCTCGGAGTACAACTTCACCAATCATAAATGTGTAGTCTGAATAACACTTGCAAGCATTTTAACACTGTTAACGTTTTACCTGTTTATCCCGTGCCTGTCATTTAGCAAATCAGGTTTTTGTATTTTACACATCCTCGACAATCACGAATGTTTCTATGCCATCATTGCGCAGCGGCGTTATTTGTAAATATTTGGAAACGTCAAGCCACATGGGTGAAACTAATATGGGGAACTTCGCAACAAGAAAACCGTTACAAAACCTAGTGGGCCACCAGTCCACCAGGAGGCTCTTCGAACGGTCACTACCATGTGCTCCTTGCCAAATCAGACTTGCATATTAACCTGTCGACTATCTCTCTCTCTCATAATATTAACCTATAAAAAGAGACAGACCTTGTTAAAAACGCAATATATATTACGCCAACTCACTGGAGGGCTTTATTATCCGTTTTTTGGATAAAAGAAGAAGAAGAGAAGTTCTGTCAATTTTGTAAAATGTGAACCCCCGAACGAATTGTTGGTAAGAGCTTGATTTTTTTTTTTTAATTTTTATATCATAATTACCGTTTAAATCCTTTAAGACCGTTTTACGAGTTTTGAAGAATTTTAGGATTGTTACGCGACCTTATATCACAGGTATGTAACCTAAATGTAAAATTTACGCCTTGAAGGTTAGGTTTGCTGAATTTTCAAATTCAAATTGGATCTATTCTAATATTTTTAGCATACTCTTCAAAAAGGTCTACCAACCATAGTTTATAGAAAAGGTACATATCCACAGCCCAAGCGAATGCAAATAGAACTGTATGATAAGTCATGCCGAAGGAGTTTTAATGTTCAGCCTCGTGTAAGTTTTTCATTTTGTTCTTTGCCATTTAATACTTTAAGTGTTATATTTAAGTGTATGCTCCTTATTTGCCTCTATCGGTATCTATGATGGCCTGTGTCGCCCATTCAATAACCAAAATCAAGTTTTACTGTAAATATCCCGGTTGCAAGAGTGCATTTAGATCTTCATCTGACCCTAATTGTGTCAATAACCATTTTTCTATACATTTCCCCTTACTGATGTTGAAAGACTAAGAGTGTGGAAAAATAAATGTAATATTAATCCTGACCTCGAGTGCAAAAACTTCAGGATTTGTGAAAATCCTTTCAATGATTGTCAATTTAAGAACTCAGTTAGAAAAAGGCTTATTTGGAATGCTGTTCTCAAACTGTCCCTGAGCTTTTACCACCTGATGTTTTAGGATCACTTCCATATTCTCTGTAGAACTATGGTAGTTCAATTTTTTTTTACTGGCAGTCTAAAACATTCTGTTTAGTCCTCTAAATGTATCCATTCTACTTTATATTTTATCGAATTTTTTTTCACTGCTTTCAGTTTCTCAGTACTTAATTAAAAAATTATGTTTTGTTCAGTTTGTTAGTCATTTTGCTACTAATCATTAACATTGTTTTTTTTTGCATGGACACCTTATCAAGCCCAAATACTGTGACAATTTAACTCTGGCTGCAACATTTGACCTACACCTGGCTAAGACATCTTGCATCTGGCTACGAGATTTTCATCTGACCAAGACATTTTTCACCTGGATGGACACTTTGAAGTAGGAACCTGGACCGTTATGTTATTTTTTATGTCAATTTTTTTAAATTTATTTTCTGTAATAAAGAGTTATTTACTAGAAGAAGCAAAATATATTTAGTGCTAGTACTTTTGGCACTGGTTAACTCATGTCACAATAATTTTTCATTCGTTTTTATTACTTTCCTTCTACCAGAGGCTATAACTGTTTATATCTTTACCACTTGACTGAGCTAAGTTCAAGAAAAAAGCAAGGGAGGAAGCAACATTCTTATGTAAATGGGTCAAAACTATAGTAACTTACTGAATTTACTTAAACTAAGAAAGTGTGCAAAACATAAACAGCTAATTGTTATTTTGTATTAATAGTCAGTAGAGTGAGTAACTAGAAGACCTGGGTTTGATATGAAGCAAACATTTTTGTTTGGGACAACGTCCAAATGTCAAGAATTCACCTATTTGCCTCGAGCAAACCCTGGTTCATTAAACACTTGGAACCATTTTAGTCACGTCGCTGTTATTAGTTACATTTTTGGTTTATTTTTTACAGAACATTTTTTATTTGTACCTATAAAGTATTTCTGTTGTTTCGATACCAATTTTTGTCAGAATTTGTTCACATTATGTTTTATGGTAAAGTTTAAATAAATTTTGAATTTTTCTTCATAAGCTTTGTTTGTTATTTACATCGGCATTCATAAATAACAACAATATTTGGTTTTTAATGACATTTATTGACTTTTTGGTATAATTTGATATAAAATACATACATTCATTAAATTCTGAAATTTAGTGAATACATGGTATTTTAGAGTGAATTAACTCAAAAAGCGATAAAACGTCTTTAAAAATCTCAAATATTGTTTAAATAGTAAACCAGTAATTTGAAAACGAGTTATTTAAACTACCCGCCATCCGCAATAAATTTCCTACCGTAGCGCTCGGGGTGGACTGGTGGCCAACTTGACTCTTTGTTTCTCTGGTTTTCTACGTAGTTCGCATCTAACCTTTATTGTTCTGTGGTTCGCATTTCAAACCTCTTATCTGTTTTGTGCGTCAAGCCGTCAAGCAGTCATTCGTTCACGATCGTCGAAACAATATTGTATGAAACTCGTGCATAAAGAATACTTTTTTCACTCCTGGGAGAAAATTACCAATCGTGAAAAAAAGTAATACTTGCATAAAGGTACTTATATGCTATTTTGAGGAGAAATCAAAAACTGTAAAACCTTCTACTTTATGGAGTGTCTACTCAATGTTGAAGAGTACATTGAATGTTAAAGAAAATATTGATATAAAGAAGTTTTCAAAATTGGTGCCTTTTATTAAGAACAAAAACGTCGGATACCGAGGGAAGAAATCTAAAGTTTTATCGAGAGACGATATTAATAAATTCATTCAAGAAGCTGATGATGAAACAAATTTACTTTATAAGGTACAGATGATCAAAATTTTGTATTATTTCAGTAATTTCAATATTTTTTTATTTGTAGGTTGCGTTAATTTTGGGAATCAGCGGTGCTTGTCGCCGTGAAGAATTATTGAAGGTAACTATTGATGACATTGAAGATACCGGGTCTATATTGATTGTTAAAATACCGGATACAAAGACCTATTGCCCAAGAATGTTTACCGTTTCAAATTCTGATTATATTGAGATATATCGCAAGTATAGAGTACTAAGGCCGTCCCATACACACAAAAAGAGATTATTTTTAAAATATTCAAGAGGAAAATGTGTTGACCAACATGTGGGAATAAATAAAATAGGGGAAATTCCTAGCTTGATTGCAAAATGGCTGGGAAAAGAATTGCATAAGAGCTACACAGGTCACTGTTTTAGGAGGAGTTCTGCAACTCTCTTAGCCAATGCAGGGGGTAACATGACATCTATAAAACGCCACGGTGGTTGGAAATCTGCCGCCATAGCAGAAGGATATATAGAAGATAGTTTGAGTAATAAAATTGATATTTCTAATAAATTAAATTGTTCCTCTACTTCCAAACAAATCAATATAACTGATACAATTGTGGACTCAACTTTTCAAGGAATATCTAGCGTTTCTGATCAGCAGCAAGGTGGACTAGCTTCGGGAATTAATATTGGAAGCAATTGTTCGAACTTCACCATCAATTATTATTGTAACAAATGAGATTTTTTGGTAGTTGGTAATTAATTAGTAAATTTGTACAAAAAAATTCAATACATTTTTTAAAAAGTAATGTTTTATCGTTTTTTTTGTAAATCATTTTTCCAGTTAAAAAAAGTCTTTTTTTCACCGTGAAAAAAAGTCTTTTTTTCACTGTTAAAAAAACAAAAGGTTTACGTATCGATAGCGATGAAAAAATGTCAACTTTTTTTGACAGTTGTACAAAATAGTTATTTTTGTATTAAGTGCGTGAAGTGAGTGTTTTTTTAATGGCATATGAGAGTGTCAATTTTTTGCCGAGACCGCAGGTCGAGGCGAAAAATTCTCTCGAATGTGCCATTAAAACACGAATTTCACAAACGAAATACAAACAACATTTTTTGTACAACTGAAAGTTTGA
This sequence comes from Polydrusus tereticollis, assembly GCA_963920685.1. Taxonomy (NCBI): domain Eukaryota; kingdom Metazoa; phylum Arthropoda; class Insecta; order Coleoptera; family Curculionidae; genus Polydrusus; species Polydrusus tereticollis. The sequence goes on along the minus strand of OY987330.1, from coordinate 31,699,705 downwards.
ATTAATCGGTAAAATTATATATTATAATAAAAATTTTACCATATAATTTCACATAATCAAGTTAACAGCCCTGTCGTTACTATAGAAATGGTTTGTTGGCACGTTGCTTGTTTTGTTGTCATACGTTGATAGCTGTTCATATTTATTGCAATTTTTTAAATAAATAGTATAAGTACTTAAAATGGATGTAGATTACGATAGTGATAGCGAGATTCCTTCAGATATAGCCGATATAGCAAATTCGGCTATAGCTAACATGTTACCGGCGAAATCAAAATTTATATACGAGAAAAATTATAACCAATTCCGTGAATGGTGCGGCAAGAAAAATATACAAAAAGTGTCTGAAAAGGTACTATTTTGTGTAATAGTTTTTAAAACTGTTCATAATATTTAAAGGTCGCATTAAAACTACATTGTTCTAAAAAGTTGGTTACAACAAAAACTTCAAATAGGTAAGGGAAGTTCTGTTGTTTAGCAGAGGGGAGCCTAATTTTTTATTAGGGGGATGCTAAACCCGCTCAGCTCCCCCCCCCCCTCCTTGTAACTACGCCAATGTTTTACAAAAGTCTCATAGAGAGAATATACTTTACTTAAGCTTACATTAATTTCATCACTGTTTTTAACTTCCGAAAATAAGCAAATATTTGAGTTGATGGGTAACCAATTCTCAAAAAATTAAATACTACCAAATTATTATTTTCCCGAAGCCTTTCAATTAAAACCAAAATGGCTACTTCTCACCTTTTGTATTTGTTTGGAACGGTAACACGCAATTAAAAAAAAAACACTTCCAATTGTATTCTTCCATTAATATCTCGATTATTAACGATTTTTTAATGAACCATTTAGTTTCCGATATCTAATTGGTCATTGGGTGCTAAAAAACCTATTTAATAATTATTTGCGGACCATTATTACTTAAATTGGTATTTTTTAGGGTTTAAATTGGGGACTAGATTAATTATATTCTCACATGTTCCTCTATTGTGATTAATTCTTTTGGGATACAATTTTCTCGCATCACGATAAGCTTTAAATGGAACTAATTTTGAATGTAATCGTATAGTCCGATTTTGTAAAAAGGGTTGTTTTGTAGATATTTGATATTTTTCGGGTGTGTGAAAAACGCTTATGAACTGTACTTTGTCTGTAGAATTGGTGGCCAAGATAAGTTATGAGCTCCAATTATTTCTTGCAGTTCGTGTTCAAGGACATTGCAGGGTGGTTGAAAAGTACTCATTTAAAACTGTTACAACATTTAAGCAAAAAACAGACAGCAGGTAAGTAGGACGGAAAAAGAGGTCATATTATAATTTGACTTATAAGATAATTCACCAGAAAGAGATTATCAAATAGAGAAATTGTAAAAGGTAATATTAAAGTAAGCACAGATGATACGACTATAATATATTTTTCCAATTGGAAAATGATGTGAAGTATGATTTAAATATTGTTTTTACAAATCCTACAAATTAACTCTAAATCTTAACAAATCCTCTTATATGGTGATAAGTAAAGGGCGGAATATATGGAAAGTGCATATATTATGCATTTTTTATCAATTTTATAATAAAATGCATATTTTTTCCAAATTAATATTCTATGAGCATATTTTTATGTTTTCGGCGTTATCAAAAAATTTAAAACGCCCGGTCATGAAAACTCGTAGACTCATAGGTTTAATGTCCAGTCCGGCACTTGTTTCAGGAATTTTTCAATCTGAAGATAATTATATAATAATTAATATTGACATCTTGGTTGTACACAAGGTATTTATTGGGGGTTTCCGGGGATTGCAGGTATATTGTTAGGGGTCATTTATTGTCATTTAATAATGCCTTATTATTACCTGCTTAACAAACTGTATTTATATCGGGTTGTAATACGTACTTCTGTTTTAGTTTGTCGAAAGATTTCAGTATTTTCAGTGTGAAACTAGTGTTTTCAGATTTGTATTCAAAATGTCTAAAGCGGCGAAAACGTCTTCGCGGATTAAAAATTTCCCAGAGTTAGAGTTTAGTGTGGAGAAAAATCTTCTGTAAAGCTTGTGCAAAAATTATTGTTTGTAATAAGATGTTTCAAATCGATCAACATTTGAAAACACCGCTGCATAAATGAAAGTTACAAAAAATGAAATCTGAGCCAGTTCAGCTAAGTGTAAAAGACGCATTTCAAAATGTTGGAGAAAAATCGAAATCTGAAAAGGAAATTTTTCAAGAAGACTTATGCAAGGCTTTGGTCTCAGTAAACATTCTCTTAAAAAAATTGCAAAGTCCGCAGTTTAGAGGATTTTTGCAAAAATATTGTCAACAAACCATTCCTGACGAATCCACACTTAGAAAGAAGATTTGTTCAGCAGTCCCTATCGAGCTTTTCTTACCAAATCCAGTACCAGATGAGTTTTTAGTGCATTTGTCTGATGCAGCACCGTGTATGGTAAAAGTAGGTCAAGAAAGAATAAGAATCTTTTACCCCAATATGGTACATGTGACTTGTTTTTTACATGGAATAAACCGAGTCGCAGAAACCGTCAGAACTGAATATCCTTTTGCAAAAATAAATTAATTTCAGATGTAAAAAAAGTGTTTCTAAACACACCTCTAAGAGTGCAGATGTATAAGAAGAGGTTACCAGAAGTTAGTTTACCTCCAGAACCTGTAATTACCCGGTGGGGAACATGTATTAAGGCCGCAATATTCTACGAAGAAAGTTTCGAAGTTATTAAAGAACTAATTTTGGATTTAGATGACGATTTGCAGTGTGTTGTGCAAAGTAAAGAGTTCTTTAAAAGTGCAAGTGTAGTTAAAGATCTTGTTTTTATTAATGTTAATTTCAGTTTTATACCCGGCATAATATCCTCGTTAAGGAGTAGAAATTTAAGTTCAAGAGAGTCAATTAGTATTGTTGAAACTTTTTTCGCTGAATGTAACAACATTCCCGGTAAAGTAGGAGGTCAAGTAAGGAAGAAATCGGATGTAACTGTAAAAAAGAATGAATGATTTAAATATTTAACTGCAATAAAAAGGATTTATGAAGGTAAGCCATCCAACGAAGTTGTATCTTGGCCTTATACTTTACTACCTAAGTTGCAGTATTGTCCGATTATATCAGAAGATGTTGAAAGAAGCTTCTCTTTGTATAAACATATTTTTACTGATATAAGACATATCTTTTATACAATTTTAGGTTAGAAAATTGTTTAGTTTTATTTTTATTTGTTTTTTTTGCATTTTTTTTTTTAATTAGCCTCTTTTTTTAGAACCAAGTGTGACTCTTTACCCTATTTTACTACAATAAATTAAGAGATATTGCATACAGTATGCATATTTGGTCATAAAAATGCATAACTGCATATTTTTAAGGCAAGCAAGGAATATATATGCGCATATTTTGACTGAACTTAAGTGCATATATTCCGCCCTTTAGTGATAAGTAAGAACAACTTAAACAAAGAACTTATTTTAAAATTAATTTTTTTTACCATGATAACGACTATTATGAACACCTGAAAATTTTAAAAATTGCGAAAACGTTATCTGATATCAATGAAATTTAGACCAATAAAATCTATTTGCACTGTCGTAGAATAAATTTTGAATGATACACGTTTGATATGAACTTTGTTAATGAAACTTGTGCAATTAAACCACTCGGCTAACGCCTCGTGGTTTAACGTTGCACACGTTTCATTATAGTGTTCATATCGAACTAGTATCCTTAATAACTATAATGGTATTTTAACATAATTGTTTACCAAATTGTTTAAAATTAGATTTTATTAAATTTCTGGCACATGGTTTGACAGATGTCAAAAAAAATTGATTGACAAACTCCTTTTTCAATGAGCTTTCCAAAAAGGTGTCACAAGTGGTGTCTTCCAATCTTATAAAAAAAGTTGGTTAGGGCTGCGCCCCCGCCCCCCTTTGGGGCCTAAATTTTTTTTTTAAATGACAAAAACGAAGCCCATAAAAAATTTCTTTTAGGACGTATTTTTGTATTTTAGTGAAATCTTATTCTCAGATCAGCTATAAGCAGCGTTCCATTTAAAGTCCCCACCCTGTATATGCGCATATTTTGACTGAACCTAAGTGCATATATTCCGTCCTTTAGTGATAAGTAAGAACAACTTAAACAAAGAACTTATTTTAAAATTAATTTTTAACGATCAAATTATTCAGTATAGGATAATATTTCGATGAAAGTCATATTTGGAAGTACCACATTCAAAATCTAAAAGCTAATATATCTGCATTAATAGGAATTTTATATAAAATAAGACATTTTGTTGGTCTAAAATATCTAAAAAGTATATATGTATTGTTGTCTAATTTAATCAAAAATTCAATATTTAGTGCATGTAGACCTAATTTAGAACCCTTACAAAAGTTACAAAAAATTATATATGTATGCACAAGTTACCTTTTTTAGAACCGACACTATACTTAGGGTGATTGCGCCAGTAGTCGGCCTTGTTTGATAATTTTATTTTTGTTTCTTAAATAAATCTGTTTGTTTGATAATAAAAATTATAATATACGTGTCCTTGTAAAGTATAAACATTGGATAGGCGATTGAAAAAGAAAGAAATACTCCAGAAAGTACGTAAATGTTTTATTTTTAGGTCGTTCTGAAAAATATAATTTTTTTCAGCAGTCGGCCTCTTATTGTTTAATATTCGGCCATGCCTATACCAGAATCGGCCGTCATATATTAAGCACAGGCTCTGGTTGCATTTTTTATTATGTCAATTAAAAGGGGAAAACATATTATAAAAAAACACATAAATTATATGTCTAAAAATATTTAAAAAAGAAACACTTAAATGTACCTACCAAAAATACATAGTATGTGCAAACACATTTTTTAAAAGCATAGGCAAAGTTAAAAAAGTATTCGTAAAAATCGCAGTTATAATCTAGACCTTGCACCTCTCTATATGGCCTTCCTGCTAGCTTCTAAGTGAAACCACCTGGGACACCAGTCACATTCCACATTCTTATTACCTTCTGCTTCTTCATCGCTATCTAGTTCATCTTCACACTTAGCACAATATTGGTTTCAAAGCATTCTTCTAAAATCTCGCTTTTTTCGTTCGATCTTTCTTTTTTTTATAAGTATTATTAACCATTTCACTTTTTTTTTTTCGGTCTAACTCATCCCTTTTCCTATTCTTTGCTTCTTCTTTCTCATTTTGTACTTTATCCTTCTCCATGTACTATGTTCTCCAAACATTGGACGAAACGGCAATTGTGGAAGGTTCCAGTTTTTGGACGTTTTGTTTTTGGAATTGACTGAGGGTATTTAAGATATTTTTTTAAAAGCATCAGTTAGGAAGGAGGACGTCGGCATCGGCTCTGTTGCATGTAAGATTATTGATGACTACTTATGTGCTGATATATGGATCTGATCTGGTGCCCATTCGTCGATGTTTATTGTTTTCGACACGACCTGCGAGCCGGTCCTACAGAGTTGCACGTGGTATAGCATAGTTTCGGCAAGTTTCTCGAATTTTAGCTTCCTTTCTTATAGAATCTAAAGCTTTTTCTAAGGACTCTTAAGTATATCTATGGAACTTTCTTTTTGGTATGCATGGAATCGTCTATAATACAAGGAAAACATTTTTTCGTTAGATTATAGTGCTTTTATAGCCAAAAATCTAAAATCTTCTGGCCGAGTACTAGCACAATCATCAATTTATGACTTTGCCAGTAGTCGGCCACTGACTTTACTATCCCCTAGGGGCTTTATCATTCATTGTAGACCCGACCGACTACTGATATGTACGTTTGTGATACATCATAGTACATGATGGCAAAGGAAGAATCTGTTTATATGTATTTGTAAGCCTGATATAGACAAAATATATTTTTTTAAATTTGGCCAGTAGTCGGTCATGGTGGCCGATCACTAGAAACTTTATAATAACTTAATGCCAGTAACCGGCCATATCATTTTTCTTTACCTAAAAGTAAACATGAATATATTTGGGACTTGTTACTAGTTATCTAAACATATATTCTTCCAAAAAATCTTACTCCGTTACTCATATCTAGTATTGAATTAGTTTAACTCACTTAGTAAACTGTTCTTGGAGACACAATGACTAACACCTAATTTTTCGCGCCAATTTACGGAAGTAAGGTTCGACTTATAATAAAGAAATATTGATTTACGTGTTCTTGAAAAGTAAAAGAAGATAACAAATGTAAGAAATAGAGCTAAACTCGCGCGAAATTCGAATTATGATAAGTGATTAAAGTGACTTTTGGCCGGCTTACTAGCGCAACCACCTCACACTAATACGAACAATAAAGTTAAAATTAAAAAGTTCAGATATAAAGTTATTAAAATTAATTAGCATTCATCAACTTTATACAAGAAAATATAATGATTTCCAAATTACTCAAATCCGATCAAATTCTGGTAAACGATGAATTATAGATGAAGCAATTAATATTTACAATCAATTACCAACGTTTCTTAAAGATATCCAAGCCGTAAAAAAATTAAAAATAAACTAGCAAAAACGATTCTGAAAGAATGACATTTTCTTGTTGGGCAGTTTAAGAGTGTTCAATATAGCATTGTACCTAGATTGTTTTCTTTTGAGTTTAACAAGATTCCAGATACTTGTTAAGCCGACGACCGAAGTAAGTATTTAAATGAGACGTCTCTAAAAATTGCGTTGGTAAACGTAAAAGATTTAACATAATTTGCACTCATGAAGAAATAAAGAAGTAAGATTTTATTTTCGACAGAATGGACTGGTAGAGTTTGTCCAAAATTGTACCGTTACATTTTAGGCCATAAATCAATTACCTAAATAAAATACTATAATAAAAATGAATAAATTACAAAGTCTCATAAAATTCCTTGTATATCATATTCATAAACTTAGGAGTTACATGTTTTGCCCTTATATGCACATCATCAGACCTAAAAATGTATGATTTGAAATTTTAAGTTTCCAAGAGCAAAAACCCCAAAAAATCTTTACCTAACATAATTTTCACAACAGCAAAATTTTAGATATTAAAAAGAATACAAATACGTAATATACAGGGTGTTCAGTTTCTGTGTGTTTTCATATACCAGTTCCCTAATTTTTTTTGTGTTTCTTGTCAGAGAGTGGAAAATCCTCATGAATACCGGTCTTTCCGGTATGCCGGACTCTTACCTACTAAAAAACCACTCACTTCCGCCCGAGGGACCCTGGAACTGTCTTTCGGATTTTGTGTCAGGGAACCTCTTGTCAGATTTGCGTCCCTCTGCCTATATCTGCTGTAAATTTTCCTCCCTTTCTTTGGTTTGGATTATTTCTTTGATAAAAAAAGGTTCTAGCCATCTCGGGCACTCAATTAAGGTATGTGTAACAGAGTCTGCGTTTCGACAGTATAGACAGTTGTCATCATCCTTTTTGCCGATTCTTCTTAAGTAGTTTTGAAAACAGCCATGGCCAGTCAGTACTTGGGTCAGGAAGTAATCTGTTTGTCTGTGGCCACATGCCACCCAGACCAACATTATGGTTTATTAACCTCTTTATGCACTGAGCTACCTCCGTCGTTGAGTCCCGCTCTTCCTGCCAAGCTCGCATGGTCTTTTCTCTTTCTAACACTTCTGTCTTCCTCCACGAATGTAATATAATATACATAGCATTTGTGAAGGAAGACAGAAGTGTTGTTTTAATTTACATTACCTACACTCCACTGCAAGTATGGACTACTTCTTCAAATTTTCTCTTTCTTCTTGCTGTCTCCTTGCTCTGTCCTTGCTTGGCCTGTCGCATAGGCGAGCTCTCTCTTTTGCCAAGAAGTAGGTAGGGATTGCACTCGTAATGACTTGGAGAGATCAAGTAGAGGCCGTTCTATAAATGCATGCTACTCTTAGGAGACCAACTCTTTGGACACTTTTTAGCCAGCTCCCAAAGATAGAAAGATGGTGTTTGAGGCTTACTGCTCTATTCTTTTATGAAACTTTCATTGCCCCTGTATCTCGATTATTTGATAACTTATCAATAAGGTAAAAATGGGTTACTAGTTCAGTGGTGTAATTAGTTTTTCTCTAAAAAGTTTTGTTTTGAGTTATGACCCAAATTTGTGTATTTTTCAATTGGATACCCTACATATTATTTCCTTATCTTATCCTCCCTTTTTAAGTGCTTTTTAAAAATATGTAATAGTCCATATTGATTTCTTTTAAAAAGTGATAATTTTAACATTTTTTGTAAATTTAATCAATTTTCGTATGGAAGGCTATGCCCGCAAATAAAAAACGAAATTATGTTTATTGTACACCTTTATATTATTACATAACTTTAAACCAACAATAAAACAAATATATTATTTTATTAAATTAGAAAAGTTGCTCGAATTGGGCTCCGTTGTGTTCTAAACACTTTCGACATACCGTTTCGATTTTTCGAAATGCATTTAATAAGATAATTGGCGTTCCCTGCAAAAGCCTAAAGGTTTGATGGGTAATTTCTCAAAGTTGATCAAGTTGGTATTGTCTTCTTATATAACTGATTTTCTATATACCCCTATAAAAAAAAATCCAACACAGAAAGATCAGGTGATCTTGGAGGCTACCTGACAGGTCCATTGGTACCAATCTATTTATTGGGAAACATGGTTTTTAAATATTCCCTCACTGTATGAAAAATGTGCCTCTAAGCGCCATCTTGCTGGTAATGAATATTATTTAAATCGGCCAAAAATAAAGCATGGCACGCTAAATCCAAACCGACCTTGACGTTTTCGTGGATTAGGTGTTGATTCTCCCAGTACCTTGAATTGTTTCGGTTTAAGATACCATAACTCGTAAAATAAGCCTCTTCAGACCATACCACCCTTCTTTGAAAATTTGCGGTTTCTTGCAACATTTGTAGGTACCAGTTGCAAGAAACTATCGTACGTTCTGCGTCACCATGGATGCCAATGTTGGACGAGATGGTATTTGTATGGTTTAAATTTATGTTTTTTTAGTATTGATTTTGTAATTCGAACTTAATCATACACTTTTGTGCATGATATGGATGGTTGTGCCGTGACAGAGGCCAAAACATTTATTTCTTTTTCTTTCCTGTTTTCCTTGTTGTAAAAAGTATGCCTTGGTTTTTTAAAAGATCCATGCTCAATGAGATTGGCTTGGATTTTTGCAATATTCTTTTATCAGGTTGTTGTCTTTCTGGATATCTACGAAAAATCTAAATATGTAACAAAAAGCTAATAATGGATAACAATATTAATGTAAAAATATTCCAGGGAGGAAAAAGTTTTGAAAAGTTGGACAGGAATTTTGGTTACCTATACTATAAAAGGGGTTAAGTATTTTTAAATTTTTTAGTATTTCGTTAGTATCAACTGGATATTAAAAATAGATGCATTCTCTATTAGAATACTTGTTCTCGGCAAATCTGGTCCAATACTTCATGCACTAAGCTTCCTTAATTGTTTCCATCAGTGCAAGTTATTCTGTTTTTATTTGTAAAGAGAACGCAAAATTGTTATCAATTATTGTTTTACAATCATAAAAACCCACTTACTCTACTTAAAGCTGTAACAACATTTAAGTAAAAAACAGACAGAGTAAAATAGCATGGAAGAAGGAGCTCCTATAGGCTGCCTAGTCATGGATAATAATATTAACAAATGACATGGCGTATTAAAGGAGCATGTACAAAAGAAAATAAATAGGCTTTAATAATAAGAAGGGGATTTATAGTATAGGGTTAGTCTTACTTTGATGCATACTTAATACAAGACAATTTCCGTTACACGTTATCAATAACCTGATAATTGTATATCGATAAGATAAAATAGCTAATATGTTTGCAGATTTTTTTCAATCTGTTGAAAGTTGGGTTTTGAGGACGTATTCAGAGTGTTATTTAATAAGTGTCCGATATTTTATAGGACGATTCCTCAGTAATTTTTAAGGTGAAAAGTTCATATAAGCAGGGGTTCGCAAGCCCCTAATTTTTCAGATACATTGAAACAACGTGTGATCGTAGGTATATTTTTGTCTAGCCTATTTTTACATAAATATGGAGTAATAAATGTATTTCATAGTATATGCACATTGCACATAAATGTAGGTCTACAATGGATTAACAAACATATATAAAAAAAGTAACAATAAGATTACATAACTATAGTCCAGATTATTTAAAAAGACCGAAAGGGCAATAAAACCTGCAACCAAGAAAGCTACAGTTTTTAATAATCTTTCTTTCTTCTAAACAAATCATAGGCATAAAATTAGCAAGTATCAACCCTTAATTGCCTCTCTTTGTCAGGTGTGAGAAATTAAAGCGGAACAGACTGTCTTTTCCCAGGTACCCAGAAATTCAGGTACGAACGAGGAATTTTGCGGTTTTTTCGACATTCATGACTTTTATGACAACATGAACTCTACATTGTTTGAAAAATGGTTGGAAGAACAGCATTCACCTCGGCTCGAAAACCATCGCTTCTTATTATGGACAATGCAAAATACCATTCACGGCTCAGCAAAAAGATGCTTCAACGAGAAAAGCTGATATCATTTCCTGGCTACAAAGCAAGAATATCAATTTTATGACAAACGCACTCAAACCCGAATTGCTACAAATAGTAAAACAACACAAAGCAAAATTAGGATATGCCGTGGATAAATTAATTTGTACTGTGGGTCATTCAAGTTTTGAGATTGCCGCCCTACCACTGCATTTTCAACGCTATTGAATTAATTTGGGCCCAAAGCAAAACATTTTTTAATTTAAAGAAATAGTCCATTCTCGAGGTGGGGTTGAAATATAGGGGAAAGGGGAAAGAAAGTCAAAAAGTCTTTCTCCATTAATTTAATAGTGAGCTATCAAAGGCTCGATTTTAAAATTAAAACGTCTCTACGTGTTTCGAAGGTAGTAACCCTCATCTTCAGGAGACAAAAGTAGTGCTGCAGTTATTATTAGCAGTAGAGAGAAAACTGTTGGTGGAAAGTGACGCTGATGGAGCTTTTTTTAAAAAATATTTTGACAAGATATTAAAAAATTGAATGCAATCAGCATACTGAAATTGTAAATGAAAAATGAAATGTTATATTTAATTCAAAATTTCTGTGAAGACTCTGTCAATTTGTGGTCGAATTTAAAAAGGGAAGATATTCGTCATTTGAAAGTCATAAGTTAGGATATATAAAAAGAATCTTTTGGACATTCTAGGTCATTTTATAAAAGTTTTTTTATTTTATTTTGTAGAAGAAAAAAAAAAGATTTTTGTTAGCGTTTTATGAGAAGTTCTGTAAAAAGAAAGAAATTTGTAATTAGTAATGAAATAAAATTATTAATAATGTCTGTACTTACATAATGTTGAAACATTTTTTAATAAACAAGTTATTGGAAAAGACAGGAAAGATAAAAATGCCGTTTTGGATGTTTGGAAAGAGACATTACAAACCATTACCCCCGAAAAATGCTCTGATTGTGTTTGCGATACAAATAATATTTTATAAGGGATGATTGGCAAAAGGAACACATTCTGGATGTTTAGGTTAAGCCACTGACAATTATTCATGTGTCAGATTCTGGTTCAGATTTTAAAAGTGACATTTCTTTATCGTCAGATACAGATTAACTTTTTTGTATGTCTTATCTTTTTATTATAATTATATTTAAAAAGTATTAATTAATGTATTTTTTAATGTACGTAACTTAGGATTTGTTATTGTGGTTACAATCTGGAAACAATGCTGATGACTGACGTCACTCATAGGATATGACGTGCAATGGAAATTATTTTGCAATAACTATATGTGATGTGCACCCATAGTACATAGAGCCCATTAAAATATAGAAAATTTTTAAAGCATTTTTAAAATTATACACCTTGTAATTATTGTTTTAACCTAACAGTATATTTATTCAACCTTGTTTCTGATATTTTTTTGTATATTTTTGACAGATTAATTTTGGTTTTATGAAACAATGTAATCGAAGCAGCGAACACATGCGTTAATCCGATCTAGAGATTAATTACTTCGACAGAAAGATTCGTCATAATAATTAGAATAAAGATGCAAATTCCGAAACAAGATATTTCTTAGAATCCAGTCTTATTAAACTGGAAATATGCATGCATACCAATCTTTAATGTACCGGGTGTCCCATTAAGAATGGCTGTCGGCCCTATGTCAGAAAGTGTTAGTCGTATGGCTTGCGGAAAAAAATATATTAGGTGAAGTGGTCATGAGAAATTGCTGGAAATTATTTTCAAGTTTCTCAGACTGGCGCTAGAGGGCGCAACAGTAACGGTAAATATGAATCACGAAGTTTCCTCAAAAGTCGCCTAGTTAAGGTATCCCGAAAATAACATTTCTGTATATTTCGAAGATTTATTAATAAAATTCACCTATAGAACGTGTTCGTCACTTTTCAAATAAAGTGGTGGGGGAAGGTTGAACATTATTTGTAATAAATGCTGACAACTCCGGTCTGGCTTAACATAATTTAGTAAACTTAGTTTTGTTAAAAAGGGCTTTTCTTACTCTATATACAGGGTTGGGCAAATGTTCCGGAACGGCTTAATTACAAGCGAACGAAAAGTGATATCGAATCGGGGTTTTGGGCAATCTATAGGACAAAAATTTTACTATTTGACTGGTATACCATATGTCAGTAATGTCACCAACTGTCAAGTGTCGACGATATTTTTTTATTTTTTTAAATGGAACACCCTGTATATTATCAGATATTCTAGATCTTCAATAAATTACAAATATTTTTCATATAGCATACCATATGATTAAATTCAACTGTTTCTGAAATACGGGCAAATGAATGTAGTACATTTTATTTAAACAAAACCAAGGTAATAACTTTAAAACACAATAATATAAAATAATGGTTATTTAATTAAATGTTCAAAATGTCGTCCTTCAGCCACCTGACAGTGTCCAATCCTGTCGGAAAATTCAGAACGCACGTTTTGCAAATGTTCACGAGAAATAACATGCACAGCATCTAAAATTCTGTTTTGAAGATCCTCCAAAGTCTTAGGTTGTGTACGATATACGACAGTCTTTAAATGACCCCAGAGGTATAAATCTAGAGGTGTTAAATCTGGAGATCTAGGAGGCCATTCAATGGACCCTCTCCTACCTATCCACCTTCCAGAAAAAGTTTGATCTAAATAATTTCTGACATGTATACCAAAATGAGCTGGCGCCCCATCTTGCTGAAACCAAATGTCATTCGCTAGTATTTGATCGTTAACCTGATCATGATATAAATTAATCAAATTTGGTATAATTCTATTTCGAAGCAGATCTAAGTAGTAAATAGATGTCAAGTTTCCATCAAGGAAGAAAGGCCCAATAATATGGTTTTCAATTATACCTGCCCACACATTTAATTTTTGGGGGTGTTGCGTACGGTGCTCAATCATCCAATGGGGATTATGGTCTGACCAGTATCGACAGTTGTGCCTATTGACGAAACCATTAAGACAGAATGTAGCCTCGTCAGAAAATAAAATACGACTTACAAAGTTAGGTTGTAGGTCTATGTAGTCCATTATTTCTTGACAAAATTGCATACGCCTATCAGGATCGTCCTCTGATAGTTCTTGAAGCAAGCTGACTTTATAAGGAAACATTTTATTTTTTTTGAGGATTCTTCTAATTGATTTTTCGCTGTTTTCATGTGCAAGAGCAAGCTTTGGAACTGACGTCTGTGGTTCTTCTTGCAGGGCAAGCAAAACATCCAGGGATTTCTCGTCATTTGTAGCAGTTTTCGGACGACCTGTTTTTGGCAAGTTTTTTACCGTACCCGTATGCTCAAAGTTATGGAATATTCTATTAGCAGTTGATTTAGAAATGGGATCTCGAACAGGAAAACTTTGATTGAAAAGGTCGGTTGCTTCTTGAAAAGATCTCCGTCTATCCTCATATCCTATCATCATAAGCAGAGTAATCCGTTCTTGTTCAGTTAGCTGAACCATAGTTTTATCAGTTATATCAGAGGTTTAGTCGATAAATAAAAAACTCGCACAACTCACTTAATACAAATAAATAAAAATTAAATAGGAAATGTGTCAGAGTGACACTTGGGAGTCATGGAAACTAAGACTTTTATTTGGAATGTCATAATAAAAGAAATATGTTGCTTGATTTTTAAACAAAATGTAATATGGGCTTTCTAGATTCATTTGCCCGTATTTCCGAAACAGTTGAATTTAATCATATGGTATGCTATATGAAAAATATTTGTAATTTATTGAAGATCTAGAATATCTGATAATATACAGGGTGTTCCATTTAAAAAAATAAAAAAATATCGTCGACACTTGACAGTTGGTGACATTACTGACATATGGTATACCAGTCAAATAGTAAAATTTTTGTCCTATAGATTGCCCAAAACCCCGATTCGATATCACTTTTCGTTCGCTTGTAATTAAGCCGTTCCGGAACATTTGCCCAACCCTGTATAATCTTATGCACTACGGCAATATGTGTTTTACACTAGGCGCTAGGGGGCCCTGTCTTACAACTTCACAAACATTGCGCGTTTTTTCCATAATTGTAAATATAATAGTATATTTAATTTTGCGTGATTACAAGGATGATTAAAAGTCTAAGAAGTCAGCGAAAACCGCAAGTATAGTATCTATTTTCAATCCGGAGATATCAACAACAATAATCATAATTATGGAACATTATGATTTTATTTTCAAGTTGCCATTGTAAAGGTTTCTTTAAGAGTCAAATAGGCATTGGAAAAACAAAATATGAAGGTACGTATGTTTCAAGCAAATATATCGTTACGAAAATAATTCTCAGTGGCTCCCTAAATGTTCAAATTGTCGCCCATCGTTCTGCATACACGACTCCAATCTCTCCCTGGTTGATAATACTGCAGTTTCCACCTCTGCCATAGGGATACGGCGGCTGCTGTCCATTATCCTTTCTATCATGTTTTCCCTTGTGGTGAGTCTGGTAACGAAAACAGGATCCTTCAATCTCCCCCATAGATAAAAATCTAGGCATGTTAAGTCAGGTGATCTAAAATAGAAATTACCACTTTCATTAACAGTATCACAATATATCCTATAATATTACCTGGCAGGCCACGGAAATATACTCCCTCTTCCTATCCACCTTGCAGGAAATGTGTCGTCAAGAAATTAACGAACGTTTTAACCTTATTTCGGCACTGAACAAACTACAAATTAGTGCCGAATAGCTTCTTGAGCCACGCAAGGTATGTCATTATACATCAGCTAAGTGGGATGATCTAAAGAACCATTTTCAAACCTTTCCTTGGCGGTACGTTTCTTTTATCTCTGATGATCAATCCATCCGTGCAACCGAAATATCGGAGGTTATCCTTACTGTCATGGAAGCCTTCATCCCTTCTAACGGCAAGCCTTGGTTTACCAAAAATTGCGAGCGAGCTGCTAAATCAAAAAAAAATCCTACCGACAATGGCGTAAAAATCCTACCGCCGAAAATCGTATCATCTTTGTTAACGCTTAAAGCAAATGCAAGCAAACGGTAAACCAAAGCAGAGAAGCACACAACCAGAGGATCAAAGGCAAACTTCTTGAATGCCCTAACGGCTCAAGATCATTTTGGTCGATAGCTAAGGACGTCAGTCAGAACTTTACCAAGTCGACCATTCTAACACTAATAGTTCGGATGGCATCATTGCGACCAAAGCACAGGAAAAAGCAAACTTACTGGCGGAACTATTCTCTTCACATTCAACGGTTAATTTTCAGGGAAGTACTCCACCGAACATTCCCTCTGTAGAATCGACAATGCCCGAGATTGTTTTCTGCCACCGCCATGTTAAAGAATCTTGAGGAGTCTTGACACTAAAAATGCTTCTGGTCCTGACGATATTCCAGTCACTGTAATTAAGACATGCGCTGCCGAACTGACACCGGTATTTTGTAGGCCTTTTAACTTATCCTACAAATAAGGAATATTTCCTCAAATCCAAAAAAGGCAAGAATACCTTGCCAAACAACTATCGTCCAGTCGCATTGCTTTCAGTTATATCAAAAGTTATGGAGAAGGCTATCAACGAAAAATTATCAAAATACCTGAGACGCTTAACATTATTAGTGACCGCCAGTATGGATTCCGTAAGTCTAGATCATCAGGAGACCTTCTCGCTTATGTTACTCACGTTCAGAACAACTCAATAGAAAATCATGGGGAGTCCCGGACGGTAGCATTGGACATTTCCAAGGCTTTTGACCGAGAATGACATGAGGGACTCCTAACTAAAGTGAGAGCATACGGAATGCCGGTTCAATTTTGTTCATGGCTGTCGAGCTTTCTTAAAGACCGTTCTCTGCGAGTGGCGATGGACGGATTTCTATCAGACACATTTAACATCAACGCCGAAGTCCCTCAAGGTTCTTTATTGTCGTCCACCCTTATTTTACTATACATTAACGATCTTTTGGAAAAAACTAAAAATCCTATATATACTTTCGCTAATGAGAGCACACCTCTTCCAATGCACATCTCTATAGGAAGCAAGAGGTCTCACATCTCAACAAAGACCTGGAAGAAATTTTGTCTTGGGGTAACAGTAACCAAGTATTGTCTCTTTGCTAAAAAGACCCAGGCGGCAGTTTTTTCTAAAAAAGTTAATGTTGAAGAACCGGATATAGTTATGGCGGGACACTCGATTCCCTTGGCTTCATCAATTCGTTTATTGGGCGTTCATTTGGATAGTCATATGTCTTGGCATAGTCACGTTGCGGCCATTGCTAAGGCAGCTTCGCAGAAGCTTGGAGTACTTTTCTCAATTAAAAACCTCTATACACCTCACCAACTTTTGATGCTCTATTAAACCCAAATTCGACCATCGCTGGAGTACTGTTCGCATATTTGGTGCTCTGCTCCTAAACATACCCTGAGATTGCTAGATTCCATTCAAAGAAGAGCCATTCGCGTGACCATAGTCTGACAAACAACCTGGAAAGCCTTGAACATAGAAGGCGGGTTGGCGACTTGAGCCTATTTTACAAATATTTTTATGTCAAGTGCTTAACTAAGGTTGCCCGCTTGATACCACCCAGAGCGGTGCATGGTAGCAATACACGACGAGCCACTGCAGCCCACCAGTGCGTAGTTCAGCTTAGTGTCCCTCGAACGACACTGTTTCAAAATTCTTTAATCTGGAGAACGTCATCACTCTAGAATGACCTCCCTGAGATCGTGTTCCCCAAAGAGTATAATCTCTAAAAATTCAAGACCAACGTGAATCGTTTCCTGAGCACACGCACCGCTACCAGAGCGCCATAAAGGATTTATCCTGCAGTACTGTGCCTTATTATAAAAGAAAAAGAAAATATATATTTTCTACAACTGGCCTCTGTTCCCAATTTACCTCAAATAAATATTAAAGTAAAAACGTTCACACTGAACATCTTTGATCCAATGCCGCCTAACCCGATCAATCACCTGAACAAGAAGTGCGCCGCCGGCGCCGGTCGAAACTCATCAAGTACCTATTAATGCGATTATCTAAAATATTATTTACTTTTACAAAAATCGAATTTTGAGCGGTAAGCACGATATGACAACACTTGGTTGATGGTATGGCATGAACGCGCTAAATAAAAATAATATTGTATCTCCTTATTGGACAGAACGAAAAAGAGAGTTTTCACATGTTTGCTTTTTCCTATGCTCTCCAGGGTTCTGTTGCGCAGCTATATTTTCTGTGCTGATAGTGTTGTCGACTGTAGAACAGGCTTTAACCGATCTTCAGATTTTATTTATTAATTTGATCCGTTTAATAAACCACAAAACAACCTCTATATTTCACTGTGATTCAGGCGGTCCTCAACAACATTTCAAATTCAAGTTGTTTGAGAAAAGATCCCACAATATGTCTACCAACTATGCCCGCCCAAACATTAACTTTTTCGGGCCTCTGAGTATGACTTTCCTGGAACCAGTGAGTATTCTCAGCAGACCAATAACGATAATTGTGTCTATTAACAATGCCATTTAAATGGAAAGTAGCTTCATCCGAGACAATGATATTTGTTGCGAAGTTATTATCGTTATTGCATCTTTTCATCATCAGCTCACAAAATTCAGCTCTTCTATCAAAATCGTCCTCGTTTAACTTGTGCACCAACTTCATCTTGCAGGGATGCAACTTCTCCTACTCAAACAAATTTTTCACTGACTGATGAGACACATTAAAATCCATTGCTATTGACCTAAATGATTGTGTTGGATTGCCATGTAGTGAGAGCATATATTCAAAGCTTTGTCTCTCCCGGTTGCTGTTTTAGGTTGACCTGATCTAGCGGCTTCCCTAACACTGCCTGTTTCTCGAAATTTCTTTATCACTCGACACACCGTTGACTGATTTATTGAAGGCCTATTTTAATATAATTAATTGAAGAGTTGACAAACCTGATCTTGCGATCTCTTCATATTTCCGTAACCGCTAATTATAAAAATTTCGACTCATTGATTCTCATTCAGATCAACCATAGTGTCAACAAATTAGAAATCAGACAACAGAAAATTAAACAGGAACTCAAAATTGACACCTCTTAGGTCGCTGTCATGAAAACACCTTGACTTAACCGGTGGGTATTAGGTAGGAATAATTATAATTAGGAAGTTTTTCATTTTTGAGCTGTCATAATCTCGGAAACGCTTGCAACTAGTAAAAAATTAAAAAAAAAAACAAAAAATTCATAGCTTTCACAGTAGAATCTAAATATGCAATCATACGAAGGGTGTTTTATTTAAAAAAAGTAAGTTAGTCTCTATGGCAACCAAACCCGAAATGACAAAAAAAATTCATGCAGGTACAAATGTTGGGAATAATTTACTGAACAACTTTCATAAAGGTCACTTTCTCGTATACGAGGTAATTCAAAAGTTACAGGCATTACGCGCGACTTTTTTCCCACTCTGTATACTTTAATATTCGACTTACATTCCTAGAAGAGATCAGTTATTTATTCACAAATATCAAATGTAAAAATATAAAAATTTTGCCCGAAGCCAAACCTACGCGTTTATTTTTTTTATATCTAGGTACAGTGTTGTTATTTGTAACAATCAATTGTTGAACTGTTCCTATTTTTTCTAAAAGGCATAGCGTTAATTACAGAATGTAACATTTGCGACAACAATAATTCAAATAAATTATTGGCACAATATCCCCTTAAGGACGTATATTAACATTAACCAAACCTACGCGCCTATAAAAAACGACGAAAAAAATCAGCCAGACTGTGACATTTGCAATCGAAATAAATGCAATTTGCATGTATGTATGTTCAATTTAATTTAAGTTGACCTATTTTGGATCTCGTGTTATGTCCATAACAATACTCTTTCATGTCAAATAAATATCTTGAACATTCTTTACATATGCGAGGCGGAGGTTTTTACAATGTTTGTGTCCTTGCAATTATTTTGCAGGATATTAAGTCAACTCTACCAGAAGAAGTGTTTCCTTGTTCTTGTTTTG
The DNA here is from genome assembly GCA_963920685.1 of Polydrusus tereticollis. NCBI lineage: Eukaryota > Metazoa > Arthropoda > Insecta > Coleoptera > Curculionidae > Polydrusus > Polydrusus tereticollis. The sequence continues at coordinate 31,680,198 of OY987330.1, read as the reverse complement.
ATGATCACACTGCTCAACAGAAAAATACTCCTGATGAAGTAAATGAGCCACAGCCTACGGTATTCTCTATTAATACCAGCTAGACAAAACTAGTGATGACCTCACAATGACCAATAGTCCAAGTTTCGGGATAGTTGTTGTGTTCCCTATCAATGATCATAATTTTGGTTTTGTTGTAGTTTATGTCCATACCATATACTAGTATCTCTAAGTCTCGTCAATAGATAAAGTATTTCAGGCTGTGAAGCGGCAGCCAAGGTCGTATCGTCCTGTACTCATAATGAAGCTGCGAGAGAATACACCCCTGTCTTACATCTTTACATGTGACACATTCATCAGACAGGCAGTTGTTAACTCTTACATCTGCAGAGTTGTTAAAATACAGTGTGTACCAGCCAAATGGAATAAATTCGATAATAAATACGTGGGGGCGTGTCGGAAAAAACGCTCGGATACGTCGATTGGTATTTCTAATTGCGCATTTTTTTTCAATAAAACTTTTTATACAGGGTGTGGCATGTAACAGTGGCCAATACTAACTTCCTTATTTTAAATACAACATTCTGTACATTATTCAATTTTTGGATTCCTCAGAAAATTCTACACATATTTTATGTACAATATCTTATACCTATCTTTAACTGTTTCGGAAATATTAAGTGTTTTCAGATTTATTGCAAAAATTAACAACACACAAAAAAACTAATAAGTGATACTGTTTATTTCTTGATAATGTAAAAAACAAAAAAAAAACATTAATGTAGGAGATTTTGAAAATTGATGTTAAAATGTTTTTACTGATATGAAATAAAGAAAAGGTATAAATAGTTTTTTCTAATTTTGACATATAAAGTGACACTTTTTAAAACTGATTGACATTATGAAATGTCTTACTTTTTGTAACTAGTTGCATAAAGTAAAATTTTATGCAATTGGTGACGAAAAATGTATTTCAAAATTAGTGACAAAAAGAATTATTCTATTTATTAAACTGTTATAATACAAGTTAAAAACATAAATTATAAATTAATTAATTATTATAAATATTGATAACACAATTATTGCAATTATTCAAATTAATTCCCGACGACATATTTTTTTCATTGCTCGAACTTGCTGTTATTTGGGAAGCGACGCACATTGCATTAGATGTTTCACCAAATATTTCTTGCGCTATAAGTTTTTTATTATTCATGGAATTTTCAACATATCCCTCCGCAACAGAGCTAGATTTCCAACCTCCGTGCCTCTTTAATTTTAAAAGATCAGCGCCACTGTCTGCTAGGGAAGTGGCAGAGCTTCTTCTGAAGCAGTGGCCAGTATATAGAACAGGATTTGAAAGACCCAGAAATTGTGCAATAACTTTTGGCAGACTGCTAAATGTGTTAATTCCCACAGGATTTCTGGTACATTTTCCATTCGCATATTTTACAAAAAATCTGTTGTGTTTAAGAATCTGGGGACGCAACTTAATATATTTTCTTAATATTTCAACAAGATTCGTATTTTCAATGTCTCCAGTGGTAATTGCACACTGCCGTATAACTTTTGTTTTTGAAGGTGGGATATCAACACGAAAATGGCTTCTTTCGTCTATAACATTTTCAACTGGAAGAAATGTTAATTCTGCTTTTCTGCATGCTCCTGCCATTCCAATTATCATTGCAACCTTAGCCATTAAGTATTCTTTGTCATCAGCTTCCAATAAAAATTTGGCAAAATCTTTTTTAATAAAAACTTTTGACTTTTTAGCACTGTACCCGTCCGCTTGCCTTTTAATATATGCTACCAAATTTGTATATTTTTTAATATCAATATTCCTTTTCAGATTTAGTTCAGACCTTAACATTGAGTAAAGTGTCCATAATGTGGAAACTTTTAGATCTTTCTTACCCTCAAAATATGCAAGTAAAACTTTCTCATTAACATGTTTAATTTTCTTCTCATCACACCACGTAACAAATTTTTCGTATGCCAAATCATAAACTGCCTTTGACTTTTTGGGAATTAGAGCATTACCTGCTGCCTCCTCAATATCGGTTGGTAGCTCTTCAGAACTTGAATGACTCATTTTTTAAAAATAAAACTAAAAATATATCAATCTCGATAAAAACCTTCCGTCTAGACTTTTTTACAAAATGTCAAACTGACAACTAACATGAAGTAACAGCAACAATAGCTATTTATGCCATCAGTTATATGTCAAAATTAGAAAAACTAAATTTATGTTTTCCAAATTTTTATCAATTATATTAAATTTTATTTTTTTATTACTTTCTTCAAAATTAGAAAAAATCTTGTATGCAATACGTTACGAAATGAAATTTTGTGTAACTTGTGAGTACACAAAATTAGGCATTTCGTAACTGATGGCATAAATAGCTATTGTTTACTTTTGCTTAAAACGCCTGACCTTAGCAAATTGTTGTCTGTCTGCATGACAGTAGTTGTCAGTGTTATAGTCGTTTGAATTTCGTTAACTGCATATCAGAAAAATGGTTTATTTAACAGAAATGCACAAAATAACAATTCTACAGATGATTGGTTATGGAGATAAAACACGGACAAAAATGAAAGTTGCTCGCTTATTTCATGAAAAATTTCCAAATTTGCCGCCTATAACTCAAGGGGCAATTAGTAAAATAGAAAAGCAGTTTCGCCAGCTTGGACATGTAAAGCAGATAAAAAAAAAGTAGCTAATCTGTATTTCGTATAGTGTGAAACTCTTCTGATGTTGTTAAATTTTTACTTTTCCACACTGGTGCGACAAAGTACTTTGTTTTTTTTGGCTTGAGAATTTAACTCGGCATAAAGCAACAAATACTAAGAGATAAAAACATTAAAGCCGTTTGGTCTTAAAGAAATCGATTCGACTTAAGTGAATGCCTTCGTCGTTGTCACTCGGGTCTCGTACGACCTTACAAGGCTGCTAAAGGTGGTCCTTGTCAAAATACCGTTTTTGTATTCTGTCTGAACGAAATTAAGAATGGCAAAAGTGGACATATCCTGTTTTTGTAACGTTCAGTTCTTTGATGAGTTTGGGATGGTATTGATGAAATACGTTTCAAAATAAAGCAATATTATCCTCGGGAAATAGCCTAGTAATGATTTTAACAAAAAATAAATAAAACTGCCCTTGTTTGATCAAACGTTTTAATTATTATCGAATGATGAAATGATGTGGATTAAATAAAATAGGTTTAATTTAATTGACTTGTAAAAGTGGAAACAAAAATGGTACTAGTGGGAAAGCCGGAACAGCAGTTTAAGTCAAGCCTACAAATAGCAGGAGCCCGAAAGTGTTCTTTTTTCTGTAATAAAATTATTTATTTTGATTTTAAAAAATACGCATTGTCTTCAAATATACAGGGTGTTTCAGAAGTACGGTATTTAACTTAAGGGGAAAATTCCTTAAGATATTCTAAGAGAAAAAGTTCAAATGAATATATGTCCGGAGTTGCCCCGTTTTTGACGTACAGGGTGTTAAAGTTTTGAAATAAAAATCGATTTTTTATAATATTTTTAAATATCCTTTTCCCAATTTGATTGAAATTTGGTAAAGTACTTCCCAACATATTTCGTTTGGCTTAATGACTGCTATAAAACCCCTCAAAAACTCGGCTTTCGCTTTCGCAGAGACGTATTATAACCCATATTTATTTTTAATGCCAGTTTATTTCAGCATTAGTGAAATTATTCATTTTTGACTTGTTATTGACAAAACTGGTAAATTAGACATTAAAACTTACCTTTACCTCATATTTTAATTCACTTTGAAATACATAGGTATTTTTGTTTGTGCATGCAAGAAAGTCGTTTCTATTTTTCCTTTTAAAAACGAAGCAAGATACAAAAACAATTCAAGAAACAAAAAAGTTGTATTACCAGTTGATAAATCCGAAAGAAAATATCAAAATTAGAAAAAGGTCAGTGGCGTACATTTTTTTGTCAATAATATTCGTTATGGTACTCCTCGGGACGCTACTGGACCTAATAAATTGAATCTAGTTAGGGTTACCCCCTCAAGTTACGTACCGTACCTCTGAAACACCCTGTATATATTATTTATTCCCTATTAGACTGTTCAACATTTCAAAACTTTTTTCTCTTCCGTGGAATATTTTTGGCTGGTTTTGCTGTATTTTGGTCTGCTGAATCTACCTCTGACCTAAGAATTTAGATGTCAGCCTTCAGTGATAAGGGAGTCAAAAATCTTTTAGACATTAAGTCTTGTTCACGGAAGAACCAAGGATTTGTCTTAATATAGTGGATGGCAGAAAAATAATATTATTGGCGAAGGATTCCATCAACATTTAATATCAGTATGCGACAGTTTTAAGCTGGATTTATAAACTCGAAAAGTTGGCGAGGTTGAGGTTCAGTTTGCGTTGGAAATAAGAGTTCAATTTAAACTAAAGGGAACACTCAGTTCCATTTATAAACTCAGTTCGTGCAAAGTTCGTAAGTTTCGAAAAGTTCCCGTGCAGTTCGAGATAACCAATTTTTATGTTCGGAGTTCGAGAGGTTCGTTTCAAACAATGAAGACGCAATTTTAAATTCATGTGGTTACAGCGAAATGTCAAATATCTTTTCGTTGTTTACGTCGCCCTCCCGTCATTTGTATTTGAATTTTCTGTTTGTTGTAAGCTTAGTATTGTTTTGTGCCAGAAATTGAAAAACTAGAAATGGACATTATAGAGAATGATGACACTAATTTATTGTTACTCGAGTTGTATTTAGTATGAATTTATCTACAACACTATCACTCTATTGGACAAATATTTTAACCAATCAAACAACAACTTTTCGAACTTCGCTACTGACTTTATAAATGCCATATTCTGGACTGTCGAATATCGAACCTCACCAACTTGAACATAACTTCAACCTCGTGAACTTTTCGAGTTCATAAATCCAGCTTTAGTAGTGACTTGGTTATGGTGTAGGATAAAATTTTGAATGATGGGCTTAGCGAATATGGATATATCGGTAGTGCAGATGTTATAGAGAGCCTGCGCAAGGGGGGAGCCCGCAATACTTCGGCTCTGATGCGTCGCACAGTCGATGTCGCGTTCTCTGATGAGACCGCGTCAAGAATGGATGAATCACCTTTATTAGGTAGATCGGCATACTTGACCTTATTAACCTTTGTATGAGTCCGTCGTGCAAAACCTTATCAAGCGCCTGGCTGACATCGAAAAAGACCGCGCACTCGCTGACTCGTCTGTTAAAGCCACTTCGTATATTAGAAGCCAGTCTAGTCATCTAAGTTGTCTATGTTCACAATGAAGTGAATATAGTTTTGCTGAGTGCACACAAAAAAGTCATTCCGACCGCCAAGATAGCTAGAGAGTGCATGCATTCATTGTCTTTGTTGGTACCCATAAAAGGCAAACAACAAACATTACCAAAGAAGAATGTTCCCAAATTATGAAGTCGACGTTAAGTGGCGATTTTTGTACTTCTGAGACAAAGGCAGATTTTTCGTTATAATAAATGGTACTAATGAATATAGGAAACACAGTTCAAGAATCACCGTTAGATATGTTTAGAGCACAATGCATTTTACTCGAATATGCATCGGACATATTTTTATAGGTGTGTGGGTTGCAATAGAAAATCGTGAAGGATTTTATTTATTTCCAGAACATTGTCTGAAGGTGGGCAAGTTAGAATATATTTTCACTAATATTTTACACAAAAAAATAGTATATTAGTGTGAGCAAAAATTAATATCATCAAATTATGCTTTGCATCTAAGGCCGTACTATTTAGTGGTAGGGCTTAATACCTGTTGGGTGTCAGTGAATACCAGCATTATAAATCAATTAGTTATTCTGTCATCTTTAACAATCGTTAAAAGTAATTTGATTCATCGCTAATGTATCCAGTTTCTTGAATATTTCACGCAATGGATTTTACGGAACAGCACAACAAGTAGAGTAAATGATGAGGGGCAATATAATCAGCGTTTATGCATTTTTCCAAACGTCGCTTTTACTGCTTGCTATTATTGCCTGAGAAGAACCGTGGCTCTGTTTAGGAAAACGTATTTTATACAACATAAAAAAAGAAGCTGGAAGACCATCCGTAAGAACAAAAGAACTTGTTGCAAACGTTCGTAAAATAATGCAAATACCCCAACAAGAAGTGGGAAGGTCTTACGAAACATGGAAGAAGTTAGACCTGACATTTTTTTCCTAATGAAGCCTGGTTCCATCTCACCGGCTATGTAAATTCTCAGAATATGCGCATGTCGATTAGTGAAAATAACCATTTTTTTGTTGAATTCACATTGCACCCTCAAAAAGCTGGTGTCTGGTTGGCCTGTTTCCCAAAAAAGAATTGTTGGTCCTATTTCTTTCCATGGCACAGTTAGAGCACAGCAGTATAGGGACAATATTGTGAATCCATTGTTTTCCTAAATAATATTATAGTTTGGGTCACACAGATTTAAAATTGCTCTTTACTCGCTTTTACCGGTGTGCAAGACGTAAGGGGAAGGTCAATTCCAGAGGCGTGTAATTTGAAACAATAATAATTCAAAAAATATATGAATTTTTTGTTTATTATTATAATATATTTACATTTACTATAATAAATATAATATTATTAATTAAACTGAAAAATAAATTAAGCTTTTACATTTGGTGATCTAATGAAGTAATTAGAGAAACTAAATTGCGCAGGTATAAAATCAAAAAAGAATAATAAAGCAACGGTATATGTTATTTTCATAATGTTTTTATTATACTACATAATAATAGAAACATATAATAGTGGATTAAGGGCAAAACCTAAACCTAAATTATAAATGTTTATAAATTTCCTAAATATTGTTACCTAATGAACACTAATTGATAATAATTTGCCAAATTATATTCCACGCCGACATTAAAAAGTGTTATAATGACAATACGTTACAATTTAAAATTCATTATTACCAGTACAGCGGTTATTCACTATCTGACGATGGAAGCATTTCATTACTATCGCTACTGCTGTCATTTGCAGGATTTATAATAATGGGTTCTACCATGACTTCATCGCGTACATCTAAGTCCCACATCTTTTTTCTACGCCCTCGACATGTAATACGCACTTATGCCAATCTGCTGCTTGTACATTCGCTATTGCCATTTTTAACAGTTCTTTAATATCTATTAATTTAAAAGTTTTATTTTCACGTGCCACTTCGCCTTTTATCTGTGCCCATATTAGCTCGATTGGATTTAGTTCACAATGGTAAGGCAGTAAACGTAATATTGTAACACCTCGTTCACGAGCCATTTCATCCATCACATATTTCGTATATTTTTTTTGTGCAGTCTTGCAAGACTGAGCAACTGCACTTTTTGCCAAATGCAATATTTTTTTCTTCGAGCTAGTCAACAATCTTTCCTTTTCGCCACGTAGAAGTTGGCAAAGCTTCCAGCCGACGCTGTGGTATGGTGCATTATCCATCACGATTAGCGACCCACGTTCAATACGCGGTAAGATGGATTTAAACCAATCTTTAAACACTCTCGCATTCATATCCTCATGATAATCACCAGTTTTAGGAGATACAAACACGTTTAACCCACCTTCAAGAAAACCAGAATCACTCCCGATGTGGGTTATAATAATTAACCGACCTAAAGGAGCTTTCAATCCAGTGGACAGTCCATTGATAAAGGCGTTACGGGAATCTTTAATGTTGAGATCTTGCCAAATGTAATTCACATTATGTCCATCATTTAACCATGTCTCGTCCGTAAAGTAAATTATTTTCCCTGCACAGCGATATTATTGTATTTCTTCTAGATACTTTCTATGTCATAATACGATTTCTTCCTTTTCCACCAAAAGACTTTTGCGATTTCGTTTTAAGAATCCAAAATTCAATTATCGTAGTGTACGCATTAGAACTCTTCGTGAAATTTTTTGAATATTTTCGTCCCTTTCAATTTCGGCAGAATTTTTTTTTAAATTCGGAAGTTCATTTCGAAAAAAAAAATGCATGCACTTTCCGACGAGTGGCTAACTTTGTTTGCTGATCAATAAAATTCTTGTTTCGTCCTCTTGTTTCCTTCTGATCGAACACTTTAGTATTCCTATTGTCCTTGATAGTTCTATAAACAGTACGGCAAGATGTCTTAGTCAATGTGGCACAAAGTTCTGCTGCATCAGTGAATGATATTCCACTGTGTGTACTTAAATTTCCCTCATACACATTTTTTACCATTGTACGCTCCCCAGGTTTTAAATGACTTCGTTTTGTAACTTGTTGGTTACTATCACTTAAAGAACTCGCCTGCATTATAATATTTGCTGTTTTGAATACTCACCAAAATAACACCGAAATAATAAATCTGAATTGCTAATATCCTCTTGATTGAAACTCGTCTACGACACTGAACGTTGGTTAGATAAGGAAGCGTGCGAGCGCCTTTAGACATGGGTTTTCCTACCTGCGTTGCCAAATGCAAATTTCAGTGAAATCTATTAAAACTTGGCAACATGTAATGACCTATTTATGCACAATCTTCCCAAGCGGTTTGGATTGCTTTTATTTAACTTAAAAGTGGGCGAATCAATGTTAATTATTTTCGCCGCACACCGTTAATGGTTATATGAACAGTTTTGCCAATTATTTTGAGACCGTAGTATAGTTTATCTATTACACAGCCCCACAAAAAAAAAACAATTTTGGAACTGCTATCGAGACAACTATATCTATATATGTAATTTTCGACGCTAAATCCGAATCCGAGGTCAAGAAAAATCGTACACCCCCAAAATCAACTCCTAGCGCTAAAAAGCACCTCCTCCATAAGGTAAAAATTACTTAACTCTCCACGAATAGCCTTAAATCTCAATAGATCGAATTAAATATATAACGCATAAACACAGAGTTAACACTACTTTCCATTGAAAATTACCTCCATGAGTGGGTAAAAACTACCCCTCATACAACAGGAAACTTAAAAAAATGCAGTGATTGCAAACTGCTTACGAAGTTAGGTTTTTGGAAAGAGTAAATAACTGCATTAGTTCCGATGCGATGCTCAAAATGTACCTCCATAGAGTGGCGGAAACCACCCCTAGATTAAATTTGCAAGGAAAATCGGGGAAAAATTTTTTCATCGTGATTTCTGTTTTAATCGATGTTAAAATTGGTTAAATATTAGGTTGGGAACGGGTATACCCTCGGCAGAGGCCCAGTTCCCTGAGGCCCAACCTATATTTAACCAGTTCCAGGAATACGCAGACGAACTGGCACTCGCTCGAAACAGTTAAGTTTCCGACATCCTTACCCATGGCGCACTTTCCTGATCAACGCTCGAAAGGGCTGGCTTTATGAAGCCTATGATAGCGACAACCTTGGCAGAGCGAATTCAGCTTATGGACTTATTGACCAAATGAGTTATGCATAAGATCCACTAGCAAGACCAGCAGTGCCATAGGTCCAATCATATCAAAAAAAAACTGAACAACATAACAGAGAAAGAAGGTATTAACAGAAACAATGAACGCCCCAATAAAGAGCCATACTTGACGTATACTTAATCCCCAGACCTTCAACACAGGTATACGGTTGTCAATGCGCCACCTACCGGCTGGTCAAAAAACTATATAGTCAGAAAATTATACAAATGTTTTTTCTGAATTTTTAGACGTCTCTTTTTAGAGGCCATATAGATAAGTAATAGTATTTTCAGAGAATTTTTTTTAGGACTCATCTAAACAACTGCAATTTAAATTTAGGGGTAGTTTCCGCCACTGGGGAAAGTTTTTGAGCATCGCATCGAGACTAATGCAGTTACATACTGTTTCTAAAATAACTTGGCATCGTAAGTTTTTTTTGCAATCACTGCAGCTTTTTTAAGTTTTCACTTGTGTGAGGGGTAGTTTTTACCCACTCATGGGGGTGATCCTCAATGGAAAGTAGTGTTAACTTTGTATTTATGCGTTATATACTTGAATGTTTATATTTAATTCGATTTATTGGGATTTAAGACTATTCGTGGTGCGTTAAGTCATTTTTATCCGGTTTAGGGAGTGTTTTTTTGCGCTAAGGGTTGATTTTGGGGTGTACGATTTTTTTTGGATTCGGATTTAGCGTCGAAAATTACATAAAGATACAGTTGCCTCGATAGCACTTCCATTTTTTTTTGTGGGGTTGTGTTATTGTTAATGTTCTGATGTGTCTTCTTAACTTAATTTACCATAGTGTTTACTTCTATTCAATTTATAGTAAATATTAAAGACTAGAACAAGAGATTAACAATGAAAACCCTTTACTTACTACAACTTAGATTCTTAGATCATTGTGTTTTGCCATGAGCATTTTGACTGATCCGCTGCTTTCAATTATTCATCATCAACTTAACGATTTAATAATTTCGTACTGACTGACAAAAATCAGATAATAATTTACCAAGCATACCTTTTCGAATGTAAGCGACGTCGCTACACAGTTTAAATAACTGATGTTATCTTGAAAGTCATGTGTATGACTATTATGTATATCTTTATCGATAACTTACGGTACATTGTATTCCTTGAAAAATGCTTGCAATCTTGCAAAAAAGTACAGGATGATGGCACCATGCAATTTTTTATCTGCTTATACATGGATCGATTCATGCAACACAGGAAATTCCATGTAAATTTTAAGGTGGTCAAATATTGGCTTCCTTGTTTATTTCATACCGATAATATATTTCCATGTATTGAAGGGAAATGAACTTGCTAAACTTTGACGTGATTTATTTAGTAATAATAGAATTTAACGCTTAAAAAAACACAGCCGGCAGTTTTTTTCAAAAAAGTTAATGTTGAAGAATCGGATATAGTCATGGCGGGATACTTGATTCCCATGGCTTCATCAATTCATTTATATATAGTCATATTACTTGGCACAGTCACGTTGCGGCCATTGCTAAGGCAGCCGCGCAGAATCTTGGAATACTTTTCCGAACTAAGAACCTCTATACCCCCCAACAACTTTTGATGCTCTATAAAGCCCAAATTCGACCATCGCTGGAATATTGTTTGCATATCTGGGGCTCTGCTCCTAAACATGCCATTCAAAGAAGAGCCATTCGCTTGATCGGTGACCATGATCTGACAAACAACCTGGAAAGCCTTGAACATCGAAGGAAGGTTGGCGACTTGAGTCTATTTTACAAATATTTTTATGGCGTCAATGATTTTATTTACAGGTATTCCTGAAAATGACCGCCGCCTACTGCAACGCATGCATCAATTCGGCTTAACATTGATTAATGAACTCTTTCGAATATACCTGGCGTCTGATTAATAATGGCACACGATTGAAATATCCTGTTCCTTAGATCCTTTTCATTTTGGACTGAGGTTTTGTAAACTAGTGACTTCAAGTGACCCCATAGAAAATAATCCAAAGGATACAAATCTGTTGATCTGGGAAGCCAGGCTTGCGGTCCCGCTCTTCCTATGTAACGGTTAAGGTAATTCTCGTTCATAAATTGACGCGCAACCAAACTAAAGTGTGGCGATGTTCCATCGTGCATCAGCCACATCTTGTTTCTGGTTTCTAAGTCAACTTCTTTTAAATGTTCAAGAAGCTCGTGCTCCAAAAACTTTCGGTATCCTTCGCGAGTAAGTCTCTCTGGAAGAATGCAAGGTCCAATAAGGTGATTATCGATAATTCCAACCCAAGATAATGGTTAATGTAAAAGTTAATTAAGTAAAATTTTAAAGAAATATAACGAAACTGGCCATGTAAAAGACATTTCAAAATCTGGGCGTCCAAAAACTGCGACAAGCAGCGATAAAGCTTTAGATATTTTGCTTAGCATAGAGGAAAATCCACACCTCTCTACTCGAATTATATTGGCCTCGATTACAACACATCGCACATGTCGGCAGATCGCGTATTAAAGTGTGAGAAGTTCCACCCATACAAAATTCACCTAGTTCAAGAACTCTCTGAGGATGACTTTGACAGGCGTTTAGAATTCAGTGAGCAAATGATGGATTTGTGTAATGCTAATCCAAATTTTATTAATAAAATAATATTTTCCGATGAGTCGATGTTCTGTCTTAATGGAAATGTTAACCGGCATAATATTCGTTATTGGTCCAAAGAAAATCCTTATTGGGTTCGAGAACAGCACACCCAATTTCCGCAAAAAATTAATGTTTGGGCAGGCATTATAGGACAAAGGATAATTGGTCCATTGTTTATGGATTATAATTTAAATGGCGATAGATATTTGCAGCTCTTAAGAAATGAAATTGTTCCTGCTCTTGCGATCCTATCTCCAAATCCTCGTAAGTTAGTTTCATTAAAGTAATTTAAAACTGATTATCAATAAACAAAATTTTAGACAGCGTTGCGGGATTAAATAACGAAGTATGGCTGCAACAAGACGGTGCACCACCACATTACGGAAGACAAGTACGGGAGTATCTAAATGAAGTATTTTTTGAAAGATGGATAGGGAGACGGGGTACAATTGAGTGGCCAGCTCGGTCACCAGATCTGACTCCACTCGATTATTTCTTGTGGGGACATTTAAAAAATGTGGTCTACAAGACAAAGCCACATGATATAGAAGACCTAAAACAAATAATTGAAGTTGAGTGCCAACGAATCGAAGAAACAGATATTCTTTCTAATGTTTTAAATAGTTTTCCGCAATATTTAGCATATTGTCAAGAAGTAAATGGAAGGCACTTTAAACATCTAATTTAATTTCTTTATTCTGTAATAAGTAAGTTTAAACAATAATTACCTTACAATAATGTTTCAATAAATTCTCAATTTTCGAGCTCGAATATTAAAAAAATGGCTAGATTTAGACATTAAGTAACTTATATAAAAGTTATTTAGATTTTGTTGCGGAATCATTTTTTCGAATAATATATAGGGTATTCCATTTAAAAAGAAAAATTATTTTAAATTGCTAAAAAACTGTAATTTTGGCATCATTGCAAGTGTCACTAGCAGCTCCGCGATAACCTCTTACATACGGATACCGAATTTTAGCTAAATCGGATAAACGGTATTAAATATATTTAAAGCGTTCCATACTTCTGTTACACGCTCTATTTACATAGATAGATATTTTACCACCATTCCGTAACTAGACTACATGTTAAGAATAGTAGATTCTGTAACGAGGTTGGAATGAAAATTCGATCCGAGTGGAAGATTCCGAACGCGAGCGTAGCGAGCGTGAGGAACCACGAGCATCGAATTTTCATTATAACCGAGTAGCAGACTATATTTTCTCCACGACCAAAAAGTACGAATAAAAACAAATAAAATCTGTACGAAGCAATTAAGTTATTTATTCGCAATATTCGTAATTTCAGGTGGAGTATTATCCAGTTCCATATCTGATTCATCCGATTTTTCACTCATTTTTTGACTTGCACTAAAATTTGTCTGAAAATAATTATTACAACGCGGCCATTTTTATCTGACACTGACAGTTTCGAAATTCATGGCAACCTATGTCGTTTAGATCAATTACAGAATATTCATTCCGTATCTTGTTATGGAATGAAAATACACGCAAAGCGCATAAGAAGCAAGTGTTTCAGAATAAGTATTCCAACTCAAGAGCGAGAATTTTTACATTTTATTATCAAAAATGACTTTGGAATTATTGCGTTCAGTAATGGTCGTGGAGAATAGTAGATTCTGTAACGAGGTTGGAATGAAAATTCGATCCGAGTGGAAGATTCCGAACGCGAGCGTAGCGAGCGTGAGGAACCACGAGTATCGAAATTTCATTCTAACCGAGTAGCAGACTATATTTTCTCCACGACCAAAAAGTACGAATAAAAACAAATAAAATCTGTACAAAGCAATTAAGTTATTTATTCGCAATACTCGTAATTTCAGGTGGAGTATTATCCAGTTCCATATCTGATCATCCGATTTTTCACTCATTTTTTGACTTGCACTAAAATTTGTCTGAAAATAATTATTACAACGCGGCCATTTTTATCTGACACTGACAGTTTCGAAATTCATGGCAACCTATGTCGTTTAGATCAATTACAGAATATTCATTCCGTATCTTGTTATGGAATGAAAATACACGCAAAACGCATAAGAAGCAAGTGTTTCAGAATAAATATTCCAACTCAAGAGCGAGAATTTTTACATTCTATTATCAAAAATGATTTTGGAATTATTGCGTTCAGTAATGGTCGTGGAGAATAGTAGATTCTGTAACGAGGTTGGAATGAAAATTCGATCCGAGGGGAAGATTATCGAAGTATCGAATTTTCATTCTAACCGAGTAGCAGACTATATTTTCTCCACGACCAAAAAGTACGAATAAAAACAAATAAAATCTGTACAAAGCAATTAAGTTATTTATTCGCAATATTCGTAATTTCAGGTGGAGTATTATCCAGTTCCATATCTGATTCATCCGATTTTTCACTCATTTTTTGACTTGCACTAAAATTTGTCTGAAAATAATTATTACAACGCGGCCATTTTTATCTGACACTGACAGTTTCGAAATTCATGGCAACCTATGTCGTTTAGATCAATTACAGAATATTCATTCCGTATCTTGTTATGGAATGAAAATACACGCAAAACGCATAAGAAGCAAGTGTTTCAGAATAAATATTCCAACTCAAGAGCGAGAATTTTTACATTCTATTATCAAAAATGATTTTGGAATTATTGCGTTCAGTAATGGTCGTGGAGAATAGTAGATTCTGTAACGAGGTTGGAATGAAAATTCGATCCGAGTGGAAGATTCCGAACGCGAGCGTAGCGAGCGTGAGGAACCACGAGTATCGAATTTTCATTCTAACCGAGTAGCAGACTATATTTTCTCCACGACCAAAAAGTACGAATAAAAACAAATAAAATCTGTACAAAGCAATTAAGTTATTTATTCGCAATATTCGTAATTTCAGGTGGAGTATTATCCAGTTCCATATCTGATTCATCCGATTTTTCACTCATTTTTTGACTTGCACTAAAATTTGTCTGAAAATAATTATTACATCGCGGCCATTTTTATCTGACACTTACAGTTTCGAAATTCATGGCAACCTATGTCGTTTAGTTCAATAATTACAGAATATTCATTCCGTATCTTGTTATGGAATGAAAATACACGCAAAACGCATAAGAAGCAAGTGTTTCAGAATAAATATTCCAACTCAAGAGCGAGAATTTTTACATTCTATTATCAAAAATGATTTTGGAATTATTGCGTTCAGTAATGGTCGTGGAGAAAAAATATTCTGTTAAGAGGCACAATTATGAAATCTAGAGTGCCCAGAAGTATTCACTTATCATCTGACAGAATATTGGCACGACTGGGTCGGGGGTCGTCAGAGCAAGACGTCAGATCTGACGGGAAGGTCAATATTGTGCAGTGGTATGACATGAAATCCGTTATTTTGGCATCTACTAGTTTACAAATTGAAACCCGGGATAAGTGTAAACGATGGTCGAAAAAAGATTCCGAATAATATGTGCAGGTTAGTTAGACCAAACATTGTAAGAAAGTACAACGAATGCATGGGTGGAATAGACTTGATTGACAGAATGATAAGTTATTGTCGAATGGGAGCTAGAAGTAAGAAGTGGACACTTAAAACTATTTTTCATTTCTTTCATCTTGGAATTGCAAATTCCTGGATACTCTACAGGAATGACAAAAAACAAATTGGTGAAAACAGGGTTATGAAGTTTCTGGATTTCAAGATTACCATTGCAGAAGTATGGCTCAAGGATTCAAACAATGAGGATTTACCTAATCTGACTAACATTTCATCGTTAGTAACAGAAAGTACTGTTAGCCCAAGGCCATTGTCTCAAAATTTTACTCCCACTGGCAAGAACCGCAAAATTGAGCATATTCCGGAGTAGCTCTCGATCTAAAAAACTCTGTGCGATGCAAAAATGCCGGGTGTAAGCTTAAGACTAAGGTTGATTGTGAATCTTGCAATTTATTTTTATGCCTAACGGGTACTAATAATTGTTTTAAACATTTTCATTGTCGTTAAATTTTCTTGAAGAAGAACTAACGTCCATTTAATTGGAAATGTTTTTTTTTGCACCTTACAAAAAATAAAAGTTAAAAAAAAATACGTCGTTTTCCTAGGTCAAAAACAAAGACAAATCCAAGGTTTCACTCAAATTCCTTTATTTCTGTATGCTCGGGACTCAGGAGGAAAATATGACCACTCTAAATTTTGTTGCGCTGCGAACTGGTAAAGGTGCATAAAATATGTCCTTACCTTTTACGATTTAATGCCGTTAATGAACAGAAACCCTCCATGTCGTCAAAATTAAAACATCAGCTTAAGGGAGGAATTATTTTTACAAAAGCAAACCTAAACAAAATACCAGTAAATATAAATAAACCATACGAAAAAGAAACAAAGAGTGCAAAAAACAAGAATCGAAATAGTATGCAACTTTCGAAGTCCGATCGTCGTGTTTTCTGCATGTTATGTAATTTTTATTCCGGCATTTTTTCCAGGTGGTCATGGGCACGTTTGTCTTATTCTCAGTGTAGCCCGCGGGACTGGTTTTGGTTGCAAGCATCGCCGATCGGGCGCCTACGTTGTTTCAATCGGTTGACCCACCGAGTCGGCCAGATTTTGGCTTACTTAGGATTTGTTTTGCAGCTAAGCAATGGTACTGCGTTTAATATGGTAGAAAACTAAATTAATCAAGTCATCAACAATAATTGTGAATATTTGCACCTACTAATGTAAGCATACAAGGTGTTCGCAAATTACCGCAACATATTTTGAGGTATGATTCTACATAAAAAAATATTTAAAAAAAGTTCATATTAATATTGGTCTGCAAATGCATCCATATGGATACAGGCCCTCGAAGATGGTAGATATCATCCAAATACTCTTTCTTTAATTTAATAGGATCTAGTTACAATACAGAAATAAGCTTTTAGGTATAAGTTAGTATTATTGGAGGTCTTCAATATTTTTACGTGAAAAAGGTGCGCTGGGTGTATGGTCGCATAGTCGACCGTTTTCGAAATAAAAGAAATTTAATGCTAAAAAAAATACTTTTTGAATAATAATTTTATTAATACCTATAAATACCTTACAATTTATCATCGTTATTTCGTGGCACCCTGTATATTTCTGCAAATTTGAGTACAATAGAGCATCAAAAGTAATTGAAGTGATATAAAAGGTTCTTGATTCGGAAACATTTCACTCTCTTAAGACTCTCTTCAAGGTCTTTCTTGACATGTAGGACTTCATGTAGAGATGTGCATTGTGCAATACTTGAAAATTTTGAGCATCCACATTGAATATTAGTATTGGTAGTATATGGCGCCTTGGGGTAAAGAGACCGGACCATCAGCCAACCCGAACAAGATCACAAAAAGGAGGAACATAGATGAGTTTAGGGCCAGTTGGGGTTTAAACCCCCCGCCCCCTTCATGCGTTGGCTCTACACGATGGTCATCAGACCAATAGTATCGCCTATGACTCTGTGGTTTAATAACCGGTAGTGAAAAAGGTTCAGACTGGCAGAAGTACACATACTTGCAGGCCTGGGCATAACTGGAGCTATGAGAATCACGCCCACGGCTACATTGGATGTTCGGCTGAGGCTGGATTCAGAAGGAGGTTATGGTGGCATATCTAAGAATGCGGGTTGTTAGATGCTGGAAAGGAGTGGGCGACTTATGTCACACAAGGATAGCTCCAGGGGTGAAAAAAAGGGAAATCCCAATACTTTTCTACAGAGAAAATCAAGTTGAAGGAGTACCGAGGCTGAACAGAGAGTTCACTCTTGCGATCCCTAACAGGAAGCAGTGGGAGGAAAAGCAGGTGACGTTCCCGGAAGATGCTTTGGTATGCTGCACCGATGGGTCGCGCATGGCCGGAACCGAATCATACTTAAAGAACATCAACATACGAAGGAGCTATCCACGGCGAAGGTTCGCGACGGTTTGCCAAGCAGAGGTATATGCCATCCTCTCGGTGGCAAGTATGAGAGAGGTCATGGACTGTCACGAGCGGACTATTTACTCCGATAACCATGCGGCCCACAAGGCAGTCTTCCAACCTAGGAGCAGCCCTGAGGGAATGGGCCGTCAACCTCTCCAAGGAAAAATTATTCTTAATAGAAGTAGCCGTGTCCTAAATCCTCTGCTAGTACTTTTAACAGGACACTGCAAGTTAAGGAAGCACCTACATATTATGATGGGTGTGGAGGACCCGATCTGTCTGGGATGCTTGGAGGACGAGGTGATTCAACCGGAGGACCTTTGCTTGGAATGACGTGCTTACCCTCTTTAGAAGGTCGGGCAGGTTTAGCGTAGACCTAGGTGGTTGAGTGTTGAGTGAATGGGGGAAGACTTAGGGGTAGGCAAGAAGGATCGCCTTTGGTCTATTTGCCGAGTCCGTGAATTACATTCTGTATATTCCGTATAAACGCTGAGTATAGCACTTTTTACCACTCCTATAAACTAGGGATAAGGAATATTATAAATAGGTCTAAGATTGTTTATTCAGGCACTTCTGTTGTAATAGCCCGTCTGTTAGCTTCTTTTAACCCGAATAAATTTGTTATACATATACGAAAAGGGATTTTAAAGATTAAAGTTGTTTTCCTTAAAATATGTGTTTTTTGAAAACGCCTTTCCTTTAACTCGTGTGCCTCGGCTCACTTACTACTGCTACTACGACGCCTTGCCTATTTAATCAACCATTCAACAGATTGAAGTCAAATTAAAGTATTTATAGGATTTTCTTAATAAAACGACACTTACATGGTTTTCGTTAATTAAATAAATCCAAAATCGCTTGCTTACTTTTAATGACAGCATCAAAAATAAAATACAATCATAAAAACTTTTGAGAAAAGGAATAATAATACAGCAATCGCAATTTATCCTGAATAAAATTGAATCTGCATATTGTATGAATGATTACACTTTACTTATAGAAACCTTTTGTGTTAAACTAGACCAAAGATCTCAGAAGTGTTCAGTGCTGCTATCAGGGGAACCGCCATGATGTTCAAATGCGTTGGCAAAGTAAATTCCCTCCTGACCTAAAGGCGTTCGTAATGGAATGGTGGCATTTAGGCACATCACCTAATAATAATTAATAAAAATTAAACAAAAGTAAAGTCTTAATTGGCCTGCATAAATCTTCTTATAATAAAAAAAATGAGCTTGAACAAATTTTTGCTGCACCCTTTACAATGGTCGCAGAAAAAGCAAGGCACGTTTTAACAACAATACCAAAATACGAGCGCAATATTTTATTTCGTTTCAGATACATTAAGCAGAACATGTTACCAAAACGATTGGACACCGGTAACCATTAAAGAACGTCCTAGACCAATTTATACATCTGGTATGAAAATATGTACCCATAAAAACATCAAACTGTAAAACAAGTCATAATAAACCATCATAGTAGGCCTTTTATAGACCGTCGTCCGCGACCGTCGTGGTAGCCTTGAGAAGGTCACCGACATGTCGTTACGCGGAGCGGCAGTGGCGTCGTTTGGACGCAATTACGGCCTCCCCCAATCATTATTAGGGATGACAAATTGAAATTATTGAAACAATGAAGGGAGACGATGTAAGTGGTTTTTAATTCTTACGAATGGTATTGCCACTAAGTTCAAGTAGTATCTCTATTAGGAGCAAGGGCGGTTTTACGGGGGGGGGGGGTAGAGTAATTAACCCCCCCCCCCATGAATTTAGAATTTTAAGCATCATCATTGAAAAAAAGGACGTGGCACCCAAAAAATATTCGCCTGCGCCGCTATTTTCTTTCTGCCCCCCCCCTCCTACTTATTTTCTGGTTACTTCAGGTTAATAAGAGCTTTTCTATTTATTACTGCATGCTTGTTTAAAAAAAATGTACCTATCTAAATGCATAGGTAATTGATACCATTTTTTAAAAATAATTGGGATTTGAAATTACCCCCCCCCCCCCCATATTGAAAAGCTAAAACCGCCCTTAATTAGGAGGGATCAAAATATAATATAAACATGGTAAACCTTGAGTGCAATCCATTAATGTTTAGCGGTGCCCCAAGACTTCAAAGTTGAATGGGGTCGGGCTAACAGCGCTAGATGGCTTAATTTGTTTCAATAACGAGCTACAGTCCTTTTCGTGAAGTTTACATGAGTTACATTATTAGAAAACCCTTGGCTATAGCTTGCCATAGAGACACAATTGTACACAATGGAACACCTTGCATATGATTGCATATCTGGATTCTACTCGGAAAACTATGAATTTTTTGTATTTCAGATTTTCACCTATCTGCAAGCTTTTCCGAGATAATGACAGCTCAAAAATTAAAATTTCCTAGAATAATTATTCCTATCTAATACCCATCAGTTGAGTCAGGGTGTTTTCATAACAGTGACCTAAAATGTATCAATTTTGAGTTCCTGTTTAATTTTCTGTTGTCTGATTTCTAGTTTGTTTACACTATGGTTCAACTGAATGAGAAACAACGAGTTGAAATTTTAATAATGAGCGGAAGAGATCGCAAGATTAGGTTTGTCAACTTTTCAATGAATTATATCCAAATAGGCCTCCAATAAATCAGTCAACGGTGTGTCGAGTGGTAAAGAAATTTCGAGAAACAGGCAGTGATAGGGAAGCCGCTAGATCAGGTCGACCTAAAACAGCAACCGGGGGAGACAAAGCTTTGGATATCATGCTCTCAATACATGAAAATCCAACACAATCATCCAGGCCAATGGCAATGGATGTTAATGTGTCTCATCAGTCAGTGAAAAATTTGTTTCAGCAGGAGAAGTTGCATCCCTACAAGATAAAGTTGGTGCACGAGTTAAACGAGGACCATTTTGATAGAAGAGCTGAATTTTGTGAGCTGATGATAAAAAGATGCAATAACGATAATAACTTCGCAACAAATATCATTTTCTCGGATGAAGCTACTTTCTATTTAAATCCATTGTTAATAGACACAATTATGGTTATTGGTCTGCTAAGAATACTCACTGGTTCCAGGAAGGTCATACTCAGAGGCCGGAAAAAGTTAATGTGTGGGCGGCAGTTTGGTATGTTAGACAATACATAAGCGAACAATTTCCAGGACGTTGAATAGGTAGAAGAGGTACTATTGACTGGCCAGCGCGATCCCCGGACTTAACCCCGCTCGACTTCTTTTTGTGGGGGCACTTAAAGAACAAATTCTACGTTAAGCGTCTAAATGACTTAGAATCTTTAAAAGTCAGAATTAGTGCTGAAATTCGGGCCATTCCAGAGGATTCCATTTAGACGTTGTATACGGGTTCAGGGATCGACTGGCGCTCTGTTTAGCAGAAAATGGTGGTCATTTTGAACACCTGATCCACTGAAAATGTTTCACTTATTTATTATTCCGATGTTAAGTTGTTCAATGTTTTAGGGTATTTATTTTGTTATTATAAATAAAAATTTGAAGTACAAAAAATTCAGAGTTTGCCCAGTAGAATCCAAATATGCAATCGTATGCCGGGTGTTCCATTTAAAAAAAGAAAGTTGGTCTCTATGGCAACGAAACCAGAAACGACAGAAAAAATGCATGCAGATAGAAATGTGGGGAATAATTTTCTGAACAACTTTTATAAAGGTCACTTTTTTGTATACGACGTAATTCAAAAGTTACAGGCATTATGTGCGACTTTTTTCCCACTCGGTATAATATAATATAATTGCACAAAATACGTAGAATTCTATAAAACATACAAACAACGATAAGTTACGCAAGATTAAACATAATGCACAATAGCATTCTAACGGAATTTCAACTTAAGGAATTTCCGAATACCATTCCAAAAGAAAATATTATTCAATTATCAAAAATAATCAAGTACCACAAAACAATAACACCACACACTAAGTTTAAGGAGATTCCAACAAAACTTCTAGAACTTGACTTAAGTACTCTAAGCAACGATCAAAAGTACTTATGCAAAATTAGTTTATCAATATCAGGAGGAACCAGACAACTAACTACAGCAAATAGAGTTTTGAGGTGGTAAGTAAGAACTATACAAATCCTTCAGAAAAATTATGCATCCTTACCACTTTTATCCAGACGGTTTATGTTTCATTATGATTTTAGATATGGCTTGCTTCATTTATTAAATATGATTCAATAATCCAGCTACTTATACAAACTAATGGGTACTTCGCACATCCCGAAAATGTATTAATATGTATGCCTGGTGACACACCCTAATCTCTATTGTTTTCTACCAATAAAGTTAGTTCAACATCCTTATTGAAAATACGAGTTTAGCCCTTAAATGTCATCTGTGTGTGTGTGTTATAGATAATGTTTCCATAGAGAGTGAGAAAACTTCAACATTTTCTGTAAGTCAATTTTCAGAATTATCAATAGACAGCTCTCTTAGATATTAACAGTTTATGCAACAAGATTTGTTATGCTCTGAGAGTCTGAGAGTGATATCAAACAACTTAAATTTCACTGTAGCAAGGAGCTCTCATTATGCCCTAATAGAGTCCCATCATCGCAATGGAATCTGTTTCTGGAGTTCAAGCTCCCGATGTTAATTTCACTCTGTGTTTGTGAGAGCTATAAGATATAGTTAATGCAAAACAAAAACCAATGCACGTTAACCCTTCGAGTGACGTCAGTTATCGACAGTGTTGCCAGCTTGTAACCAAAACATCAGGGTTAGGGAATTACACATAAAAACGAGATAAATATAGAAAAATTTTCAATAGTTTATATATTTGTTTATTGCATATTACCTTTTACCATCAACTTTAGTAGATCTAACACTTCTTTTATTTTCATCTTGTCAAGATCGACCAATGGTACCATTCTGAAAAATCCATGTGTCATCCAAGAATTTGTACAAGAATGCTTCTTTTCCATTAATATATTCTTTCAAAAAGCTACATAGGAAGTTCCATAATCCCTCGCCTCAGTTCATCTTTCTACCATTCGAAGCCCATTTTCCTGAAGAGGCTTCTTAAAGAGTTAAGACGAACATCCTCTGTCTTTTAATATCTAACTTAAAGTTGTCCAAGTTATATGATGTTCTAAAAAAAAGTACAACTTATGAATAACCGATGTAAAATATTATAATTTTTAAGTTATACAACTTACTTGTTTCGTACATTCCATAAATAGTGTCACGGATAGAACTTATATTAAATCTTGACACATTTACAACTCTCTTTCAATTATAACGTTTGTTTTAAGGTGATTCTAATAATTAATTTTCCTTAACTGTTGTTGAAATTGCGCTTACAGTGAAGATATTCAAATTTAGGGCAGCTGATACACCCAAAAATTAGTAAAGTAGAAATAAAATATCTAGACCTTAACATACTCCTTAAATTTACTTGTCTGTACTGCTGTCAACCATATTTTCTTCGGAGAGTAGTGTTCTCACGTTGTATGTTATGATGTTTAGTCTTTTGATACTTGTACTTTTCTTTGAGTCTGTCTTGATGGTAGCAACTTTTTGCCTCCCCCAGAATCCTTGAGGCAGACCCCTAAAGGAGTGTGGGAGTTGCCAGTGTATGGTCTACCCACCTGGGGTTCACTTCCATTTGTTTGAAAAATCGCCATGATAGGGAGTTTTGGCCATAGTTCGCCACGCTGGCCAGACGGGTTGGCGAATGTCTTCCAGCCGCTCCTAACATGGAGAACAGACGCTGCTTGCATCCGCCCATTCTGGGTCAGACGCTGCCGGTTTGCTAGTTTTGATCCGCCCCGAGTATTTCATTTCCTCGGTACCACCTATATCTGGGAGGCATTCCCCTATCTGCCACCCGGGGAGGCGCCCGATGGAGGACTAGCAACCCCACACGGGGGTGATGATGATGATGATGATGATGATGATGACTGCTGTCAAGGGTAACAATAGGCCATTGTTGTTAAGTTCTTCCTGAAAATAGCTTCTTAGAGAAGGTATTAGCTCTTTGCACCGGCTATTTAAATGCTTCGGCATTTTTTACAAATAGTAAACAACGTAATCGACAGAGATATGTATGTGCATTTGTTTCTCTTAATAGAATAGTTTTTTAATGCTATTTATGAAAAGATCTAGACTTTTTGTTAAAAACTAGACGCACGGAACCACGAACAATTAAGGTTAGTTTTGCATGAAACGTCAAACCAAACCAACAAACGAGCTGGCGCCACCGCACTGTTTACAGTTGTGTTGTCAACTATCGGCCAATGAAATTCAAATTATATTAATTTTTACAATCTTAAATAAACAAAACATTTTTTATAAGTGGGTTCGTATCAAAGAAGAATACATTAAGTTTGTAGTAAATTCAATATCACATAAAGTTTTAATACTTTTGCCCAAATTTAATTTGCTCGTGTTTTCTTACAGATTTACAATAATTCTTTGCTGTATTTGGTTTTGGAAACTGTATGCCTTGTTCATACAAAATGTAAAAGTAAGCTTTACATTACATTATTAGTGTTTGGGAAACACTTCATATTTCTGTCGTGACCCAGTAGGAAAATAAAGTAAAAATGTTGAAATCAATCTTATGGGATAAAATGTAATGTAAGGTAATACTGAGCCAAGCGGCAACGTCGCATTCGTGCTAAAGTACTATGTTTTTCTTCAACAACTAAATGCTAATAAATAGAAAGGTACATTAATGTCAAATGCAAAAAAATGGCAACACCGCATATCAAAGTGGTTGCATCGTTGTACAAATCTATAAAATATACGTTCAAATTAAATCCTATAATGAAAAAAAAGACTGTCTGCTATTTTAAATCTAAATAATATTCCCTAAAACTATCAAATAATATTAGCTTCCACTTTGTAATTCTGAGAATACGCCGCAGTTGGCGAAGCAAGCACAAAAAAGAGTCGGCATCGGCACATTACATCTTTGCCTTGGGGTTGACTTGATAGCATCCTGCGACGCAGTTGTAAATGCAACGCAATTTTAACTACGACACAAACCTACGTGCGTAGCAAGAAGAATAAGCTGTTGATTGGCCGATCGATAGTTGACTGACGTAGAGACGTTGCCTCTTGGGTTCGATGTGTTAATATTTGATTGGTCAAAGTGTTTGAAGAGGGTTATTATGATATTCTGAAGTGTAAACAAATCAGTGTCAGGTAGAAATCTAAAGAGATAAGTTGTCGCTCCGTGAGAGAAGAAAGCCATCCCGTTAAAAAGTTGTTAATTGTTTTCAAAAGTGTTTTAACTAACATGTCTTGTTAGTAATGTTGTAGCCCATGCTAGGGTGAAGAGAGGAGTAATATTATTAGTTTTTTAATAAAGAAATAATGCAGTAAAGTTACAAAAAGGATTTTATTTTCCAATTTTTTAACAAGTTTGAACCAGTTGACTTGTGGAGATACAGGTTAAAGTTTTGTGTACCTCATTGTTACAAACGCGAGACGCACAATTACATTATTACTTCAAACCGCTTGCAAAGTCCCCTTAATCAAAATATATTGTATCGATATATCGTTAACATCCCTAATAATCATGGTCTTCTCCGATTCGCATAAATCATGACACCTCCGTGGTGCTCCTTGACAGCATTAAATGTATGCTACTTGGATACAATGTGGCTTCCCGCTTTATTTCCGTCTATAAACAATCTTTATTTAGATACCTCTAAGCATAGAACGAACTGGTTATCATGGGATATTTACCGGTTTCTAAAATGCATGAGTATTTTTTTTGTAAAGTTCTGGTAGACGAAATATAATAGGTTTTCTTCATTAATATGCACTGAATGTTACAATAACTATGCAGTTTTATTTAAATGCGAATTATAAATGGATATCAAGCATTTGTAAGTAACTATAGATGTGTTAAGACAAAAACAGTCATGATTGAAACTGTTTTGTGAATTTGCTTGTCAAAACATTCACTCTTCATAATATTTTAACTGGAATCTTTTGTTTAGGTAGATTTAATTGCCTGGACTATTTATTAACCCGGGAGCTCGACAAGCGATAAAGAGTGTAACCCCTGAACTGTTAATTGATATTTTTCAATTTGGGTTTTAAAAGACGACTTTATGAAACGCAAAAAGTTTAAGAATGCTCCACTGATAGACTTCAATTGTCGTCGGATAACTGGAGCAGTCTTTTTCGATGTCAGCGAAGCGTTTGATAAGGTCTGGTATGACGGAATTATACTAAAGTTAATAAGGTTAGGCATGCCAAACTACCTCACTTGTTTTTGTCAAAAGGTATATTCCAACCATCAGTCCCTGTCACTTTCAAATTATCAAATACAATCAACAACTTGTAGGACCTAACAAGGCATCTCGGGGTCTACACACAATATTTCTGATTAAAAACTCTGCTGGTTGGAACAAGCCTGGAGAAAGCGTCATCAACTGTGCGAAACGTCAGAGTCGATGTTCCGCATGGTTCCCCCTTGCACCGGCTCTGTACCGGGTGAGTCAACGATTGCGCGGAGTAATTTTATGCCTTGAAGATAAGATTTGTCGATAATAAGCTTTCGTATTAAGTGTATGAAATGAAACAATGCAGTCTTCCTCCACAGTTTAATGTTATGTTATGTTAAGTAAATTTTAGGTTCCCAACATGTTTCGAATGCTTAAGCATTCATCATCAGGGGCTACTAAAAGGATATTACATGATTGAGAATGAACAGTGAATATAAAATAGAGTTTTAGGACTTACCTAACATCCAGTTTAAAAGCGATGTATGTTGTCTCAAACTAATGAGTACAACTTATAATATGATACAGTAATATGTGAAAGTTGAAGACTTGGTATGAACTAGCTAGTTGTGTTGAAATTAATGTAAAGATAAAAATTTGAGTGAAATGTGAAATTTTAATAGAAAAAGAAGCATTTTAATGAGACAGTAAATTAATTCAAAGCATATGAAGGAAAAAGTTTTATTTTATATTGTATGATATTAAATTTGTTAAACTTAGGTGTAACCAAATTTAGAAATTAAAAATTGGAGAATTAAAATAGGAAATTTAAATTAATGTCTTTTAGCTGACATGATGGTATGGGGATATACCCCATATTTTAAATTGTATTTGTATTTTTAACATTTTAATAAATTATTATTTAAAAGTTAATGAAAATTTTTTTCAAGTTATAAATTAATTAAATATAACCTGTGCTACGGACGGGTACTACGGTCGTGTTGTATTAATTTAATTAATAATTGAAAAATATCACTTTTATTAAATGGAACACCCTATATATTTTTCTGTCAGCTTATAGCTCGTCATAAACTCTTCAACTTTCGTAAAAAAGTCCTTTCCCTATCTCTAGTAGTTCTTGAAATATTTTGATATTTTGAGATTTAATGTCCTCGTTATAGTATCTTTTGTCAAAATAGTGGCAGTGGATGACATTAAGAATCAGATAAATGTAAAAATTAAGCCTTAATTAAAATTTCCTGCTGCTAAAGCAAGATTTCTGCAAGTTCCAACTTCTACACTCTATACGGGGCATTACTTTCGCCGTTCTTCTGCGAGCTTACTTGCCGATGCTGGAGCAAATTTGACGACATGGGGGACAAAAATCCTCAACCGTTGCGGAAGGGTACATCGTGGATTCCTTGGAAAATAAAAATTCTATTGCTTGAAAATTGCTTACAGTACGAACGACATCAGCCGATGATGCTTCTACATCAACTGGACGTGCTGCTGTTTCGGTTCAATCCCCCTCAACCGCGAAGAACAGCAGAACTGAGGAAGGAATTTATTTTTCAAATTTTTCAAATTGTACTATTAATATAAGTGTAAATAAGTAAAATAGAAATGTTTTTTGACGTTTTTTTGAAAAAATTGACATTTTACTTTTAACACTAGTGCCTTAAAGTAACATTTTTAAGGCTAGTAGACAGTGTTAAAAGTTCCATTTTTAACACGTTTGTAGAAAAAAATGCTTTAAAATAAAGGTCTGCAATTGGGAAAAATTGTCTTCTTAAGATATCTTGCCCAAAATCACTACTATATTCTTCTAAAAACATATTGCGAGTCGCCAAGCCTTTGAATAAAACTTAGAATTTGATTTAAGAAAGCTAAAAATGACAAAAACTCCAGTAATTTATGAAATGATGATAAAGGTCCATTTCCACCATAACAGCTTTATAATATTAATTTAACCTGTGCGAAACTTTTTCGTTCAGTTTATATGACTGATGACCTTTAAAAACAGTTAATAACCAAATCCAGGTTTACTGGCGATTTAATAGAAAAATAATGGCTTCAAAATATTACAGTGACCTAGTCCGATCGGTATCGCATAAATAATACGACATGCGTTTCGCTTGACACGGGAAGAAAGTGAATCGCAGATTCGCACTTTCTTTGTTACGTCATTTGATACTTTGCATACCATTGCGTAGTTTATTTTATTGCATTTGTCATACTTTGTTTTGTATCGGAGTATACATGCAGCTGCTTTAGTTGTAAGAGAATTTTACTTGCACCGGCTACTTTTAATTTTGATATCGCCATGTGAAATGCCAAACTAGAGCTGAACTGAATCTTTAGCCTGCCGAATTATACAATACGCATCGAAAGTCAAGCTTACTCTTCTGTACATTTTAATCCTGCTAAACTACCATCCAAATAGCATAGAGAGTGACAAGTACCATTGAAAGTCTTTCAGTTAGGAAAACGTAGAAATTCGAATCGTAACGGAAAATAACTAATTACTCCCGAATTACAGTGGGAAAGTAATTTTCACCAAGGGGTGACATTCAACGAGAAATGGTATTTTTTTAATAAAACATCATGGTGTTTTACCTATTAAAAGTATCTCTCTAAATGCTCATAAAATATGCAAAATGCATACCGGGGTATCAAGAACAATTTAAACACCATCTCTTAAAATCTATCGTGTTACATTAAAGGATCGAAAATCGCAAGCTATTGTTATATTTGAGGATTTACCATTATTATTGGGAAATCCCTTAGCCAGGAGCGTGTTTTTAAATTAAAAATCTTAAACATGCCTATTCTTCTAAAATTGTATTATATTAAATTCGTAGATATTTATATGTGAAAACATTTAAAAAATCGTATTAACTAAAAATAACAATGCGTGGTACTATTTTACATAATATAATTAGAAAAACAAGATATAATATAGAATCTTACAAACAAAGCATTTTCAAAAAGCGAACAATACTTTGTCGTTATGGCTTAATGCTTAATCATAGTCCGATTCGGAAGATGAACTTTTATTAGCATCGTTTATAATAAGCGGTTCTGTCTTTATTTGAGCCCATATACGTTCAACCAGGTTTAATTCGCAGTGGTAAGGAGGGAGTCTGAGCACAGATATTCCTCGTAACTTTGCAATTTCATCGACTACATATTTTTTTAATGTATTTTTATTTAAATGCTAGCAAAGTAAACTACTACCAATAGTTCTTTTTTTTAAGAATCTAATAGAAATTTTATTGGGAAATGAAAGTCTGTCTTTACCACCAAATTTATTTTTAATGTTAACTACACTACACCCTAGATTTGGGTATCGAGGGCATATATATGGGAGGGATTCACCATATGAGTTAGATGTTCAATATACATTCACGTTTGAAAATTGAGTCGGACTAGTTTCGATCTTAGAAAAGATCATCATCAGCAACTCTATATAATTATAATGTAAACAAGGTAAAACACAGTAGTGGATGGTTCAATGAATGTGTGAGCCTGCCCCTGGACTTGACTAGAAACGTCCCTTTGGCTACACAAATAGGTTAAGAATAAGGGGTTAGTTGATACACTTGTTGAGTATTGAGTGTAGAGGTTTTATATTTATTTGACGTAAGCTAATAACTGTAAACAGTAGGAGAAATAGGTCTTAAGCAAGTTTGTTTTTACTCTTGACTCATGCTAGTAGAGAAATGATTTTATTTATTTTCATTACATATATTATTGAGAGAAAAGGATTATGATTTTGAATTTGTGGTGGTATTTTTTGTGGAATAGACTTTTTAATTAAGGTGGGTTAATTTTTAATTTTTAATGTAACATTTTTAGATGTAAGGTAGAACTAAAGGTTTGTTTTGTGTTAAAATATAGGTACCTTTTAGTTCATTTTTTTTATTTTATTTTTATTTCTCAGTCACTCAACTAATAAAATAAAATTTGCTAGAACCATTCATCAAAGACATCGGCATTCATATCTTCGTTATAGTCTCCTGTATTTTTAGATTGGAGCATCAGTAGAACACCTTTAACGAAGCCTTCACAATTTCCCATATGGGTTATGATAAGTTGATGTCCTTTTTCAGATGGCGGTCTTAATCCTGTGGACAAACCTTCCAAAAAAGCTGTTCTTAAACTTTTAATATTTTCATCCTGCCAAAATTTAGTCACAGGGTGGTCTTCTATTAGCCATGTTTCGTCTAGGTAAAATATTTTCTTTTTTTCTTCTCTGGCTTTTCGGATGCTTCTTAAGTAATTTCTTCCCCAACAGGCGATATCGCTTCTGTCTATTAAAATCTATTATGTTTTTTCTACCGAAATCTCATTTTTTTTAATAATTTCCAAAGTGTATTTCTACACATAAATGGGTAGTCCTGGTCTTCTCGGATTGAGGACAAAATTTTGTCCAGCATGAGAATTATTTTTGTTTTAAAGAAACTATGCACTTTTTGCCTAATTCTCCGCATTAAAAACATCATCCAGCTCAAGTTTTGGTCTTTAAATCTATGCGTGCCGGAAAATCTTGCACGCCAATGGAGAAGACGGTTTTGATTGATTTATTACTTTGCATCATTTAAAGATAGACTATAACCAATTATTTTTCTCTAATAAATCTTAAAAACTAAATATATATCTCAGAACAATAAAGGTTAGAGAAATGTTACAACACTGTTAAAGTTTCGAAGCATAGGCCATCTACGAACCAACTGTCTGACTAACCCACCCGCAAAATAGAATTATATTTTACCGATAATGTCATGATGGCATTACCGCCATTATAAAAATCTGACAGACGGACTGAAAAAATGCGCGGGAATATTTGAATATACATTATAATTCTTACATAAATTTAAGTTTTGACTTGATTTGACTGTAACTCTACAGATGGATTTCAAAAGATATATGTTTGGCAGAAATGCACAAGCTGCTCGATTAATAAGTAAATGTGAGCAGCTTGTGATAACCAGTTTAAAAATATATCTTCTGAAATACAATTATATTGTAATGCTGCAACCAAATTGAATCAAAAACTTAAAGTTTATTACACATTAATTGTTTTTATTACTCTTTAAGGTTTTTTAATTATGAAATAATGTCTAGTGAATTATCATAATAAAAGAAAATATGATCAAAATATATTTATTTAGAATATTTAAATTAAAAAGATACCTATACATGATTTAAAATACAATATACAACACTAAAGTCATGATATTTTTAAGAAATAAGATAAACTAATAACGATGCCTAGGAGTGTGGTTAGACCGAAACAGAAAAAAAATCTTTTCAATTAGGATATAACATGCAGTTATAATAGGTACGAAAACTTTTATATCTTGCCTAATAAGAGTAAGGAGATCTAATGGCCAGTTAAATTGCATGGCAGGTGCAATGTAGTAATGCTGGTATCAGCTGTACCCTGTATATTCTACTGTATAACCATATACTGTAAGAAAACAAGTAAAACCCAATTAGAGTAAAATATTTCAGTAAATATTCTTTACATCTATTACTAAACTTCCCTGGAAAAAATATAATACCTATATTATTCTCCCTATACTGAATTTTAATTTACTAAATGTATTTTTTTTTAATAACTCAGTAATGCCCAGGACTATAGTTATAGTTAACTTCATTTTCCAGTTCATCCTCAGGTTAACCTATATTTTTAAAAGTAAACCGAACTAACCTAAACATAGGTACACTAAAGAATATCAATAACGGCATACATATATCCAATGTTAAATTACAAACAAACATTTTCTAAATTTGTGTTTTTGGCCGACTATATTATGCAAGTGATATCAGCACTTCGACACATTCACAGACACCAGCTCTATTAGAAACTACAGCTACAGAAATATAAAGGTTACTGCAAGCTGTTAAACATAAAGGGTGGTGTAGGTGTTTGTAAAAATATGAATAATTTAACTGCAAGCAAGGTAGGTAAACAGAAGTGACTCAACAGTTTTGAAAAATAAGGAAGAATCCATTTAATAATTATCATTATTATAAAGTTGTGAATCTAAAAATATACGTACGAAATACCTGCTTTAGTAAAATACTTACAATAAATATACTTCCAAAAATCATCAATCGCAAAGCATGGTCGACAGCGAAGTTTCACCTAAAAAATACCCCAAGATGGAACTTACCTGTTTAAGAAAAAATAAACTGAGGACTTAGTATTAATAGGGGTATTTCATCCGGAATCACAGATATCATATTGGTTAAATTTTCGTTTAATATTCCCATTGGCAAGGGGGGTTCGCTTATACTGACATTCTGCCAATCAGTTAAGTCCACATAATCTTCATAATCAAAATTTAGTTCATTCCTGTTTTGGCCGATGATTTTCTACATTCTCCTTAAAGCCAATTCTCGAATGAATTTTCTGTCATCTGCTAACATTGCTATTAAAGAATTTTCCGAGTGAGCATAATATCCGTTCCTCTTTATTACAGGATCTATAACTTTTTTAAGGTCGGCAGGTAGGCATTGAGATCTTCTAATCATGTTGAAAAGGTGTCTAGCACCATCTTTGCAAGAACCAACTGCTTTTAATTTCGAACCAACATACGGCATACACTTTAACTATAAGTTCAGTTAATATTTGAAGGTTTTCAGATGGTTCTTTGATAGCAACATATAACCTTAAAACTCTATTAATTAACTGTCGTAAGCCATCTGGTGTGTGACACAGGTGATTTTAAACCTAAATCTTCTCCCAAAATTTCGTTACAAATTCCCTGACATATCTCAAACATGTATCGGTACTTAACGTTTTCACATCTATTGGAGGTAACACAGTCTCAATTCTTTTAAACTCTACTACAGGTAAGTTCTCGCACGATTCTAGAGATTTGCCAATTTGCCCTGAAACTCCACTTGATCAGGAAGTTTTTTCGTCATTAATTCATTAAGTGACGTAATGGTAATTCATTCGTATGAAGCAAGCAAGCCATGAAACCACTGTAACGGCTTCTTTAAATCCGATTCTAGACCTCGAATTACTCCATTTTTTGAACATGTGTTTACCAGAGTTCCGTCAACCTATAGCCACAATTGTATTTCTATCAGAATTTTTTTGTATAAACTGAAGTTTTAATTGCTTTTGCACCTCCAGATGTTGGACTTATGTGTCTGAGATATCTTGATCCGGTATCAGAAACTAAAGCATAATGTTCTTCGGTAACAGTTTTTTGATAGTACTTATTCCCTTTTTTTCTATGGTCAAGGTTTTGTCCCTACGTCCATAAAACAGATTGCTTGCACTTCTGGAATATGGTATGGTTTCATTCTTTATCTGCGTATCTTACTACGATCCACTGTTTTTGAAGGATCAGTGTCTGATATAATCCCAACGTCTATTAGGATTATTATTGCCGCAGAATGATCAGAAATTCCAGTCCGGTCACATGCTTCTGCTAAAGTTGGCAAATGGAGTCGCATTTGGAAAGAAGATGGAGTTTTGTCAGTTTCTGAACTTGTATGAGAACCCGGTCCTAAAGGATCCTTTGCCTTGGAAGTAGATGGAATACGTCCTAGTTCGTTTGGCTCACGCTTAGACATAGAATGTTCTACTGTTTGAAGCTCACTTTTCTTTATATTACGTTCGGAGTATAATGACTTCCTGGCTAATTCCTTGGATTTTCTTTCGAGTGCTTTTTGATTTTCCTTTGTAATCTCAATATCTAAATTACCGATTTCCATTTTCCGGTTTGTTCTTTGATCTAAAAGGAGTTGTCGCTCGGCTAATGGTATTTTGTTTTTGCACTTACAAGTTGAAAAATTTGCAGATATCAATATCAAACAGTTTTGTCTCTACAGACTCTTTAAATATCTGTACTTTTTTATTGTAATTTAATTTATTCACAAATAGTAACAAAAACTTAAATAAATAAAAAAAAATTAAATTGCTTCAATTAAAAATGGTTTCGGCAGCCAAATATATTATTTTAGGGAACTTTTTTTCACTTATTCTAGCATGTAATAGACATATCTCAAACAGGGTTATTAAGTTTCAAAAGTTGAAAAATTCACTCCGCCCTGTGCACTGACAGGCGATGTTTAAGTATTCTAAGTAAAAGATGAAGCAACTATGCTGTCGTCCGCGAGTTTTTATTTATTTTTAGAAGAATGTATAATAGAAAGAAAGTGGAATGTGATGGACCGTCCATCCAATTCCTGTCAGTCATACTTAAATATCTTTCCCATACACTTCCAGTGATCATTACGTAAATTCATCTCATCTGAGAACCGTTCAAGGTTCGTCGACGGGTAATTTCCGTGCATTCTGTCTGTCCGTCTGACGGTCAATTAATTTTCTTTCGCTCGATGCAATGACACGTTTCGTTCAATATTGCCAACGATTGTGGGTGTCAAGGTGCACATTCGCTTTAATGTTTCCGAGAAAAGTTGGCATCTTGTGATGGGTCGCGACGTATGTATGCACCCATAAATCATTTTGGTCTGTTTGTGTAAACTGTATGGAAATGATGGTCGTGTTAAATGATTTGTAAGCATTGTTATGCAACAAGCTTAAGGATACCAAGACACACTTCTTTGAAGGATAATTTGGGCGACTTTGGACCAATTTATTGTATTCAATCCACTATAACTGTTACATGAATTAATTTTCTAGAATCTAATTGTATAATTCTACGTTGGCTCGCGTTTATTTTTCATCTATCAATTATTTACTTATAATATCTGCTATAAACATCATCATAATATCGTAGGAAATATTAGGGGGCGATAAAGTTCATAATTCTCGTAATGCTCGGTAATTATTATTAAAGAAAATATTGAACAAAAATTGCATTTATTTTTAGCAATTTTTTTACATAATATTATTCTGTTTTTCTTATGTTAAATGTACAATTTTTTAGCTTTCCTGGGAAAGAAGCTGGGCCAACTATACAATATTGCGACTCGATTGCTGAGTTTCTCGATGTGCATGCGGATTCCTGCTCCATTTCAACATTAATTAACATGTTTCCTTTTTCGGTAACAGAGCTAGCTATCATTTTTGCTATTCCGTTTTTCAACGTGATGCTTTCCTCTATATAACCCTCCGCTACGCTAGTACTCTTCCACTTTCCGTGTCACTTAAGGGTTGCAAGCAAGGGAAGCACCACCCTCGATAAGAAGTGTGAACGAGGTCCGACGTAGGCAATTTCCTGTATATTCCTTGGCGTTTCCTAAATTAAGAAATTTTGCTATGATTGAAGGAACACGTCCTAGTGTATTTTTACCCACTGGCACAGCTATGCATTTACTATTTCGGTATGTAAGGAGAAATCTGCGTTCCTTAATTCCTTTTGACCTTAATGCAAGGTACTGTCCAACCAATTTTAAGGCATCTGTCTGGTCTCCTTCGATTATAGTAAAACTTTTTGACGTAGCAGTTTTAGTTTCTGGTAATTGGACAAGCATAACAGGCCCCTTATCCTCAATATCATCAAAGGTCATTTTTACCATCTCATCCCGCCTTAGGCCGCCAAAAACTCCCATTACGAGTACCACTTTATGCAGCAGGAAGGTATCATTCGGCGCATTTTTGATAAAAGTTAAAACTTGTTCACCTTCCAAAACTTTTGACTTTTTCGGCCGATATCCTTTTGATTTAACTTTTAAAAATGCTATTAATTGACAATGTATTGAAAAATTAATGTTTTCCTTTACTATAAGTTCAGACTTCACCTGGGAATATTTTGTCCAAAGGCTATTTGGGGTATATTTTTCCGACTAAACTAAAGTAAAAATAATTAAAAATTGTTATTACCAATGGGCAAAAGGGTTACATACCAATACCTGAAAATAAGCCATCATTACTGTTTCAGTAATCACCGTAATTTGGTTTTTTACTTTCCATTGTAGAAAATCTTCATACTTCTTGTCGTACAGGGCTTTAGACTTTGCCGGTAATAAGTTTTTCTTAGCTTTTTCCGCATTTTCTAAAATATTTTGTAGAATTCCCATATTTTCGTTTATAAAACGTTATAGACGCTTAAAATAAACAACCCTTAGCAACCGTCAAAGTTATTCTATGACAACCGATCAAAGCTCACTAAATACCAAAAATTGGCGAAAGTAGTTAAAAAAAAATGCAAGAGTTTAACTATTTATATTTTGAAATTAATGAAAAATAAAGTATTGTATACACCACAGGCATTATAGTCTACTTAACGCCCTTGGTACATAAATAACTATTTTAACTTCCTTAATGTCGACATTACGAAATTTTTGGAGTAAATGTTGTATTGTCCTGTAAATCTGCACTGTTCTCGGTAGCAGTAGAGTAAATGTAACAATTTTTTGCTTACCTACGTATAGAGATGTAAAATTCTCGGTAATAATCTTTTGGAGAATATTCTGAAAATATTCTCAAGTTAGAGAATTTTCTGGGAATGGTAAGAAAATCGCTAGAAATGGCAATAATAAGAAATAAAATTTTTACATTACACTACAGTACATTTTTTGTATTAAAATATTTCCAAACATTACTTTTTGGTTGTGTGATACCCTTTAATTTATTTTGCTCCATGTTTTTATACTTATAGACTGTCTAAACTGAGCCGAACGGAACGCCAAAATAAAACAAGTCTCACCACATCATTTACAATTATTCTCACAGCTGTATACGAGTATACGAACGCGCTTCTATTTCTAGTTATAGAAAAGGTTTGAAAAGCTCAAAATTTAAAAAATCATTGCAAAATTTTTCAGAGTAGATTATGTAGAAAAACTTCTCTAGAGAATATTCTCGGGAGAATTTTCTTACAGAGAATATTCTCCTCTCACATCTCTACCTACGTAGTAGTTGACGAAGAATGGAATTATCGAAAAAAATAAATACCTTTTCATTCGACATTTTAATTTTGTCACCAGCAGAGTATACGCTTCAAATTAATTGCAATGTACTCTGATTTTTTATTATCACTATATCTCTTCAATAATTCAAAGGGTTTAGTAACAACCCGACGATGGATCCACAGACAGATGGGGGTACCCAGAACAATGCAGATTTACAGGACAATACAACATTCACTTCAAAAATTTCACAATGTGGACATTGAGGAAGTTAAAAACGTTTTTAAAACAATACATAAATTACGTGGAGGCAACATAGAATTATGTTATTAGATTTTAGAAAATTCAAAAACCTTATTGGAAATAACATGAACAAGGATGTATTATAATATAAGAATAAGTAAGTAACTTAAAAAAATATTATAAGTCCATATATTTCAAAAAAATTTGACAGAACGTTGACAGATCAATCGAGACGTTTTCTTACTAAAAATTCAAGACATCTTATCAGTGTTATCATAGCTGATTGGTTGAAAGGAGACAGTTTGATTGGATGAAACGAAAAAAAGGACGACTGTAGGAAATAATTATCCATAATATACTAAGAGTATTGATAACTACAAATTATTTTATTACAGGTCGCGAAACGTAGGCAAAGGGCTCTGTTGTCAAAAAGTAGCGTGCTTGAGGGAGTTGTAATAAAATATTGAGTATTGCGCGAGGGATTTTTGGTTCGGTAAAATTTAATGACATTGAAATTGTAAGAATTACAAAAGTATCACAAAATGTTGTTCTATGGTAACGATTGGTGACAGAAGTGATAACTACCAATAGGCTATTATTAGTGTAATGTTATTCTCATTGGTTAGTTTTGCACACGTGATTACAAACAGAGGAAATCAATTTGATTATTGTTACGTCAAAAAATGTTCTCCACAATGTTTCTTAACACCAATCGTTTGGCAAAAATTAAGGGTGCTATTTTCTTGAGGCCATGAATTAAATAAGTAAATAATATAGAATTTGTAACTTAAATCGAATACATTATCACCTATTGATTCAGAAACCCCAATACCTACTTCAGTACGTCAAATCCATTACAAATAGATTCGAAACAAATTCATGCACTTTAAACAACAATAGAGTCCGACATAAAAAGTTTTAAACTTTATAAAAATCTTCTTATACTTTTTTTAGTACAATAGACGCATTTAGTAGCACCAAATAAATAATAAATAAGTGCTCAGCAGATTACAATCTTCTTCATAATAGCTGCGTCATCCGTCAAAATAACAAATCCATTAGTTTTTTCATAGATTAACTAAACCAAGACGTTTATTGAAATGTACTGGTTGGACTTTCCGTTATCAAACTCATTTGGTGTCTTTGCATCGCTTCACTTTTGGTCCTTATTAATATTTAATTACATCAACTTTGAGAATTGTAGAATCATCTGCAGAATACCACAAGGATCACCCCTTGCTCTGGTACTGTATAATATATACAGCCTAACAAACCAAAATTTATACATACCTTGAAGCCAGGTGATTTTGAGCGACGCTTAGAATTTGGTTTTTTAATACAAGGAGAGTTAGAAGATAACCCTTTCATGACAAGAGATATAATTTTTACCGACGAAGCAACCTATACCTCGAACGGGACTGTAAGTTCACAAAATTGTCGTTGGTGGAGTGACGTTACTCCAAATTTCACTATACAGACACGTGATCAGTACACATTTAAAACAAATGTGTGGTGAGGAATTTACAAAAATAGAATAATAGGACCTTGTTTTTTCGACAAAGTTTAAATGGTGAATGTAACTTGCATTTTTTAAATAATTATTTGTTTAATTTTATTCGTGGACTTCACATACCCGATAGACTGCGGATATGGTACCAACAAGATGGTGCACCATGCCACAGTACGCGGAATGTAAGACAATACTTAAATACCCTTTTTAATGAAAAAGTCATCGATACATATTCTGACCTTTTTTGCCCCGTTAGGTCCCCGGACTTGAGTCGCCTCGATTATTTCTTGTGGGGCTACTTAAAACAGAAGGTATACCTAAAACAAAGGCCATTTCAAAATGTTGACCATTTAGAGAGGGTAATTAGAAAGACAATTACAAATATAACTTCTGCCATGATTAGAAATGTTTTAAGAGAATTTTCTGGAAGAACGGCTAAATGTATTGAAATGGAGGGAGGATATGTCGAGGCA
This sequence comes from Polydrusus tereticollis, assembly GCA_963920685.1. NCBI lineage: Eukaryota > Metazoa > Arthropoda > Insecta > Coleoptera > Curculionidae > Polydrusus > Polydrusus tereticollis. The sequence continues at coordinate 31,640,975 of OY987330.1, read as the reverse complement.
AATGTACAGTGAGGGAAAGGTAATGAATATTTTTATTTAAATTCGTATTTTAATGTTTATTATTATAATTGTATTTTTCCAAAATAAATTATCATGTTTCTATCAATTATTTAAATGCGTCATAAAATTACTACAAAACAGGGATAAAGAATCAAAGGTTACGTTTTGAATAAAAATAATTGATAAATGTTTATTAGCTTGAATCGCATAATAAATACAATTATTAATAATTATAAATCATATCACAAAATGATATTTTTTGAAATGTCAAATTTATTTTCAATAATAGTCTACTAAGAGAAGAAACAGATATAATTTTTAATGTCAATCAACATTTTCTTATTCCATTTTGCTTTAAAATTAAAATTAAGGATACTTTTCTCGTAGGTCAATTTTATTTTTTTTACTTTTTGATCATACTGTACATACTATTCAAGTCTGAATAGTCTAATATTATTTTTTCAGTAAGCAGAACTTTTTATAAAGAGTAACTTTTTTTCGTAAAATTAATATTAAAAAAGTTTCCCATATGTACAGAACTTAAGCGGACACACTGTATATTTACGAACACTTGAATCACTACACAACCAACCATTCGTGTGAAATATAAATGAATTTCCGTTATATTAGTAGTATTTTCAAGGCGTTGTAAAAAATGATAGACAACCATCAATATTTTACACGAAAGGGTAAGCGTAAGACCTAATTGATTAATGCTTCATATCCGCGCACAAATCTTGGTTGTCTTCGTCGATAATTTCTTGCATTGCTCAATCCAAAAAGAATTTAAATTGAATGGCACTCGGAAAATTAACCGTTAAAACTCATGACAAAAACAATGCGTTCGGTTTAGGAACCAATCAATTAAATGAATAGAAATCTTAGATAATCTTTTTTGCGCGAAGTTCATTTTTCATATGTAATGACAATTAGGTAAGCCAGCGGTAGTGGACTTTAAAAAAAAATATTTCATGTTGTTTGTCTTTAATTATATTTTTAGGATGAATGATTTACTTCTTGGCCTATTTAACATCGACAAAAGCATTTTTTAGTTCATATCCCTGCCTTGATTAAAGATAGCTAAAAATTACCTCAATAATAGTTATTTATGATATAAGTATTAAAAGTACATTTTTAAGGCACGCATGTCGAAATCGCTTCGCTCATTCTGCAAACCACAAGAGCGCCTTAAAAATACTTTTAACACAAATATCATACAATATTTTTTCTACAAACGGCAATAAAAGTATACAATAATTGAATATTAAATGTTTAGAATCTCTTACATCCAGGTAGTTTCTAATAGCATCGTATTATATTAAATTAGTTCACATTTGTCAATAAAACCTAGCAACCATCATTGTTGGCTGATTTGTTTACAGAAAAATTGAAAATTTGAAAGGTCCTGTCAGTTTTATTAAAACGCTAGCGCTGGCTGTTGTGATTTGCAAAAATGCAAGAAATACAAGAAATCGATCCACTTAAAGACATAGAGGAAGCTGCTAACAGAGCTACCTTGGATTTACTGCCACGAAAATCAAGAATTGAATATTAGATTGCTCATAATAAATTTATAAAATGGTGTGAAAACAAAGGCGTTTCTGGAAAGTATTCCGAAAACATATTCCTGGCCTATTCTGAGAAAAGGCAAAGGTATGGAAATCATTTTCGCTTTGGTCCCATTATTCAATGATCAAAGCTATGCTACGTGTAAATAACGTATCAGCAAACATTTTAAATTGATTGCCTACTTGAAGCGTCGAGGAGAGGGTTTACCAGACCAAAAAAATCAAGAATTTTTACTAGAGACCAAATTGAACAGTTTCTGAAGTTCGCACCGGATGATGAGTACCTTCTGATGAAACTAGCTACGATTGCAGGAGTACTTGGTGCCTGCCGCAGGGAGGAGCTTTGTTAGTTGGCTCTTGACAACGTGGAAGATATGGAGACTTCATTAGTTCTTAAAATGTCAGATACCAAAACCAAGGTACTACGAAATTTCACTATCCTTGAAAAATTTTATTGGGATTTTTATCGAAAATATACTGATATTCGTCCAGCAAATGTCGTACATCGGCGGCTCTTCTTAAAATATGTAAAAGGTAAATGTACCAGAAATCCGGTCGGAAATAATACGTTCGGAAAATTTCCTGCTGCTATAGCAAGATTTCTGCAACTTCTAAATTCAACACTTTTTTTCATTTTAATTCTTGTTCTCTGTTTGGATATCCATACCTTTCGTAGAACTGAATGAAATTGTTTCAAATTTTGATAAGATATAGTTGAATGCTTTCCAGTTAAGCTAATTTTAAAGACATTTCTCAAACGCTTGATAGAAATTTCCTATAAATTATCAAAATATGCCTGTGAAAAATTTGTATATCATTTCCATTTTTTCACTCGAAATTGAATAACTATAACATTCGTAATACTAAATGAGATTGTTTCAAATTTTGGTAAGATATAGGCAAATGCCTTCTAGTTAGATTGAGTCTATAGGAATTTCTCAAAAGCTAGAGACAAATTTTCTATAAATTATCGAAATGTGCCTGTGGAAAACCTGTAACCATTTCCATTTTTTCACTTGAATTTTAATATCTATATAATTCGTAATACTAAATGAAATTATTTTAAATTTTGGTAGGATATAGGCAAATGCCTTCTAGTTAGATTGATGAATTTAAATGAATTTTTTAAAAGCTCGAGAGAAATTTTCTATAAATAATTAAAGGAAAGGAAAATTTGTTTATCGTTTTAATTTTTTTACTTAGCTTTGGATATCCATAACTTTCTTATTACTGAATAAAATCATTTCAAGTTTTGATAAAATACAGCTGAATGTTTTTCAGTTAGGCTAATTCTATAGGAATTTCTCAAAGAGGGAAATTTTCTGTGCATTTATTGTGTCATTGCAATGCAATGCAATGCATTTCCTAATGGACCGTTTTTCTTTTTTTTTTATCTAAATAGAGCTATTATTTATAAAAATGTGTGCAGATTTACTGATTATGGAACTTATTGCTTAATAAATTTGGTCAGAAGAACTTGGCGTTTGGCGAACGCGAATTGCAAACTTAAAAGATGGCCAAGTCTCAGCGCAGTTGCGATAACGAGTAGTGATGCCGCGAGACGAGACGAGACGAGAATTGGCCCATTCTCGTCTCGTCTCGTGAGGCGAGAATTTTTTTTTTATCTCGTCTCGACGAGAAACGCGTTTTTCTCGCTCGAGAGTGCCATTGTCTCGTCTCGTCTCGTCTCGTCTCGTCTCGTTTTTTCTCGTGAGTAGGGAATCATAAAAAATATTTTTTTATACGAATCTTAAAGGGGGTAAACATTTAAAAGTATCTGGTCGTCTCGCAGAAGGGTAAAGGGGGCATCACTAATAACGAGAGCGACAGATTACACAAGCCTACGAAGAATTTGTGATTAGACAATTTTTGTTTTTTCAAGTTTTGACGTACCAATAACCAAATCAGTCGTCGTTTGTTTCTATTAAGTACAGTTTTCTTTTCTATAAAATTGTCATAATTTTTCATTACCTATATGAAAAGAATAATTTGCTGATTATTGTTTTTATTTAAAAAGCTCCGCTAATACTGCAGTATTAATAGGTGAAATAATAATGGGTAATCCCTTTATTCGGAGTAATAAGTCGGTTTGTTAGGCAGAAACTATTTTTCTTAGATCAACAAAATATTGCAAGCGGCCATAAGACATAATTCACGTAATGTAATAGGCTTGGCACCGAGGTATTTTCAGTCCAAAATATACGGGGTGGTAAAAGATACAGAATGGAGAACGATTTATAATAATAATAATTGATTCATAATGGAACTACCCTTCTTTTATTATTTATTTTTTGGCATAATTCGGGGCATAATTAACTGCAATAGTTTGGAAAATATTCGACTAAATAAAGGGATCAGCCCAGAATGTCATCCGGGGAAAAACCTTCATTTTTTTATTACATTAATAGAAAGTGCAAGAGAAAGAACTTAAAGAAGTATTTCCGAAAATGCTCTATTTCTCTCATAGTTTATGAAATATTCGGACTAAATCGCGGTAACATTAGATAATTATTGTGTCCTTCTTTTACATATGAGTTATACAATGTAAACTGTAATCGGTTTAAGATCACCGCCGCTACAACGTTTTCAATCGAAAATGCTTTCTTTCAGATTTTGTTAATTATTTAAAAATGTCAACTACTAACCATAGACAGAAGAAAGAGGCTAGACAATTTGATTCTGTTCTCTTGAATATCTCTTTTAAGGTAAATGCCTTCACAATACGATAGAGTGAGAACGTTAAACACATTATTTTTCTGTCTATATATTAGGAGATACCTAGAATTCAGTGTTCTAACAAACGAGAAAATTCGAGAAAAAACGAGAAATTTCTCGACAAGAAACGGTCTTCTCTCGTCTCGTCTCGTGACTGCTCTCGAGAAAAAAATTTCACTCTCGTCTCGTCGAGACGAGACGAGACACGAGAATTTCTCGTCCCGGGGGCATCACTAATAACGAGAGCGACAGATTACACAAGCCTACGAAGAATTTGTGATTAGACAATTTTTGTTTTTTCAAGTTTTGACGTACCAATAACCAAATCAGTCGTCGTTTGTTTCTATTAAGTACAGTTTTCTTTTCTATAAAATTGTCATAATTTTTCATTACCTATATGAAAAGAATAATTTGCTGATTATTGTTTTTATTTAAAAAGCACCGCTAATACTGCAGTATTAATAGGTGAAATAATAATGGGTAATCCCTTTATTCGGAGTAATCTATAAACCAGACGGGGAAGAAGCTGACGCACGACGAGGAATCCCTGAATGTTGAGGAATGTTTATATAAATTAGGGCTTCGAATCGTCCACATTAAGTTTAGTGCGTAGCACTTAAATGATAACTTTAGTTTTTATTTCGGTAAAGTAATTTGTTGCAAAAATGTTCCGCCGAAGTTGCAAAAACAAACCTAATGATTTTCGTTACATTTGCGGTAACTTTGTTGTGAAAAGTGCGAAAAAGAGAAGTATTACTGACTTTGTTGTAAACGCGTATCTTGCATACTTTAAAGTAAAACTCGGAGATCAGGATAGAACTTGGGCACCGTATGTTGTTTGTAAGAGTTGCGAGGAAGCTCTAAGGAACTGGGTTATAGGAATAAGGAAGGCACTATTCTTTGGAATACTGATGTTGTGGAGACAGCCCAAAAACTATACAAATGATTGTTATTTTTGCCCTTGCAACATTAAAGGTCATAATACCAGAACTTTAAAACACATTGTATATCCACATACAATGTGGGCAATCAGACCAGTGCCCCATACTTATACTTGTGGCACCTAAAATTTTATAAAGCTATTCCGGAGACTGACGTGTTTCAAGCTTCTTCTTCAAGTCAAAATGTACCTCAGCTGTTTGTGCAAGAAGAGCTCAATAATCTAGTTCGAGATTTAGGACTGGATACTATTCATCGACTCTTCAAAAAGGAACCTTAAGGCAGTTCTTTTACATAATGGAAATTTGTATGCTTCTGTTCCTGTGGGCCATTCGACCCAAGTAAAAAAACTTACGAGAATCTTAAAGAACTTCTCATTAGAATAGGCTGCAAAAATCAGCAATCTGGATTTACAAAATATTCATGTTTTTGATGCGAGTGAGATAGTAGAGCTAGACCAACAATGGGTAAAGAGAAATTGGAAAAGAGAGAGCATTGAACATTTGGCAACAAGAATGTTCTTCATGAAAGTCTAGTTGATCATGAAAAGGTATTATTACCTTCACTCCATACTAAAATTGGTTTAGTAAAGCAATTTGTTGAAGCGTTGGACAAAACAGGTCAATATCTCCAATCATTGACTAAATAATTTCCCTGTCTATCACAGGTAAAAATTAAAGAAGGTATCTTTTTTGGTCCGAAAATAAAAATGGTAATGAAAACTGATAAGTTTGAAGCGGTCCTGAACAGCACCGAAAAAAAATGCGTGGAAGGTCCCTAAGGTTGTTGTAAATAAATTTATGGAAGATAATAAAGACGCAAAGTATTTGGACATTGTGGAGACAAATTTAAGGAATTAGGTTCCAATATGAGTATAAAACTTGTTACATGCACACATGAACTATTTTCCTGCAAGCCTTGGTGATGTCAGTGAATAGCAGGGTGAGCGATTTCACCAAGACATTAAAGAAATAGAAAGGAGGTATCAGGACTACGAAATGATGGCGGACTATTGTTAGTTGTTGTAGAAGGATTTCCCTATGGCCGAGTATAATAAATAAAACACCAAACGGAGTTTTTCAGGTAAAAGAGAAAAAGCAAAGAGAAGTTTATTTTCCTTTTACTTTGCTTTTTATATTTTGGTTTTCTATACTCATTATATAAATAGAATATTATAAAATAATACAGTTTATATAAACCATATGATTTAGATTTTGTTTCGACATAAAACCTTACGTGATACAAGAATACTACGAACAGATTCAAAATCAAGGACCCCAAATTTCCCAAATTCAGTTAAAGAAATAGTACATTACGTATCAAGTTTAGAAAAGTGGAACTTTACTTGACGAGTACGGTTAGTTTGAATCCGAGCGAAGCGAGGATTTAATTTCCATACGAGTCAAGTAAAATCACTTTCCTAACGAGGTGCGTATTATACTATTTTTTCGCATTTTGTAAGTAATTAAGTATTTTGCATTTCATATTAAAATCTAAAAAGAATAGTTACTGAAGAAAATCTACAAAAACTTAGTAGTATGACTTCTCGGTAACTAAGCAATATAAACAAGATGTTTTTTTGTGTTTGACGACTATTGACAGCATCCAAATAAAATCATATTTGAAGAGTGAATTTCACAAGAATTATGGAAATTGCTAACGAAAACGACTTGGAAGATATCCTGAATGCGGCCCGCGAAGCTTCTTCAAGTTTGCTTCCAGTAAAATCCAAGGAAAGATACTAGAAAGCATATAATATGTTCTGCGGGTGGAGAAACACCAAGAATTTGAAAGGCATTGACGAAAATTTGATGCTGGCCTGGCATACTTTTACGAGAAGGTAAGCTATTTTATATGGTAAAGTACTAATTTTGTTATTTGTCCTCAAAGCTTCCAGTTTATGGTCTACGTACTCTATGATCAAAAGCACAATAGTTATCAGTGAAAATACGGATATTTCACAATATAAAAAGTTAATCGCCTTTTTGAAACGTCAAAACCAGAAATATGAACCTAAAAAATCAAAAGTTTTGACCATGGAAAACGTCACGAAGTTTTTGAAGGAAGCTCAAGACGACACGTTTCTGTTAATGAAAGTGGTATTAATTTTTGAGCTGAATGGCGCATGTCAGCGTGCAGAACTATGCAGTTTAACATCTGAAGATATAGAGGATTTAGAAACAATGCTTATAGTAACGTTACATGATACCAAAACAAAGAAAAAACGTGTATTTACCGTAGGATCAGATGGCAATGGGTATAAAATTTACCACAAGTACTCACTGTTAAGACCTAAAACAGTAAGGCACAATCGATTTTTCCTGTTTAATCGTCATGACAAATGTACAGTACAGCCAGTTGGCATCAACACTTTCGCAAAAATCCCACAAGAAATTGCGAAATATCTAAAACTTCCTGATGCTTCAAGCTACACCGGTCATTGTTTGAGAAGAACATCTGCAACTTTTCTTGCTGACAATGGCGCTGATATTCAGGATCTCAAACGGCATGGGAGATGGCGGTCCACAAGCGTAGCTGAAGGATACGTGGAAGAAAGTAAATTGAAAAATTCTCAAAGGGTATTCAAAAATGTCCAACTGGGACTACCCCAAGAACTCCCCATAGGAATTGTGGTAAATGAAAAAAATGTTCAGCAACAACTACTTAATACGGCGAGGTCAGCAGTTGTTCTTTTAATATTTATTGTAATAAGATTTAAAATAAACGAATTTTTTTCTTGTATAATTGTGTTTTGAATGACATTGACGTTTTATGCAGTAATGGTTGCTATGCTGCAATGGTTGCTATGCTGTAAAGTGACCCATTACTGTACGATTGAAGTCATTAATCTAGTGCATTACTGTATAAAATGCGAAAATAGTATATTACGTTACAAGACCGGAAAGTACTATTTTACAGGACGAAGCAGGCAATTTCCAGGGCGAGCCGCCAGGCGAGTCAAAGCCTACTTATTATGGGTTTGGTTCGTTTTCTCAAATATTGATCGGAATGTAAAAAAAGGGCCCGGTAAAGTAAAAAGAGGGACCGGTAAAGTACTTTACCGGTCCCTCTTTTATGACTTTCTGGTCTAGACCGATAAAATGACATTTTCCGGTTAAAAAATTGAGTAGAAAGTGGTTTAATTTAAAAATTTACATTTAATCAGGTGTAAAAACGCAGGCCTGTCTTATATATGGTGCTATTTATTTTCAGTATTTTAATTGTGGTAAACGCGAAGTCCCAGCGCGGGCGTAAGAAGTTTATAAAGTGGCCTCAAATTGGTCCAACTTTGTTTGGAAACGACAGTGACAAAATTAATCAAGATAGTTGCTGGTATCTTCATTAAAATAATTCAGACCCGTATTATTTATTGTCGTTGTCACAATTCGCCGTTTAAATTTGGAACAGAACAGGTGTTAAGTTACTTTAACATTGAAAAGCCAAAACCAAAACAACCAACATTAAATGTCACTTGTCCGATAATTTATATCCTTTGGTTTATTCCTAGACAGTGCTGCAATAAATAAAGACACAACTTGGAAACATGTATATAATTACCTTATTTACCACTTAGAGGTAATGTGTATAATTTTCGTTTAATAGTACCTTTTGCACATTTTAATTTTGTTAAGTTATAATTGGTGTGCTTCAGAGTTCTGTCTGTGGCCTGTTTTAAATCATGTGTATGCGAAGGTGATGCCAAGAATGCTCTGATAATTCTATGGTGTATATTTTACATTTTTATATAAATATAAATAAATTCCATGTAATATTTTATAATTGCAATGAACAAAGAAATCTCTCCACCTCCTACTTTTTTTAAGGAAGGTGGTAGAAGAGAGTAGTTTTTGTTTTTTAGGGACCGGCGTTAAACTGTAGATAGTTGCAACAGTCACTGCGGATATGATTACAGCATATTAGAGAAAATGGTAACCAATTTCAATATACAGTAAAATCTCTCAATAGCGACCACCATCGGGGAATTAAATGTTGGTCGGTTAACAGGGGTGGTCGGTTAATAGAGACATATTAAAACAACTGGTCTGCATTATACAGTGTGTGTTTATTAATAAGCATCTACATATACAGGGTGTTATGGAAATGACTTATTATTTTTTAACCCGTAAATATATAGGTCGAGACGAATTGGGGAAAAATTGCTATAAATGGCGCTCGAAGCTAGAAATTCGAGAAAAATGCCTTCAAAAATTTAGGTCCAAAACACCTACGCGCCAATGACCCAAACAGCTGATTTGGGTAATTGTTTACTTTAGTGCAAATGTTGAATTTTTCGCTAAAATTTCGTTTATAGGCTAATTAAGGGTAGCTGATCACAATTTTCCTTTTGCGTTTAGGCGGCAAATGCACTGGTTTTGAGAAAAAAAATGTTAAAGTTTTTCTAACTCACCGGTATGTTATTTTGCATGTAATCCTAAAATGTTGCTATTTCCAATAAAATATTACTTGTCGGAGTCATAGTATACACTTCCGAGTTGAAATAAACGAAATATGCCACAAGGAAACTCTGAAAAACGGGATAACTTGTAAGCGAACAGAAAACTCTACGTTATCTGGAAAAAGACGGGAGACAGCTTACTGACAGCTGGCCAAAAAAGCAGAAGCAAACTGCACGGTACAAGGAGCCTGTTTGCAGGTTCACTGCACCCATGTTGTCAGATTGTTAGTGTATTATAAATTGCCTATACTTTTCAATTCATTTTTATTAATTAAATGAATCCTATTGGCTCGAGCTAGCATATCATTCTCCTGGATGGAAGCCATTAATAATTACAAGAAAAAGAAGAACAATCTGGCAACGTGAGTGCAATGAATCTGAAAAGAGACGCTTCTACTTTGTCGGCGTATTAACAACGAATTTAATTAAATTTGTGCCTTTTCCATTGTTTTTTTGCTAAAATGTTGTTCTTATTTTATGAACAGATAGTTTGGTGAAAGTTTTATCACATATTTTGAAGGGAAAACCATAAAATCTAGGAAATTGAAAGGAAAGTGAAACGCGACACCCAAAGATATCGAAATAAACAAAAATACCCTAACCTGTAAGTGAAAAACTTTAACATTTTTTTTTCTCAAAACCAGTGCATTTGCCGTAAAAACGCAAAAGGAAAATTGTGATCAGCTACCCTCAATTAGTCTATATACGAAATTTTAGCACAAAATTCAACATTAATTGCACTAAACTAAACAATTACCATTCCAGCAGTTTGTCTTGTCAAAAACACATGTGTTCAGGGGCATTGAACTATCATGGAAGGCGCACATAGTCCGGTTTTAAGGTATTTTACAAAATTCAAAATACTTCCGATTTTAGAAAAAAAAACTATCAAGTGTAACTCTAGACCACCTCAGGAGTGGCCCCTTAAAATATAATAAGTCATTTCCATAACACCCTGTATGTAAATGATTTTAAATATTTTTTGTTTAAATTTATCAGAACTAAAATTAAATGAGAAGAAGCCAATTTACTTTTATGTATACACTCCACGTGCATACTAACATACAGGGTGGGGACTTTAAATGGAACGCTGCTTATAGCTGATCTGAGAATAAGATTTCACTAAAATACAAAAATACGTCCTCAAAGATTTTTTATGGGCTTCGTTTTTGTCATGTAAAAAAAAATTTGGGCCCCAAAGAGGGGGCGCAGCCCTAACCAACTTTTCTTATAAGATTGGAAGACACCACTTTTGACACCTTTTTGGAAAGCCCATTGAAAAAGGAGTTTGTCAATCAATTTTTTTTGACATCTGTAAAACCATGTGCCAGAAATGTAATAAAATCTAATTTTAAACAATTATATTAACCGTAACATTAAAGCTGTAATGTCATCTTTTTAACTTTATAATAATTGTTGAAAATGTGCCCCATTAACCAGTTGGCAAACCTAACCGATGGTAAAACTCTTCCCTTACTCTTCCCAAAACTTTTGGCTTGATTAAACGTATCTCTGCTCGAATCCTTGCCTTCAACTCTTCCAAATCGTTAGGTCTGGTAACATATACCCTTCTTTTTAAATCCCCCCACAAATAAAAGTCTAAGGGTGTAATATCCGGTGATCTGGGCGGCCACTCTAAAAATCCTCGCCGCCCTATCCACCTATTTGGAAATGCAGTGTTTAAGAATTCTCTTACAATCCTTGCAAAGTGGGGAGGGGCTCCATCCTGCTGAAAAAATATCCTTCGATCTAGATTTCCATAATTTGGGAATATTCGTTGGAGTTCTGGTATTAGAAATGTTTGAAGAAAATTTAAATACACGTCTCCATTTAAATTATGTTCAAAAAAGAATGGACCAATTATTCTGTCGCCTATTATTCCAGCCCAAACATTCACTTTCCCTTGGCGTTGAGAGTGACATTCAACAATCCAATGAGGATTTTCGTCGGCATAATACCGGCAATTTTGACTAAAATGGAAATTAATTAATAATCGGTTTAGAAAGTAAGACTTTGCCCGGTGATTGTCAAGAACAATGGTTTCTTCCCTTTAACTTTCAAACTTACCTGGCCCTCTAAAGTAAATGTTGCTTCATCAGAAAAAAGTATCCACTCTAAATCAATGTGTCGCTGTCCAATGAGGTCATCATAACTTCGCAAAATTCTACCCTTCTATCTAAGTCATCCTCCAATAACTCTTGCACTGGCTGCATTTTGAATGGCTTTATACCAGCAGATTTTGTGATCTTCAACACCGTTTTATGATCAATATTGTGGTCATGAGATAATTGCCTTGCTGCAGTAATTGGGTTTTCTTGATAACTCAATAGGACATTTAATTTGGTTTCATCTGATACTTTTGGGGGTCCTCGTCTCGGAACATGTCTTACATGACGTAATTCCCTAAATTGCTTTTCAATTTTGCTGACTGTACAACTCACAAACTTCTTCTTGACTTCGTTTTCTTTCTCCAAACCCGACCATCATCAGTATTTCAATCTTTAAGGTTTCAGTTAAGCTGGATTTATAAACTCGAAATGTTGGTGAGGTTGAAGTTATGATCAAGTTTGTGAGGTTAGATATTCCGAACCCCGAGCATAAAAATTGGTTATCTCGAACTACCCGGGAAGTTTTCGAACCTTACATGAGCTTTACATGAACAACATGAACGAGTGTACAAATGGAACTGAGTGTTCCCCTTAGTTTAAATTGAACTTCTATTTCCAACACCAACTGAACCTCAACCTCGCCAACTTTTCGAGTTTATAAATCCAGCTTTAAATACATTCTTAAAATTTTTAAATGAAAGCGTCAAAAATAAAATTTTAATTAGTACCTGCTTGTCATACGTAACAAAACTGGCGGCATTGCCAAGGAAACAAAACAATAATTGACTTACGGTTGACTCTATGCCAACAGGTTAATGGGGCATATTTCTAACAATTGTTCAGCTAAAAAGATGACATTACAGTTTTAATGGTATTTTAACATAATTGTTTACCAAATTGTTTAAAATTAGATGTTAATTAATTTCTGGCACATGGTTTGATAGATGTCAAAAAAAATTGATTGACAAACTCCTTTTTCAATGAGCTTTCCAAAAAGGTGTCACAAGTGGTGTCTTCCAATCTTATAAAAAAGTTGGTTAGGGCTGCACCCCCCCCCCCCTTTGGGGCCTAAATTTTTTTTACATGACAAAACGAAGCCCATAAAAAATCTTGGAGGACGTATTTTTGTATTTTAGTGAAATCTTATTCTCAGATCAGCTATAAGCAGCGTTCCATTTAAAGTCCCCACCCTGTATATATTATACAATGTACTGATTCGCCACATATTTTCTTGAAGGCAATATCGTGCCGATGACGGAACTTTTCGAAGCATCCATTTGATGCCTTGAAGTTATCTAGTCCTAAACATTGAGCGGATTTGAGTGTTTTTGCTTAAATTATGTTCTCGGATATTGGTGAGTGATTGTTTCGCGCCATACAAAACCAGTTAAAAACAATTTGGACCACTGCCAGTCCTTCGGTCTTTCAACCAATGAACCGGGGAGTCATCTAAGTTTTACAAACTGAATTCAGAAAATTACAGCTAACGAAAATCCTAGAAGAATGTAAGGCTTCTGATGACAAATTAAACATTTTTGTAAAAATACAAAATAATTAATAATACAAATTAAGAATTTTAAAATTAAAATTGCCTTTTCCCGACACATGGTTGCAGGGCCCTGTATAACTTTAGTTAAACGATTTATTCGCGTACTGATTTTCTCGATATCTCGTACCCCTTGCCTTAGCCACGAGGGATTGATTTCGAGTGGAAACGAGACGATATCGAGAAAATTCTCGTCTCAGCGACCACATGCACTACTTCTCACCTCAATTATGGGTAAATAATTCGACTTTCTGCCATCATAAACCAGATAAACCCAATTGCACCCGCTTCCTTATTAAATATACTTTACGACCTTACTAGAATTCAATCAGATTTACGTACACATGGTCCCATGGTTCCATATGACGATACCCGTATTGCCTCTGCGTCTTCTAGCATTTCTCGTTATTATTTTGCCCATTTTGGGCGTCGCGTCGGGCTTCGTAAAGTTGATTCCCGTTAACCGGTCGCGGCGGTCGTGGTCGGCCTAAAACACAGTCGTGGTGATGGATCAAGTATCAGGACAGGGTTGGGCTTATGGGTAAAGTTTCATTGAATACCTTACGTTGTTGGAGTTTAATAATTTATTTTTCATCTATCAATTATTTACTTATAATACCTAGATACGGTTGCTATAAACATCATCATAATATCATAGAAAATATTAGCGGAAGATAAAGCACATAACCCGGTGATTCTCGTAATGCCCGGTAAATATTATTAAAGAAAATATTGAACAAAATTTGTATTTATTTTTAACAATTTTTTAACATAATATTATTCTGCTTTCCCTATGTTAAATGCACAATTTTGGAATTCTCCTTAGAAGAAAGCTGGACCAACTATGAAATTTTGCCACTCGATTACTGCGTTTCTCGATGTGCATGCGGATTCCTGGCTCCATTTCAATACTAATTAACATATTTTCTTTTTCGGTAACGGAACTAGCTATCATTTTTGCTATTTGGTTTTTCGACGTGATGCTTTTCTCTATATAACCCTCCGTTACGCTAGTACTCTTCCACTTTCCGTGTAGCTTAAGGGTTGCAAGGGAAGCACCACCCTCGAAGAAGTGTGGACGAGGTCCGACGTAGGCAATGTCCTGTATATTCCTTGGTGTTTTCTAAATTAAAAAATTTTGCTATGATTGAAGGAACACGTCCTAGTGTATCTTTTACAGGCATAGCTATGCATTTACCAATTCGGTATGTAAGAAAAAATCTGCGTTTCTTAATTCCATTTGGCCTTAATGCAAGGTACTGTCTAACCAATTTTAAGGCATCTGTGTGATTTCCTTCGATTGTAGTAAAAGTTTTTGGCGTAGCAGTTTTAGTTTCTGGTACCTTGACAAGCATAACAGGCCCCTTATCATGAATATCATCCATCCATCTCATCTCGGCTGAGGTCGCCAATAACGCCCATTACGAGTACTACTTTATGCAGCAGGAAGGTATCATTCGGCGCATTTTTGATAAAAGTTACAACTTGTTCACCTTCCAAAACTTTTGACTTTTTAGGAAGATATCCCTTTGATTAACTTTTAAAAAGGCTATTAATTGACAATATCTTGAAATATTATTGTGTTCCTTTACTATACGTTCAAACTTCACCTGGGAGTATTTTGTCCAAAGACTCTTTGGGGTATATATTTGCGACTAAAATAAAGTAAAAATAATTAGAAATTGTTATTACCAATGAGCAAAAGGGTTACATACCAATTCCTGAAAGTAAGCCATGCCATCATTACTGTTTCAGTAATCACCGTAATTTGGTTTTTCACTTTCCATTGTAGAAAATTTTCATAATCCTTGTCGTACAGGCACAGGATTGTATATAGTTTACAATTTTGTGATACAGGGCTTTAGACTTTGCCGGTAATAAGTTTTTCTTAGATTTTCAGCATTTTCTAAAATATTTTGTGGAATTTCCATGTTTTCGTTTATAAAACGTAAAAGACGCTTAAAATAAACAACTCTTAGCAACCGTCAAACTTATTCTATGACAACCGATCAAAGCTCACTAAATACTAAAAATTGGCGAAAATAGTAAAGTTAAAAAGAAAATGCAACTATTTATATTTTAAAATTAATGAAAAATAAAATATTGTATACACCACAGGCGTTAATAGACTATAATGCTCATCATAAACATAGTTTTCGCCTTCCGGGCATTATAGTCTACTTAACGCTCCTTGTACATAAATAACTATTAGACTAGGGTTGCGGAAATAACTAGTCATTTTGTTTTAAAATAAATTCTAATATAAAATGAAACAAACAAATAAAAAAATCAAAATTTTAATGCAAATAAATATGAAAAAATTAAAAACAGTTCTATTTAAAGCAAAAGTAAAAAAAAAGAATATACAACTTGGGGCTTAGGCTTATTAGAATCGGATTTATTTTCGGAATCTGATTCTTAGTGTTCGTTATCACAATTGGCTTCTGAGGATAATGTAGATTAAAATCAGATGAACTGCCATATTTATCGATTATATTAAAATAATATTTTACATAAACCAGTTTGACAGACCGTGTGGTAGTCAATCTGTATGTCAATTTAATATGGACAGTGTCCCATGTTGGCCAGTTCCTCTTACAAGAAGCTAAAGTAAAGTACCGAAAATTAGTACTTAAATTCGGGCCATTTCAGAGGACTTCCTATTAAACGTTGTAGACGGGTTCAGGGATCGACTGGCGCTCTGTTTAGCAGAAAATGGTGGTCATTTTGAACACCTGATCAACTAAAAAGCTTTCAATTATAAAGTGTGTTACAATTTTAAATAAATAAAAATTTGAAACACAAAAAATTCAGAGTTTGCCCAGTAGAATCCAAATATGCAATCATATGCAGGGTGTTCCATTAGAAAAAAAAAGTGGGTCTCTATGGCAACAAACATGCAGGTAGAAATGTGGGGAATATTTTACTGAACAACTTTCATAAAGGTTACTTTTTCGTATACGAGGTAATTTAAATGTTACAGGCATTATGCGCGACTTTTCTGCCACTCTGTATATGTGCACCTATCTTATTTAATTTATAATACTTCTTAATCTAAAAGTGAGCTTCAAAATAAACACAAGGTAGGCACATAGGTATGCCAACTAAATCTTCCTGAAGCCAGAGCTGCAAATTCATTGTTTACACAAAGGTTTAAATGGTGTAAACATACTTTATCACTTTCGTGATGGTGTATTTTATTTCCCCAAGACCTGGGGGCCCGGAAACGTTGCAAAATTGCATTTTGCCTGTGTGATTCTACGATTATTGCTTTCAGCCTGTAAATAATGTAAAATAATTTGGGAAATGCTTTTCTTCGATGAAGGATTACCATAAAAATACTTTTATCTATAAACACTATTAAAAGTAAACCTTTTAACGCTTGTTAGTGTTTAAAATGTACTCTTATGACACTAGTGTTTAAAGTGGATTACTTTTAACACAAGTGTTAGAAATAAATACAAGCATCTTTTTACCTTTTATTATTAACATTAGCATTTATTCTACAATTTAAGTAAATTTCTTCTACAGTTTCAATAGTCAGGGTTTTGTTGTGATTTAGTATGTTTTCCAGTGAGTTTTCAATATATTCTGCCACTGTTGAGGACTTTCACCCACCGTGTCTTTTAATAGTTCCTAGACTCTCACCAGAGTCTGCTAGTAAGGTGAAGGAAATAGTGAGAAGTGTAAAGCTTCGGATCTAGGAGCTTCAAAAATTCTGTTATAACAGCAGGCATTTTATCGAAACTATTGATACTAGCTGGATTTTTAGCACATTTTTTTATTCGTATATTCAGGAGAACAACTCCAGAAGCAGCTCTTAACGTTCTGCCAGAGCTCTTTCTGGACACAAGAGGAGGCCATGGCGGCGTAGAGAAGAATGGCGAAGAATGGAACCTGGATAGGACAACAAGTAGGAATCGGTCATAAGAAGATCATGAAACCGCTGCGGGGAGCTATTTCTACACTCTCCTGCACCGAGCCCTCCTAAAAGACAGTCTCAAACTGAACAGAAACTTTAAGGTAGAAATCCCCACGAGGAAGGAAGCAGGAATAGACCCTAACCCGAAGGCGGTCAGGTCTGGTACACTGACGGCTCAAGGATTATACCGAGAAGACACGGAACAAGGAAAGGATTTTCTCTGGAAAGAGCAGAATTAATTAAAGACATACAAGAATACGTCGTTAAGCCATTGACATATATTTTTAACCTAATAATAGAAACAGGTACCTATCAAACATATTTCAAGGAAGCTGTAGTAACTCCAATATATAAATCAGGAGACAGGAGACATGTACAAAATTATAGGCCTATCTCCTTAATCTCTACCCTTAATTAAATACTAGATAACAAATAATTAAGAAAAGATTGAATAAGTTTATGGAAAAATATAAATAAATTTCCGAAAATCAATACGGATTTAGAGAAGGCAGGTGTACATTGGATACAGTATCGGAACTGATGAAGCTGGTGTATGTGGACAATTCGCGGCCGTCGCTATGTATTTTCTTATATCTAGCGAAGGCTTTTGATACTATATCGCACATAAACTCCTAGAAAAACTAGAATCAGCTGGATTTAGAGGCACCAAATATAATCTATTTAAAGAGCCATTTTAATGAACGAACCCAATATGTCTAACTCGCTAAACATATTAGTACAAAATGTGAAGTAACCTACAGAATACCACAGGGTATTGTACTCGGACCACTACTGTTTATTATTTATGCCAATGAAATTCTTATTACTTACTCCACAGGAGCACTTTTTCATTTGCCGATGATACAGCTATTATCTATTCAGATGTAAAAAATAAAGTGGAAACTGATCTATACAACATCGTAGAGCTATTTTACAGGAACCTACTTACCATACATTTTTCTAAAACATTCTACTTGCCTATCACTTTCTATAGATGCTACCTATCTAGATATGAGGAACCGCAATTCGCAAATGGAGAATTTAAAATTAAATCGACAGAAAAAGTTAAATACCTTGGAGTTATACTGGACAGACATTTGAGGTGGCAAAAACATAGAGAACACACTACTCAAATGTTACGGGGACCGATTTATAAATTCAAAGAACTAAAGCCAATTATTTGAATTATTTGAATGAAAGACATATACACTATCGGGCAAAAGTAAAGCAACACTTTCGAAAAATTAAAGAAATCTTCATTTTGTAATATTAAATGCATGATATCGTATTTAAATACATCGGTCTTAAATATCAAAGTAGGCTACTGTTATCGGCGGAAACAGCTTTTCCAACAATCAAAACAATTGAACTGATATTGACGTAAACTTTCAAATACAGTATTGTAATGCGTCAAAAGTAAAGCAACATTTTAATATTTCCTTAAAAAAGAAGGGTTTTAGTGAAAGTAAAGGTTAAAATATTTTTGCAGAGATTATTTTATGTTTAATTAATATTTATGTGCTGGATTAATCATGCCAAGAGTTTTTTTTTCGAAAGAATTAAAGCAGAGAGCAGTAGTAATGCACACTTGGAAGGTACAACACAAGCCACAATTTTAAGACGGTTTGTTTAACCAAGATACAGCGTATCTAAAATAATTTCAAGTTACATTCAAAGGGGACATTTAGAGAATCTACCGAAATCGGGAAGGCCGAGAAAAACAACAATTTGAACAGACAGACGCATTAAAAGAATTTCTCAAAACGATCCTTGGATGTCTGCACCTAGAATTATTGCTGAAATTCCCGAAATTATGGTTAGTCCACGGACAGTTCAAAGAAGGTTTATATATGCAAAGTTATTTAGTAGACACCCGGCTAAAAAGCCCCTTATTTCGGCAAGAAATAGAGTGGCTAGGCTTGAATTTGCACGTCGACATTTACATTGGACAGTAGACGAGTGGAAAAAGTTTTATTTAGCGATGAAAACGCGTTATTAAATTTTCCATTCTGATGGAATGAAGCGTGTAAGAAGGCCAATCAACACAAGGTTTAATCCCAAATACGTTACACCCACAGTTAAACATGGCAAAGGCAGTGTTTTTCTATGGGGTTGTTTCTCATGAAATGGGGTGGGTCCTTTAAACTTCATTAATGACACCATGGATTGATTTGTCTATAGAGATATGATGCAAAATGTAATGTTGCCTTACGCAGAGTGGGAAATGCCGTTGCGTTTTATTTTCCAACAGTATAACAATCCAAAACACTCTTCACAAATCGTTCAAGAGTGGTTTCAAGAAAATAACGTTCGGGTCTTGCAGAGGCCGGCACAATCCCCAGACCTTAACCCCATTGAAAATCTATGGGAAGAAGTTGAACGTGGAATTCGTACACAATTATTTCCAAATAAACAATCATTGGCAAATAAAATCAATGAAGTTTGGACAAATCTTCCCGCAAATACTGTTCAAAAATTGATTGCCTCAATGCCGCGACGTTGTCGGCAAGTAATAAAAAATAATGGACATTCTATTAACCACTAACATAATACTTCTAGCTACTGTAATTATTAAATGTGTTTAATGCTTTTCTATCGTAATATGTAAAATAAAATACTGTTGACACAATTTATTGCTTTATTTATGTCGCACTTCATTTCGTCGATTTTTATAATTATGAATATTTCTCTACCTTCATTTTGTTTAAAGTGTACCAAAATATTGTGAAATATTAATAATATTGTGAGGATAATATTTCATTAAAATTAGCTGGGGATCACAATCAAATCATTAATTTTTGAAATTCAAAGAAATAAAAACACTTTGTTGCTCTACTTTTGTCCGATAGTGTAAATATATATTATATGGTGGAGCGGTAAAAACGTGTATTCGACCCCTGGAAAGAACCCAGAAATTATTCCTAAAAATAATTCTTGCTAAGAGTAGACAGTGTAGACTAGACAGACCGTTTAGGGAGGCTGAACGCCTAGATACAAGGCAACTTTACATGATCTATTTACTTACATATTAACAAAAAAACAAACATAATTTACAGTATGTCAGCAATACCCAAAACACAAGATCAGTTACCCAAAGACATGTACAAATACAAAGGACAATGAAAACCTAAACGACACACGACACAAAATGAAATATAGCAATAGTCGAATAAAAATTCAAAACTTATGCGGAAAACCCAAAACGTCGTCGATCCAAGAAGAGATATCAAAAGTATATCCTGACGTAATCAAGACCCCGTGTGAGTGGATTTAAATAAAAACTGCATTTAATTTTTTGTATTTATTTTTTAATTAGTATTTAAAACTTGTCAATTTTCGCAGGTAGGTTTATAACATTAGATATGCTTTATAAAAAAGATTTTTTTTTGCTAAATTGAATTGGAGGGCCAATGATCGCAGGTATGGTATTCATTCCCTATGGTCAATTCCCTGACAGTTATTTTCTTAAGCTTTCAGGAGGTATTAATTCTAAGATTTCTATTCATATTTGGTTGCTACACTTAGCTAAAAGTACCAATTGGTACGCATTTTATTCCTCCAAATTGCCTCAATTAGAACTTCGAGACAAACCTGATTATGCTAAAATTAGTTTTCTATTTACATTATAAATTGAAAGTAATTTATTCCACTCAAACAATGGGTACACCTGTTAGCACTGCTGCTTATGTGTATTCTTTTCCGTTAAAGGCAATACGAGATAATCATCCTCTCTTTGGTCTGTACAGATTCATTATGACTCGATTTTTTTGAGTCTGGAGCAAAAAGCTAACAATGGTTTTGCCTTGGGATCGGCAATAATAAAGTTGTTGCCATTTTTATACGAAAACAGCAGTTTTTTGTCAGACTCTTTGATGGAAGTTATAATTTACAGTTCATTGGTGTTGTTTCTTTTCACGGTCTTTAAATTATTATAAATAAATAATAGTCAATTAGAACCTTTAACTAGGCAAAATACTATTATAAGTTTAAAAGCTTAATGAGATGAAGCCGATTTACCAATATGTATATAGTGAACGCGCATACTAACATAATATATATTATACAATGTACTATATGTTTGCTTTGAAATTCTTATTTTTTTAAATAATCAGAAACTAATGATTGCTTCATATTTTTTATAAAATTCAGATTCACATTTTATTAGGAATTGAGAAGTATTTGTAGATTTGTCAAAATTGTTAACACGTTCGCGGACAGAGCGGGATATGCCGCTCTACTTGTAGGGACAAGACGGCATATGCCGACCGATAATTATCTTTGCCCTGGGGTCGAAGCGGCGTTTGCCGTCAAGAGTGCGTATGATTTCTATGTGATCGGTCTTTACCGTCCCAGTAAAAAAGTAAATATTTCGTGAAATGTCCGTACGTACGTTTTGGTTACCCTAACCTTATAAATACTGTTGGACAGCGCATTAGCTGTATATTTGTGTTCATATGCACATGTTTAGAGTGTTTTAAGTCATCTGTGTGTGTTTTAAAGTCCATGAAAATTGAGTGCTGCATAAAAGTAAGTACTTATATTATTAGTATATTTGTTTTTATTTTATTTTTTGCACCTTTTGAGTAGAATTATACCAGGTACTTGTAATGAAGCTTTGAGTCTGAGTCAATGCGGCGTATGCCGACAACGTTGAATATAGTTTTCACCTTCTTATAGATTATTGCCCCAGCACAAACCCACATTGTATAATAAGCATAATATTGATTTTTCGTTAGAAGTGCAGTCTATTATACAGGGTGTCCCAGCCAAAAGTGACCCATTTGAAATGCTTATATTTAAATGCTTTATTCATACAGGAAGCGTGGTTACGCGGATGCCAGTGCAGTGTCTGCAATAATATATTCCAATATAAATTACCACCCGCGCGACCGCCGTCCGTCGCGATTTGCGGCTCGTGCGTTACTCGCCTTTTATATAGGATTTCTGCGCGGTTACGCGGATGCCAGTGGCGGGTCTGCATCATATTCCTATATAAATTAACGTATGCGCGACCGCCGTTTGCGGCTCGTGCGTTACTGTATATTGGCATATACATGGGTCAATCTCGGCTGGGAAACCCTGTAGTATTTCTAAAATAATTTTATGATTTTATTTACAGAGTGAACCATGGATCTGAACGAAAGTCGAAGGCTTCAACAATTTATGGATGCGGTTAGCACTCCTGACACGGAAGGATCTTCCGAATCGGAACCATTTAGTGCAGATGACTATATTGCGGATCCGACCTATAACTCAGAAAATGAGTCTACCAAAAATAGCTCAGAAGGATCCATATTAGATGAAGGTGACAATATAGACCAAACATTTGCTCAGAATAATGATACAGCAACAGCTCCTGTGGCAGAAAGTGATGAATTGAGTGACGACGAATTGCAAGACGATTACCAGGATATACCAGATTTTCATTTTGACAGATCTCAGTCTGGAGTGCTGTTTCAATTTCAAACTACCCCAAGCGCCGCACAGTGTTTTAATCAACTTTGGGTTGATGATGTGATGAACATGATACTAATATCCATCAATACATATGCAGAAAATTTAATGAAAGTAGGAAGACCACATACAAGGAACAGTCGATATTCATCAGTCAAGTAAAGTTTTAAGATTATAGATCGCCTATTTTCAGTTTATATTTCAGTTCAATATATTTTATAAATATTATCAATGAATTTTTCTTGGCGGCATTTGACGCCACTGTCCCAGTATATCAAAAACTTACTTTTATAGGGACACGACGGGATATGCCGCCCCTGTTTTTTTTCCATAAAGGAAAGTAAAAACTGGTATATCGCGCTTACAACTTATTATTTGTGTGATAAGTATAACATTTTTGATTTTTATTGTAGTGAGTATGTTTTTGAGTCCCCCGTTTCACCTACTGTCCGCGAACGTGTTAACATTATTAAAAAAATCTTTTCTAAGTCTCTCAAACTTGTGCATTTGTGCAGGCTTCAGATAGGCTTGATATTTTCGGCACTGGAGCAAGTTCATGTTCCTCTTCTTCTATCTTAGAGTTGGGAGTAGTTTCATCTCTTTAATACACTCGATGATAGTCGATTCTGCACTTTCTATTGCAAATCAATATCAATAGAGGCGAATTGTTACAACAGCTTATTTCACTGATTCTAGAAGAACATGAAATAAATAATGAACACAAGGAGCCGGAAAATAAAGTACCTACTAAGTACTTATCATTTGTTCGAAATATCAGGAATAAGCAAATCGAGAATCTTGTTTTGTCGAAAACGGCAAAAAAATTAAATTATTTTATGTTTCTAGTGGCGATATCGAAGACGAAATGTAAATAAATAAAAGAATTTGGAATGTAACTATTGGTAGGTACGAACAGTTTTAAACGAAGTGCTATGAGGCGGTGAATGCAATCCGTTTTAAAATTCGATATTAAATACATTTCATTAATTTGTGAGGTTAATAATCACAATTTTGAAAAAAAAAATAATACAGTTTATGTAGAATTTTATAAGGAACACAAAAATGGCAAAAGAAATAGGGGTTGCCAATTAAAATTTTAGGGGTAGGTGCCCTGGGGGTCAGGTGGTTGAAAGTAACACGACAACAAATACCTTAACAAATTTCCCCCTTGATATATCAATTGACGTGTTTCGCCAAATTTTCATACTATCATTGGTAGAGGCAATGTTAAATGCTGTTCGTTTTCAAATTGTCACCCTGTATATAAATTTTCAGATCGCTTGGAACAGGTTTGTTATATGAATGAAAATATTGAGTATTATTTATCGTTTATTTATAAACAGAATGATGGTTACAACAGAACTGGAAAACCCTGTGATTTTTTTTACACTTATTATTATAAAAAAATGACACACCTATTATACAGGGTGACTCGGATCTAAATGTACATACATCACCAGGAGATAGTGGACATCTTGGGGGTTCTAAATAATCTTCTTTAGTGGGTCCATCTTTCCTCGTTACTTAGATACAGAGTATTTTATAAGGTTTGGCTCATTTTTGTTTTTGCCATAATTCTTTTAGCACCCGGTATAAAATGTTCATATTCGGTGGAAATATTTTGAGTAGCTATCGCTTCAAAATGCCGTATGAAAATTTTTTGAAATTCAGGTCCGGACTTTAAAAACAAGACTGATTTCATTTTTTTGAATTCAACTTATATATCATATTTTTGTAAATTTTATTTTTTATTTGAAAAACACATAAAACACTAATTCTAATGACATACTTATCAAAATCCCCGCACTCGCCGCTTAGCCATAATAAATTGCTCTTCTTTAGATGTTGAAACACATACAAAATAATAACTGTTTTTATAACGACTATAATACCAATAATAACAAAAATAACAAAAACATAATTATTTGAGAATATTTTCAAAATGCCCACCATTAACGTCTTCACATTTTCTTCCTCTGATATTTAAATTTGAAACTGCACTTCTGATTACACCTGGTCTATTTGTTATTTCCTGAAATGAAGTGATAATGCGTTGCAAGAGCTGGTCCCGTGTATTAATTTCTTCCTCGTAAACTAAATTTTTCATATACCCTCAAAAAAAGAAGTCCAGCGGGTTAAAGTCGGGAGATCTTGCTGGCCAAGAATGGGGCCCCCCACGACCTATCCATCTGTTGGGATATCTATTGTTTAAAAGTTCGGAAACAATTCTTGCATAATGTGGAGGGGCTCCATCGAGTTGGAAATACATTCCTCTTAAATTAACATTCTCATTTTGGAGAAGATTTGGCAAAATGTTTTCCAAAAAGTGTAAATATTGGTTTCCATCTAATCTTTCTTCAAAGATGTGTGGGCCAATCAATTTACCATCGATTATACCTGCCCAAACATTTATGGAAAATCTATGTTGCGAGTGCGACTGCCTAATAGCATTTGGATTTTCTAGAGACCATAGATGACAATTTCTGGAATTGTTGACTCCATCTCTGGTAAACTGAGCTTCATCGGTCCACAAAGTCCGGTGAATATCTCTTTGGTGCCTCCTAATCCACTGACAAAAAACCAAACGGTTAGCATAATCACCTGGTTCCAACCTTTGTACCTCTTGGATATGATAAGGATATAAGCCTTCATTTTTTATTGTTGAATGGGTTAATTTTTATAATATGCAGACGTCTAGCAATTTTTCTTGTGGATGTTTTTGGATTTTCTTCAATCAAATTTAAAATGTCTTCTTCCTGTTGAACTGGGTGTCCCGACTTTAACCCGCTGGACTTCTTTTTTTGGGGGTATTTGAAAAATTTAGTTTACGAGGAAGAAATTAATACACGGGACCAGCTCTTGCAACGCATTATCACTTCATTTCAGGAAATAAAAAATAGACCAGGTGTAATCAGAAGTGCAGTTTCAAATTTAAATATCAGAGAAAGAAAATGTGAAGAAGTTAATGGTGGGCATTTTGAAAATATTTTCAAACAATTATGTTTTTGTTATTTTTGTTATTATTGGTATTATTGTCGTTATAAAAACAGTTATTATTTTGTATGTGTTTCAACATCTAAAGAAGAGCAATTTATTATGGCTGAGCGGCGAGTGCGGGGATTTTGATAAGTATGTCATTAGAATTAGTTTTTTATGTGTTTTTCAAATAAAAAATAAAATTTACAAAAATGTTGTTGTTGGGTGTTGAATTTAAAAAAAATGAAATCAGTCTTGTTTTTAAAGTCCGGACCTGAATTTCAAAAAATTTTCATACGGCATTGAAGCGATAGCTACTCAAAATATTTCCACCGAATATGAACATTTTATACCGGGTGCTAAAAGAATTATGGCAAAAACAAAAATGAGCCAAACCTTATAAAACACTCTGTATCTAAGTAACGAGGAAAGATAGACCCACTAAAGATAGATTATTTAGAACCCACAAGATGTCCACTATCTCCTGGTGATATATGTACATTTAGATCCGAGTCACCCTGTATAGTGTGCAATTTAGTAAAACAAACATATTATATATATCTACTTACGAATGAGAGTTGCAGCACGTGGCTACATCTCGTGGCAACCACAAGTATCAACCCAACCAGGACAGCGAGAATCCATATAGGTTCAAACGCTGGCAAGGCGGCCCATTGCGGGCAAACTACGTTGGGTGTCGCTGGAAGCCAGTGTTATCGGTTGAGCCTACCGACTTAAAATAAGTTCGTGTATAGAGTTGTCCCTTATCCTTTCCGTCAGACCCAATCCTTGGACGCGTTTCGCCGTTTACGGCTCCTCAGCAAGGTTCCGGGTCTGACGGAAACGTAAGGGACCTCAAAGTGCTTTAACACAGAAATGCAAGCTTACGAATGAGAGTTGCAGCACGTGGCTACATCTCGTGGCAACCACACGTATCAACTCAACCAGGTCAGCGAGAATCCATATAGGTTTAAACGCCGGATAAGGGACAACTCTATACACGAACTTATTTTAAGTTCGTGTTTTTCAATTTACATGCTTTCGGTAGGCTCAATCGATACACTGGCTTCCAGCGACACCCAACGTAGTTTGCCCGCAATGGGCCGCCTTGCCAGCGTTTGAACCTATATGGACCAACTCTCATTCGTAAGCTTGCATTTCTGTGTTAAAGCACTTTGAGATCCCTTACCTTTCCGTCAGACCCGGAACCTTGCTGAGGAGCCGTAAACGGCGAAACGCGTCCAAGGATTTGGTCTGACGGAAAGGATAAGGGACAACTCTATACACGAACTTATTTTAAGTTCGTGTTTTTCAATTTATATATCTACGTTTAATGTACCTTATTGTTAAGCTTAACAAAACAAATAACATAATAAATATATGTATACTTAGAACACTAAACAACTAAATAAAATATGCTTTGGAACAATATAAAAGAATGAAAATGACGAGTATTATATTAATCGTATATTTATTTAGAGATCTATAAGGTAAAATAAGAAATACATTTATATTATAACCTTATATTTTAATTTAAATATAACATAATTCTATATCACGTTCAAAGAGCACAATCAGACTGACTGAAAGTTGAATTTGCATGTAGCGTCGGCGTCATCTGTCAATGTCTAGAATTTCACACCACTTGTTGCCGCCTGTCTTTTCGGTAACACGGGTTTAGGTATTTTTACCCGGTGTTAAAATAACCTTCTAGCGGGGTTTATTTACACGCTAATATGGTGTTATTAATTGTCTTTGTATTTAATTTTCCTGATAGGGTGTAAAATGAAATAAATAACACCCATTCAACCAAATTAACTTTATAGGGAGTTAAATTCATAGGCAAATTTTATACAACAACTTTGGTCCCATATGAGTGTAAATATGTGGTAAATTATGTTGATCCGGGTGTTAACATTAACACTTTTTTTTACCACTCCTGAAATGATTTCTACCAGGTGGATATTTTTTACTGTGTAATAGTAAAAGCTTATTAAAATACCCTTCTACATAATACAAAGCTGAACACGATTTGACAGTGACAAATCGTATTCTTATTAATACCTGATGGGGTTAGTATTGCTAAGCAATAGTGCAAAGGCAACAGAACATACTTTTTGAAAACTATAAAACAAATATAAAACCGGCTGAGACTAGGACCCATGTTTATAGAAACTTTTATGTTTATTTTGGGTTCCCGAATACGTACCTAAAATATTGATATTTCCTCCTGAATAACCCTGTATAGTACTAGATTTTCTAAATCAATTCGAAGTGCATATTCCCAACATCCTAATATTGACATGTACGATACGAAAAGAAAAGCCAACACACTTAATTTTTACAAGAGACAGGCCCTTTGCCAGAAAACATAAAATATTTACCTTTAAATCTATTTAGGTCCAAAGTTAAGAGGGTCCTGCTAAATGGTGCTTGTTGTTCGTTTGAGTTGTTGCTTTTTAAATACTTCGACACGGATGAACTATGTCATTACTGTCGCAGGAAACTCCTATTTTCCCCTTTTTGTATAGAACTCTCTGAGGATGTTTCTTTTCTTTAATACTAAAAAAGTATCCTATCATTCCTATCTTAAAAACTAAACATATGGTGGCACGAAGACCATTTTCCTTGTCACCTCGTATACAAAGAATTGCCATTAAAAGAAATAAGAACCAAAGAAGGTGGTAAATTGTACGAAAAAGAAGATAACACAGAAGACGACCTTCTGCGAGCCAATGGCATGGTCTGTCCCCTTATGGACAACAGCTGAATGACTTTCGAAAGATAGCGGATTATAAGCATTTCGTTTTATCGGTCTGAACTGAATAGCGGTGCCTGTGAAGTCCAGTTTGTATTGTTTCGATTTTTTGTCATGTTAGGTGTTATGGTTTAAGATCATTTGCAAGGCTTCTTATAAGAAATTTGTAGCAGTGTTATTATTGCGAACTTCAGAAATTAAAAGGCTGGGTGCCTGATAAGTGGGAGGAAGTCCAATATCTTCATTGTTGTTAGAAATATCGAAAATTATTAAATATAAAGGTTCTAGGATAAACAAAAGTGTATATTTTAAAAATATCTTTTTATATACAGGATGCGGCAAAAAAGCGGGGTATCATCAAATGTTACCATACCCATTTCTTTTTATTTCATCGAATTCGGCATAAAATTTTACATAATAATATGACACAATATATTTTTTTGTCGATTTATTATTTATTTAGATGTCTGACATATTCTGTCTTTTTTTTATGATAAGGCTCAGCACTGATGATGATTAACGTTGGTCCTGAATCTTCGGGGATTATACTCATTGAGGACCACTGCCTTAGGGAGGTCCTTCCAGAGTAATGACGTTCTCCAGATAAAAGAATTTTGAAAGGGATACTAACCTGAACCGTCTACGGGTGGGCTGTAATAACTCGTCGTATATTTCTACTATACACCACTGTGGGTGGAATCAAGCGGGCAACCTCAGTTAAGCCCTTGCCATGAGAATATTTGTAAAATAGACTCATGTTGCCAACTTGCCTTCGATGTTTAAGGCTTTCCAGGTTGTTTGTCAGATCATGGTCACCGATCAAGCGAATGGCTCTTCTTTGAATGGAATCTAGCAATCTCAGGGTATGTTTAGGAGCAGAGCCCCAAATATGCGAACAGTACTCCAGCGATGGTCGAATTTGAGCTTTATAGAGCATCAAAATTTGTTGGGGTGTATAGAGGTTTTTAGTTCGGAAAAGTATTCCAAGCTTCTGCGAGGCTGCCTTATCAATGGCCGCAACGTGACTATGCCAAGACATATGACCATCCAAATTGACGCCCAATAAATGAATGAGTGGTCCAAGGAAAACAAGTCTCCCGCCATGACTCTATCCGGTTCTTCAACATTAACTTCTTTAGAAGAAACCTGGGTATTTTAGCGCTAAATTCTATTTGGTTACTGTCGCCCTAAGACAGAATTTCTTCCAGGTCTTTGTTGAGATGTGAGACCTCTTGCTGCCTATAGAGATGTGCATTTTCAGTCGATGTTCGAGCATCCAAAGTAAAAGATGAAATGAGTGTGCTGTCATCAGCGAAGCTTTATCTAGGATTTTTAGTTTTTTTCCAAAAGATCGTTAATGTATAGTAGATAGAGGATGGGCGACAATATGGAACTTGGAGGGAATCCGGCGTTGATGTTAAATGTGTCTGAAAGAAATCCGTCCATCGCCACTCGCAGAGAACTGTCTTTAAGAAAGCTCGACAGCCATGAACAAAATTGAACCGGCATTCTGTATGCTCTCACTTCAGTTAGGAGCCCCTCATGCCATACTGGGTCAAAGACCTGGGAAATTCAATTAATAGAGTTAAGCTTGCATTGCGTTAATTAGGCTCTATCTACCCCCTACTTCACAGGCGGAGTAAACTTTTAAATACGACTGAGGTCAGCCTCTACAAGGTATTGGTCAGGCCGGTTCTCACGCACCTTCCTTGTGTAGATGATAAACGAGTTTTTCTTGAAAATAATTAAAGACTATTACTGAGGCACAGGCGTACCGACAAACCCACTAATCACAGTCTCGCATACGAGATCTAGAAAAGACACGACATACAATTTGCCAAAAGACTGTCTCCCTGTTGGTTAACATCCAAATGCATTGTAGAGAAGCACTAAAGTCTGTGCGTTTTAAGAAGTCCGATATCGGATTAAATCACCAAGGGATGTTATCGCTTTTAAAACAGTAAGTCGGTTAAGTTACAATATCTTCGCACCTTTGCTATACTTGATCACACCGAACATCCCACTGGTTTACTGTATTCTATTACTGGGCGGAATCAGAGGTTTCAAAACAAAATTATCTTAGAATTACGCGTTGAGCATAAATAATAATTAAATAGATAATTAAATTATTTTGCTATTATTATAGTTAAATCTATATAATAATCGCTATTTTCTAAGAACCAATTAAAATTTGCTCAAGTACGGGATGGTTAAATATGTTAAAGATTTTGTCAGGTATATACTTTTCCGATAATGACATTATTTTGGGATTATTATAATTAAATCTTCATAATAATTACTATTTTCCAAGAAATAATTAAAATTTGCTGAAGTGCGGGATGGTATGTTCTACTTTATTTTAAATAAGTAGTTGTGCTTTTCACTTTTAGTTTGTTTCTCATTGTGTGTGAATTAAAATCAGTTATTAAGCAAAGTTATGGAAAATGTTCAGCAAGGTGGCACATCGCCTAGAAGGCATTTATCTCCAGGTGAACGCCTTTTGGTATTACAAGTGGAACGTTATTTTACTTTAGAAAAAGATAACTCGGGCCCGTTAGAGTCTGTTTTGGCAGTGCAAAAACGAACGTCTGATGCTTGCGGCATTTCAGAGAAGACCTTAAGAAGACTTCGAAAAAAGAGTGAAGAGGATTTGGACAGACCATATAAAAGGGTTCGACTCCATTCAAAAACCTTGGATTTATCCCAAGGGATAAAACTCTCTATTAGGAATATTGTTTATGATATGTATAAAGCCAAGGAATATGTTACCCTCAAAGCTATTCTTGAAAAGATAAAGCAGAAAAAACTTTGCGATATTGGAACTAACAGTTTGTCCATCATCTTAAAACATATGGGTTTCAAATATAAAAAAACGAACAACAGAAAACTGCTTTGCGAGCTGTCCAATGTTGTTTCGAAAAGATGGCAATTTTTAAGGGATTATTTAAACAACAAGAAATCGGAATTGTCAAGAGAAGTTGTTTTTCTTGACGAAACATGGGTATTTGCAAACGGAACTTCAACAAAAACGTCTTGGCAGGATGACTCAAAGCATTGTTATTCAAATACCCGTGCATGTAATGGAAAAAGGTATATTATATTACATGCTGGTAATGAAGAAGGTTTTGTTTTAAATGCCAGTTTGATATTTTCATCAACAAAAAAAACTGATGATTATCACGGCAATATGGATGCTGAAATTTTTGAGCATTGGTTCGAGGAAAAACTTTTAAAAAGTTTAGAAAAACCTTCCTTAATTGTTTTAGACAATGCCTCTTACCATACGAGACTCGAAGAGAAATTCCCTACAAGCAGCTGGAAAAAGGAAGAAATAAAAGAGTGGTTGTCAAAGAAAAACATAAACCATGAAAATTTATATTTAAAAAGTGAACTTTTAAGCAAGTGTAAAGAGCAGTCATTTAAAAAAAAAAAGTATGTTGTTGACTAATTAGCCCTCAAATATGGACATCAAGTTTTGAGATTGCCGCCCTACCATTGTCATTACAACGCAATTGAATTGGTATGGGGTATTAGCAAGAACTATTATGACAAACATGCCTGTAAAAATATCGGTAAGCCTAGCGTTATAAAGGTATGGGAGGAGGCGCCAAAACTTTTCAGACAAAAACTTTTAAGACAAAACGCAGGATCCAAAGTTAATTAAGGTGTAACGTTGTTACTATCAGCTTGTTCTGTTTGTATTATCTTACGTCGTAGAATCGCAACTCTGTGGATCTACCTCCGTGCGCAGAACGATTTTCGATTTTAAAGTTTCTCGGTGACCTTTCGGTGGCGGCTTGGTTTTGACGGATGACTGTCATCAAAGTCACTTTAGTCAACCGATTCTACTAGCTGGCCGAACTTTCATTGCCCGGTGAGGAAAACCTGGAAAATCGTTACCCATCTGTGTATATTATATACAGGGTGGGGACTTTAAATGGAACGCTGCTTATAGCTGATCTGAGAATAAGATTTCACTAAAATACAAAAATACGTCCTCAAAGATTTTTTATGGGCTTCGTTTTTGTCATGTAAAAAAAAATTTGGGCCCCAAAGAGGGGGCGCAGCCCTAACCAACTTTTTTTATAAGATTGGAAGACACCACTTGTGACACCGTTTTGGAAAGGTCATTGAAGAAGGAGTTTGTCAATCAATTTTTTTTGACATCTGTTAAATCATGTTCCAGAAATTTAATAAAATCTAATTTAAAACAATTATATTAACCGTAATATTAAAGCTATAATGTCATCTTTTTAACTTTATAATAATTGTTGAAAATGTGCCCCATTAACCAGTTGGCACAAACCTAACCGATGGTAAAACTCTTCCTTTACTCTTCCCAAAACTTTTGGCGTGATTAAACGTATCTCTGCCCGAATCCTTGCCTTCAACTCTTCCAAATTGTTAGGTCTGGTAACATATACCCTTCTTTTTAAACCCCCCCACAAATAAAAGTCTAAGGGTGTAATATCCGGTGATCTGGGCGGCCACTCTAAAAATCCTCGCCGCCCTATCCACCTATTTGGAAATGCAGTGTTTAAGAATTCTCTTACAATCCTTGCAAAGTGGGGAGGAGCTCCATCCTGCTGAAAAAATATCCTTCGATCTAGATTTCCATAATTTGGGAATATTCTTTGGAGTTCTGGTATTATAAATGTTTGAAGCAAATTTAAATACACGTCTCTATTTAAATTATGTTCAAAAAAGAATGGACCAATTATTCTGTCGCCTATTATTCCAGCCCAAACATTCACTTTCCCTTGGCGTTGAGAGTGACATTCAACAATCCAATGAGGATTTTCATCGGCATAATACCGGCAATTTTGACGATTAACCTAAAATGGAAATTAATTAATAATCGGTTTAGAAAGTAAGACTTTGCCCAGTGATTGTCAAGAACAATGGTTAATTCCCTTTAACTTTCAAACTTACCTGGCCCTCTAAAGTAAATGTTGCTTCATCAGAAAAAAGTATCCACTCTAAATCAATGTGTCGGTTGTCCAATGCGGTCATCATAACTTCGCAAAATTCTACTCTTCTATCTAAGTCATCCTCCAATAACTCTTGCACTGGCTGCATTTTGAATGGCTTTATGCCAGCAGATTTTGTGATCTTCAACACCGTTTTATGATCAATATTGTGGTCACGAGATAATTGCCTTGCTGCAGTAATTGGGTTTTCTTGACAACTCAATAGGACATTTAATTTGGTTTCATCTGATACTTTTGGGGGCTTCGTCTCGGAACATGTCTTACATGACCTAATTCCCTAAATTGCTTTTCAATTTTGCTGACTGTACTTCGCGACAGAGGTAGCCAATCGGGATGAATTTCATGAAACAACTCACAAACTTCTTCCTGACTTCGTTTTCTTTCTCCAAACCCGACCATCATCAGTATTTCAATCTTTAAGGTTTCAGTTAAATACATTCTTAAAATTTTTAAAAATAAAATTTTAATTAGTACCTGCTTGTCAAACGTAACAAAACTGGCGGCATTACCAAGGAAACAAAACAATAATTGACTTACGGTTGACTCTATGCCAACAGGTTAATGGGGCATATTTCTAACAATTGTTAAGCTAAAAAGATGACATTACAGTTTTAATGGTATTTTAACATAATTGTTTACCAAATTGTTTAAAATTTGATTTTATTAAATTTCTGGCACATGGTTTGACAGATGTCAAAAAAAATTGATTGACAAACTCCTTTTTCAATGAGCTTTCCAAAAAGGTGTCACAAGTGGTGTCTTCCAATCTTATAAAAAAAGTTGGTTAGGGCTGCGCCCCTTCTTTGGGGCCCAAATTTTTTTTTACATGACAGAAACGAAGCCCATAAAAAATCTTTGAGGACGTATTTTTGTATTTTAGTGAAATCTTATTCTCAGATCAGCTTTAAGCAGCGTTCCATTTAAAGTCCCCACCCTGTATATCCATATTCTATAGAAAAACTGGGATCAAATTTTTGTCTAAAGCAACAATTAGTCTGATAAAGTACTTTCCTATCTAGACAGGGAAATACTCCTCTTTCTTTGCAGCTCAGGTCAGTCTTACAGTCAAAATGTTCTCGGTCATTTGTTTCGCGTTATTGCCTTGTCCTAAAACCAGTATAGTTTGTCCACTAAACCAAAAAAGCAGTCACTTTGATAACCAATCATCATATCATCATCATTGGGCATTCGCTCACGACTTTGCGCTCTAAAAATTTGGTCTGAATATTCGTTTAATTGCCGAAAGCAATTTTACATTTCATTGTTCTTAGCACTGCATGGCCCGATTTTAAGCCTATAACAGTGCCGTAGTGGTTAGTTTTAGAACTACCAGATTAAGACGAAAAGCAATAAAAACAGAAAGTATTAGTCTCAAAGAATATACTACTTTGCATAAATAAATTGGTTATATGTTTCGCCTGTTAAGGCATCATCAGACCTAATATTTATATACCGGGTAGCAAAATTTACACGGGATTTCCTGTGGCCAGTCCGGTATGGAACCACCCGGCATAAGAGAACATCAAATGGAAAAAATAGATAAAATATTAAAACTCACCTAAATATCTACCGGGTGATGCATGGCACAGTTAAACATAGGAAATCCCATGTAAATCTGAAGGTGACTAAATATTGGCTCCCCTGTAAATTTTAGAGAAAAATTGTATAATAATTTCTTGAAGAGGCCGACACAATAAATCCTTGTGCCAAGTTTGAATAAATTTTATTGAGCCAATCCTAACTTATTTAATTAAATGTTAAATTAATATTACGAACTTTTCATAGTTTAGGCAATTCCACTCATATATAAATAGTCCCATTTAAAATGTCAGAAATCGTAGTTTGCTGTCGGACAAAAAGGAAGGAAGAGGAAATGTAACTGGATAAAAAAAATCGGATAAATTTTCTGCTCCTCCAATCGTTACCGTGGTACCAATTGCATTTTAAACTAGTTATTAAATCATCTGTCAGGCAATTGTCACAAATTCTAAATAATTGTTTAAGCTGTTTTAAGCTGGATTTATAAACTCGAAAAGTTGGTGAGGTTGAAGTTATGATCAAGTTTATGAGGTTAGACATTCCGAACTCCGAGCATAAAAATTGGTTATCTCGAACTACCCGGGAAGTTTTCGAACCTTACATGAGCTTTACATGAACAACATGAACGAGTGTATAAATGGAACTGAGTGTTCCCTTCAGTTTAAAACTCCTATTTCCAACACCAACTGAACCTCAACCTCGCCAACTTTTCGAGTTTATAAATCCAGCTTTAAAGTATTTTTTAACATGCAGCGGTTTGGGACAATTGACGAAAAGGAAATAAATTACGAAATAGAAAATTCCACTCCTAAGAGCACAAAGAAGAGCCGATCTTCAATATGCAACCAATTTAACATACATATTTTGCAAAGAACGGAATTTCGATCTGAACTTGCAAATGTCTATTGAAGACCTAGCAAAGATATTAATGGACTGGGGCATTAATATGAAGAAAAAAGATGGGATGGATTACAAAGAGTATGTTGTTAAAACCATGTGGAATTCAGTTGCAAAAATGCTACAAAATATGTACTATAAAAAATTTAAGGTAATTTTTAATCCTTTCGCCGATGCTACATTCAAAAAAGCCCGTGATGCCCGTGATTGCAAAAGAAAAAAGTTGCAAACTGAATTAGAAAAAAGAAAAGAAAGTTCCGTGGCCTTGACTCAAATCGAAATAATCAGGATGGCATTATTATGGGACGAAAATACACCAGAAGGCCTTTTGAAAAAATTCTTTCACGTGGTTGCCTACGAGCTGGCCTGGCGAGGAGGTGAAGGTGCCAGTTGTAAATCGTTTTATTTTAAAGAAGAAACATTTAATAATGGAGAGTTAACAGGCAGAATCGAATATAATACCATATTCTCAAAAACGTGCCAAGGAGGTTCAAAAAAGTGCACTGACAGTAAATGGCTTGTACCTAACAAAAAAAATCCGGATATCTGCCCAATAAGGTTGTATTACAAAATTTTATTCAACAGACCAGCTTATATTTCAACTGATAGATTTTTCCTCACCCCCAATCCATTTTGGAAAAATTAAAATTCAGCAGGATGGTACAAAAATATGCCTATCGAAATTAATGAGATTCTAAAGTGGACAAAAATTTCGGCAGAAAAAATTGGTTTGGACGTCAAAAACAAAAAAATTACGAACCACTCTCATCGGTCAAGTGCGGTGTCCAATTTATCCAAAGCTGGTGTGGGTGAGCAAGAACTAATAAAAATTACTGGACATTCTTCGTCCAGTTCCATAAAACCATACTTGCAGCTTAACGACGAACATCATTTAAGTTTAGTAACAAACCTTCGTGAAAAAGCCCCGAATATTGAAACAAGAGCGCAGCCAACCACAACATCTTATTTATCACCAGTTTTGCAAGCATCTTCAAGACAGTCTTCTCTTTCTGTAGAGTCAAATTCTAAGTCACAAAATATTTATACAAATTGTATCTTTAATAATTGTTCAATTTAAAAAGCATTTCCTTGTTATTATTATTGCCAATTGTATTTTGTTTTGTTGTTATTTTAAATAAAGTCTTTATTTTAATTTTGTGTTCGTGGAATTGCCTTACTAAATACCATTCGAGCTCAGATTATGAGCCTGATATTTTTTATGCTTGCTATCTCATACTTACTTTCAGAAAATTTAACGAGAGCTGTTCCGACAAAATCACTCGAGCTACGCTCTCGTGATTTTATCGGACAGATTGAGTAGTGACAGTGAGTAGAGCGAAAGTAAGTGTTCGATACCAAGCATAAAAAATATCCGGCTAAATCTGAGCTCTTATGGTATTGCTTGTGGTAATACAGCAAACGCCAGTAAATAATTTCTATGACGCCATTGTCAAAATTTGACGTAAAGCTGGATATAACGAATAAAGATAATTTCACATTAAAAACACATTTTCGTTTTACCAATCCGGGAATTACACATCCAAAATAAAAGACACCATAATTTTTTTCTTACAAAGCCTTTAATTTAACATAACATACCTAAGACTACAGATTTTCACAAAAACATTAATTAATTAAATGTTCAAACAATCCTCCACTAACAGCTAAACAATAGCCTAACCGATCATAAAATTCATTTCTAACATTACTTAGTTGATATTGAGAAATTCTGTCGCATTCTAAGGAAATACAGTTTTTTAGCTGGTCAAGGAATATTTGAACGGTGCGGAAATACTTCATTCAAATACCCAGTTACTGTGTTAGTACTATGGCGTGGGACTTCATCATGTTGATACCAAATTGTACGTCTTATATTTAGTGGCAGTTCGTCCAGAAATTGAGACAACTGGTTCTTTAAGAGGTCCAGGTAAATGACAGCATTTAAATTTTGTCGGAAAAAGTATGGTCCAACGATCCGATCATTAAAAATGCCACACCAAACATTGGTTTTAAATGAAAATTGACTACGGTATTCGATTATAAAATTTGGATTGTTGTCACTCCACCACCGACAATTTTGAAAGCATACCACGCCATTGGAAGTAAACATGGCTTCATCTATAAATAATATCATTCTTGCAAAAAAAAAGGATCAACTTCACACTCGCCTTGGAACCACGCGCATAATAGGAAACGAGATTCAAAATCTCTAGGAAGAAGCGTGTGAACGTATTTTGGTTTATATGGAAAAAATTTATTTATTTTTAAAATATTACTAGCAGTAGGCTTTTTGACGTCAACTGGAATAGTTTTTGACAATTTTCTTAAAGGCATTTTCGCGTCTTTGTGATAACCGCTTGCATTACATTGAGTTGCTTTTCTTCTGTTGTGGGCCATTTGTTGTGTTGTTTCTTAAATACATTTTCGACGGAACCAGTAGCTTTAAATTTATTCGTTACGTTTGCTATAGTGGCGCTACATACCATTTTGTCAGGGCGTCTAGTATTAAATATTAGTGCGGCTTCCCTTATATGTTTATTGTGGTCTCCGACGATAAATACAATTTCTATTTTCTTCTGCAGCGTTAACTTTACAACCATGACGAAACTAACGAGAAACTCCTGTTAATAATTCGAAAAGAAGTAAATAATTTTTGACTTACTAGTATTGCACATAGTTGTTGCAAAATTGTTGCAGGTAACTGTTGAAGAAATAAAACAAAAAAATATTTTCCAAAAGCTTTTTGATGGTACCCTGTAAATTAAAATATTTCAACGAAAGATTGTATCTCACCACGTTTTGTAGTCCGTAGTAAAACTTTCTTATAACAATTTGCTCTAAAATAAAAATTTAGGGTCCTTCCCTCTTAACGTAATTCTGTGTTTCTATATTTTTTTGCCGCCCTGTACATGATATCTTAAGTTTTTATATGTCAATATTATTTGCGCATCAAGCAGAACTTTTTATAAAGAATAAGTTTTTTTCGTAAACTCAACAATAAAGAAAATTCCCATATGTCTAGAACTTTTCTGGACACGCTGTATATAAATAAAAATTTTTAAGTGACCCCACAGAAAGAAGTCGTTTCGCGAAAGGTGAGGAGACTTGGCTAGCCGAAGGATTAGATACCGTGGGTCAATAATATTTCCGCTAAAAATATTTTGCAAGTATTCGGAAGGGGGCATTCCGATACGGGAGACCGCGACAAGCGACCGAGACCGAGCGACAAGCGACCAAAAGTCGCATATCGCTGCGGCGACCAGTAGCATACAAATACAGACGACGCGACGCGCGACGTGGCGACTTTGACTAGGTCCATTTTGTTTAATTTAGTAATTGTGTACGTTTCAGAAAACCATGTCTAACAATCTTAAAGTAAGAAAACATTTACTAAAACGTTTATTGAAAGACGAGGACGAAGATATAATTGTGTTGGCTTTAACGTAAGAAAAAAGACAAAAAATTAAATAAAATACTATCCTTATAAGCCTGGAGAGTGCTGTCATATTTATAATGGTGGGTGATTAGACACTAAATCGATGAACAATTCATCTTCCTGAGTAGAAAACGTCGCCATTCAACCCTCTCTAGGTATAAAATAATTGAAATAAACTATGCAGGTCGCAGCGTATCACTGCTTCCAGAGCAGTGTGGTCGCACGATGGCCACGCCTACCGTCTAGCGTCGCTGACGCTTGCATCGGAAAGCACCACATACAAATCCGTTAAAGCGGTACGTCGCGGTCTCTCGGTCTCGGTCGCTTGTCGCGGTCTCCCGTATCGGAATGCCCCCTGTAACCTCGAGAAAATTATGGGCATGACAACCATCCATTTGCCCAAACATTTATTTTCTGTGGATATTGCGTCCGAGTATGAACAAGACGACGTTCATTTTCTTGGCTTCAATACCGGCAATTTTGAACATTTGGTTCGTTGTTGAGGGTGAATGTACATCCATCAGTAAAACAAATATTTCTCAAAAAATCCCTATTATTATTTGCTTTTTCCATTACCTCAAAACTTCTCCGTTCTTCATCGCCTTCCTGTATAATACCACTTAATCATAGTTACTTTTCCTTAATGGAATAGCTAATATTTAGCTATAATTAAAGCGCCTTCAATGAAAATGTTGTCACTGACGCTACTTTTCGTTTTGTCAATGCCAAATACTAAAAATAATTTGCTGCTGTTTGTTGCATTACCGAAACTATGAAAACTTCGTAATTTTGCCATCACATTTAATTAAATAAGCTAGGATTAAAATTTATTTAAAGTTGGCACATGGATTTATTATATCGGCCGCTTCAAAAAAATATAATACAATTTTTCTCTTAAATGTAACAACTAAGTCATGCATCACCGGGTGTAGGCAACACAGCAAATTGAAACAAGTAAAATGAAGCGATGGGCTTCATGATGACATATTTACTCTTCAAGTTAAACAATGTTCTTTACTACTTTTCTTTATCGTTCTTTTTTTTTTGGAATATCTTGAGATAGAGTTGTTATTCGGCTTCGCTAATTTCATGGTATGCTTTAGCTTGTAGAGTGGTTTTGAATTTTAATTTTGAAAGTTTCTGGGTGTCTACTATATCATATTCATGATGGGAGTCAGTCACGGAGGAGTCTGTATGTTGCCTGGTGGGGCACGCGATGAGGTTGCATCTGCGCCGAGTAAAGTAGTTCAACCTATAAGTGGAAATAAGCACTCAAACGACCGTCAGCTACAGGTACTAAACAAAGTAAACGAACGAAAGAAGAAGAGAAACAAATTGACGTAGTATCATGCAAACAGCTAACATATAACATAGTTTTTGGAAATTAAATAAAGTTATTTACTCTAAAGTAAGACTATTTGTATCTTCCTTTGTTGGATATTATTATATGCTAATGAGGTTCTTCGTAAGGTGCCGAAACACCGCAGTAGAAGCATATTCTCGTATAAGTTGTTCTAGTTTCTGATTGGTTATGTATAAACATGATGGTATTCTTGACAACGTAGGCCGGTATTCTATACTTTTAATTGTTTTTAATTGGTGCCCCACG
Organism: Polydrusus tereticollis; assembly: GCA_963920685.1. Lineage (NCBI taxonomy): Eukaryota > Metazoa > Arthropoda > Insecta > Coleoptera > Curculionidae > Polydrusus > Polydrusus tereticollis. The sequence goes on along the minus strand of OY987330.1, from coordinate 31,600,061 downwards.
CGACAATGTCAAAGTAGGTAGGTGGGCGAGTCGGTTACATTCGCAACTCTCACATAAGATCTTGGGGAGTAAAGTTCACTTTTATCGGACGGGTTCCACGTTTCTAAATGTGTTGTATTTGAGCAAGTATCAGTGTAGCATGTGGTCCAATTCAGGATTTCACGACGGAAGTTAGTTGAAAATGGCAACATCGCCATTAGAAAACGGGTCGCGCGGCCTGTATTGAGGGTGTGGGAGGTATGTGTTCTATTTTTGAACTATTGGTTTTATTATAAATTATTGTTTTCTAGTTGTTGCTGTTAGGAATGGCCAGTGGCGTTAAGAACATATGACATAGTTTTTTGAAATTAAATAAAGTTATTTACCACGAAATGAGATTCAAATGTAAATTAATTTATACAGGTAAGAACAGGGCTTCTTCATAACCCTTCTTATTTCTAGCTTTTCCAATACATCTAGCTTTTTGCCTTTATGACGACCGACACGATTTTTGTAAGACAGTTCAGTACAATATTTTCACAATACTAATACCTTTCTAATAATAGAAAAAATGCGATTTATTTTTTCAATGGGCTTATTAGACTTTTTTATATTAGGGGGTAATAAATTGTATGAGTCATTTAAAGGGGGTACATTTTCAAACAGAAAGATAACCTAAAAGGGATTGTTTATAACATTAAACTTATTCTCTCATTCGGTTTTCTTTTCAGTTTCGAATTGAGTGGGTCTGTGCAGTTATGAAAGTTTGTTCAACGACGAAAATGCCCAGTTAAACGAGCAGCAGTTGCTAAATTTCTCCTGACAAGTTTTGTTATATTTGTGGAGAGGTTCTGGTGAAGTCACAAGCCCGACCATTTTCTGAAAATGTGAAAATAGCCTGTTATATATATTTTGGTGTTTTAAACGGAGTTTAAGATAAGCAGTGGGCTTCCCATACAGTGTGTGTATAAAGTCCGGAAGCGGCTTAATAACATCACAATTTATTGGCCGATTTAAACCAAATTTGATACAGTTTTGTAAGAGGATCTGACGCACCGAATGACGATAGTAGAGGAAAACGGAGAGAGCGAGGCCAGGTGGTGCTGGTGGTGCTGGTGGTGCAACTAACCCAGGTGGTGCAGGTGGTGCGTTTTACGATCTAACCCAGGTGGTGCAGGTGGTGCGTTTTATGATCTAACCCGGGTGGTTCGGTGGTGCGTTTTATGACCTAACCCGGGTGGTTCGGTGGTGCTGTTTACAAAATAACCCGAAATTAAACCCGACTTTTTACGACCTAACCCGGATGCTTTCATGAGGCGGCTTCTTATCTAACCCTAACTTGAACCTGAATATTTATGAACTGACCCGAGATAAAACCCGACTTTTTACGACCTAACCCGGATGCTTTCGCGAGGCGGCTTCTCATCTAACCCTAATTTGAACCTGAATATTTATGGTCTGACCCGAGATAAAACCCGTCTTTTTATGATTTAACCTTAGTGAAACGCCGCTGCTAAAGCGGGATAATTAAATCCCAATTTTTATAAGCCATCCTTAAACCCAACTTTTTACGATGCGACCTGAGCCATCCTTAAACCAGACTTTTTATTATTTCCCCTTAGTTGAAACGCCGCTGCTAAAGCGGGATAATTAAATCCCAATTTTTATAAGCCATCCTTAAACCCAACTTTTTACGATCCGACCTGAGCCATCCTTAAACCAGACTTTTTTTTATTTTCCCTTAGTTGAAACGCCGCTGGCGGGTAGTAAAGCGAAATAAATCCCTAATTTATATGGTCTAACAAGATAAGTATAATAAAGCGGTACATTTGTCACCCCGCAATAATTATTTATACCTAAATAACCCTCTCAAACCCTCTGCCGACTCGATTTAAAAAGAAAGGGACATAAACCTTTATTTATTATTCCGAAGGACCCTCATTAAAATTCAGTAGCATATCTAATAATTGATTCCAATTTTTGCACCACTTATATAAAATACAATAAAATAATTACCATCTAGAACCATTAACTAGAGATTTCTTTGTACTGGAAATGGATAAATTATAGGACTATCTTGTAATGAGAACAGAGTAATAAAAAGTAAATAAAACTTAAATACGTATAAAATACCAAGCAGGTATAGGTACTATACAACTTGTGTTCGCCATCAGGTAAAAGCCCTCATAATGCTTTTATAAAAATTTCGGATAATATCATAATATAAGTAAATAGGCTACAATTTCAGGAAAAAAGTAAAAAAAATTAATTCACAGTGTAAAATTGTAGTTAAATGGATTGTAAATACGAAATAATATAAAAAGCTACCTTTTGTTTGCGATGATGTATGCACAATAACTCTATATTATTCGGTCCTTAAACTGAAAATACCCACTAGATAGGTATCATAAGCTGTATTTGTCATCAGGTAGAACCCCCAATAAAATTATGAATATCAGGCGTAGGCAACAATAAGCAAATCACGTTGGTTTTTTAATTTATTATTAATCTGGCTAACTTAAGAAACTCACAATATAACGACCATCCAAAAAAATCATAATACATTACTGGGTGTGAAAGCAATTGCGCTGCAAAATATAGTGTATACCGACTCTGAGGTAGTTAATTAAAATCCCAATTAGCGCTAAAAAAAATCAATTAGATATTTACTTTAGATATTTTAATAAAAAAATTCAATATTCTCACCAACATTTAACTTTTGAAATTAGCATAACAAATCCTTTACAATGAATTAAACAAACGCATACATAATTTTAAAATCTCATAATAAGAATATAAGCTAAAATCTAACAAGTTTCGACAAGTTGAAACTTGTCAGTTTACATCTGTAGAGAATACCCAACTCTCGAATCATAAAAAAATGGTCAAACTTTGTCGGCAAATACCCTTCTATGATGCAGGGGAAGGACAGGTAACTCGAGATGTTTATAAAGAAACGTTAAAGAACATTATTTGCTTATTTCTAGACTCTTAAAAATTAGATGCAATCGAACAATAAATGTTTTCATCATGTATATTTATGAGTAACACATTACCTTCGACATACATAAATTCAAATTGATAATTACTTGCCTTAGTACTTTTTTAGAAGCTTGAATCATTGCATATAACCGTCTGAGGAGACCCAAACTTCCCCTAACATATTTCTCCGCAACCGGGGAAAAAGAGGTAGAAAAAGTAAAATAACAACTCCAAGTGTCTTTGCGAACAATCGGCAATAAAATAGAGTATTTCAGTTTTTAATTTTTCGTAAATAAAAGTTGGTTAGATTAATAGTCTCTGTGAATATAATAACATAAACAAAGTGATATGCCGTAAATTTAGGAGTACAGTATAAATTATGCCTCTATTAAAATATTCCGCAATAACTAACTACCAAAGGATTTTTGATATTTTGAATATATTTGATGCTCATAGCATTATCACATTTCCAAAGGCTCTAAATTTTAGAAAAATGTTCTAATAGAATATGTCTATCAATATAAAGTAAAGGTATTGTTAGGTTTTTTTAAAAAATACGACCTACAACAGTCTCTGCTACAGCATGGCTGACTCTGTAGAAACTTCTGTGAAACCATAATAATTATATCAATAATCGAGTTGTCCTTATGATAATATTTTCTTCCAATATCCGACTCCACTATCCATAAAAGTTATGTTAGAAAATTCATAATTGAGCGCATTGTAATTTTTTAAAAAGAAATTCACTTCACACACAAAGATGTAGCCATTCAATCCATGAAAATAATGCAAGTCAGTATGCGTATGTTATGGCTAACTGTTTAAATGTCTATTCCTTCCACGTTTATCGGAAGAAATACTTTTTTTATACTAGTATTTTAGTTGAAAATAAGATCATAAATCATCTATACAAAACAAGCGCCCCTTATGGATTTGAACGAAAATCATAGATTCGACTATTTTCATGAAAAATAAATCTAAGTACGGAATAATGCAGGAAGATTATCTATTTTCTTGGTTTAGAAAGTGATGTAGTTAAGATTTATAACTTAGGAATAAATAAATTATTATTAATCTTTTCGACCTATTTCTCTTGCATATTTAATTTCTTTGATAGTAAGAACTAATCTTTTTATTTTACAAAGTAAAAAAAAAGCTAAAGATCGGCGTTGTCAGTCAGGTATAAGAACTGATTTAACACGATGGTTTTTGTACAAACGTTCACATACAATTGTATGCTTTTTAACCGATTGTGTCGGAAAAAATGACGATTTATAGATTAGATATTTAGACGAAGAGCTAACCTTCTCAATAAAGTATTGATTATTGCCCTGCTAGCTAGACAACACTTTTTATGTTAGTCAAAAAAAAATTTTTTTTTTTCGGACGCTATTACAGATTTCATCGTTAACTAACAAACATTAAGACCAAAAAATTAGCGTGCAAGATGAAATGTATAGGTTCACTTCATTTCTACATTATTTTACAACTCTCAATCGCATTAAAAACAAGATCGAATAAAAAATAACTTATGACATATGGACGAAAAATGTTTTTCGGGCTATTTAGGTTAGCGACCGCATTACGTCTGAAATACTACATTTTTCGAGCTTATAACATAATTTACTATTTTAACGTTAAAATAGGGGAAATGATGTATCAAAATGGATACTTTTTTTGTCGGTCACGAGATTATAGTTTCTTTTAAAATGAACTCTAATATTTACAACACAAATTATCCTTTAAACCACATTAGTTTAAAACTCGTCTGTCGCTTTCCCTCTATTGTGAGTTTGATTAAAGTATAGCGTAGTATATATTTAGATGAATTTCGCAAATGTTGAATACTTTCAAAACTGAAAAAGCCGCCCGTTGCAATAAATATCTCCGTAGAGTTAGGTACCCTGCAGATTAAGGGTATTTCAGCGGATAATCATATACAAATTCAAAGATTTTGTCTATTTTAATGGATTAACAAACAATATCTATAGGATGACTTTACTGATAAAAAAAAAATAACAAAAATCCATAAAGTCCAGGCTCACATGAAATTCCATAAAGAGCAGCTGCATAGCCTTATCACATCAAACTATATTTTTATTTCGTTCTATTGTCAAAAGTCTGTGTTTAGGAGATTATCGTTCATTTTAAAATGAACTCTAATATGTACATCACCATAAACTACCTCTTAAGCCGTCGTAAAAATACACTTTTCGATTTACCTCTATATTGATTTTCTAATATTAAATATCTACAATAGTCGAAATTCGCTCGCTAATACCTATGTATGCAAGGTTTCTTCAAAAAATGACAATTTTGTTGTTTAATGGCTTGAAAAAATGGAAAAAGGAGGTTTTTGCATCCATTTATTTCCAGATGAGTGGTAAAAATACTTATAAAACTCGGTATACCGAAGATCAAGCATTAATGAGAGGGTTGAGTCCTGTTTGCCAAATCCTGATTTTTAATTTGACGTTGGCAACGGTACAATTTTTTAACATTTATCATAAGAGGCGTATATTTTTGGAGCTTAGATCTACCAGTTTATCCACGCCCCATTTATTGTTAGTGCTTTAGTAATTTTACTTTCCAATTATTTTTTACCAAAACGCGTAGTTGAAACAGTGTCTATATCAGACGATATAATAAATTTTAAGGATTAATTTGCTTACAAATACACTTTAATTTATTTAGGCTAAAGCAGCCAGACATATACTGGAACTACGAAAACCCTATTACAATTTGGTTGCCTAGAGAAAATTTTGTAAAAAACATAGCTTTCTACACAAATGCTTGCACATTATGTACCTATCATTTTAAGATACCTGGCGACATCAATGTAAGCATTGGCATAATGACGCAAGATATAGGTAGGTACTAGAATATTCAAGATTTCTATTAACGATACACTTCAGCATACATGCGAGATGTCATTAATGTCTATGGAAGGCAACAGACATACCAGCTATTTTTACATGGGATTCCATAGACTTGGACGCTTCTTGTTTAGAAATATTTGATGTCATCTTGAGGAGTTCCGTATTGAAGCATCAAACCTACCTGCCAAATAATTGACGAAATATGGGATATCATAAAATATGCCCCCCATCGAACTAAATGATCCTATAAACCAGCTTCACAGACCGTAATTTGTGATGCTAACACGATTAATACGCAATAGAACAAGATTAAGAAACAAAATTTAAAGTAGCTCTTTATCACACGAAAATAATTAAATAATTTACGGTTACAGAACAATAATTATTTTAAAAAGCTGTATAACTAAATATATTATGTTATTAGGAATATTCTGTCTAAAGTAACAGCTAATCTTAGTCGAAAATGAGATCGTATTATTGATTGTTGAATTCGTTAGGTATGAAATAAAATTAGAGATTTCGTCTATTTTTTCACGATTAAAAAAGAATACCTCTATTTAGCTAAAAATGAAACGATTACAGTGGTAGATTAATTCACTTTACCAAGCATGTAAACTACTAATTTTGCAATAAATATCTTCTATATTTCTAGATAGGTTTACTCGAAAATGTGGGGCTATTTTCATCAAAAATCCCGATACGAAATTGAAAAATTTGCCTATTTTTGTCGGTTTACAAAGTGATAGTGGAATATTGATTTGATCAAAGAACAATAATTATTTTAAAAATGTTGTATAATTAACTAAATGTCGGTGTTATCAGGCAGGCAAGAAGTTATTTATCTGAATCTTATTTGTACCATTAGCGTTTATATACAAATGTTAGTGGTTTTCAAAAATTGATATCTCGGAAATTATTAGGTTTAGACTTATAATACGCTTATTAAAAAATAATGACTACTTTATGCAAAATTCAAAAATATTATAAGATGTAGGGTATCCCAGTAACTTAACCAAAGATTTTCGGTCTTCGTAAAGCTTTACACGTTTCTTCAGCGTACCAAACATTCACTTTTTTTAAATATTGACATCGGGTTAGGATTCTGAACATAGGATTAACATCACTCCAATAGTGAACATGTTGCGTTGTCACAGTTCCATTCGTTGAAAAGTAAACAAAACCGTTTGAGCTACGTGGGGAATAAATAAAGTTGGCTTGTTGAAAAATTTTAATATTTATTAAGGTAAAAGACTATAAATATATCGATACAACACTTTGGCATTTCTAATACTACAAACATGAATATCTAAAATGTGATATTTACAACCGTCAACTCTCTCTCCCTTCTCTAATTTTGGTACACCAATGCTGTCTTCTAAGTTTATAATATATGGCGTCCTGCAGTTTAATTCCGAAAATGTTTTAACTAAAAATTCCTCTTTAACACATCCTTTAACGTAAATAATGTCTGCGTCTATCAGATTGTTGGATATGATATTATGTAGTTCCTTGTAATCGGTATCACCATAATTATAAAGGATACCATGATGATTTCCAAATAGATATTTGACTTGTTTCTTGCAAGCCTTACTTAAGGTGTCGAATGGTTTAACTGGTTTAAAAAAGTAACTTTTCATACTATTCCCATCATAAATAGCCAATTCTTTCGCGCAAAATTCAGGTATGTTAAATCCTTGAATATCGACTACAACGAACTTCATTGTCTGAAGACTCAAATCAAACAAGTATATTTTCATATTTTTATCGCTCTTAAGTTCGATTTCAAAAGCACACCCCCACTTTTCGATAATTTCACAGTCTTAGCACATAGATCTTATATTTTTATTTACGATCAATTCATCTTTATTCGCCAATCGTCTCAAACGAGTCTGCTTTTGAAAGTAATATAGCCTTAGTATTCAGAAAATATTAATGATATCGGAGCCTAAAACATCCTTGACACTAAAAAATCATTGTGTTTCCTAACAAAACCCATCATCTTGTCTATTTAGCTTGCTTTCCTATTGTTTAGCAGGTTAAATAAAATTATTATTTCGCTCTTTTTGTCTGTACTGAATCTTTAGGGGAATACGTTTCTAGTTCTATAAGAGAGACAGTTAAAATTTATGTAAGCAATCAAAAATCCTACACTATGAGCTACTTAGCTAAAATTTCATATTTCCTTCCTGGGTCAGGCAAAATTTGTGATGTGTCGGACAAAATTTATAAAAATACAAAAAAAAATGCTGGATGCATTTTTAGCGTGACTTTCTATTTAATACCATCTTATTTCAAGGTATAATTCGGTTGTCAAAATGAGAATAAAATAATTTTCCCATGGTTTATGTCATCTTAAAAAAGTCAAAAGGTTATATTCTGTAGAGGGTCAGATACATTTAAATTTAAATATTTTCTCCAAGAAGAATTTTAAGATAGTATTATAGTAAATAAAAATTCTATACCTCCAATATTTCATGGAAACATATCGTGTTCTAGCGACATAACCCAAAAGTACCTCTATTCAGAAACGCATCGTACTTTTCTTGTCAATAATTGTCTCATTGTCCCATCCATTACATTATTATAATCTTAAAGCACCTGTTACCAGCATTATCTGTTTTTATGGTTTTCATAAAACATAGCGATTACCAATGAAAATTAAACGAAAACTTAATAAATAACTTTTTTTTTTTTTCAACTGAAATAGACTGATTTTCGATGGAAAAATGTTACTTATAACTAAAAATGAATATAAGACATATACGCAATGATATTTAGAATAAATCAATCTTTTCTAAAATTACTATGAAATATTCACAAAATCGTTTCGTTATAACCAAAGTAGCAAGGCTTGCAGATTTCGTATAGAGTTCAAACGCGATACTGAGATGATCTTTTTTTTTTTATATTTTTGTAGGATAATGCACCACTACGTTGTAAGCACTTGAGAGAGGACTTTCTTGAAAAATCCTCAAATTTCTCTGCAATTTTGTTCCTTCTAGAGTTAAATTCACACAGAAAACCCCGTATTCTTATCTTTCAGGTTGGTATATTAAAAAGGGCTTATTAGTATGGTTTAGAAAACAAGCAATATTAATTAACGGATGTTTTTTCGTCGTATGAAGAGTTGAAAAATTTTTTTTTCCACTCCAATGGTTACGATGCAGAGAGTCGGGTTTCATCATAATCTTTCAGGGTAGCTCAGGTTTGATTGCATGTAGAGAGTCGGGTTTCATCATAATCTTTCAGGGTAGCTCAGGTTTGATTACATGTACTAAGGTTAGTGCTCCTTGCAATCGGTTTCAGGTTTGACGCGCCCCCCTCAGGTTTGTTCAGGTTTCTCAAACGTTTCGCAAACGCGTCATGTAATCAAACCTGAGCTACCCTGAAAGATTATGATGAAACCCGACTCTCTACATGCAATCAAACCTGAGCTACCCTGAAAGATTATGATGAAACCCGACTCTCTGCATCGTAACCATTGGAGTGGAAAAAAAAATTTTTCAACTCTTCATACGACGAAAAAACATCCGTTAATTAATATTGCTTGTTTTCTAAACCATACTAATAAGCCCTTTTTAATATACCAACCTGAAAGATAAGAATACGGGGTTTTCTGTGTGAATTTAACTCTAGAAGGAACAAAATTGCAGAGAAATTTGAGGATTTTTCAAGAAAGTCCTCTCTCAAGTGCTTACAACGTAGTGGTGCATTATCCTACAAAAATATAAAAAAAAAAAGATCATCTCAGTATCGCGTTTGAACTCTATACGAAATCTGCAAGCCTTGCTACTTTGGTTATAACGAAACGATTTTGTGAATATTTCATAGTAATTTTAGAAAAGATTGATTTATTCTAAATATCATTGCGTATATGTCTTATATTCATTTTTAGTTATAAGTAACATTTTTCCATCGAAAATCAGTCTATTTCAGTTGAAAAAAAAAAAAAGTTATTTATTAAGTTTTCGTTTAATTTTCATTGGTAATCGCTATGTTTTATGAAAACCATAAAAACAGATAATGCTGGTAACAGGTGCTTTAAGATTATAATAATGTAATGGATGGGACAATGAGACAATTATTGACAAGAAAAGTACGATGCGTTTCTGAATAGAGGTACTTTTGGGTTATGTCGCTAGAACACGATATGTTTCCATGAAATATTGGAGGTATAGAATTTTTATTTACTATAATACTATCTTAAAATTCTTCTTGGAGAAAATATTTAAATTTAAATGTATCTGACCCTCTACAGAATATAACCTTTTGACTTTTTTAAGATGACATAAACCATGGGAAAATTATTTTATTCTCATTTTGACAACCGAATTATACCTTGAAATAAGATGGTATTAAATAGAAAGTCACGCTAAAAATGCATCCAGCATTTTTTTTTGTATTTTTATAAATTTTGTCCGACACATCACAAATTTTGCCTGACCCAGGAAGGAAATATGAAATTTTAGCTAAGTAGCTCATAGTGTAGGATTTTTGATTGCTTACATAAATTTTAACTGTCTCTCTTATAGAACTAGAAACGTATTCCCCTAAAGATTCAGTACAGACAAAAAGAGCGAAATAATAATTTTATTTAACCTGCTAAACAATAGGAAAGCAAGCTAAATAGACAAGATGATGGGTTTTGTTAGGAAACACAATGATTTTTTAGTGTCAAGGATGTTTTAGGCTCCGATATCATTAATATTTTCTGAATACTAAGGCTATATTACTTTCAAAAGCAGACTCGTTTGAGACGATTGGCGAATAAAGATGAATTGATCGTAAATAAAAATATAAGATCTATGTGCTAAGACTGTGAAATTATCGAAAAGTGGGGGTGTGCTTTTGAAATCGAACTTAAGAGCGATAAAAATATGAAAATATACTTGTTTGATTTGAGTCTTCAGACAATGAAGTTCGTTGTAGTCGATATTCAAGGATTTAACATACCTGAATTTTGCGCGAAAGAATTGGCTATTTATGATGGGAATAGTATGAAAAGTTACTTTTTTAAACCAGTTAAACCATTCGACACCTTAAGTAAGGCTTGCAAGAAACAAGTCAAATATCTATTTGGAAATCATCATGGTATCCTTTATAGTTATGGTGATACCGATTACAAGGAACTACATAATATCATATCCAACAATCTGATAGACGCAGACATTATTTACGTTAAAGGATGTGTTAAAGAGGAATTTTTAGTTAAAACATTTTCGGAATTAAACTGCAGGACGCCATATATTATAAACTTAGAAGACAGCATTGGTGTACCAAAATTAGAGAAGGGAGAGAGAGTTGACGGTTGTAAATATCACATTTTAGATATTCATGTTTGTAGTATTAGAAATGCCAAAGTGTTGTATCGATATATTTATAGTCTTTTACCTTAATAAATATTAAAATTTTTCAACAAGCCAACTTTATTTATTCCCCACGTAGCTCAAACGGTTTTGTTTACTTTTCAACGAATGGAACTGTGACAACGCAACATGTTCACTATTGGAGTGATGTTAATCCTATGTTCAGAATCCTAACCCGATGTCAATATTTAAAAAAAGTGAATGTTTGGTACGCTGAAGAAACGTGTAAAGCTTTACGAAGACCGAAAATCTTTGGTTAAGTTACTGGGATACCCTACATCTTATAATATTTTTGAATTTTGCATAAAGTAGTCATTATTTTTTAATAAGCGTATTATAAGTCTAAACCTAATAATTTCCGAGATATCAATTTTTGAAAACCACTAACATTTGTATATAAACGCTAATGGTACAAATAAGATTCAGATAAATAACTTCTTGCCTGCCTGATAACACCGACATTTAGTTAATTATACAACATTTTTAAAATAATTATTGTTCTTTGATCAAATCAATATTCCACTATCACTTTGTAAACCGACAAAAATAGGCAAATTTTTCAATTTCGTATCGGGATTTTTGATGAAAATAGCCCCACATTTTCGAGTAAACCTATCTAGAAATATAGAAGATATTTATTGCAAAATTAGTAGTTTACATGCTTGGTAAAGTGAATTAATCTACCACTGTAATCGTTTCATTTTTAGCTAAATAGAGTTATTCTTTTTTAATCGTGAAAAAATAGACGAAATCTCTAATTTTATTTCATACCTAACGAATTCAACAATCAATAATACGATCTCATTTTCGACTAAGATTAGCTGTTACTTTAGACAGAATATTCCTAATAACATAATATATTTAGTTATACAGCTTTTTAAAATAATTATTGTTCTGTAACCGTAAATTATTTAATTATTTTCGTGTGATAAAGAGCTACTTTAAATTTTGTTTCTTAATCTTGTTCTATTGCGTATTAATCGTGTTAGCATCACAAATTACGGTCTGTGAAGCTGGTTTATAGGATCATTTAGTTCGATGGGGGGCATATTTTATGATATCCCATATTTCGTCAATTATTTGGCAGGTAGGTTTGATGCTTCAATACGGAACTCCTCAAGATGACATCAAATATTTCTAAACAAGAAGCGTCCAAGTCTATGGAATCCCATGTAAAAATAGCTGGTATGTCTGTTGCCTTCCATAGACATTAATGACATCTCGCATGTATGCTGAAGTGTATCGTTAATAGAAATCTTGAATATTCTAGTACCTACCTATATCTTGCGTCATTATGCCAATGCTTACATTGATGTCGCCAGGTATCTTAAAATGATAGGTACATAATGTGCAAGCATTTGTGTAGAAAGCTATGTTTTTTACAAAATTTTCTCTAGGCAACCAAATTGTAATAGGGTTTTCGTAGTTCCAGTATATGTCTGGCTGCTTTAGCCTAAATAAATTAAAGTGTATTTGTAAGCAAATTAATCCTTAAAATTTATTATATCGTCTGATATAGACACTGTTTCAACTACGCGTTTTGGTAAAAAATAATTGGAAAGTAAAATTACTAAAGCACTAACAATAAATGGGGCGTGGATAAACTGGTAGATCTAAGCTCCAAAAATATACGCCTCTTATGATAAATGTTAAAAAATTGTACCGTTGCCAACGTCAAATTAAAAATCAGGATTTGGCAAACAGGACTCAACCCTCTCATTAATGCTTGATCTTCGGTATACCGAGTTTTATAAGTATTTTTACCACTCATCTGGAAATAAATGGATGCAAAAACCTCCTTTTTCCATTTTTTCAAGCCATTAAACAACAAAATTGTCATTTTTTGAAGAAACCTTGCATACATAGGTATTAGCGAGCGAATTTCGACTATTGTAGATATTTAATATTAGAAAATCAATATAGAGGTAAATCGAAAAGTGTATTTTTACGACGGCTTAAGAGGTAGTTTATGGTGATGTACATATTAGAGTTCATTTTAAAATGAACGATTTTCTCCTAAACACAGACTTTTGACAATAGAACGAAATAAAAATATAGTTTGATGTGATAAGGCTATGCAGCTGCTCTTTATGGAATTTCATGTGAGCCTGGACTTTATGGATTTTTGTTATTTTTTTTTTATCAGTAAAGTCATCCTATAGATATTGTTTGTTAATCCATTAAAATAGACAAAATCTTTGAATTTGTATATGATTATCCGCTGAAATACCCTTAATCTGCAGGGTACCTAACTCTACGGAGATATTTATTGCAACGGGCGGCTTTTTCAGTTTTGAAAGTATTCAACATTTGCGAAATTCATCTAAATATATACTACGCTATACTTTAATCAAACTCACAATAGAGGGAAAGCGACAGACGAGTTTTAAACTAATGTGGTTTAAAGGATAATTTGTGTTGTAAATATTAGAGTTCATTTTAAAAGAAACTATAATCTCGTGACCGACAAAAAAAGTATCCATTTTGATACATCATTTCCCCTATTTTAACGTTAAAATAGTAAATTATGTTATAAGCTCGAAAAATGTAGTATTTCAGACGTAATGCGGTCGCTAACCTAAATAGCCCGAAAAACATTTTTCGTCCATATGTCATAAGTTATTTTTTATTCGATCTTGTTTTTAATGCGATTGAGAGTTGTAAAATAATGTAGAAATGAAGTGAACCTATACATTTCATCTTGCACGCTAATTTTTTGGTCTTAATGTTTGTTAGTTAACGATGAAATCTGTAATAGCGTCCGAAAAAAAAAAATTTTTTTTTGACTAACATAAAAAGTGTTGTCTAGCTAGCAGGGCAATAATCAATACTTTATTGAGAAGGTTAGCTCTTCGTCTAAATATCTAATCTATAAATCGTCATTTTTTCCGACACAATCGGTTAAAAAGCATACAATTGTATGTGAACGTTTGTACAAAAACCATCTTGTTAAATCAGTTCTTATACCTGACTGACAACGCCGATCTTTAGCTTTTTTTTTACTTTGTAAAATAAAAAGATTAGTTCTTACTATCAAAGAAATTAAATATGCAAGAGAAATAGGTCGAAAAGATTAATAATAATTTATTTATTCCTAAGTTATAAATCTTAACTACATCACTTTCTAAACCAAGAAAATAGATAATCTTCCTGCATTATTCCGTACTTAGATTTATTTTTCATGAAAATAGTCGAATCTATGATTTTCGTTCAAATCCATAAGGGGCGCTTGTTTTGTATAGATGATTTATGATCTTATTTTCAACTAAAATACTAGTATAAAAAAAGTATTTCTTCCGATAAACGTGGAAGGAATAGACATTTAAACAGTTAGCCATAACATACGCATACTGACTTGCATTATTTTCATGGATTGAATGGCTACATCTTTGTGTGTGAAGTGAATTTCTTTTTAAAAAATTACAATGCGCTCAATTATGAATTTTCTAACATAACTTTTATGGATAGTGGAGTCGGATATTGGAAGAAAATATTATCATAAGGACAACTCGATTATTGATATAATTATTATGGTTTCACAGAAGTTTCTACAGAGTCAGCCATGCTGTAGCAGAGACTGTTGTAGGTCGTATTTTTTAAAAAAACCTAACAATACCTTTACTTTATATTGATAGACATATTCTATTAGAACATTTTTCTAAAATTTAGAGCCTTTGGAAATGTGATAATGCTATGAGCATCAAATATATTCAAAATATCAAAAATCCTTTGGTAGTTAGTTATTGCGGAATATTTTAATAGAGGCATAATTTATACTGTACTCCTAAATTTACGGCATATCACTTTGTTTATGTTATTATATTCACAGAGACTATTAATCTAACCAACTTTTATTTACGAAAAATTAAAAACTGAAATACTCTATTTTATTGCCGATTGTTCGCAAAGACACTTGGAGTTGTTATTTTACTTTTTCTACCTCTTTTTCCCCGGTTGCGGAGAAATATGTTAGGGGAAGTTTGGGTCTCCTCAGACGGTTATATGCAATGATTCAAGCTTCTAAAAAAGTACTAAGGCAAGTAATTATCAATTTGAATTTATGTATGTCGAAGGTAATGTGTTACTCATAAATATACATGATGAAAACATTTATTGTTCGATTGCATCTAATTTTTAAGAGTCTAGAAATAAGCAAATAATGTTCTTTAACGTTTCTTTATAAACATCTCGAGTTACCTGTCCTTCCCCTGCATCATAGAAGGGTATTTGCCGACAAAGTTTGACCATTTTTTTATGATTCGAGAGTTGGGTATTCTCTACAGATGTAAACTGACAAGTTTCAACTTGTCGAAACTTGTTAGATTTTAGCTTATATTCTTATTATGAGATTTTAAAATTATGTATGCGTTTGTTTAATTCATTGTAAAGGATTTGTTATGCTAATTTCAAAAGTTAAATGTTGGTGAGAATATTGAATTTTTTTATTAAAATATCTAAAGTAAATATCTAATTGATTTTTTTTAGCGCTAATTGGGATTTTAATTAACTACCTCAGAGTCGGTATACACTATATTTTGCAGCGCAATTGCTTTCACACCCAGTAATGTATTATGATTTTTTTGGATGGTCGTTATATTGTGAGTTTCTTAAGTTAGCCAGATTAATAATAAATTAAAAAACCAACGTGATTTGCTTATTGTTGCCTACGCCTGATATTCATAATTTTATTGGGGGTTCTACCTGATGACAAATACAGCTTATGATACCTATCTAGTGGGTATTTTCAGTTTAAGGACCGAATAATATAGAGTTATTGTGCATACATCATCGCAAACAAAAGGTAGCTTTTTATATTATTTCGTATTTACAATCCATTTAACTACAATTTTACACTGTGAATTAATTTTTTTTACTTTTTTCCTGAAATTGTAGCCTATTTACTTATATTATGATATTATCCGAAATTTTTATAAAAGCATTATGAGGGCTTTTACCTGATGGCGAACACAAGTTGTATAGTACCTATACCTGCTTGGTATTTTATACGTATTTAAGTTTTATTTACTTTTTATTACTCTGTTCTCATTACAAGATAGTCCTATAATTTATCCATTTCCAGTACAAAGAAATCTCTAGTTAATGGTTCTAGATGGTAATTATTTTATTGTATTTTATATAAGTGGTGCAAAAATTGGAATCAATTATTAGATATGCTACTGAATTTTAATGAGGGTCCTTCGGAATAATAAATAAAGGTTTATGTCCCTTTCTTTTTAAATCGAGTCGGCAGAGGGTTTGAGAGGGTTATTTAGGTATAAATAATTATTGCGGGGTGACAAATGTACCGCTTTATTATACTTATCTTGTTAGACCATATAAATTAGGGATTTATTTCGCTTTACTACCCGCCAGCGGCGTTTCAACTAAGGGAAAATAAAAAAAAGTCTGGTTTAAGGATGGCTCAGGTCGGATCGTAAAAAGTTGGGTTTAAGGATGGCTTATAAAAATTGGGATTTAATTATCCCGCTTTAGCAGCGGCGTTTCAACTAAGGGGAAATAATAAAAAGTCTGGTTTAAGGATGGCTCAGGTCGCATCGTAAAAAGTTGGGTTTAAGGATGGCTTATAAAAATTGGGATTTAATTATCCCGCTTTAGCAGCGGCGTTTCACTAAGGTTAAATCATAAAAAGACGGGTTTTATCTCGGGTCAGACCATAAATATTCAGGTTCAAATTAGGGTTAGATGAGAAGCCGCCTCGCGAAAGCATCCGGGTTAGGTCGTAAAAAGTCGGGTTTTATCTCGGGTCAGTTCATAAATATTCAGGTTCAAGTTAGGGTTAGATAAGAAGCCGCCTCATGAAAGCATCCGGGTTAGGTCGTAAAAAGTCGGGTTTAATTTCGGGTTATTTTGTAAACAGCACCACCGAACCACCCGGGTTAGGTCATAAAACGCACCACCGAACCACCCGGGTTAGATCATAAAACGCACCACCTGCACCACCTGGGTTAGATCGTAAAACGCACCACCTGCACCACCTGGGTTAGTTGCACCACCAGCACCACCAGCACCACCTGGCCTCGCTCTCTCCGTTTTCCTCTACTGACGATATTGGCGTTTTTGCCAGCTTTCTAAATTGTCTGGAATTCGAACGAATTTTATATTTTTAAATGTAACACCCTGTATATTTTTTCATTTATAGTTTTTACGTTAAATTTGTTACACTTTTGCTATAACATACTTTGTTCCTAATATCAGTAGTTTTCGAAATAACGACGTGTTTTAAAAATATCAACAAATTGTGTTTTATATATTAATAAATAAAACAACAGTTCATTTTTGATGTAAAGTCATAAAGCTGTCATTTTTACATGCAAGAATGTCTTTAACTGAAAGCAAAAAATTACAATTCTTATGATGAGAGGATATAGCGATAGGGTCAGGTCTTACGAAAAGGTTAAAAATCTATTTAATGGCGCATTTCCAAAGCGAAATCCAATTTCAAAACCAACTGTTCTAAAAACTGTCCGACGCGACGGTTCGAAAACTCTGGAAAGTGTAGAGATAGGCGACGATCAGGACTATCAGCAGTAGTAGATGAAGAGAAAAGTTTAGAAATTTTACAACATGTTGTTGAAACCCCTGTTTCTTCATTAAGAAAAATTTCTTAAGTAAGTGACGTCTGCTTCAAATCCGTCCATAATGTTTTTGATAAAACATAAATATCACCCCTTCAAAATTACATATAGTTCAAGAGTTATCAGAAGATGATTATGAGCACAGAATTGAAGTTTGTGATATTATGATATCAAGGTTTGACGAAAATAACCAGTTTTTCAAATTATAGTATTTTCGGACGAAGCAACATTTATGTTAAATGGTAAAGTCAATAGACACAACTGTAGGTTTTGGGCAAATCAAAATCCCCACTGGGTAAGAGAAGGTCATACACAACGCCCTGGAAAATTGAATGTGTGGGCTGGGTTTCTGGGTAACCACAAGATCGGTCCATTTTTATTGATGGAAATTTGACATCACATGTGATGGGTCCAAATTATGCAAGTACATTCTTCCAACAGGACGGAGCTCCTCCCCATTTTGGTTGAAACGTGCGCGAATTTTTGAACTACACTTTTTCGAATCGGTGGATCGGTAGAGGAGGTACAATCGAGTGGCCACCTAGGTCCCCTGATTTGTCGCCTAACGACTACTGTTTATGGGGACACTTGAAGAACAGAGTTTATACCACAAAATCTCAAGATTTGGCCGATTTGCAGCGTCGAATTTTGGACGAATTTGAATTAATAACGCAAGAAATGATTTACCATACAACCGAAAAAAATTTATTTTTAATTAGCACACTGTCAAGCTGTACAGGGAAAACAGTTTGAACATTTAATATAAAAAATATATTTTTTCTAAATTGTACTCGTTATTTCGAAAACTACTAATAATAGGAACAAAGTATGTTATACCAAAAGTATAGCAAATTTAAAGTAAAAACTATAAATGAAAAATATACAGGGTGTTACGTTTAAAAATATAAAATTCGTTCGAATTCCAGACAAACTAAAAAGCTGGCAACAACGCCAATATCGTCATTCGGTGCGTCAGACCCTCTTAACACAACTGTACCAAGTTTGGTTTAAATCGGCCAATAAATTGTGATGTTATTATTTTATAAACACACTGTATGTGCTGTGTCAGCTGTAGCGTGTTATTGGTGCAGTGGATGAAAGGGAAGAGAAAAAGTATGCCTTTTGTAGTTCCAATGGTATGGCGAGAACCCAGCAATCATTTTAACCATTGCTATTTTTGCATGACAAAGACAGCAGGATATTTCAAAAAAGCGCAAGATCAAATATACGAATTTGCTTCTGCCATAAAACCTGTTTCTCACAATGCAGACTTACTAGTATCGACTGCGCCTTTAGATTGGCAAAATATTATTTTGGGAGATAATGGAGATAATAACGCATCATCAGGCATCTCCAAAGAACAGAGTAGCTACATTTGATTGTTCAAAGTGAGCTAAATGGTTTAGTAAGTGCCTTGGGGGTTATCAAAGCAACAGTCAGAACTTCTTGGTTCCCGACTTAAGGAGTAAAGCCTGCTAGCCAAAGAAACAAAAATTACGACTTTTAGGAAAGGAATGCTACGTTTTCTGCATTTTACAATACGTATAAATTCGTTATGTGCGTGTACTGATATTGATGGTTTAATGCAGGAACTCAATATGGAGCATTTTTATTGTGAGTCGCTGGTGTTCATAGATATAGTTTAATATACCGCCATTGACCTCTAAACATTTTCTGCTTCGTCTACAAGGAGCGCCTGCTGCTCTCCTAATTGCTTCATGTCTAACCAGCCCTATATATATAATAATCTAGTGCTGTTAGGTCTGGAGATCTTGGCGGCCAGTTAATAGGACTACCACGACTAATCCAATGCACTGGAAATCGTTCGTCCAAATGTTGCTTGATCTGACAAGCAGGAGCTACATCGTACTTATAGTACATTTGCATTCTGATGTTTACAGACCCTTCTTCTAGTAGTTCTTGCAATTAATTTAGTAAACTATTGAAGTAGTGGTCTCCTGCGAGGCGAGGATAAGGTTTGATGCTTCCCGGAATCCTTTGGTATAAGTTTGAATATTTTTTCTTATCGGGGCAGGTAACCAACAAAAGATTTATCACAAATTTTCTACAGCACTGGTGTCATCATACAATGCACCTATCAAGGTCATCTCCGAACAAGCATCCTTTTGGTCATCTTTCGAATTTGGGTTTATGAGCAGCAATAAAAACAATTTGGCAATACCTAATGGTTATAGGTATTGTGCGTTGTGTTTTTATCTTATTTAAAGACCAAACAATCACAAAACGTGAGTTTAATGGGCCACGTTGGATGGGTGCAATATCTCTTTTATTTACTTTAATGGATGGCCATTTTTAAACCATGTAACAAATTTCGTATACCGTTATATGAAAGGATGCTTTTAAAAATTGTTCTGTGTTATGATTAATTAACTCGGGTCACATCTAGCCAGTAAATAGTAATCTAAGATGGATGTAGTACCTAATATCAGTAGGTTATCAAATAAATAAATACAAAACTATTATCACAGATTGTCGCCTGTGATAAAAAAAAATATTTCAAGTAAAGTTTATTGATCTTATTTTAGTTTATGCTAAACAAATGTTTTGAAAGAACAGGATGCTACATAAAGTCAGTACAGTGCAATGCCTTACCTTATTTAAACTGTAGAACATGTTTTTTATGCCTTTAATAAATCAAGTAAAAAAAAAACGTTTTTTGCACTGTTTTGTTCCCAAGGACTAGTACAACACATACAAAATATGGAAATTGTTTCAAAATTGTTTATGGATAGAAACCTCGTCTGGCGAACTTCAGAGTATTGATTTGTTGACAGTTACTTATGGAGCTATACTGCAAAAAAGTAGTGTAAAATTACATTTTTTTTCCGTAACACTTTTGTTAAATTTCCGAAATAAAACGTGTGTTTTCATTTTTAAATAATATATTTGGGATTTTTCAGATGTAACTAAAAATTCTTAATATATTACTAAAATTTACTAGGTAAAACAGAATTACACTCTAAAATTCCTATGAAAATACCAAAATAAATAATTTACATAAATAACAAAAATTTTTAATGTATATAGGTATTATGTAAATGCGTCAAAGCCTTTTCATGTCAAAATACATTTGCCAAAGTTGCATAACATTTTAGTGAAAATGAGAAAATTACAATTTAAAACCCATTTTATTATAACTGAATAATACTTTACGGTACATCTTCGGTAAAAGTCTTAACAAGTTTGACAAAATCGCATAACATATTACTGAAAATTACAGAAGTCAAAAATAAAATGTTCTATTTTCGCCAATATTACCATTGATGCATGCAAGCCGCGACGGCGCACTGTGACTATAATAATTCGGCATCTATCTTTCGGCATTCCAGTAGGAGACAGGCTTTTTCCCGTTGTTTTAGGGTGCTTTTAATTGATTTACAGTGGTTGACTAAAACATTTATTGTAGTACCCGGAGTATGAGGTAAGTACACCTTACGAATATACTATGATAAAATGTAAATTGTGTGCTGTTATATATCAATATTTACATCGGAATTCTCACATTTCTTCAAAAGCACCGATTGTACATTACAGTTTAAAACTTATTAGGGCTTTAAACAACATGTAAGTCATTTACACTGTAAAGAAAAAGTAAAATGTGCAGAGAAAAAACAATTATTTTCGCATATTTACGAACATATAAATAATGGGTTGGAATCAAAATGTCCCTTAAGAAAAATATGTAAATGTAAAAGATTTTTTTGCTACTTAATAAAGTAAAGTAGCTTTTATATACTGTAAGATAGTTGTTTAGTGTTTGTGTAACATTTTGTTATTTTTAATATTTATTATATTATATATAGTGCTATAGTTCAGTTACATGTTTAACTAATGGTTTATATTGGCCTTAGTATTGTCTTTTTTATTATAGTTAGGTAGGTATCTATAACCAAAATAATATTTCTTTAAATAAATAACCTCAATTTGATCAAACATCTGACGAATGTTTAAAGTCTTTTGCGGTAATGTAATATTTCGTCAAATGTGTGACCGACTGAAGGTTCGTTACAAATTTTGTTTTTATTATTATACCTATAGTATAAACCCCACTTTTCACAGTTAAATTGACAGTAGTTGTAGATTGAGTTTGCATAATTATTAAACTAAAGTCTCTAAAGATCAAAGACAACTATGTAATCACAATTTAAATTTATGTCGCTTACTAATAATGAGATAGATTTAACTTGTGATTGTAGCTCTTTGCTTTATAGCAGGTTTAATTTTTTTCACAAAATTGATTAACTTCTGTATATTTACATTGCTTATTACTGAATAGTACGGAATGAAATTAAGTAATAAATTACATAAAAAAATCCAGTATATTATATTAAGTAATTCTCATAGGAAATCTAATTAAAATTCATGATTATATAACTAAATTTACAGTTATTAAATACGGGAAATTCCTATACTTTTAATGGAAAAATAAGAATAACTGTATATATGGTGTAAAAGTTTACCTAATTTGTTTATGAAATTTACTTGATATATAACGGAAGAATGTCAACGGTTTCATATAATTTTACGTAGGATATAACTTAAAAATATCAAATTTTACCTATTAATTTATTAAGTAATTTTACGGATTCTTAAACTGAATAACGTCAAGAAAAGTTTTATGTAATTTTACGGAACATTACGTTGGCATCTGTGTGACCAACGTAATGTTACTGAAAATTACATAATTATTTTTTGTAGTGTAATTGCGCCCTCTTCTTAGCTACAAGAGTATTAAGTCAATTAGCCCTAACACATAAAAATATATTTCCATTAGCTCCAAATGCACTCATTACTCAATGTTATCTGGATGATATTTGGTGTGGACAAGATTCCCTTGATAAATTGTCTGAATCAGTTAGTAAATCTGTGTGAATTAGGTAATTTTAAGTTGCACAAGTAGTGCTCCAATTCAGAATCATTTTGAAAGAAGTAAACCCCTCTAAATTACCCACTCATTCTCAAGAAACGAACGATTTTAAAGTTAATGGAATTTCTAATAAAGTGCTAGGAATATAGGACATATGATGAGCTCCTTTGAAATAAGTTAAAAACAATGCTTCACGCCCATACATTACGAAAGAAAATGTCAAACGAGAACGTTGCACTCGCTACGACAGGATTTTGTGCGGGTTACATTTATTTAAGTTGTGAGGTGAAAAAGACAGCGAGACGTTGGTGGCAGAAAAAGTTTCTTAAAGAGGGCATCTATTATGCAGAGAACTTGATAGTAGAGTTAAAGTTGGAAGATGGTAGTGGCTTCCAAAATTTCTTTAGGAATTGTTGAAAATAGTGGGTTCAAAAATATCACGACACATATACAGGGTGTAATTTAATTGAGTGCCGATACTTAAGGGTGATAATCTATGAATGATTCTAAGATAAAAAGTTCATATGGACATATGTCCTAAACCTCTTCATTTTTGAGCTACAGGGTGTTAACATTTTAAGAAAAATATAACCTTTTTATATAAATCACTCTTAGATATTTTTATGAAATTTTGTACATACCTTTTAATCAATAAGGAGCATTTTTTGACCTAACAGATTTATAAAAATTTTTACCAGTGACGTCCGTACGGGGTTTGAACTGAATATTTTTAAAGAAAAAATGGATACGCCACTGCTTTTTCTAAAAACGAAACTTACTTTTGAAATTCTCATTTATTTTAAAGCAAATTTCGTTTATAGACTTACTTTTGTACGACGCACCATTTTCGCGTAAAAAATAAAAACAAAAAAAAATAAAAAAATTTATTTCAAAAATCGCGATTAATTTAAAAGGAAAAATTCCAAACCTTAAATCGAAAGCGAAATGACAAGAGAAGATAAACAGAATAAAGAACCCACATTATTTACAGTAGTTGTTCAAAGTGTCGTCCACCCACACGTATGCAAGCATGGACTCTTCTTCCCATAGACTGACGCACATTTTCGAAGATTTCCGGGGTGTTTCTTATGGTTTGGCAGCATACTAATATACGATTTCGTAACTCTTCTTCGGTATGAATCGGCACTTGGTACACTAAGCTTTTCAGATGCCTCCAGAAAAAATAGTCTAAACTGTTAAGGTCCGGAGATCTAGGTGGCCATGGCTGCGTTCCTCCGCGACCTATCCACCGATTGCGATAGGTGTGATTTAAAAATTCACGCACTCGTAAGCTAAAATGTGGAGGCGCACCATCGTGCATTAGCCACATCTGGTTTCTTAATAATAATGGAAGGTCTTCAAGCATTGGCGGCAGATCTTCTTCAAGAAAGTGTAAATATGATTGTCCATCAAGTCTTCTTGGGAGAAAAAATGGGCCTATCAAATAATCATCAATAATGCCAGCCCAAACATTTATTGAGAACTGTTCTTGATGATTTGATTCTACAATTGCATAAGGGTTTTCATCCGCCCATAAATGGTTATTATGGAAATTTCTTATTGAGTTTCGAGAAAAATTAGCTTCGTCGGTAAAAAGAATGTGCCTGTCAAATAACGGATTTTCCATCAGGTTTTGAAGAAACCACACACAGAAATTAATGCGCATCGGGAAATCTCTAGGGAGTAATGCCTGGACTCTTTGAATGTGATATGGGTATAATAAATTTTCGATGAGAATTTTCCAAACAAGAAAATGTGAAACATTAAATGTTGCCGCGATTTTCCTCGTGCTACTTTCGGGGTTCTCCTCAATTTCGTGTAAAATTCCTTCTTCAAGTTCCGGTGTTCTTACTGTTTGATGGACTCCTTTAGCACTGTGGTCTACTCTTAAAGTTCCGGTCTCGTGGAGACGTCTATGAATCCTAGAAAATGTTCTCGGATCGGGTACTACGCGATTTGGATACCGCTCTTGGTATATCCGCCTGGCTTCGTATGCATTACCGTCTGCAAGCCCATAAATAAAATGCATGTCAGTTAATTCACTGTTTGTAAAATTTACCATTCTTTTATTATAATTTAACGTCTTACTGTAATAATAATTATTTAATAATGCAAAATCAATGCCAGGCCTTTTGTCTTTATGAAAAGAAACGTCAAAATTGATGTAGCTTTACCCAGCCTACTGATTTTTATTTGATTTGCTTTAAGAGGGCATTTAATATGGTTACCGTTTTTTTTTTTCAAACGTTCAGTTGAATGTCACTGGTGAGTAGAAAATAAATTGTTGTCCCAAAAAAAGTGTTTCCACTCATGGTGGGTGCCAACCAAATTCAACAAAATAAATAAAAGCAGTCTCAATGAACCGAAGAAAAAAATGTTTTTTTTTGTTTTTATTTTTTTACGCGAAAACGGTGCGTCGTACAAAAGTAAGTCCATAAACGAAATTTGCTTTAAAATATATGGGAATTTCAGAAGTAAGTTTCGTTTTTAGAAAAAGCAGTGGCGTATCCATTTTTTCTTTAAAAATATTCAGTTCAAACCCCGTACGGACGTCACTGGTAAAATTTTTTATAAATCTGTTAGGTCAAAAAATGCTCCTTATTGATTAAAAGGTATGTACAAAATTTCATAAAAATATCTAAGAGTGATTTATATAAAAAGGTTATATTTTTCTTAAAATGTCAACACCCTGTAGCTCAAAAATGAAGAGGTTTAGGACATATGTCCATATGAACTTTTTATCTTAGAATCATTCATAGATTATCACCCTTAAGTATCGGCACTCAATTAAATTACACCCTGTATAGAGCAGCACAAAATATAGAGCAGCAATTTCTCCTTAAATTAAGCTTGCAGTCACCTTACGATTTCTGTCTACTGGTGATTCGTATACAAGTCTAATGTTTACATGTAGGATTTCCAAACAATCTTTATCTTTATTAGTACCTGAAACATGCGAAGCATATTCCAGTCTCTGCGAAATCACAATTCTACAATTACTTAATTTTGTTACAAGCCAAATTTGCTTCAATAAAAGTAATAGTACATTCCTGTTAAACTCACCCCCTTCTTCTTAAAATTAAACGTTTTAACGATAAGAACCATGATAGACACTTCATTCCGAGCTTCCTTGCTCAAACAATAAATATACAGTTGACAATTTCAGTACTCTTTTTAATAAATATATTTTTCTTAGTCCTAGCGGTTCTTTAGGCTGCTTCTGACTGATTTATTAATCCATATGGGTCTTCATACTAAAACCAGCATTTTGAAGGCATTTGGTCCATGCTAAAAATACGATACCCATTATCGAACAATGATAACAGACACGTTGGCTATATGACTGATTAAACTCCTTCAGTCACTTAAATTTATCCTTTTTAAATAAGATGTGTTATGTTGAAGGCCAACTAATAATAATAATAAATAAATAATAATAAAAGCATTTATTGATGACATTATAAGAAAAATACATTAAGAAAAGAACTGAAGAGTTCAACAATAAATACAATACCCACAGGAGAAAACTCGTGCGTGGGTTTGAAATATTATATAATATTATATTTAAATAGTATATTATATCTAAATCCAACATAGAACGGCATAAACAATAATGTCGGTATAAGAAGTATATTATAATACATATACAGAGAAAAAAAACAATAATAGCTAAAGCATAATTTTTTAGCGACCTAAACCAATCTATAAAATAAAATAGAATAAAATAGAATAAAATAAAGGCACCATTAATTTACTGGATAATAATTATCCGAAATCCTAAAAAAAAACAAAAAAAAACCAAAACTAACAATTCTATTTACAATCAATTGTACCCAATCAAGACAAATTTAGTGCAATTAATACCTAATCACCGTTATAAAAATTCATTTTTATGCAAGGGTTACGTTGTAGGAATTTTTTTCATCTAATAGTTGATGTATAGAGTTTGTGGTTGCTACATTTAATAAGTAATTCTTTATCAACTTCTTGAAAAGTCCCCTTGAATGCACTGCTCTGACAATTCCGGAGATTTCATTAAAAACATTGGATAGCAAGTAATTGAAACATCTTTGTCCCACAGTTCTGATAATTCTAGGCTTCCTCACAAAGTCCTCCCTGTGTCTCGTATAATATTCATGTTCTGCTGACGGTAAATGATCTTTTTTATGAAATAATCTTAACGCCATTTTTTCAAAAAATAGCTGCCTTATATCTAAAACTCTAAAATCATTAAAGAGACTAGCCGTTGGATAGAGGACGCTTTTCTTAAGCATAACTTTCAAAATCCATTTTTGAATAACATTTAACTTTGATAAATATTTATTCACGACTCCACCCCATGCAATTATACCGTAAGTCAGATGAGATTGAACAAGTGCAAAGTATAATATTTTAAGGTGTTGTTCATTAAAGATATCTCGATATATCCTAAACTTTGATAATAAACATCTAATCTTTTGAGTTACATAATCTATATGGAAATTCCATCGCAAGTGGCAGTCGATAATAACTCCTAAATATTTTATTTTATTACATGATTTTATTCGGACAACCTGGTTATTAAAATTAAAAGAAATATTATTAAAAGGAGGTAATGAATTGCTATATGAAGTGAATGGCACAAATAAAGTTTTCTTTAAATTTATACTTAATAAGCGACAGTTAAACCACTTTACAATATTAGTGAAATCCCGTTCAATCAGTGTTCTTAATTGGTCCCAGCTATTACCCTGATAAAAAACTGCAGTATCATCAGCAAAACTTATTATATTTGATTCTGAGTTGATAGTAAAAAGGTCATTAATATAAATTGTAAATAATACTGGGCCCAAAACGGTACCTTGTGGAACTCCATATTCAACGAAATTACTCCCACTTACCTCATCATTTACTCTCACGCATTGTCTCCTGTTCTCTAGATAGCTTTGTAAAAGTCGTAGCGGCCTACCGCGGAATCCAATATTTTCCAAAATAAGTAGTAACTTTGAGTGACTGACTGTATCAAAGGCTTTGGCTAGGTCAACAAAAACGCAGATAGACGGTTTACTTTTATCAAGACTATTGTAAATTTTTGCAATCAAAGCCGCCATTGCGTCCTCGGTTGACACCGCCTTTTTAAAACCATACTGATTTTTTGAAATTATTCTATATTTATCCAAATATGATTCTATTCTCGTTTTCAATATTTTTTCAAAAATCTTGGATAGGTTGCTTATTAGGGATATTGGTCGGTAATTAACAGGTTCGGTTTTATCACCCGATTTAAATAATGGTTTTATTAAGGCCATCTTAAATTCTTCTGGGAAGGTTCCGGATTGAAAGGATTCATTTATTGGAAAAGCTAGCGGCTCTATAATGTATGGTGCTATTTCTTTTAAAACATCGGACGTTATCCCTTTAAGTAATTTATTATAATTAGTATTGTAATATATAAAAAGTCAATTAATATTGGGAAAATTTATTTAATTTGAGTCCAGGTGCAGTTCCACACTTTAATGACATTATGGTTTTTTTTACTTCATCTGGATTTGTCTCACTTAAATATATCGAGTTGGGTAATTTTGTTTCTTTAAATTGAACTTCTTGATCAATCACTATTTTTTCAGCCAGAGAACGTCCCACATTACTAAAATAATCATTTAAAATTTCAGCCATTTCCTTACTATCATTTATTAAGGAACCCGTTTGATCCTTAATTTCTTTGAGTTCCTGGTTTTCAAGACTTTCATTATTAATTTTTTTCATGCATTGCCATAACCTGGCTGGATTGTCTTTATTTTTCTCTAGTTGTGTTCTAAAGTAATTTGTTTTAGCTGCTCGAAGTAGCCCTGTTAATTCATTTTTGTATTTTTTAAACTGATTAACAAATAAAGGGTTTTCCGGGTTTTTCTGCATTTGTTTGTAGAGCTTGTTCTTTTTGTTAACAGATTTAATTAGGCCAGGTGTGATCCAGTCATTTCGTTTAATTTCTTTTCTGTTAATTTTTTTTGTCTGTGTGCATTCAGTAATTTTTTCTGTTATTTTTTTAATAAAATTTGTTGTACCAGCATTTACATCATGATCATAGATATCACTCCAAAGCTCTAATTCAAACTGTGCTTTCAGCTTAGTCTTGTCAAGGTATTGTTTAAAATTTTCCCTTATCACATTTTTTTTCAGTTTTAATGGGCAATCAAGATCAAGCTGAAACACTAAGGCATAATGGTCGGTTATGCTGGTTTTTAGGATGATTGGCTTGCAATGTTTGCCATCAAGATATTAATTTAGGAAGATATGGTCTATACACGAACAGGAAGCACCCTGTATTCTAGTGAATTCATTAATGGTTGAAATATAACCCCATTTACTTAATGCGTTTAAGTATTCTTCACAATGTTCTGTCCTTTGTGCCAAATCAATATTTATATCCCCTACTAATATATTTATTTGGTAGTTCTTTTGCGAAATTGAGCTTAAGTAGGTATAAAGACATTTATTAAAAGTTAAAACACACGTTGATGGGGAACGATAGATCGATATTACATGTATTGTTTTACTTGGGTAAAATATTTTTAAAGATATAATTTTTGTAACATCTAAATCTACGAGTTCAAAGAATCCTCATATTTTCCTAATTAGAAATAATTAATTAACCATCCTTAGTTTGTCGTTGTTATTATTGTGTCATATGTCAAAGCTGACAAGTAAAGCTAAAATTCCCTAAAATTCGGACTGTCAAACTTACCCGCCTTTTTATAATGTTAAATAGGTTTCAAGTATTATTTATTTGTTACCATTCACGTTATATTGTAGCCAGCCAGTACACGCTTTGCTTTTGTTTCAGGCCTTTTTTTTTTTTGGTTCCTACTTTTTGTTTTCTTCACCCCTTTTGCCTGCATAGTCTTGTTCTGCTTTCCTGCCTTCGTTTGGCTTATGTCTATGTTGCTTTTGGGCTGCGTGATCCTGCTTTCTACCCAGCTGGTTGTTGTGGCATACCGCTGATGCCTTCAAACTATGACTTGGTTTTTTTTTGTCATTGATCAGCAACATTGCCCTTTAACTTCCTAATTTCAAAAGCAAAGTCGTTTGGCATCCCATTAAGAGTATAACAACAACATTTTCTCCACTTTGAGAAATAAGAAATCCATCATTCCAATTACAGTTAGAATAATGGGAAACCAATTCACTTGAACCTTCAAGCTTATGAACGATCGCACCAATTTACCTATTATCTTTAAACAAATAGGTTTTGTTTGCTTATTAAGTAAGATTTATGGAATGACTGCATCATCACCGGGTTCTCACAATTTTATTGGCACACGGCCAGTGAAAAATGTTAAAGGTCCCATTTTGATGATTGAATTAAAGGTTACCTAATGGGGAGTGGTGTAAAAAAGTATAAATGGTTTTTGCAAGGTAAACTTTTTTAATGACTTTATATACGAAGTAAAGCCAAATATTTGTTTATTTATAAACATCAAGCAACCTTCAAAGCCTACTGCTGAACATTGAATCATTTCTTCGAATTTGTGTACTCTGCGACTCTTCGAATATCGTCGGACCAGTGGTTACAATGATCGTTCTCTATTTCTGTTTAGCTTCAGATTCAGATAAGGGATCATTTTCATACCAGTTTTTCCGCATTTCCTAATATTTGTGATTCCTCAACTGATATTTGTGTGAAGTGGATGCTTCACCCCCGCAATCTCAACTACATAAATATTTCCCAGTTTTCCAACGGTAGCCCACGCTAGGTCTATAATACGTCTAATAATTTTATGGATTCGATTATTTCTATCCATACGAATGTAATAGCCAATATCACGCGACTTTCTGAATTCACAAATCAATAGCTGTATAAATAATAGATAGTTAATTATTTGACCACGTTATTGTATACAATACAAATTGTGGCAAGACATATTTTTGCGTTAGATGGACGCCATTAGAATATAATGAGTTTATGAATGTTTACTCACTCCCTGTTTTATGAATTTCAAGTGCAAGACAAGCAATGATGGAAGCTTCAACATCTTTTTTACATTTGAAAGGCTTTTAGAAAGCTGGACGTTTCCCACAAATTCCCCCCTTAAGAAATACATAAAAATAATAATACATAAGATGAATAATAGATGTTCAGAATAGCCCTTCCAACCCAAGATTTATACAAATTTAAAACTATAATCCTAACTCGACCCATTTCTATGGTATAAAACTAGGAGTCGAGCTCCACAGAGTAGTTTTTAATATCTATTGATCTGTATTCAACTTAATTTTCAACACATATACACACACCACCATGTAAATGTTCAAATCTACTATAATAATACGACGTAAAAAGTTTAAATTTACTCTTTGCATCAATTCCGCATCGTTCCTTGATATGTTGACTGCATTTTGAATTCTTCCCCACAATTCCTTTTCATTATTAATCGCTGTGGAGTATTCCATTGTTTTTAAAGACTCCCCATAGAAAATAATCCAACGGAGTCATATCCGGTGAGCGTGGCGGCCACTTTACAGGAGCGTCAATTCCCTTTACCGATCCATCTGTTTGGATACAGTCGATGCAAATAATTGCGGACATTTAAACTAAAATGTGGTGGAGCACCGTCATGCATAAACCACATATCTCGTCGAAGTTGTAATGACAAATTTTCTAATAAATGTGGTAGCGTATGTTGATAATGAGTTACTTTCGTGGCATGCGGGTTTTCAGCAGCATAAACATGTTCGTTACACCACTTCTTGTAAAACATGCTTCGTCAGTAAATAAAATGTGCTCGAGATCCGGAGCCAAAAGGTCTTGTACCTTTTGGATATGGTATGGATGAAGCTGCTGTTCTTTTAATGATCTATGAACTACATCCTTGGATACTCCTACCTCTAAACCTAAGCGTCTGGTGCTTAATTTTGGATCTTCAGCAATTCTTTTCAAAATTTGTTCCTCAACCTTATTGCATGTTGCCGTCCATAATTGGCAGTTAAAGGAGTAAAGCTACCGGTTTCGCGAAGGCGTCTCTCAATAGCAGCAAATGTTTGATGGTTTGATATGCGCCGATTTGGATATCTTTTCCTGTATTCCCTAACACTATCGCGGCCATTTTCTTCACAATACCCAAAAACCAATAGCATATCCGTCATTTCTGCAGAACTGTATCCTTCAGCCATCTTTACAGTCAATTTAAAAATTAACTAACACGTTTCAAACACCTTATTTATTCTCGCATTGGCAAATTCTTACTGATACACTTACTGTAAACAACATAGACTGATAGCGAGAATTCTTAAAATACGAAAAATGGTTACATTTAAATATTCTGTTGCAAAAAAAATTTTAAAGGTGTCATCAAGCAGGTAAAAAATCCTAGGATTTTGGGATGTGACACTCCAAAACAGTATCTAAAAAAAAATATATTTTCCACTCCTAATTCACTGACCACATTTCATCCTCAAAGATAACAGCAAACATTTTTTATTCAGAATAATTTAAATATTTCGGTGCGGCATCGAACACTAAAAGCCGAGATATCTCAAAAACGGCTTACACTAGCGGATTTTTACAAGAGTACCTTTTTTGTTTCAAGATGATCAAAAAATTAGTTTCTTAACAAAAGAGGAAAAAACTACACTGATAAAAAAGTTATGGTCATTCTAAACCATAAGAAGTGCATTGTGAAGCGCCCTCTAATGGCCACAGGGAAAAGGTGTCCGTATTCGGGTTTCGCATCCCAAGAAACCCCCGGGTACCAAATTTTAAAGTCATACGTTAAAAAATGTTTATTAATTGTAAAAAATTCGATTTTTATTTTTTAAATTTACCACCCTGTATCTCGGAAACGGAGCAATTTCGGACCAATGTAAGTTGCTTTAAATCGCCTTATTTTGGCCTCAGGAATATGTGCTCAGATTTTGTACAGGCCTTTTAGAGACACCCTGTATATTGTCAGCTGTATTTGCTATTTGCGTAGCTAAAGACATGTGGAACAGATTTACTTGGCAGAATTTCGGTACTGTCCAAACAATCTCACGTGATTCTAGGAGGACAGTTGTGATACCATACGTATTCCACGGAACCTATCCGCATCAGCTAGCTGATGACTAGCGCGACAATGCAGAAAAATCCTGGCAGCTTATTCAAACTACCGTTAACGATTTTAGTAAATCGACCCAGTTGTAAGTTGCTTACTTCCTCCAAGTTGTTAAAGAATGGTTCGCCCAAGGTATTAAACCTTCTTCTTGCGAAGCTGCGGCATTCACATAAGAAATGTTGAACCCTTTCTTCCTCTTCTTTATCTCTGCAGCTTCTGCAAATGTCAACAGCTGGTATTTGCATATGTTGGGCAACGTCCGGTAAGTACGACAGTGATATTTCGTAGGTCCTTCTTACGGTGTTGTAATAACGCTGCGGTTATCAAGTAGGGACGACAGCTTTGTGTAAGTTGCTTGGCTATGCGATCTATCTCCTCTTTGATCTAGCCACAGTATTCTCGCCAGATCGGCAGATATTCCTGCACCTTCTCTAGCAAGCGTATCGTCAGATTCATTGCCATCTATCCTATGATATCCAGGAGCTCACTAAAGAGTGACTCGATGCTGAACACTAAGTATGCAGAGATCGTTGCGACAGTAACTAGTTTTCATTTAATGCTGCTGGAACATATTGCCCTTATCGCTGCTTGACTGTCTATATAGATAGCCATTGACGCAGCCCCTCTTAGGCCAAGATGTTCCTGCAGGATATTAACTGCTTTATCTACTGCTATAATTTCTGCTTGAAATATGCTGCAGTAGTTCGGAAGTCTATGCGACCTTTGTATTTGCATACTCTTAGAGGAGATACCAGCTCCCACTGCGACGTCCATTTTGGAACCGTCCGTGAAGATCAAATCTCTTTTGTTAACTCCTCCTGTCTATGAGCACAGAGAACTCCATCCCGAAGTCAGGTAGTGGGACGATGTGATCAGTTAACCTGGATATATCCTTAGTATACTTCTGTGTTCATATTAGCTTTTTTCTACTCTTTCAGACGTTATTTAAGTTGTTTTTACATAAATATCTACGGGTAGCCGTCGGTATTGAGTGAAGAGCACCAGGTACTCCTAAACAAGTTGACCGTTTTATCTTCGTTAAATTCTTTATGTGTAGGTTATTTGCAGGCATAGAACACAACTTACGCATTTTTGATTATTTCTTGTAAGTTCATCATGCCCCAGTTTAGCTTGAAGTCATACATCAATCCCAGATACTTTGCTTCTTTCTTTGAGCTTTCAGATTTTTTACTACAACGAATATTTGATTAGATTCTTAGCGTCCAAATAAGAAAGTTTACTTTGTAGAACTGTATTCGAAAAATTCACATGTGAGGGTTGAGTTATATTATAAGCTATTCCGTCTTGTATTTCCCAATTTGTTACAGACCATTCTCCTTCTTCTTCTTCTTCATGTACCCTGCCCGGTCCTCCGGACGTTGGCGATCACTGTGGAGAGTGCGTCTCTGTCTTCTGGCAGTCTGAAAAGCTCGCCAGCCTCAGAAATACCTGTCCACTGTCTAATGTTTCTCAACCATGACATCTGTCTTCTACCTACTCCTCGCTTGCCTTCTATTTTTCCTTTGAAAATGAGTTGTAAGAGACGATATTTTTCTCCACGTAACACGTGTCCTAGGTAGGCAATCTTGCGACATTTGATTGTTGTTATCGGTTGCCGTTCTATTCTGGCTCGACGCATTACTTCCTCATTGGTCAACATGTCAGTCCAGGAAACTCACAGCATCCTTCGATGAATCCACATTCAGACCATTCTTCCTATCAATAATAATAGCTTTTAGTCTTGTTCGAATCTAAAGGATTTTTATTAACATTCAGAACTTCCATTAAATGAGCAGAGCCAATTTTTGATGTCTTTAAACTTTTTGAAAGTGAATTTTTTCTGCAGATCTGTTTATATTATTAACATCATCTTTTCTTTCCGAACTTACAACAACGACGTTTTCCTGTTTCTATAACACACAATTTTTCAGCGTTATTAATAAGATAATATAAAATAAATACATTTTGTTGATGGTTTGCAATAAAATAAAAGGTCGTGCAACAGGGTGGGGCTGAGAAGCTATAAACATTTAATTCAAGGTTAATTTTAACTTTTTTTTGCCCGTCCGATTTTCGGTAATTTTATTCTCTTTAAAGATATAAAAAGCACTTTAAATTTAATGATAATGTATTTTGGCAGTTGGGCATGGGAAGAGATGTAAAATATAGATCGTTGCCAAGAAAATCACCAAATTTACTTAAAATTCACGTGGTTATCTCAATCAACCGGCAACTTCAAAGATGGACCAAAAAGGCAATGGAAAAGGAAAAGATTCCGGCTTGCAGTACTCATGGGGTCACATATGGGACTCCCGATACGTGCTGTAGGATGTTACGAATTACCGTCTAGTGTAAGTTCAGATGAAAAGCGCTATTGCCACATTAGCTGGTAGCAAGTTTTTTACTACCAGTTTATTTAGCAAGGAACACAAAATACCCTGGATGAGACATGAGATAGAGTAAGAAAAGACATAGAACTTGCTCTATGTGCATTTTGTGCCGTTAAAAGGTCTGTAATATGTATGTAAATATAAAAATTTGAAAAAATATCACCTATCTTTAAACATGGCGAACGATGTAACTGTAACAAATATCGACCTTTTTCTGTATTGCCGGTCATTTTAAAGATAATACAAAAAGTTAATTATTTTCTTATCAATACGGTTTTCGTCAATCTAGAGCTACTGAAATTGCAGTAGTACACACAAAAAATAAAATACTATCTTGTGTATATGTGTTTTCTCAAACTTTTCAACTTATTTGAAGATACAGATACTCTAACCGAGAAATGATATTTCGCTTGAATATCAACGTTTATTTAAAATTGGTATTTGAAATCCTTCGTTACTTTTCTTGATGTGAGTAGATATTTTCAATTTAAATACCATATAAACTTAGTCAAAGCTATTATAAGTTATATTTCAAGTCAAATTATACATTCGATAAAGTATAATATAAGCTCTAAGTTAGTATAGACAGTTTAAAACAAGAAAAATCATTGCTCAGTTTATCACTTCTATTTACTCCATTTAAATATTAATTTAACCACATTTAAGATTATGTTACTCATAATTTGAATAGATTAAAAATTGATGTTTCTTAAAATGAGTATATATTTGAATTTATTGAAGGAACAATGTTTTTTTTTTAAACATGTCTACTGTTTCCAATTAAATAGAAAAATACGAATATTAACTAATATTGTTGGGATCAATTTCGCTTAAATGAAGAATGCGCAAATATCACTTCACCCCTTTCCACTTCCACTCAAGATATTTTCCTTAGTTTCCCATCGACAGTCGGCATCGGCACTAGCCAGTTTTTGTTATTGTTGTCAACAGGTTTATAGGTTAAAACTTTCGCTATATATCTAGGATAGCGACAGGAAACGTAAATAAACGTACTTAAATATTTTTAAGTGTATTACTATGAAAAGTTTAGTGCAAGTAAAGTGAATTTTGAGTATTGTGGTATGGATATTTTTTTTTTCCTTAGGCCCGTCCTTATCCGGAGCACTGCGGCCATAAGTAGGCCTATTGTGCAAACCTTCGTTTTACTGTTTGTAGTCACTCGGCTATCTTGGTTCCGTGTATTAGTTTATACGCGTCAACTGCTGATTTAGTGGTTGTTTCATTCAGTTCCAGTTTTACTCTCCCGAACATGGCATAGCGTCTGCGATCCAAGGATTCGCATTGACAGACAACATGATAGAGAGTTTC
The DNA here is from genome assembly GCA_963920685.1 of Polydrusus tereticollis. Classification (NCBI taxonomy): domain Eukaryota; kingdom Metazoa; phylum Arthropoda; class Insecta; order Coleoptera; family Curculionidae; genus Polydrusus; species Polydrusus tereticollis. The sequence goes on along the minus strand of OY987330.1, from coordinate 31,563,582 downwards.
CCTAACCTTGCCGCGGAGCCTGCAGCTAAGATCTCCATTGTACATCTTCATTTGGTTCAGGTGATCCTTGACAGCCATATGTCCTGTTAGGATTCTCGTTGTTATTCTTAGTTGGTTCCTGCTAAGGTTAGTGGTATGGATATAGAAGATATTCTAAATTCTTGGGACTTATCCCAAGAAATCGTTAACGTGTTTAACGGTAAGTAGAGGTGCTATTACACTGTTTCGATATAATACATTAACTCTACTTTGATATGAACTTCTATAATTCTTCTGAAATATTAAATCGTAAAATGTTTTGTTATTTATTTGGACGATTTTCTATTTCCATATATAGTTTCTGTTTTTTATTGATGTAGTTTATATAGATAGATAGATCATCAGTTTTGTTTGTACGTAAAACCATTTTCAAATAAAACAAAAAAAATAAATTATTTTTCTTCTTCTACTTGCCCACCTATGGACTAATTTGTCTGTCAGAGGTCTATATTCGTAAGGGGTTATGGAAAACAAGGTAGTCCTCCATAATATTCTTAATGTATTTGCTTAAGAAGAAATACTTACAAAATCTCGCCTCTATACATTTGTAAGTTAATATTTAAATATAATTTGTTTGACCTATGAAAAGAAACATTTAAATAAAAAAAAAATGCTTTGTTGCTTTTTTGTAAAAATTATTATAGTTTACTCTCAGAGTAAGTCTACAAATTCAATAAGTAAGTCGATCAGTTATTTTTTTTATTTTCCTAGTGACTTATTATTAGTAGGAGAGAAATTATTGGACACCCTGTAGTAGACTCAATTAATTATTAGCGATATTTTACGAATTAATTCAATAACTTACATATATTTGAATAGATCATAATATTCTCCATTCGAGTATAGAAATTCTTGAATTAATTCGTAAAATATAAATCATTCTCTATTCGAGTATTCTATATACTGTGAAAAATATATTTCTTTGCTTATATACGAAGCTAAGATTTATTCTAATTAAGATTTTATTTTTACAACAAGTATTTCTTTTTTGTGTGAGGTGTTATACCAAAATTGATATTGAAGAAAATAAGAAATGTTGTCTGTTATTACTACAAAATGTATGCAATGTCTGCATAATACCGAGTGACAGGAATTGTTAACTGTTGACTTAAGAACTTGTTAACAATTCGTTTAATAATATATTACAAAATACTCGGTTACCATTCAAAAGAGATTTAGTTTGGGATGATAAGTATTTTTTGCCTTACCCTGTAAACGCATATTTTAGTTCATAAAATGCGCAATAAAAAATTCTTCTCAAGGTGATCGAGCGATTTTTAGAAAATCTATCAAAGTGACAATTCAGAATTGATTTCATGTTAGATGTTGTCACTGTATATAAAACTGGCATCACTGTAAACCTTTACCGTATTTGGGATCTACTTCCTTATGTCTCTTGATGGGTTTTGATTGTGACTATAATATGACTATAATTTAAATTATTTCAGCTTTGTGAAGAATGCTAATGTAAATGGTCTATGTGACTTGTATGAATAATAACATCATTATAATAAATAAACTGTTTTACGGGAGTTAAAGTACATCGCCCAAGAAAAGTAAACAAAGTGTAATTTGCTTGTATTAGACAAATTATGAATTAGGAAGTTAATATGTTTTTTTATTGTTCAAGAAGGCTCAATTAATATCAATAAAGTAAGTATACACATACAGGGTGGCCCATCGAAAACGTACCGCAAGGCATTACAGGCTGGAAAAGGACTTTTCGACAAAGGCCAAAACAACGTCAAGTTTGTGTGTGACTGACACCTCATTCAAAAGGGCTCTTTATTCCCTATACATCGCTGCTTACATTTTGAAAATCGATCGATTCGTTTAGAAAATATGAACCTTTGAAATACCAACAATACGTTTGCAGCAAAATGCAAAAATCGATTTAAAACGTACCGTATTATTGAAAATTCGAAAATAATTCGCTGTTTTTTGGTCATTTGCAAATTCTTTAGGCTCGTGTTAGTGAGATAACAGTTATCGGGTTTTTGCTTCGCATCGGGCCAGGTAGTTGCTGGATAGTTGTCTTGTGACTTGGTCGTTGAAGTGTTTCCAAATTATTGAACCTTTTAAATTTATCAATTATGGTGTACTCAATTGCAGAAAGAGTAGAAATTATTGAGTTTTTTTTCAAAAACAATAAATGCGGAAATTGGGTCGCGGAGTTGTTTAACCAACGGCATCATGTCAAACATGTTTCTGGAAAAATTGTTCGGGAATTGGTGGCCAAATTTCGCGAAACAGGTTCCGTTCATAACAAAAAGAGGCAGCTTGAAAATCTGGTACTAAATGAACCTACGGAGATAGCAGTACTGGGGCAAGTTGCAATGGATAGTACGCTAAGTACAAGACAATTGGCCGTTGTGACGGGCGTAAGTCGTACAAGTGTCCAACGAGTATTAAAAAAATACAGGTTCCATTCTTATAAGATTCGGTTAGTGCAAGAACTAAATGAAGACGACTTTGATCGTCGCTCTCAATTTTGCGAAATTATGACTGAACGATGAATTAATAATGGTAATTTCCTATTTATTGTGTGTTTTTCGGACGAGTGTAGGTACCTTCTTCTTAAATGGTTTAATGAATCACCACAATTGTCGTTACTGGGCCGATACCAATCCAAGGATTTCCCACGAGGCACACACACAACGCCACCAGAAGTTGAATGTATGGGCTGGTATTTTATGCAGGCCCTTTTTCCTTCCTGGAAATTTAGCAGGCGATATGTACCTGGATTTACTAGAAAATGCCATCGACCCAGCTGTAACAAATATTATAGAGAACGACCCTGCACACAATGAACAGGAACTGATTTTCCAACAAGACTTTGCTTATGGAAAATCCCTTCAGTAAGGCGATCCTTGAAAGGCGTTTCTCGAAAAATCAATGAAAATATATTTGTTGCATATTTCGAAGAGAAATCGAAGGTATGGCTTAATCTCTTTGGTCTCACTACACAGTGACTAAAGCCATGTTGAAATTAAATTGCAATATAGTTATTAGTAAATATTGTCAACTTAACGCGTGCTCTTTTACAAACTTAAACCACTATGTATTGAGATACTAAACCACTGGGTTAGTCAATGTCAAACTGATAGAAACATGAGCACTTTTCGTATATAAAAACTGCAGCAAATTCTTTTGTATGACGTCAGCGTTTTGTATAAAGTTACATGTCCGGTAAACTAAGAACTAAACTATTTTCCACTTGAGTGTTCCGTAAAGCAGGATGTTGTCGAGGCGGATTTAAAGTTATATGTATGTATTTTCCCCAAGTCGAGTCTTTAAGAAGGACTATTGAATTTCTTTAAATTCCTTCCTGTACTACTGACAATAACTATATATCTATAACTAATCATAACTATGTACACATGGGGGGCAAAGAAAATGATCATAAAATTCAATTTAAGAAGCAATAACCTTTAATTGTACAAATTGTAACATACCTATCCCGTTTACTCTCCAATGTTTGAGGTTAATAAAATATACAAGAACTTGTAGGGAAAGCAATACAATGTTCTTGCGCCATATCTTTGAAACAACCTGTAGAACCTGGCGAGAACCAACAAATCATTTTAACAACTGTTGCTTTTGCATGACAAAAGTGTCTGCTTTTTCAAAATAGATCAAGCATAATATTGAATATCCGGATACTCCCTCAGCAATAAAACCGGTTCTTCATGGAGAAGATTTACCAGTTCCAGCGCACCCGGCAACTTGGGAGGAAGATTTAGAAATGTATGATGATAAGGCAGAACCCGATAATATATCAGACAAGGACGATTCTTATTTTCCCGAAAGTGAAAGAAAAACACCCCATTTAATTGACCAACCTGAAATAAATGATCTAGTTCGGGGCATCCACTTGTCCAAAGAGCATGCTAAAGTATTAGGTTCTAAATTACATTTACACAATTTACTAGTTACTGGAACCAAAATTATAATATTTAGCAACCGTAACCAGGAGCTACCCTCGTCTTTTACTATGCATGATAAAATGTGTGGTTGTGTTAATCCAAATAGTGTTATGGAATTTTTGTACATAACCCGGATGAATGGCGCTTGTTTAGAGATTCTTCTGGAATAAGTTTAAAAACAGTTCTACTCCATAATGGCAGCAAAAGACCCTCTATTCCTCTTGCACATGCAGTTGACATGAAGGAAACATACAAGTGTCAATATTTGGTGACCTAAAACTCATAGGACTGTTACTAGGGTTTCAGGGTAGATTTACGAAGTATTGTTGTTTTCTTTGTCTTTGTCTTTGGGACAGTAGAGCAATACAGAGCCATTACCAAGTAAAAGATTGGCTTCCAAGAGATCAATATATTCCAGGGCAAGATAACGTAAAGAATATACCTCTTGTTGACCCCAAAAAAGTTCTGTTACATTACAAATTAGAAAAATACTAAGGGATCAACAGTTTGATCAAAAATTAAGTGATGTGGAATTAGCTGTGTGGAGCTCTTTTAAAAGAATTGTTTCGGAGTTTTTAGGAATACGAAAAAGTAGAACAGAAACTTGTACAAGAACTACTTGAAAGCTACTACAATATGGTCTGTCGCATGTCTCTTAAAATACACTTCTTGCACTCCTATTTAAATTTTTTCCCAGAATATTTGGGTGCGGTTAGTGACGAGCAAGGAGAAAGGTTTCACCAGGACATAGGTACTAACAATGGAGCAGCGCTACCAAGGCAGATGGCATTCAGCAATGCTGGGGGATTATTGTTGATTTCTTATAAGAGGCAGCGATCAGGAATATAAAGGAAAGTCAGCATTATTTGCAAAAAGTTATGTACAGGGTTATCCAACCAAGACTAGACAAGGCGATTTTTTGACTTTTCCTGTACTTTTATAAAAAAACTGAAATAGCCATCTTAAGTCATTTTCTCCCGCGAATTCGAATCTCTTCAGCAAAAAACAATTGAACATCAAAGAAAAGTACTAGGGGTCACTTTGATATTTTTTTAAATGGGATGCCGTATTTTTAATGAGCTTATCCGATTTCTCATATAAATTTTGATCTAAAATGTTGGATTTTTAATTTATTTTTTTTTTTTTTTTTATTTTTAACATTTTCCGAATTTAAAATAACCTGTACAAAATATTCACTATAAATGTATTTTCACTAGTAATACCACTAGAGGTCAAATTATTGTCTTCGGTATTCGGTAAGAAATTTCCACACCAAATTGTGTTTAAATAATTTAAATTTATTTTTCGATGTCCAACAACGTCAATTTTCGTCTTCATCAAGTACCAGCAAAACATAGAAGGTTTGTTCGACTTAATTATTTAGTTACCATGGCAACTAAGCGAAATTTTATTAGTTCTATAGAAACATACATGAACAGATTTAGTTTATCTTGTCACCAATGTATTCTTAGCCTATAAACTGTTGATTTCTACTGATTGTAGTAGCTCAAAAGTGCCATTTTAGGATCTAAAATATTATATTCTTTAAATTATTGACTTCTACTCGTTGTATTTGCACGAAAATACCATCTCAAGACACAACACAGTATATTCTTTAATTTCACATAAGTTTTAAGTAACTAAAAGTGGTAGAAAATTGCTCTTTTGCGTTTTTATTAACTTTTCATACGCGCCTTATTGGTATGGAATTCATAACCAGCGCGCAGCGTCAATCATTGGAGGCTGTGATCATCGTATTTTGACAGTTCAAAACATCAGAAAAACTCTCGTTTTATTGTAATAAAGAATATTGTGCAGCCAGTAAAACCAACAAAATTTGTTGTTTTAAAAATGAATCGGTTTGAAAATCATACTATATGCAAAATATGCGTGAAATTGTCTGATGAAATGATCAATCATCGTGCGATGACTTATTTATCCGCATTAATAGAGGATTGTGGCTCCTACTTGAAGAAAGAAAATTTGTTTCGAATTGTTCACAAATATTTGCATTTAAACTATTCAAAATTCAAAGTGCTAAATGGAAAAAAGGTGAATAGAATAGTGTCTAAATATTATATATATTTCATTAGACATAGACATTTAATTCATTCCATTCCAAGTCCTGCATTTTCGCCATTAAGAAGAAAGGAGGTGTCCAAAGAATATAGAAAACATCTTAGCTTTGTAATTGAAATGTATCAAAATTATCATGTAAATAAATAAGAACCAGATTTTCAAAAAAATATTCTGTCATTATAAACGTCAAAAAATTTCCAGTGTAATTCGATGTTGGGTACCAACGAGGAAAAAATTTCCACTAAAATTCATCCGTTGCCATGGCAATCTGTCAAACATACACGTTTTGATTGGTTAAAAATTACAGGTGTGGAATTTTCAGGTATAATACCACTAGTGCATCAAAATTACCGATAATTCTGATTGAAAGCGTGTAACTGAATGAGTTTATTTTCAATTTTGATTAAATCCGAAAGAGCCCGACTTCGAAGAAGGAGGGCTTTTTCGAGATTTAATCAAAAATGAAAATAACCGAATGCAGTTACAATACTACAACACGCTTGAAAGCAGAATTATCTGGTTATTTTTGATGCACGAGTGGTATTCGGTGGAATATTTCCCGAAAAATTGTATTGTGCTGTTGGTAATGCTTGTATAAATTTCTTTTATAGAGTGACTACCAAAACGTTCCATATCTTTAAAGAAATCTTGATTTGTAATCAATTCACTTTTTAAATGTCGCAGATTGACATAAGTAAGTTCAATAATAAAAGTTTTTGCGGTAACCGTGGTTACACTTAAATACCCATATACCAGGATATGCAAAAGACGCCTCCAATGTTGGTAAAGAAAATATAATATTATTATTATTATTTTTTAAATATATTTATAAATATAATGTAAAGTATTAAGTTAGTATTAAAATTAAAAAAAGTACATAATAAATAATATATTTATAAACAGTCAAAAATTATGGATTTGTATGATTGTTAGTACACAGTAGTAGTAAAAACTTGATTATGATTGATAGCTACCTACTGGGGGATTATCGCTTCTACTGTGGAATTATCGCTTCTACTGTGGAATTATCGGGTATAATACCACTAGTGCATCAAAATTACCGATAATTCTGATTGAAAGCGTGTGTGTGGTATTCGGTGGAATATTTCCCGAAAAATTGTATTTCATATTAAAAAAAAAACATTATTGTACAATAAATTACGTAATAAGTAACAAATTTATTAAAAATATACTTAAAATTAAATTAAATCTTGATTTGTAATTAATTCACTTTTTAAATGTCGCAAATTGACATAAGTAAGTTCAATAATAAAAGTTTTTGCGGTAACCGCGTTATCGCTTCTACTGTGGGATTATCGCTTCTACTGTGGAATTATCGCTGTAATTCTTGCGAAAGACCACACTTCTTATGAGATTTTTTATATATGAGGGAAATATTCGCTGTAATTCTTGCGAAAGACCACACTTCTTATGAGATTTTTTATATAATATGAGGGAAATATTCATGTGAATTTTTGTAAATAGATCCTGTTATTCTTAATATATCTTGTTTTTCTTGGTTTGAACCTCGGTTTGAACTTATGTATAAATATTATACCGGGTGTTGCATCGCCGAGCGGGACATAGGAAATCCCATGTAATTTTAAATGGGGTCAATTATTGGCTTCCCTAATTATTTTAGAGAAAAATTCTATTTAGGTTTATTAAAGAGCACTAAAAACCACATTCAAAAGAATAACTTTAGATATTTTTGATGAGCCCGTTTACGGGTTATCGCCGATTTCTTTTTAACTATTTCTCCTTTTTATGGTCCCGTATTTGCGGGCACCAGTCAAGGTAAAAGATGACTGTCAAATAAAGTTGTCATTTTGAAATGTGTGCTTTATTGTTATAAAAACTCGTACATCGAAAATATTAAAGGTTTATTTATGAGTACAAATTAATCTGAATAAAACTAAAATAAAGTATCCAATTACAAGGTTAATTATGACATTTTACATGTTTCAATATTTCACTAATTAATAGGTAGGTACTATTAAATTGTTAGAACTTTAGGATTTAAGAAGATGTTCAAATATTCCTCCATTGACTGCTAGACAATAACCGAGGCGATCATAAAATTCTCTTCTTACATTCGCTAGTTGGTAAACTGAAATTCTATTGCATTCGGCAGAAATAGCATTTTTTAACTCGTCTAGATTTGGGTATTTTTTATCTTTGTATATCCTGTTTTTTAAATGGCCCCAGAGAAAGAAATCATTTGGCGATAAATCAGGAGACCTGGCTGCCCAATTTACTGTATGATTTAAGCCAATAATATTTCCATTAAAAGCACGGTTTAAATATTCCAGGACAGCCAGGGTACTATATGTGCCGGGCAGCCATCCATTTGGTACCAAACTTCCTGATTTTCCCTGGCGGCATCATGTAAAGTAGGTAAAATATGATCTTCAAGAAAGTAAGAAATAATGGCCCGATAATATTTTCTCCGAAAATCCCAGCCCATACATTAACTTTTTGTGGATATTGCGTCCTTGTTTCCACAAACCTGTGTTGGTTTTCTTTGCTCCAATATCGATAATTTTGAACATTGGGTTCATTGTGTAAGGTAAATGTGCATTCGTCAGTGAAACAAATGTTTTTTTAAAAATTCCCTATCCATGTTTGCTCTTTCCATCATACCAAAACAAAACTCCTGTCGTCGTATTTCGTCCTTATCTCTTAGCTCTTGGTGCTTTTCATATTTGTATGAATAATATTTATGTCGTTTCAAAGCTCGTAACGCTGTGGTGTGATCTAATCCTATGTCATCCTCAAGTTTCCTTGTGCTGATCTTCCCATCATTTTCTTCCACTCACAATAAAACTTGCAAGTCCCTATCATTTCTTGCATCTCTTCTTTGTTCCTGCCTTTCTTCACATCTGCAGTTATTTATTACAGTGCCTTTTGTCTCAAATTTCTTGATAGTCCTTTCGACTGCAGATTTTGCAGGTATCGGTTTATTCGGATACAGAGCAGAAAACATGTCTGACACATTTTGATAACTATTTCCTTGATAATACCATTTAATCATCAATATTTTTTCTTCAGAAGTGTAATTCATGGCTAATATTTTCGATGTACGAGTTTTTATAACAATAAAGCACACATTTCAAAATGACAACTTTATTTGACAGTCATCTTTTACCTTGACTGGTGCCCGCAAATACGGGGCCATAAAAAGGAGAAATAGTTAAAAAGAAATCGGCGATAACCCGTAAACGGGCTCATCAAAAATATCTAAAGTTATTCTTTTGAATGTGGGTTTTAGTGCTCTTTAATAAACCTAAATAGAATTTTTCTCTAAAATAATTAGGGAAGCCAATAATTGACCCCATTTAAAATTACATGGGATTTCCTATGTCCCGCTCGACGATGCAACACCCGGTATACAAATGTTTGTATAAAATAAAAACATCTGATACATTCTATAACTCAAAACCTATACGTGGTGGAAAATTTTGGTTGTTGAATTCGCAATCAGGATGCTTTAAACTCCCCCGTACATCTATTATAACATCAGTCGCATTATTTTTTTGAGTAGTGTAATTATTTATCGTTGGGATGCAGTTTTGTGTACTTACAGTGGATGGAAATGTTCGATATCGCCATCTATAATATATTTAAAATTATTATAAAGGCGCGCGTGAATTACATACAAGCTTTCACATAACACGTACTTTTTTGCAAAACAATTAGATGGAAATAACTCTTACACAAAAAGATGCCTGCGTAAAATTCCTATCACATTTACTTCTGAAAATTAATAAAATTATTACCAAAACATCTGAAATGTTGCACGGTATTTGCTTTCGCAATTATTATTTCAGCTTTTTCCCTTATTGTCGCAAAGGTAAAAAGTCATTAAAAACGGATCAGTTTCACTTTTATTCACCTCTGGTATTATGTCTTAAGGTGAAGTTAGATTATATTTAAGATTAGGTTTATTTGTTAAGCCATTGGAGTCAGTGTTGAAATTTAAACGAAGTGACTTGAAAAGAAAATTCGTTGTTAATTTGCTTATATAATAATTCGAATTTACCAACTTCAATCTATTATTTGATTGATACTGCACTTAATATTATGTCTGTAAACCTATTATTAAAACTAGAATGGGTACATCGTTAAATAAAACATAACAGCAGCCAGGGCCGTCGCAAAGACGTTTTTGGAGGGCGACCGTTAGCCGTTATAAACACCCATTCATATTTGTATTTTCTAAATAAAATTTGTCTGTTGATTCAATTAATTGCGCTCAAGTTTGCCATTTTAATAAAACAGAACATTTTGAATACTTATTTGGCAGACAATAGAGGCGACACTCCCACTCCGTACTATGCCGTCGCGCTAAAATAACCTTTACCAACAGCCGACAGCACAGAACTAAAAAAAAATAGCCGACAGTATCGACAGGCCGGCCGAACAAGCACCAGCAAACCGCAGAAATCGCAGCATCCGCAGATTTTTTTTGTTTCATTTTCATTTGCAGAAATGATAACTATTTTCAAGAAATTTTAGTAGATGCTGCAGAATTATCTCAGGAACTTGAAATTGAAGTCAAGTTTTTCTTAGAAGCACGGGCAAGAAAAAAAAAACAGACAATTTTTGTATGAAGGTCGGGATGAGCCTATAAATGACCCACAGCAAAAATTTAAAGTCGACATTTTCTTTGCTGTTATGGACACCATTATCCAATCTCTAGAGGAAAGATTCGACCTTTTAAAAGTCCATTCGGACTACTTCTCTTTTTTGTATGATCTGTCTTTTCTCGCAGAATTAAATAGAGAAGACCATCTAAATCACTGCATGGATTTGCATACTTATTTGTCTAATGGCGAAAGTATAGATACTAATGGTTTGGAGTTAAAGGACGAATTGCAGTCCTTTGTCCAGGTGTCTTAGTTGAGGCAAATAAAGACAACATTAGTTCTCCTTCAAGAACCTTAAAATATATTCAATCGAATAATCTAGAGGGAGTCCTTCCCAATCTTGTCATAGCTTTAAGGATTTTGTTAACTTAACCTGTTTCAGTACCTTCTGGAGAAAGGAGCTTCTCTAAATTAAAACTGATTAAAAATTACCTACGCTCTAATATGGCACAACAACGTTTGACAGGTTTAGCTTTAATATCCAGGGAGCATGAGATGGCAAGTACTTTGAACTATGAGGAAGTAATTAGTTCTTTTGCGGAAAAGAAAGCCAGAAGAAGGTTTTAATAATTCAAAAAAAAGAGGTAAAAAAATGATGTTGTTTATTTATTGTTTGTACCTATTTCTAGAATCAGTGATTTGAGTCTTTAATTTTTCTGTTTCCATTTATGTACATTGTGATACAACTAAAAGTGGCCAAGGCAAATATCTTACTTATCTGTTGAAATGCGAAGAAACGCTTAACACAAATTTGAACAATTAAAGAATGCGTGAACAAAAAAAACAATTGAATATCAAAAAAAGATATAGCAGAAATCATCAAGTATTTTTTTTATTTTAAATAAAACATATACCGGGTGTTGCATCGTCGAGCGGGACATAGGAAATCCCATGTAATTTTAAATGGGGTCAATTATTGGCTTCCCTAATTATTTTAGAGAAAAATTCTATTTAGGTTTATTAAAGAGCACTAAAACCCACATTCAAAAGAATAACTTTAGATATTTTTGATGAGCCCGTTTTCGGGTTATCGCCGATTTCTTTTTAACTATTTCTCCTTTTTATGGCCCCGTATTTGCGGGCACCAGTCAAGGTAAAAGATGACTGTCAAATAAAGTTGTCATTTTGAAATGTGTGCTTTATTGTTATAAAAACTCGTACATCGAAAATATTAGCCATGAATTACACTTCTGAAGAAAAAATATTGATGATTAAATGGTATTATCAAGGAAATAGTTATAAAAATGTGTCAGACATGTTTGCTGCTCTGTATCCGAATAGACCGATACCTGCAAAATCTACAGTCGAAAGGACTATCAAGAAATTTGAGACAAAAGGCACTGTAATAAATAACTGCAGATGTGAAGAAAGGCAGGAACAAAGAAGAGATGCAAGAAATGATAGGGACTTGCAAGTTTTATTGTGCGTGGAAGAAAATGATGGGAAGATCAGCACAAGGAAACTTGAGGATGACATAGGATTAGATCACACCACAGCGTTACGAGCTTCGAAACGACATAAATATTATTCATACAAATATGAAAAGCACCAAGAGCTAAGAGATAGGGACGAAATACGACGACAGGAGTTTTGTTTTGGTATGATGGAAAGAGCAAACATGGATAGGGAATTTTTAAAAAACATTTGTTTCACTGACGAATGCACATTTACCTTAAACAATGAACCAACCCAATGTTCAAAATTATCGATATTGGAGCAAAGAAAACCAACACAGGTTTGTGGAAACAAGGACGCAATATCCACAAAAAGTTAATGTATGGGCTGGTATTTTCGGAGAAAATATTATCGGGCCATTATTTCTTACACGAAATTTAAATGCAGAATATTTTTTGGAACTACTTGAAGATCATATTTTACCTACTTTACATGATGCCGCCAGGGAAAATCAGGAAGTTTGGTACCAAATGGGTGGCTGCCCGGCACATAGTACCCTGGCTGGCCGGGAATAAATAAACCGTGCTTTTAATGGAAATGTTATTGGCTTAAATCATACAGTAAATTGGCCAGCCAGGTCTCCTGATTTATCGCCAAATGATTTCTTTCTCTGGGGCCATTTAAAAAACAGGATATACAAAGATAAAAAAATACCCAAATCTAGACGAGTTAAAAAATGCTATTTCTGCCGAATGCAATTGAATTTCAGTTTACCAACTAGCGAATGTAAGAAGAGAATTTTATGATCGCCTCGGTTATTGTCTAGCAGTCAATGGAGGAATATTTGAACATCTTCTTAAATCATAAAGTTATAACAATTTAATAGTACCTACCTATTAATTAGTAAAATATTGAAACATGTAAAATGTCATAATTAACCTTGTAATTGGATACTTTATTTTAGTTTTATTCAGATTAATTTGTACTCATAAATACACCTTTAATATTTTCGATGTACGAGTTTTTATAACAATAAAGCACACATTTCAAAATGACAACTTTATTTGACATCTTTTACCTTGACTGGTGCCCGCAAATACGGGGCCATAAAAAGGAGAAATAGTTAAAAAGAAATCGGCGATAACCCGTAAACGGGCTCATCAAAAATATCTAAGGTTATTCTTTTGAATGTGGGTTTTAGTGCTCTTTAATAAACCTAAATAGAATTTTTCTCTAAAATAATTAGGGAAGCCAATAATTGACCCCATTTAAAATTACATTCCTATGTCCCGCTCGACGATGCAACACCCGGTATATCATTTATTCCATATTTTAAATGTGCTAAAAAAATATATTTTACCGAACCTACATAATGTTCCATTTAAAATAAGCAAAAAAAATTGGTGATTTATACTTTTGTATTAAGCGTTTTTTCGCATGTCTATAATGATAAGCCAGATTTTTGTGTTAGCCAATTTTAGTTGGATCACCTTGTACTTACCAACGTACTTTTAAAATGTATAATAAAATGTTTTATATTAATTCTTAGTTTCATTATCTATTTAAAATGCCCGGAATATACAATAAAATAGTTATGGGGCGCTATTTTTAGGACTTTGCCCGGGGCGGCTAAAAGTCTAACGACGGCCCTGACAGCAGCTTATACTTTAAATGATCCGGCCTTATTTAGCGCTTATAAGGCAATATTGTCGCGGGTGGAAAGATCATAACCGGTAAAAGTAATTAATTGCAACAAATGCTTCTGGTAGTTATGTTGCATTTTAACGCCTTTAAAATACAATATAATTTGTTTAGTGTTTATAATAATCTCGATAACGATTAGGAGTTGCCATAATTAATCATTTCCCTACAAAGAAAAATAGATTGCTTATTCTTATACAGGGTGACCGGAAATGACGATAACAAATTTTAAGGTTGCACATAAAAAAATGTGAAAAAAGTTCTTAATAATATTGGTCCGCAAATGCTTACATACGAAGCCACATGCCATTTATCTAGTTATAATACGGAGACAAACTTTTAGGTATATGTTACTGTTATTCGAGGTCCCTTTATAAAATATCTGGTGACCCATATTGCAGCCAGTGGCTTGGTAAGAAAAGGGTGGTGGGTTATATTGTTTTGCCCAGTAAATTTTCACTATTTGTTAAATAATATCTTATGTTTCCTTGAACTTTTTTACCTAGAAAGGTTCTCTGGGTATATGGTCCTACCGTTTTCAAAATGAAAGGAATCTAATGCAAAGAATTTTTTTTTTTAATATTAATTTTATTATTAAATAGGCACCAATAAATTAATAAACAAGGCTGTTGCTAAATTTTAATTTTGTTATTACAAGTTTTATAATAAGTGTTAAAAATGATAACTGTACCTTCAAGTAAAATTCTACCCGCTCATCAGTTACTTATCTGCACCGGTTAAAGGCCGGACACACACCGATTTTCTGGGTCTGCACTAACTGTTGTTTGGGGAGAAACTTTCCGGGGCTCAGAGTAGGAAGCTCATGAAAACTGAAAAGAGGAAAAACATTCAGTGGAAGGTGAGGCTAAGAAAAGACCACACTCAGGCTACAGCACTCCTTCCTCAACCAAGCAACCTGCTAAAAAGAACAGGAGCCAAGTCGGAGAGATTGGGACTTCGTACAGCTCGGCAGCTAAATAACTCAGGATGGCGGTGGTACACAGTCGACATCCAGACACACCACTGAACCAGACACACCACTGAACCAGACACCAAGACCTGGCTTCAGCAAATCATCGGGAAGCTAGGCGAATTATGGGAAGGACCTTACAGTGGTAGAGTCAAAATGCCTTCCTAAGCGTCCCAAGGTTCTCGTCTGGATTCCAGAGACAGTCGAGGCTGAAGTAGCCAAGACCCGTCTAGGACTCCAAAACCCTGGACTCAAAACGAGAGATTGACTACTCCTAAGCAGGAAGACAGAAGAGAAGGGACAAACCTTTGCATTCTCTGTAGACACAGTATCGTTTAAATGCCTTCAACAAGCTCAATTCAGGGCATTTTACAAGCCCGGAAAGGTAACTCTCCGGGTGATAGCGAGCAATACCGGGAA
The DNA here is from genome assembly GCA_963920685.1 of Polydrusus tereticollis. Lineage (NCBI taxonomy): Eukaryota > Metazoa > Arthropoda > Insecta > Coleoptera > Curculionidae > Polydrusus > Polydrusus tereticollis. The sequence goes on along the minus strand of OY987330.1, from coordinate 31,548,403 downwards.
AAGTGAGAGTGGTGCAGTTTAATCTCCACCACAGCAGGGCAGCATTGACTGCACTATGTAGAGCAATGTAAAACTACGACATCGCCGTCATATAAGAGCCATGGGTAAACCAAGGTTATATCAAAAGCCTTTCGGGTATTGGGAGTGAGCTGATCTACAGCGGTATCTCTGATAGACCGAGATGCTGTTTCTTAGTCAATAAAAGTCATCAAAATTGGTAGCAGTAAAAATTTCCACCGAGGGATCTAGTTATCGAATCAGTACTTTCCTTACGACGACCTGGAAGCACTACCACCCAGTGAGGGGTTAGACCTCGTGAGAGACTACAGAGGAAACGGATCGCAGCTGATCATGGGGTGCGATGGCTACGCACGCCACAATATCTGGGGAAGCACCAACGCCAACCAACGAGCTAACCCTGGCAGTTACTAGATGAATGTACGGAAAAACATGAGGACTCTCACCTAAGCAGTGTGCGCATGAAAGCAATAGGAGGACTTATCTTAGTTAGCGGATCCACATATACTCCAATAGCCAAACAGCCCTTATGAGACAAGGTGACATCAAGACTGGTATGGTACAATTAATATGGTAACATTCTCCCAGAATTAGTATTATGTCTATTTCAATCTCGTATGATTGTTCTATTATTGCACTGAATAAAACCTCTATCAAACAAAGAATATCTTGGAATCAGATTATTACTCTGTCAATGTCAAAAGTACTACTGGGATACCACGATAATTAAAAGTTTTGATAAATAGTAATTAGTGGAGGTAGGTATCCTAAGTTAAAGTGTGTAGTTGAAGAACTGCTCCAATTTTGTTTATTCAAAAATTCTTAACTAAGCAACCAATAGAGTAGACGTAACAAACTCAAACTTAAACTCAAAAGTGCTTTATTATCATAAGACATAATCTTGTTGATAAAGTTAGGTTGTATATACATATAAAAGGATACCAAATAAATAAATAAACAAAATATAGCATAGGCAATAGTAACAACAGCCATCAAAGACAATAATAAATATACAAATAGATACGATACATCGGCCTAAGCTTCCTAAAATATGTAAATGGGACAACACTGCATGGTCTTAAGAATAAAACAGGATAGAAAAGCAAAATTAAAAAAACAGACATGAGTGATAACCGATGACACAGAACAAATAGTTAACGCTTATAGACTAGAGAAGAACACGTTTGCAATTGTAACAAAATTGTACAGATATAACTGATATCCAAAATATAACTACATAATTGGCATTCAGTTCATTATTAAAGTGTCCTGAAAGTACTCTTCCAAGGAATAATAGGCTTTAATCAACAATAGATCCTTCACCATTGCCCTAAATATTCTTTCAGACCTAACGGTTCTTATATTCAGAGGCAAGTGATTAAATATTCTTTTGGAATTATGTACAAGTGATTCTTTAGCCAAAGTAGAGTGCGGGATTGGTAACTCTATATTTTGTGTTTGCCTGGTGGCATAGCCAGAGCACAGTATCCCCCATAGTATGCGACTTAAACAGTGGCCGACAGGAGTCACGGTAACCTGCTCCAACTATATACCGAATGGCCCTCTTCTGCAAAACAAAGACGGAGTTCAACATTCCACGAGTACAATTTCTCCAGAAGGAAATTCCATATCTTAAGTGCGATTCTCTAACAGAAAAGTAAACCATTCTCGATACAGATGCATCTACCTGTCTAGAAATAATCCTCAATATATCATCATCATCATCATAGCAACCTTTAGCTAAATTGCTGCAGAGATTAAGGATATGTGCGTGGAACGACAGCTTATTGTCAATGTATAAGCCTAAGAATTTAGAACAGAAGGAATTGTTAATATTTTGATTTTTTATTGAAATTTTATTAAGAGAGCACTTAAATGACAGAACATTCGTTTTCTTAATGTTAAAGGACAATAAGTTTCACCTTGAGTATGTCATTATTAATAATCTCGTTCAGTCGATGCTGATCCCTGTCATGCCACAATATTGTGGTGTCGTCTGCGAGCATACTAAATTGACATTGAATAGTGAAGGATGCAACGTCATTGACATAGAGTAAAAACAAAATAGGGCAGAGTACTGACCCCTGAGGCACTCCACAATCAATGCACGCCTCATCGGACATTTCATCATTTATCGAAACCACCTGTCTTCGCCCCGATAGATAGTACTCAAACCACCTCAAACCATAAGGGTCAAGCTTCCGCAGCAGAATCCCGTGAGTGACACAGTCAAAGACCTTGGACAAGTCACAGAACACCGCCGCGGCAGCGTCCCCATCATTAAGGCCCAAGTACAGTCGCTCAAGAAAAGCGAACATTGCATCAGAGGTACTCCTACCGTTCTGAAATCCGAACTGAGCTGAAGATAATATTCTATTTTGCTCCAAAAAAGAGAAGACTCTAGTCTCTCAATGATCTTAGACAAGGTAGGTAAAAGCGAGATAGTTTGAGGGATCATCAGAATCTCCTCCTTTATGAATAGGGACTACAACAGCAAACTTTAGACAGTCAGGAAACAAGCCATGAACGAAGGAAAAGTTAACAGCCTCAGCCAAGGCTTCTATAGCAGATGTAGGTAGATGCTGGAAGATCCTTATAGACATTTTATCCCAGCCATTCTTATTTTTAATTTCACTAAAAACTATTTTTAATTCGTTCGCGTCAGTAGAAGTCAAAGAAAAAGGTACATTTTATAGGTGCATCTGGCATATATATTAAGGGATCATTTATTACCTGAATGTTCTGAGACAGTTTTGAGGCTATGAGAGATCAAGAGAGAATTTAGACATAACTGCCTCGTGGTCAGAGAGCCCAGCCTTTACAATCAAGCACGAAACACATTCGGCATTGAAACATATATAGTCTAAGACAGAAGAAGAGTACTGTGATAATCTTGTTGGAGAGTGTACGTACATGGTTAAGCTGAACGAGTGTAATAGGTTTTTTATCGTTAGGGTGCTTAAACAATTTTTTTTTCTAATCGTAATCCATATTAAACCTACCAAAATACTAGACGAGTGAGAAGGAAACTTTTGTTGCAGCCGCATCCAGACTGTTTAGAAAAAAAAGAAATTGATTATTTTGAACTGGTGTTTTAATATTATTATGACGTCTAGCATTCTTATTGGCCAAGATAATATAAATTTAATATTGACACGAAAGATATGCACAAGCGGAAGTCCAAATGAGGAAATATTACCAGTAGCTTCAAAATGTAAAATGGGATGGTCATTACATGGTTGTTGCAGCTACGGTGGCATTAATAAGAATAGTTGTTTTCCCATTCATACTTCGCATATACATGATAAAGAAAGTGATGACAAATTAACGAAGTTAGTAAAAGATAGTTTTTCTACCGAGAACTTTGCAGTTCTACCGACGACAAGAAGAATTAATAGAGAAGAAGAACAAGCAATAGTGATAATGGAAAAGACATCAAAAAGATTAGAAGAAATACATACATATGAAGTTGGTCTATTGTGGAAGGAAGAAAATGACAATCTACCGCAAAGTCGTTCCATAGCTCTACAAAGGTTATGTTGTATGGAAAGAAAATGCCAAAGAGACAAAAACCTTGGCAGAGCATATTGTGAAAAAATTAACAGCTATCTAGAAAAGGGTTATTTAAGAAATCTGACTCCTGAAGAAGCCATTGTTGAACCTTCTAGCACTTGGTATCTACTACATCTTGCCATAACGAACTCAAATAAACCAGAGAAAATTAGACAAGTGTTTGATTGTGCAGCCAAATTCAATGGTGTTAGCTTAAATGATAACCTGTTGACAGGACCTGATCTTCTTCAGCCAATAGTAGCTATTCTATGGAGATTCAGACAACTTATTGTAGCATTTTGTGGGAGGTACGTGAGATGTTTCATCGAGTACGCATTAAGAAAGATCAGTGTGCTCAGCGACTATTATGGAGAAACTTAAAAACGAATCAAGATCCAGACACTTATGAAATGACTGTTATGACTTTTGGAGTCACTTGTTCACCTGCTTGCGCACAGTTCGTCAAAAACCTGAACGCACATGAAAATTTAACGGATTCAGATGTTTTGGCAGCACTAACAAAACGATTCTATGCGGATGACTACCTGGACTCTAAAGATACAGAAAAAGAGGCTGTGGTTTTGGTAGATGAAGTAAGAGTTGTTATGAAGCGTGGTGGTTTCGAAGTCGTCAACTGGATGTCTAATTCACTAAAAATACGAAAACAGCTTCATGGAGATTTTGCCTTAATAAATAATTTTGAGAACAGACCAATATAGGTATCTTATGGAACCCGAACACAGTCATATAAACTGTGTAAGCTGGAAGTACGTGATAAAAGAAGCAAGTTCTTTTATGGGGTGGAGTGTTGCAGCCGCACCCAGACTGTTTAGAAAAAAAAAGGAATTGATTATTTTGAACTGGTGTTTTAATATTATTATGACGACGGGTGATATTTGTCAGTGATAAGAAAAAGTCGAAATAAAAACTTTATTGAAATTTACTGTGCCTTTTTGAGCGCGTACAACTTTAAAAGAAGGATCTCGAGCCGTTTCAGGAATGTACCTTCATTAGACCCTGGTGGGCAAATTTCTGCTTACTTACATAGTTGTTGGGTACTCTAAAGAGGGGCTCCTCTCATTATCTACGAAACTGTTCAAGGTAGAAACCTGAAATTCTAGTATTACCTATAGCCAGCTTTATGTGCTTGATCTAGTTCAAAATGGTGAAAATGTGGCCAGGGGCTTAATATTCGGGCATAGAGAGAATAAACTAGTTAATTTTTTTTTATATTAGCCAACACAAGAGTGCAATAAGTTACCTGTTGCTATCAATTATGCTAATTCCATTGAAGAGTTCACTAAAGCGATAAAACAACATTTTGATGTAACTATTTCTTTTGACGAAGGTATTAATTTGTTGCTAGTAAGGATTATCTTCAAAACACATGCAATATAAAGTTTGCCAACGTTTATACCTATTCTATAACCATAATCTATAAAAAAAAGAACGGGCAAAATATTAGGACGGGGTCACAGAACTGTGGACGGTACAATATTTTGGCTATTCAAAAAAACGAATCACGCCTTGCGGATATCACTTGTCAATACCCGAATACATTTCAAACATGGAATGTATTTACTATCCTGTTCAAAACAATACCCAAACTGTCTATTGTTTTTTATTTGGAAAATAGTCTATAATAATAATAATAATACCGAGTGCACTTTCATCATTGGTTGTCTGTCGTGCTTAGGCCACTCACTTTTAACATCATAAATTACAACCTTCGTATTTTTGTTGGCTTTGTAGCTAAATGAGCAGTTTGTTGATGTTTTGAAGATGTTTATGGTAAACCACTTTTAACTACTTAATTGACAATTGGTAAATTAATATGTAAGGATGTTGTAGCTAATGGTAACAACGGACTTCAAAAACAACATCTAAGTTGGGTCACGTATATGTATGTACCGGGTGTCCCACTAAGAATGGCTGTCGGCCGTATCTCAGAAAGTGTTAGTCGTATGGCTTGCGAAAAAAAAATATATTAGGTAAAGTGGTCATGAGAAATCGCTGGAAATTATTTTCAAGTTTCTCAGACTGGCGCTAGAGGGCGCAACAGTAACGATAAATATGAATCACGAAGTTTCCTCAAAAGTCGCCTTGTTAAGGTATCCCGAAAATAACATTTTTGTATATTTTGAAGATTTATTAATAAAATTCACCTATAGAACGTGTTCGTCAATTTTCAAATAAAGTTGTGGGGGACGGTTGAACATTATTTGTAATAAATGCTGATAACTTCGGTCTGGCTTAACATAAATTTGTAAAATTAGTTTTGGTAAAAAGGGCTTTTCTCACTCTATATGTTATCTTTTGAACTACGGCAATATGTGTTTTACACTAGGCGCTAGGGGGAGCTGTCTTACGACTTCACAAACATTGCGCGTTTTTTCCATAATTGTAAATATAATAGTATATTCAATTTTACCTGATTACAAGGATGATTAAAAGTCTAAGAAGTCAGTGAAAACCCCAAGTTAATATGTATTTTCAATCTGGAGATATCAAAAACAATAATCATACTAACTACTAAATGTATTCGTCGCCCTGTATATCGCAGACGCCGCCGAGGTCGAACCGAGGAAAACATTGTAAATGTTTTGGCATATGTGGAATTTAATCCACAAATTAGTATTAGATTAATTGTTAGAGACTTGGGCGTTACTCGCTCTACTGTGCATAGGATTTTATTAGAAGAAAGGTAAATAATTATATCTATATGTTTTAACTATTAAATTATTTTGAATAATGCCAATATTTCTCTTAATAGTATTTTGTTTTTCTTTAGGCTACATTCCTACCATATTGTGCTCCACCAGGCTTTGACCCCGCAAGATTATGGTAGAAGATTGGATCATTGCTATTGGTTGCTCAATATGATATTGGAAGATAGAAATCTCCTCTCCAGAATTTTGTGGACTGATGAAGCTACTTTCCATAGTAATGAAGGAGTAAACCGCCATAATATGCATTATTGGTCGCGGGATAATCCCCATTGTGTGCGAGAGATGCAGCATCAAGGAAGATGAAGTGTCAATGTCTGGTGCGGCATTTTGGGTGGCAGAATAATTGGACCGTTTGTATTTAATGAGTGGCTTACTGGGCAAAGATATTTACATTTTTTAAATTACGAACTCCCAATTCTTCTCGAAGATGTGCCCTTGGATATTCGCAGAACTATGGTTACCCAACACGATGGATGTCCTACACATTTTGCGGCAAATGTTCGTCAATTTCTTGACGACACATTTCCTGCAAGGTGAATAGGAAGAGGGAGTATATTTCCGTGGCCTGCCAGGTAATATTATAGGATATATTGTGATACTGTTAATGAAAGTGGTAATTTCTATTTTAGATCACTTGACTTAACATGCCTAGATTTTTATCTATGGGGGAGATTGAAGGATCTTGTTTTCGTTACCACAAGGGAAACATGATAGAAAGGATAATGGACAGCAGCCGCCGTATCCCTATGGCAGAGGTGAAAACTGCAGTATTATCAACCAGGGAGAGATTGGAGTCGTGTATACAGAACGATGGGCGACAATTTGAACATTTAGAGCGTCACTAAGAATTATTGTCGTAACGATATATTTGATTGAAACATACGTACCTTCATATTTTATTTTTCCAAGGCCTATTTGACTCTTAAAAAACCTTTACAATAGCAACTTGAAAATAAAATCATAATGTTCCGTAATTATGATTATTGTTGTTGATATCTCCGGATTGAAAATAGATATTAACTTGCGGTTTTCGCTGACATCTTAGACTTTTAATCATCCTTGTAATGAAGCAAAACTAAATATACTAATATATTTACAATTATGGAAAAAACGCGCAATGTTTGTGGAGTTGTAAGACAGCGCCTCCTAGCGCCTAGTGTAAAACACATATTGCCGTAGTTCATAAGGTGATATATAGAGTGAGAAAAGCCCTTTTTAACAAAACTAAGTTTACTAAATTATATTAAGCCAGACCGGAGTTATCAGCATTTATTACAAATAATGTTCAACCTTCCCCCACCACTTTATTTAAAAAGTGACGAACACGTTCTTTGGGTGAATTTTATTAATAAATCTTCGAAATATACAAAAATGTTATTTTCGAGATACCTTAACTAGGCGACTTTTGAGGAAACTTCGTGATTCATATTTACCGTTACTGTTGCGCCCTCTAGCGCCAGTCTGAGAAACCCGGTTCAGAGTGGCAAAAAAGTCGCGCATAATGCATGTAACTTTTACCTCGTATACGAAAAAGTGGCCGTTATCAAAGTTGTTCAGTAAATTATTCTCCACATTTCTACCTGCATGAATTGCCCTGCATATGATTGCATATTAAGATTATACTGAGAAAACTCTGAATTTTTTGTATTCCTAATTTTCACCTATCTGCAAGCGTTTCCGAGATAATGACAGCTTAAAAATGAAGAACTTCCTAATTATAATTATTCCTACCTAATAACCACGTTGAGTCAAAGTGTTTTCATGACAGCGACCTAAGAGGTTGAGTTCCTGCTTAATTTTCTGTTGTCTGATTTCTAATTTGTTTACACTAGGGTTCATCTGAGATCGCAAGATCAGGATTGTCAACTTTTCAATGAATTATATCCAAATAGGCCTCCAATAAATTAGTTAACGGTGTGTCGAGTGGTAAAGAAATTTCGAGAAACAGGCAGTGTTAGGGAAGCCGCTAGATTTGGTCGACCTAAAACAGCAACCGGGGGAGACAAAGCCTTGAATATCATGCTCTCAATACATGAAAATCCAACACAATCATCCAGGCCAATGGCAATGGATTTTAATGTGTCTCATCAGTCAGTGAAAAATTCGTTTAAGCAGGTGAAGTTGCATCCCTACAAGATAAAGTTGATGCACGAGTTAAACGAGGACGACTTTGATAGAAGAGCTGAATTTGGTGAGCTGATGATGGAAAGATGTAATAACGATAATAACTTCGCAACAAGTATCATTTTCTCGGATGAAGCTACTTTCCATTTAAATGGCATTGTTAATAGACGCAATTATCGTTATTGGTCTGCTGAGAAAACTTACTGGTTTCAGGAAGGTCATACTCAGGGGCCCGAGAAAATTAATGTTTGGGCGGGCATAGTTGGTAGACATATTGTGGGACCTTTTTTCATAGATAATAATTTGAATGGCGGATATACCTGGACCTCCTCAGAAATCACATAATTCCTTCTTGCAGAATGGTTTTACCGGGTGTAAATAATGGCATAATCGAACAGGTATGGTTCCAGCAAAATGGAGCATTTGCGCATTATGCGGCAAATGCTGGACAGTACATAATCACTTAATTTTCAGGACCTTGGATAGGCAGAAGAGGTGCTATGGACTGGCCAGCGCGATCCCCGGACTTAACCCCTCTCGACTACTCTTGTTGTGGGGACGCTTAGAGAACAAAGTCTACGTTAACCGTCCAAATCACTTAGAATCTTTAAAAGTCAGAATTAGTGTTGAAGTTCGGGCCATTCCAGAGGACTTCCTTTTAAACGTTGTAGACGGGTTCAGGGATCGACTGGCGCTCTGCTGTAAAACATGGTGGTCATTTCGAACACCTGATGCACTGAAAAGGTTTCACTTGTTTATTATTCCGATGTTGAGTTGCTCAATTTTCTAGGCCCTTTATTTTGTTAGTATAAAGTTTGTTACAATTTTAAATAAATAAGTTAGTCTCTATGGCAACCAAACCAGAAATTACAGAAAAAATTAATGCAGGTAGAAATGTGGGGAATAACTTACTGAACAACTTTTATAAAGGTCACTTTCTCGTATACGAGGTAATTCAAAAGTTACAGACAATATGCGCGACTTTTTTGCCACTGTATATTATTTTTCAGTTAAGAAAAATGTTAGTTGAGGTTAGGTTTTTATGATTTTTTGTCACTGTATGGTTACTAAAGAAGGCAATTAAAAAATCAAAAAAATCTAATGTTAAAGACGTCCGAATCAGCTGACATGACTTAATGCCTTTGTTTCTCTACAGCATTAACCATGCCATCCATGTCTCGATCTGTATTCGCAGATCGGTGCGCTAAATCCTACTTTACGGTAATACAGATATGCCCGAAATAAACAGTACTGAAACTAAGTTGGCGGTGTTTTTATGCGTGCGCTGTCACACTCAAGTTAGCTAGTATAGACCTGTCAAGTAAACTTCAAAGAAGTAATTAGTAGGGCCTAATTGTTAAAAATGGTGTTAAGTACAGAGGAGAAAGTGTTTCTGGTAGAGCATTATTTTCGCTCATACGGAATGGGCCGACATAATGGTGCAAGTTTGCTATACGTGTCTGATCAATTCACACAACGGTTTAATAAACGGTCTCCAAGTAATGCTGTAATTTTGAAGGTTATTGAAAAGTTCAGAAATACGGGTAGTGTATTGTGCCAACGAAAAGGAAACTCGGGGCGTCCCAGGACAGTTAACAACAACAATAACCATGAACGTGTTTTTGAGCAAATCTTACAAAATCCGAAAGCCAGCCAGGCAAGGACAGCGTTACAACTTGATTTAAAAAGAACTTCCTTTCAAAGAATCCTGAAGGAGCTGGGTGCATTTTCGTATGTGATTCAGGTACATCAACAACTACATCCTCGGGATTATCGCAGTAGAGTGGAATATTGCGCCAGAATTCTCGCGTTACAGTATGAAAATCCTGAATTTTTGAAAAATGTTTGGTTTTCAGACGAAGCACACTTTCACTTGTCAGGCTATGTGAATCGTCGCACAAATCGATTTCTGGGCTTCGCCAGACCCGATGAGGTTCAAGAGGTTCCTTTACATAGTGCAAAAGTGAGTGTCTGGTGTGCTGTGTCCGGACACGGAATCATTGGTCCGTACTTCATCGAAGAGAATGGTAGGCAAGTCACACTTAATCAACAGAGGTACAGACACATTTTAACACGATTTATCCCTGATCTACGTCAATTCTGTCGTGCACGTAACTTGGCATTTCGAAACCAATTTTTTCAGCAGGACGGGGCAACTTGCCATACTGCTGCCGCAATTCGTCAATTTCTTCAAGAACATTTTCCAAGCAAATTCATTTCACGATTTACTGACTTCCCTTATCCTTCACATTCTCCAGACCTCACACCTCCAGACGCATACATTTGGGGCATGGCTAAAAATGCCGTTTTCAAACGGGCACCACAAACCATCGATGAATTAAAGGATGCCGTTAGAGTCTTCTTCGCAGCTCATGAGACAACCCTTATTCAATAACATGACCAGAAACTTAGAACATCGTTATGAAGTCTGTCTTGAACGAGGAGGTGCACACTTAGAACATATAATAAAGTGTCAATAATATGTATTTTTTAAATATATAATACGATTACAAGTTCAGTACTGTTTTTTTCGGGCAATACTGTATAAACGATACAGAATCGTATTCGGGCGTATTTTGTTTGTTCTTATTGATTGTTTCCATCTGGTCATATTCAACAGATTTTAGATGCATTTTTTTAAATTATTTTTGGTCGTATTTTCGGACAGTTTCTTTGTGTGATATTATGGTAATTAGTGAATTAGAAACTTAATTTTGGGCTAGGATTACTGTGTTTCAACGTTCCCAGTGCCTTTAGAAGGAGAAATGAAGTAAACATGGAAATTTAACCAATCAATATTTCAGACATGCAAAATTTTATTTTTAAAATCAGAAGAACTATAAGAACAATTTTATTATCTACAACGACTAACAGTATGTTAACCCTTTGGGCCCCATTCAATGAATTTCTAATAATTCTTAATACGTAGTTTGATTTTATTAATCATGGTTGGTACCGCCGCCACTTTCAACTAATAGTTTTTTAATAATTTGTTTTATTATCATTATTATTATTATTATTACATATTAGTAAACCTAAAAATAAAATATTGTTAAGAACTCTACAGTAATACTAATAACAACAACAACCAAAATAAATCCGGTATTTAGCATATCAAAAACATCTCCGGTGAAAGTTCCAAAGGTTAAGATCATTCTTCACAAGAACATCGTGTTTGGCGATGGCGCTTGGGTTAGTAGATTGTACCGTAAATTTTGACTTTTAGAAATCATTATTGATTTGTTTCGACGGGTAAGTACATATGTATGGCTTCTGTATGAGCTTTCTATGCAGAAACCAGCATTAGGTATGCTGATTTTTGACCTTTGCCTTTATTTTTTAGTGGTTTATTGCTCATGTGTTATGTGTTGTGAAAGAATGCCAACAATATTTTTTGTTATCGCATATTCTGTTGGACTACAAAGCTGGTCTTTGTTCCGTCCAATGGCAAAGAAGCACGGCGTAAGCCAACCTGAAAAGGAAGCTTCTTACAAACGTAATGTGTTTAAGAAATATTCAAAGGGAAAAATAATAATACAGGGTGTTTCAGAAGTACGGTACGTAACCTAAAGGGGTGATTTCTTATGATATTCTAAGTTCTAAGAAAAAATGAACATGTGTCCGGAGTGACCCCGTTCTCGATATACCAGGTGTTAAAGTTTTTTTTTTTAAAATCGGTCTCTCATCATTTTTTTTATACCCTTTTCCCGATTTTATTGAAATTTTGTACCATTACTTATAATGATAAGTAGTGATCGACCGATACCGATACCGATATATCGGCTATATCGGCCGAGAGCCGATTATCGGTATCGGCCGATAGATGTAAATATATATCGGCTATATCGGCCGATGTATAAAAACAACCATAGCAGCTTAAAACATTTTTTTTATATTTAAATTTAAAGTAATATTTCAAATAAGTTAATCTTAAGAAATTATGGTAGATATAACATGAAATAGGCATTTAATATGAATAATGTAGTTTAGGCAAATTATCATGTAAAAATATTAGTTTCTCGGTTGTTTCTGGATTCAGCTGATTCCTTTTCGCCGAATTTACGGTTCCAGCTTCTGAAAACATTTGCTCACTTGCAACACTACCAACTGGTGCAGATAAATATATAAGAGCTTGATTATATAATAATGGTAGAACTTCTCGTCTTTCTTGCCACCAAGAAATGTGATTCGCTTTTCTTTCAAGAAGAGGATGTTTCTTATATTCTGTAATTTCAGCATTCACTTCTTCACAAATGGATGCCCTAGAAGATGATTTTGTGTCACAAGAAGATGTTGTTGGAATGGTTTTTGTTTTTGTGGAGCTCATCCCTTCTCCGGCAAATTCTTCGTAGATTTCCCAAAACAGATTTTGCCCAGATGTTCGACTAGTCTCAGGTTCAGAAGTTCGAACATACTTAGCAAGTGGTTCGTTGTCATCACTATCAATTTCTATAGAATCTATAGTTTCATTTATTGTATGGTCTTGAATGTAATCCGAAATGTCAGGGGAACTGGAATGTTCTACAGATGTATTGTTTTCTTTTATTTGGGACTTTAGATTTGTAGTTATGTATTCGCATATAAAATCACGGTCTTTTGTAAAAAAATTGTCTTTGAAGCGAGGATCCAAGAAAGTCGCGATGGTATAATGTTTTTTTATAAATATATTCTGAAATCGTTTATTCAAGCTGTTTTTCAATTCTTCTTTCATTGTACCTACTCCTGCAAAATTAGCGTTTTGTTTGTTAAGATAGGCAGTGATAGTCGAAACAAATGGAATGACTTCAGATATGCAGCAGTCTGAAGAACTTGTAATTTTTGTTATGTCTTCAAATGGCTTTAACAAATTTAAAATGCTTCCAACTAATTCCCATTCGGAAAATGTCAAGTCTGTAAGAGTCCCATGATCCAAAATATATAAATTTACTGCTTGTTTTTGTTCAAGTAGGCGAGAGAGTGGATAAAATGAGGAATTCCAACGTGTTTGTACATCTTGGAAAAGTTTGTGTTTGGGAAGGTTTAGTTGTTCTTGTAGTTTACTTAGTTTATCGCAAGCAGTTTGAGAGTGATTAAAATGCGAAACGATTTTTCTTGATCTTGCTATTAAATCACTGACTGAACGTTGACTTTGTATAGCATCCTGTATTACAAGTTGTAAAGAATGAATGAAGCATGCTTCATAATTTACTTTTGCCTTAACAAAACCATTCCTCATATTGGCAGCATTGTCTGCTAATACTAAGTGAATATGTTCCCTTTTTATATTCCATTCTTGTAACAAAGAATTAAATGCTTCAGCTATGGCGTCTCCTGTATGAGATCCTGGGAACTTCTTGCAGGCAAGTGAAAAATGGGATCTCTGATTTAAATTTAAACATGTTTTTTCAAAAAAATGGATTGTGAGAGACAAAAAAGAACTGTTTGTATATTTGCACGTCCAAATATCTGTAGTAAAAGATGCTTTTCCCAACATATTTGAAATTTTTTGAGTCACTTGTGCTTTACATCTTGAGTAAATATCTGGTACAACTTTTTCTCTGAAGTATTTGTCAGAAGGAATTTCATAATTTGGAATAGCTTTCTTTAGTAGCCGAGTAAAGCCATCATCTGATACAATGCTGAATGGCTGATTATCTAAACATATCATTTCACCTATAGTTAGTGAAACTCCTTCGCTCTGGATGAATTAATGTCCCACTTTTGCATTTGCTTGAAAGAGTCAGCCAGTGAGACTTGCAATAGCTTAGAGTTAGAGTTAGAAGTACTACTAGAACTACTAGAAGGTCCAGCCGTTTCTAAAAAAAATAGACTCAGGGTGATCAAAAGTCAAAACGTTGAAATAAACGGGGAAATTTATTTTTAAATAAAATCATATCGTAGGTGTTAATTGTTAATGAAACGATTTAAAGTGATGAAAAAGAAAAATGTCCCCCCTCCTACACAAATTCCTTTAATTTCCCCAAATTCCCAACAGATTACTTAATTCTTCAGATTTTTTCAGTAATTTTTTTACACAAATTCCCTTAAAATTCCCTAAATTCCTAATAAAATAAATCCCTACATTTTTAGCAAAAAATTCCTGGGTGGTTTGCCCCTCAATCCTATATAATAATATAATCCTGAATGAGTCCCTTTCAATTTATAATATTCTTGAGGATGTTTTTTCGCTAAATGGTATTTCATGTTTGAGGTATTCGCCGATTTTCCCACTCCCCCTAATGAAATGGTTATGTCACACAATTTACATTTTGCGGTGGATTTCTTATCTGCTGGGGATAATTTATTCTTTATGAAATATTTCCAATAAATACTTTTTCCATCCATTTCGCTACTTTGCACTCCACCAAACTCCAATAGGATTATTATTAACTATTAATATTATGTCTTTGTTAAAGATTAACTAAATTAGGCCAAGAAATAATCGAACTTAAAACGATCTGCTTTAAGAATGCAATACTGAATGCACGGCAATAAACGCACGGGATTCACCGAGAAATTCAAATTAAGGGGATTCACCAATGACTTGGCGCTGAGCCACATAAATTACCGCTTATTGCTGTGTTGCCAAAGTGCAATTTTTGTTTTTATTTTTGTGATTTTAAATTGAACGTTAAAGAATTATAAATTATATTACAGAATATTCAGATTTTAGACATTAATATTGTTATCAATTAAAAAAGGCCAATATGCCGATATATATCGTTATCGGCCAAGACATTATCGGTATCGGCCGATTATCGGTATCGGCTAAAAAAGTCATATCGGTCGATCACTAATGATAAGGGGCATAATTAGCCCGAACTCTTTTGTTCCTTGAATTGTTTTCGCATCGCTTCGTTTTCGAGAGAAAAAATGAAAACCACTTTATTGCATGTACAAAAAAAATACCTATGTATTTCAAAGTTTATTAAAATATGAGGTAAAGGTAAGTTTTGATGTCTAATTTACCTGTTTTGTCAATAACAAGTCAAAAATAAATAACTTTACTAACGCTGAAATGGCCCAGATTAATTTCAATTATGGCCTAGCAAATGGAAATGCTGAAGAAGCTCGGCGAATTTATCGGAAACCTTATCCAAACAGAGTACTGCCATGTGCCAAAACATTTAGAAAGCTTTATGTAAGATTGAGTGGGACTGGGAGTTTTAATTGCAGTACAGTGGCGGCTCGTCGTATAAAGCAACTGAGGCCGGGCCTCACATATAAAATTAATAAATTATTTATTTAAATATAAAACGTTTTTTAACTAATTTCCAATCATTAAAAGTATCAAAACAATAAAACTTTGAATAACCATCAAAGTTCAACATATTATCTTTTAAATTTAGCGCGCACCCCATCCAACATTAATTTTAAAAACTGAAATCGTTGCCTGACCGCATAAAAAGAAAAATGTAATCCCAAAAACTTGAGCTTCCTTTACGTCACAAACGCTATGCTCTCCAACCCGGCACCTCCACTGCATTATTTGCGCAGAACAGGAAGAATAGGCAAATTTTGTAGGCGAGTGAGGCCCACTTATTTGGGCCTATATATCGTATTATTTTTACAGTAGCTTGCAATGGCTTGCATGTTGCCAAATGTTTATTGAACAAGGACACTTATTGACTTATTTACTTATTATTTAAATGTTTTATTTTTAAAAACTTAAAAAAATAAGTTAGAAATGATTGATAAATGTTTTCATTGTTCTATAAGATATTATTAATAAATATGCAATTAAATCCCAATAACAAAAAACAGATAAAAATTAAAGATTATAGGTGGGTGCCTAGTGCCTATTTGAAACTTGGCAATGTTTTATTGTTAACAGGCTCATATATCTTTTCTTCTCGTAGGATCAGGTGTCGGGTTATTAGATTTAATTAGTGCCATTCGTTTATGATTGTTAACCTATCGTGATTTTAGATTTTCGAGGCAGGTCTGCGGGTTAAAATACTGACACCTAATTAATTTGTTTTCTTGTTGTGTTGGTGCACATACCGACTCCTAGAGTCGGTTGTGGTTGGTGATAGGAGGTAAGGTAAGGCAAGAGCCCTTTACATCAGGTGAGTAAGTTATTTTAATAATTAATACAGTATTGCCATTGCCAAGGTTTCGTTACATAAAATTATTTTTTTTGTGCTTTGTGCCTATTTTAATTTAAATTATGAATCCCTCTCACGATATTGTTTTGTCTTTGCTTGAAACCCCTTTCTCGCGACGACCTGAGATAGAAAAACGGCAAATTTTGGAGAGTCGACCAACACCAAAAATAACGGCAGTTTTTAGCGAAAAGAGGGTGGGTCGGGAAAGTTCGCGATCATTTCAAACATCATAATATGATAGTTACAAATGGCTTTGCGGGAGTTCATATAAACAAAGTTTGTTTTGCTGGCCGTGTATTTTATTAGGCAGCGTAAAAAACAATTGGAGTTCAGGGGGTGGGTATTCTGATTTAAAAAAATTTTCACGGGCGGTAAAATCACACGAAAGTTCCAAAGAACATATTAAGAATTCTGTGGCGCTTACGAGAGTAGAGCAAAATTGAGACACAATAGCGGATGCACTGAGAGAAATTGACCCTGACCTTGCAAATTGAATATTTTTCTCGTGAAACCTAGTATTTCAAAATAATTATATTGCTGGTTGAATTCCTAACTACTCATTTTAAGCCAATGAAATCGCGAAAAATTTTCGCCTGCGGCGCTATTTTCTAGCCTCACCCCATTATACACCCACGAGCCGCCACTGATGCAGTACGGAACTTTGTGGCAGACATGCAATAGTAACTACGCCTGGGTTAGGAGAGGATATACTTCAAGAGTGTAACTAGTGCCAGGAAGCTAGCGGTGCAACTTCAAACAAGTGCATCAACTGCTTGGAGGGTTCTGCATCTTTATCAACTATACGCATACCATATTCAACGTGTGCAAGATCGACTTCCCCGTGATTGTCAGCCAAGGTTTGATTTTAGTAGGTGGTTGCTGCATACAGTAGCACATAACAAGAATTTTTTACCGAAAATTTTATTTTAATTTTAATCCTCATAAAATTAGGGACGGTCGTTTTTAGCAACAATTATTGTCGACTATCTTCATGCACGACGGCGCCCCAGCTCATTTTAGCCTAGTTGATCGTTAATACCTTGACAACACTTTTGCTAAATGCTGGATTGGACGCGCAGGTCTCCAAGGCTGGCCAGCTCGCAGTCCCGGCTTGAATCCTCTGGACTATTACCTAAAGTCTCTTGTAAACAAGACGCCTGTAGTAGATGAAAACGACTTAAGAACTCGAATTATTGAAAGTCGCAATATAATACGAAATAATGCAGGCATTGTTGAACGTGTAATGAAATCAATGGTGAGACGATTGCAATCGTGCGTTTTATCAGAAGGTGGCCTTTTTCAACATTTGCTTTAATTAACTCTTGCATTTTTTTTGTATCAATGTTTAAAAAAATAATTTTATTTGTAATTTAAATGTTTTCATTAATTTAATTTAAAAAAGTCAGTGGCGTACATTTTTTTGTCAGTAATTTTTGTTAAGGTGCTCCCCAGGACGCCACTGGACTTAATAAATTTAATCCAGTCAGGGCTAATTAAGCCGGGGAAAGGACATTTAAAAAAATTATAAGAAAACTATTTTTTTTTTAAACTTTGACTCCCTGTATATCAAAAACGGGGCAACTCCGGACACATGTTCATAAGAACTTTTTCACTTAGAGTATCATAAGCAATCAGCCCCTTAAGTTACGTACCGCACTTCTGAAACACCTTGTATATGTATTCACTGGAACAGACTAAACAAAATTGTAAAGCATGATATAGATATTAGTATACAAACAGGGTGGTCCAACGAAAACAACTTAACACCTCGATTTTCCTGCTTTAAAATGAAAATGTGGAAAATCGCTCGGACTTTTTTCGTCCCCGTAACTTCAACCCCCTAACGGGGGTGAGCACAGCCCCCTGATTTTGAATAGGGATGAGGGGTGTTGCGATACCTCATTTTGAAGATCTTATCGAGTACTATCTGACCCTAAAATTTCGCTTCAAAATTTTCATCTTTAACGAAATGACAGCTAAAATAGTGGAAGACTACTTACTTTTCTGATTAGTTTATTAAATGCTGAAAATGGCCACCATTCACTTCCATGCAGTAAAATAAATTTTGCTCAAAACGTTCACGTACATTACTCGACATTTCTGGTGTAATTTGACGGCATTCATTAATGATCCGAATTCGCAAATCATCCAGTGACTCAGGCTGGGTAGCGTAAATCTTAGATTTCAGGTGACCCCATAGAAAAATGTCCAGTGGAGCCAGATCAGGTGATCTGGGTGGCCACTCAATAAGTCCCCTTCTTCCAATCCAGGCCTGAGGAAAATTTTCATCTAAGAACTGACGCACAGGTTGAGCGAAATTAGGTGGTGCGCCATCTTGTTGAAAAATGATCGTTACATGGTCTTCTTCATTCTCCAATACTTGAACGAGGGCTGGATAAATAGCGTTCTCTAATAGTTCTAAATAAATTTGGCCAGTGAGATTACCGGGTATAAAAAAAGGGCCGATTATGTGATTTCCATAAATACCCGCCCAAAAATTTAACCTTTGGGGATGCTGAGTATGCACTTCACGAAATAATCTTGGATTTTCATCTGACCAATACCGACAGTTATGCCTGTTTACAATGCCATTAAGGTAAAATGAACACTCATCCGAGAAACAGATATTGAACATGTAGTTAGGATTATTGTTAATAATTCCACTGACCACTTCACAGAACTGGAGTCGGCGATCGAATCATCCTCATTCAGTTCCTGAACCAGTCGTATCTTAAAAGGATGGAACTTATGTTGTTTAAGGATTCTCATGATTGTTGTGCGTGAATCACCAGATACATCGGACAATTTCCTAGTACTAAGTGTCGGATCCATTGCTACTTGACCTAAGACAGCCACTTCCCTCGCTTCGTCTCTTTCATACACCCTCTTTTTGTTTCCGACTGAACCAGTAGCGTCCAATTTAACAACGAGTTGCACAACGTAAGCAGCGGATACATTTTTTTCAGGATGTCGTTCATTAAGTAAAGCCGCTGTTACTCGCGCAGAGTCGTTATTTCTAAAAAATAATTTTATCATTTCCACCCTTTCTTCTACGGAATACACCATTTTAATTCTACTACAAAGTTACAATCGCTTTGACACAGTTTTAACGTTCTTAAAAATTCACGATAGACTAAGGTAAATCAAAAACATGGTCCGTCTACTTTTTTGGACAAAAAAATTAACAAATAAATAAATAATTCAAAGCGTCTGATAAGAGTAATATCCTCGAGGTAAGTTCCACATTCTCTACTCATACACCAGCGTTCTTTACTGCAAGCAAGTGAATGGTGGCCATTTTCAGCATTTAATAAACTAATCACAAAAGTAAGTAATCTTCCACTATTTTAGCTGTCATTTCGTTAAAGATGAAAATTTATAAGCAAAATTTTAGGGCATAGTACTCGATAAGATCTTCAAAATGAGATATCGCAACACCCCTAATGCTATTCAAAATCAGGAGG
The DNA here is from genome assembly GCA_963920685.1 of Polydrusus tereticollis. Taxonomy (NCBI): domain Eukaryota; kingdom Metazoa; phylum Arthropoda; class Insecta; order Coleoptera; family Curculionidae; genus Polydrusus; species Polydrusus tereticollis. The sequence goes on along the minus strand of OY987330.1, from coordinate 31,528,429 downwards.
TTGTGCTCACCCCCGTTAGGGGGTTGAAGTTACGGAGACGAAAAAAGCGGAAAAGTTATTCCCCCTCGAATCAGAAATCGACGGGTCCGAGCGATTTTCCACATTTTCATTTTAAAGCAGGAAAATCGAGGTGTTAAGTTTTCGTTGGACCACCCTGTATATCATACCTTCTTTTTGCCAATTATAACTACATATGACAAGATGTTCCTGCTACTTTATACGTTATAAGTACGCGTCCGCTTTTTATATGATAATGTTAAATCAAAGTCAATCAAGTTATCGTGACAAATCCAAATAGCGATGTATTATTTATCTTCCAAACTACTTTTTCTCATCGAATATGTATATTCATAGTCACACATTCGTTGCATAACTGGTCGCGTCTAATGCCACACCTTCACGGACCACGGACCATTATTATTCAATATTTGCTTACTCTTTCGAACATTTATTTTAAATATTAGCTTTGGAGTAATAAATGCGTCAGGTAGGATGTCAGAGATCTTCTACTGTAAAGAAATGCATTATAAAAAGTTTAATTGATTTTAGCAAGCGTCTAAGTCCGTACAGGAATTAAATAAATGAAAATCAAATTATTTTTGGTTACCATTCTGGAGCAATCGAACATAAAATCTTGTTTGATAAATTTTTTTTTTAAACAACCATATATTACAGAGTCATTTTACATACAATATTTTACATTAAACTCGCTAAACAGTGCATGAAAGCATTTGCCTCGAGAATATTATGAACTATGATACAGTGTGTATATAAAGTAAGGAACAAATTCATTATTTAATAATCTAAAAACATTTCGTAAAAATCCTCGGACACATATATAATAATTTTTAATTGCGCATATTTTGACTTATAAATGTATTATACAGGGTAACTCATGAAGTAGATATGACATTATCGACGATTTTTTTAAATGGAAACCCTTATATTTTATATCAGTATCTGTAATCTCCAAGAACAGCTGATTTCAAAAACATAACAAACTTAGGGCCTAAAATTGATAGTTTCGTAGCTACAGGGTAAAAAAAAATATTTTTTTTAAAGTATTTTTAATTAAAAAAAAATTGAAAAAATTAATTAAGCTATTTAATTAAGTGTTGAAATTGTCCTCCTTCCTGTGCCTGGCAGTACCCCAAGCGATCAATAAACTCTTTTTGAACTTTTATTACGGTTTCTTCCGAAATATTCCTGCATTCTGTTGTTATTCGATTATTTAAATCGTCAGTATTGGCAGGTCTTATTTTATAAACAACATTTTTCAGGTGACCCCACAAGAAGAAGTCCAGTGGTGTAAGGTCTCGAGATCTAGGTGGCCATTCAATAGGCCCACGTCTTTCAATCCAACTGTTCGGAAAAACTTGATTGACATAATGGCTCACTACTGCTGCATAATGTGGAGGTGCGCCGTCTTGTTGGTACCACAAATTTTCATCTAGAATTGCAGGATTATTTCTACTCGGATATAAGTTAACTAGCATAGGGATAAGAAAGTCTTGAAGAAACTGAAGGTAGTTTAGCCCGTTTACATTGTTGTCAAAAAAGTATGGCCCAATAATTTTGTTTTTCACTATACCCGCCCAAACATAAATTTTTTGAGGATATTGAGTATAATGCTCACGCATCCACCTGGGATTTTCTTGTGCCCAATATCTACACTTTTGCCGGTTTACTTCACCATTTAATTAAAAGTAAAGTCATCCGAAAATAGGATATTTTCAACAAACAAAGGATCTGCGTTACATCTTTCCATTAATATTTGACATAACTCTATCCTACGATCTGGATCATCTTCATTCAACTCATGAACCAGTCGGATTTTAAACGGGTGCCATTTTTCTACCGTTAATTGGTTATGAACGGTCATAGCAGCCGCCTCATGATCTATGCCAATCTGGCGGACGCTGTTATGGGGATCTTCTTCTATAGCCAATAAAATACTTAATTTTTTATCATCCGGAATAGCTGGACGGCCTTTCCTGGGATGATCTTCCACAGAACCAGTTTCTCGAAATTTTGTTTCAACTTTACTTACAGTTGATCTAGTGATCGGTCTTTCTGGGTTCTTAGCGTTGAACAAAATACAAACTTCTTGTTGGGTATGAATCCTATCACCATATCCAATCATCATAAGAATTTCTATTCTTTGTGTGGGAGATAAACGCATAGTAACTAAATATTAGAATTAATTTTATTACTTCTACCAAACTTACTAGAAAAATTCCATATAATGACAGCATAATGTCATTATCTAAATACCATAGTTACATAACAGCAAATAACTTAAAAAAAACATAACAACAAATAAGTCTACTTTTGAAACAATGTATCTTAAATAAAATTATTTGTTCTACCCTGTAGCTACGAAACTATCAATTTTAGGCCCTAAGTATGTTATGTTTTTGAAATCAGCTGTTCTTGGAGATTACAGATCTGAACTAGAATATAAGAATTTCCTTTTAAAAAAAACGTCGAGAATGTCATATCTACTATATGAGGTACCCTGTATAATAAATTTATATGTCAAAATATGCGCAATTAAAAATTATTAAATACGTGTCCGAGAATTTTTACGAAATGTTTTTAGATTATTTAAATAATGAATTTGTTCCTTACTTTATGTACACACTGTATAGTGTACAGTATTGCTTAGCCTAAATTAAGAATCCCTATAAGGGGCTGCCCAGAAGTCCGAAATAAAAGTAATATAGCCTTAACCTGTAACTTTTGGAGAAAATGCTGGGACACGTCAATTTAGTTTTATAAATGCTCACATTTTGACGTTATTCGTTTGTTTTTTATAGACATTTCTCAAAGATATGACGACATCTATTTTTTTTAAACGGAAACATACAGCTTGTGATACATCATTTGAAAGTTAATATCTCGTACAGTATGCTCATAAATTTTGGCACAATTCTGTCAAGCTATTTCAAGATGGCGACTGTTAAAATTTTAAAAGAATCCCTATTTAAATAAGCGGAAATGATAAATCATTGATTTTTTTTTACCTTTCAAGGTAAGAAATCCTCATTGTTCCACGTTCTGACAATTTGTGACATTGTGAACTTGTAAAATTAATTTAGGTATTTCCGAAGTATTAGTTTACAATTTTCTAAACAAAAATGGTTTGGTCGGAAAGGCAGCGTCTCGAAGCCTTGATATTGTTAGGATGTGGAGATAAAATAAGAAGTCAAATTGAAGTGTGCACTTTATTTAATGCTAAATCTCCGGAAAATCAAATTTCACAGTGCACTATTAGTAAAATATTCCACAAATTTGATGAACATGGCACAGTAAAGGACTTGCCTAGGAATGGACGGCCACGTGTTTTAGGCGACGATGAAAAGTTGTATATTGCATTATCTCTGCAGGATAATCCGCATGTTTCAACAGTTTCATTGGCTCAAAATCATGATACATCTAGAGGTACTATTGGAAGATTTTTAAAAGCAAAAAAATACCACCCTTATAAAGTATGTCTTGTCCAAGAGCTTTTAGAATATGACTATGATAGGCGTTTGCAATTTTGCGAAGAAATGATGAGACGGTGTGACTAGAATAATAGGTTTCCACAGAACATATTATTTTCGGATGAAGCTACTTTCTATTTAGACGGGGTGGTTAACAGACATAATTATTGTTTCTGGAGTCAAGAAAATTCACGATGGATATTTGAAGCGCATACTTAGCGGCGTTACAGAGTAAATGTATCGGCAGGTATCATTAATAACCGAATTTTAGGGCGATTCTTTTTGGAAGAAAACCTCACAGCTAAACGGTACCTGGATTTCATAACCTTTGAGTTGAGGCCTGCTCTAGCTGTAATTTTTCCCAACGAAGTAGATCCAGATATACCTAACGAAACAATTTGGTTTCAGCAAGATGGTGCTCCCCCGCATTTTGATGTAAATGTGAGAACATATTTAGATCAGATATTTCCAGGTCGCTGGATTGGACGACGTGGTACAATTGAATGGCCACCGAGGTCCCCAGACTTAACGCCTCTAGACTATTTTCTTTGGGGATATTTAAAAGAAAAGTTTACCAAAATGGGCCAAATAATATTGAAGATTTGAAAAACAAAATTAGATTGGAGACACATAACATACCGGCTGAAGCCATTCGAAATTCCGTCGACGGATTTTACCATCGTCTGGGAGCATGCCAAGTAAAGAGTGGAGGACATTTCCAGCATTTGCCACGATAAACCACCTTTTTGTTATGTTTTGTTTTGCTTCGTTACATTTTTATTTTTTTTTTGACAAAATAAAAAACAAGTAAACCATAAGTATTGTTAAGTCACAATGTCACAAAATGTCAGAACGTGAAACAATGAAGATTTCTTACCTTGAAAGGGAAAAAAAACCATGAATGATTTATCATTTCCGCTTATTTAAATAAGGATTTTTTTTAAACTTCTAACAGTCGCCATTTTGAAATAGCTTGACAGAATCGCGCCAAAATTTATGAGCATACTGTACGAGATATTAGCTTTCAAGTATCACAAAAAGATCGATGTCGTCACCTCTTTGACAAATGTCTATAAAAAAACAAACGAATAACGTCAAAATGTGAGCATATATAAAACTAAATTTAGGTTAAATTAAAAGAGAATTCAAAATCACAAAAGGTTTTTTACCTATATAGTTAAGTGAAGCTAAATAAACAAAGGTAATAAGTGTTCATTGTTGTGCTGTGTCAAAGTCAAAACTGAAATTCATATAAAATAATGGATTTTCCGTTGATTCCGGATAGAATTGCTGTGAATGCTGCCAAAGCTTTGGATAATCTTGCCCCAAAGAAGTCTAAAGACGCCTATGATAAGGAATAATGATGATAAAATTATCAACGAGACGGTTCTACTCGGATATTTCCAGAAATTGGTATTTTAAAATTGCTGTTGTAAATTATATTAAAATACTTATTATGTATATCGATTATCGTCTGGATCGACATTGAATATATCGTCCTAATTCCCTATGGATGAAATATTCAATGTTAAAGAAGACATTAATAGTTAATAAAAATATAGACATTGCAAAATATTGCAAGTTAGGCCAGTATCTAAAGCAAGCATCCAAAGGATATGAAGCGAAGATATCGAAAATTTTGACTCGAGAAGATCTGCTGAAAATCATCCGTGAAGCTCCCAATGAAACTTTTTTTTTTTTATGTACAAAGTGGCTCTGTTATTTGGTGTATTTGGTGGGTGCCGCCGCCAATAGCTAGTTAATATGTTGGTTGAACATATAGAGGATAGAGGATCCGTAGTAATAGTTAATATTCCCGATACAAAGACCGATAAAAAGGGTGTCTTCACAATTATTGATGAGAAGGAGATGGGTTGTTTAAAGGTACTGAGAACTTATTGGTCTTTACGCCTGACGAGCTGCAACATTAATAGATTCTTTTTGTGTTACCGTAACGGTCGTTGTTTTTCACAGCTAGTTGGGAAGAACACCATAGGCAAGATTCCTTCCATTATTGCAAAATACCTGGGTCTAAGTGATGCGGACAAATTTTAATATACTGGTCATTGTTTGCGCAAAACCTCTGTAACTTTGTTGGCGGACGCGGGGGCAAACATGACCACATTGAAAAAACATGGCGGTTGGAAAAGTTCAGCTGTGGTTGAGGGATATTTGGAAGACAGTATGTCTTCTAAAAACAAAATTTCGAAATTAATAGCTAAAGTACCATCAACATCAAAAAACGTTCAATCATCGTCAATTTCTGTTAGTGAAAATCACGAAATAATAGAAAACATTGACTTATCAAAAGCCGGTAAATTCGTTTTTACTGGGTCTTCTCATAACTGTTTATTTAATATAAATGATAAATAAGTTTTTCGTTAATAAAAAGTTGTTACCTTGATTTTTCCTATTTATTTCTCTTAATGCCCTAGGGTACTATATACCATTTAAAGTGTCTGGTAACTATGGTATTATGAAACAATAATATTTGAGTAGGACATAAAAATTATAAATAGCTACTATTAATTGTACACATTACTGATAATGTCACGAACTGACCTAAGAAAACATTGAATTTTATAATACCGTCCTTCCTGAGTTGCACGAATTTTCCGAATTTGAACCCTTTTAACATTTTTAAGTCTTCACACCGGAACACCAGGTATAAGAGCTTCGCGGTGACAAAGCACATTACCTGCTTGTAGGGGGGACTGGAAGAAGACGGAGTATCTCGTTGTAAGTGAGCGGGAAAGAGAAGGCTGATAAACTTTAAGTGCAACGCCATGTACGACTTGACTTAAGCGAGAACGCAACATAGTCAAGTGTTTGGCGTACACCGGGTATAGACTGACTGACTGCGGTGCGGTACTGGCAGTATAGCAAGTACCGAAAAACAATTGAACTTTGAAGTTTGGTGGATTTAAGTGGCGTCTTGATTTAAAATTTAGACTCAAATTCGGCGCCTTGATTTACTTTTAGTTTACCAAGTGTAATTGGGACTATTTAGTGATATGTGTTTTTAATAATACTTTATGATTATTGTTTGATGACATAAACATTATAGGTATTTTGATTCGATTATTGACCTAGTTATTATTGAATAATGGATGCTGCAAACGGACTATTTTAAAAGGTAAGGAGCGAACTTATTTTTATTTAAAGTGGGACTGACATTTCTTTTTTTGGCAAGGTTAGAATATTCTTTAGATATCGATAATGAATATTTAGATATTTGTTTAACACTTTTTTAATATATTGTATATTTATATTATATATATATCGCTTTTAATTACATAAAAGTTCTAATTCATATACAAGGTGACGAATTCAAAGTCTTACAATCTAAAATCCGAAATACGGCTGGAACGAGGGATGGAAATATTTTTTTCTACTACTGTATAAAAAAATTAACCTTTCGAGCCCTAGCAACACGGAAGATCACGAAAATAAACATTAGAGTTACCTGAATATTAAACGTTGCTAGCTACGAAAGTAGTATGTTTCTAGCTAGGAAAGTACCTACTACTTTCGGTGCCAGGACAAAAAAACACGAATACTCATAAGAAATTTTGATTGTATTTATTCAAGCGAATTTTGAAAAAAAACTTAATAACAAAATGCTTATACATATTTATTGAAAAAACAAGTGGTATAATAACAATAATATAAAACTTAAATAATAATTATTTATTGCCATTAAGGTTAATGGTGAAATTTGAACAGTTGGAAAAATAAATTGATGGAATATTATTCAATTCAATAGCTTCGCCGCTTCGTATTAGAGTCTCGTTATTATCCTGGACTGTGACAATATTACAACTCGTTCTATTTGTCACTTTCACGTCGTTAGATGGAATAAAAGTAAGAGTTCCATTTAAGATATTTTTGGAAGTTTCGATTTTATTAGTATACGAATCACCAATATATCCCTCCGCAACGGACGAAGACCTCCAACCGCCATGTCTTTTCAAATTCAAAATGTCGACACCTGGAGCATTTGCGAGAAACGTAGCTGATGTTCTTCTAAACGAGTGACCAGTGTATTTATTTACGTCTTGAAATTTCAAAAATTTGGAAATTTCTTTGGGAACATTCGAAATAGTGTGTTTTCTAATCACCTGATTCACACACCTACCTCGTTCATAGCGTTAGAGCAAGCGTTCATCTTGTGCATTATTTGGCCGAAGTTTAATGTAATCTTGTAGTAACCTCACAAAAGAAACTGGACCTCCATCATCGGTATTCACAAAACTTCTTTAAATCTTGTTTTTGCTCTGAAAGATTTTAGCTATAGCTACATCATTCTTGATTTCGACGTCTTTCAACCTCAAAGACATCGAAATCAATCAATTTTTTGGATCTCATCGGTGCGACATGCTCCAGCTATTCCCATTACTGCTATCACTTTCAAAGATAAATAGCTATGATTAGAAGCGTTAGGTAAAAACTTTATTATTTCTTTTTTTCTGAAAATGTTAGATTTTTTAGCTTCGTAACCATCGTTTTTTCGTTTAATAAATGCAATGTGTTTCTTAAACTGCGAAATATCTATATTTTTGTTCACAGAAATAGTCAATTTGAGCAAGAAATATTGTGACCATAGGGACGGAGGTGATAAGGCTTCAGACTTCTCTAAGAAGTACGATAACATCACATTTTCGTCAATTTGAGAAACGATTTTATTCGCGAACCATTCCAGAAACAGGTTGTACGTTTAATAGTATCTATCTTTCGACTTCTCAGATAACAGTGAGGCACATGCTAACTCAGCCGCCTTCTGAATAGCAACGTTTTGTTCTTGGGAGAACATTTTAGACTGGCGAAATTAAAAAATTCGAACTGACAGGCTCTGACAGTACTCAAATAACTAGTTGTCATGGATTATTTTACAGGTGGAAAACCTTATTTTATCGGGGGTAATACCACGAGTGCTTAAAAATTACCGATAATTTTCATGAAAGCTTGTTATTTATAATTCCACGAGTTCGAAGAACGAGTGGAATTAGTATAACAAGCTTGAATGAAAATTATCTGGTTAATTTTTATGCACGAGCGGTATTTAGGGAGAATATTTCTAGAATGAAATATAATTTTTTCTTTGTCTATTTGTTCATTAAGTGCATGACCAAATTGGTTCATTTTGACTTTTTTAATAATAACAATACAAACAAACAGGTATCTACGATACAGTATTTCGCCCGACCAAACCTGACTGTTGTCAAACTGCTTTACAATGCTGCACCTAAGGCAACTCTTCTTGAATAATTGACGAATAATATGTAAAGCTTTTGATGGCTCAAGTGATAAGGAGTTGCGTTACGCCAGGACGACCCGGGTTCAAACCCGGGTTGGGGTTTTTTTTTTTTTAGGTAAATAATATTTATATTTTTTCATTTATGCCATAATCATATCTTTGTCGTTATCTGTTGATAGGGTTTGTTTTTCAAAAGCAATGAATTTCCCGAAGGGAACTCATAACAATAACGATCACGTTCGCAGTAAAAAGGTAAAAAAAAAAACTGTCTCGTCAAATAGGTTCGATTGTTGTGTGTTGGATATACAACGTTGTCTAGGCAACGTTGTATATCCGCTGATATTTTTTTATTTTTAACGTTTCTTATGGGAAAATTTATACATGAGTGAAATATTCGCTGTAATTCTTGCGAAAAACCACACTTCTTATGAGATTTTTTATATATGAGGGAAATATTCGCTGTAATTCTTGCGAAAGACCACACTTCTTATGAGATTTTTTATATATGAGGGAAATATTCATTATAATTTGAATAAAATGGAAGTTCATTACTTAAGAATTTATTGATCAGAGAACAGTAGTAGAAAAAATTTAATACATCCAACTATGCGAAAGCCTTTCTTGATGTTCGGAGTTATTTAATCACCTCGGCTTCGCCTCGGCTATTCAAAAACCTCCTCACACCAAAAAATTAACTTTCGCATCTAGTAATGTAAATAACTTTGTTCAAATTTAAGAATGTCAATAAGGAGGTTGGGGACATTTTTGACATTTAGCTCGTTCCAAATTTTATTTGGCTGGTGAAAAATTTAAAATGTCAAACGAAAAGGTGTTTATTTTCTTCCATAATTCGATTCTCCGTAAACAACTACGTAAGTCAGCAGAAAATTGCCTGGGGTAATGAGGTTAAAAAAAAACGATCGTTTGACTTAGAATTTAAATTATAAAAAAATTGTCTATGCTATCGCTTTTCTCTTCAATATTCTTAGTAGTAAACATTCTGTGAATAAAAAAAAATATTGACGAATATTAAATTCTATGGTAGGGAGAATGGGGAGACTTGATCCCCTTTTTATATATATTTGTTGTGATCAGAGGAAAACCACTATGCGATAAAGGAATCACATTTCCAAGAACAGTTGTCTCTTAACATGTGGGCAGGAATCCTTAGCCCATTCTTTATTCCAGGAAGATTAAGCGGAGAGAGATATCGTCATTTTTTTTAAGAAGAATTGCGTATTTTACTGGAAGATGTGCCGCTTAGACTACGAAATGAAATGTGGTTTATGCATGACGGTGCCCTGGCACATTTTAGCATCCTAGCGCGAGAATTTTTAGATCGTACTTTTTGGATAGGTCGGAGAGAGCCTCAACCATGGTCACCATAGGTCACCAGACCTTAACAGTTTGGATGTTCTTCTTTGGGGACATCTAAAATATTTAGTTTAGCAGACACGCATCCAAAATAAAAAAGAATTATGTAATCGAATAATTAACTCTTGTAGAACGATTCAAAATACTCCAGGAGTTTTTCAAAAAGTGCGCGAATCAGTGAGAAGAAGATTGAATGCGTGCATACAGCAAGGAGGTAGACATTTCCAACATCTATTGTGATTTTGATTTAGTTTTATATCCAGTGTTTCGTTGTTTATTGTTGTTTAAAAATTACTGTTTGAAATGTTTCTATGTTAATTAAAAAAAAAGTGTTTCTTTTTTTAACAAATACATGCATTGATTAATTTAAATAGAAATATCTCAAAGACGGCTACTTGTAGCGACTTTGACAATGATACCGTTTTCACGAAGAAATAATAGAGGAATCGATTTTTCTTCTAGAAAATGTGATACATACATGCACGAAAAAGTTGTGACTCTCCAAAAGAGAGAAAGACCTGTAGGTGGCGCCCCCTACAATTAAAGGCCAAATTAAGATGAAATTTGAATTTCTCATATTAAAAAATCCCCAAATACGACTGTTAGTCTAAATATAGACAGTATTTCAAAAATGATATGCGAAAAACAAAAATAAAAATAAACTTTTAACACCCTGTATCTCAAACATGAAGGGCTTGCGGACCCATGCTAATATGAACTTTTAACCTTATAAATACCTGAGGAAACAGTACGTATATCGAATTTCTGATTCAAAATATTAATTACTTGCCTGCATTCCTATAAACTAACTAGGCCTTAACCCCATCTTATACAATTGCCAAAAATAAATGGTTTTAATCCTAGGGTTTACTTATAAGCTACATGTGGTAAAATTTTGTAATATTTTTTAAATTAACTCTAACTTATATAGTTGGGCCTTAATGCATATGATACCAAAAATGATTATGCCATTATTTTACTCATTATCAAACTATGACAAGCTATAAAGAAATTAATTAAAAATTAAGTACAGTGCGATAATTGCTTGTAAATCTCCTAGCTATAAATTCAACTGTAACTAATTTGAATGGGTTACATTGTCGCCTTTATTCTGAAACCAAAATACTTAAGAGTAGGCAATTCAATTTAACAGAAAAGCTGGTAAGTATACTCAGAGCCATTTTCCACCTATTATCCATACAAGCGTAAGGTATTTTGTTATGCATTAGTAAGTTGCAGATGATGAATAATGTACAGGGTGATCCAACCAAGACTAGACAAGGCGATTTTTTGACTTTTCCTGTACTTTTATAAAAAAACTGAAATAGCCATCTTAAGTCATTTTCTCCCGCGAATTCGAATATCTTCAGCAAAAAACAATTGAACATCAAACGAAAGTACTAGGGGTCACTTTGATATTTTTTTAAATGGGATGCCGTATTTTTATTGAGCTTATCCGATTTCTCATATAAATTTTGATCTAAAATGTTGGATTTTTAATTCAAAAACGCCTTTTTTCTTCAGTTTTAAATTCGGAAAATGTTCGTCTACCGTAAGATTAATACCTGATAGATGGATACCCGTTTCACCTGGTCACCCTTTAACCTGCTTTAAAGCGTCCGTCAGTTAGACAAAATAATCAAGTTTCAAATTTCTATATATTTTTCACGAATTAATTACAAATTTAGTAGTTTCTGCAAATCTATTATTGCTTACGTATAAAAAAAGTATGACATATTAGAAAAAACTATAAACTAAAGTGAATAACTTTAAGCTCAATAATATAATTGTTCTATGTGTCCTCCATTATTTTCAAAACATGACCGATGCCCCCTTTTCAATCTCTCCAAAGAATCTCTTACAATATTTTGGTCCTGGTTAAGTCTATTAATTTCATTTATAATTTTTTGCTGAATGTCCTCCAGACTTCTGTTGGGTCGTTGATAAACTACATTTTTTAAATGACCCCATAAAAATGTATCCATTGGCGTGATATCGGGGCTATTTGGTGGCCAATGAATTGTTCCGTTACGGCCAATCCACTGATTGTAACGCTCGTTTAGGTATGTTACCACTTCTCGAACTGCATGAGGCGGAGCACCATCCTGCTGCCAAATGATATTGTTGTAGGCTTGCAATGGCAACCTTTCCAAGAAATCCTCGATATCGTTATGAAGAAAATGGAGGTATCTTTGGCCTGTTAAAGAGCCACGATAAAATAGTGGTCCAGTAATTCGATTTTCTAACATCCCACACCAAACATTAAGTGAGCTCCAACCTTGAAACTTTATCATTTTATATCTATGAGGGTTAACTGCTGCCCAGTATCTTGTATTTTTCCGATTGTATACCCCCGATGTTGTAAATGACGCTTCGTCACTCCATAGAATTTTATTATATAAATTATAATCTTCGTCTTGCTCTCTCATCAGCATTGAAGCAACAAATCGAAATCGCAGTTCTTTTTGAAGCTGTGTTAAGTATTGAACGGGAAGGATGCAATATGGTTTTAGACCACATTTTTTTAAAGTTCTGTGAACTGTTCCATAGCTTACTCTCCGGAGCCCTGGACCATACCTTACTTCTCGTACCGCTTGCGGAATAGAACTCTTCGGATTTATAGTAAAATATTGAACAATAGCTCGATCCCTTATATTCCGTCTTTTCATCTTTCTTGGCTTATCTTTCAATGTCTTACTTTCCTCAAATAGGGTCTTAATTCTGAGAATTGTATCCACTGAAATGTGTCTCTGGAAACTCTCAAAAAATGTTCTTTGTGTTTGTCGAGCATTCTCTCCACTTTTGTAATATAATTTTATTACATTTAGCCGTTCTTCTAAAGAATATTTCATTATTTGTAATTAATTCGTGAAAAATATATAGAAATTTGAAACTTGATTATTTTGTCTAACTGACGGACGCTTTAAAGCAGGTTAAAGGGTGAACAGGTGAAACGGGTATCCATCTATCAGGTATTAATCTTACGGTAGACGAACATTTTCCGAATTTTAAACTGAAGAAAAAAGGCGTTTTTGAATCAAAAATCCAACATTTTAGATCAAAATTTATATGAGAAATCGGATAAGCTCATTAAAAATACGGCATCCCATTTAAAAAAATATCAAAGTGACCCCTAGTACTTTTGTTTGATGTTCAATTGTTTTTTGCTGAAGATATTCGAATTCGCGGGAGAAAATGACTTAAGATGGCTATTTCAGTTTTTTTATAAAAGTACAGGAAAAGTCAAAAAATCGCCTTGTCTAGTCTTGGTTGGATAACCCTGTACATAAATTGGGTCTATTTTCGTTTTCGGTAAGCTTATTGGACGTTTGAAAATATGTCCCAAACTAGTATGTTTAGTCTTTTTGAAAACCTTTTATTATGATTTAGTGTTTTAATTCTGATAACATTATAATGAATGAATATTTATTTGCTGAAATGTACAAAAATTAATAAATTTCAGAGGGTGCTGATCAGTGTCAGAAGAATTGCGAATACTATACTCAATTATGGACTGTTTTGAGTTATCAATCAATCAATCAATAACATTTTTATTTGTTTCATATTAAGGTTCTTACATTTACTATAAACATAATAAAAAAAAAACCCAATAGGGGCTGTTGAACAATGTCTGGAGAGATTTTTTGTAGATAACTATTTTAAATTTGTAATAATTACATTAGGACAATGACATTTTTAATAAAATTCCACATGCTTAAAATTGTAACAAGTATTTAAAATTTAACACTGTATTATTAATTTATCAGGATCATTAAAAAATTTATTAAGTTTGTAGAAGGCCTTACTTTACTGACTTGATATTTTGTTAAAGGTATATTTTAGTTTATTCTTTGGCAGTTTCCTAATTTTTATGAGACAGTATTTTACATTTTTTTTTTTTTTGGAGGTATGTATAGTTGTATTTTTCAGGTACTAAATTACTTTATGGCGAGTATCATAATCATGTTTCACATCACAATTGAGGAGAGTATCCCTATAATCCCATACAAATATCACCGGGTCCAAAATGTACATTCCTATTACCGTCAAAATATGTTTTTTTTTAAAAACAGACCAACAACTATCCTGCTGGTTCATCTTAAAAATATTTCGGATACTTGCCTTTTTTTGCATGACCATAATTCTGTGCATTTCCGATGAACCTTTTTCCCGAGCTTTTTCCATTGTATGAGAGCGCAATATTATTCTCTTTTCTATTTCCAAAGATTAAGGTCTGCGTTTTTGACACATTCAGCAACAGATCATTTGCCGAGAAATACTCGTCAAGGGCCTTCATTGTAGTCTGTACTTTATAGAGAATTGTTTCGCTATTCTCTTCACCAAATATGAGCGACGTGTCATTGGTATATAATACAATGTACTCGTTAGGTATATAAGGCAGTTCGTCTGTAATATACGAAATACAGAAGGAGCACCAAGATTGATCCCTGAGGAACTCCCCTAGTGACAACAATCTCCTGTGATTTGCATAAAACACCGCACTCATCGCATTCAAACACTTACTGCACTCGATCTTTCAAATATAACTTAATCAAACGTAGAGTCGTACACGCACCCCATACATCTCAAGTTTTTTACATAACAACTCATGATTTACAGAGTCGAAAACCTTTGAAAGGTCTGTACAGAATAACATCGTTTGAATATTATTGTTTAACGAATATAATTGCTAGATAAATCGCTCTTATGGTGGATGTACCCTTTCTAAAACCGTTCTGTCCTATCTATCAGTCTATCGAATATCACCCTTTCAAGAATCTTACCAATATTTGACAAGAGAGAGATAGGTCGGTAGTTCTTTTCTTCATTCATCTGACCCTTTTTATGAATAGCCTTTACATGAGCCGCCTTCAACATGTGTGGAAAAACGCCTGCAGAAAGCGAAATATTCACAATATAAGAGAAAGGGCCAGATACTTCATAAGCTACTCCTTTCAGTACGGATACAGGCACTTCGTCTTCTCCTACCGATTTTTTATTTTTAAGGTGTTGTAATACTTCCATAATTTCCGGACTAGTGGCTGGGTTTAAGAAAATTGAATTTTCTACTATGTTTTTAATAAAATTTTTATTTTTGTCAGAGTTAAAGGTTGGGCATGCATTAATGAAATACTCATTAATTTTATTCAATATTTCGACTCTACTATCATATTTATTGGAAAAATTTTGAGATATTTTTTTCTCAGTATTTGGTCGAGTTATGCGATTAACCGGGTTCCATGTAGCTTTGGCTTTGTCTTAAGAACTTTTGAAGTATTGTCGATTTGAAATATGTTTAGCTCGCTCGATGACACCCTTCAAAGTTTTATAATACTTCCTGAGAGACGTGACCTTCAATTTTTTTGTGATACGGAATTCGTTGATTAATTAAAGTACAGTTTTCATAAAACGATCTAGGTGTAGTAATTAAAAAAAAAATTGAAGTGCAAAAGTATGGTCTATATATATTGTCAATCTAAAACTCAAAACGAAGGAAAACCGTTGCTAGCTTGATTTTACGGTAATAAAAATGTAATACATAGAATAATTGTTTATAATATGCGCCTGGTTCAATTTACATACATGGTATATGAACCGGTTTGGTTCAATGCTTGCCCACGACCTACAATAACAATACCTGAGACCACTGCTATATTTAAATTTTACGGCAATATTTTGTGAGATTAAGTTACATTCTTAGATGCAAATGTCATATCATCATTACCATAATGATTCAGATTTTCTTTACTTTGATCATAGGGCTGATTACCAGCTAAGTATTGACTTTTGTTCTGGGCATTGTAGATACCGTTGAATATCAGTCTTGATTAGGCTTAACTAGGTATGTTTTTGGTTTTTGTCTGGCTTGACATAATATTAGGTTTCTTCCGTTGGTCTGGAATTTATAGGAAGTGGGCGATCTAGATCAAGATTAATTTGAGTCAACATTGGCTACTTTAGACATTACTTTGTGTGACATTGGACTGAATTGACTGTTATTGAATGACTAACAAATCAAACACATTTCAACATTATATGCTTAATTTCTTCAATTCGGTATAATCATTAAAATGCATACATCTGATATTAATGCATATACAAAAGATTGCTTTTAGCTTTAACTGTATCCTGTCATCTTAAGAGCTTAAGTGACGATTCAACAATAATATCAGTAATAAATAAACAAGCAAATGAATATGCCAGGAAACAGAGTAATTTGATACAAAGTGATATTACATACGTTACACAAGTGTCCACAGTCATCCGGAGTAACCGTATTTCATTTTAATACAAAAAGTGTAATTAAGATAAATAGGTATATAAATTTTAATGCAACATTTTTTGAATTACGAACAAATTCTTGCAGTCGTAGACGCAGGAAAGGATTACAATTTTTATCATTGAGATGAGACTTCCTAGTTGAGAAACATCTAGGAGACGACATAGCTTAGGAACCAAATGACTATAATAGTTATTTACGATATAAGTGTTGTAAAGATTCGTATTACAACACGAGATGTTAAAGTTGTTAAACGAGGCGTCAGCCGAGTTTAATAAAACATCGAGTGTAGTTATATGAATTTACAACAAGAATATTGTACAAAATTTTATCTACTTTCATCTATGAATAAAAATATTTGGCAAAAGGCATTTTTAAAAATAAAAATGCACCTGCTATTAAAAATCGTTTTGTAAGGGCATCTATTACAGCACTAGTGCTGTAATGGCATCTATTACAGCACTAGTGCTGTAATAGATGCCCTTACAAAACGATTTACAGAACTGTAAAATTCATATTACTAAATGAAAGTAGATAAACGTATTTTTCGAATAATCTTCTGGTTCAGTATATTACTTCTTTCTTTCTTTAGATGTTGCAAAATGACGACAAAATGGTGTATTATGGTATAAAATGTAGATGTTTTTGCAGATATTTTTAAAAAGAATTTTTCTATTAAGTACTTACCTACTATCTTGACAAACTTGACAGACATTTCTGAATAATTGAATTTCGATAATAAGTTTTAACGTGCTTCAGACAACACGAAAATCCTCGCTCATTTGACTCAAAGGTGGGTGACAATCGAGTCGAATAAGTAAACGCCTTCTTTACCAAATAAATTAAATTAAATTTTTGTTGGCGAGGTATATGCTTCTTGGAAATATAATGCTTTTGGAGAGCCCGAAACCGTTTGAGCTACGGATTTCGATTTTTTCGTTATTCATTTGAAAACGAAATGATTGGCCAACAAAACAGTTTCATTTTGGTTGCACCACAGATCTGTATAGCTACATTGATTTGTGGTTTCACTACCTCTAAGCCACGCACTATCTTGATACCATTTTTCTGAAAATGATCAATTTGCTCCCCTTGGCTCGCTCCCGGGTTACTAACCATTGCTTATTAATTTAATTTGTCCATCCAATGACGAAAATCGGCATTTTAAACTTAAAATATATTGACTCAGATATAAGATCACTTTTTAATTGAGTTTCAACTATGTTTTTGAAACACTTACCAGAGTTCCTAATCTTAAAAAAAGAGGTAAAATTTTGTTTTATTTAGTTTTTTTGTTTCAAGAATAATCACAGAATAACAGATCGATGTATCAAAACTTTCCTGTCGATAATGTATGAGTATTAGACATAATCATAACCTCACTTTAAATTTAGCGACAGGAACAACTAAATTCCGACCTAGGTTTTAACTTCGATACATGGTGTATATTTGGTTGCCTATCTTCAAGCCAAAAATTATTATTTTTGTTTACCGATATTCTTACGACAGGGTAGGCATGCCTTACCGCAGCCTGGGACACTTGGAAAGTAAAACAATTTATTTTATAGCGGCTGTAGTTTGATCTAAATTGTTCTCTAAATAATATCGATAGTACGCTAATAGGTTTTATACAGGGATAAGGTTACTAATGACCTCGTCTTCAAGAGTAAAATGCCTACGATGTGAGAATAAGGGTCCTAGGCTTTAGCCAAAGGGCAAGGGAGAGGTGCAGACAGTATTTTATACTTGATTAAATATTTTCACTTATTCCTTCCTTTAGTGCTTAAAATATTGTCGGACATTTTTTGGAGGTCACGAATGTTGTCTAAAAGTATTCGTAAACCAAGAAAAATGTCTGATTATTAATTTAGGCTTGAGGGATAGTCAAACCTGAGTATCTAAAAGAAACCCAATACTTAGACGAAATTTTAGAATACCTCATTGTTGTCAACTGCTGTTGAATTGTTTATTGGGCTATTGATGATAAAAAGTCATGACGACAGATACTGTATTGGCGTGGTTTAGGTTTTAGGTTCCATCATTTAATGTCATTGATTTGACATAAAGTCATGTTGCCAAAGTCGACTGAGGTATTTTTTAAGAGTAATTTTGTATCATTTCACATACGTCAAAAAATTTCTAGTGTAAACACCACCAAGGAAATCGTTGTCGTTGCCTAGGGAACATGTCAAAATAAGAGCATTTGATTGGTTTAAAATTACAGGTGTCAAATTTTCACTTGAAATTGGTATTAATTATTAATTTTAAGTTTATTGTAATTTACTTATTCACATATTGTAAAATAAATTCGATAAAGTCAAATCTGGTCTTATCTGGCGGGTTTACGATTTAACAAAGACATACTTTCAATTTTTCTTTTCTTTTATTGCGTTTAATCATACTAACCAAATAGAATCCGTCAGACAAATATGACAGACTTATGCAATTTTGGCATGAAAGAAAAGGATAGGTATTTTATTTAATTTTCAGCGATTCACAAAAGTTTGTACCTGCCCAAGTACCTGCCTCCTTCGTCTTGATTTAAAGATGTCAGTTTTGTGACTTTGACAGTTTGTGACAAAATGAAAAAATTTTCTGGGTTTTTGCATCCCCAAGCAAAAAAAATTATACTTAATCTGATAAGCTATTTCGAAAATGCAAGAAAAAGTGGAAATTCACCAACCAATATTCAGGAAACAGCAGCCAAAGCACTGGGAATTAGTTTAAGGGCTGTGCAGAGAATTGCGCATGAAAAAAAACATAACATAATACCCAAGAATACTAAAAAATGTAAACAAAGAAAGCCAAAGACTGAGGATTTAAGCGAAAATATTAAAATGGGAGTTCGAAATGTGATTTACGATTTATACAGATCAAAAACCAATGTAACTCTTCCAGTTTTACAAGAAACATTAAAAATTCGGGGTGTTTTGGAAATTGGACTTGAAGCGCCATCAAATTAATAAAAAAGTTAGGTTTTCACTATAAAAAAGACTGTAACCGAATATTTTTATGTGAGCAGCCACAGATAGTGAGTCAGCGTGTTCAGTTTTTAAAAAATTATACGGAGAATTACAAATCGAAATTTAGAAAAGTGGTATTTTTAGACGAAACGTGGATATTTTCAAATGGAAGTGGTTCAAAATCTTGGCAAGATGATTCTGTGAAAAGCGTGAAAAGGAAAAAGGGATGTGGCACGGGAAAGCGGTTCATTATTTTACATGCTGGTTCTGTAACAGGATATGTTCCAGGTGCAAGCTTAATTTTTTCTTCGACATCAAAAAGTGCCGACTATCATGATAATATGAATTGCGAAATGTTTGAAAAATGGTTAAAAGTTCAATTGATACCAAATTTGGATTCCCCGTCTTTAATTGTATTAGATAATGCATCATATCATTCAAGAATTTTAAATAAACAGCCTACTTCATCTTGGAGGAAAAATGATATTTATGAGTGGCTTGAAAAACACAACCAAAATCCTTCACCAAATATGCTTAAAACGGAACTTCTATCAATGGCAAAGTCTCTTAAAAAACCAAGAATATACGCGGTAGATGAAATGTTGCGTGAATGTGGCCATGAGGTTCTACGACTGCCGCCATATCATTGCCAGTTTAACGCTATAGAATTAATATGGGCCGGGGCAAAGTCTTATTATGAAAAACATGTAGGTGATGGTCTTAAATCCGACCAAGTGCAAATAGTTTGGCAAGATTCTTTGGATCATATTACACAAGAGTACTGGAAGAAATCAGTGGAACATACAGAAATATTAATAAGGGATTGGTGGGATCGAGAACAAGTACTAGATGTCGAAGTAGCGCCAATGATAATTGCTCCATTCGAAGACGACTCAGACGACGAGGACTTTTCAGATTTTATAAGTGACGATGACAGTTTTTAGTCTATAATTAGTTTATAAACGGTTTTCTTTGTTTACATTTTTTAGTATTCTTCGGTATTATATTATGCTTTCTTTCATGCACATTATTCTGCACAGTCCTTAAACTAATTCCCAGTGCTTTCGCTACGGTTTCCTGCATATTGGTTGGCCAATTTCCACTTTTTCTTTCATTTTCGAAATAGTTTATCAGACTAAATGCCATTGAATTTTTAGGTTTTAGTAGTAAAATTGTTAAAATAAATTACACTGTTTATTATTGTCATTTTTAATAAATACATTTAAGGTATACTATTTACAGGGATGGCGAACCAATGGCACGCGACATAAAATTTTGGCTCGCCACCGATCACAAAGTTTACTATGAATTATTATATTACGAATTGCGACGGCACGTCTATGGCCTCATTAAACATTTCTTTAGAAAAAATGCACGTTAATACATAAAGATTCGCCACCCCTGTACTATTACGTACATAATTTTTGCAAAAATAATAATATATCTGGCTATCTTCACGACTTCACGACAGTTAAAATAATAAAACTACGTATCTTTTCTCCGGTTATATTGACACCTACATAGTCTCACAGCATTTTGATATAAGCTGTGGAATTTTCGAATCGATTTATATGATCCGTGAACTTTGGACCCGCATTTTGAGACCGGTTTAGACTTTATACGTTTCTTTCTCCCACTTATTTTTAGCGGGGCGCTTATTGGCTTAACAGGGGCAAAATACGTGTAAAATAAATTTGGGATTTGATACCTCATCGGCTCTAGTAGCTTTTTCTGGTTGACCTTTGAAGTAGGTAACCTATTAAATTGGAAATATTTTTTTAGCCTAATATTACACAACAAAAATTTAGCCAATGTGTAATTTAATTTTTTTTTATATTTAATTTATTATTATCTTCTGAAATAAACTAAAATTTGTTTAATTTATTTAACATTTCATCGATATTTTTGGTGGTCGCTAGTCAGGGGTTTTACTGTATATTGTTTATCTAATTTTCCACCATCATTTTGGTTATTAAATTTGTTAAATGTAAAACTATTGTGTTAACCGTCTGCAATAATACGAACGCACCCCTGAGAAATTAATTTTGGAACGAGACCCGTTATTTTTATTATGACTGATAGTTTCAAGTTAACGGTTAACCTATTAACATTAAATTTTATGGAAAATCAGCTGTCCATATACGGCCATATTGGTTTTTATTTACAACATTTTGATGAGCTCGGGAATTTTCGAATTGATTCATATAATCGGTGACCTTTGGACCCGCCAGATAAGACCAGATTTGACTTTATTTGCAGTTAAATATAAATGTTAGTTTATAATATGAACATCAAAAAATGTCCAGTAGAAGTATAACTAGTGCATAAATTATTTCCTGAAATTTGTGTCCAAAACCAATTTTTTTAAAAAGCTGGCCTACATAGCACCTTCATTTTTCTTTGGTTATTAATTTTTGAAAATTCTCAGGTAAAATTTTCAGTTAAATTTGTACAATGGAAATTTTCACTAATAATATCACAAGAGCTTAAATTATTTCCGGAAATTTTCTTGAGGGCACGAATATTTTGAAAATTTTCTTAAAATATTGGTGCCCGAAAGAAAATTTCCAGGAATAATTTAAGCTTGCGTGGGATTCGGTAAGAAAATTTCACACCACTTCACATTGCCAATGAAGATATTAGTTCAACATGAAATAAATTCTAAAAAAATCATATAGGTACCTATATCCACCATATTTCGTTAAATAAAAAAAAATTATCAACTTTAGTTACACCAAATGCTAAAACTCAGATGGGTATTAGTTCACTCTATCGCCCTTTCATAATTTTAGGTTACTAAAGATGGTAGAAATGTATTTTTTGTTAAAGTATATTAGTTATTATTCACAGGTATATCTACATTATTTAATGGTTGTAGATCATATGTTTACCTTTTCAACTGTCAAAAAATTTTCGGGTGTAATACCACGAGTGCTTTAAAATTACCGATAATTTTTTACGAATGCGTGTTTTCTTTAATTTCACGAGTCCGAAGGACGAGTGAAATTTGTAAAGAAAGCACGTATAAGTGAAAAATTATCCGGTTAGTTTTAAAGTACGCATGGTATTTAAAGGAATATTTCAAGAATCCAAAAACATTCATTTTGTCAACTTTGAAATAATAAATAGAAATTTGTCAACAAAGTGACACTGACAAGTGGTATTTTCGTTTTGGTGTTTTCGATTTTGTATATCCGCTGTAAGTTTTCGAAAATACCACTGTCCTTATGGGATTTTTTATACGTGAGTGGAATATTCACTTAAATATCGTGGCGCCTCGAAAAAATTTCCGGAAATTTTTTTAGTTGCCATGGTAACTAGTCAAAATTAAGGTATCTTATTGGTTAAAAAGTAGAGGTGTGAAATTTTTAGTGCAATCACCTCCACGGTACCCCTAAGGAATCATTGTTGTTGCTCTGGGAATATGTCGAAATAAGAACAAAATTGGGTGTTTCTGGGAGGAAAGCCCACCATCAATGCAGAGAAGTACAGGGTAATTCACCATAATGCCCCCCCCCCTTACCTTCTTTATCTTTCTTACGCATTTTAAAACATCAATCTTATTTCGTTCGGTGTAAAATCCGAACTCGACAATTTAAAGACTATAAAAACCAGCGTCATTGTTGCTCAATTTCAAAACAACGAAACTTTTAAAGAACAACAAACGAATCAATTGAATATTACATAAAACACTTAAGCGACGTGTATTACCCATGTTAGAATTACCACATCGTGGGCGTGATACAAATCACATCCATTAACCTAATTAATTTCATTATCTTTCAATTAAATGTTGCAAAATCAATTATATTGGGAAAATTAAATTGTATTGTGGAACTTGTTTACTTTTCGGTAACAAATGGATATTAATTTTGTATTAGTCTCCCTTGCTGATTTTCATTACCTTATTTTACAATTCATGGTACTATTTTCTAATGATGGTAAATGAAATAATTTTTACTATAATTATTGGTCAATATCTATATTTGAAAATTTAACCCAATTTTATTTATTAATAGCAACGATCGCCATTGCAAAGGTATAAATAATTAAAGATTTAAATGTACAGGGTTATCCAACCAAGACTAGACAAGGCGATTTTTTGACTTTTCCTGTACTTTTATAAAAAAACTGAAATAGCCATCTTAAGTCATTTTCTCCCGCGAATTCGAATATCTTCAGCAAAAAACAATTGAACATCAAACAAAAGTACTAGGGGTCACTTTGATATTTTTTTAAATGGGATGCCGTATTTTTAATGAGCTTATCCGATTTCTCATATAAATTTTGATCTAAAATGTTGGATTTTTAATTTATTTATTTATTTTTTTTTTAATTTTTAACATTTTCCGAATTTAAAACTGAAGAAAAAAGGCGTTTTTGAATTACAAATCCAACATTTTAGATCAAAATTTATATGAGAAATCGGATAAGCTCATTAAAAATACGGCATCCCATTTAAAAAAATATCAAAGTGACCCCTAGTACTTTTGTTTGATGTTCAATTGTTTTTTGCTGAAGATATTCGAATTCGCGGGAGAAAATGACTTAAGATGGCTATTTCAGTTTTTTTATAAAAGTACAGGAAAAGTCAAAAAATCGCCTTGTCTTGTCTTGGTTGGATAACCCTGTACAACAATGCAATAAAATTAAATAACTGAAGAATCAACCATTTATTTCCAACAAAGCAGTGTTTTTTAACTCAGGTTTTGCACAGTTTTTAACCCGATCTATTCTACTGCATACATACAACTAAAATAGATACAGTTCAGTGCTCTTAAATCAAGCTCAGGTAAAGCTAATAAGTATCCTAAAATGTGTACGGCTATAACTGAGAAATTCCATTATTTTTTTATAAAAAGGAAATATGTTAAGGTGAACGGAAAACGTCAGTTTTAGCTCTTTTATAATTCAATTACAAAAAGTCGATATTTAATTATACGTACCTACACACATTGACACATATGCATACCTACGTTTTCACAAGAAAACAACATTTATATTATAAAATTAATTCATATATTTGTTAAAAATAATAAATGTACAATTGCAGAATTTATTATCACGAAATAATACTGGCTTTCCTTCATGCGATGATACATCCATCATAGCTATTGCTAAAGACCTGTTTAACATAGGAATCCACTATTGTGTTAGTCGACACAGTGCTGAACGTCTTCGGTACGCATACATAATAGTCCATTTTTCCGACAACCTCTTGATATATCAACTTTCAAAATAACCTTTAAACCTAAATAAATGTTACTATCAGCTTCTTTTAAAAATTCTACCACAGGCAGTGTCTCACATGTCTGCATCAAAGTTCCTATTGCACCAGAAAAACTTTTTGGTCCAGTCGTTATACCATCTACATACTGTAATAGTTATTATCCTAACAAGTGCGGAAAGAGCCACTTTCCCGCACGCGACTGCCGTTACCCGAACGACGCGAAGCGGAGTTCGGGTAAGCAGTCGAGTGCGGGAAAGTGTCTTTCCGCACAAGTTAGGATCAAAATTTTTCCTACAGGCGTTGGAAAAACTACAACAAAATATTTCTAAAAATTTAATTTTACTGAAAAACAAACACAGATTTAATTTCTAATTATAACTAATATTTACATTAAAAGTACAATTTGATGCATTATGCAAATTGATTGCGGATGAAGCCATTGAAGCCAACTGATCCTGATGAGCGGATGGTTGCAAAGAAAGAGGTATCGAGCTGTTGTTAGCGCTGCTGGGAAACTGTGGAGTTTTTGCTTCTAAATTATAGCTCAAACTTGATGGACTATTTAGATTGAGAATTTTGTTAGACATGTTTTTTTTGTGTGTGATGGATTCCTCCAGGTAGCCTTCGGCAACAGACGTGGATTTCCATCCTCCTAAACGTTTAATGTTTGTTATTTCTTCGCCAGAATTAGCAAGTAGAGTGGCCGAGGAACGTCTAAAACTGTGGCCTGTGTATAATTCTGGATTTTTGAGTCCTATATAAGCTGCAATGTTGGAGGGCATTTTTCCTATGGTATTAATTCCAACACATTGGGTACTGCATTTTCCATGTTTGTAGTTCAAAAAGAATCGGCGGTGTGGAGTTTGCTGTGGACGTAAGTTTGCATATTTTCTGTATAGATTTAGAAAAATTTCATTATTGACTGCCTTAGTTATTACAAAGGATCTAGCAGAATGGTTTTTGGAGTCGTTTATTGTGACAATTATAACGTCTCCTTTGTCGTCTATGTCGTCAATGGTAAATTTAGTTAGCTCCTCACGGCGGCAGGCACCAGCCAGTCCAAAAATCGTTACCACTTTAATTAGAAGGAAAATTTCATCAGGTGCTTCTTTCATAAATTTCGCAATCTCTTCTTGTATAAAAACTTTTGCTTTTTTTGCTCGAAAACCTACATTTTGTCTCTTGATGTACGCAGTAACTTTATAGTATTTACTGATATCTAAATCTTTCTTAACCTTAAGTACACTTTTCAACATGGAATATCGAGACCATAAAGTATTTGGCTTCCAAAGTTTAGACATTTCCAAGAAATATGCCAAAAGTACTTCTTCTCTTGGTGCTTTTACATTTTTCGCTTCACACCAAGTAACAAAATTATCGTATTGTTTTTCATACCTGACTATTGACTTTTTTGGTAGCAAATCCAAATTTGCGACACTTGCAGCTTCTAGAATATCTTCTGGAAGCTCATCGTCCGAGAAATTATCTATGGAAGACATCTGTATCAGAATCTGAACGAAATTATAAATCAAAGCCACGCTCCGGTGAAATGTTGTAAGGTGTCACTATGACAATTAAATTTTATGTGTGTGTCGTGGTTACCATGTTAACATCTATGTACGGGGTTTTTGAAATAAACCGTTTTAAATCAGCTTTTTTAAAAATGTTTAAAATAAACGGCAAAAATTAGTGTTTCTGTAATATACCTCATTTACTTTCAATAAAAATTTATATTTTATTTATTAAAGTGTCTTTCCGCATGAGTTAGAATCAAAATTGTTTCTACAAGCGTTAGAAAAACTACCACAAAGTATTTCTAAAAATTTAATTTTCCGTACGGGAAAAATTTTCCCGCACCGTGCGGGAAAATGGGTCTTTCAGAACCAAAACGAGTGCGGGAAAACGGTATATCGCGCACGCTTGTAGGAAAAATAAATAACGATGAGAAAGCTTATTTTCATGTAGTTGACATAGAATCCAGTATAACTTTGTATTTTGAATCTAACTCAATTAGTCTTAAAATACCCCTTTTCTACCTGTATTGGTAACAGTTCCATCACATTATCATTTAGTATACTTTTTGCACAACTGCTCAAGTTTCCGGATTCTGGACTCGCGTGACCTATATATATAACAGGGTTCTTCAATTAACGCAGTATGTTTTACTCTGTAATATTTTTTACCACGTCGTCGTTCCATTTTTAACGTTCTCTATTTCTGCCCTCAAAATAAACTAATTGAGCGTAGTGAAATAGATTCCTCTGTCGTTTTTTCCCCCGTTTTTTTAATTTGTCGATTACCTTACATTCTTCGCTTTCCGATACAATACCAAAATTACCAATGGCCATTTTCCGAACTGTCCTCTCATCGAAAATAAACAGCTGTTCCCATTTAGAGATTCTCTCATCTGTACTACAATTACAGTTTAAAAAATCCTTGCACTTACACTAAGATATATCAAAAAGTGTTTCTTTTACGTGAGTTGAGAAAGATTCACTTTTAGTTTTAAAAATGTCTTTTTTGCGTAAAGATTTTTTAATGTTCATAAACTTTTTGTGATGTTAATTTAACATTTTTATTATTATTTGCGAGTTAATGCGTCACTTTATTTAGTGCACCCTGTACAACTAAAAAATACTAAGAGTTCTCATTAAAGATATTTAGAATCCGAGTAAAGGCATTTTTGTACCATTTCCTGCATTTTTGTCTGTCTCGCTTATACAGCCATAGGAAAGTCTTAATCTTTAATAACTAGTAGCAATGAAATACGCTGCAAATCACCTAATTTGCATTTAAAATGCCGATTCGTGTTTTGCAACGAGCTAAAATTTAACCGATAATTTTAGTCGCAAAGTAGACCATTTAAATTAATAAGCTAGGAATCTCGTCTATATGAAGCGCACTCTCCAATTAGCATTCAATAAACGGAAAAAGTCATAATTGGAAAATTATAACTCATTAGTTGACTTGTTGTTTAAACATCCTTTGCGAATGCTTTAACCTATGTTAACATTATGTCATGTGTATATGTTATGTCTATTAGATAACGCAATAATTTACACATAATAGTTTTAAATGATGGTTCTACATGTAGGTAGTACAGTCACTATTATTTTGAACATTATAAATAGCCGATATCCAGCGGAGGTGTAAACTGATTTATTTTTTTTTTTTTTAAAGAACCCGATAATTTCATCATAGTCATGACAGGGAATAGTAGAATCAACATACAGACAAAGACAAATTTATACAAGACAATAGTTGGACATGGTGTACAATCAACAAGACGCACTACAAAAAACTTTAGGTATTCCAAAACAAAGCATCATTGCGGGCGCATCATCACCACGCACGTACTAGAAATACCAACAATAACAGAACATATTAACAAACTTACAGTGGACTACTACAGAAGAGCAGACATGTCACAAAACAATCTCATTACACAAACTTATATCCAGGCACCACCAAACACTAGATACAAATTTCCACGGGACTGAACGGGCAACAAAAACAAAGTTAATTAAAAACAAACCAATTAAAATGAAATAAGCCAGTAAAAGAATTCATCAACCAAGACAATCATAGAAGCTCTCAAAATCCAAACAAACCTAGCATGATATGCCAAAGAAGCAAACACTAATATAGAAGAGGATAGAGATAATATAGAGGAAGGAAAATATAATTTGTTTAGAGCTAACCGATCTTGAAGTGATAATAAATCTTCTACCAACAAGGATGCCTATCTAATTTTCGTGGATCTTCAAAAAGCAGAATATGACTCATTAACTTTATGTAAAATAATAAGGGCGTTACAATTACAATATCTCTACGAATGATGATGGAGATTGATTTGAATACTTAGAAATAGTTAGCAGTTCATCACAATAATTTCCAGTGACCCAAGGACTTTATTCCGGAAGTTGCATAAACTCAATACCTCAGAATTTATAAAGCAGTGGCTCTAAAACTGTAGAAAAAAAGGGTTCAAACAGTTCATCTCATATTCTCATATTATACTCTTCAATTTGAGTGCGATCAGGGCTAGAAAATGATAAAGATGATATGCTTGAAGAATTCACTTGGTAACTTAGAAAAAATATACAAATACGAGGGCAAGCAACCGAGAATTTTAAAAATAGTAAAAAAGAAAGATGTGCCTAAACATGCCCAGAATATGAATATTTAGAAGTTGAAATTAAAATGTAGATGTAGACACAAGAATTTTTCAAGTAAAAATACATTCCATCTAAACAGTTTTGGAGTACCGGAATAAGCAACAATTCACCATCTGTCAAATCGTAATCAAGACGATATTTAGAGTAATATTAAGAAGAAACAGAATAAGAAACGAGAAATAGAAGAATCATAAAAAATGTTTGAACTTAGAAATCAAGTAGCTACCGAAGACGCTATGAAAATAGGGCTTCAAATCGAAACCAAAGTAAATCGCCTATCTACTAATAGTAAAGTAAATTGAACCAGGGTTGAAAAAGCTAAATTTGTGTATTATTACATCATACACTTCCTTATTACTCGATTTTTCCAAATTGGTTAAATGATAATAAATTTAAGTAATTTATATACAGGCCATTATATAAGTTATTGGCCATAAGGTTGTGAGAACATAACAGTATTGTTGACAGAATATTGCATATCATTACGTACGGTAATAGTAATATTAGAGGCAATGAAGAGACTGACAAAATGCAATGACTTAATAGGAAAAATATTTAATTTTTCGTAAATGAGCTGGTAAGAAAATACCACTTCTTTTTATTGTCATATAAGGCATGAAAAGTTATTAAAAAATAGGAAGGTCGGTTAAGTTCTTGCTTTAAAACGATTTAAATAGCGATAATGATAAAATGATCCAACCGCGATATTATTCAATTCTCGGTAGGTTTCTGCACACTCTGTATATTGAACCCTCAGAAGTTAAACAGGGATCTAAGTCAACAACACCGAACCCAAAGAAACCTAGTAAAATATTAGATACCCCTGAGAACATTGATCACATCAGAGCATCTATAGAACACAGTACAAAATGTTCAGTCCGAACGTTGCGCTTACGTAACACTTCAATCAACGCTTCAATGCTTAGAATTCTACACAAGTATCATGTATCTCAATCTTCATCCGTTGAAGCGCTAAAATCAACAAATCCTCCAGCAATAACCAATTATAGACCTGGTTCAATATTATCTCCATTTGCAAAGGTTTTCGAGATGTTTTTATATGAGAACATCTTTTACCAAACAAAACAAGATAGTTTGCTCCAATAACACGGTTTCTGCAGCACAATCAGCAACCTAGCATACTTTACTCAATATGTTGGACACGCCCTGGATAATCGAAATCAAGTTGACACAAGGTACACAGATTTCTCTAAGGCCTTCCATCGGGTGGATCACTCGATCTTATTGCAAAAATTAGATAAACTAGGGTTTAGCACACCCCTTTAACTTTAAAGCTACAAGTGGGGCACCACAAGGT
This sequence comes from Polydrusus tereticollis, assembly GCA_963920685.1. NCBI lineage: Eukaryota > Metazoa > Arthropoda > Insecta > Coleoptera > Curculionidae > Polydrusus > Polydrusus tereticollis. The sequence goes on along the minus strand of OY987330.1, from coordinate 31,498,341 downwards.
AGTAACCTTGCTCCTCTCTTGTTCTCAATATTTATTAACTATATATCCAATAATATCTTTGCTGACGACCTTAAATTATTTAAAGTCATCCACAATTTGACCGACTGCTTTTCCCTACAAAACGATTTGGATAAGTTTGAGGACTGGGATATAAATAATAATTTGCCCCTCAATGTTAACAAGTGCTTTACAATGACTTTTACAAATAAAGCGAATGCTATTCGGTTCAGATATTCCATTGACAATATCGCTATAAATAGTAGTGATGCATCTAAGGACCTTTAGGTAAAGTTTGATCCTCAGCTCTCCTTTACCTCTCATAATAATAATGTTGGGGTTACAGTATACCACCGATATCAAAAGGGTTACGCTCTGTGGACTCTTCGGCTTGTTGAAAGTAGCACTGCTTTCTGCATATCCTTGTAAAGATCTTGAGGTACGTCTAGCATTCTAAGGTTTTCCAAAAGCTTGTTTGGTATTACTCCTGTTGTTCAAACAATTATCGGCATGATTTCGATGCGGTACATATTACACTGTCTTCTTTTTTGCTCCTGGAGGTCCCAATAGGTCGCTATTTTCTCAGCCGTTTTCCTGGCCCTCTTTTCTACCATAAAAAGGTCCGGTCTCTTGTGGCCACCGTCTGATTAGTAGAAATAGTCCGATACCAGTACATCTTGTAGTGGTTGCTTTCTAAGATCGTCTGTGGTTTATATCTATAATATGGGATCTTCTCGTTTTGGACAAGCTGTAGCTCCTGGAGTAGGATCTTGGCCATTGCGTCATGCATCTTTTTGTATTCTGTTGCAGAAGACATCTGGCATCCTCCCGTGATGTGTTGAATCGTTTCTGCCGTTTGCCATCCGTATCTGCATTTGTTTGCCTGTACTCAGTCATCTCTAATTATGTATTTCAGGTGGGTTTTAGTTTCTGTATGATCTGGGTTGCAAGTAGAAATCCCTGCATTTCAGGGAACATCCATCCAGACATGAGCCAGTAGTTTGACGCAAAACTGTCAACGTGATCCTGGGCTGCCTCGTTCATTATTACTATTATTATTATTATTATTATTTACCCCTGTCATCTACCTGGGTTCTACGGCCATGATGTTATTATACTTATTTATTGTAATACCAGTAGCAGTAAAGGTAGGTGCATAACCGGTCTTTTCTGAGGCCGAACGGTCTTCTTGAAATGATTGTCTTTCGAAATCTTTGATTTTAATGTAGCGAACTCACGCACGTGTGGGTCGAGACGTTGTCAAACTTACCATACACCCTATAGTGTAAGAGCCAGTGAACAAACCTACTGGTTAATTTATTTGACATTTACGGACAGCAATGGACTGTTTTTTAGAACAAAGCTATTAATACACTTGTACTGTTTTCTTAAGCCCTCTATAAGTGACTGATTTGATTGGGGGTCTTAATGATAGTCCGCCACTGAAAATACCTTTGAAAGTTTTTATTTTAATTACGGTACTGGACGCCGCGCGCCGTAGGTTGATTAACCATTGAACAACTGTTAAATATGTGTGCTGCAGTTGTTTAATAGACAGGGAATACCGAGGAGAATACCAGTCAAACTTGCGGAGATTTTTTAGATTAAAGATAGGAGATAAAGTCTATGGGATAGGCAGAGTCTTTTATGTTAGTTGGCGGTCCACCGCGTAGGATTTATACTGAGCTATTGGAGATAAAATATTGTATTGTAGAATAGTAAAAATTTCCTGTTGTTGTCAGAAAATTACAATGCATGATACGGGGAGTTATACCATTCCCAAAGGCAATGGAATTCGCTTTGTAAAATATTAGCGGAGCTCGATTTGCCTTAGTATTGCGTCTCCATGTCCAAAATGTCCTGATGAATTCTTCTGCCATGCTCATCAGTGACAGCTCCAAGATTTTCTTGAGAAAAGTATAAATCCAATAGGCTCATGTTACATCCCATGAGGTTATATGAAGGCCATAGATTGTTGACGATCTCCAGGTAATTTTCTGCTTTGCGATTTCCCAAAAACGCGGCATTTTGAATTCTACAGGGTGTCTCTAAAAGGTCTGTATAAAATCTGAGCATATATTTCTGAGACCAAAATAAGGCGTTTTAAAGCAACTTACTTTAGTCCGAAATTGCTCCGTTTCCGAGCTAAAAACAAAAATCGAAATTTTTTAAAATTAATGAACATTTTTTAACGTTTTACTTTAAAACTTGGTACCCGGGGGTTTTTTGGGATGCGAAACCCGAATACGGACACCTTTTCACTGTGGCCATTAGAGGGCGCTTCACAATGCACTTCTTATGGTTTAGAATGGCCATAACTTTTTTATCAGTGTAGTTTTTGCCCTTTCTTGTTAAGGTACTTATTTTTCGAACATTTTGAAACAAAAAAAGGTACTCTTGTAAAGATCCGCTAAAGTAAGCCGTTCTTGAGATATTTTGGTTTTTCGTTTTCGATACCGCACCGGAATATTTAAATTATTCTGAATAAAAAATGTTTGCTGTTATCTTTGAGGATGAAAATGTGGTCAGTGAATTAGCAGTGGAAAATGTATTTTTTTTAGATACCTTTTTGGAGTGTCACATCCAAAAGTCCTCGGATTTTTTACCTGTTTGATGAACACCTTTTAAATTTTTTTTGCAACAGACTATTTAAATGTAAACATTTTTCCTATTTTAAGAATTTTGGCTATCAGTCTATGTTGTTTACAGTAAGTGTTTCAGTAAGAATTTGCCAATGCGAAAATAAATAAGGTTTTTGAAACGTGTTAGTTAAATTTTAAATTGACTGTAAAGATGGCTGCAAAAATGACGGATATGCTATTGGTTTTTGGGTATTGTGAAGGAAATGGCCGCGAAAGTGTTAGGGTTTACAGGGAAAGATATCCAAATCGGCGCATACCAAACCATCAAACATTTGCTGCTATTGAGAGACGCCTTCGCGAAACCGGTTTCTGAGATATTGTGAAAAAAACCGCTTGTCATAGCTCCCATTCGGGCCCCATAGCGAAGCGTTTTTGAAGGTACATTAATAGAGGGTTTTAGTCTTATTTTTGGATGTACTTTATCCCCTTAAAATATTGTCAGCTAATTTCGGGACACCCTGTAAGTGTTAACCAAGTAAACGCATCACCTATAATACGTAACAATAAGTATTATTTGCGGGACTTAAATCAATTGAACACCGAAGGTTGCTTTTAAAATTTGTTCAAAAGTTTACAATTTCGACTTTAACCAGAAAATTATTTTATTAACGATCATAAATACAGATTTAAACTAACAGAAATAGGATGCGACATGATAAGCTTCTTGAAATATCTAGGCTGGAAAGATACTAACATAGCGGGTTCTGTGAGAGTCTGTGCATATCCTCTCTTCCTAAGTTAGAATATCGGGGACTGATTTTCAGAGTCATCGATTTCTTCTGTTTTCCGTGGAATATTGGATTTTCTTCTAAAATGTTTATCGATTGTTTGCCTCTTCTTCATTACTACCCACAGTAATAGGACCAGTAAGGAGATTACAATAATACTGGCTATTATTGAATTATTGGTATTGATTGGGTTATTCATTTCTTTTATTGCTGGAAGTTGATTGGCTAAGTCTTTTAGTCGATATATTTCTGTGGTAGTGTTAATCTTGTTGATTTCGATGGGCGATAAAAGTAGTGATTTTCCCTGATAGAGTCTGACATCATGGATAAATTTCTTATTTTTGGCTAGGATACTGCATTGATTTGGTATCAGGATAATGTTGGAAGTTCAATTTCTATGTATTGGTCCGTTTTGCATTGGGCGAATACTTTCTTTTTGTTTGCTGGTAAGATTAATTTTTCTTTCGGTGTAACTTGCTCAAATATTAATTCTTCTGTCTTAATTTCAAGTATTGGGCAACCAGTGCTGGAGGTGCTTCCAATTATTTGGAGGGTATAGCTGTTAGGTGGATAGAATTTCTCCGTGCAGTAAAAAGTTTCTTCCAAATTGGGGCAGGTACTTTCTTCGAACTGGGCTTCTTTAGGAGCTTGTGCCAAGTAAGGGTATCTTGGGATAAATACTTTATGCTTTGGAGAACAGAATATAAATGATTGAAGGTAAAACTTTCAGGTTTAATTATAGGTACCTGTATTGCGAAAATTAGCTTTGTATTTGAAAATGTTACTTGTGTGCCAAAAATTTGAAAATAAGACAAAATGTTTTTAAAAATGGGTATTTGGTTTTCACTGTATATTGACTTCAAATAAGTTATTATTTGCTGCAATTCGACACTAGATACTATTGAATTATGCAATGTATTTAATTTGGCGAACATTATAGCGTGTTCTAAATTATCGATAAAAGTGATTAAGTTTTGGCAATTTAAATTTATCTGTAATAAGATTCCTTGAAAAACTAATATAACTATTAATGTTGTCAATAGAGCCTTGCATTGCGCCTTGAAATATCTTAACACTATATTTCAGTTCTTTCTAAGTTGATCTAAGTTTTTAAGTTTTGTTATAATTATTATCAATTAGATTTTTCGATACAGTCATTTGTATATTGGGCTCTTTGATTATATCCTTTTAATTATCGGTGATATTAACTACTACAATAGTATTTTACACTAATGCCTATGCTTAAAAAGGTCATGCCATTTAATGTAATATAGGTACTTACCTACTTTTTTAGCTAGTAATTTGACAAACATAAACAATTTTGTTGCACTACTTATTCGTATAAGAATTCAGTAGTATAACAATGGTTTATTTAACATTGTTTAACAAAGTTGTGTTCACAAGTTTTTACGAAACGGCATAACTAAAATAATAGGCACAAGGTAATTTGTTATAAATTGTTATATTTTGCTGTGTACACCATAACAATCTAGATTATGCATGACTAGGTTTCCTCTAAATTATATGGTAGCACATTAGCTAAAAGAACGATATTTCAGTAAAAAAATAGTGTATTACAGAGTGCTTAGATTTGTCCTTTAGAAGTAGAAAAAGGTGGTTAATGGGGTCCTGGCATTCAGAACCAGTGATGATGAAATGGATTGGATCACACACTATGAAAAACCTCACATTAAAAGCACCAAAATTAAAAGCATAAAATATTAATACACGTTTAAACTGGTCTTTCGTAGACAATATTTTTTAAGTGACCCAAAGAAAAAAATCTAAACGTGTTATATCTGGTGGCCTTGCTGGCCATCTTATTGGTCCTCTGGTTCCAAGCCATCGATTGGGATCATGTCTGCCCGAATGTTTCATAACAATTTAATTATTATGGACAGGAGCCCCATCCTGCTACAGCCACATATTCGTTCTGTGGATCCGTGGTCGTGTGTTCGTTGAATTGTTCGCAGAGTTTGTATTGCAGCAATTGAGCTTTGTTCTTGCTTTTGAAGTCCCTGCAATTCATTTATATTTTGAAAACGTGGAAGGGATCGCATTTATATTATCTATAAAAAATGCCAAGTGACATGACCTAACGATGACCCTTTACGAAATAAAAACATATTCATTCGTTTTTTTACGTAAAACGCCTGTATAATACTATAAATTGAGCAGAATATAACGGTCTATCAATCTGATATGGATCCCTTCAAAATCGTAATTGTACGTCCTGTTTTTTTCTTCGCATTTTATAAAATAATGGAAGCTCACTCTTATTATAATCTTTTAAAATTGACTCATTTTAGAACTAATTAATTTCCTGTCCCCTATAAAGCCAGCACAATTAAAGTTAATAGCAATAAGAATGAATATTTACCGGCACTGGATGGAAAAAATACGATGGAGGAGTAATTTTAAAGTAGTAATTTATATTGATATAAGCCTTTAAATAGGCGTTTAAAAGGCAGTAGGTGCTCTAGGGGCAGATGCGATTGAATAAGATTTCTGGGACGTGCATGACCTTTTACTTTAGTTTAAACTGTAACATCCGGCGCGTTAACTCAGGAGGCAAAAGCTCAGGGACCCGTTTGGAAGCAGCATTCCAATTAAGCAGATTTAAAACTAAGTTCTTTAATTGACATTTATCAAAATGGTCTTTTGCACTCAATGTCAGAATACATATTTTAATTAGTTATTCTTCCATACTCTTAGCTTTTCAACATAAAGCAAGGAGATGCATAGAAATGCTTACTAACTGACAAATTTAGGGTCAGACAGAATACGATCCATATGCATTCTTTTAATCAGGATATTTATAGAACTTGATTTTGGTTATTGAATTAATGTTATGGCTGACAGAGGTCATCAAAGATAGAGGCACATAAGAAGCATACACTTAAATATAACACGTATGATGTTAAATCTCAAAGAATAAAAATGAAAACTTACACTAGTCTGAACAGTGAAACTCCTTCGGCATGGCCTATTATACGGTTCTATTTGCATCTGTTTGTGCTGTGAATATGTTCCTCTTGGGGGTAATAAGATAATAAAAAATTGGGTAGCGATGCCACTGGGAACGTTCCAAGCCCACCGCAAGAGCCCCAACCCCCCAACCAATGCCAGCGGTTATAGAGCAGGCTTTGCTGTCCACAATGTAAGGCTACCTCGCCCATGTTACCAACTTTAGGGAAGTTTAAAAACATCGCGAGCTTCTTTTTGAAAAGAGCTGTATAAATCAGGGTTAAGATGATTAAAACACGATTAAAATCATGATTTTAATCGGTATGATTTTTTTTTAAATCATGATTAATTTAAAAAAGAGTTTTAAAATTTTAACACTTAAAATGTATTTGTTCATTCAAAAAATAAAATCCTGACGCATTTTTATGTGGTGTTATTTATTATTTTAGAATCCATAAGTAGAAAACATCCTTTTGATATCAGCAGACGATGCACAGGCACACAAAACAGAAATTACTATAGGGAGCACTTGCTTAATTTCTGAAACATCTTCTTAAGATCTCCACCAGTGTACTGCTGTTACATTTTTGATTATTTCCTCTGAAAACAGAGTTTTGTGAAAAGGGTCCGACTTAGCTTCCAACTTAATTAGTAATGGTAATAATCCTATGTCTGCAAAATATTTGGAAACAATGTGAAGAGCATCTCTCTTTTCTTCAGCTAGTAATGGATATTCTTCTTTGTTTATTGTAGGATCCAAAATATACGCCAAAAAGTGAAAGGGGGTTAGAGCTTGAACATATCTGTTCTTAAATAATTGATATTGACGCAAGCTTCTTTCTTCTTCAAATTCAAAACTGTAAAAAATAGCCAGTAATTTTTTCCATATGTAAACTGCTTGAGATAAAAATGTACCTTTTTGTTGCATTGCATCCAGTGCTATAGAAATTGGTTTTAGCAACTGTAGAAAATCTTCAGCCATCCTTTTAATACAGATATCTGAAACTTTTTTAAAAATCACTGGATCAATTTGATCTTTATGCTCTTCACATATTAATAGCACTTTTGGCCACTCATTTACATAGATCTCAGGACAATCTGAAAGTGTATTCCATCGAATATCCTGAGGTAAGACCAATTTCTTGCCCCCTTTTTCTTTATACCAAGCATTTGGCAAATGGGTATTTCTGAAGTATTTCACAATATGTATAATATGTTCTTTTATCTGCGATGCTTCTAAATCTTTGGAGAGCAAACTAAGTAAGTGTACCGAACAACCATATGTAATTATAGGGTAATTGGACGACTCGGTAATTTTTTCTTCATACTGACCATGTTGCTCGCATTATCTGTAACAATACTGATAACAGTTATATTCATTTTTGCACTTATTTATTGTGTTAATAGCCAATTCGGCAATATAGTCAGCTGTATGGGGATGATCAGATGTATCTATGCTTTCTAAAAGAACACTGTTTCCATCCTCTGCAGTCAAAACGACACAGATTATCGGCTCATTATGTATAATGGACCATTCATCTAAGGACATGCAAACAGATTGTCCAGATAACTTGTTAAAACAATTAGATTTTTCTTCTTCAAATATTTCATTCAAGAGCGTTAATGATAACTGAAATCTAGATGGTGGAAGGTAACCAGGTCTTAGCATTTCTATGGCCTTTCGAACCTCTTTATTTTCTATAGCTCTAAAACTGCAATTTGTTGCGTAAACGGCTTTGGCGATTTGTCTGTCCAATTCTTTTTTCTTATCTTGTCCAGTTCGCACAACAAAAGAATCCAAATGACCGCTAGTTCCTCTATTTTCACGTCCACCTACACTTCCCTTTTTACAGTTATCGCTTTTCTGTTTCTTTGCCAACTGGATAATTTCACTCTGGCTAGTTCCAGGCTGTGACTGATAATCACCATGCAGAGTTTCAAGACCACTGCTGATATCACTAGTCTCACTTTTGCAGGTTTCCCAATGACTTTTTAGTCTGTCCACTAGACCTTGCAATTCTTTACTACACTTTTTACATACTGCTCTACAACCTAGTTTGCCCACCACTTTCTTTTTTATAAAATGCTGCCAAACACCAAATTCCTTTCTGCCCCGGCTTGTCATGAGTTCGAATGTTTTGATAGATTACCCCCTAAAGCAAAACTTTACTGATAACTAAAATAAGTGCGTATCGTTTATATAGCCGGGCGTTTTCTGCCAGTTATTACAACTTTCGACAAAGCGGCAAACTTGCAATACTGCGCGGACGAAATTTTCACGTTAATACAAGTTTCGACAAAGGCGCACGAAATTTGCATGTTAAAACTTCTCCAGTTTTGCTCCGTATCGGTACTATTCCCGCCTAAAAATATTTGTTTCCTTAACAAAACAAAATATAAGCAGTTAGAAATATTTAAAAATAATAATATTTGTAAATGCTGGTAAATTTTTTAAAAAATCAGAAAAATCATGATTTTTATCAACCCTGGTCTAAATGGCACAATCGGAGACGGCTTATGTCAAAATAGCTACTACTTTTAATGCTTGTAGCATAAAGCAACGGAAAATCGAACTTATCGATTTTGTAAAGAGAGACGAGATTGATTTGTTTCTTACCCAGGAGACTTGGCTCAAGGATCGTTTCCGAACTACACGGTGTTGCAGAACGATCGCCTAACGCGGGGGTGGAACCATGATTCTGGTTAAAAAACACAGTCATGGTTGTTAATAGAATTATTGAGCTTTCGAGATTCACTTTTAATTTTGTAGGTAATAAATATTACACTATTTATCAACAAGTAATCGCGTTTAGTTGTCCCCGTAGATATTTTAGAATAGTTGACCTAATCCTAATATTTATCTGTGCAAAGTGTCGGCTATATTGATATAATAGAAGAGGCCCCACCCAACATGGGGTTAAAAATTAAGAACCAAAACCTCAAGATCTAAGTTAAAAAACACACACTTAACGATTAATTCTCGAACTAAAAACTTACCTTCACTGACATACATTTCAGTAATAACTGATTTTCCGAACGGAGCAACTATTTTTCACCTATAACTAAAGATCTAATTTCGATTTTATGTATTGTTTCTCAAAATCGACTAAGGTATTTAAATATTTACATAAAAGCAGTATTAACAAATCATTTTCTTATAAGAGCTATAGTATTATACATAAAATTATTTTATATATTAAGTAGGTAATTTAAATTTACTGGAATAATTGGTTGGCCTGTTTCTCAAGAACTCGATTTTTTGCTTATTGTTTGGATAGATAGAAGTAAACATGCACGTAATAAAAGACGCTGTATGTGTTTCAAAATATAAATAATTAATAGGCAAATATTTTGATATCATTCAATATAAAAAGAGAATTGTTTCGGTCAAGCTCTATTTAGATTTATATATTAATTATTAATTTACAGGATCGCCGATATGTATGGAAACAGAAGTAGGATAACCAGTAAAAATGTAAAAAAAATTAATAATAATAATTATGAGCCTCGCGACCTGTCAGAAAATCATAATAATAATAATGATAATAATAATAATAACAATAATAATATACAGGGCTGCCCAGAAGTCCAGAATAAAATTAATATAGCCTTAATGTAACTTTTGGGGAAAATGCTCGGACACGTCCATTTAATTTTATATGTTCTCACATTTTGACGTTATTCGTTTGTTTTTTTATAGACATTTGTCAAAGATATGACGACATCGATCTTTTTTTTAATGAAAACCTACAGTTTGTGATACATCATTTGAAAGCTAATATCTCGTACAGTATGCTCATAAATTTTGGCGCGATTCTGTCAAGCTATTTCAAAATGGCGACTGTTAAAAGTTTTAAATAATATCCTATTTAAATAAGCGGAAATGATAAATCATTGATGTTTTTTTTTACCTTTCAAGGTAAGAAATCTTCATTGTTTCACGTTCTGACATTTTGTGACATTGTTAACTTGTAAAATTAATTTAGGTACTTCCGAAGTATTACTTTACAATTTTCTAAACAAAAATGGTTTTGTCGGTAAGGCAGCGTATCGAAGTCTTGATATTGTTAGGATGTGGAAATAAAATAAGAAGTCAAAATGAAGTGTGCACTTTATTAATGCTAAATATCCGGAAAATCAAATTTCACAGGGCACTGTTAGTAAAATATTCCACAAATTTGATGAACATGGCACGATGGAAAATTGGTTATTGCATTATCTCTGCAGGATAATCCGCATGTTTCAACAGCTTCATTGGCTCAAAATCATGATACATCTAGAGCTACTATTGAAAGATTTTTGAAAGCAGAAAAATACCACCCTTATAAAGTATGTCTTGTCCAAGAGCTTTTAGAAGATGACTATGATAGGCGTTTGCAATTTTGAGAAGAAATGATGAGACGGTGTGACGAGAATAATAGGTTTCCACAGAACATATTATTTTCGGATGAAGCTACTTTCTATTTAAACGGGGTGGTTAACAGACATAATTATCGTTTCTGGAGTCAAGAAAATCCACGATGGATATTTGAAGCGCATACTCAGCGGCCCCAGAAAGTAAATGTATGGGCAGGTATCATTAATAACCGAGTTTTAGGGCCATTATTTTTGGAAGGAAACCTCACAGTGCAGTTGCTCGATCTTGCAAGACGTCACAAAAAAAAAATATACGAAATATGTAGTGGATGAAATGGCTCGTGAACGAGGTGTTACAATATTACGTTTACCGCCTCATCATTGTGAACTAAATCAAATCGAGCTTATATGGGCACATATAAAAGGCGAAGTGGCGCGTGAAAATAAAACTTTTAAATTAAAAGATGTTAAAGAACTGTTAAAAACAGCAATAGCGAATGTACAAGCAGCAGATTGGCATAAGTGCGTATTACATGTCGAGGGCGTAGAAAAAAAAATGTGGGACTTAGATGTACGCGTTGAAGTCATGGTAGAACCGTTTATTATAAATCCTGCAGATGACAGCAGTAGCGATAGTAATGAAATGTTTTCATCGTAAGATAGTAAATAATCGCTGTAATGGTAATAATAAATTTAAAATTATTATTATCAATTAGTGTTCATTAGGTAGATAACAATAGTTAAAAAATTTATAAACATTTATAATTTAGATTTAGGTTTTGCCCTTAATCCATTATTATATTATGTTTCTATTATTATGTAGTATAATAAAAACATTATGAAAACAACATATACTGTTGCTTTATTATTATTTTTGGATTTTATACCTGCGTAATTTAGTTTCTCTAATTACTTCATTAGATCACCAAATGTAAAAGCTTAATTTAATTTTCAGTTTAATTTATAATATTATATTTATTATAGTAAATGTAAATATATTATAATAATCAACAAAAAAGTCATATATTTTTTGAATTATTATTGTTTAAAATGACACGCCTCTGGAATTGGCGTTCCCTTTACGTCTTGCACACTCCGGTAAAAATGAGTCACTGCCAATTACTTTGGTACCGGAGTATACATATTTGTGAATAAAGAATAAAAAATAATAAGTAACCTGTTTAAAAGTCTCTCTTAGAATGATTTTAAGTTTGCAACAATTAAATCTGCATTACCAAATTAGAGAAGAACATGAAAAATAGGCTTCACCAAGCTTGGTAATACATATTTTGCATCAAAGGAAATATATTTTCCGAAGCATCGGCAACTTAGAACTGGGTATAATTTGCTCTCTAATCCTCCTGAGCTAGCCCATAAAATATAACTAAAAATATACTCTGTTGATGAATTTACTGGTATAGTATAGTAATAATTAATTGGCATTTAACTTTTAAATTGTTATTTGCTTTTCTCGAAGTAAGACTATATCATCTAGAATATAAAAAAAATGGAGAGGTCCACAACATTCTCATTATTAGCAGGTAGACATAAATAATTACAAAAAAGGCAATTCACCAACATCCTTGACCTTCACATTACAACAGGAGTCATGTAATTCATGCAAACAACAATCAAATTTGAGACAATTACAAAAATTGACATAATAGCAATTGTAAAATATAACTGATACACGGTATCTACAATTGTAAAACTAGATCACGCATTTTATATGCCGATCAAATGTCAGGGTTGCGAATATCAAAATTGAATATTGTCTTCTGAGGGTGGGGTGAAAAAATGTTTATGTTTATGCTGATTATAAAATAGTATTATGTCTATGTTAACATGACATTTACTTCTATTCAAAACCTTGGTGTCTTTCCTTTATAAATATATCGTTTTAATGCGAGGCATAGATAATAATGTTCTTAAATTATGTAAGTAAATGTATTTCCTCGTTATATACAGGAAAATTTAAAAGTACTGATTAGTTTCTAAATTATATTTCTAGAGTATTGGGTGGCCCACATTTTTTGACTTTCTTTTTTCTTAGGTCTCACCCTTTTAAAATGTTAGAAATGTCAAGAAAATGACGTGTGCAAAATTTCAAGTCATTTAATTAATCCAAAGTGGTGCCGCCGATGGAATGAAATACAAAGGTTTTTAAATTTTAAAACTTTTATTATCATTACTACCACTGACTACATAGAAACAGAGTATTTATATATTATATAGGTATTGTAGGTATATAATAATAATAAATTGTTTCTAAGAACCAACCCTATTATGTTTTTACACAAATAGTGTAAATGTTTTAAAAAGTTTCCGCAAGTGTAGTCTTACTGACATCTTTAAATTTTTTTTTCTATATTTGCTTACAATTTGCAGTAAACATTGACGTTGTTCTTTATATTTTGTTAATATTTTATTATATTCGTTTATGAGCTTAATACCCCTTTCTGCTGTATCATTCACTACTTTAAGCTCTTTTAATGCATTCAAATTATTTATGTTATCATTATTACTTTCACAGATTTCTGGATTCTCTTTTAAAAAATTTGTACTTCAGTATTTTTACATAAAATTCCCAAAGTTCTATATGCTCTATTTCGTATATATTACTTAATTTAACTCGTTTTTCACCTTCTTCTAGCAAGTCTTGTTTTTCTAGAACATTTATCGTATTTTTACCACAGGTGACTTTTAATTTTTTTAACAGCAGCTTCAGATATCTGTGGATCAATCGTTTTATATTTAGTAAGATTTTTGGCAAATTAAAGATCTTGATATGGAGTTTTGTATGGACAGGCAGCGGTGAACCAAGCCTTCCTTAACATAAACTTTGACGATAAAAATGCATGCATCGCTAATACTCTTCCTTTCCCTGACTGTTAGTGTAAACTCGTTTCCATGAAGATATCTTTTTGGGTCAGAAATAGCGTTCGCCATCCAGCGTGCATAATGGAACGCTCCAGGAGCACGAATGGTAAATTCTACATTTTCCTTTCCTAAAAACAACTGGTTCAAATGTAAAAATTCTCTATAATCGTCGCGAGGCTGGCAGGAATCTAAGGCTTGTTCCTCAAAATTAGGAATAAGAACCATTTCAAAACCTTTAAGTTACAATAATGTATTTATATTTTCATCTTCAAATGTTGATTTATAATTTAAATTATTGATTTTAGACTATGATTCTCTAAAACGTTTAAACAATCATACGTTGGGACTACTAGAAGAAGGCATTTTTACATCAAAAGCACTTTTTAAAATAATATGATGCCTACACCCTATTCTAAAACCTTGGATAGTAAAAGGATTGTTGTTGTTGTTGCTTATGAAGATTTTAGAAAGGCCTTTGATGTTGTCTGCGTGTATATTTTGTTAAATAAATAGGAAAAAATTGAATTTACTAGAATAATGCTCAATCTAATAGGAAGTAATTTTGATTATGTTAAAATAAATAGTGTCATTAGTGTATAAAATCAAATAAGTTTCATGTTCCCCAGGGATCCATCCTTGAACTACTGTTGTCCTCCTTATACGATCTTAATTTAAAATCTGCAAATCTTAAGGCATGTTATTTTACATTCGCGGATGGCACTGCTCTAACCTATATACAGGGTACAAGGTGTTTCATTAATATCGCGACAGAATTCAGCATACGTTTCCATCCCTAAGTAACGTACTAAATCATTTAACTTACTTTGAACAATCAAACGTGGCTTGCTGGAAGTGGGACCTGGGGTAAAAGTGGCGTGGATATACTATTCTTCGGAGCTGCCTGATGATGCATTATTATAGCAGGTCTTATGGCAGAAGGCAAATTTGGATATTTCATCTGCTTCTTTTTTGGAATAACCTCCAGTCCTTGTCATGCAAAATCGTCAAAATGATTGGTGGGTTCTCGCCATATCATTGAAACTACAAAATGCATACTTTCCCTTCCCTTTCATCCACTGCACCAATGACACGCTACAGCTGACACAGTACACATGGGGAGCCCACTGCTTGTCTTGATCTCTGATTTAAACAGCAAAATTCATGAAATAGCTTTTTTCACATTTTCAGAAAGTGGTCTGGTTTGTGACTTCACTAGAAATTCTCCACAAATATAACAAAACTTGTCAGGAGATATTTTGCAAGTGCGGCGCATTTCACTTGACATCTTCCTAACTACACAGAACAATTCAATTCGAAACTCAGAACAAGACTCAATAAAAGAATAAGTTTAATGTTTAAAACAATCAATTTTAGGTTTTCTTTTTGTTTGAGAACGCATCACTTTTAAATGGCCCCTCATTACATTTATTATCTGCCAATCTAAAAGGGTCTAAAGAGCCGATTGAAAAGTGGTACTTATAATTTTTCCAAACTCAGTTTGATGAATAAAAAACTTGATAAGAAAGCTTCGATCGGGCTTCAAAGGGACCGGCATCATTATCGGGGTTGCCAGATCTTCTTTTTTTTTAACTTTTATTATTAAAAGTGTTCTCTTATATCAGTATTTAATTGATAGTTCGTAACTCTCTTTGAAAGCTAGTTTGCAAATGTACTTTAAACCTAGAAACTTTTAATGTCAAAGAAAGAAGGAACAAGCTATTCATGAATATTATAATATTTTTTTTAGTACTTCAGGAATATTATTTATACAAAAATAATTTAAATCAAGCTAAAAAGGAATTTTACTGTTATTAAACAATACAAAATAAACAAATACCAATCCCTTATGTTTCTCCTACACTTACCAAAACTTTGTAGAACTGGCAACACCCTGGCGCTAGACCGTCGACGTCCACACGTAATTTAAAGTGCGAACTATTTTTTCCGGATGGGAAAATTAATAGAGCAGCATATAAATACAAATGTATATGCTATAGACAAGAACAGCAAACAGTTAAAGGTTCTCCCAATTGGGTGATCCCTCATCAGCTTTAAAATCACTTGATATTTGAGGTATGGGATATTTGGAATCGGACAGCGGCGTGACTGGTTGAAACGATTTTCTATAATTTACATATTTCATTTTCTGTTATAACTGTGTGGTTTCAGACACTTGGTACCTACAGTGTCACCATTAAAGTCCGCACCATATGGAACTTTTTTTTATTAATGAGGTTAGTTAAAATTAAATTTGGGCAATCGTTTTTGCTTCAAATTAGACTAAAAATTATATAATCAAATGTCACCATCTGTCATTCGGTATCTGTCAAAAATTACATTTTAATCAAAAAATGCTGAAAAATGGCATTGTTTTACCGAATTTCAAAAAATTTTATTAGAAAAAGTTGTTTCTAGTACAATTCTTGGCCTAAATACAAAGTTTCAGTTTTCTAGCTCAAAGTTGATTTTTTTGGCATTTTTTCTAATTACCTTTTTTTTAATTTAATGTAAGTTCGCTTAATGAATATTAAACTATTTGCTTATACCATACTCAATATTTTATTTAGTTTGTATGAGCTTTTTTTTACTAGAATGCCATTTTTTTTCGAAATTTAAAATTAGAGGCAAAAATTTGACACAGGTGGTGCAAAGTTATCCTAATTTAAAAATTTTAACAGATAGACGTCAGATATTCCATTTTTTTGATAGTACATACACCTAAGAAGTTTAAAAAACTTATAATAAAATTCCCAGATATCAGATTAGTTCAAAATTTAGACACATTTTCTTTTTATCCACAATAAAATATCAAGGCAATTTTGAATTTTATAAGTAGGCTATGGAAAAAAAAACGAATTAGAGTGCCGAATAAATAAAAGAAATGTCATAAATTTGAATATTTTCGCAAGTTATAGTTTTCAGTGTTATCACCAATGTTGTCCATTCAAGAAAAAATAGAAATTGTCTTAATTTGTGGAGAGAATATGCCTCACCGGCAAGTATCTGCCATTTTTAATGAGAGGCATCCAGAAAAAAATTTGCAGCATAGCACTGTTTCAAGAATAATGTCAAAATTTAGAGAAACTGGATCTGTTCAAAATAATTTTAAGAAACCTCACGCGGCAAGTAAATACGATGAAGCAGCACAACTTAATGTTTGTTTAACTGTTATTGACCACGGTCAAACTAGTGTAACCAAGATAGGTGATTCAACAGGGTGCAAGAGGGAAAGCGTTAGAAAAATTCTTCAGAAAAATCGATTTCGGGCATATAAACCCAAGTTTATAAACACATTAAAAGAACGCGATTTTGATATCCGACTTGATTTTTCGTTTTGGTATCAGGGACAATATGAGGAGAATATTCTTTTTCCATACAAGATATTATGGACAGATGAAGCCACTTTCTCTTCGAATGGTACCGTGAGCTCACAAAATTGCCGATGGTGGTCCCAAGAAAATCCTAACTTCACAATTGAATGTCGCGACCAGTATCATTTTAAAACCAATGTTTGGTGTGGAATTTTGAAAGATGAGCTTATTGGACCATACTTCTTTAGAGTAAACTTAACTGGTGAAAGGTACCTGAATTTTCTTGATAACGAGATTACCGAAGTTTTGGATAACATGCCCTTACACCATAGACATAACTTATGGTATCAGCTTGATGGTGCACCCATACATCAAACTGTAGCAGTGAAAGAACGCATAAACCAATTATTTCAAAACAGAGTTATAGGGCGTGATAGAGAATGTCACTGGCCACCCAGGTCGCCTGACATAACCCCACTAGACTTTTTTCTGTGGGGTTATCTTAAGCAGAAAGTTTATAAGAATCGACCGTTTAGAAATATCGAGCATTTGGAACAAACGATAAGACAGTGTTGTGCCGATATAAGACCAAGCTTTTTACAAAATGCTGTCAAAGACGTTTATAGACGGACGAGTGTTTGTATAGAGCGAGAAGGACGTCACACTGAAATGTGAAATTTATATTGCTTTTGTGTTACCTATTTAAAATGATTAAAGTTCCTTTTTGTTCCTTTTAATAATAATGATAGTTTTAAGTATAAAATAAAATTTTTATCAAATATTTAGATGTATTTGTCATTTGAAAAACGAAACATCTGACGTCTATCTGTTAAAATTTTTAAATTAGGATAACTTTGCACCACCTGTGTCAAATTTTTTTGACTCTAATTTTAAATTTCGAAAAAAAATGGCATTCTAGTAAAAAAAAGCTCATACAAACTAAATAAAATATTGAGTATGGTATAAGCAAATAGTTTAATATCCATTAAGCGAACTTACATTAAATAAAAAAAAAGTTAGTTAGCAAAAATGGCAAAAAAATCAACTTTGAGCTAGAAAACTGAAACTTTGTATTTAGGCCAAGAATTGTACTAGAAACAACTTTTTCTAATAAAATTTTTTGAAATTCGGTAAAACAATGCCATTTTTCAGCATTTTTTGAATAAAATGTAATTTTTGACAGATACCGAATGACAGATGGTGACATTTGATTATATAATTTTTAGTCTAATTTGAAGCAAAAATGATTGCCCAAATTTAATTTTAACTAACCTCATTAATAAAAAAAAGTTCCATATGGTGCGGACTTTAATGGTGACACTGTATATTTTATTATATCCGTATGGCTTTTTGGCGACAATTTGAAACATAAGGTCAAGGTCAAGCCAGAGTCGGCCATCGATAGCGAAATAAGTCCGGAATTAAGAAACAAAGATTTACATGCTCAATGTCAACGCATTATTTTAAATATGTACGCGTGTTTAAAAACAGAAAATCCGGGAAAACCTGAAAATGTGCTTTGTACAAGAATGTACTTGTAATAAATTAACACAACTTGGGTTTTATAAGATATTATAACGTAATTAATTTGGGGACTGTAACCAGTCATTCCATAAAGCGTAAACCAAGGTGGTGGTGGTCCTGTAAATTGGCCTGCAGGGTCACCGGATTTAAACCCCTTGGATTTTTAGTATTTTTCTTGTGTGGGGGGGGGGGGGTTTATAAAAGATAAAGTTATGATGAAAATTAGATAATCTAATGGTTATAATGTTATCATTGAACTATGACAGGACTATTTGCGCCAAATAAAGGAGTAACATGAATGCCGGAAGTAAAGATGGCTTTGTATCTAATGTGTTGCTGTTGTCAGCAAAAAATATCACTCAATAATCAATCTCCAACTTTAAGCGCAGTTGTCATTGATAATATTCTGCAGGTAATATCGAAATGAGTAGCGATGTATGAAAAAATTGCGTAGCTCATGTTATAAAAACAGCAAATGGATATTCTGTTTCACCGCCTATAGCGCCAGTAGTAATCCAACCTGGAAACGATTGTACTTCTGAAAGTTCTAACGATTCCAGTCATTAATTTGTTTCTGAATTTTAAATTAATTATGTCCGTTCAACGTGTATTTTAAAAACTATATTACAGAACGCTTACTGTGATTCTGCTCATGTGATCCGAAATTTGTTGTTAAAATAACTGTATGTTCCAACTAACATAGTACCTGTCCCAATCCTTTCTTGGCAAGAAAAACTCATACTTTCTCGCGGTCCTGGCTGGACAAAGACAATTTTTTTAATTGTTTTCGGCAAAATGAGCATATTTCTTTACAGAAAGACCATTTTAAAAATATTCGCTGCAGGCAAAGTCACGGGTACAAACCTTTTATCGATATAAACTATTATGGACAAGCTGTAATATACCGGGTGTTGCATCGTCGAGCGGGACATAGGAAATCCCATGTAATTTTAAATGGGGTCAATTATTGGCTTCCCTAATTATTTTAGAGAAAAATTCTATTTAGGTTTATTAAAGAGCACTAAAACCCACATTCAAAAGAATAACTTTAGATATTTTTGATGAGCCCGTTTACGGGTTATCGCCGATTTCTTTTTAACTATTTCTCCTTTTTATGGCCCCGATAAAGTTGTCATTTTGAAATGTGTGCTTTATTGTTATAAAAACTCGTACATCGAAAATATTAGCCATGAATTACACTTCTGAAGAAAAAATATTGATGATTAAATGGTATTATCAAGGAAATAGTTATCAAAATGTGTCAGACATGTTTGCTGCTCTGTATCCGAATAGACCGATACCTGCAAAATCTACAGTCGAAAGGACTATCAAGAAATTTGAGACAAAAGGCACTGTAATAAATAACTGCAGATGTGAAGAAAGGCAGAAACAAAGAAGAGATGCAAGAAATGATAGGGACTTGCAAGTTTTATTGTGCGTGGAAGAAAATGATGGGAAGATCAGCACAAGGAAACTTGAGGATGACATAGGATTAGATCACACCACAGCGTTACGAGCTTTGAAACGACATAAATATTATTCATACAAATATGAAAAGCACCAAGAGCTAAGAGAGGGACGAAATACGACGACAGGAGTTTTGTTTTGGTATGATAGAAAAAGCAAATATGGATAGGGAATTTTTAAAAAACATTTGTTTCACTGACGAATGCACATTTACCTTAAACAATGAACCCAATGTTCAAAATTATCGATATTGGAGCAAAGAAAACCAACACAGGTTTGTGGAAACAAGGACGCAATATCCACAAAAAGTTAATGTATGGGCTGGGATTTTCGGAGAAAATATTATCGGGTCATTATTTCTTACACGAAATTTAAATGCAGAATATTTTTTGGAACTACTTGAAGATCATATTTTACCTACTTTACATGATGCCGCCAGGGAAAATCAGGAAGTTTGGTACCAAATGGATGGCTGCCCGGCACATAGCACCCTGGCTGTCCGGGAATATTTAAACCGTGGAAATGTTATTGGCTTAAATCATACAGTAAATTGGCCAGCCAGGTCTCCTGATTTATCGCCAAATGATTTCTTTCTCTGGGGCCATTTAAAAAACAGGATATACAAAGATAAAAAATACCCAAATCTAGACGAGTTAAAAAATGCTATTTCTGCCGAATGCAATAGAATTTCAGTTTACCAACTAGCGAATGTAAGAAGAGAATTTTATGATCGCCTCGGTTATTGTCTAGCAGTCAATGGAGGAATATTTGAACATCTTCCTAAATCCTAAAGTTCTAACAATTTAATAGTACCTACCTATTAATTAGTAAAATATTGAAACATGTAAAATGTCATATTTAACCTTGTAATTGGATACTTTATTTTAGTTTTATTCAGATTAATTTGTACTCATAAATACACCTTTAATATTTTCGATGTACGAGTTTTTATAACAATAAAGCACACATTTCAAAATGACAACTTTATTTGACAGTCATCTTTTACCTTGACTGGTGCCCGCAAATACGGGGCCATAAAAAGGAGAAATGGTTAAAAAGAAATCGGCGATAACCCGTAAACGGGCTCATCAAAAATATCTAAAGTTATTCTTTTGAATGTGGGTTTTAGTGCTCTTTAATAAACCTAAATAGAATTTTTCTCTAAAATAATTAGGGAAGCCAATAATTGACCCCATTTAAAATTACATGGGATTTCCTATGTCCCGCTCGACGATGCAACACCCGGTATACTATTTAATCATATTAAAAATTTTCAACAATCCGCATTTTAATTATTTAATAGAAGCGACGTTGCTTTTTTATGTAATCAAATTAAACTTGGAATAACTATACGTACTAGGGTTTTATGAATATTTTTTTCTATTATTAGAAATGTATTAGCCTTGTGAAAATAATGAACTGAACTGAGGGCCTGCAGCCCTAAAGATGGATGTCGTTCGGAATAATAATATGTTATATAACATGTCGTAATAATATAATATGTTTCCATAGACTGTACCTGGGAACAACAAAAAATTAAAATATTATAATAATAAATAGCGATTCTTTCTACAGATAAATATAAAACCTTTAATTTTATTTCATATTTCTTGCCTAAAATGTATGCCTTTCCATCAGATTACGTTATAAGAAGTGAGTAGTTGATGTACTGGTAACAAGCCTGCAACTGTATATAGAAAAAACTGGTTATTAAGTTTCGAAGTATATCAAAATATTTAAATACTGTAAAGAATTAAGTTAACAGTAATAGTTTTTGATACATTTAACATTAACTTATGATAAATAAAATAATTGTCGCAATACTACAATCATGTTCACAGAAAACGGTCATTTCAAAATTTTGATTAAGTTTTAGGCTTGATAACTTTTTTATTCTTAGTCCGATTTCAGTCATTTTTTTTATAGAATTGTAGGTACAACTGTCGACTTTAACGTATCTTCTACCAATCTTAAGTAACGTTGGTTATTCCGCATATTATACAAGGGTAATCGAAATGTTGTGTTTTTCTCTAATTTCAAAACACCCTGTGGAAAGTAGCAGAATTATTTTAAAATACCATCTAACTGGCACTAAAATCGGACTAAAAATAAAAAAGTTATCAAGCCTAAAACTTAATCAAAATTTTGTAATGACCGTTTTCCTTGCACATGAGTGTATAAAGAAATTAATTAGTAATATTCTATCACAATAAATATATGTATAGTTAAATTGCACGAGTGGGACAACAAAAAATATAATTAATATACAACAAACTTTGTATGTATAAATATTAATTTGTCTATAGTAAATCATATCCTGGGGGAGGTATTTTTGGCATTTGCCAACTTTTCTTAACCTAAACAAATAGTTTTATTGGTTCAGACAGCCGCGCAACCCATTATTTATAGCTTGCATGGAAATAATAGGTATAAACTCATTGTTTTACCATTAATTGTGTAATTACTACATAGTTTAATGCTTTAGTAAGTGGGATAATTATAATAATTGAATATTACAATATCGTATCATTTATCTTAAAGGTTTTTAGTTTGGAAATAAATGTTGTTTATATCGCTGTTAAATAATTAATTCTTCACAGGTAAAATGTCATTTACTATTATTAATAACATTTTATTAGTGGGTAGGTAATAATGGGATATTGCCAATTTATTGTAAGTAAAGTTAATTATCTAACTTCAAAAGATACCCTACAACATGGTTAAAAAGGGGTACAACGCAACTAATATATCAACAAAAACTACAATTTACAAAAAATTGTAGTTTTATTTTCGTTACTGACCCGTATTTTTATTTATTTTTTGTACTTTCCTATTCGCATTTATACAGCCACAATCTGTGGGCATTCTTAATAGCAACTAATGCCTTTTTTAATAAACTCAATAATACCTTTTTTCTAATTTTGTCTCGAAAAATAGATATTTCGAACGCGCTAGCGAGTTCGAAATATATCCATTTCGAACTCCGAATTTTATTATTTAAAGGTTGGCCCTACTGACATGTTTTTTTTTCACCGTTCGGCATAGCATTCTAGATAACTAATATTTTTTAGTCCAAATGTGCGAAATACTACACAAAACCACGTATGTATGTTTGGTTGCCTAGATCTACAAATCTGTATGACGTGATTGACGTGTTGTTTTGGTTCATAAAATATTAAAAAACATATTAAATATTAACTTTATTAACAGGAGAACTATTTTGCAAAAAATATCAATTAAATCTTAAAAATACAAATTCCAACTATATTATAATGCTAATTAGGCATTGTTTATAGTGCAGTTATTATAAACATTTAATGTCACTGTACTCGTGTCGGACGCGTTAACCTTAAATTCAGGCATAGTTTGAGTATTCATACTATGCGAAACTTTGTGATAACTGACCCCAGAATCCAATCCATTTTTAATTAGACTTGGTTGAAAAGCAGTTTCTACTCCTTCAATTATTGTCGATCTTGAGGATCCAGGTAAGGGTGTAGCAGTATTATCAATATTATCTATTAATGAAGGTGTTAAACTAGAAGAGAGGCTCTGCGCTACATCCATTTTCGCTTTTAGAGAATCTTCAATATAGCCTTCAGCCACGGCTGAAGACTTCCATCCCCCGTGCCTTTTAATGGTAACCAAATCGCTTCCCTTGTTGGCCAGCTCGGTGACACTAGACCGTCTAAAGCAGTGGCCAGTAAAACATTCTGGATTTGGTTTGCACAGGTATTTTGCAATAAGGCTAGGAGCTTTTCCCATTGTATTTAGACCTACAGGTGAGTTTATGCAATGCCCATTCCTATACGTAAGAAAAAATCTTGATGTTGTAACATTCTTAGGATGTAAATCAAAATATTGTCTAATCAAATTAATCCATGATTGATCAATTATAAGAAACGTTCTTGTTACATGTGTTTTAGTTTTGGGAATGTGTACTGTAATGGAAGCAACCTTAAAGTGAATGTCTTTTACATCCATATTGGTCAGTTCTTCTCTCCGGCATGCTCCATTGTACCCCATAATTAAAGCAACCTAGAATTTACATAGTTACTACTATTGTATCTCGATAGCTGTCTACCTACTGTTCATACGATAGAATAGAAATTGGTGTAATTTAAAAATGTTCGTTCTCCAACTTTATTGTAAAAAAATTTTTTTTATAAAACCTGTGAAATTGTACAAAACAAAATGCATATAGATATGTAAATACTACTTACTTTTAATCCTAAATAACTGCTATTATCAGCCCCATTTATAAACTTATTAATATCGTCTAAGTCTAAAACAAGAGACTTTTTGGGTTTGTAGCCCACAGATTTTCTTTTTAACAATGCTTGCAGTCTAGCATAATCCTTTATATCTATGTTCTTGTCAATATTAATGCAAGCTCTTAATTTTGAGTATAAGGGTGGATGACATTTTGGTTTTACTTTCTTCCTCAAAATAGGCTAGTAAAACATTTTCTGAAATCTTACACACGCCATTTGTATTGCACCAACTTGTGAAGGTCTCATAGTCCTTTTCATATAATTTTCGGGATTTTTCTGGCAAAAGTTGATTTATACATTTATGTGCAATATCCCTTAACTCAGGGGGAGTTAAACTTAAATTATCTTGCTCCATAATATTTTGTTAATATAAATAAAATTTTAAAACACAAATTTTGTGGCAAAATGGCTGACACAATTTAAAATTTATTTATTTTCATGGCAAGCTTGATAAAAAAAATTGTAATAGTGTTACCAACATAAATTTTGGACATAATAATTTATAAATTTTGAAGGGTTTCTTTTCTTTTCAAATATGTGTTTATTTATTAAAAAAAAACGACAAAATAGAAAAACTAGTATAAAGCACATGTTTTATAAAGCCATTATAGCACTTGTCCCCTTAAAAAACTCGCCGCAAGCGGCTCGTTTTTTAACATGGACCCGTGCTATAATATAATGCTTTATAAAACGTGTACTTTAATATACTATTATGTCCTACTCGAATATTATTGTTTCATAACACCATAGTTACCGGACACTTTAAATGGTATAATACCCTAGGGCATTAAAAAAAATTCTAATGGCCTCGGGCATTAAGAGAAATAGATAGGAAAAATCAAAGTAACAACTTTTTATTAACGAAAAAACTTATTTATCATTTATATTAAATGAACAGTTATGAAAAGACCCAGTAAAAACGAATTTACCGGCTTTTGATAATTTGATAAGTCAATGTTTTCTATTATTTCGTGATTTTCACTAACAGAAATTGACGATGATTGAACGTTTTTTGATGTTGATGGTCTCGTTGATGGTACTCCAGCTATCAATTTCGAAATTTTGTTTTTAGAATACATACTGTCTTCCAAATATCCCTCAACCACAGCTGAACTTTTCCAACCGCCATGTCTTTTCAATGTGGTCATGTTTGCCCCCGCGTCCGCCAACAAAGTTGCAGTGGTTCTGCGCAAACAATGACCAGTATATTTGTCCGCATCGCTTAGACCCAGGTATTTTGCAATAATGGAAGCAATCTTGCCTATGGTGTTCTTCACAACTGGCTGTGAAAAACAATGACCGTTACGGTAAAACACAAAAAGAATCTATTGATGTTGCAGCTCGTCGGGCGTTAAGAGACCAATAAGTTCTCAGTAGCTTCAAACAACCCATCTCCTTCTCATCAATAATTGTGAAGACACGCTTTTTATCGGTCTTTGTATCGGGAATATTAACTATTACTACGGATATTCTATCCTCTATATGTTCAACCAACATAAAAACTAGCTCTTGGCGGTGGCACCCACTAAATACACCAAATAACAGAGCCACTTTGTACATCAAAAAAGTTTCATTGGGAGCTTCATGGATGAATTTCAGCACATCTTCTTGAGTCAAAATTTTCGATTTCTTCGCTTCATATCCTTTGGATGCTTGCTTTAGATACTGGCCTAAGTTGCAATATTTTGCAATGTCTATATTTTTATATATTAATGTCTTCTTTAACATTGAATATTTCGTCCATAGGGAATTAGGACGATATCTTCAATGTCGATCCAGACGATAATCGATATACATAATTAGTATTTTAATATAATTTACAACAGTAATTTTAACATACCAATTTCTGGAAATATCCGAGTAGCACCGTCTTGTTGATAATTTTTACATCATTATTTTTCATTCAATCCCCATACCTGTGATATTCCTTATTATAGGCGTCTTTAGACTTCTTTGGGGCAAGAATATCCAAAGCTTTGGCAGCATTCACAGCAATTCTATCCGGAATCAACGGAAAATCCATTATTTTATATGAATTTCAGTTTTGACTTTGACACGGCACAGCAATGAACACTCATTACCTTTGTTTATTTATCAACTATATAGATAAAAAACCTTTCGTGATTTTGAATTATCTTTTAATTTAACTTGGAATTATTAGATTGTTGCCTTGTTGCCCTCGGAGGCATAAACATCTTCATAATGCCCTTAATACATAAATAATTTAATAATGTAATAGACTCTGGAGTTTTTTCAAACATCTAGGAAAAAATTATATCCATAAATCTCAATACAATACCACTTTATGGCATAGTAAAAGTCTGTACAACAATATTCCTATCAGGTGATCTCCTTTGCTAAGGGTTGTTTATTTTAAGCGTCTTTCACGTTTTATAAACGAAAATATGGAAATTCCACAAAATATTTTAGAAAATGCTGAAAAAGCTAAGAAAAACTTATTACCGGCAAAGTCTAAAGCCCTGTACGACAAGGAGTATGAAAATTTCCTACGATGGAAATTTAAAAATCAAATTACGGTGATTACTGAAACAGTAATGATGGCTTACTTTCAGGAATTGGTATGTAACCCTTTTGCTCATTGGTAATAACAATTTTTAATTATTTTTACTTTATTTTAGTCGGAGAAATAGCCTTTGGACAACATATTCCCAGGTGAAGTGTGAACTTATGGTAAAGGAAAACATTAACATTTCAAGATATTGTCAATTAATAGCATTTTTAAAAGTTAAATCAAAGGGATATCTTCCTAAAAAGTCGAAAGTTATAGAAGGTGAACAAGTTTTAACTTTAGCAAAAGTGCGCCGAATGATACCTTCCTGCTACATAAAGTGGTACTCGTAATGGGAGTTTTTGGCGGCCTAAAACAGGATGAGATGGCAAATGACCATTGATGATATTGAGGATAAGGGTCCTGTTATGCTTGTCAAGGTACCAGAAACTAAAAGTGCTACGCCAAAAAGTTTTACTATAATCGAAGGAGACCAAACAGATGCCTTAAAATTGATTAGACAGTACCTTGCATTAAGGCCAAAAGGAATTAAGGAACGCAGATTTTTCCTTACTTACCAAAATTGTAAATGCATAGCTATGCCTGTAGGTAAAAATTCACTAGGACGTGTTACTTCAATCATAGCAAAATTTCTTAATTTAGAAAACGCCAAGGAATATACACTACATTGCCTACGTCGGACCTCGTCCACACTTCTAATCGAGGGTGGTGCTTCCCTTGCAACCCTTAAGCTACACGGAAAGTGGAAGAGTACTAGCGTAGCGGAGGGTTATATAGAGGAAAGCATCACGTCAAAAAACCGAATAGCAAAAATAATAGCTAGCTCTATTACCGAAAAAGAAAATATGTTAATTAATGTTGAAATGGAGCGGGAATCCGCCTGCACACCGAGAAACTCAGCTATCGAGTCGCAAATTTTCATAGTTGGTCTGGCTTCTTTCTCAGGAAAATTTAAAAATTGTACATTTAATATAGGAAAAACAGAATAATATTATGTAAAGAAATTGTTAAAAAAAATACAAATTTTGTTCAATATTTTCTTTAATAATATAATTACCGGGCATTACGAAAATCACCGGGCATTATGAACTTTTTATGTTGATGATGTTTTATGATGATGTTTATATCAACCGTTTCTAAGGTAGGTATTATAAGTAAATAATTGATAGATGAAAAATAAAGGCATTCATATCCCGAAAACAGCTACATTATGGATGGAAAAATCCTAGCATTCCCCCGGATGAATGTGTTTCTTTTACTAGACAACTTTGACTGACGATCTTATCACTATTCTCATGACCGTTTTAAACCAAATCTTTTTTAAATTCAATAACACATTCTTTAAACTGTATTCCAACTTAGCAATGTGCCCT
Organism: Polydrusus tereticollis; assembly: GCA_963920685.1. Taxonomy (NCBI): domain Eukaryota; kingdom Metazoa; phylum Arthropoda; class Insecta; order Coleoptera; family Curculionidae; genus Polydrusus; species Polydrusus tereticollis. Next base: position 31,470,292 of record OY987330.1, on the reverse strand, counting down.
TGCCCATATTTGTGGGCAATTTGGAATATAAAATTATAAATAGCCCATTTTCAAATAAACTTCTAACAACACATATGTGAACGATCTTTGCATTTTGCAGCGCATAAAGTCAAGCAAAAATATCTTGATTAAAGTTTTTGTCCTTGGTGATTTTAAAGTTATCAAGGGAGAGCTTACGATCCTTTCTGGAAGATGCAAATCTGTAGCAGGAACACAAAATGGACCAAATTTTCATCTAATCTATTCGATTCTTAATTATTAGCCATATATTTTAGCACACCCTGTATAGTACACATGATTAAAATACAATTTATGCAAACTCTACCGATATTAACGAAAAAGGGCAACCGATATATTAACCAAATAGAGACAGCCGCTGTGCTTAAATTGGTTTCCCGCAAAGACAAACAGTTCCAGCTCCACCCATGTATAACCACGAACTTTATATCAAAAGGTGTTCCATTTGAACCATTGACTTGGCTCGTGGGAAGAATCAACATAACACCCTACGCGGCTTCACAGATGAATCCGAAATAAAAGAATTATTATTAAAACGGATTAAAAGCGTCAGCTGCGTACATAATTTTTTTAAGGGCGTTCATGAGTGATCAATACAGATTAATGAGTAACTTGTAATTATCCTAAATAAAAAATTAGGAATCTCACTCATGTAAAGTCCATCCGAACATATTTCGTTTGACCTAATATCTGCAATAATAGTTTTATTATATTATAAACACCCAAAGAAACTCCGTTACCTGTTCGATTGCCAAACCTACGTTCTTAAAGAATTTCTTGGTAAAATTACCCATAATATAAAACTGTCAATGAGCGTGCCAACCAGCGAAATATACCTGACCCCAGCTGGCATCACTTTATATTACTGAAATGAAATGAAATCAGGGGTACTGCTTTGCACAGGAATGGATTTTGTAGTTAAATGAAAAGACATAGTAATACCTTATAGTAGTAATGTTTATTTTTACCATTACTTGTATTATATGTATATTAATTTATAATAAGTACAAAACAAGTTTGAAAAGTTTGTGTGCGGAAAAGGGCACGCATTTAGGTAAAAGTAATAATAACAATTAATATACCTACTTAAAACAATATATTTACACAGAAGGTTTAATTCTAATTATTATAAAACGTTTTAATCTATTCCTAATTTAGTCTCGCTATCACTACCATCCACATTTATAATAAGAGGATGTATTTCGTTTTGTTGTGTAGTTATATAAGAGTCTTCAATTTTTAAGACATGGTTAACCGTATCTTTCCACATTGGGCACAACATTTTCTCGATACATTTGGTATTATTTCCTGCGCATAACATCTTTGTCGCAATCATCTACGCACTTCATTTTTTCGGTATCTTTGCGAACTTTTCTTTTGAAATGTCCTTTTAGCATAATATCTCGTACCGTCGATAATGGAACTTTCATCATTTCACTGATATTTTTAATGGCAATTGCTTTAGGGTGGCCGCTCTCTAATAACGATTCACATACATTTTTTACGATCACTTTGGCGCCAGAAGATAAATGCTTCCTGGAATGTTTAGGGTAGCTAAATATCGCATTAGCTGAAGATTCCCAAGGTCTCCACATACTTTTAATATTAACTTGTTGCACACTGTTTCAAAGTAAAATAGATAGGTACTAATCTATTTCGAATATTATGTTTACTATTTATATAAGCTGTATAAACAGGTACCTGTAACCAAAAAGTTTTGAGAAATATCCTAATAATTAACGTGTTTCTAGAAAACCTTAATTAGACAGTTTAATAATTTTGATAACAAATCAAGTATTGTACCTATCTATTGTTAGTATAAACTGGCATTAAAAATAAATGTGGGTTAATACGTCTCTGCGAAAGCGAAAGCCGAGTTTATAAGGGGTTTTATTGCAGTCAAACGAAATATGTTGGGAAGTACTTTACAGAAGATATAGGATCGGTTCCAGTACACGCCTGCATTGATGTTGTTTAGTTCATAGTAGTCGTCCTATTGTTTAATTTTAAAATACCTGTCAGAAATCTAGAATTTCAGAATGTCAGAAAATTCTTTAGGTAAATACATTTTTATTTTATGCCTTAAACTTTTTTGAATGCCTGCCACGTTACAAAAGATTGTGGAACAGACCTTGTTTCCTACTAGTGACTTTCCTTTTATGTTAGTGATTCTGTGAACCTGATCTATAGTGGAATGGCATTCTCTCTAGATCCAAATTGTTGATACGGGATCAAATTGTTTGTGTCTATAATTGGTTTTATTCGCTTTAATAAAAGTAACTAAATAATTTTGATAGTGAAGGCAGAAGGGAGGTTTTGGGATTATTATGACATTTGTAGACTAACTGATTAGATGTGTCAGTTTTACTAATGCTTTCCTAAAAAGCTGTTTCCGAACTTTTCCGGTAATGGGGGAGGCGACGTCTTCTTGATCAATTTCTTGGCGCCAGTTGTCATCGCCTCCATTTGGTCATTTCATAGGTGTGTTGCAAATCGATTAGCATTTTGTTGGTTATTCTCCGTCCACTTACCATTCTCCATTCTGATTGGATGATGGTTCTTGTAGCAGCTTCCCAAACTGATTAGTGAGTACTACTATTACTTGTTTGTTCACTTGGATGTGCACTCATTTATTCGTTTGTACATAAATATGAGAATTAAAAAACCCTGCAGTTGGAGCATGAAACATGTTGCCCTGCTTCCCGCTAAAACTGATAGAAAGCCGATGATTGCTGATGGCATTATATTATATTATTAGGTATAATGTTATTCCATGGTAGAGGAAATTAAAGTGTTATTTGTTATATTTCACAATTATAATTCAGTTTCCTGACACGTGTTTCGACCCTTTCAGATCATTATCAAAAGAGTAAAAGACAATACTAAATTCTACGTGTAGTTACGAAGAAGTAATAGCAATGGTAAACATGTCAACATGTCATTAAAATAAAATTAGGGAGATGAAGTGAATTGACAGACAGAATATGGGTTGTTTTGGTCCTTAATTTTCAGGTATTGGCCAAGGTTACAACTAAGTTACAGGTGTGATTATAGAGGTATTTACATCTAAGTAATTAAATTAAGAAAATGATATTGTGTATATAATTATGGGTTTTTTTCGTTCATAATTATTGACAGTGTTAATTGTATATTTATGCTAAGTTATTAGACTATTAAGTATTGGATTGGCACCTAAAGGTATTTCAATTTGATTATTATTACCTTTGGCCAATACCTGAAAATTAAGGACCAAAATAACCCATAATCTGTCTGTCAATTCACTTCATCTCCCTAATTTTATTTTAATGGCATGTTGACATGTTTACCATTACTATTACTTATATATTAACTTTGTAACTAGACGTAGAATTTAGTATTGTCTTGTACTCCTTTAATAATGATTCGAAAGGGTCGAAACACGTGTCAGGAAACTGAATTATAATTGTAAAATATAACAAGTAAAACTTTAATTTCCTCTACCATGGAATATCCATTTCACCAAGCATGTAGCTCATCACATATCAATTATATAATGTTATTCTATATCAAGTTTTGTTTCACTGCCGCTATCCTTATTTAAATTAATTATAATTAGGTAAATCAAATAAAGGATTTAGGAGTCATTCTGGACACCAAATGGTTATTTCAAGAACATTTTAATAAAATAATTACCGAGTCAAACAAAATGCTAGGCTTCATTACTAGAATCGGTAAAGACTTTCGAAATCCCAAAACAATGATCGCACTATATTTTGCTTTCGTTCATAGTAAGCTCTCTTTTGCCTCTGTCATCTGGAATCCTCAATACGTCGCATATATTAATAGACTAGAAGCAGTACAAAACAGGTTTCTCAAAACTATTGCATTTAAAGCGCATTGCCCAATAGATCTTGTAAAAGAAAAATATAAATTTATTCCTTTGTCTGACCGCAGAAAAATTTCTGACATATCTTTTCTATATAAAATAATTAACTCGAATTTAAACGTCCCAGAACTATTATAAGCACTAAGTTTTAATATTCCCAACAGAAAATTAAGACATGCAACCCTATTTAATTTACCTTATAGACGCACTAACTTGGGTTTAAATATACCATTGGATAGACTGCAAAAAACTTTTAATTCATACTGCCACGAATTTGACATTTTCAGTGCAACCTTGTCTAGTTTTAAAAGACTTTTAAAAGGATATTTTGTCCAACAAGTATTTGGATAGCTGTAGGTAGAGTTAATTAGGTTAATTGCATATTGTTATGTAAATCAGTAAAATGTTACCGCATAAACTGTTTATTGTATATAGTGGATGCTTCTTTGGAACTTCTAGTTCTGTCTGCATCCCAAATGTAATAAATAAGTAAATAAATAAATAAAATAAATAATCGGATTAATTGTATAATGCAGAGTTACATAAGAATTTTCCACAATAGGTAATTACGTGATGGCTTCAATTTTTCCAACTACCTGGGGGAATATTATTAACACATTTTTTTATTAATTGTACAACACTACAACTTAAAGCCGGGGAAGGATTTTCTGACTTAATAATTGATTTTAATTGGTGCCATATTAGTATGTGCTCTATGGCATTAAAAATACAATAACAAGGTGGGAGCCGCAGCATAGTATGCCCCATTTCCTCTGTCTAGAAATCATTATAATCCAGTCTCGAAAATAAATACCGGGAATTTACGGGTGTTACAGCAGTCATTAAATCAGAACCATTTATCGTAAATAGAACTTTAACTAACCTGAACTAACTTGACCCAAGAACTTAATAAACCCCAATCTGAACATTTCGACTACCATAATCTGACAAAAGCTTTGGAAGCTTAAAGCATCGATAACACAATGTTGAGTCGGCTGCCTGATCATTAAAAAAATTCACATAGGCTAATGTAATCAAAATATTCTACTTCACTGGGGCTAGATCTCAAGTTCTCTGGGCTACAATACCAAAAGGTACTTGAATAAAGTCGACCGCCCACCCAATCGATAGAATTACGTGGCTTTTCTTGGAAGAACAATACATGCGGGTCAATTCTCCTTTACATTCCAACAGGATTGAAAATAGCTTGTGTGATTTTATCTGGTTGTCTTGTCTACTGACTGTGCAGACCTACCGGCTAGAAAAAAATTAATTCAAATATTGGAAACGATTTGGTTCGAGAATAAATTGGCGAATACGCCAACGCAAACATTCCAATGTTTTATTGTACCTAAAAGGAAATTATTAAATTACGACCTTTAAACTGCCATGGCATTCCAATTTGTTATAATCTTTAATTTAGCTTTAGGTTTACGACAATATAGTAAAAGTTATGGAGCATTCATACTCATACCCATACACATAGCAGCTATTACCTTGCTATAATTAGGTAATAAAACTATATTAAATAAAAACGAACCTAAATTCCTTATTACAAATTGGGTGTAGGCTTGCATCAATGCAGTTGGGTAGTAGCTATCAATATCCTTGTTGCACGAACATAATATATCTCAATAAAAGTGAAAGTTAGGTTATTTTGTAGATCCTATTCGTACCCGCCCGAACAAACAACAATAATCATTTCACTTGTCATTCGTACATTATACAAGCGTAAAAAACTGGAACTCGATAAACTAATGTTAAAAGTCAACTTGGTAGACCTCTGATACGATACGATAAGCAAATGAGGTTACTGGTAATTCTTCCTACGTCCTACACTATAATATTATCTAATGTATTTTCCTAGTATTCAAAACAATGTTGGATGTAGCTCGTGATGCATACGTGTTCATCTGAAGGATGACTGCAATATTTTGTTTTAACTCGTAGTCAGTAGTCTCCTTAGATATCTAACAATGTCTCTAAGAACTATATTTTGAAATCGTTGTATAACATGAAAACAGTCAAATGTTAAAGAAATGTAGGAACCTGTCACTTGCCATTATTAATAATCATGCCGGGGCTTAAATTATACAAACGAAGATTATTTAAACTTATTTATTATTTACGGAGAATGTGATAAAGTTATATCAAGAACATGTGACACATTTGCCATTCGATATCCGCAAAAATTTCAAGAACTTTGGATCCATTAAGGCAATAGAGCAAGAAAAAAAAATAGTGGCAAAAAAGTCGCGTATAATACCTGTAACTTTTGAATTACCTCGTATACGAAAAAGTGACCTTTATGAACGATGTTCAGTAAATTATTCCCCACATTTCTACCTGCATGGTTTTTTTCTGTCATTTCTGGTTTGGTTGCCATAGAGACTAACTTACTTTTTCTAAATGGAACACCCTGTATATGATGGCATATTTGGATTCTACTGAGAAAACTCTGAATATTTGTATTTCAAATTTTTATTTATTTAAAATTGTAACACACTTTATAATAACAAAATAAATAGCCTAGAAAATTGAGCAACTTAACATCGGAATAATAAACAAGTGAAACCTTTTCAGTGGATCAGGTATTCAAAATGACCACCATTTTCTGCTAAGCACAGCGCCAGTCGATCCCTGAGCGCGTCTACAACGTTTAAAAGGAAGTCCTTTGGAATGGCCCGAATTTCAGCACTAATTCTGACTTTTAAAGATTCTAAGTCATTTGGACGGTTAACGTAGAATTTGTTCTTTAAGTGTCCCCGACAAAAAGAAGTCGAACGGGGTTAAGTCCGAGGATCGCGCTGGCCAGTCAATAGCACCTCTTCCACCTATCCAACGTCCTGGAAATTGTTCGCTTATTGTCTAACATTTGCCGCATAATGCGCAGGTGCTCCATCTTGCTGGAACCATACCTGTTCGTTTATGAAATTATTTACACCCCGTAAAACCATTCTGCAGGAAGAAATAATGTGATTCCTACGGAGGTCCAGATATTTTTCGCCATTCAAATTACCATCTATGAGAAATCATCCCACAATATGTCTACCAACTGTGCCCGCCCAAACATTAACTTTTTCGGGCTCCTGAGTATGACCTTTCTGGAACCGGTGCGTTTTTCAGCAGACCAATAACGATCATTGTGTCTATTAACAATGCCATTTAAAGGCAAAGAAGCTTCATCCGAGAAAATTATATTTGTTGCCAAGTTATTATCGTTATTGAATTTTTCCATCATCAGCTCACAAAATAGTGAAAATTTTGATAATAAAGTAAAAATCGTTATAGGTTCATAAAAGTCGAGATATAAATAGACCTATAAAAAATCACAACTTAAACAGGAAATACATCGAAAACTAAGCAGTTCCCCAAAGTCCACATTTCTATAAGACAGATATCCTAAATATTTCGTTAATTTTGACAATAAAATATAAATTAATCACTTTTTTAAAGAAAATATAGGACGGAAGAAAAGTAGTGTTAATTGAGCGATTTCTTTTTCGTTATGATACTGGAAATATTTTAATTAACAATCGAAATTATTAAGCAAGAAGGTAAAAAGATTTCCGTTATTTTTTTGTTTTCCGCCCCCTTGAAAATGAAAGGGGCGGGTGGGTAGTAGAATGTACTTTTTAACAAATCAAAAAAGAATAATTTTATATGAAAAACATAACAATACGGTCCTGCCCTTTTGTCTGATCAAACTCACATGGCAGCACTAGCAGCAGGGACAACGTAAACATCTGATTGTTGTCTAGTCTAGAAGACAACTTTTTGGCGACTCTTACAAAATGAATTAGTTATTTTGTGTACATTTTATCTTCTTTATGATAAATGTATTGTTTTTTTATGGTAAAAGTGACCGGTATTACCGCCTAAAATAACTTAATAATTAACATATAACCTATAAAATCGACGGCAAAATTTTTTCGTTTGATTTCAGTCGTGTTTTATGTTAAAATTGATAAAAAAAGCCTGTCCTTGGTTTTTCGTTTCAGATAATACGCTTCTACTTGCATTAGAAGAAGTATAAGTGGTATTTGACGATTGATCCGAAGCACTGAGGTAGTTAATAAATTTTATGTACTTTAGGGATTTAATGTACCCTTTTAATCCCTATTTTCAGGGAAAAAAGTGGTACTTTAAATCTCTAGGGATTTAAAATGTACTTTAAATCCCTAGGGATTTAAAGTAAATTTCTTTGCAATAAAAGCTAAATTTCGAAATATATTTTCAATAATTTTATTAGAAAATATAACATGACATGGATGCAACAAAAGTGTAACGTGTTTAGAACAATATTAAACTATAAAAAATAACTTAATTTTTATTAACATTACAGTTATGTTTACCCCACTGCAATTAGCCAAGTGAAAAAAAGGTAAATTATCATTATTGCAGCTGTTATTTTTATTAATTAAAGTGTTTTTGAAAATTGTAGTTGTTGTAGTCGTCGGTGACACCGACGATGTCGTTGGTGTTTCATTTTGTACAATAGGAATCGAAATATCTGAAGACGTTTCGGTGGAAGCACCAGTAAAAAGTTGATCTGCCATACTTTTTTTCTGGTATAAGGAATTTTCCACATATCCCTCAGCGACGGTGCTACTCTTCCAGCTGCCATGTCTTTTAAGCTGATCTATCGTTACTCCAGAGTCGGCTAGTAGTGATGCTGACGTCCTTCTAAAACAATGACCAGTGTACAATTTTGCATCTGGAAGCTTTAAATATTCGGCAATCTTGGTTGGCAGTTGTCCAATCGTATTCTTGCCCATTGGCTGAGACGTGCATTTTCCATTTCTGTACCCAACGAAAATCTTGTATGGCCTTGTATTGATGAAGATCTTAAGGCAATATACTTCTTCACCAAACGTACTACATCTGTGGAGTTTTCCTTTGACCGTTTTATAACAAAAGATCGGTCTTTTTCTGTCTTGGTATATCGTAAATTGACCAAAAAGAACGTTTCATAGTCTAGGACATCGGTTTTGGCAAGCTGGCAGAGCTCCTTGCCTCGACAGGCTCCTGACACACCCATGACTAGAACTACCTGGAACAAAGTATAAATAAAATAAATAGGTACCTACTTTATTTTCCAAAAAGCGTCTAAATAACATAGATATAGGTATAGACTGGGACAAAATATCGGTTGAAAAAAAATGTGTATCTTACCTTTTGCCCCAAAAATTCATGGTCGGGTGCTTTTTCCAGGAACTCTTTAATGTTGTCAACATCGAGTGTCTTCGACTTTTTTGGTTTGTAGCCCTCATTTTGTCGTTTCAAAAAAGCGGTTAGTTTGCAGAATTTGCTAATGTCGACGCCCATGTCTGTTGCAATTGTGGCTTTTATCATCGAATATACACTCCACAGTGACGATGCTTTAAGCTTTTTTGACTTTTCTAAGAAATATGGTAATAGTACCTTTTCTTCTGTAAATTCTTCTACGTTCCGTTCTTTGCACCATTTGATATACTCAGATGTTTTTTATATTGTTCTCCAGATTTTCTTGGTAATAATTGGCCTACAGCCTCTTGAGCTGCCTTTTCGATTTGTTCCATCGCGATAAACGTCGTTCAGTGGATGTAGCGTGTTTGACTAATATTTATTGAGTGAAGCTGGATTTATAAACTCGAAAAGTTGGCGAGGTTGAAGTTCAGTTGGTGTTGGAAATAGGAGTTCAATTAAAACTAAAGGGAACACTAAGTTCCATTTATACACTCGTTCATGTTGTTCATGTAAAGCTTATGTAAGGTTCGAAAACTTCCCGGGTAGTTCGAGATAACCAATTTTTATGCTCGGAGTTCGGAATATCTAACCTCACAAACTTGATCATAACTTCAACCTCACCAACTTTTCGAGTTTATAAATCCACCTTGACTTTTGTTTTACTTAGTTACTTGTCATAACTTATTGTCATTTGGTCGTTGATATGGTAACATCAGCCGCTTCGATGATTTTTTAGAAATAGAGTACCTACCGTTTAGTGGCATTAAATTTTTTTTTTAACGTTTTACCTATCCTAAAGTACATAAAATAGTATATACACCTCAGGACCAAAGTGTTTTTAAATCCCTTGACAAATTATAGCCCTCCCGTTGGTCGGGCTATAAACTTTTTGTCTCGGGATTTAAAATACCACTTTAGTCCCTAGGTGTATAATGTACTATTATTAACCTCTGCCGTATTATTAATATCAACACCAAGACACCAATGTGCTACTACACATCATATTTTCAAAACACATCTTTAATCTCCTCCGAAAAGCACCACTTTTCTTAGTTTTTTTTTTTTTTTTTTAACATCAGGTGACTCAGGGATGGTATAAAGTTAGTGGTCTTAAATATATCTTATTATGTAGTTGGCGACAGCAAATGTATATTCATGAGAACAATTTAATTTTATAAGAGATTTACTTTTGTTTCTATATTGTAGTAGAATTGCCATACTATAAAATAGTTATAAAGTGATCACTAAAATAACAATTTAGTTTCAAAGGCGAATTGCTTTTAGAAGTACTCTATTATAACTGTTTTTTTAAAGTCACAGGAAGCAACTATAAAACAATTTTAAGATATGTTTATAACGAAATTAAAAATGTCGCCGAAATGTACTATAAAGCCACTAAAAAATAATTATATTTTGTAGGTTAAAATATTTTTAAAGTTGTTCATAGAAACATTTCTGCAATAATTTTATGACTGTTTTATAAGATATTTTATAATTCTGTTATATAAACATTATGGTGATAAATTTATAAAGCACATTAGCTGCCTACAACAGAGTAGTGTTTATTGCAGCTCTTATGTGATTGATTAGCATTTTGGAAGTATTAATAAAATACCAATAAAATAAAATAGCTGTATAACCATTGAATTATAAAATAACTTTGTTGGTTGGGTCATTATCTCGGAAACGCTTGCAGATAGGTGATATTTTGAAAAACAAAAAATTCATCAGAGTTTTCTCAGTAGAATCCAAATATGCAATCATATGCAGGGTGTTCCATAAAAAAAAATAAGTTAGCCTCTATGGCAACCAAACCTGAAATGACAGAAAAAAATCATGCAGGTAGAAATGTGGGGAATAATTTACTGAACAACTTTATTGAAGGTCAGTTTTTCGTATACGAGGTAATTCAAAAGTTACAGGAATTATGCGCGACTTTATTGCCACTCTGATATATGATATAATAAAATATAACTATATGATTAAATTGTGGCGGCATGTATGGAAGAGTAAAAGCTGAATAGTTAGTGTTAAAAGATCTAGATGTGATTGAAATATCTAGACGACAACACTTATTTTTCGCCATAGAAAATGTTCTGATGATCTCAGTAGGTACGCCTTATTGCACAAGTACAATTATTGAGAAATCATCATCAACGTTTCAAAACTTACTTTTCCTCCCTGAAATATTTTTGACTGGTTTTTATGTATTTTACGTAGAAATCTTTTGGACATTAGGAAAAATTCAATAAAAATTACGTTTATGTTTAATTGATTGGCTTTAAAGAAATTTCATTCTTATTAATAAACATTCGGGCAGTTCTTTGGCCCATTGAGACCATTCGGATGTGAAAATTTATCGGTCGGAAATGCCGTTGACCCCCACGAACACGTTTTCGACTGCTGTTAATCCTTTTGCGAAGTTGGAATGTTGAAATATCATTACTTTTTTTATATACGAAAAAAGTTGAAAAGTTGTAGGAATTAGCGAGCATGTCTTTTCTTAAATGAGCCGTTTATTGTTGGAATTGGAATTTTTAAGTCGTGCTCTAATTGTTGTATTGTGCTTCTGTACTCTAAACTCCGCATAAATTTTATCAAGGGTCCATCAGAGACCGTTCTTAAATAGGAACAAGTACCTTTTAATTCTAGATTTTATCTGGCTAGTGAAAAATTTAAAATGTCAAATAGAGTGTTTGTTTTCTTTGATAATTCGATTCACCGTCAACAACCACGTAACTAACGATGGTGCCGTAAAAGATGTTCGAAATGAGCACCATCTACGTCTAAACATTTTGCAGTTCTCTTTTTTGACATCAGCAGCAGAAGCGATTTATCTTTTACATATCGCCATAAGAAAAAATCCAAAGGTGTTAAATAGGGTGACCTTGCAGGCTAGTTCACAGGACCATCATGACCAATTCATCTGTTTCCAAACATTTTATTTAGTGTATCTCGAGCTTGTCGCGCAAAGTATGGCGGGGCATCATCTCGCTGAAACCATATAATTTTCGCTTTGCAGCACTGCAGGATTAATCCTTAATGATTCACGTTGGTCTTGAATCTTTGGAGATTATACTCGTTGGGGAACACGGCCTCAGAGAGGTGATGACATTCTCCAGATGAAAGAATTTTTAAACAGTGTCGTTCGAGGGACACTAAGCTGAACCACGTTCTGGTGGGCTGCAGTGGCTCATCGTGTAATTCTACCATGAACCGCCCTAGGTCGAAACAAGCGGGCAACCTCAGTTGAGCACTTGTCATGAAAATATTTGTAAATATTCGCCAAACTGTCTTCAATGTTCAAGGCTTTCTAGGTTACACGGTCACCGATCAAACCAATGGCTCTTCTTTGAATGGAATTTAGTTCGGAAAAGTATTCCAAGCCTCCGCGAGGCTACCTTAGAAATCGCCGCAACGTGGCTATACAGGACATATGAGTATCCAAATAGACGCCCAATAAATGAATTGAATGAAAAGCCAAGAGAATCAAGTGTCCCGCCATGACTATATCCGGTTCTTCAACATTAACTTTTTTAGAAAAAACTGCTACTTGGTTTTCTAGCGTTAAATTCTACTTGGTTGCTGTCACCCCAAGACAGAATTGCTTCCAGGTCTTTGTTAAGATGTGAGATCTCTTGCTGCCTATAGAGATGTGCATTGGCAGCCGAAGTCCGACCATTCAAAGTAAAAGATGAAACAAGTGTGCTGTCATCAGCGAAGCTATATATAGGATTTTTAGTTTTTCCAAAAATTGTTAATGTATTAAATGTATAGTAAAAAGAGGGTGGGCGACAATATAGAACCTTGAGGGACTCTGGCGTTGTTGTTAAATGTGTCTGAAAGAAATCCATTCCATATGCTCTCACTTTAGTTAGGAGCCCCTCGTGCCATACTCGGTCAAAGGCCTTGGAAATATCCAGTGCTACTTCCCGGTATTCCCTATAATGTTCTATTACGTTATTCCAAACGTGCGTAACATAAGCGAGAAGGTCTCCTGTTGATCTAGACTTACGGAATCCATACTGGCGGTCACCAATAATGTTGAAGCCTTCGAGGTACTTTAATAATTTGTCGTTGATTTGCATTATTCTCCAAAACAATGGATGTCCTAAAAAAATGTTAAAAAACATCCGCTGTTTAAGCAAAACTGCGGTTGCAAAACTTATACAGGATGGCGCACATTATACGACGCGGTAATTTAATGGAAAACGGCTGAATTTTAAAACTTTCTTCTCATTTGGGTAACTGAATGTTTAGGGATACAGTTTAAAATTATTTTAAATTATAGCGGATGCCCCAAAGAAAAGATCCATATTAAAGTTATATTTTTTTTAAAATAGAATACCTTATAATTTCCAGCAGTTTTGGATTCCGTGTAGAATTAGTGTGTGTTATAAGTCTAAACCTAACACTTTCCGAGATATTGACTTTTGAAAAACAACATTTTTGGTTTGACAGCTTCTAGCTTTCTAACGGTCTTATAGCAAGACAACTTACATGCCCCTAACTTACTTTTTTATTATCTTCCTAAAACTGTCAACTTTTGGGTAAACCGGATGTTACACGAACGCCGGAAATATTGTACTTCCGGTTTAACCGGAAGTTAAAATTTTTGGGAAGATTATACTAAAGAGTAACCCAACTAATAAGAGGCAAAAGCTTTGTCGGCTCCTTTGATGTTGATGTACCCAAATTCTGTGACCTTGATACCACCAGCTACACAGTAAAATATAAATATGATACCTTTATAGGATAAGAATTTATATCCGAATACGGTCTACACGGGAAAAAATCTATTATAAGCAACAAGCCATCCTTTACATCCAAAAATATGATTAAATTAATTGAATATTCAATATCTTTTAATGCAAATAGTATTCAAACTTAGGCCTGTTTTGTGTAACCTTATTTTATCTTATTCATATAGCTTGATGTCTAGTCCTTATGTACGTAAAAAAGCATGCTGACTTCCAGTTCACTTTAAGATCATTAAAGAAAATAAACTACTACAAAGTTAAATACGATAAACTAAGGTTGCATAAACCCAGCTTTGCTTTAATACAAAATTGTTGGTTTGGTTGGTAATTTGGTTTCTATTCATTGTCTATTTAAAAGGATTTTTTTAATGATCAATTGGTGTAAATGCTTACTACTTATGTTTAATATAAATAGATTAACTATTTCTTAACATACCTCTCTGTATCCGTTGGAAATCTGAAAAATGAAATTTCTTTGCCGGTTCTGTTAGGACACCCACGGTAAGCACACGATGTACCACCTTTAAGCTTCGTTTCCGACATTTAAACAAATATATTTTAACCACCGACAAGTCACAAAACAATAATAAGTTTTGGAATTATTAAAAAATACGTCCTAACACACTAAAAACACCGATGGAAAAAAATAAAACAAGAAAACCACAAAAAGTATCACTTTGTTTACGTCAAAATACGATTGACATTAATTGATAACAAAATATGACGCATCAAATTTAACTGATATACTACTAACTTCGCGCATGCGCATACAAATTTGGTTTCACCGGACTGGCTTTCTTTTGCCTCTTATTGGTTATGTTACTCTTTGATTATACTGCGAACCGTTTATAGATCTGTTCCAACCATCAGGCCTGACAGTTTTAAACTATCAAATACAATCAACCAGTTCTAGGAGTTAACATTTTGGAGTCTACATGCAATATTTAACTGGTAGACTTTATTTCTGATTAGCAACTGCGGGCTGATAATATTATGTCCAAATCGAGCCAAAATAATTTTTTTTTTTAAGATAATTTATCCAATAAAGGAAAATACAACATTATCACCGTATGATCCCTCTAGAGAGTGTATTAAACACTGATATTGAGGATAGGTAATATAACTAGTTCTAGGATCTATTTATAAAAGTCTTTAAGTACCCAACAAGACTAGTATAAATTCAAATATTTTTAATATTTTCTGGTAGCCCATCATACTTCCTTGATATCTGATAAATAAGATCATGTAGTCCTTTATTACTCCTTATATTGCTATGGAAGATATTACCTCTAGACCTTGTATTGTGGGCATGAATACCTCGCGAGTACACAGTCTTGATAGTTGATTTTTGAGTTGTAATAATTATTCTATACATCATTTTACACTATTCAAATCTCAATAACATATTTAATTTTCAAAGCAATACACCAACGCTGTGTCGTCTGCACTACTAATCCTGCGTTTTTTAAACTCAGTAAATAAAGGGAATAGAACAGGGGACCAGGAACAGAACCCCACACTTTAGTTTAGTTTACTATTTGGTAAATATGATTTAAAGTAAGTTTCAAGAACTAACATCCGAAGAAAATCTGCTATAACTGTGTGGTTTCAGACAAGTAAGTTTTTACTTGGTACTTATATTTTATTATATCAGTATGGCGACAATTTGAAACATAAGGTCAAAGTGAATTATCACAGGAATATGAGTCGGCCATTGATAGCGAAATAAGTCGGGAATTAAGAAACAAAGATTTACATGTTCAATGTCAACGCAATATTTCAAATATGTACACGTGTTTAAAAAAAGAAAATCCGAGAAAATCTGAAAATGCGCTTTGTGCAAGAATGTATGCTTGTAACGAATTAACACAACTTGGGTTTTATAAGAATTTATAACGTAAAATATTTGGGGACTCTAACCGGTCATTCCATAAAGCGTAAACCAATAAATCAAAAACTAAATCAAAAATTCAAAACGGCTGACAATACTACAAGGGACTTTATTTTGCGAACTATTTACAACTTTTACGAGGATAATAAAGTGCCAATTTTAGAACTGGTTCGTGATAAATTGCGGGGTTACCCTGATTATAAGTACCAATCTTTAGAAACATGTTACGTGGTGTTTTATTAAAATGTGGCTTTAAACATAAAAGATTAGACAATCTAATGGTTATAATGGAATCCCCGCGTATCATTGAACTACGATAGGACTATTTGCGCAAAATAAAGGAGTAACATGAATCCGATAAAAGTAGAATTTATTCAGACGAGATGGGATACGCGTTATCATGCCGGAAGTAAAGATGGCTTTGTACCTAATGTGTTTGCTCTTGTCACCAAAAAATATCACTCAATAATCAATCTCCAACTTTAAGCGCAGTTGTCCTTGATAATATTTGATCGCATTAAAGCAGTGGCTACGATTGGCAGTGACACGAGTTCTATTCAAGAAAGGGGGGCTTTAGACCAAGAGCGGATTTAGATTTTTAACATGGGAAGGTAGAATGGCACTGGAGGGGGGGGGGGACAGCGGCGGAGGCGTAAATTTTTAGGCAGACCTCCTACTTAATGTGTAAGGAGGGAGATATTGACAGCGATATCGTTCCAAGAGCTATGGGCAACGTAACCTCCCTGAACCAATTAGTATTATAGAAGATCCAACTTTTCCGCAATGTCCGGTAAACAAGTTGCTTTTCATTTTTTATGGAAGTAAACAACGACCTCCCTACAATCAATGGATCCCAATATTTAGTTCACAATTTCATGTGGCTTCACGCTTACTTAAGACGAAGCTTCGTGCACTTAGGTTGCCTTAACTTTAAATAATTCTATAAGGAAGTACTATGCTCTTGATCGTAATTGTCAAACTAACCACGTAAGTACTTAATAAATAATGGAGACCGCACAAAATCATGTCAAAACCATTAACCGAAGGACCTTTTTAACGGTTGTCATGTTAAAGACAAGCTGCTACAATCAGTAGGTACCGTAAATGAGTTCAAGAGCCAAACAGCATTATTATTTGATCGAAGTACCGGCATGAAATATAAAGTTTAGTCAAGAGGCTTTAAGAGCCCTTGAATTAAGGTCAATATATTCGAAAAAATTATAATAATTGGGTAATAAAAGTGGGTACAAAAAAAATACCGCAATAATGAAATTATCGGAGAGAAGTGAATATGTATCATACCAGCGTTCAATTTAAATGCCACAGTTTGTTGGACTGTTTGTCTGTGTGTTTAATATGTAGAGAAATATTCCACAACAAAGAGATACAGAATACAGAAAGACTACTGGAGCCCCAAATCCACTAACTAAAGCTGGTCACAGACTTCCTAACAGGACCTGTCCATTGGAAATACCAAAAAAAAAGTGGACATACCAAAAGACGAACAGTGCAGTCAAGAGACGAAAGAAACTGTGAAACGTGATGAAATATGCATATTGCATATTATGTCAATATAATAACTTATCGCTTAAAGACATTAAGGCCTAATAGGTTGACTTAGAGTCGGGTTAGGTATCCTTGATCAAAACATTGAATAAAAGCAAAGCATTAAAGGAAAATAGTCTGTCTATATTTAATAATAAAAAATTAATTTAGGTACTAAAGTTACTTATCTCAATCAAGCGTCCTTTAATCTAAACGCACCGAAATAATTTTCTGATTTATTGAACTGGGACATACACTATAGAGGGTGTTTCAAAAGTACGATACGTAACTTAAAGGAGTGATTTTATTGAAATTTGGTACCGTTATTTATAATGACGAGGGGCTTAATTAGCCCTAACTAAATAAAATAAATTAGGTCCAGTGGCGTTCCAGGGAACACCTCAACGAATATTATCGACAATAAATGTACGTCACTGACTTTTTCCTAATTTTCATATTTTTTTCCGGATTTACCAACCAATAGTACAACTTTTATGTTTCCTGAATTGTTTTTGTATCTGGCTTCGGTCTCGAGAGCAAGAATAAAAACCACTTTATTGCATATACTAGAGGATTCAAGTCGGGGCTGCTAGCTGGCCAGCCTTAAGGACCTGCGCGTTCAATCCAGCAATTAGGAAAAGTGTTGTCAAGGTATTGAGGAGCAACTAGGCTATAATGAGCCAGGGCGCCATCGCGCATGAACCACATATTAGTTCTTATTTGTATAGGTACGTCTTCTAACAGAATGTCAAGTTCTTGAGATAGGAACTGAGTATAGGAGTTTCCATTCAATCGAAGTGATAAAAAGTATGTTCGTCGCCAATGATCCCTGCCCATTTATTCACCGAACGTTGTTGCTGAAAACGAACTACTCTAATTTTATGAGGATTACCGTCAGCCAAAAATGTTCGTTTTTTTTTGAAAATTGAAAACAGGCCTTATTAGTAAATAATATGTTATATAGTTAATAAAAATGCAAAACTCTCCAAACAGTTGATGCACTTGTTTGAAGTTGCATTGCTACCTTCCTGGCACTAGTTGAAGGATCATCTTCTATCTCTCGAAGTATAGCCTCTTCTAACTCAGGCGTGGTTACTGTTGCAGGTCTTCAGTTCCGTACTACGTTTAAAACTCCCAGTCCCACTCAATCCTGCATGGAGATATCTAAATGTTTTGTCACATGACAGTACTCTGTTTGGATAACGTTCCTGATAAATTCGCCGGGCTTCTTCAGTATTTCCGTTTGCTAGGCCATTCTGGGCCATTTTAGTGTTAGTAAAGTTATTCATTTTTGACTTATTGACAAAACAGGTTTATTAGACATCAACACTTTGAAATACATACGTATTCTTTTTGTACATGCAATGAAGTGGTTTTTATTTTTTCTCTCGAAAACGAAGCAAGATACGAAAATAATTAAGGGAACAAAAAAGTTGTATTATATTAGTTAATATAAAAAAAAAACGATTTTTTTAAAAACGTTAACACCTTGTATATCAAAAACGGGGCAACTCTGGACACCTGTTTATATGAACTTTTTCTTTTAGAACATCATAAGGAATCATCCCCTTAAGTTACATACCGTACTTCCGAAACACCCTGTATACAGGGTGTCTGAAAAAGGTCTTTACAAAAATTTACCACATATTCTTCAGACCAAAATTAGCCGATTTGAGTAAACTTGCCTTAGTACAAGGTTGCTTAGTTTGGGCGCTAGATGGCGCTGAAGTGACAATTTTTGAATCGTTTTTCTGAATTAATTCAAAAACTGCTAATACTATTTTGCCGAAATTTGGTACGTTGGCATAGCTTTATGGGGCAAAAAAACCCATGCCACAATTCTGATTAATTCCATGGGCGTGGAACCTAGGTTTTTTACTATGTAACTGCGATTTTTGTCATATAGAAGAAGTTGTTATTTACAAAAAAAGGCGCTATTAATTTTAAACAAGAGGATGTTAATTAGAAAAGATAATTAGTTATTAATTTAGATAGTTAAGTTTTTATGAATATGACAACGAGTAAAAAGGAGGGAGAAGATCAGGTGACTCTTACATGAGCAAGTGCCGTTGTCTTCAGGGCTGCGGCCCACTCGTGCCCCACGTTGGGCGCCATTTTGTTACAGCAATTTTTGTTTTATTTGTTTAATCCGTGTTGTTGTCTTGACTCGAGGGCCCCAAAACAGGTGGCGCACCCCTTTAGTTTTACCCACACCACTCGCCGGCCATATGAACTAGTCACGAGTCGGCCGCAGCCCTGTAGACAACAGCACTTGCTCATTTAAGAGCCACCTGATCTCTTCTCTCTTTTTCTCTCTTTGTAAAAGAATAACTAATTAATCAATCGATTCCTCTGACGATTTTCAAGAAATTTGCATTTTATTACTTAATACGTAGTAGTTTTTACCACGTAGTACTTGGGTTCTATAGAATTTTTCTGTTTTTGATTTTTACGCCAATGGAAAATAAGAGGTTTAAGTTTAAAATTTAGATTAAACCAACTTATTTACTACAAAAAACCTCTTGAACAGTTTTCTAATTATCTGCTTTTTGTTCGCACGGTATTTTTCAGGTATGTACAACACGACCTTACACCTCACAAACGATTGTTATTGTTGGTTATTAATAGTTTTATCTGACAACATAAGATTATTGTCAAATTTGTAACATTTAGTATTGTTGCTAACGTTCAATCATTTTATCTGCTTGCATAAATTATTAGAAAACTTTAATTGCCGTGAATTATCATGGCGGTGCAATACACTAATGCAGAATATACCGATATGATATTGGTATTTGGGTATTGCCAAGAAAATGGTCGAGCATATGTCAGAGTCTACTCCGAAAGGTTTCCAAATCGTCATATACCAAGCCACCCGACGTTTGCTGCTGTTGAAAGACGCCTGCGGGGAAACGGCCAATTTACTCCTAAAGCCATTGATAATGGAAGACAGCGTTTTGTAAGGATTCCTAAAGTCGAGGAAGACGTTTTAGAATGTGTTGCAGAAGATCCAGAAATAAGCACGAGAAGGCTAGGTAGGGAAATAGGAGTGTCCAAAGATATTGTTCATGCATACCTTTCATGTAATAAAATGCAATTTTCTCGAAAACCGTCAGAGGAATCGAATCTTATCAAGAGTGCCTTTTTTATAGCAAATGAGTTGGTTCATCTGAATTTTGTGCCCAAACCCCTCTTGTGCCATTGGCATAGAAATCTGAAACAAGGAATTAGTAAAAAACTCAGGCTCTACGCCCATGGACTTATATTAATCAGAATTGTGGCATTAGTTTTTTTGCCCCTAAAGATATGCCGACGTATCAAATTTCGGCAAAATAGTATGAGCAGTTTTTAAATTAATCTAAACAAACGATTTAAAAATTGTCACTTCAGCGCCGTCTAGCGCTCAGACTAAGCAACTTTTTACTAAGGTAAGTTTACTTAAATCGGCTAATTTTAGTCTGAAGAATACGTGATAGGTTTTTGTAAAGACCTTTTGCGGACACCCTATATACATATAATTACACAAAATAATCAAAATATTAAAATTCGCAACACAAGTTTGCAAATACTCCAAGGTTAGTAATACTTTATAAGCTGCTGACAAATATCGCATTAATAAAGTTTTATCAATTCAGCAACATGGCATAAATGACTCACAGGTTTCATTGTGTAGGTAGGTATATATAATAATTAATGGGTATTTCGTGTTTTGGTAGCTACATAACTTAATAGGAGAATTTTTGCTGTCAATTAGCGACGTGATTTTGAAAGTCTCGAAACATATACCTACAATCTTGTGAACGTGTTTATTATGTTCAGGTGCATTCAATAAACATTTTCTTTAAGCAGTTCGAGAGTTTACTTATACCTATTGCTGCACGCTACAAAGTCAGAGGTTAAGTGCGTCAGATTTAGATAGGATAGATAATCTAACATACAAAAATTACTGATTTGTTTGGACCCTTTCTTGTTCTTGTTGCTCCTTAACACGTTGAGTGCCATCGTCCAGTATACTGGACATACAATTTCTTTATATATAGCCCTCGTCCAGTTAACTTGACGCAATTGAACAGCGGGTTTATATACTTCGATTTGTTTGCGGGTCACGGGAATTAATTGAATATGTTCAGTGCGAGCTATAGTCAAAAAATAAATCATAGGTTTAACGATTTTGACAGCAATATCGGGTCGGGCACAATATGACAACAAGCAGTTTATGTTGCCTATCTGGCACCGTTAAATTTCCTCTTTTAGCCAAGCAGTTGAGTCGCCATCCTTTATATTTTCATCCCGTATTTGGAAAACCATGTCCAGAAATCGGTTCCAAATAATTCTAAAGAACCTTAGATTTGTAGATCATGCTACGATCGACGAGAATGATAAGTAGTTCAATACTCGGCCAATTTTAGAAAAATACTGCGAAATGGCAAACGAGTTTTTAGCCCTGGTCAAAACTTATCGATTGATGAAGCCATGATTGGTTGGAAAGATAGATTATCATTTCGACAATACATATCAAATAAGAGCCATAAATATGGGAAAAAATTGTATGAACTGTCGACTGATGATGGGTTTGTTCTTGACGTGATTGTTAACACGGGAAAGGGAACATTAGTTTCAGAAGATTCAACACACGCTGAAAGTGTGAATGAAAAATTATTTAGAAAAAGGACACACAGTATACCTTGATAATTTTCATACCAGTGTTTCGTTGGCTGAATTTTTACATAAGAAAAAAACAGCGTTGGTAGGAACTCTGCTTGAAAATAGAAAGGGGAACCATAAGGAAACTATGAAACCCAAGCTAAAGAAAGGTGAAGCAGTTTGAAAAAGAAATGGACCAGTTTTACTTACTAACTGGAAGGACAAAAGGAATGTTAGGATGATAAGTACTGCCCACAAACACTCGATGGTCGAAATTCAGGGAAAGAAAGCTAACAAGAAAATAAAACCTGCATGCGTTATCGCCTATACAATAAACACAAGTCGGGAATTGACCGTTCAGATCAGATGATGGCTTACTACTCTACCCCTCGTAAAGCCGTTGGATGGTACCGCAAAGTATTTTTTCATTTGATAGATTTGTGTATGTGGAATGCCTGCTACATATATAATCTTTATCAAGAGAAAAGTATTAGACTTTTAAACTTTCGAGAAAAAGGGATTATGAAACTTATCAATGACGACAATGAGCCAAGCAATTTGCAAGTAGAAAATGAGGTGGAAACTAAAGCAAATTTCACTATCTAGAGCTGAATCCTCCCACAGAAAAAGAAAAATGTACAATGAGACGATGCCGTCAGTGTACAACAACAAAAGCTCAAAAGAAAACTAGATATTCCTGTCCAGTTTGTCTAGAAAAACCAGGTGTATGTGTTTATCCCTGTTTTAAGGATTGGCATGCAAAATCTACTTGCGCGTCTAATATGTAGTATTTAAGCCAAACATGTATTCCATTTTTATTTTGAATAAAGCCTAAGAATAAATCATTATTTTTGTAGTTTAAGGAAGAATATTTATATGTCCAGTTAACTGGACAGCGGGACATATAGGGTAAAAGTATATTCATAGCCCATTGTTCAGTTTACTGGACATCTACTGGCGACCATGAAAATGGTCAAGGTTAGTTTACAATACCATTTACATGCATTTATCGTTCAAAAAAAATCATATAACCCAAAGTTGGAGTTGGTTTCTCAGAGTCGTTAATTTAATCCCACCACTGGCACTCAACGTGTTAAAAACTTTTTATACAGGGTGTGTCATGTAACAGTGGCCAATACTAACTGTCTTATTTTAAATGCAACACTATGTATATTATTCAATTTTTGGATTCTTCAGAAAATTCTAGACATGTTTCATGTACAATATCCTAATCTTCAACTGTTTCAGAGATATTAAGTGTTTCAGATTCATTGCAAAAATCAACAACGCATTAAAAAACTAATAAGTAATACTGTTTATTTCTTGATAATGTCAAAAACAAAAAAAAAAAAACATTAAACAATACAGGAGATGTTGAAAATGCTCGCCGCGAACGTCTTGGCAACATCCTAATCTTAAATAGAAATTTCTTTTAACGTTACTGAACATCTCAGGTGTGACCGATCTAATCGCAAGCGTTATTCGTCTTCGTAAGTCAGCTAAGTAGAGGGGTTTAGTTTTGTATACAATATTTTTGACATAACTCCATAACAAGAAGTCTAATGGCGTCAGATCAGGGGATCGTGCTGGCCATTCCATCGATCCACGCCTCCCTATCCACCGATTTGGAAATATTCAGTTGAGGTACTGCCGGACATTGATTTGGTAATGGGGCGGTACTCCATCTTGCTGAAACCATATCATATTCGCTGGAAATTGTGGGTTTGCTGGAAGTTGGCAAGACATTATTTTGGAGCAGTGCTAAATAATTATCGCCATTTAAATTGCCATTAATGAAAAAGGGACCTATGATATGATCTCCAACAATTCCTGCCCAAACAATAACCTTTCTTCTTTCTTTCTTTTTATTATTGGCTCTGCCCTGAGGGGCAATTCTGCCAGCACATTAGAAAACAATAACCTTTTCAGGATATTGCGTGTATGGTCCTCTCTCATCCAGTGAGGATTTCCCCTAGACCAATGTCGGCAATTCTGACGATTAGTATGACCGTAAAGTGTAAAGGTGCACTCATCAGGAAACAAAACATATTCTAATTCGATCACATTGTTATCTAACATTGCCATCATTTGTTCACAAAAATACGTTCTCCTATCAAAATTGTGAATTAATTTGAACTATGGAATACACGTTTATTGAGTATGCAGATATGCATCTGATGTATAGCCTTGCGTCTTGCAATGCTTTAGAAGCCAGAAGGTTATATCACGAAAGATTTCCTAATCGTACTATGCCAAACCAGAAGACATTTCAACGAGTTGACCAACGTCTAAGGGAGAATGGTGGGCGATTCCAGTTAATAAGACAATAAACAGCAAACTATCATTAATTTTTTATGTAGAGTCACACCAGTAAATTTTCGCATGCCATTATGGAATTAAATTTAATGCATATACAATATGGGCAAAGATAGGGGTCTATAGAGCTCCCCCCAAATGAAAATCGTTCCTTCGCACAGAGTTTCTAAAAATGCAGGAATTTTCATGCCCCATGGCTTAAATTAAAATTGATAGCCTGAAAAACCCAATACAAAGTTTTTGATATGATTTGACAGGAAAATCTACAGATACGTTTTTGACTTACCTTTCGCTTCCTCCATGTGGACTTTTGACAAGCTTGACAGCAAACAGAAACTAGAAGACAATATAAATTAAGAGACAACGTTAAAGCACACAACGCTAAAGTCACTTCGTAAACCACTACATACTCCTCCGCAGTTATCACTGTGAGTTGTTCGGCACGTAAAAGTTCCCTTATATCGTTCGCAGTAACTGGAGAAATTTTCAGTAAAAAAATCAAGGATAACAAAGCTAACAGAAGGCTAACCAGACACAACAGTCCCAAACTAACCAACATTTCTTTCACTCCGACTTGCTTTGATTTAGCTATACATTTGTTGACGGTACTTTGGTTTCGTATCCTGGATGAAAAAGGGACCTATGATATGATCTTCAACAATTCCTGCCCAAACAATAACCTTTTCAGGATATTGCGTATATGTTCTTCTCTCATCCAGTGAGGATTTCCCCTAAACCAATGTCGTCAATTCTGACGATTAGTATGACCGTGAAGTGTAAAGGTGCACTCATCAGAAAACAAAACATGTTCTAATTCGATCAAATTGTTATCTAACATTGCCATCATTTGTTCACAAAAATACGTTCTCCTATCAAAATCGTCTTCCATGAGCTCATGAGTAGGTATCATTTTATAGGGATAGATTTTATTTACTTGTATATAATGTTTGAATAATCGATGAATGGCAAACATCGGACATTGGGGCTGTTTTTTAATAATATCTAATTTGGGATCATTACTTATTACATTGGCAGCTACTTTTTATATCTGCTTTACATGTCCAAGCTGGCGAAACTGCTTTTCTATTTTACTAATTGTCCCTTGAGTTATAGGCGGCAAATTTGGAAATTTTCATGAAATAAGCGAGCAACCTGCATTTGTGTCCATGTTTTATCTCCATAACCAATCATTGTTATTGTGTGCATTTCTGTTAAATAAACCATTTTTCTGATATGCAGTTAACGAAATTAAAACGACTATAACACTGACAACCACTGTCATGCAGACAGACAACAATTTGCTAAGGTCAGGCGTTTTAAAGAAAAGTAATCAACACTATTTATACCTTTTTTTAATTTCATATCAGTAAAAACATTTTAACATCAATTTTTAACATCTCCTATATTAATATTTAAGAAGTAGTCCATGGTCTGTGGTTATGTATTTTAAAGGGAAATGAAAGTCTGTCTTTACCACCAAAATTTTTTTATATTAACTACACTACACCCTAGATTTGGGTATCGAGGGCATATATATGGGAGGGATTCACCATATGAGTTAGATGTTCAATATAAGTTTGAAAATTGAGTCGGACTAGTTTCGACCTTAGAAAAGATCATCATCAGCAACTCTATATAATTATAATGTAAACAAGGTAAAACACAGTAGTGGATGGTTCAATGAATGTGTATGCCTGCCCATGGACTTGACTGGGAACGTCCCTTTGGCTACACAAATGGTTAAGAATAAGGGGTAAATTGATACACTTGTTGAGTATCGAGTGTAGAGGTTTTATATTTATTTGACGTAAGCCAATAACTGTAAACAGTAGGAGAAATAGGTCTTAAACAAGTTTGTTTTTACTCTTGACACATGCTAGTAGAGAAATGATTTTATTTATTTTCATTACATATATTATTGAGAGAAAAGGATTATGATTTTGAATTTGTGGTGGTATTCTTTGTGGAATAGACTTTTTAATTAAGGTGGGTTAATTTTTAATTTTTAATGTAACATTTTTAGATGTAAGATAGTACTAAAGGTTTGTTTTATGTTAAATTTAGGTTTTAGTTCGTTTTTTTATTTTATCCTTATTTCTCAGTCACTCAACAAAGGTGAGGCTTTTCTCTTTTTTCTCTTGAGAAGGTAGAACATATTAATTTGGTAATATTTAATCATCAGTTAAAAACTGTAAACAGTAAGACACTCTAAGTACTAGCAGAGTAATTTAGAAATTTTTTTTTTCCTATATTAATGTTTTTTTTTTGTTTTTTACATTATCAAGAAATAAACAGTATTGCTTATTAGTTTTTTAGCGTGTTGTTAATTTTTGGAATAAATCTGAAAACACTTATTATATCCGAAACAATTAAAGATAGGTAGGATATTGTACGTGAAATATGTCTAAAATTTTCTGAAGAATCCAAAAATTGAATAATATATATAGGGAGTATATATATATATATGGCCACTGTTACATGACACACCCTGTATAAAAAGTTTCTATTGAAAAAAATGCGCAACTAGAAATACCAATCGACGTGTCCGAGCGTTTTTGTCTGTGAAATAGCGAAAAGTGCCAAATTCATGATGTGTTTCCGGGTGTAACTTCGAACTATAATGTTTTTCACTGAAAAAATGCTATTTATTGATAAAAAAAAAGGAGCCCAAGAGACGGCGGGGCACCGATGTCCTTCAATATGGCCTTGTGGAAGGAGGTATAACCTTTATGTTGCGAATCTTTACTTCTACCGACTCATTCTAGTCTCTAAATTATTATGACCTTAATTAAAAGTATCCTAAGATAATGAAGCAAAAAAGAGTATGGAAATGCAGTTTAAAACATAAAAAGAACTGCTAGTTCAACGTTTTTGATTTCCCATTTTGGGAAAATTAATAAAGTGAAAGAGTATGTAGGATTTTGGACCTTACAATACCGTACTATTTTCACCTTTAAGGAAATGTGGAGCGGTATGATACCGTTTATCATGAGATAATTGTCATCCTGTCTGGTTTCTGCTTACAACGATATAGATATTTATTCTCCATGATATTCGCTGGCAAGTCAAAATTCGCACGTCTTTGCAATGGATGGTCTATTAAGTTAATAGTAATTCCCAGAAAAATTTCTTGCAAGTTTTACGTTATCAAACGCTTCTTCCAAGTCGATAAAGCCTTTCCAAAATCCAAAGTGATTCGCCAATGCTTGCTTATTAGTTTGGTGTAAATCCAACTATGGATCACTTTTTATTGGACCGCGGTTAATTGTTGTTATTCATGTTGATTCCTTCTGTAACACGTATTTAATTGCTTTCGTCAGATCGATTTAACTAAGCCAAATTGATCTTTTTTTCAATTATAAAAATTTTGTTTTCCTCGCCTAATTTTCCGGAAAGTGATTTTACTAAACTAATAGGTTTACTTCCATCGATTCAGTTTCAGTTGAATGTTTTCCTGTCGAGTAGTAGTAGATATTTACGGGAGTGATAGTACTCGTCAAAATAGGAAAAAATACTTATAAACATGCGGTCGGTCAATAAGGCTTCATTTTTGACATACAGGGTGTCCAAGATTTAATTTTTTTTGTTTTTTTCGTTATTCTCCCGTATTTACCAAAATAATTATTTTAAGTTTGGTACGATTATTAGTTTTTGGAATCTCTACGATAAAATGTCTAAATTTTCAGAAGCATTATACAGAGTGTAACATCTTTTTGTGCTATCAACATTTTCACTCTTCTGAACTTCTTTTGGGATACTCTGTAAAATACTGATACTATGTTATGCCTCTTCGTTCTTTTCTCATTCTTTTTGATTCTTTACATTTTTTTCGTATCTCTCATCGTTTTCTTTAGTTTGGTATGTTGCTTAATGCGAGAGAGTAATAAATCATTATTGAACTATAAAACCCGGTGGTCTTCGCCGTATTCCATAGGTCTAGTCCGATTATTATTATTTAATTATGTTTATTGTCAGGGGTCCCGACATCGGGTATAGGTAGAGGCCATAGACATTGTAACTATTAGACCGAACAATAACAAATAAACGTGATGTCATCATTGTATTTCAGTGTAAAGTAAATCAACATACAAGCTGCTCCCCTCCACTTAGTTTGCCAGACTTACGCCACAGAAAACGTAGTTTTCTGGGCTTACTCTGTTAAAAGTATTAACTTCTATGATTAACTAGATTAACATGATGTGGGAAGTATATAACATTGCCTAAAACCTTGTAAAAAATCTATAGTATGGCAACGCAGCAATAACGGATCCGCCCAGATTTCATCATTTTCGCATCGACTCGACAATACTCGGCATATACGGTGGCATAGCGGATGTTGTTTTCCTGGGTTTTGTCGCATGCATATGTAAAGTCAGCGTAATCCCCACTCTCGGCCCCACCTAGCTCCTCACAGCGTCTCGCCCACAAACGATTTTGGCATCACAATTTTATAGCATTTATGAATGGCGTGTCGGATCTATAGTTACGATGCCTGTGGTAGAGGCACAGGTAGTTTACCTAACTGTGCCTCACTGTTTCGAAAATTTGAAATGTTTAGTTACTTTCCGGCAGTTATTGGAAAACTTCGTTCTTGAAAATGGCTAGTGTTTCTGAATTTGTTGCTGAGAAACTGCGCTTTCCAAAAATGAGGAAATTATTATTCTCAATGTGTTCGACGCTCTTCGCCACCAAAATTCAACACTCGGAGTTGCAAAAATAGTTGAAATGTGTTCAAACATGACTGAAGTCGGACAGTCAACAATATACCCACTTGTACACGAGGATAAACGCGCCCCTTAGGTCACCAAAGAGAAGTACAGGAAGAAAAGAAACTGTAACAAATGAATTTTTGTTATAAATAAGTTCAAAACAGAGAATCACTTTTAATAGAGAAAGACGAAATCATCTGCTGGCGACGACGATATTTGAGGGCAGTTATACAGTTTCGAAGGGAAAACAGGAATATCTATTATATTGGTTAAATAAAGGATATACCGTTGGTAAAATATGGCAGGATAAGCATATAAAAAGTGCGAGGCAAGCTTGCATGGAAGGATGGTCCACTGGAATAAAAGAACCCCCGGGAAAAGGTAGAAGATTAATAATTACTCACATTGGTAGCAAAAATGGATTTGTCTATGGCGGCTTACTAGCATTCAAATCAAAACGGACTGGGGAATATCATGGAGACATGAACGCTGATGTCTTTAAAGAATACTTTCAGCAAATGCTAGATCCTATTCCTCCTGGATCTGTTATAGACATGTATAATGCCAGCTACCACTCAAGAAAATTCGAAAGATACCAACGTCTTCTTGGGAAAGAATGACATTATTCATTGGCTTACTGTAAATAAGAAGCAACTTTATAAAGATATGCTGAAAAAGGAGCTACTGGAGATTGTAAAGTTCTTTATACGAAATTTGTTGTCGACGAAATCGCTTCAAAACGAAATATAACGGTACTTCGCCTTCCGCCATATTACTGTGAATTAAACCCCATAGAATTGGTGTGGGCGCAAATAAAAGGGTTTACCATCACTTTTAAAACTAGAGACGTTGGAAAAGTCTTGCAAGAGGGAATAAAGACAGTGGATCGTGAAAAATGGAGTAAGTGCGTCGGCATGTGATTGAAATGGAAGAAAGAATGTGGGAAGCTGATAACATGCTAGAAAATACACACATAAAAAATGTAAAACTCTGTATACAGCCTCTGCTCATTTAAACATTTTATTGTAAATATTCTAAAAGCTAATAAGTGTACCGAATTTGAATTAATTATCTTTAAGAGTATTGGAGAAAAACGAAAAGAACTAAAAAAAATTAAAAATTTACACCCTGTAGGTATATCAAAAATGAAGCCTTCTTGACTCCATATTTATGAGTATTTTTTTTCTATTTTAACGAGCAGGGTTCAGGTGAGTTGGAATCAGTATATAAGTGAAATACCTGGGACTTATCATTGGGTGCGTTCACCCGACCTCAGCAGCTGACTTAAAGCTCTGAGCAGTTCAGCGGTAATATGAGTTAGCAGTTGAAAAATAGATGAACGCATTGTTGAACTAAAGCGTTATTATTTGACGTTATACAACGGCTGTTGCGTTGACATGTCACATAACCTCAAAATTTCCGCTTTTTATTTTGTGCCAATTTCTTCTATTTACATCTAGAATGGAGAACATTCAGCGAGCAATTCTATTGGAATTAATGAACGATGAACTAAATTTTGGCCCGATAGGGGCTATCGTAGGTGGTTTAGTTTGGGCAGTCGATATAGTGGAACCTGGCAGAATAATTCCTGTTCGAAATGAAGATTATTATGAGAATGTTATACCAAATTACAGCCCTGATGATTTTCATAATCATTTTAGAATGTCCAGGTCGACGTTTCAGGTAAATAGGTCCCTTAAAATCGATGTTTAATCGTTCAAACGGAGCAGTTGCTTTTATTAAATGTTTTTTATTTTTGTAAAATCTAGGCTTCACCTCGGCGCAAATAGGACAAGCGAATGTCAATTGTTTTATATCTTCCAAAGAATAAGGCAGATTTCCAACTTTTACAAAATGATACATTCTTGTTACTCCAGGATGACATAAAGATTGATGTAGATCGAATAATTCGCTTGTAATTGAACCACAAATTCTTGAAAATGCATCGGCAGCAGCGTTAGATTTTCCTGGTCGATAAACAATATCATAACTGTAGCATGAAAGTTCTAAACGCCAACGCATAATTTTCTCGTTTTTAATTTTATTATGTCTAAAATTGAACATAAATGAAACAGATTTTTGATGGGTAATTAGTTTGAAATGCCTTCCAATTAGAAAATGTCTCCATTTGCGAAGTGCTTAGACACAAGCATATCCTTCTTTTTCCACAGAAGAGTGGCTTTTTCAGTGTCTGATAAAGATCTAGAGAAAAAGGCCACTGGTCTTCCTGATTGCGTTAAATTAGCAGCAATTGCAAAATCTGAGGCATCTGTTTCAACAGTTAGAGTTTCATCCTTATTTATTGTCCACAGAAGTGAATTTGCTATCTCTGTTTTTATTCTTTCAAAATCTAAAATTACTTCGGGAGATAACGGAAAAGTTTTACACGCGACTGAATTTCGTATTTTATGTGAAGAATTTTGAATCCATCTTGAACAATGGGAAAGCATTCCTATATACAAGTAATGCATACAGCAATTATATTACAGTTAATAAATAAACTCTTACATAAAATCCACACAGAAAATAGGAACAAAACAAACAGGTTAGGAAATATCTCTAAAATGTCAAAACCAGCATGCCTAAGCAAAGGATGAGTTGGAAAGCAGAAATAAATTTCAACTGCTGATATCCAGCGCCTGGTCAGCGGATCGGCTGAACGCGATCGCTTACTCAACTGTTGACGTCGGGTGAACGCACCCATTGATTAAAGACTGAACTGGAGGCTGAATTCAATCAACCGAGTTAAGCTTGATCTGTATCAATTAAGTTCCATCTACCCCCTCCTCAGTGGCGTGCAGTGACGTTGTAAACAGGGTAGGCAAAAAAGATAAAGTAAAATTTATTACTTAGGAAATGTCTTTTTAGGTTTCGAATTAAACAGATTATATAAATCAGTTCAATACGACGGGTCTTTCTTTACAAATGCCATTTAACACGTCATCATAAAAAATATAAGTATGTACTAGTAAAATATAGGGGACAATTAATTGTGAATTAATTAAACTCTATTAATAAACAAGATAAAAATATTATAAACAACAAACCCGTAAAAGCCCTGTAACCTGCGACACGACACCTGACACACTGACGAATTACGCTGAGACATCTTCCAATCGCTCGATCTCGTTTTAACACACGACGCTTCATCCGTGCCTTAAACTTCGTACTTTAATCAGAATTGTAGGTGCTGCCTTTAAATGAAGCTAATGCGTCCATGCATAGATTTAAAACACCTTCGCCGTGGTCATATGGGCCACCTACATGGGAAATATTAATGCTGATTTCAGTAGTTTCGATCGCTTAAAATGCCTTTATTGTGTTGGATGATTGATGCTTTCTTTATGTTATATTTATTAGAACATTCTTTGATATGAATATATTTATACAATATATTGTTTTAAGAAAAAGCAGATAAGGAAAACGCATAATAATATGGAATTCTGTAAAAATTAAATTGAGACATTTTTAAATTATTTCCTTGGGATTCTACGTTTTCGCCAGGGTAGGCAATGCCTTTTTGCCTACATTGTCTGCACGCCACTGCCCCTCCTGTTTCACAGGCGGAGTAGACTTCTTACTTATGGTGCGCCTTCATGATGCAATATAAGCAGAGCAGAGCTGAATAAGTTTTTGAGGTAATTTAAAATAGGACATTGAAAATGATCGCAAATGTCCCTAGGTATATCATGAATAGGGTTTTGCACAATGACTTTAAGATACCAACAATAAATTAGTTCTTTTTGAAAATACTCCCTTGAATATCTACGTGACATATTCATTAAGACCCTATATTGTAATTTTATGTGTTTTTCAAATGCAGTTATTTTATTATTTGGCTTTGAATCACATAACAGCTTTTTGAGAGAAGATGCCTTGTTATAAATACAGCTTACCTTCACTATGTTTATGTGTATTAAAAAGCTTTTCTTTAAGCAGTTTTACTTCATTAGCAAACCTAGAGTTGGTGCATGAGATTTATTGCGATACTTATAATCCTCTCTGTAAAGACTCGCCAACGGGATAAATATGTTAGTTATCGAAAACGGCATATTTTTCGTTTAAAAAACGCTATTTTAGGATAGCTATTAGGTACTTAAGAATTTTTAAAATACAGTAAAATTATTTTTTTACAGTTTTGATATTTGTTTCATGCAATGTGTTGCCTCGTTGTACACGATAACCAGCGACCGTTAAGGAATGGATTCCTTAACGCATGTTTAAATTAGAAAAATGAAACCGAGCATATGGAAAATAGTTTTTAACGGTCAAATATGCATGTCTGTATATCAACATGTTACAGGTCGAACATTATGAAATAAATTTATTATTAATAAAGGCTTTACTTAAAATCGCCGAGTCAAGTAATTTTAATTACTATTTCGGCTATACTAAACATATTTTATGTTGTTGAGTGAACATACAGGGTGTTACTTATTGATAGGCCGTAATTCCAAGGGCGCATTGCTGAATTGACTGTATCAAGAAAGGTATCCTGATCGTG
Source organism: Polydrusus tereticollis (assembly GCA_963920685.1). Lineage (NCBI taxonomy): Eukaryota > Metazoa > Arthropoda > Insecta > Coleoptera > Curculionidae > Polydrusus > Polydrusus tereticollis. The sequence continues at coordinate 31,436,811 of OY987330.1, read as the reverse complement.
TCCTTCCAGTCAGAAAAATATTCATAAGCATTCATTGTTGTCTGACTGAATCTGGCAGTTTTAAATATAATTCCTCCGGGGGCGGACCTCGCACAATTCGAACTCCGTTAGTTAAGGAGGCTGTCCTACATGCGGTTGAAGAGAATCTGGCAACTAGTACGAGAAAAATTGGTAGGGAACTAAATATTTGCTATAAAATGGTATGGAAAATTGTAAAAGAATCTTTGTTGTATCCTTTCCATTCACAAAGAGTTCAGGCAATTATTCTTCCATGAGATTTTGAACCGCGTACGCAATTTTGTAGATGGTAGCTTTAAAGACTTGCAGAAAATCCTCACTTTGATTCCATCATTATGTTTACAGGCGAAGCGCATTTTTTCAGAAATGCAATATATAAAATTTCCATAATATTCATAACTGGGCCTATGAAAATCCTTATGATATTACAGAGACACATTTTCAGGAACAGTTTTCCATTTGATTGAACCTAATTTTTATTTATGGAAGCACCTAAAATCATTAGTTGATGTTACACCAATATACCTAAACTATGAAAATTCGTAATTTTGCCATCACATTTAATCGAGTAAGTTAGGATTGGCTTATTAAAATTTATTCAAACTTGGCACATGGGTTCATTATATCGGCCTCTGCAAAAAATGATGATACAATATTTCTCTAAAATGTACAGGGGAGCCAATATTTAGCCACCTCAAGATTTACATGGGATATCCTATGTTCAACTAAGCCATTCATCACCCGGTATATGGCCCTCTCTATAGCACCCATACATATTTTTAAAAACCGACGCCTATTAACGTATACCCATGCTAACATAATTGGCAAACATCTTACAATATAAATATTTCCACGTGATTTATATTTTTATTTACGGCCTAATAAAAACAACGTTTTATGTCCTATGATTATAAGTATAAGCGCTATTAGCATTTCAAACGTTTATATTTAAAATAACCCAAGCAAAATAATTAGTTTCATTAATTTATTATTACGTAATATCAAAGAAAATTCAATGGAAGATTTATCTCGTGGCATTTTTTTAAGCTGCCGAAATAGCTGTATTAAAAGTAGGTATTGCAATCTTGCAAGGCATTATTTGCGGAATTGGCTAATCCCGCATAGGTTTTTAAAAATTTATGAAATTTAAACGTTTATTTTATTAATTATTAAACCAACTTTCATCCGATATAATAAAATCAACAATTTACAGTATTCAAGTTAACAAAATTATAGTACCTATAAGCTTCATTTGCACACATTTTTTACATAATAATTTAGTCAATAGTGTCAACATAATAAATCTCTTAGGTAAAAAAATTAGAAAAAAGAAACAATAAATAAAATGAAATAAAACAGCAACAGAATCTAATAAATATTAGATATTAGGTAGTTACATAGCAATTAGGATTAAGATAACAAGCTAAAAGAAGAGCAGGAAGAGCTTGTTAACTGCCAACTTACGGACAGTTTTTTTAACTTAACATAGGCTAACTTCTTTATTTAAAAAGATACGCCTATAGTTCCAAATGCGACATTTTGGAGAATAGCCTAACTAAGAAAAATCGGAGAAGAAATTCGTTTGAGTTCTGCCAGTCTAAAGCTTTTCCAGGAAAAACATATTTTCTTATATGGGTCATTATCAAAAAAAGAGGGAAAGTGTGATCCCCCGTTAGTATTTTCAAGTATTTAGCATTGTATGAATATTTAGAATAAAAGAGTTTACTTTAGATAGGTATATGTACAAATAGTGATTTTAGAAAAAAGTCAAAACAATAGAAAAAGAAAGAAAAGATTAACAGAAAAATAACATTGCCATGTCGAGGTTATACCCGAATTCCTTGAAAAGTGTTGAAGTACTGTGACTATAAAATTTTATTTAAATAAACAGATAACAAGGTTGGCTTTTGCAATCGGTTGACTATCTTGTGTTGAATAATAATTGTGCAATCGATTAACCCTTTTGGTGTTTCAAGAAGGGTTATCCAAAATCTGTAACATAAAGTTAATGCTCATTACCATGTCTTCCGTAATTTTGCATATTTTCGTTTATTTGCAGCAAGGTAATACTCAGAGAAAATTATAAATCTAAAAAATCCTGAAGAGATTATTTCAGCCGTTACTTGTAATTTAATTAGAGAATAATGTTTAGGTCAAAATTGCAAAGAAATTCAAATTAAATACCGATTAATGAATTTAATGGAAGCAACCAATGTCAGTACCAAAAGTAGTGTACAAAAAAAAATAAACTCGTGTTAGTAGTAAAACTGATAAGCCTATTATCGTTCAATTAACCTTAAAATAGGACATTACAATATCATAATATGATCTTATTATCAGATTCCAAAATACATGGCTCATGTATTGTGTTCCGGAATACAAAAAAATAAAAGAGATGGTTTAGGTTTTCTTTTGCTAGATTCCATACATTTCTTTTCATTTTTTTTTGTTTTATTCGTCACATATTAAACAATATTTTAAGCTGCGTTGAGTTTTTGTATAACTTTTAATACACACGTTTTCTTATTACACTTTTACCTTCACTATTACTAATTGCTTGTTGTTCATTCACTTTTTCTTGTTCAAGAATACTGTGGGTATCTAACTATCCAAGTACCTACCTATTTACATAAAAGTAGAGTAGTAGAGTATCATTAGGTTATTTGTGCAAAACATTTTTCTTATTGACTACAATGAATGGACAAGAGCAAGTGAGCAAACCTTATTGGTGCTTATTGTTCTCTTCTAACCTTACCATGTCAGCTAATTAACATTTTTATTTCTTCTTGACATTACCGTGTAAGCTAAATCTCATTATGCCTTTCTTGGTTCTTTTTTTTTAAAAACAACAAAAATATGGGAGGGTACATTTTAAAATTTTGATTGCCCAGTAATAGTGTATACATTTACATAGAACTTGATATTTAATATCTGTCACAAAATATTATATTATGCTCTTTTCCGCATTTCTAGAAAATGACCCATATGGCAACATAACATTATTTTTAACAATTTTTGATACATTTCGCAAGTCTAAACGAAACATGAGGGATAACCATTTTCGTTTAGAATAGCAGTTTACAAGCAGCGGCGACTTTTCAGGGACGACAGGGTCTGCAGTGCTGACCATGTATCAAACAGACAACAGCCAGTATATATTATTGATCATCATTAATTTGCATTTTTAGTGACTCGCAAACTGTCGCTGTACTTTTTAAATCTACCTTGTAACCCCATACATCATAGCTGTCAACTCTTTGGTCATAGATGATTACTCGCATCTACATCGCCATGGAATTAATTGTTTTACTTTTTAAAGTCGCCTTGTAACCAGAACCAGGTTCGGCAAGCCTACCTTGCCTATAAAAAGGACTTAAAGATTCCAGGCTTTAGGATAGACAACCAAACGTATACCACTAGTTATTTAAATACTTCAAACACGGCAAAATCGGATTTGCCGGTAAATTTAAGGGTTGTTCCAACCCGACCAAGAACAGTACAGTCCGTAAACGGTTTCACAACTAATTTATCACTACAATAGTCGATAACCAAGTTCAAAATTTAATCGACAGGCTGGAAATGATCGTTCGGGCATAGAATACGTTCGGGATGAAACAAACCCTTAAATCGAGCTTAGTTAGCGGTTATTGATTGTTATTATTGAATGAAAAGGACTGAGTTAGTGTAAAATAAGTCAGAGTGAGTGTTGTTTTTTAAAAAACAAACCTATCGGTTTGGTTTCTAGGTTTCTCTAGGATTAGGAACTTAGGTAAGTGTTTTAAAATTTAAATAAAATATCTTCTTTGGGCGCACGTCCCACGCAATGACATGAAAAACCAAGTTAAAACTAAGGTAAAAAGTGATCTTATTCGATATACTTTAAGTTTAACATGGGGATTTCCGTCTCCTTTTTCATTCGATGAATGAAGTAAAATAAAAATATTTCGGCCCTAAAATGTTGAATTTAATTAACACTGGAGACAAGGGAAGTAATAGATAATTTTAAGAAAATTGGTATAAAAAATGTACACTCGGCTTAGTTATGGAGGAGGTTCCGTGATGGTTTGGGCACGAATATCACGTGAGGTTTGTACCGAATAAGTATTTATTGATAGAGAGTCGCTGACCGCAAAAAGCTATATTGAGGAGGTTATCGAAAACTATGTAGTTTCTTTTGCTCTATTTATCGACGATGGTTTTATCTTGATGCAAGAAAATGCCCGACCACATTCCGCAAGGTGCGTCACTGAATATTTGGTAGAAGTTGAGATTGAGAAAATGAACTGGCCGGCATGTTCTCCAGATTTAAACCCTATAGAGCATGTGTGGGACATGCTCGGAAGACGCGTTAGAAGTCGAGTAGTGGTACCAGCGACATTAAACGAGCTCCGTGCGGCACTTCCGGAAGAATGGAGGAATATTCCGCAAGGCGACATTCACGGGCTCATCGATGGTATGAACCGACGTGTCCAGGCAGTAATTAGGGCTAGAGAAGGCAATACAAAATATTGTCGCATATTCAAGTTCAATTTAATTGGTAGTTATTAAGTTTGTTTTCCGAGAATCATCATGTATTTTTTTAATCCTATACAAGCTTGTTCTCAAATTAATTGGTAATTAAATATTGATTAGTACAATAGTTTTTTCTGCGCCTGATAATCTTTTGTTTATCTTGGCACATCAAACATTTTATTTTCGTTCCAACAATAATGAAATTACGGAAAAATTTAAATTATCGATAATCAAGATCATTTTGCATTTGTGTGAGACTGAATGCATGTATTGATATAAACCAAAAAACAAAATGTAAAGAATAGATGACTCTAAATGAAAACTGGTATTTTAAAATAATTTTGTTACTTGGTTATTCCGCAGGGTGTTTTGAAATTAGAAAAAAAAACAACATTCCGATTATCCTTGTATAATATGCGGAATAACCAGCGTCACTTAAGATTGGTAAAAGACACATTAAAGTCGATAGTTGTACCTACGATTCTGTACAAAAATCACTCATATCGGACTAAAAATAAAAAAGTTATCAAGCCAAAACTTAGTCAAAATTTTGTAATGACCGTTTTTTTTTGCATATGAGTGTATTTGAATTACGGGAAGTGAAATCAAAATTAAACTATTTTGTTGGCCATAATATGTATTTCAGTTTCAAATCTAACAGGAAAAAATTTAAATAACTTTATTTAGTTGATAAACAAAGCATTTTTATATGACTAACAATAACTCTGTTTTGCACCGATATCGTAGTTTTTAAAATTTGTACCATATATATCTGTTCGATATTTTCAATAAAAGTAGGTTTGAAGGGTTTTGCACAGAATTTCCTAAGTAGGTATTTGTAGAAAACCAGTTAAAAGTGCAATCTCTGATCTCTGATCCGCTAAAATTTGTTAATTGGGAAAAACTTGTGGAAATGAATTAGATTATTTAGGTATAACGTAGAACCTCGCGTAGCCCTGATTATAGGGGTCTTGACCCCCCTGCCCCCCCCCTCAAGAACGTGATTCTACATAATATTGTCATGAACAAAGAATATGTAATTTATATTTTCTCAAACCTAGCCTTTTACATAGAAATAAAACAAAAATACACGTGAAATTAAATAATTTATCATTGATCTGTTCAATGTAAATATTAGAATAGTAGACAAAATCGAAATTTGGGCGTGGTCTTCAAAAATTTTTACCTGCGGCGCTGCTTGACCCTTCCTAACGTTTTTTCTTGCCTGTACTGATCTGCCGACCCTGGGTGCCAACCCACTAGCCGCTACTGTTTACAAGCTATTGGCTTTTAAATTTTAGTAAATCCTTGTAGTGAATATTAACAAAATAATTATTTTAAAATGAACTTTTACCGTACAATTGCTTAGGAATGGAAATAACAACAACAAAAATACACAGAATTAGGAAGATAATTTTTACTAACAGTAGTATGCCTGCCTAATTAAAACTTAAGTAAACGCTGATAGCTTTTGCCTTATTTAGAATTCCAATATTATGAAAATTTGCTACTTAGGAGAATATGTTATTATAGAAAAACTGGCAACACTGAGAAAAGTTTTTTGATTTTTTTTTCTTAGTTGGACTTAGTTCTATTAAATTTCGCACATGGAATTATAGGTTTATCTTCTTAAATAAAAAAGTTGGGCTATGTTAGGTTATAAATAAATTAACAAGGCTTAGAAATTATTTGCCCAAAGTGCTAACAAACATAAATCCATCTACACCTCAATTTTGAATTTTTGTCCTATTAGAGTGATGGTAACGACATACAAAGGGGCAAAAAAGTTGCGCATAATGCCTGTAATTTTTGAATTACCTCGTATATGAAAAAGTGACCTCTATGAAAGTTGTTTAGTAAATTATTCCCCATATTTCTAGTTACATGAATTTTTTCTGTCATTTCTGGTGTGGTTGCCATATAGACTAACTTACTTTTTTTAAATGGAACACCCTGCATATGATTGCATATTTGGATTCTACTGGGAAAACTCTGAATTATTTGTATTTCAAATTTTTATTGGTTTAAAATTGTAACAAACTCTATAACAACAAAATAAATAACCTAAAAAATTTAACAACTTAACATCGGAATAATAAACAAGTGAAACCTTTTTAGTGGATCAGGTCTTCGAAATGACCACCATTTCCTGCTAAGCAGAGCCCCAGTCGATCCCTGAACCCGTCTACAACGTTAAAAAGGAAGTCCTCTGGAATGGCCCGAATTTCAGCACTATTCTGACTTTTAAAGATTCTAAGTCATTTGGACGGTTAACGTAGACTTTGTTCTTAAAGTGTCCTCACAAAAAGAAACAAGCGGGGTTAAGTCCGGGGATCGCGCTGGCCACACAATAGCACCTCTTCTGCCTATCCAACGTCCTGGAAATTGTTCGCTTATTTATTGTCTAACATTTGCCACATAATGCGCAGGTACTTTAACTTGCTGGAAATATACCTCTTCGTTTATGCCATTGTTTACACCCGGTAAAACCATTCTGCAAGAAGGAATTATGTGATTCCTGAGGAGGTCCAGATATTTTTCGCCATTCAAATTACCATCTATGAAAAAAGGTCCCACAAAATGTCTACCAGCTATGCCCGCCCAAACATTAACTTTTTTGGGCCTCTGAGTATGGCCTTCCTGAAACATTTGTCTTCTATAAAAATCGTCCTCGTTTAACTCGTGCAACAACTTTATCTTGTAGGGATGCAACTTCTCCTGCTTAAACAAATTTTTCACTGACTGATGAGACACATTAAAATCCATTGCCATTGGCCTGGATGATTGTGTTGGATTTTCATGTATTGAGAGCATGATATCCAAAGCTTTGTCTTCTCCGGTTGCTGTTTTAGGTCGACCTGATCTAGCGGCTTCCCTAACACTGCCTGTTCTCGAAGTTTCTTTACCACTCGACACACCGTTGACTGATTTATTGGAGGTCTATTTGGATATAATTCATTGAAAAGTTGACAAACCTGATCTTGCGATGTCTTCATATTTCCGTAACCGCTCATCATTAAAATTTCAACTCATTGTTTCTTATTCAGATGAACCATAGTGTAAACAACACCTCTTAGGTCGCTGTCATGAAAACACCTTGACTTAACTGGTGCTTATTAGGTAGGAATAATTATAATTAGGAAGTTTTTCATTTTTGAGCTGTCATTATTTCGGAAATAAGTGAAAATTTGAAATACAAAAAATTCCCAGTAGAATCCAAATGTGCAATTATATGCAGGGTAAAAAATTCATGCAGGTAAAAATGTGGGGAATAATTTACTGAACAACTTCCATAAAGGTCACCTTCTCGTATACGAGGTAATTCAAAAGTTACAGGCATTATGCGCGACTTTTTTGCCACTCTGTATATTTTTCCCGGCAGCAAATAAAAATAATTAGGCGCCTCTTGATATTAGTCATCCCCTATAATACAAACAAGTATATACTATGCACATACACCATTATTTTTATTTAATGGTAATTTAACTCCAAAAACTTGAATGCATAATAATTTCTTTTAACCTTTTATATTCAATTAAATTTTTATGTTAGCTGCATTAATTTACGGCATGTTATTAAGCTTGCAAATTGACATTTCAACCAGAAAGGAGAAAAGTACAAAATAAGCACACAAGAGTGCCTACCAACTTACCTAAAAAATATGCATTTTTCTTAATTTGGTACCTGATATAGTTGTGGCTTTTACAATAGTAAAATTTTTGTAGGAACTTGAAAAAAAAATTTTGAAACTTGAATACTTGCACCCATAAATTGATTGGTTTGATGGAAATGATTTCGTTTCAGTGCCAATGCCACGACTATAATAATCATCTCAAGGGATTAAGTATGGTTAACGATATATAACAATTTTCTCTTTAATACTTAACCTTTATTGTCTCTCATCCATTTCCAAGAAAGTGTATGTAATGGGCTTGTTTTTAAAGCATTTAATATTTGGAAATATTAATTATCAATTTCACTTTCGAGTGTAAACTTCTGTTTATTGTGTCACCAAGTTTTTTTGTAAATGTAAGTATATTGTTGATGTAACAGATACGTTTACAAGTTGTTAATTTAAAACTCCTTTATTTATCTTCAGTTTAAGTTTAGTTGCAGTATACCTACAGGGTGGTTCAAAAATACAGGTATTTTGGTTACTTGAAAAATTGCGTAAAGTATATTTTGAAAAGCTATTAAAATTTGTTCTTCATTTATGTATACATAACTAGTAAAATTTCTCACTTATAAGCATCTATTTTTTAACAATTTATTGGCATGAGCTGGTAAGTCAATCAGCCAGTCACCTAAAGACTAAGGTTAAGTTGCTTAAGTATATAAAAATTATTAATTAAATTAATTAAAGTAATTAAAAAGAAAAACATAAATTAACGGGGAAAAACATTTAAGGATTTTTCGGAAGTTATAAAAGTCTATAAGTTTAGGTCATTGTGATGTAAGAAGTTCATATGGCAGGTGTTAATATTTCTTTTTGCATATGTTACCAAATTTAAAAAATTTAAGAGAGATTGGACTTTGTAGGCACTTTTGGTAGAGTAGGTTGAATCTGTGCATAACTGAAGGTATTTGACAAGGTGTAATTGTGCCATCTATGAGTCTATTTGTCTTTAAGTCTGTGGATAAACTTTTTAATATCCAGTAATATAGGATTAATCTTATAATTCCGACTATAGATTCCAGCGAGGGCTGATAGAACAGATTCGGAGTCGGATACAATATTAATGTTGGAATTCACATTATTTTTAGATGCAAACTCAAGTGCTTTAGAATTACTATAGCCTCAGTTGCGTAAATTAAGATGTTGAGGATATATTGTCATGCTGAACAAAAAAGCAGGAGCATTTCTTTCCAGATTCTCAGAGGCGTCCGATATCTAATGGAACATTTGAAAAAGTTATTTCCATTCAGTTTTTTTTTCATTGTTTTGTCGTATCAAATTGATGTTCTTATAGAAATTGGCCTCCGAGATCACCCCATCTTAATTCATCTGATTTTTTGAATCTGGGCTCTCTCGCGATCATTCTGAGTGCCTCATTTTCGAACACTTGCAGTTTCCTAAACTGGGTTTTGTTAATAATACACCACGTCTGTACACCGTAAGTAAGTGCAGGTCCTAATAATAATATTCTAGAGTTTTGCCCATATGTTTAGAAGCGGTGAGATGGCACCCAGTTGTTGATTTGCCCTTTTCAAACGTTTCCTTGCATTGATATTTCAAGCCATCCTCTTGTCGAAGAAGAGACCCAGGTATTTTTCTTTGTTTTACCCAGTTTACTTTGATATTGCTTACTAGGAGTCTAGAGGTTGGAACTTTACCTCTTGACTTCGAGAAATTACTTTTTTAAACCATCATGTGATTTAGCCTTTCCTAAGCTCTATTGAACAACCCGGCCTTACTTTATATTCGCGGACTTTGCCTTAGGCCTTTGAATAATTTATCAATAAAATCAAACAGTCTTTAATATGCCGAAAATTGGGTGGCGGTATCCAATCAGGTTGCTCCATACAACTTACCAATTATATCTGATTGAAGCAGCTGTACCTAATCGCTATGACAAATAAAATATTTCGGTTATTATCACACTCAAGCAGTAAAAGTCTGCAGAGAATATCTGCGGCCTCTTCCTTAAAGATTAAAATCTAATAAAAGTGTTTGTGCTTGTCATATAGCATACATTTCTTTGCATACAAAATGTCCAAGCAAAAACAAGACTGATATCTCGTCTTCTTTCAGTCATCGGCCGATACAAAATTAATCATCAGTGTTGACCTCATGTTTGCTAATCAAAAACTTCAATAATTACAATATTTTATATATACATTATTAAACCCCGGGGAATTATTCTAAGAATTCATGCCGGTTTAAACAGCCGCGGGCGTGGCTTTGCCTTGGATTTTATTCCCCGATAAAGACCAATTATAACCACGTACCTTATTCTGTTTTTTGACAGTCACCATTGCCAGAGGACACATTTCTTGTGTCTCTACAGATATGTGAAGCTTAATATCACAAAAAGTATCTTAGTCAAAGGTGGTCATGAAATGAAAAACGTTTGGCTTAACTTTTATCGTCCTTTTGAAATAACTGTGTCAATTTAGGATACTTTTGATCCCATAATGACATCATCAATAATGCACAGATATAATTATTAATTCTAGAGATAAACTACAATTTTTAAAATTTAAATGAAATACAGACATACCTTTGAAAAGTATCCGCGGTTACCACGTCCATTGCAAGTGGAATCTCCTGCAGGGCATAAACTACGTGAATGATTTTTATGGTTTACACAGAAGTAATTTTTACATATTTTCGTAAAAGCAGAAGAAATTTGATCTTCAAGTTTTTCCAGTGTTTCTGTACGTCCAGACGTCACTAATTTTAAAAAACTTTAAACTTATATATTGATAATATAACCAACAGTCACTTAACCCTGAATTTTTTAAAAGGAGAAGTTTAAATATTCCTCTCTGCTGTAAAAACCCGTTTTGATTATCATATATTTTATATGACGTTTAAAATTATTTGAATCAAAGGATTTAATAGTATCTAGCAAGTAATTAGGTATAAGGTGTTCCTAAATCCAGTGAATTCTTCTTAGACTTATTTAAACGGTGACGATTTTCAAGCAAAGAGTTTCAGTTCCTGGTATAATTGAAGTGCATATCCGAATATAACATAAATTTTGGCTTGTTCTCGTGTACAAACAGCAAAGTACAAAAACAAAAACATGATGTGCAAATTCAAAAAATGTGGCCTACAAAAGTCTCTAGAGCTAGACCCAGAAGCGTTCTTATCGCCCTCTTTTTAAAACGGAAAGCTCTAATAGCATGGCTCGAATTTTCCCAAACTGTTATGCCATCTTGCAGTTTTAAATGAAACAGTGCGAAATATACATGTTTCAAAACATTTCAATTCAACACCGATTTTAAATTGCGCTATTAATAATTACACTGACGACAGTCTCTTAGATAAATCATCAACATGTTCTAACCAGCTTAATGTGTCGTCAATCGTTATACCCAGCAAGGTAACGCTGTTACCAGTTATAACATTACCATAGAAGAAATTCCATGAAAAATGGAAAGTCATTGATATGGATAAGGAAAATCAACGGACCGAGGACTGATCCCTATTGCATTCCGTGACTTGGAGTTAAAACCGACGAACGAAAGAAGTCTAGCGGAGTTAGGTCTGGTGACCTAGCAGGCCATTCGATAGGCCCTCTCCTTTCTATTCACCGATTGGAAAAGGTTTGTGGTGCGGTGGAGCATCATCTTGCTGGAACATCACTTCTTCGTCAAGGGAGTCTGGATTCAATGTATTCGGAAATAAAGCCACAAATGGACCAATCACTGTTCCGCGTACTATTCTACACTACACACTTGTTTTTTGAGGGTACTGGCTGTGAACCTTTATCATCCAATGCGGGTTTTCTGTTGCTCAATAACCACAATTTCTCACACATTACCATTCAAACAGAACGTAGCTTCATCGGAAAAAATAATATTTTTTATCAAATTATAACCTAGATTGCACATATTTTGCATGCGTTCACAAAACTGATTTTGCCTATCGAAATCATCTTTAAATAACTAATGCACTGAAATAACTTTGTATGGGTGATATTTGTGCTTTTGAACTGTTCAGTAAATTGGCCCCAATGTGCAACAGAGGAGTACATGGATTCTCTTCTAAGGAAAGCAAGACGTCAAGTTGCTCATTCTCATCTCGAGCAGGACAACCAGATTTAGGCAAATTTCTAACATGACTGAATTCCCTAAGTTTAGCCTCTATTCTACTCACCACCTCTTGATATATGACAGGACGATCAGGATGGATTTCATTACTTTACTTTACTTTATGTGCTTTATTGTTCAAGAAATACAAACGTACATTCTCACAGACAAAGCTTACTAAAACTAGTTCTAATCTACATAAATTACATAAATTGCTAGATGACATGAATTGCTAGATATGGCATATAAAACTACAATTAAAAAAGAGAACAAAACAACTATTCTAATAGCAAAATGCAAAGAGCAACACAGTCAATAACAAAACATGTATAAAAATGTACAGAGTAAAAGACTAAAAGAACAAATGAACAATAAAGTGGGCATGTATAAACTCACATAATATACGTAACGGGCCACCATAACACAAGGACAGGAAAGAAAGCCATAACCAACTCAGTATGCACAGCCTATGCAGGACATAAAACGACAATATATAAGAAAAAATAAAAGTTAAACTTGTTAAATTTGTTAAAAATGGTCGAGATAAAATTCATCTAGACTATAATAAGCCCTAAGCGCAAGGTGATCCCTTACGGTTCTCCGAAACTGCACATACGCCAGCGATCTACAATCAACACTCAAATGATTATACATCTTTATACTTTCATACATTACAGAGTGCTTGGTACGAGCCAATTTAGGAATCGGGAGCCGGATGTCATGGTTTTGTCTCGTTTGGTATCTATTGGAAGGATTAATCGGACCATTGTTATTGTTGGAATATTTTCGATGCATTAAACATACTGTTTCCAAAATAAAAAGACCAAAAACAGTTAAGATCCGAAACCTAATAAATAGTGGTCTACAGTGATCCCGAAACCCTGACCTACACAAGTATCTAATCGCCCTTTTCTGCATGACAAACACGGACTTCATTAAATAATTGAGCTGTTTCTATTTGAGTACGTGTTCTATCATCAAACCCAACCACACACCGCCCGATTTTAAATGAATTTAGAGATTACTTCTGAGACGCACTGTATACGTTAATAGACCTATGTAAGAAAATATGAAACCTTAAGGAACATTGATGATAAAGCTCCTGAGAGAAAGCCGTCCATTGCTAGTGGTACAAAATAAACATTACGTTCATTCAAGGAGATGATTTAATCGGATACAAATTTTGTAAAGTACCTACATGTATTATGTAAATAGTCGTTAAAACCAAAAGTATTTGCTCAATTCATCATTCATATGCATATCCAACAAGAAGTGTACTTAGTATTACCGGAAATACATAATTATTGACCAAGCTAATGTCACTCGGTACTAAGTTCAAAATCGTAATGTTCTACAAGGTCAATGCAAACAAGCGTACAAGTTGATGAATGAAAAAAGCTTACATGAACATTTAAGACAGGAACAGAGTTTCCCAAGAACAACTCGACTATACGCCGTGTTCTTGTTATAATAACGCGAGTTATTGACAAAATAACGACCTAAACTACTGTTTTAGTACCTTACGTGACCGGTGTATAAACAGAAATCTTTTCACACTTTAAAGGCTTTAAAGTGACGTTATGTAACGTCATTTACGCTGTTCATCAAAAATAATTACTCTCGGAAAAAGACGTCGTAAAAATTTGAACTTGGGTCATCAAAGCTTGAATAAAGTTGAAAAAGTCGTGGTAAAGTTGGTAAATTGGAAGCGCTGGTCAGTGGCGCGGCTCCAACAAATTCTTTGTCTTTTATAGAACCGCCTACTGTACCGTTTTTATATTGAATAGGGGTTACTCTTGCTTTATAACGTGCTCAAACAACTTTCATGGGTCTGTGAAAGTAAAAACATTTCGATTATAGCTGGAGACTTTAACATACATTTTAAATCTTTATATAAGGAAAATACAGGGGACCTAATATCACTAATTAATTATTTTAATGTATCGCATACGATAACAAATTACACGCGTATTACTAACACAAGTAAAAGCTGCATTGACAATGTTTTTTCAGTCATGTGTCACTGTATGACCTTAATCTAAGCTTGGCAAGGGTTTCCAAATATTCCTTATGTCTAAAGAGGGTTTACTGACTGGAAACAAGAATCAAAGAACATCGAAACCATGCACACACTGAAGGGAGAAATAAACAGATCCGGTGTAGCAGATCACGCTTGGACTCACGGCCACCACTTGCAATGGTCAGAAGCCAAAATTATACTTAATGAAGAGCATTGGCGAAAGAGGAAATTCAAAGAAGCAGCTGTCATATTCCAGTCAGTAAACCCTCTCCAGTTTACGAGTCGAAACGTTGTGAGAAAAATAAATAATGACAATGGAAGGCCAAAACACGTTTATCATTCATGAAACATCATTGTCTCAAACCCAAAAGTTCACATTGCACATGAATAAAAAAAGAAATGCCTTGATAGAACATAGAATTTAGAGTGATAGAAATAATCTTAGATTTAAGAGTGTTCCTCGTCACACAAACTGGTAGCCTGTGATACATATTTAAAACAAACAATGGGACACATTTAATTTATGGAAGTGATTGAAAAACATTTTATTAAGTGTGTCCCTCTCCTAAACATGCCAAGAAACTTAAACAAAGCTAAGTACATAAATTCAAAATACTGATATAGGAAATGCAAAAAACATCTAAACATTTTATAGGTGTCAGAAACCAAAAGAGGCCAGTCTAAATAAGACTTGTACAATGTCAAAAATAAATAATACAGGGTTGGATTGCACATATTTTGACATAAAATGTAGATATACAGGATGTCCCACAAAAGTGTGGCAGAAATAATATTTTTTCCATAAATGGAAATTCCTATATATTATTGCACTTTCGGATTTTCCGGAAAATTCTAGACATGTTTCATATATAATATCCTAAACCTATCTAGAACTGTTGACGAAATATTTACGTTCAAATATTAAAATAATACTTTATTGCAGCTAAATTACATTTTTTAAAATCTCAAGAATTATTTTAGCAATTAGCCATTAGCAGCTCTGTAGTACCCCAGACGATCAATAAATTCCTGCTATACTTTTTCTACGGTTTTTGGAGAAATATTCCTAATTACGGTACGAATGCTCTCTTTGAGAATATCAAGCATGCGTGGCTCATCTTTATACACTTTATTTTTAACATAAGCCCAAAGAAAGTAGTCCAGTAGAGTAAGGTCGGGTGACCTAGGTGTCCACTCTATTGATCCACGTCTGCCTATCAACCGGTTTGGGAAAACATTATCTAGAAATCTTCTAACAATCGCAGCATAGTGGGGCGGAGCTCCATCCTGTTAAAACCATAACGCTTGGTTTGGCATGTCTGGATTATTTTCATCAGAATGTAGTGTCGCTAGTGCTGGAATCAAGTCGTTTTCTAAAAAGTCATGATAACGTTCTCCCGTCAAAGTTCCTTGGACCTATTACTCTGTTATTAATAATCCCTACCCATACAATCACCTTTTTGTAATTCTGAGAATGACTGTCTCTAAGCCAGTATGGATTTTCTGGCGCCCAGTATCTAAAATTATGCCTATTTACTTCTCCATTCAAGCAAAAAACGTTGCCTCGTCTGAAAAGCATATCTGTTTTACTAGTCTAGGGACATTATCAGTTCGCTTGGTCATGGTCTGGCAAAACTCGTTTCTGCGGTCTGGATCATCTTCAAATAGCTCTTGAACTTATCGAATTATATATGGGTGATGTCCAGTTTTTTGTCGTTAGGAAGGCCAGGCCTTCCAGGTTTACCAAGATCCTTAATAGTGCTAGTCTCTCTCCATTTAGCCTCAATTCTACTGATTGTAGATTGACTTACAGGTTCTCTGTTCGGATATTTATTGTTGAACATTATTCGAACTTCGTTGTGTTAGTTTTCTCACCACTCGTGTTAAACGCATTGTAAATATTTTCGATTAGCAAAGCAGTGACACTTTGTCAAATATTCACAAACATAGGTGTAATTTATTTCGTGGACAGTTAAAGATAGGTTTAGGACATTATACATGAAACATGTCTTGAGTTTTCCGGAGAATCCGAAAATGCAATAATATACAGGGATTTCAATTTAAGGAAAAAATAAATTTTCTGCCACACTTTTGTGGGACATCCTGTATACCTAAATTTTATATCAAAATATGCGCAATCCAAAAACAAAATCGACGATTTCGAGCGTTTTTCCGAACACGCCCCTATTAAATTTGTATATAATATCAATATAGTATAAATATAATATCAACATGGCTATATAAAAGACAATCTACACAAACTGCAGAATTTTAATTTATCCAATATATTTTGGAATCATTAGAAGAGGGTTCAGATCCGCTGCGACTATTTTTTGACTCTTTGGACACTAAATTTTAACATATTATTTAAAAAAACTGAACTCATATGGAGTTAGATCTAATTAAGCCTTATCTTCCAGAAAGAAAACAAAGGTTATTGATAAGACAAAACAATCATAAAGCTTTAATAAATTAAGTTTGTCGAGGTTCCACCGTTCTTTAAAAATACCCCACAAAAAAAAAATCCAAAGACCCATTATAGTCTCCGTTAACATCGTTTAGAATGTTTCCTTAATATGGTATAAGTCTATTGTTCCGCCACCCAGTATTATCTCTACCCCGTCAGTGACAAAAACAAATATTTTCACACATCCAGCCAATTCGTTAGATGTCACGAAAGAATGTTCTAGAAATGTTCTTCATTTTACCCTTTTACACATTCCTAGACCCAATTTCCTAATTTAAATAACGTTGATATTCATCTTTCGTGACCTTGTTTCAGCCTAGAAATTCCCATTACTCTGGTTCCCATTATAAAAATAATGCATTTGAAGAAGTTAAAAAGTTTTTTAAATACTTCGGCTAAGAACAATAATGTATATACTTAAAATAGTTATTTGACACTTTGATTCAATGATCCACAAAATTTACCTTGGTTTTTGTATTACTACAAAAAAAAATTGTATTCTATTTCTAAAACTTTAAACATAAAGCAGTTGCTTAACATGAAAAGAATATTACCAAATCAATATAATTCCAAAACATCTTTAAGCATTTGACATCCTTCTTACGCTTCTTAGTCGGTTTCTTATAGATTACGCCTGGAGCATCTCTTATAACAGCCAACAGTCGACCAACATCTCGGAACCCCATTTCCGCCGGTATCTTTCTTCATGTTTAAAATATCTTGGTAAAATCTTTCATCGTGTTCCTCACTTACTGCGCCACAATTTTCCGGAAAGTAATATACTTTTACTTTTTGGTTCATTTCAATTTTGTTTGAGCTTCTAGCATCTGAGATTAACAATAAATTATAATTCAGCAAAAATATCAAATTCATGGAATACTCCCTGGTAGTTTATTTATTCCTTCACGCATATCCGTGTAAACAAACCATCACGGTGCAAAGTGTGCATTGTATTGTATCAA
This sequence comes from Polydrusus tereticollis, assembly GCA_963920685.1. Classification (NCBI taxonomy): domain Eukaryota; kingdom Metazoa; phylum Arthropoda; class Insecta; order Coleoptera; family Curculionidae; genus Polydrusus; species Polydrusus tereticollis. The sequence goes on along the minus strand of OY987330.1, from coordinate 31,419,074 downwards.
ACATTATTTAACAAGTGCGAAGCTCTCTTACCAAAGGAACTAAACTTCACTGGTTTAAAGCAAAATGTAATAGGACTTTGTTTGTTCAGAGGTTAAAGACATCAAATAATTAAGCGGTAAACGGGTTGTGTAAGATCGTCTATCTCTCGACGATGACTGGCTTTTTTTTACCAGAGCTTAAATCTGATATTTGAAGTATTTTATTTTTTTGTTAGATGCATTGGAAGTTGTCATTAAAATCTCCCATGATCAACCGAATTGTACTTAAAACCAAACTGGAATTTCAAGAGCAAAAGTATGAAAAGTTGAGTAAATAGTCGAAATTGAAATACAGAAATCATACTGAAGTATTACGCCGCAGGCGTAAACATTTTTTGGACTACGCCCAAAACTAGTAGTTCTGCAGCTTTGCAGCCCTTATACAGGAGTCGCAACTGCCCTCATGTGTATTTATTAAAATGTTATAACTTAAATTTTATACATAAAACTTTAACTAAAAATCAACTTAGTCGAAAAAATTTTTTTTCACGAAAACGACGTAAGATACAAAAAAATATGAAGAGACAAAAAAGTTGTATCTTGAGCTGCTTAATCCGAAAATAATATAAAATTTTTAAACAAGTCAGTAGCGTACATTTTCTCGTCAATATTATTCGTGAGTATCTCATTCTCCGAATATCATATACTATTTTTTCTTCAAACGTGCATCATATTATTCGAGATAAAACAATAAAAGAAAACGAATTTTTTAATGAAGATAACAAGATTGAATTTTTAACTTATTTCACTGTATATTCCCTTTTTGGTATCGTCATCATGGATACGTACTTGTTTGGCATCTATCAAAACAAATATTTCAAATTCGGTGTCGCGTCAGTTAAGACCGAATAAATCTACAGAAAATGAGTTTAGAAGTGCCTGATGATCCTCCCGAGGTAGTAGAGGCAGCTAGAATAGCTATTGCTGCCGACGAAATCTTGTGCAGTATATGAAGCTGCCTTTGTCAAGTTCAACAAATGGTGCAAGGGAAATAAAGTAATGCAATACTCTTAGAACGTTTTATTGGCATATTTTAACGAAATGGCACTGAAAATGAAGAGTTCTAGTTTGTGGGCTCATTATTTAATGATAAGGTCCGTGTTAAATTTGAAACATAATGTGAACATTGAAAAATACAACAATTTGCGTGCTTTTTTAAAAAAGCAAGGAGAAGGTTATAAGCCAAAGAAATCGAGAGTCTTGGCAAGGGAACAGTTCAGCAAATTTTGTCTGACGCCCCAGATGAAAAGTATTTGGCGATGAAGGTAATAAAATTACATTTTGTTTGTTTCACATTGTGCTAACCAACCCTTAATTTTTTAGGTAGTTTTGATATTTGGAATATATGGGGCATGTCGTTGCGACGAATTAGTGAATATGACAGTTGATGATCTTGAAGATATGGCTTCTTTGCTGCTAATAAAAATTCCCAACACTAAAAGTAATAAGAATAGAACTTTCAACGTCCTGGGGGATGAATATTTAAGCAAATATAGAAACAACGTTAATTTGCGTCCTGCCGATTTTAAGGAACGACGTCTCTTTTTGAAATATCAAAATGGGAAATGTTATAAAGCTGTCATGGGTATCCATAAAATTGTTAGTGTAGCAAAAGATGTGGCATTGTATCTGAAGATTCCAAATTGGAAAGAATATACAGGGCATTGTTTAAGACGAACTTCCGCAACAATGCTTGTTGATAGTGGGGGGAATATTAATACGCTGAAAAGGCATGGGGGTTGGAAATCTGATGCAGTTGCCGAAGGGTACATTGAAGATTCTGTGCAATGTAAAACCAAAATTGCTAAGAGAATTCTTCAACCTAGCTCTGCGGAAAATCTCGAACAACCTCCATTTAATGGACTCTCTAATGGATTTTTAAAAGCAGTTCACCCTGGAAAAATTGTTATGAGCAGTACTGATATTGCAAGAAGTGGAGAATTCTTAAATGATGCAAATCTTCACAATTGTACTTTTACTATAAATATTACCAATAAATAATAAATACCACTGTGAATACCAATAATCGTTGTGTATTGTGTAAATGTTCGTTTATTAAAACTGATAAATTAAAATAAATTTAAATTTAAATAAATAAAACGAAAAAAAAAATTATATATAGTACTATAATGTATTTATACGCCTAGGAGTATAAGTACTTATACTCCTATGATATTTAATGTCACTTAATGACGTTTAAAGAAAAAGAGTCTTATGTTTAGCTTTTTTTTTAATCCTTGCATTGTCACCAAATTAAACGTCGAATTGTAAAAAATTCTGTTGTCTTCTTGTTCCTGATAATCGTGGCTTAGGAAGAAGGTTTGCAACATCCGAATTTTTCACAATAGTAATATCTTTGTGTTGGGGGAAAAAATGTATCTCGCACATTATTGCTTTTTCAAACAGTTATTATTTTTCCAACATAGAAAAAATCTTTTTTAATTGCTTGAAATCTGACTATTACAAAATCTTCAACTTTAAGTACTTTGTCTTCAAAATCTTCTTTAAAAACTGAATTGCTTCATCAACGTCATATTTTGGGCTAGAATCGTCGTAAATGTCGTTATTGTCATGTTCGCTGTCCGACTCGCTAGAGAGATACTTTTTTGCAAACCCTTTTAATCTCTTTGGTTTTTCTGGATGTTTGAGTCTCTTCCAAGATAATTTTTTCTGGGGTATCGGTAGGAATAAAGCTTCTTCCTCGTTTCCTGTTATTTCTATTTTAAAAATTTGGTCGTCATGAAGAAAAATGCCGTACTTTTTGAAGCCCGATTTTATATTTTCTGGCCTCATTGCTCCTTCAAAAGCTACAGATACTCAACACGCAATATCGTAAATCGATAATGTTTGACCAGGGTGCCTATTCATCCAGTTATCGATTGCTGAGTTATAAAAGTTTTTAATAGAGAAAAAAAACACGCTAACGTCTAGAGGCTGTAACTTATGAGAACAATGAGATGGTAATGTAAGGATAGTAACCCCATTTTCTTTTGCAATGTTAATCGCTTCAATATAGACATATGACTCTCATGAGTAGCAAAAATTAATAGCGATGGATTTGCTTTGCTAGAGTTGGAATATTTAACAAAATGTTTCATTACATCTGGAAATAGCTCAGCTGTCATCCAGCCTGACTTAGAAATCAAGCCAGGAGTTCCGGGCGACGCTACCTGGGTCATTCTGACGTTAAACTTCAGTTTGAAACTTAACACCAAAGTTTTGGGCCGCTGCTCTAATTAAGACCGTCTGTTGTCACGGCGGCCACAGCACTTCTCATTTGCCGATCTATAAAGCTACCTTTATCACTTTTACTATTTCGCCCGCGAGCCATATTTTACTAGAGAAAATAATACAATTGATAATGAACAAAATGTAGCAATATTCCACAATGGGACTGTCTAATTGTGGATCATTATAGTTTGTCTCATTGTAGAACAAGGTACATTGCAGGCAAATTTTCTTTAAACAAAATAGTGACAACACCGCATATCTAAAAACGCGCCAGTAAAACATAACCCCACTACCCACCAATATTTACAATGAAATCAAATTAAGCGAGAATTAGATAGATTTTTCAGTACACACTTTTTTAAAACCCAGTAATAGAAGTAAGAAATACTATAATTTTTTTAAAAAGTCCAGAAACTCACCAGCTTTAAAGCAACGTGTCACATCTAACCTGAGAGCTGTGTTATTGAAATAAACGATGACAAATCTTTTAAGAGCAATTTTTAATTGGGAATTCTCATTGTGGAACATGTCTCATTGTGGAACACCCTCCCCTATTTGGTATACATAGTAAACTTTCATTAAACCGCAAAAAGTTAAGCAGCATGCAGTCTTCCAAGCGGGCACCTATCCCAATAAACTGCTCGCCAAGAAGATCGTAACCTCGTTTTTTTACCTATATTTTTCTGTCGTTCGAAGACGATTCCATCAATTTAAATGAATTTATCAGATTTTTAAAGACCTAAATAACAAAATGGAGCCCTGAGAAAGTCGAACAGTAATTGGTTGACAAGATGAGGTGTTACCTCCAATCGAGACCATCTGGGATCGTCCCGATAAATAAGACATTATCCACTCATTATAAGTCTCTCTCATCTCCATTCTATTCAGCTTTTCGCAGAGTAGTCTATGATCCACCGTGTTAAAGGCTCGACTCATATCAAAAAACATGCCGATAATGTATTCCTTATTATTTAACAACAACCATAGATATAAAGGACTGGACGCTTATTATAACTTTATACAGAGTGGCAAAAAAAGTCGCGCATAATGCCTGTAACTTTTGAATTGCCTCGTATATGAAATAGTGACCTTTATATGAAAGTTGTTCAGCAAATTATTCCCCACATTTCTACCTGCATGAATTTATTATGTCATTTCTGGTTTGGTTGCCATAGAGACTAACTTACTTTTTTTAAATGGAACACCCTGCATATGATTGCAAATTTGGATTCTACTGGGAAAACTCTGAATTTTTTATATTTCAAGTTTTTACCTACCTGCAAGCGTTTCCGAGATAATGACAGCTCAAAAATGAATAACTTTCTAATTATAATTATTCCTACCTAATACCCACCACCAGTCAAGGTGTTTTCATGACAACGACCTAAAAGGTGTCAATTTTGAGTTCCTGTTTAATTTTCTGTTGTCTGATATCTTATTTGTTTACACTGTGGTTCATCTGAATGAAAAGCAACGAGTTGAAATTTTAATAATGAGCGGCTACGGAAATATGAAGAGATCGCAAGATCAGGTTTGACAACTTTTTAATAAACAATCCAAATAGGCTGCAATAAATCAGTCAACGGTGTGTCGAATGGTAAAGATATTTCGAGAAACAGGCAGTGTTGGGAAAGTCGCTAGGTGAGGTCGACCTAAAACAGCAACCGGGGGATACAAAGCTTTGGATATCAGGCTCTCAATACATGAAAATTCAACACAATCATCCAGGCCAATGGCAATGGATTTTAATATGGCTCATCACTCAGTGAAACATTTATTTAAGAAGGAGAAGTTTATCATTTTCTCGGATGAAGCTACTTTCCATTCAAATGGCATTGTTAATAGACACAATTATCGTTATTGATCTGCTGAGAATACTCACTGGTTCCAGGAAGGTCATATTCAGAGGCCCGAAAAAGTTAATGTCTGGGCGGGCATAGTTGGTAGATATATTGTGGGACCTTTTTTCATAGATGGTAATTTGAATAGCGAAAAATATCTGGACCTCCTCAGGAATCAGATAATTCCTTCTTGCACAATGTTTTTCCCGGGTATAAATATTGGCATAAACGAACAGGTATGGTTCCAGCAACATGGAGCACCTGCGAATTATGCGGCAAATGTTAGACAATGCATAAGAGAACAGTTTTCAGAACGTTGGATAGTCAGTAGGTGTGCTATTTGGTCAGCGCGATCCCCGGACTTAACCCCGCTCGACTTCTTTTGTGGGGACACTTGAAGGACAAAGTCTACGTTAACCGTCGAAATTACAATCTTTAAAAGTCAGAATTAGTTCTGAAATGTTGGCCATTCCAGAGGACTTACTATTAAACATTGTTCAGGGATTGACTGGCGCTCTGATTGGAAGAAAATGGTGGTCATTTTGAACACCTGATCCACTGCAAAGGTTTCACTTGTTTATTATTCCGATGTTAATTTCTTGGCTATTTATTTTATTATTATAAATTTTGCTACAATTTCAAATACATAAACATTTGAAAAACAAAAAATTCAGAGTTTTCTCAGTAGAATCCAAATATGGCAACCAAACCGGATATGACAGAAAAAATTCATGCAGGTAGAAAAGTGGGGAATAATTTACTGAACAACCTTCATGAAGGTCACTTTTTCGTATACGAGGTAATTCAAAAGTTACAGGCATTATGCGCGACTTTTTTGCTACTCTGTATAAGATACCAGTGGAGGCTAGTAGAGGAAAACGGAGAGTTCTGGATCAGGTGGTGCTGGTGGTGCTGGTGGTGCAACTAACCCAGCTGGCTCAGGTGGTGCTGGTGGTGCTGGTGGTGCAACTAACCCAGGTGGTTCGGTGGTGCGTTTTACGATCTAACCCAAGTGGTGCGGTGGTGCGTTTTACGATCTAACCCGGACGGTTCGGTGGTGCGTTTTATGACCTAACCCGGGCGGTTCGGTGGTGCTGTTTACAAAATAACCCGAAATTAAACCCGACTTTTTACGACCTAACCCGGATGCTTTCATGAGGCGGCTTCTTATCTAACCCTAACTTGATCCTTAATATTTATGAACTGACCCGAGATAAAACCCGACTTTTTACAACCTAACCCGGATGCTTTCATGAGGCGGCTTCTTATCTAACCCTAATTTGAACCTGAATATTTATGATCTGACCCGAGATAAAACCCGACTTTTTATTATTTCCCCTTAGTTGAAACGCCGCTGCTAAAGCGGGATAATTAAATCCCAATTTTTATAAGCCATCCTTAAACCCAACTTTTTACGATCCGACCTGAGCCATCCTTAAACCAGCCTTTTTTTTTATTTTCCCTTAGTTGAAACGCCGCTGTTAAAGCGGTATAGTAAAAAACATTATTTATTATTTCCCCTTAGTGAAACGCCGCTGGCGGCTAGTAAAGTGAAATAAAACCCTAATTTATATGGTCTAACAAGATAAGTATAATAAAGCGGTACATTTGTCACCCCACAATAATTATTTATACCTAAATAACCCTCTCAAACCCTCTGCCGACTGGATTTAAAAGAAAGGGACATAAACCTTTATTTATTATTCCGAAGGACCCTCATTAAAATTCAGTAGCATATCTAATAATTGATTCCAATTTTTGCACCACTTATATAAAATACAATAAAATAATTACCATCTAGAACCATTAACTAGCGATTTCTTTGTACTTGAAGTGGATAAATTATAGGACTATCTTGTAATGAGAACAGAGTAATAAAAAGTAAATAAAACTTAAATACGTATAAAATACCAAGCAGGTATAGGTACTATACAACTTGTGTTCGCCATCAGGTAGAACCCCCAATAAAATTATGAATATCAGGCGTAGGCAACAATAAGCAAATCACGTTGGTTTTTTTAATTTATTATTAATCTGGCTAACTTAAGAAACTCACAATATAACGACCATCCAAAAAAAATCATAATACATTACTGGGTGTGAAAGCAATTGCGCTGCAAAATATAGTGTATACCGACTCTGAGGTAGTTAATTAAAATCCCAATTAGCGCTAAAAAAAAAATCAATTAGATATTTACTTTAGATATTTTAATAAAAAAATTCAATATTCTCATCAACATTTAACTTCTAAAATTATGTAGTCATCAATTTTACTTCTATCAGTTTTTTTCATAATACTAGTTTATAACATATTTTGGGAAAACGCAAATAAGACGCTAAACTTTTAAAAAATAGATAAGTATATAATTATTCAAATAAAAAATATAAATATTTACAAAAGAGTGAAATTTCATATAAATCTAAAATTATATAATATCTAATAATAATATTAATAGCTAAAAAATCTATATACAAATGTTTGTTAATACCTAACCTAAGCCTAAAATCTAAAACACCTATATATAATATATACAAATAAATTCATCAAAAAATAAGCTAATAAAAAAATTAAACCGAATAAAAAAAAAATATATGTGCATTAAACCTCTTCATCGCTATCCAATATTTCTATTAGCTCCCGATCATTTAGCGGTCGATTGACTAGGATGATGAAATCACCCCCCTCGAAGAAACCCTCATCTTCACGTTCATAGGGGGGTGAGTTCAAAACGTCATTGTTTACATCCTCCATCATAACAAAATCCTCGTCGAGAACCACTAAATGATTGGGAGCATCGGGGCGGTGAGCGACGGGGGCGGGCGGCAGGAGGGGAAAGAGTTGAGCTAGGAGGTGTGCATCTTCTGCGGGGTAGATGTTGAGGGGGGCTGCGGGAGCTTCAATGAGGGCGGCGAGTGGGGCAGCGAGTGGGGCAGCGTGTGAGGCAGCGTGTGGGGTAGCGAGTGGGGCAGCAAGTGGGGCAGCGTGTGGGTCAGCGAGTGGGGCAACGGGTTGGAGGGCGTTGGCGTGGGGGCGGGCGGCTTCGGGGAGGTGGTCTTTTGGGCGGGGGGCGACGATTTCGCTTGCTATTCGGTTAATAATCCTTTGGATCGCTTCACCCCCGCGGATTCGCATCTCCCACAGGTCCGTACGGCATGTTGGGCATAGCTCATACCCATAATTGGCATATCTGAATGTAGAAAAATAGAAAAAATAGAAAACTTTTAATACTATATAATTTCTAAATTATGTTTAGCATTCCCAACTAGAATTATTTTCTGCCTGAGTTATTTTCCTTTGCTTTATTATTTTGATGTGAAATTATTTTGCTATATGAGAATTCTATGGAACATGGAATTATTAAAAATATTATTCTATAAATTAGCAGTACTACCATAGGCTAACGAAATGTAATGGGTTGTAAAAAAAAAAAAAATATGTTTAAACATATAACATAACTATTAAATCAAATGTAGTTTTTATACAACTATTAAATTTGCTCTAATTAAATCTTTGTGATCAAAAAAGTATATTTTAATAGTGAATGTTAAAAAATAATTTGCTAACATTAAGTAAAATAATATGGTGACTTATTGAAATGATGATGAAGTTATTATCTAATGACTGTAACTTACTCTAAAAAGCATGTTTCGCACATGATATGCCCTCTCGGGCACTGGACTATATTGTGGTTTCCAAGCTCCGCCACGAACTCCAAGCAGATACCGCAAATCAACTCCACTAATAAAATATCAGCCAATCTAATTTTTTGTTCGTTATTCCTGAAACAAATAAAAAAAGTAATGTATAGCTTTCGCTTAGCTAATTTTAAAAGTAAAAGGAGATGACATTTAGCAACAATAGCCATACTTCTTGATTATTTCGTTGTTTTTAATATTATATAAGAGCGTAAAATGTTCGCATTTTAGATTAACATACGTAGAAAGAAAGTTTTAGATGAAATGTAAGATTGATTAACTTAAAATAATTACAGAAATTATGAGAGCTATATATTATAACTTAATTAACTAATAAGCTGGCTACTTAAGACATAATAAAAGCTCTAAAAAATATATACTTACATTTTTTCAAACAAAGAAGCTGGTACACGCAAATTGCTAATAAAAAGTCTTGAAGGTGAAAAAATAACACACACGGCACGAAAAAGCCAAAGATAATATATATATGCGGCACTTAAATTAAAAAATAGTTAATAAATAATAGAGCACAAGAAAAAAAATGGAAAATAAATGGAATAGAAAACACAGGTAAACTAAAGTAGCACAAATGGATGAAAAAGATATCGGAGGTAGAACGTTAGCAAAGCAACTGTTTTTTAGTTTTTCGGGAATAAGAAGATAGGAAGTCTTTTCCCTTTCTTTAGGGTGATTTTATGATTATTGAAAAATTATCCTATTGGCTATATTAGAATGCATATTTTGCATTGATGGAGGAGGGTGCAAAATAAGAAATATTCATCTCTTATCTTATGATAGAAATAAAAAATGTGTTCATCAGATGCCTACAGTTTGGCGCCCTGGAGACGGGAAACAATGAACATCATACCTTTTTTTATTTGCCTACCGCCAAATGGCGCTTTGTTTCTCTTCGCCGAGGCGCCTGCATGGCTACATTTTATTACTATCTTTATGAAATAATGTTTATAGTGTCTTTGCATCCATTTATCTCCAGATGAGTGTTAAAAATACTTATAAAAACTCGGTATACCGAAGATCAAGTATTAATGAGAGGGTTGAGTCCTGTTTGGCAAATCCTGATTTTTAATTTGACGTTGGCAACGATACAATTTTTTAACATTTATCATAAGAGGCGTATATTTTTGGAGCTTAGATCTATCAGTTTATCCACGCCTCATTTATTGTTAGTGCTTTAGTAATTTTACTTTCCAATTATTTTTTACCAAAACGCGTAGTTGAAACAGTGTCTATATCAGACGATATAATAAATTTTAAGGATTAATTTGCTTACAAATACACTTCAATTTATTTAGGCTAAAGCAGCCAGACATATACTGGAACTACGAAAACCCTATTACAATTTGGTTGCCTAGAGAAAATTTTGTAAAAAACATAGCTTTCTACACAAATGCTTGCACATTATGTACCTATCATTTTAAGATACCTGGCGACATCAATGTAAGCATTGACATAATAACGCAAGATATAGGTAGGTACTAGAATATTCAAGATTTCTATTAACGATACACTTCAGCATACATGTGAGATGTCATTAATGTCTACGGAAGGCAACAGACATACCAGCTATTTTTACATGGGATTCCATAGACTTGGACGCTTCTTGTTTAGAAATATTTGATGTCATCTTGAGGAGTTCCGTATTGAAGCATCAAACCTACCTACCAAATAATTGAGGAAATATGGGATATCATAAAATATGCCCCCCATCGAACTAAATGATCCTATAAACCAGCTTCACAGACCGTAATTTGTGATGCTAACACGATTAATACGCAATAGAACAAGATTAAGAAACAAAATTTAAAGTAGGTCTTTATCACACGAAAATAATTAAATAATTTACGATTACAGAACAATAATTATTTTAAAAAGCTGTATAACTAAATATATTATGTTATTAGGAATATTCCGTCTAAAGTAACAGCTGATCTTAGTCGAAAATGAGATCGTATTATTGATTGTTGAATTCGTTAGGTATGAAATAAAATTAGAGATTTCGTCTATTTTTTCACGATTAAAAAAGAATACCTCTATTTAGCTAAAAAATGAAACGATTACAGTGGTAGATTAATTCACTTTACCAAGCATGTAAACTACTAATTTTGCAATAAATATCTTCTATATTTCTAGGTAGGTTTACTCGAAAATGTTGGGCTATTTTCATCAAAAATCCCGATACGAAATTGAAAAATTTGCCTATTTTTCTCGGTTTACAAAGTGATAGTGGAATATTGGTTTGATCAAAGAACAATAATTATTTTAAAAATGTTGTATAATTAACTAAATGTTGGTGTTATCAGGCAGGCAAGAAGTTATTTATCTGAATCTTATTTGTACCATTAGCGTTTATATACAAATGTTAGTGGTTTTCAAAAATTGATATCTCGGAAATTATCAGGTTTAGACTTATAATACGCTTATTAAAAAATAATGACTACTTTATGCAAAATTCAAAAATATTATAAGATGTAGGGTATCCCAGTAACTTAACCAAAGATTTTCGGTCTTCGTAAAGCTTTACACGTTTCTTCAGCGTACCAAACATTCACTTTTTTTTAAATATTGACATCGGGTTAGGATTCTGAACATAGGATTAACATCACTCCAATAGTGAACATGTTGCGTTGTCACAGTTCCATTCGTTGAAAAGTAAACAAAACCGTTTGAGCTACGTGGGGAATAAATAAAGTTGGCTTGTTGAAAAATTTTAATATTTATTAAGGTAAAAGACTATAAATATATCGATACAACACTTTGGCATTTCTAATACTACAAACATGAATATCTAAAATGTGATATTTACAACCGTCAACTCTCTCTCCCTTCTCTAATTTTGGTACACCAATGCTGTCTTCTAAGTTTATAATATATGGCGTCCTGCAGTTTAATTCCGAAAATGTTTTAACTAAGAATTCCTCTTTAACACATCCTTTAACGTAAATAATGTCTGCGTCTATCAGATTGTTGGATATGATATTATGTAGTTCCTTGTAATCGGTATCTCCATAATTATAAAGGATACCATGATGATTTCCAAATAGATATTTGACTTGTTTCTTGCAAGCCTTACTTAAGGTGTCGAATGGTTTAACTGGTTTAAAAAAGTAACTTTTCATACTATTCCCATCATAAATAGCCAATTCTTTCGCGCAAAATTCAGGTATGTTAAATCCTTGAATATCGACTACAACGAACTTCATTGTCTGAAGACTCAAATCAAACAAGTATATTTTCATATTTTTATCGCTCTTAAGTTCGATTTCAAAAGCACACCCCCACTTTTCGATAATTTCACAGTCTTAGCACATAGATCTTATATTTTTATTTACGATCAATTCATCTTTATTCGCCAATCGTCTCAAACGAGTCTGCTTTTGAAAGTAATATAGCCTTAGTATTCAGAAAATATTAATGATATCGGAGCCTAAAACATCCTTGACACTAAAAAATCATTGTGTTTCCTAACAAAACCCATCATCATGTCTATTTAGCTTGCTTTCCTATTGTTTAGCAGGTTAAATAAAATTATTATTTCGCTCTTTTTGTCTGTACTGAATCGTTAGGGGAATACGTTTCTAGTCCTATAAGAGAGACAGTTAAAATTTATGTAAGCAATCAGAAATCCTACACTATGAGCTACTTAGTTAAAATTTCATATTTCCTTCCTGGATCAGCTAAAATTTGTGTTGTGTCGGTCAAAATTTATAAAATACGAAAAAAATGCTAGATACATTTTTATCATGACTTTCTATCTAATACCATCTTATTTCAAGGTATAATTCGGTTATCAAAATGAGAATCTAAAAAATCCTCGTGTTTCCTCACAAAACCCATCATCTTGTCTATTTAGCTTGCTTTTCTATTGTTTAGCAGGTTAAATAAAATTATTATTTCGCTCTTTTTTGTCTGTACTGAATCGTTAGGGGGATACGTTTCTAGTTCTATAAGAGAGACAGTTAAAATTTATGTAAGCAATCAGAAATCCTACACTATGAGCTACTTATTTAAAATTTCATATTTCCTTCCTGGGTCAGTCAAAATTTGTGATGTGCCGGTCAAAATTTATAAAAATACGAAAAAAATGCTGGATGCATTTTTAGCGTGACTTTCTATTTAATACCATCTTATTTCAAGGTATAATTCGGTTATCAAAATGAGAATAAAATAATTTTCCCATGGTTTATGTCATCTTAAAAAAGTCAAAAGGTTATATTCTGTAGAGCGTCAGATACATTCAAATTTAAAAATTTTCTCCAAGAAGAATTTTAAGATAGTATTATAGTAAATAAAAATTCCATACCTCCAATATTTCTTGGAAACATATCGTGTTCTAGCGACATAACCCAAAAGTACCTCTATTCAGAAACGCATCCTACTTTTCTTGTCAAACTTGACTTTGTTGTAATGTTGTATGCAGAGCACTTTGAAAACAAAAATTAGATTAGAAACCGCCGCCTCTTAAGGTATACTTTTTTTAGGTCTTACATAGGGTACACTGGTATACAGAACAAATGTCATCTTTAATTGTCTCATTGTCCCATCCATTACATTATTATAATCTTAAAGCACCTGTTACCAGCATTATCTGTTTTTTATGGTTTTCATAAAACATAGCGATTACCGATGAAAATTAAACGAAAACTTAATAAATAACTTTTTTTCAACTGAAATAGACTGATTTTCGATGGAAAAATGTTACTTATAACTAAAAATGAATATAAGACATATACGCAATGATATTTAGAATAAATCAATCTTTTCTAAAATTACTATGAAATATTCACAAAATCGTTTCGTTATAACCAAAGTAGCAAGACTTGCAGATTTCGTATAGAGTTCAAACGCGATACTGAGATGATCTTTTTTTTATATTTTTGTAGGATAATTCACCACTACGTTGTAAGTACTTGAGAGAGGACTTTCTTGAAAAATCCTCAAATTTCTCTGCAATTTTGTTCCTTCTAGAGTTAAATTCACACAGAAAATCCCGTATTCTTATCTTTCAGGTTGGTATATTAAAAAGGGCTTATTAGTATGGTTTAGAAAACAAGCAATATTAATTAACGGATGTTTTTTCGTCGTATGAAGAGTTGAAAAATTTTCCACTCCAATGGTTGCGATGCAGAGAGTCGGGTTTCATCATAATCTTTCAGGGTAGCTCAGGTTTGATTGCATGTAGAGAGTCGGGTTTCATCATAATCTTTCAGGGTAGCTCAGGTTTGATTGCATGTACTAAGGTTAGTGCTCCTTGCAATCGGTTTCAGGTTTGACGCACCCCCCTCAGGTTTGTTCAGGTTTCTCAAGTGTTTGAGAAACCTGAACAAACCTGAGGGGGGTGCGTCAAACCTGAAACCGATTGCAAGGAGCACTAACCTTAGTACATGCAATCAAACCTGAGCTACCCTGAAAGATTATGATGAAACCCGACTCTCTACATGCAATCAAACCTGAGCTACCCTGAAAGATTATGATGAAACCCGACTCTCTGCATCGCAACCATTGGAGTGGAAAATTTTTCAACTCTTCATACGACGAAAAAACATCCGTTAATTAATATTGCTTGTTTTCTAAACCATACTAATAAGCCCTTTTTAATATACCAACCTGAAAGATAAGAATACGGGATTTTCTGTGTGAATTTAACTCTAGAAGGAACAAAATTGCAGAGAAATTTGAGGATTTTTCAAGAAAGTCCTCTCTCAAGTACTTACAACGTAGTGGTGAATTATCCTACAAAAATATAAAAAAAAGATCATCTCAGTATCGCGTTTGAACTCTATACGAAATCTGCAAGTCTTGCTACTTTGGTTATAACGAAACGATTTTGTGAATATTTCATAGTAATTTTAGAAAAGATTGATTTATTCTAAATATCATTGCGTATATGTCTTATATTCATTTTTAGTTATAAGTAACATTTTTCCATCGAAAATCAGTCTATTTCAGTTGAAAAAAAGTTATTTATTAAGTTTTCGTTTAATTTTCATCGGTAATCGCTATGTTTTATGAAAACCATAAAAAACAGATAATGCTGGTAACAGGTGCTTTAAGATTATAATAATGTAATGGATGGGACAATGAGACAATTAAAGATGACATTTGTTCTGTATACCAGTGTACCCTATGTAAGACCTAAAAAAAGTATACCTTAAGAGGCGGCGGTTTCTAATCTAATTTTTGTTTTCAAAGTGCTCTGCATACAACATTACAACAAAGTCAAGTTTGACAAGAAAAGTAGGATGCGTTTCTGAATAGAGGTACTTTTGGGTTATGTCGCTAGAACACGATATGTTTCCAAGAAATATTGGAGGTATGGAATTTTTATTTACTATAATACTATCTTAAAATTCTTCTTGGAGAAAATTTTTAAATTTGAATGTATCTGACGCTCTACAGAATATAACCTTTTGACTTTTTTAAGATGACATAAACCATGGGAAAATTATTTTATTCTCATTTTGATAACCGAATTATACCTTGAAATAAGATGGTATTAAATAGAAAGTCACGCTAAAAATGCATCCAGCATTTTTTTCGTATTTTTATAAATTTTGACCGGCACATCACAAATTTTGACTGACCCAGGAAGGAAATATGAAATTTTAAATAAGTAGCTCATAGTGTAGGATTTCTGATTGCTTACATAAATTTTAACTGTCTCTCTTATAGAACTAGAAACGTATCCCCCTAACGATTCAGTACAGACAAAAAAGAGCGAAATAATAATTTTATTTAACCTGCTAAACAATAGAAAAGCAAGCTAAATAGACAAGATGATGGGTTTTGTGAGGAAACACGAGGATTTTTTAGATTCTCATTTTGATAACCGAATTATACCTTGAAATAAGATGGTATTAGATAGAAAGTCATGATAAAAATGTATCTAGCATTTTTTTCGTATTTTATAAATTTTGACCGACACAACACAAATTTTAGCTGATCCAGGAAGGAAATATGAAATTTTAACTAAGTAGCTCATAGTGTAGGATTTCTGATTGCTTACATAAATTTTAACTGTCTCTCTTATAGGACTAGAAACGTATTCCCCTAACGATTCAGTACAGACAAAAAGAGCGAAATAATAATTTTATTTAACCTGCTAAACAATAGGAAAGCAAGCTAAATAGACATGATGATGGGTTTTGTTAGGAAACACAATGATTTTTTAGTGTCAAGGATGTTTTAGGCTCCGATATCATTAATATTTTCTGAATACTAAGGCTATATTACTTTCAAAAGCAGACTCGTTTGAGACGATTGGCGAATAAAGATGAATTGATCGTAAATAAAAATATAAGATCTATGTGCTAAGACTGTGAAATTATCGAAAAGTGGGGGTGTGCTTTTGAAATCGAACTTAAGAGCGATAAAAATATGAAAATATACTTGTTTGATTTGAGTCTTCAGACAATGAAGTTCGTTGTAGTCGATATTCAAGGATTTAACATACCTGAATTTTGCGCGAAAGAATTGGCTATTTATGATGGGAATAGTATGAAAAGTTACTTTTTTAAACCAGTTAAACCATTCGACACCTTAAGTAAGGCTTGCAAGAAACAAGTCAAATATCTATTTGGAAATCATCATGGTATCCTTTATAATTATGGAGATACCGATTACAAGGAACTACATAATATCATATCCAACAATCTGATAGACGCAGACATTATTTACGTTAAAGGATGTGTTAAAGAGGAATTCTTAGTTAAAACATTTTCGGAATTAAACTGCAGGACGCCATATATTATAAACTTAGAAGACAGCATTGGTGTACCAAAATTAGAGAAGGGAGAGAGAGTTGACGGTTGTAAATATCACATTTTAGATATTCATGTTTGTAGTATTAGAAATGCCAAAGTGTTGTATCGATATATTTATAGTCTTTTACCTTAATAAATATTAAAATTTTTCAACAAGCCAACTTTATTTATTCCCCACGTAGCTCAAACGGTTTTGTTTACTTTTCAACGAATGGAACTGTGACAACGCAACATGTTCACTATTGGAGTGATGTTAATCCTATGTTCAGAATCCTAACCCGATGTCAATATTTAAAAAAAAGTGAATGTTTGGTACGCTGAAGAAACGTGTAAAGCTTTACGAAGACCGAAAATCTTTGGTTAAGTTACTGGGATACCCTACATCTTATAATATTTTTGAATTTTGCATAAAGTAGTCATTATTTTTTAATAAGCGTATTATAAGTCTAAACCTGATAATTTCCGAGATATCAATTTTTGAAAACCACTAACATTTGTATATAAACGCTAATGGTACAAATAAGATTCAGATAAATAACTTCTTGCCTGCCTGATAACACCAACATTTAGTTAATTATACAACATTTTTAAAATAATTATTGTTCTTTGATCAAACCAATATTCCACTATCACTTTGTAAACCGAGAAAAATAGGCAAATTTTTCAATTTCGTATCGGGATTTTTGATGAAAATAGCCCAACATTTTCGAGTAAACCTACCTAGAAATATAGAAGATATTTATTGCAAAATTAGTAGTTTACATGCTTGGTAAAGTGAATTAATCTACCACTGTAATCGTTTCATTTTTTAGCTAAATAGAGGTATTCTTTTTTAATCGTGAAAAAATAGACGAAATCTCTAATTTTATTTCATACCTAACGAATTCAACAATCAATAATACGATCTCATTTTCGACTAAGATCAGCTGTTACTTTAGACGGAATATTCCTAATAACATAATATATTTAGTTATACAGCTTTTTAAAATAATTATTGTTCTGTAATCGTAAATTATTTAATTATTTTCGTGTGATAAAGACCTACTTTAAATTTTGTTTCTTAATCTTGTTCTATTGCGTATTAATCGTGTTAGCATCACAAATTACGGTCTGTGAAGCTGGTTTATAGGATCATTTAGTTCGATGGGGGGCATATTTTATGATATCCCATATTTCCTCAATTATTTGGTAGGTAGGTTTGATGCTTCAATACGGAACTCCTCAAGATGACATCAAATATTTCTAAACAAGAAGCGTCCAAGTCTATGGAATCCCATGTAAAAATAGCTGGTATGTCTGTTGCCTTCCGTAGACATTAATGACATCTCACATGTATGCTGAAGTGTATCGTTAATAGAAATCTTGAATATTCTAGTACCTACCTATATCTTGCGTTATTATGTCAATGCTTACATTGATGTCGCCAGGTATCTTAAAATGATAGGTACATAATGTGCAAGCATTTGTGTAGAAAGCTATGTTTTTTACAAAATTTTCTCTAGGCAACCAAATTGTAATAGGGTTTTCGTAGTTCCAGTATATGTCTGGCTGCTTTAGCCTAAATAAATTGAAGTGTATTTGTAAGCAAATTAATCCTTAAAATTTATTATATCGTCTGATATAGACACTGTTTCAACTACGCGTTTTGGTAAAAAATAATTGGAAAGTAAAATTACTAAAGCACTAACAATAAATGAGGCGTGGATAAACTGATAGATCTAAGCTCCAAAAATATACGCCTCTTATGATAAATGTTAAAAAATTGTATCGTTGCCAACGTCAAATTAAAAATCAGGATTTGCCAAACAGGACTCAACCCTCTCATTAATACTTGATCTTCGGTATACCGAGTTTTTATAAGTATTTTTAACACTCATCTGGAGATAAATGGATGCAAAGACACTATAAACATTATTTCATAAAGATAGTAATAAAATGTAGCCATGCAGGCGCCTCGGCGAAGAGAAACAAAGCGCCATTTGGCGGTAGGCAAATAAAAAAAGGTATGATGTTCATTGTTTCCCGTCTCCAGGGCGCCAAACTGTAGGCATCTGATGAACACATTTTTTATTTCTATCATAAGATAAGAGATGAATATTTCTTATTTTGCACCCTCCTCCATCAATGCAAAATATGCATTCTAATATAGCCAATAGGATAATTTTTCAATAATCATAAAATCACCCTAAAGAAAGGGAAAAGACTTCCTATCTTCTTATTCCCGAAAAACTAAAAAACAGTTGCTTTGCTAACGTTCTACCTCCGATATCTTTTTCATCCATTTGTGCTACTTTAGTTTACCTGTGTTTTCTATTCCATTTATTTTCCATTTTTTTTCTTGTGCTCTATTATTTATTAACTATTTTTTAATTTAAGTGCCGCATATATATATTATCTTTGGCTTTTTCGTGCCGTGTGTGTTATTTTTTCACCTTCAAGACTTTTTATTAGCAATTTGCGTGTACCAGCTTCTTTGTTTGAAAAAATGTAAGTATATATTTTTTAGAGCTTTTATTATGTCTTAAGTAGCCAGCTTATTAGTTAATTAAGTTATAATATATAGCTCTCATAATTTCTGTAATTATTTTAAGTTAATCAATCTTACATTTCATCTAAAACTTTCTTTCTACGTATGTTAATCTAAAATGCGAACATTTTACGCTCTTATATAATATTAAAAACAACGAAATAATCAAGAAGTATGGCTATTGTTGCTAAATGTCATCTCCTTTTACTTTTAAAATTAGCTAAGCGAAAGCTATACATTACTTTTTTTATTTGTTTCAGGAATAACGAACAAAAAATTAGATTGGCTGATATTTTATTAGTGGAGTTGATTTGCGGTATCTGCTTGGAGTTCGTGGCGGAGCTTGGAAACCACAATATAGTCCAGTGCCCGAGAGGGCATATCATGTGCGAAACATGCTTTTTAGAGTAAGTTACAGTCATTAGATAATAACTTCATCATCATTTCAATAAGTCACCATATTATTTTACTTAATGTTAGCAAATTATTTTTTAACATTCACTATTAAAATATACTTTTTTGATCACAAAGATTTAATTAGAGCAAATTTAATAGTTGTATAAAAACTACATTTGATTTAATAGTTATGTTATATGTTTAAACATATTTTTTTTTTTTTTACAACCCATTACATTTCGTTAGCCTATGGTAGTACTGCTAATTTATAGAATAATATTTTTAATAATTCCATGTTCCATAGAATTCTCATATAGCAAAATAATTTCACATCAAAATAATAAAGCAAAGGAAAATAACTCAGGCAGAAAATAATTCTAGTTGGGAATGCTAAACATAATTTAGAAATTATATA
Source organism: Polydrusus tereticollis (assembly GCA_963920685.1). Lineage (NCBI taxonomy): Eukaryota > Metazoa > Arthropoda > Insecta > Coleoptera > Curculionidae > Polydrusus > Polydrusus tereticollis. Next base: position 31,399,148 of record OY987330.1, on the reverse strand, counting down.
GTATTAAAAGTTTTCTATTTTTTCTATTTTTCTACATTCAGATATGCCAATTATGGGTATGAGCTATGCCCAACATGCCGTACGGACCTGTGGGAGATGCGAATCCGCGGGGGTGAAGCGATCCAAAGGATTATTAACCGAATAGCAAGCGAAATCGTCGCCCCCCGCCCAAAAGACCACCTCCCCGAAGCCGCCCGCCCCCACGCCAACGCCCTCCAACCCGTTGCCCCACTCGCTGACCCACACGCTGCCCCACTTGCTGCCCCACTCGCTACCCCACACGCTGCCTCACACGCTGCCCCACTCGCTGCCCCACTCGCCGCCCTCATTGAAGCTCCCGCAGCCCCCCTCAACATCTACCCCGCAGAAGATGCACACCTCCTAGCTCAACTCTTTCCCCTCCTGCCGCCCGCCCCCGTCGCTCACCGCCCCGATGCTCCCAATCATTTAGTGGTTCTCGACGAGGATTTTGTTATGATGGAGGATGTAAACAATGACGTTTTGAACTCACCCCCCTATGAACGTGAAGATGAGGGTTTCTTCGAGGGGGGTGATTTCATCATCCTAGTCAATCGACCGCTAAATGATCGGGAGCTAATAGAAATATTGGATAGCGATGAAGAGGTTTAATGCACATATATTTTTTTTTTATTCGGTTTAATTTTTTTATTAGCTTATTTTTTGATGAATTTATTTGTATATATTATATATAGGTGTTTTAGATTTTAGGCTTAGGTTAGGTATTAACAAACATTTGTATATAGATTTTTTAGCTATTAATATTATTATTAGATATTATATAATTTTAGATTTATATGAAATTTCACTCTTTTGTAAATATTTATATTTTTTATTTGAATAATTATATACTTATCTATTTTTTAAAAGTTTAGCGTCTTATTTGCGTTTTCCCAAAATATGTTATAAACTAGTATTATGAAAAAAACTGATAGAAGTAAAATTGATGACTACATAATTTTAGAAGTTAAATGTTGATGAGAATATTGAATTTTTTTATTAAAATATCTAAAGTAAATATCTAATTGATTTTTTTTTTAGCGCTAATTGGGATTTTAATTAACTACCTCAGAGTCGGTATACACTATATTTTGCAGCGCAATTGCTTTCACACCCAGTAATGTATTATGATTTTTTTTGGATGGTCGTTATATTGTGAGTTTCTTAAGTTAGCCAGATTAATAATAAATTAAAAAAACCAACGTGATTTGCTTATTGTTGCCTACGCCTGATATTCATAATTTTATTGGGGGTTCTACCTGATGGCGAACACAAGTTGTATAGTACCTATACCTGCTTGGTATTTTATACGTATTTAAGTTTTATTTACTTTTTATTACTCTGTTCTCATTACAAGATAGTCCTATAATTTATCCACTTCAAGTACAAAGAAATCGCTAGTTAATGGTTCTAGATGGTAATTATTTTATTGTATTTTATATAAGTGGTGCAAAAATTGGAATCAATTATTAGATATGCTACTGAATTTTAATGAGGGTCCTTCGGAATAATAAATAAAGGTTTATGTCCCTTTCTTTTAAATCCAGTCGGCAGAGGGTTTGAGAGGGTTATTTAGGTATAAATAATTATTGTGGGGTGACAAATGTACCGCTTTATTATACTTATCTTGTTAGACCATATAAATTAGGGTTTTATTTCACTTTACTAGCCGCCAGCGGCGTTTCACTAAGGGGAAATAATAAATAATGTTTTTTACTATACCGCTTTAACAGCGGCGTTTCAACTAAGGGAAAATAAAAAAAAAGGCTGGTTTAAGGATGGCTCAGGTCGGATCGTAAAAAGTTGGGTTTAAGGATGGCTTATAAAAATTGGGATTTAATTATCCCGCTTTAGCAGCGGCGTTTCAACTAAGGGGAAATAATAAAAAGTCGGGTTTTATCTCGGGTCAGATCATAAATATTCAGGTTCAAATTAGGGTTAGATAAGAAGCCGCCTCATGAAAGCATCCGGGTTAGGTTGTAAAAAGTCGGGTTTTATCTCGGGTCAGTTCATAAATATTAAGGATCAAGTTAGGGTTAGATAAGAAGCCGCCTCATGAAAGCATCCGGGTTAGGTCGTAAAAAGTCGGGTTTAATTTCGGGTTATTTTGTAAACAGCACCACCGAACCGCCCGGGTTAGGTCATAAAACGCACCACCGAACCGTCCGGGTTAGATCGTAAAACGCACCACCGCACCACTTGGGTTAGATCGTAAAACGCACCACCGAACCACCTGGGTTAGTTGCACCACCAGCACCACCAGCACCACCTGAGCCAGAACTGTCCGTTTCTAGCTACTGAGGCTCATGTTTCAAAAATCATTTGCTCTCTTGTATCTATTAAACAAGAATAATATGCGTCTTTTTTCTCGATGCTCTGCTGCTAAGACAAAATTACATCCACCTTCCACTAGTCTTTTTTGAGATGCTTGCTGCCTGTGGACAAATTTGTTTAATGGGTAAAGCTACTATGCATTCAACATGACTCCGTTTCAATTGCTGCTTGGTTTATAAAATAAACCATGTCCATTGTGTACGGTTTGTGAAGGTCGTCCGCGGCAGAAATTACCTCGCCGCCGGTAAAAAAGAAATTGTTCTGGCCAACGGCCACTGACATTCTGTTTGAGTGAAGAAACGGTAGCAGTCTTTCTTGAAGACTTAATGGTTCTACCAATAACCATTCTTAATAAATGTAATTATTTTACACGATGTAGGTACACATGAATGTAAAGAAGAAAATTGTTACGTTTTTTATTAACTATGGAATACTTGCAAGGGAACAAAAAATATTTTAATTAATATTTAATGCCACGGTTTGGATTGTAAAACGAAGTTGTTCGTGAAAAATTCTAAACGGAATTTATCCTAATAAGGTTGATATTTGTGATAATAAGAGAAATCAATATCGAAATAAGGCAATATCGGAACCCCTAGAGGGATCGTTATAAAAGGATTTGATTTCCTGGTGCCCCGTTTTTGTACTCTCTCGTTGTTTGAAGGATTTTGTATCACGACTCTTGGCTTCGAGATTTAAATGTCTTTTCGAATGTCATGGCAAATGCTAGGCGTTAGTTCGGTTCCAATTGAAACCGAATGTTTTGTAATTTTGCGGATTCTATACGGGGCATTTTTAAAAATACTGAAGCAAGCTACTCTGACTGCGTTTCATTAAAAATGCGAAAAAATTCAGGAAGAGTGTCCCTGCCTGAAAAAAGTTCCTACATACGTTAAAATGCTAGAAAATTCTATTTTCGCTTAAAAATGTAATACATTACATGTAAAAAGTTATGACTAAAGGGCGGAATATATGCAACGTGCCTATATATTTTTGAATATTTTGTCAATTTTATAGTAAAATGCATATTTTCCAAAATTATTATTTTATGAGCATATTTGTATGTTTTCGGCGTTATCAAAAAATTAAAAACGCCCACTCATGAAAACTCGTAGACTCATAGGTTTAATGTCCAGTCCGGCACTTGTTTCAGGGATTTTTCAATCTAAAGGTAATTATATATTAATTATTATTTACATTTTGGTTATACCCAAGGTTTTTATTGGGGGTTTCCGGGGTTTGCAGGTATATTGTTAGGGGTTATTTATTGTCATTTAATAATGCCTTATTAATACCTGCTTATAACAAACTGTATTTATATCGGATTGTAATACGTACTTCTCATAAAATTGTAATTTTAAGTGTTTTAATTATTGTTAAAAAAAACTAGAATTTCTAATATTGTAGCAGTTTTGCTAAAATAAATCTTGTTACTACTTACTACTACTACTACTACTACCTAAGTTGCAGTATTGTCCGATTACATCAGTAGATGTTAAAAGAAGCTTCTCTTTGAATAAACATATTTTTACTGATAGAGGACAATCCGTTTTAATTAAAAATTTCGAAAAAAATTTAATACTAAATGCCTTTTATACAATTTAAAAAATTGTTTACTTTTATTTCTTTGCATTTTTTTTTTAGATAAAAATCTTTTTTAGAACCCAGTGTGTTTCTTTACCCTATTTTACTATAGTAACTTAAGAAATATTGCATACCAGTATGCATATTTGGTCAAAAATAATGAATATAACTGCATATTTTAAAGGCAAACAAGGCATATATTATATGCGCATATTTTGACTGAATTTAAGTGCATATATTCCGCCCTTTAGTTATGACACTGCAAAAGAGTAAGAATACATATAGGTGGCGCATTCTACTAGTGGGAGCCATAATATTAACATAAAATTCAAATTTCGCATTTCAAAAAACCCTGTGATACCAATTTTAATTTAAATATCGACATTATTTCAAAAGTTATCTAGAAGAAACAAAAATAAAACTGTAACACCCTGTATCTCCGAAACAAAGCATTTCCGAATGTAGGTTTATAGTAACTTTTTTTATATTTTTGAGCAGAGAAACTTATCCTTTCGCAATATTAATGAAACGCCCTGTATACAAACACCTCTTATTATTATTTTTATAATTTGGTTATAAAAAAAACAGCTTTGTATTGTGACCACACCAACTTATACAATTGAGGTGTTCTTAAACTATGGACATTTTGATTGTCTGTAAGTCAACAGCATGACTGACTGACCTAAATCATTATTATTTCAGAACTTCCATAACAAGTATATTTCAAAAAAACATGGTTCCAAATCCAAACAGAGATACACCCCACTTAGGTCATTTTTGGTTGTAAAATAAGATGCTTTAGAATGTGCCGCAAGTTCAACATCAAGACAGACATCTCTGGAACAATAAAAGATAGAGTGCAGCCTAATTAAATTGTCGCAAAGTTATAACAAAAACGAATTTCCATATTTTTATTTTTCGAGTTGTGAGCAATTGAAATTAAATACACAATATACCTAATATACATTTAAATTCCATCGTTATACAATGATGATCTATTGTTATTATTATTAAAGGAAACCATTTTCCTTGCAACATTAAAAAAACGAACTGTTTCTACTAGTATGACTTTCCATTTCAAAACATACTAGAACATGGAAAAATAGGCTCCTATTTGTATAGATTATTTACATATACATTATAATATTTTCACGGAACAATTTGATATTAATATATTTTTTCATATGTAGGTATAATAACAATAGCAGTACATTCTCATATTATTTACAGTAAAACATTTTTTATTGTAATGTGCGGAAGGAATGTAGTAAGTAAGCCAAATAATCTGTTTTTGTAGCCGCTGCCAACGTTCATTAACAGGGTTTTAATAACATGGTTCGTCACTGCTTTTCATACGGTAAATATGAAAGAAGGGAACCACCATAAAAAAACATAATTGGGGTATAAAGCCTCGTTTTCAAAACTTCGTTCTTTCGCGGCGACAAGATTTTGCAGCGACACACCACGGTTTTTGAATCGAAACGCAAAACGCTGTAAGCGCTGATTGAAAGAGGTAATTCATTCAACTTGTATCGTGCTGCTATTAGCTCTTATCTGTCACAACAACACCAAATGTGAGTGAACAATGGGGCCCACACAAAGTGCTTAAACAAACACAAAATTTATTTAAATAAAGGTTATGTAATATGAAAAGGGCAAAGATGGTTAGTTAAGGTTAGTTTAACTTAACAACAATGAAACTTTATACTGCTTAATGCTTACCTACTTCAACGCAAAGATCGTAAGCAGTTGATTTATCAATCAGGTAAAAATAGTAAAAACACTTGAGCAATTCTAGGTTATATACTCCCTATTAATTATTAAAGGGCAAAAGTTGCAACTCTTTTACATTCCGCTTTATACAGAGTGGAAAAATAGTCGCGCATAATGCCTTTAACTTTTGAATTACCTCGTGTACGAAAAAGTGACCTTTATGACAGTTGTTTAGTAAATTATTCCCCACATTTCTACCTGCATGAATTTTTTCTGTCATTTCTGGTTTGGTTGCCATAGAGACTAACTTACTTTTTTAATTGGAACACCCTGCATATGATTGCATATTGTGATTATATTGGGAAAACTATGGATTTTTTGTATTTTAAATTTTCACCTATCTGCAAACGTTTCCGAGATAATGACAGCTCAAAAATGAAAAACTTTCTAATTAGGTATAGATTTTCCTACCAGTTGAGTCAAGGTGTTTTCAAGACAGCGATCTAAGAGATGTCAATTTTGAGTTACTGTTTAATTTTCTGTTGTCTGATTTCTAATTTGTTTACCCATGGTTCATCTGAATGAGAATTAACGGGTTAAAATTTAAATATACGGAAATATGAAGAGATCGCAAGATCAGGTTTGTCAACTTTTCAATGAATTGTATCCAAATAGGCCTCCAATAAATCAGTCAACGTTGTGTCGAGTGGTAAAGAAATTTCAAGAAACAGGCAGTGTTAGGGAAGCCGCTAGATCAGGTCAACCTAAAACAGCAACCGTGAGAGACAAAGCTTTGGATAACATGCTCTCAATACATGAAAATCCAACACAATCATTCAGGCCAATGGCAATGGATTTTAATGTGTCTCATCAGTCAGTGAAAATTTTGTTTAAGCAGGAGAAGTTGCATCCCTACAAGATAAAGTTGTCGCATGAGTTAAACGAGGACGATTTTAATAGAAGAGCTGAATTTTGTGAGCTGATGATTGAAAGATGCAATAGCGATAATAACTTCGCAACAAATATAATTTTCTTGGATGAAGCTACTTTCCATTCAAATGGCATTGTTAATAGACAAAATTATCGTTATTGGTCTGCTGAGAATACTCACTGGTTCCAGGGCGTTCCATAGGCGAACAATTTCCAGGATGTTGGATAGGCAGAAGAGGTGCTATGACTGGCCAGCGCGATCCTTGGACTTAACCTCGCTTTACTTCTTTTGTGGGGACACTTAAAGAATAAAGTCTACGTTAACCGTCCAAATGACTTAGAATTTTTAAAAATCAGAATTAGTGCTGAAATTCGGGTCATTCCAGAGGGCTTCCTTTTAAACGTTGTAGACTGGTTCAGGTATTGCCTGGCGCTCTGCTTAGCAGAAAATGGTGGTCATTTTGAACACCTGATCCACTGGAATTGTTTCAATTGTTTATTATTCCGTTTATTAAAACCTTGAATGTTAAAATATACTGTTAAATTATGTTATAAATAGTTCAGCAAAATAGCCTATGGCTTTAATTATAGCAAAGAGTAGCATAACCAATTATGCTACTCTTTGATTATAGCAAAAATAACACTACATGTCGTGAATTCTAGCTTGAACTCCGATATGCGTATATGATAAAAAAGAAAAGTGTACGACAGAGGTAGTGAACCGTTGGTTGGGAAGGAGTCTCCTGAGTCTGAATATCTCGAAGACATTTTTTATGGCTTTTTCTGCAACATGTGCTGACCAGCCAACCATAAATAAAATATACATGCATAATAAAGGCTGTAAAAAACAAACCACACAAGTCTGTGATTGTCCATTTATCAAAAAAACAAATAAAACCAAATATTTAGGTGTAATGATAGACCAGCACTTGAAGTGGGATTCTCATATCTCCTATTTGAGCACCAAAATTAGAAAATTATTTTATAAATTCTATCAACTTAGAGACATTTTAACCAATCAACTCCTTATCATCTTATACACCTCACTAGTAGAGTCAATTCTGAGATATTGTATTGTCATCTGGGGAGGTGCCTATGACAGGGTGTTAACTACTCTGCAGGTTTGTCAAAATACTGTACTTAAGATTATCTTCAGTAAGCCTCGACTGCATCCCACTGCATTATTGTACTCAAACTATAAAATTCTTAATTTAAGAAACCTTTACGTTTATTCTAGTCTGTCATATTTTTGCCTAAAATAAAGAATGCATTCCCGGCTATTACACACTCACATCAAACTAGAGCTAATTTAAATAAAAACTTGGACCTACCTTTACTACATAGCTCAGTCTGCCAGAGATTCCTAATGTATAATATTCCTAAAATGTATAACATATTGCCTATTTCCATTAGAAATAAAATTCATCAAAATAAAATTTATAAACGAGAATTGAGAATATTTATTGTAGATAACCAACAGGTATTTATTCCTATATTTAGAGTATAAAGTATGAATATCCTCTTAAGAGTATTAACTTGAATCATTCTAAATAAAACTAAAATAGAAAATAAAAACCTTCGCTCGTCACACATGGTCCACTGTTACTACAGCACGGTATGATAAATTTTCTGTACTCTATCCACAGCGTAGTTAATATCAATCGATGATGACGAATAGGGAGAAGTAAAGTAGCACACAAGATGCATCTTAATGCAGCTTAGGCGAAATTTCCTATTTGCAATCATAGTTTATATATTTTTATTTATTTTTTCTCATAAAATATATAAGAAATAAATTAATTATTTCGTTACTAAATAGTTGTAATATCCTATGACTAAACTTATTTTGTAAAAAAAAAAAAAAAATATTTTATGTAATATATTTGATTTGATATAGGTCAGTGTAGCACTGTAGTGTATGACAGAGATACCTGTATAATTTCTACTGCGCACCCGAAGGTCAAGGTTCATGCTATATTGCTCGACCTGTACTTATAGCGAATTCCATTGGTAAAAGAAGTGCGGCACCGGTATGTCAGTAAAACTGCACCAGTGCACAAAAAGTGATGATAATACTTCTCAATCCTCAACGATTTTACTTACCACTGAACAACATTTAAGACAAAATAGAATTTTAAAGATCGAAAAAATCAAAACACTGTATTTTTTGACATTTTCATATAGTTTCGCTGCAGCACGGTCTCCAAGAGCACGTGCGGAACTGATTGCACTCGGCGCAACATTTGTTGCACCGGTTTCCCAATGGTTTACGAATACTTGCACTCGTTCCGCACTTTTTTTACCAATGGAATTCTATTAGTTTTGGGTACGGCAAGAAATTAAATTTGACTATATATCAATAAAATATCATTCACGATATTTATTTATGTTATAAATTAGGCACTTATTCTGTATTAATCACTTACTTTTACGGTTATGCCAGGCTAAAACTGTCTACCTCATCTTTTGTTAATTATTTTTTCGGGTTTTAACATCCGTATTGTGATTTCGCACGAGATATGACCGCTTTTAAATAATTCATAAACACCTGGGATTCTGGGATATATGTGCATACTAACATTGTATTGTATGCATGTAGTGATGTAGGTACACTTAAATACATAACCGTTTTTAAACCGGATTTTATTTTATTAAAATGATACAGGAATGAATTGTGATCGAAACTATATTTATTGTTATGAGGATTCATGCAGAGTGTGTTTTTTGGATGGGGTTGAAATCAGTGCCAGCCCAAAGTATATTAAAAGGTATTTTTTAGTTTTACAAGAATTACACCTACCAAAATTTTGGGGTGCTAAGTTCGTTCCTGGCTTTCCTGGCTATATGCAAGAACGACTCTAGGATGAGTTTCTCAGTTCATTTGGGCTAGAGACAGTGCAAAGAATTTTTGTGCTCGCGGATTTTGGAATTGAGAAATAGTATATTATTTGATGAGCATGTAATAGTACTCTCTCAGATGAGCCTTCGGCTCGTGTCGCAAACTTCATCCTCGTGAGTTATAGCTATTACATGCGAGTAAAATACTATGCTTTTTCTATGACCAATATACAGGGTTAAACAAAAATATCACCCAACTGTTATTTATAGAATTTATTATATTTATTCACTTAAAATTAAAAGTACATAGATTTAGATGGAAAATAAAGACAATACATATAATGTGTAACCAATGTAGTATTTATTTTAATACCTCTTTACAATTATTAAAATTTATTGTAATATTTGAACAATGAGCAAAACTTAATGTTGGGTTTGTATTTGTACTTAAGCCAAAACTAACCTTTTCTTCTGTGGTTATCGTTATTTCTACATTGAGTGTTGTTGATGCTGAAAACGACGAAGATGGTACACCATAATTTACAGAATTAGCAATTAGATTGGCTGTATTTAATTTGTTTTGCAATGAATCGTCTATATAGCCTTCCGCAACGGCGGTTGACTTCCAACCCCCGTGTCTCTTAAGCGCTGTAATATCACCGCCCGCATCTACTAATAGTGTAGCAGATGACCTTCTGAAACAATCCTGTATAAAGGTTAGGATTGTGTAACTTCAAGTATTCAGCCACTTTTTTGCCCATTGCTCCAAATTTATTAATTCCGATTCTTTGACTTGACAAAAAATCTCCAGTAATAGTAAAGCGTCGTGTTATTTTTGTTTTTGTATTGGGAATCGTTACCATTAGTTTAAAATATTCTTACTTTCTATATTCTGTCAACTTAATAAATTCCTTACCTTTGTTGCAAGGTAAATCTTGTCAGGTGCATCCTTTATAAATTTATTTATCTCTTCAGGTGTAAAAACTTTGGCCTTTTTCGGAATGTAACCTTCTGATCTTCGCTTCAAAAATACCCGCAATTTGCTAATATCAACATTACTGTTAATTACCAGAGTAGTTTTTAGCATAGAATATTGTGCCCATAGTGTTGAAGCTTTATACTTGTTTGCCAGCTCTCCAAAATAAACCAGTAAAACGTTTTCGGAGAAAGACTTTACGTTTTTTTCGCTTCGCCATCCCATAAACTCATTATACATTATTTCATACTTTTTTCGGGATATTTCTGGTAATAACTCTTGAGATGTAGTTTTAGCTGCTTGCAGAATATTTGGTGGTGTGCAAATAATGTCCTCTTCGTCACTTAAACTCATTTTTTTATAAGAATAAACTGACAAAGCTGGATTTATAAACTCGAAAAGTTGGCGAGGTTGAGGTTCAGTTGGTGTTGGAAATAGGAGTTCAATTTAAACTAAAGGGAACACTAGTAGGTATTCCCTTACTTGAGACCGTATCTCCTAAAACACATGTATTTTCTTATGGAGAAATTTCCATTATTCAGCCATGCGCATTCCGTTATGATGGCATCCATTTCAACACAAACATTATAATGTACTTTTTTCCTTTTTGTGACATGCGTAATTGATATAGTAATTGTAGATATGCTTTAAAGTTCCTGTACAAACCTGTTTAGGACTCTGTTGACTGATGCAGTGTAGATTAAAAATATTATTATTTTAAAATTATTTATTAAATTTAAGGCACAAAACTTTGTTTATAAGTAATTGGTATAATTAATCGGTGTTATAATCATAAGCCTCTTGATTAAGAACGACCATTTTAATTTAATTGTATATTATGTTGTTAATGTTACATGGTATATTTTACGTAGAATAATAGTTTTAGATTTAGGATTAGACAATCTCCTTGTATTTACATTAAATCATTAAACAAGTTACATAAAAAGGGGGGGTTTTACGTTTTAATATTTAAGTTAAACATACGTGTATGTCAAGGATAAAGCTAGATAAAAGGATGGAACGAAATCGAGAAAAGTATTCAAGTAGTTGGGATAATTTTAGGGTTTTTCACAGGGAACCGACCTAGATGTCTAGGTAGATTAAATAGCAGTTGCTTGTACCTGATCGCAAAATGTGTTTACCAATCAAGTTGTAGTTAGTTAAAAAAAGGCATTGGTTTTATCTGGATTAAACCGTTCTGATTTAAAAATAATTATTATATCAATGAAATATTCTTATGAAATATATAGTGTAACATACACAAACCTTTATATTATATTCATCGAATTGAATGATTTTCACACTTACCTAGAGTGGACCTTCTATTGGATGGCCGAAGGCAACATAGATTTTTTTCTCTTCAATAAATAAAAAAAAAGAACCACATGCGGACGCTGAACTCTAATCAGCATATTTTACTAGTAAATGGACCTATTATTGTTGTGTACAATGATTCGATGATTTATCATAGTTTTGTATGCGATCTACGAGGGTTCCACCCATATGCTATTAACGACTCACTTTTTTCAAATATCACTCGATGTCAGTGTTGTAGTTCTGGTTGCGATAACACAGAGTAATTGGCTGTTGACAGTGTTTATAAAATAAAAATAGACTAACCTTTTCTGCAAACGTTCTTAGGTACCGTTGTCTTCTTTTTTTTTTTATAACGGATATTGACACAAAAACGGCAGTATAGTGGTCTTTTGTTAATTTCGGATTTATTTGATGTGTTGATTGACGAGGCAAATATCATTGATGATCAGTGGTGATGATTGATATTTACGTTTTACCTGTTAGCCTGACTTTGTAATCGTTTTCAAAATTTCTTCACATTACGACCCTGATGATGAGCTCGCAAACGCATAGACAAAAAGTTTTTTAAACATAAAAGGTTTAAGGAGAACGTTTGCCCTTAAACATTATACGCTTATTTAAACTACAAAAAAGTATATTGTTTTTATTAAAATTGTACTATTTATACTTTAAGTATGTAAAGATATTTTTATTATTTTGTAACTATGGTGAGTTCTTTGTATTCCAAAAAAGTGGATTTTCTGAATTATTTTATTTTACTATTATTATACAGTATTAGTATTTGTCTATCATTAGTTTGCTATAGCGTTAAATAAGGCCACTGCATTTTATGCATTTTTAATTATGAATTCAAGACATATTTCAATTCAACTAACAATTTGCATGTTTAAACATGTAACTGTTTAAAATAACCACCTGAAAAAGTAATAACATGTAAGAACTAGGTCCAGTAAAAAATACTACAAAAACTAAGATTAGGGTAAAATCACCTTCTAACCAAGTATGGCTGATTCCAAGAAGATATCACTTCAATGACCCTACACTCCCAGTATAATTTACTTTTAGTTCATTACCTCATTAATTCAATCTCGCGAATTAATTATCCCCTCCCGCTTCATTTTTGAGTAACCCAATAAGTTCTTTTCTCCCACCCCTACAATTCACTACCCCCACTCCAATCTCGACAGATCCTACATTATAACTAGGCGTCTGCAGAAAGACCTTGTCATATCTACTTTAGACAGGCAACCGGACAGACACATCTTGTAGAAATTTACAGAAAGATGGAGAAGTTTATTATTGTTAAAGACGTTGTTAAAAAGTTACGAGAATTTAACCTTACAGGACGCACTCTAGAGTTTAAGTTAAAACCTGTTCCACACGGAGTTGAACCAGTTGGTTGGGTGGAAAAAGGAATTAATCAAATTATTCAAAACGCTACAGTAGGCCTACAACCCTTAGATCGTGTGGGTTTTAGTTTTTGCTCTAAAGACTTCAACCGAGGAGAAGGTTGGATTCGCTTCAAAGCAGCTAAAGACATAACCTTTCAAGATGTTTGGAGTGTTATAAGTGGCATTTATCAGTCAAACTCAGCAGGTCTTAATACAGAATCATTTTGTCTTAGTGTGACAACTGTTAGATTACCTGTTGGTGGGGGCAGAGGAAAAAATTATAACAGCTTTCACGAGGAATGTGACAAGCGACGAGGTATTATAAGTATTAAAAATACCGATAACCTGTGTTTACCACGTGCTTTGGTAGTCGCCATTGCCCATAATAAAAGAGATCCCGAATTCAGTAAGGTTAGAAGAGATATTAGTAAAATTCAAACCGAAAGAACAAGATCATTGTTGGAGAGAGCTAAAATTAGCATTCCTGAGGCAGGAGGTGGAATTCCCGAGTTAATACAATTTCAAAATCATCTAAAAGAATATAAATTAGTTGTTTATAGCTATGGATCAAAAGGACGAAATATTATATTTGAAGGTTCAACTGAAAGCAATAAACGGCTGAACTTATTACATTACAAAAGCCATTTTAATGTAATTACATCGCTGACAGCAGCTTTTTGTTCTAACTATTTTTGTGAAAAGTGTTACGTCCCATATGATCACAAAAATGAGCACCGATGTGGTGGAACCTGTCAGGCATGTCAGCAAGCCCCTGCTTGTGAAATAGCAATAAAAATTAAATGCCAGGACTGTCTACGATTTTTTAGAAGTCAAAACTGTTACGAAAATCATAAAAAGGATTATTCGTCAGGCAAATTTACAGTATGCGAACAAATTAAACTATGTTCTATTTGTTTAAAAACCATTAAAGCCAAAAGAGCACATGTATGTGGTGAAATTTATTGTAAAATTTGTAATAAACATGCACCCGAGGATCATCTATGTTATATTCGGCCTGATAAGGGAAAACCTAAGATTAAAGATGTTCTTTTTGTATTCTACGATTTAGAGACGAGCCAAGACAAACTATTGGAAAATTCAACGTTTTTACATGAAGTCAATCTCTGTGTTTTCAAACAATACTGCGATGAGTGCATGGATTCTGAAGCAGATACTTGTAAAAAATGCGGTCTAAAGTTACAAAAAGTCAGAGGTATAGACCCAGCGGGGACATTTACTAACCATTTGTTACAAATGAGGAAAAACTTTAAAGAAATTATTGTAATAGCCCATAATGGTCAGGCTTTTGATCACCAGTTTATATTAAACTACATTATGACAAAGACAGATTTTACACCTGAGTTAATCATGAGAGGTACCAAAATAATTACGATGCAACTTGAAAATGTAAAATTTATCGACTCACTTAACTATTTCCCTATGCCTTTAGCCAAACTACCAAAGGCATTTGGACTTGATGATATTTTTAAAAAAGGCTACTTCCCGCACCTATTTAATACAAAGGCAAATGAAAACTATATAGGACCTCTACCATCAATTGAATATTACTCCCCAGATAGTATGAAAGAAGAAGACAGAGCCAAATTTCTTAAATGGTTTGTAGAGCATGAAAATGATGGTTTCGATATGCAAAGAGATCTGGTAGACTACTGCGTATCGGATGTCGAAATTCTTGCGCAATCATGTTTAAAGTTTAGAGAACAACTTATACAAACTACCAATGTATGTCCATTTACTGAAGCCACAACTATTGCTTCAGCATGCAATAAAATTTTTAGAAGAAATTTTTTGAAGCCTAATACTATAGGAATCATACCAAAAAATGGATACCGATGGAGAAACAGGCAGAGCAAAATTGCCATAGATTGGTTACTTTGGACCGAGAATCACAGAAAAATCAACATCTTACATGCTGCTAATGGTAAAGAAGCTGTTTTAAATGGTGTAAAAGTCGATGGTTACTGCTCCGAAACAAATGAGGTATTTGAATTTCAAGAATGTTATTTCCATGGATGTACTGTATGCTACAAGTTCGGCAGGAACGATCCTCTTTCCGAGGACCCCTCAGAAACGCTAAATTTAAGATATGAAACCACAAAGGCAAAAATTATTAGACTAAAAGATTTCGGTTTTTTAGTTAATGAAATGTGGGAGTGTGATTTTAGAAATTTATTAAAAAATAATCCAGAGATAAAATCCTATACTAATACCCATTACAATAAAATTTTGACAAAACTAAATCCAAGAGATGCTTTTTATGGAGGACGAACAGGAAATACATGCGAATACTATGAAATAAAAGATACGGAAAAAATTAAATACGCCGATGTTTGTTCCCTCTATCCGTACATCTGTAAGAGTTCTAAATTTCCACTATCACATCCAGAAGTGTATGTAGGAGATGCGTGTAACAAATTAAACCTAAATAATATAGATGGTTTAATTAAATGCACAATTCTCCCACCAGAAGAGTTGTACCATCCAGTACTCCCTCAAAAAATAAACAATAAATTGATGTTTATTCTTTGTCGAACATGTGGTCAAGACATGAATTACAACGAATGTAAGCATACCAGAGAAGAAAGGGTACTTGAAGGAACATGGGTTCTGGACGAGGTACTTAAAGCCCTAGAAAAAGGATATAAAATACAAAAAATACATGAAATCTGGAAATATAACGTACGAAAGTTTAATAAAGAAAACGGTGAGGAAGGATTATTCACATCCATGATGAATAAATTCATTAAAATCAAACAGGAAGCATCAGGCTGGCCTAAAGATTGTGAAATAGAGGAAGACAAAGTTAAATACATTGATCAGTTCTTTGAAAAGGAAGATGTTAAACTAGAGTATACCAAAATTATTGAAAATCCAGGGCTAAGATCACTGGCGAAATTAATACTTAACTCGTTTTGGGGAAAATTCGGTCAAAGAGAGAATCAACCAAAGACGAAAATTGTAAATAAACCAGCAGATTTATTTGCAATGTTTATTAACCCTGCAATTTATATCAATGGGGTTATACCCGTCAACGATAAAACATTACTTGTCAATTATGAATATATAGAAGAAACCAGCGATCCGTTGCCGACTGTTAATGTTGTTATAGCGGCTTACGTAACAGCGCAAGCGCGCCTTAAATTATACTCCTATCTTGAAGCTCTTGATAAAAGAGTCTTATACTATGATACAGATTCCGTGATTTATGTTTCAAAAAATAATGACCCCGATATATCAACGGGGCAATTTATTGGAGACATGACAGACGAGTTGGAGAGTTATGGCTCTAACTCATACATAACTAAGTTTGTTTCTGGAGGCCCCAAGAATTATGCATTTAAGGTTCACTCGACGAAAAGTAATTTAGAAGAAACGGTCTGTAAAGTTAAAGGTATAACTCTCAACTATGCCGCATCACAAGTAATAAATTTTGATGCAATCAAACACATGATTCTTCAAAAATCCGAACCGATCCCCATCATATCCAGAAGCATACGGCGTAGCAAGGAGCACATTGTGACAACTTGTACTGAAGTCAAACTCTATAGACCTATTTCAACAAAGAGAAAATTTCTATCGGATGGAAGCTCCGAACCATATGGATATAGAAAAAGAAAAACCCATTGAAAATAAAATATATTGTATATTTTGTATGTATTGTATATAAAATATATTATAAATATTGTATATCTAGAACCGCTATGGAGTTTAAAAATGTAAATTAAGTAATAAACAATTTAAAATATCCATTTTGGTTTTATTTTTTTCTTTAACAGTAAGAGTTTTCAAAAAGTATTTAAATAAGTAATTATGTACATATTAAAAAATATGTTTTTATTTTTACAAAGACATTTATAATTTAAATAGTTTGAAAATATTATCCAGTCATTTAAGTACTACACTTAAACTTAAAGAAAAGTTCTCCGAAGCCACAAAAAACACTAAGGGAATTGGTTCTTTTCAGCTATTTTTCTGTTATTCTTATAGTAATCCATAATCGTTTCAAATTTGAACGACCCACATGATAGTCTTTTTTTTTTTGTAATTTATGCATATTTTAATTACAAGGTTTCATACAACTTTAACAAATAAAAGTTGTTTTTTTCTTTTATTTTTTTCTTTTCTGTTTTCTTTTTCGGTTCTTAAGAAATGCTAAAGAATCTGTACAAAACAAGTCACGAATTAACTAAATAGCCACCATTTCACTAAATACTTAACACTCAGTATACAATTTTCAGAAATGTCATGATTAAGAACGGTTCTAGTCATTTTATACAAGATTTCACATGATTTAACAAATTTAAAACATTTTTTTTAATTTTTACTAAATTCCAAACACTCAGTATACACTTTTTAAGAAAATAGGACGATTTGCGACTGTTTTAGTCATTTTTACAAAGTTTCACAGGGCTTAATAACGTTAAAACATTTTTTTTAATTTTTTACTAAATTCTAAACACTCAGTATACAATTTTCAGAAATGCCATGATTAAGAACGGTTCTAGTCATTTTATACAAGATTTCACATGATTTAACAAATTTAAAACATTTTTTTAATTTTTACTAAATTCTAAACACTCAGTATACACTTTTTAAGAAAATAGGACGATTTGCGACTGTTTTAGTCATTTTTTACAAAGTTTCACAGGGCTTAATAACGTTAAAACATTTTTTTTAATTTTTTACTAAGTTCTAAACACTCAGTATACAATTTTCAGAAATGCCATGATTAAGAACGGTTCTAGTCATTTTATACAAGATTTCACATGATTTAACAAATTTAAAACATTTTTTTTAATTTTTACTAAATTCTAAACACTCAGTATATCATTTTCAGAAAATAATACAATTCAGTACAGTTTTACAAATTTTCACAGGTCTTAATAACATTAAAACATTTTTTTTTTAATTTTTACTAAATTCTAAACACTCAGTATACAATTTTCAGAAATGACATGATTAAGAACGGTTCTAGTCATTTTATACAAGATTTCACATGATTTAACAAATTTAAAACATTTTTTTTAATTTTTTACTAAATTCTAAACACTCAGTATATCATTTTCAGAAAATAATACAATTCTGTACAGTTTTACAAATTTTCACAGGTCTTAATAACATTAAAACATTTTTTTAATTTTTTACTAAATTCTAAACACTCAGTATACAAGTTTCAGAAATGACAGGATTAAGAACGGTTCTAGTCATTTTATACAAGATTTCACATGATTTAACAAATTTAAAACATTTTTTTTAATTTTTTACTAAATTCTAAACACTCAGTATATCATTTTCAGAAAATAATACAATTCTGTACAGTTTTACAAATTTTCACAGGTCTTAATAACATTAAAACATTTTTTTAATTTTTTACTAAATTCTAAACACTCAGTATACAAGTTTCAGAAATGACAGGATTTAGAACAGTTTTTACAGATATTTACAAAGTCTTAATAACATTAAAATATTTTTTTCTAATTATAATTGCTATTTTCATCTTTTTTATTCCTTAATTATCTAACATAATGTATACAATTTCAAGAAATAGTAGATTTTTAATCCATGTACAAAATTCAAGAATCTAAAATACAATTAAATGTAGGCTTTTTTAATTGGCATCTCAGGCAAATTATTTTCCCCAAAATTATCTAAAAAAAGATATACCAAAAAACATTCTAAAGCGGTTTTTTACCTCTATAAGCATGCAGGCCGATCCGACCCTTGTCGGTTTTATTACCCGCATAAATTAACACAGTAGAGAGATATTGAGAGAGCGAGGCCAGGTGGTGCAGGTGGTGCGTTTTATGACCTAACCCGGGTGGTTCGGTGGTGCTGTTTATGACCTAACCCGGGTGGTTCGGTGGTGCTGTTTATGAGCTAACCCGGGTGGTTCGGTGGTGCTGTTTATGAGCTAACCCGGGTGCTTTCGTGAGGCGGCTCTGTCAATATTCCTCTACTGTGTTAATTTATGCGGGTAATAAAACCGACAAGGGTCGGATCGGCCTGCATGCTTATAGAGGTAAAAAACCGCTTTAGAATGTTTTTTGGTATATCTTTTTTTAGATAATTTTGGGGAAAATAATTTGCCTGAGATGCCAATTAAAAAAGCCTACATTTAATTGTATTTTAGATTCTTGAATTTTGTACATGGATTAAAAATCTACTATTTCTTGAAATTGTATACATTATGTTAGATAATTAAGGAATAAAAAAGATGAAAATAGCAATTATAATTAGAAAAAAATATTTTAATGTTATTAAGACTTTGTAAATATCTGTAAAAACTGTTCTAAATCCTGTCATTTCTGAAACTTGTATACTGAGTGTTTAGAATTTAGTAAAAAATTAAAAAAATGTTTTAATGTTATTAAGACCTGTGAAAATTTGTAAAACTGTACAGAATTGTATTATTTTCTGAAAATGATATACTGAGTGTTTAGAATTTAGTAAAAAATTAAAAAAAATGTTTTAAATTTGTTAAATCATGTGAAATCTTGTATAAAATGACTAGAACCGTTCTTAATCCTGTCATTTCTGAAACTTGTATACTGAGTGTTTAGAATTTAGTAAAAAATTAAAAAAATGTTTTAATGTTATTAAGACCTGTGAAAATTTGTAAAACTGTACAGAATTGTATTATTTTCTGAAAATGATATACTGAGTGTTTAGAATTTAGTAAAAAATTAAAAAAAATGTTTTAAATTTGTTAAATCATGTGAAATCTTGTATAAAATGACTAGAACCGTTCTTAATCATGTCATTTCTGAAAATTGTATACTGAGTGTTTAGAATTTAGTAAAAATTAAAAAAAAAATGTTTTAATGTTATTAAGACCTGTGAAAATTTGTAAAACTGTACTGAATTGTATTATTTTCTGAAAATGATATACTGAGTGTTTAGAATTTAGTAAAAATTAAAAAAAATGTTTTAAATTTGTTAAATCATGTGAAATCTTGTATAAAATGACTAGAACCGTTCTTAATCATGGCATTTCTGAAAATTGTATACTGAGTGTTTAGAACTTAGTAAAAAATTAAAAAAAATGTTTTAACGTTATTAAGCCCTGTGAAACTTTGTAAAAAATGACTAAAACAGTCGCAAATCGTCCTATTTTCTTAAAAAGTGTATACTGAGTGTTTAGAATTTAGTAAAAATTAAAAAAATGTTTTAAATTTGTTAAATCATGTGAAATCTTGTATAAAATGACTAGAACCGTTCTTAATCATGGCATTTCTGAAAATTGTATACTGAGTGTTTAGAATTTAGTAAAAAATTAAAAAAAATGTTTTAACGTTATTAAGCCCTGTGAAACTTTGTAAAAATGACTAAAACAGTCGCAAATCGTCCTATTTTCTTAAAAAGTGTATACTGAGTGTTTGGAATTTAGTAAAAATTAAAAAAAATGTTTTAAATTTGTTAAATCATGTGAAATCTTGTATAAAATGACTAGAACCGTTCTTAATCATGACATTTCTGAAAATTGTATACTGAGTGTTAAGTATTTAGTGAAATGGTGGCTATTTAGTTAATTCGTGACTTGTTTTGTACAGATTCTTTAGCATTTCTTAAGAACCGAAAAAGAAAACAGAAAAGAAAAAAATAAAAGAAAAAAACAACTTTTATTTGTTAAAGTTGTATGAAACCTTGTAATTAAAATATGCATAAATTACAAAAAAAAAAAGACTATCATGTGGGTCGTTCAAATTTGAAACGATTATGGATTACTATAAGAATAACAGAAAAATAGCTGAAAAGAACCAATTCCCTTAGTGTTTTTTGTGGCTTCGGAGAACTTTTCTTTAAGTTTAAGTGTAGTACTTAAATGACTGGATAATATTTTCAAACTATTTAAATTATAAATGTCTTTGTAAAAATAAAAACATATTTTTTAATATGTACATAATTACTTATTTAAATACTTTTTGAAAACTCTTACTGTTAAAGAAAAAAATAAAACCAAAATGGATATTTTAAATTGTTTATTACTTAATTTACATTTTTAAACTCCATAGCGGTTCTAGATATACAATATTTATAATATATTTTATATACAATACATACAAAATATACAATATATTTTATTTTCAATGGGTTTTTCTTTTTCTATATCCATATGGTTCGGAGCTTCCATCCGATAGAAATTTTCTCTTTGTTGAAATAGGTCTATAGAGTTTGACTTCAGTACAAGTTGTCACAATGTGCTCCTTGCTACGCCGTATGCTTCTGGATATGATGGGGATCGGTTCGGATTTTTGAAGAATCATGTGTTTGATTGCATCAAAATTTATTACTTGTGATGCGGCATAGTTGAGAGTTATACCTTTAACTTTACAGACCGTTTCTTCTAAATTACTTTTCGTCGAGTGAACCTTAAATGCATAATTCTTGGGGCCTCCAGAAACAAACTTAGTTATGTATGAGTTAGAGCCATAACTCTCCAACTCGTCTGTCATGTCTCCAATAAATTGCCCCGTTGATATATCGGGGTCATTATTTTTTGAAACATAAATCACGGAATCTGTATCATAGTATAAGACTCTTTTATCAAGAGCTTCAAGATAGGAGTATAATTTAAGGCGCGCTTGCGCTGTTACGTAAGCCGCTATAACAACATTAACAGTCGGCAACGGATCGCTGGTTTCTTCTATATATTCATAATTGACAAGTAATGTTTTATCGTTGACGGGTATAACCCCATTGATATAAATTGCAGGGTTAATAAACATTGCAAATAAATCTGCTGGTTTATTTACAATTTTCGTCTTTGGTTGATTCTCTCTTTGACCGAATTTTCCCCAAAACGAGTTAAGTATTAATTTCGCCAGTGATCTTAGCCCTGGATTTTCAATAATTTTGGTATACTCTAGTTTAACATCTTCCTTTTCAAAGAACTGATCAATGTATTTAACTTTGTCTTCCTCTATTTCACAATCTTTAGGCCAGCCTGATGCTTCCTGTTTGATTTTAATGAATTTATTCATCATGGATGTGAATAATCCTTCCTCACCGTTTTCTTTATTAAACTTTCGTACGTTATATTTCCAGATTTCATGTATTTTTTGTATTTTATATCCTTTTTCTAGGGCTTTAAGTACCTCGTCCAGAACCCATGTTCCTTCAAGTACCCTTTCTTCTCTGGTATGCTTACATTCGTTGTAATTCATGTCTTGACCACATGTTCGACAAAGAATAAACA
The DNA here is from genome assembly GCA_963920685.1 of Polydrusus tereticollis. Lineage (NCBI taxonomy): Eukaryota > Metazoa > Arthropoda > Insecta > Coleoptera > Curculionidae > Polydrusus > Polydrusus tereticollis. The sequence continues at coordinate 31,376,830 of OY987330.1, read as the reverse complement.
TCAATTTATTGTTTATTTTTTGAGGGAGTACTGGATGGTACAACTCTTCTGGTGGGAGAATTGTGCATTTAATTAAACCATCTATATTATTTAGGTTTAATTTGTTACACGCATCTCCTACATACACTTCTGGATGTGATAGTGGAAATTTAGAACTCTTACAGATGTACGGATAGAGGGAACAAACATCGGCGTATTTAATTTTTTCCGTATCTTTTATTTCATAGTATTCGCATGTATTTCCTGTTCGTCCTCCATAAAAAGCATCTCTTGGATTTAGTTTTGTCAAAATTTTATTGTAATGGGTATTAGTATAGGATTTTATCTCTGGATTATTTTTTAATAAATTTCTAAAATCACACTCCCACATTTCATTAACTAAAAAACCGAAATCTTTTAGTCTAATAATTTTTGCCTTTGTGGTTTCATATCTTAAATTTAGCGTTTCTGAGGGGTCCTCGGAAAGAGGATCGTTCCTGCCGAACTTGTAGCATACAGTACATCCATGGAAATAACATTCTTGAAATTCAAATACCTCATTTGTTTCGGAGCAGTAACCATCGACTTTTACACCATTTAAAACAGCTTCTTTACCATTAGCAGCATGTAAGATGTTGATTTTTCTGTGATTCTCGGTCCAAAGTAACCAATCTATGGCAATTTTGCTCTGCCTGTTTCTCCATCGGTATCCATTTTTTGGTATGATTCCTATAGTATTAGGCTTCAAAAAATTTCTTCTAAAAATTTTATTGCATGCTGAAGCAATAGTTGTGGCTTCAGTAAATGGACATACATTGGTAGTTTGTATAAGTTGTTCTCTAAACTTTAAACATGATTGCGCAAGAATTTCGACATCCGATACGCAGTAGTCTACCAGATCTCTTTGCATATCGAAACCATCATTTTCATGCTCTACAAACCATTTAAGAAATTTGGCTCTGTCTTCTTCTTTCATACTATCTGGGGAGTAATATTCAATTGATGGTAGAGGTCCTATATAGTTTTCATTTGCCTTTGTATTAAATAGGTGCGGGAAGTAGCCTTTTTTAAAAATATCATCAAGTCCAAATGCCTTTGGTAGTTTGGCTAAAGGCATAGGGAAATAGTTAAGTGAGTCGATAAATTTTACATTTTCAAGTTGCATCGTAATTATTTTGGTACCTCTCATGATTAACTCAGGTGTAAAATCTGTCTTTGTCATAATGTAGTTTAATATAAACTGGTGATCAAAAGCCTGACCATTATGGGCTATTACAATAATTTCTTTAAAGTTTTTCCTCATTTGTAACAAATGGTTAGTAAATGTCCCCGCTGGGTCTATACCTCTGACTTTTTGTAACTTTAGACCGCATTTTTTACAAGTATCTGCTTCAGAATCCATGCACTCATCGCAGTATTGTTTGAAAACACAGAGATTGACTTCATGTAAAAACGTTGAATTTTCCAATAGTTTGTCTTGGCTCGTCTCTAAATCGTAGAATACAAAAAGAACATCTTTAATCTTAGGTTTTCCCTTATCAGGCCGAATATAACATAGATGATCCTCGGGTGCATGTTTATTACAAATTTTACAATAAATTTCACCACATACATGTGCTCTTTTGGCTTTAATGGTTTTTAAACAAATAGAACATAGTTTAATTTGTTCGCATACTGTAAATTTGCCTGACGAATAACCCTTTTTATGATTTTCGTAACAGTTTTGACTTCTAAAAAATCGTAGACAGTCCTGGCATTTAATTTTTATTGCTATTTCACAAGCAGGGGCTTGCTGACATGCCTGACAGGTTCCACCACATCGGTGCTCATTTTTGTGATCATATGGGACGTAACACTTTTCACAAAAATAGTTAGAACAAAAAGCTGCTGTCAGCGATGTAATTACATTAAAATGGCTTTTGTAATGTAATAAGTTCAGCCGTTTATTGCTTTCAGTTGAACCTTCAAATATAATATTTCGTCCTTTTGATCCATAGCTATAAACAACTAATTTATATTCTTTTAGATGATTTTGAAATTGTATTAACTCGGGAATTCCACCTCCTGCCTCAGGAATGCTAATTTTAGCTCTCTCCAACAATGATCTTGTTCTTTCGGTTTGAATTTTACTAATATCTCTTCTAACCTTACTGAATTCGGGATCTCTTTTATTATGGGCAATGGCGACTACCAAAGCACGTGGTAAACACAGGTTATCGGTATTTTTAATACTTATAATACCTCGTCGCTTGTCACATTCCTCGTGAAAGCTGTTATAATTTTTTCCTCTGCCCCCACCAACAGGTAATCTAACAGTTGTCACACTAAGACAAAATGATTCTGTATTAAGACCTGCTGAGTTTGACTGATAAATGCCACTTATAACACTCCAAACATCTTGAAAGGTTATGTCTTTAGCTGCTTTGAAGCGAATCCAACCTTCTCCTCGGTTGAAGTCTTTAGAGCAAAAACTAAAACCCACACGATCTAAGGGTTGTAGGCCTACTGTAGCGTTTTGAATAATTTGATTAATTCCTTTTTCCACCCAACCAACTGGTTCAACTCCGTGTGGAACAGGTTTTAACTTAAACTCTAGAGTGCGTCCTGTAAGGTTAAATTCTCGTAACTTTTTAACAACGTCTTTAACAATAATAAACTTCTCCATCTTTCTGTAAATTTCTACAAGATGTGTCTGTCCGGTTGCCTGTCTAAAGTAGATATGACAAGGTCTTTCTGCAGACGCCTAGTTATAATGTAGGATCTGTCGAGATTGGAGTGGGGGTAGTGAATTGTAGGGGTGGGAGAAAAGAACTTATTGGGTTACTCAAAAATGAAGCGGGAGGGGATAATTAATTCGCGAGATTGAATTAATGAGGTAATGAACTAAAAGTAAATTATACTGGGAGTGTAGGGTCATTGAAGTGATATCTTCTTGGAATCAGCCATACTTGGTTAGAAGGTGATTTTACCCTAATCTTAGTTTTTGTAGTATTTTTTACTGGACCTAGTTCTTACATGTTATTACTTTTTCAGGTGGTTATTTTAAACAGTTACATGTTTAAACATGCAAATTGTTAGTTGAATTGAAATATGTCTTGAATTCATAATTAAAAATGCATAAAATGCAGTGGCCTTATTTAACGCTATAGCAAACTAATGATAGACAAATACTAATACTGTATAATAATAGTAAAATAAAATAATTCAGAAAATCCACTTTTTTGGAATACAAAGAACTCACCATAGTTACAAAATAATAAAAATATCTTTACATACTTAAAGTATAAATAGTACAATTTTAATAAAAACAATATACTTTTTTGTAGTTTAAATAAGCGTATAATGTTTAAGGGCAAACGTTCTCCTTAAACCTTTTATGTTTAAAAAACTTTTTGTCTATGCGTTTGCGAGCTCATCATCAGGGTCGTAATGTGAAGAAATTTTGAAAACGATTACAAAGTCAGGCTAACAGGTAAAACGTAAATATCAATCATCACCACTGATCATCAATGATATTTGCCTCGTCAATCAACACATCAAATAAATCCGAAATTAACAAAAGACCACTATACTGCCGTTTTTGTGTCAATATCCGTTATAAAAAAAAAAAGAAGACAACGGTACCTAAGAACGTTTGCAGAAAAGGTTAGTCTATTTTTATTTTATAAACACTGTCAACAGCCAATTACTCTGTGTTATCGCAACCAGAACTACAACACTGACATCGAGTGATATTTGAAAAAAGTGAGTCGTTAATAGCATATGGGTGGAACCCTCGTAGATCGCATACAAAACTATGATAAATCATCGAATCATTGTACACAACAATAATAGGTCCATTTACTAGTAAAATATGCTGATTAGAGTTCAGCGTCCGCATGTGGTTCTTTTTTTTTATTTATTGAAGAGAAAAAAATCTATGTTGCCTTCGGCCATCCAATAGAAGGTCCACTCTAGGTAAGTGTGAAAATCATTCAATTCGATGAATATAATATAAAGGTTTGTGTATGTTACACTATATATTTCATAAGAATATTTCATTGATATAATAATTATTTTTAAATCAGAACGGTTTAATCCAGATAAAACCAATGCCTTTTTTTAACTAACTACAACTTGATTGGTAAACACATTTTGCGATCAGGTACAAGCAACTGCTATTTAATCTACCTAGACATCTAGGTCGGTTCCCTGTGAAAAACCCTAAAATTATCCCAACTACTTGAATACTTTTCTCGATTTCGTTCCATCCTTTTATCTAGCTTTATCCTTGACATACACGTATGTTTAACTTAAATATTAAAACGTAAAACCCCCCCTTTTTATGTAACTTGTTTAATGATTTAATGTAAATACAAGGAGATTGTCTAATCCTAAATCTAAAACTATTATTCTACGTAAAATATACCATGTAACATTAACAACATAATATACAATTAAATTAAAATGGTCGTTCTTAATCAAGAGGCTTATGATTATAACACCGATTAATTATACCAATTACTTATAAACAAAGTTTTGTGCCTTAAATTTAATAAATAATTTTAAAATAATAATATTTTTAATCTACACTGCATCAGTCAACAGAGTCCTAAACAGGTTTGTACAGGAACTTTAAAGCATATCTACAATTACTATATCAATTACGCATGTCACAAAAAGGAAAAAAGTACATTATAATGTTTGTGTTGAAATGGATGCCATCATAACGGAATGCGCATGGCTGAATAATGGAAATTTCTCCATAAGAAAATACATGTGTTTTAGGAGATACGGTCTCAAGTAAGGGAATACCTACTAACACTTAGTTCCATTTATACAATCGTTCATGTTGTTGATGTAAAGCTCATGTAAGGTTCAAAAACTTCCCGGGTAGTTCGAGATAACCAATTTTTATGCTCGGAGTTCGGAATATCTAACCTCACAAACTTGATCATACTTCAACCTCACCAACTTTTTGAGTTTATAAATCCAGCTTTATATGTAATAAAATAATTACTGTCACAAAAATATTCCTTGACAATTTACCTTTTGACAGAACATTGGTGTTCCATGGCAGCCGCGACCTTTTGTTTAAATACGCTATTTGCTTAAAACTGTTTGGATATGAATCAATTTAATATTCGATATTATGATTGGTCGAAGACTGACAAGACTGTTGGGTTATGATGACAGGACTGTTGGGTTGTAAGCTCATATCACAACTGCTATAACTCACTCTGTGGAATACGACTAACATAACTTTATCAAAATTGCACCTGTATTGTTCAATGGTCGTAGAAAAAGGAAGTTTTCCTGTTTGGGGTAGTTTAATTATTATCATTAGTGAAATTCTCTATTTAAACAGGAGGTTTCTAAAATAAATATTGACAAAGCAGTTAAAATTCTTCTCTGCTAAAAAGAGAGAGAGAGGATTTGCCAAGGAAAGATATTTCTTTCGCTAAATAGGTACCTAAACGGGATCATCTTGTGCAATTCCTAAATTGGTGTTCTTAATTACGTTCGGTTTCCGATGTCTACACCAGCGGATACCTTGGATTAATTAGATATTGGTCAGACAACAAATTATAACCATACGTATTTATTCAAGTTAATAATACGGTGGTTGTCCGGTAAGTATATGCCAAAAATTCGGTAGCCTGTATGCGACGTTTCATATATTTTTTTTCTTAAGGTACTCTTTAACGAAAATAATAAGGCCCTAAATAGCAGTTACTTTTTTTCTTCTTTTTAATGGAATTTGGCACGCCTTGTACAGGTTAATAATTAATAACAAATGCCTCGTGACTCATAGACGTGTGTGTACCAAAAATATCTGGTGCTCGTTATAAATGCAAAATACAAATTTTCGGTTACAGTGTGAACATATTATTTTTTAGACTACAAGTATATCTCTTCAGTTACAATACAGGTAGCGTTAACATTGTGTACTAATGTGATCTGTACAGCTTTTATATTAAGAAAATAAGGTGAATACAGTTAAATATACAGCTTTTTTTGTACACCATAAAAATTGCATAAGTATTACAGAAATCAAAACGGTTACCACTGTCGTAAGATTCAACCTACATTATCCTCTATTGGTTTTCGACCCTACTGTCAAAAATAAAATTTCGGGTGTGTCGATCTACAGGGTCCTGCAATAGTGCGTCAGGTATCCATAGTTTCTATACCAATAAGATAGGAATTTCGTGCGAACGCAGACCTACACTGTCTATACAGTGAACTCAAAAAGGGTGGAATAAATTCGTTTAAAATTCAGGTAATTATTTTCTGGAAAAACGCTTGGACATGTCGATTATTATTTTTAATTGCGAATTTTTTGTCATAATAAATGTGTATACAGGTTGTCTCAAGAAGAACATATACCGTCAACATTAATTTTTTTAAATAGAACACCCTGTATATTATATTATTTTTAATTTCTACGATACATTCTAAACACTTTTTGTATAACATACCATATCTCCAAAATCAACGGTTTTTGATATATTGACATTTTAATATTTTTCTGAAAAAATGCTGAGATCCGTGGATTTTTAGTTTTAATTGCGCATTTCTTTATTATTATTGTAGCCTGTTACCCGAATTAATTTATTTTGTCACATACATTTACTTCTTGTCAAAAATTCTTCAAATTGTGTAGATCTATCTAACTTCAAGTAATTCTGTAAAAATGGCGCGGTTAAGTGAAAAAGATAGGATAGAGGTACTAATGATGCTTGGCTATGGAGATAGGATGCGAACCCAAATAGAAGTGTGTGAGTTATTTAACAATAAGTACCCAAACCGGGCACCAATATCTCAATCTGTTGTTAGTAAAATTGTAAAAAAATATAGGAATTTGGGGCATGTTAGAGACAATTATATTCAAGGTCGACCTAGGATTTTAGAAGATGTGCAGTTAAATGTCCTCTTAGCTGTCCAAGAAAACCACCTTAGTGTTACTCGCGGTATTGCCACGGAAAATAATATTTGTCAAGCAACCGTATTGAAATATTTACACAAAAATAAATGGCATCCCTATAGGGTACAGTTGGTTCATGAACTTAATGAAGATGACCGGGATAGAAGAACAGAATTTTGCGAAATAATGATGAACAGATACATTGAAGATCCTCAAATTTTAAAAAGAATTGTGTACTCTGATGAAGCAACGTTTACTCTAAATGAGCATGTGAATCGCCAAAACTGTCGATATTGGGCTAAGGAAAATCCGCACTGGATCATGGAGTCCCACACACAATACCCGCAAAAAGTAAATGTTTGGGCTGGAATTGTTGATAACCGAATTTTAGGTCCCTTCGTGTTCGATGGTACGTTAAATGGCGAACTGTATCTAGAATTTTTAGAATTTGAGTTAATACCGGCACTTGCTGTACTCTATCCAAATCCAGATGAGCCAGACATTCCCAACAATAACTTATGGTACCAGCAAGACGGAGCACCAACCCATTACACACGCCCGGTGCGTGAGTACTTGGATACAGTTTTTCCTGGCAAGTGTATTGGTCGACGGGTCCAATAGAATGGCCGGCAAGGTCACCAGATTTGACCCTGCTAGATTTTTTTCTGTGGGGCTATTTAAAATCTAAAGTAGGTATACTTTAACAGACCTAACAATATTGATGAACTTAAAGCTCGAATAAGGCATTAGGTTAAATTAATAGAGCCCCAGGTAATCCATAACGTTTTGGAAGAATTCAAAGATCGACTTGCATATTGCCAGGAAGTTGGGGGCGGTCAATTTCAACATTTACTAAAATAAAATTTAATATAGTCTATGTAAATAGTATAGACTAAATAGATGTAAACAGTTCATTTTTAATAATTGTAGTTTTCGTACCAGAAAAAATGTCAATATATCGAAAACCGTTGATTTTGGAGATATGTTATGTTATACAAAAAGTGTTTAGAATGTATCGTAGAATTTAAAAATAATATAATATACAGGGTGTTCTATTTAAAAAAATTAATATTGACGGTATACCTATGTTCTTCTTAAGACAACCTGTATACACATTTCTTATGTCAAAAAATTCGCAATTAAAAATAATAATCGACATGTCCAAGCGTTTTTCCAGAAAATAATCACCTGAATTTTAAACGAATTTATTCCAACCTTTTTGAGCTCACTGTATTAGTGTATTTTGGGAAAATATTTTCGCATATACAGAATGATCCAAAAAAATATGATGACAAACATTTTTTGTTTTAAAACGTTACACCCTGTATTTTTTTGCATATTTTGGTTATTTTTAGTGTTCTTTCTTATTTCCCAAAATTTTATTTGATTTGCTTGAGTCGTTTACGAGCAATGAATTAATAACAATAAAAAATCGTCTAAAAAGGTATCTTCACCATCACTAAATTGGAAGGATTCGTCTGTGGAATCTGAAACTGAAATAATAATTAAATCTGCTGTTTCTTTCATCGTGTTGTCTAAGTACCACTTTTTTTCCTCTTTAATTACATGTTTTATAGCGTCTTGCCAATTTTCTCTCATGATAATTGGTAATGAATATTTCAATAACTCACATACATCTTTTATTTTAAATGTAGTGTTATTTCTTGCTACTTAGTCTTTAATTAGTGCCCATATCAACAATGATAGAGCGCCGAACTTTATTTATATTTCAATTTCAATACAATTAACCAGTTCCACACCAAGTCTTCAACCTTTAAATGTATCATCCTATGAGTTGTACTCATTAATTTGAGACTACTTACATTTCTGCTAAACTCGATGTTAGTATCCCCTGAAGATGAGTGCTTATAAGCACTTGAAACATGTCGGGAGCTTATGATTTACGTTAATCATTAAACTGTGGAGGAATACTGCATTGTTTCATTTACATATTTTACTGTTGTCTAGTAAACAAACAAAAAACAATTTTTGTATCATTGTTTGGAATAGCAGCAATGATGAGGTATCGTAAATCATTTTTTGGAAGAGAACTGTATGTATTCAGGAGCACGGTGAACATTTCAAACATTTGTTATAAGAATTAAACTAGTTGGTGGTTATTAACTAAGACTTTTTTCATGTTTCTCATTCCGCATAAACAACAATGATGAATTACAAGGTATTGTAAATAATATTTTGGAAGAGAAACTGTATATCTGGCGAAAATTTTACAAGAGATAAAAAAAGTTTTGAAATGAAGTCAGCTAGTGTCAGAGAAACCATCGAAGTGATTTGTACAGGGGGTAGCAAAAATACAAACTATTATTTACGAATCACGCGCCAGTTTTAAATTTTCAGGCAAATATCGCGTTTACGTCAAAATACGCCAATAATACTGGCGGCAAAACAAAGCAACATTGCATATAAATAAGTTTGCCTATATCGCCTTATTTTTGGTTAAAGAATTTGTGGTTAAGGATTGTACAGTCATTTCAGGGACACCCTGTATATTGGGCGACACCCGATGTTATGCTATTGCAGGCAATTCTTCAGTCAACTATACACGCTGTATAAAATACGTAAAAATAAAAAAAAATCGAGGAGGAAGAAAGAAGAATCACCGACCTGTCGAGTACAGTTGCGCGAGGGTGGGGCTAAACTCGTTATTAGCGCTATTAGCACCGTTACGACCGACGTGTATTTTTAAAGATGAGTCGAAAGATACAGGGTGTTTCTAAGAAATACCTTTTCACGCAAATTAAATTAATTGAAATTACCACCTGAAACATGTTAAAATGTTGACCTTATGATCTTATCGTTGTAATAACAGGTATCAATAATTTATTCTTTGAGTTTCTTTCAAGCTAATGAATATTTAGTTTTTTGTAAGTCCAAGCAAGTATTCTATATTATGTAGCTTTCACTCTACATATTAGGTATTTTGCTACCATAACCCTTTATCTATTTTAATGTCATTTCTATGCGGATCATTTAAGTCGCATTTTCCTGCTATTATCTTTTATTGTTATATCCTACGTCACGAAAATTCCTATATCAACCATAATACCAGATTAAATGGAGGAATGGTATGCAAAGAGGTAGTTACTTAAAATTGATTTCTTGAAAGTGGCCATTCTAATAGCAAAATATTGTTGGCAACTTGGTAAGTACGGCCCACCTAGGGTAGGATTAAGTACAGGATGTACTAAAATCGTTGAGAGTATGGAAAGGAGCTAGCATTTTTTTAAATCATATTATAAAATTAACGCGTAATAGACGCACCCAATAACTTTTTAATGTAAGTCGAATCTTGATGACGGTTTTCGTAAAATACTTATAATTTTGCTGTTATACAAGAAGGAACAAGAGTAATGTTTCTAGATCTAAATTTATGGAGAGAGTGGACATTGTGATAACGCTCTGATGTATCTTATTTTAAAGCTGTATTTTTTATACTATGGATAAAGCACGAGTTTAAATCAACTAAAATACTTAATAATATGCTGTCTCTTACTATTATTGTTAGTAAAAATAGGTGAATATATAATTATATTATATTCTTATTTTAGAATATTTTAAATTGCAAAGCACACTTCAGGTGTCAGGTATTATTCTCGATAGGTATATGAAGGAAATACATAAGTGAGGGGTGACCCGCTACAAAAAGGAAAATAGATTTTAAATAACCTGAACTCTTCAAAAAATACAATTGTTGCTAAAAACCGAAGGTTCAAAGTAGTCGTTCAGGTTCTGGAATTGAATTTCGCATAAGTCTATTCTGTTTCTCTGTTGCAAATTTTATTCTGAAAATTTCACACCACTACTTTAAAACCAATAAGATGCCTTTATTTTGACTCGTTACCATGACTACGAGAAAAATTTCCGGAAATTTTTTCGAGGCGGGACGATATTTAATTGGAAATTTCCCTAGTGTCAATTTAACTGGAAATTTCCTTAGTGTCAATTTAACTGGAAATTTTACACGGAAATTTTAAAAAATTGATAAGTGGAAATTGCTTCCGTTTTGAAAATTACATCTGGAAATATTCCGGGGATAATTGTCATTTTTGACATTTATAGTTTCAAAACATCAAAATATTTCAATATATCAAAATCAACTTTTTAGCAACTACCTAAATGAACTTTTATCAACTCGGGAAATTTCCGATCAAAACATAACACGTGCCTAAAATATTTCCTAATGGAAATTTTTGAAAACTTTGTCTTCAGCCAATTTAAAAAAAAAAAAACATTCGTGCATTACACCAAAGAAAAAATCCCTCACCCTGCGGGTTCGGGATTTTTTCAGGTGCAATGCACTCATGCTTTTGTTAAAAAATTGGTTTCAGACAAAATTTTCAAAAATTTCCGGAAATATGTCATGCACTAGTTATATTTCTCCTGGAAATATTCCGGGGATAATTGTCATTTTTGACATTTATAGTTTCAAAACATCAAAACAGTCGACCTGTCAAAATTTTTTAAATCAGCATAAACTTAGTGTAGTAGGCTATTATAATTAGTTGCTATGGAGCTAAAACAAAATTGCTACAGTAAATAAAGTACCTTCTGTTTCGATTTGGTCGTCATTTTCACAGTCATTTTGAACTTTTTAAACAAAAAACAGAAATGGCCCGTTTCGGTAATGTTTCTTTAACCTCTTCAGACCCACGGTATCATATACGATACTCGCGAAAATTATTTTTTATTTTACACTTTGAGCGCACCGATTCGTTTGGTCCCAGGAGTATCTCCTATGATACCCTCGCAAGACATGCTCAGGAAGTCTTGCGCGCAGTTGCCGGTTGATCCAGCGTTAAAGCCGTATTACAGTCACGCAACTAATTGCAGCAATAAATGGCAAGGTCAAAGTATTGCATGAAGGAAAGTTGCACAATGTAAAACAGCGTGCAAGTCCATGCAACTTTTTTTTAATTGCAACAAACCTTCTAACCTCAAAGTTGTTATTGTTACTGTTTTATTTTGTGATTTTCTGGTGTTTGTAAAATATTTTTTGTTTGAAATGAAATAAATAAACAAAATAAATAAATTAAAGCGGAGAAAAGTACCTACTCGCTGCATCATTATACACCATTAATACTGTTGGTAACACAAAAGTAACTACTTTTTTCCCAGACTTGCACGAGCAATGCAATAAATATCGCGCCAGACCGATAAAATTTCCGTGCAACTTAGTTGCACCAAGGGATCAGCTAAGCTTCGACTGCGCATGCCTTTGGGCAATTCTTATTGCGTCTTGCATGGACTTGCATCGAGTTGCGTGACTGTAACACGGCTTTTAGTATTTGTTTGTTTACATATGAGTGCATAACGGTAAAACACGTGGTGATGGCTTTTATTTATGGTTTTAAATTGTGGTTATAATGTTATTTAATGTTAGTATGCTGTGTAATTGTAAAAATTTTTACGGAAAAGCTAGCAATGTCCAAAAATAGTAGTAGTATCACTAACGATACTTTGGGTCTGTGACAATACATATTTTTTGTAATTCCTAATCTACGGAAAGTGGAATTTTATAGACAAAAATGTTTGTTTCAGGCCCTTTGACGGCAAAAGAGCTTAATGACCTTGCTGACACATTAGATTTAGATCAATCTAATATTGATGATGATCTTCTTGATGGGGATGATAACGTCGAAGAGGAGTTTACTGCCGACCAAAATTTACAGCAAGAAGATATCTTACATTTCGACCATGGTTTTGATTCCGAGGATGACGTGCCTCTAGCTCGCTTAGTTCCATCTAGTTCTAAAAAATGGATACGAAACAAAGAATTTGTTCTTCCCTGCAATCTAGATCCTGTAAACTACAGCGATCAGGTTAAGGATCCTTTAGAGTATTTTGAGAAATATATTAGTGATGACTTTTTTGAAAGTGTAGCTATGTTTACAAATATGAGAGAAGTCAGCATGACGGGACATTCATTGGACACTACTACTTCCGAAAAATGTTTGGCTGTACGATGCTAATTGGAATTTATTCATTGCCACGTTTGCGGATGTTTTGGGGTCAAAACACTAGGGTGCCCATAGTGTCAGATAACATCACCAGAAATCGTTTTTTTAAGTTACGCTCTCGATTAAAAATTGTAGATGACAACGGGGTTTCCGCAGAAGCAAAGTCACATGATAGATTCTGGAAGATAAGGCCCCTCCAGGATAGAGTACAGAGAGGATGTCTCATAAATGATAGAACAAGTGAAGTTTCGATTGATGAACAGATGATACCATTTGCTGGACAGGTGTTAATGAGACAATTTGTTCGTGGGAAGCCCAATCCAGTAGGCCTCAAAAACTTTGTAATGACTTCCCCGACTGGAATCCCACTGGATTTTTATATATATGAGGGTAAAGGCTCATCGGTGAAATCGGCGTCAATGGCATCACCCGAAAAGCTGGATGTTGGGGGCAGAATGGTTCTTAAATTATCAGACACCCTTCCTGTAGGAGTTTCCGTCTTTACGCATAGATACTTCACTTCAATCCCGCTGATCTATTTTCTTTCTTCAGTTACCCTTACCCTAGCTGGAACAATAATGGCCAACAGAATCCCAAAAATGCTAGTTTTTGGACTGATAGCGAACTCAAGAAGAAGGAGAGAGGATGGTATGACTAACTTGTACGTGACGACGGCAAAATAATTCTTGTAAAGTGGAGAAATTGTTTTTTAACTTTTCATACGTAATTTCACATTTTTTAAATTTTGTTTATATTATTTTATTTGTATGAGTATAGACCCAAAGTATCATATATGATACATGGTTTTTTCCAAAATTAAATAAAAAAATTTTGAAAATGCATTGATGTTTTGCCTTTGTATGTAGAAACAAGCACATAGCCAAAAAATGAACAATTTAATCGATGTGAATTGGCCTTGGGTCTGAAGAGGTTAAATGATATCAACGATATTGCGGAAAATAGTACTCCCGTCAATACTATAAAAAGCAGAAAAAATATTAATTGTTATTAAAGTATGGTATTATTTAAATAAATAAATATATCAAAATCAACTTTTTAGCAACTACCAAAATGAACTTTTATCAACTCGGGAAATTTCCGATCAAAACATAACACGTGCCTAAAATATTTCCTAATGGAAATTTTTGAAAACTTTGTCTTCAGCCAATTTAAAAAAAAAAAAAAACATTCGTGCATTACACCAAAGAAAAAATCCCGAACCCGCAGGGTGCAATGCACTCATGCTCTTGTTAAAAAATTGGTTTCAGACAAAATTTTCAAAAATTTCCGGAAATATTTCATGCACTAGTTATATTTCTACAGGAAATTTTTTGACAGCATGGTCGCGTAATTATCATGGCCAATTACTGCAACAAACCATGTTAATCATATATTTTTTCGATTAGAAGTGTTGTGAATTACTTTTAAAAGAATACATTTCTGTCACCTTTAGTAAACTAAGATTGCCAAAGGGTGATAGAGTGAACTACCCCGCATGAGTTTTAGCATTTGGTGTAACTAATTTAAAATGTCAGGTTTGATTTATAATTTTATTCCAAATTTTAGTGTGAAATTTTCTTACCGAATATCACATAATCATCACGTAATTTATTTCTGGATATTTTCTAAGCTCTTGTGATATTATAAGTGAAAATCGGCAGCAGACATCCTAAGAAAATTCTTGTAACATTCCTGATTGTCTAGTTCTAATCTTTTCTATTTTTTTTTTATTAAATTGTGCTTTCCTCCTTATATTTTTTTTGTAACCATCACTTCGAAAAATACACATGAAGTATGAACATTAAAATCACTATAGGACCAGCAGAATATTGTACATTGTGTTTTATGAACCAAAACTTTCGCGAAATCTTATGCCTAAAAACATTTATGAAAACCCGTCTCGAAATAAATGTCTTATGGTCATGAGATAAAATTTTAGAGTCAATTATTTTCAACTGAATCTTATTAATATTTTATTATTTTTAATGTAAAAAAGAATAAACAATACAGTCGCGTGTGGTCGCCACTGTAAATGTGGGTTGAACTTTAAATTTATTATCGTCCATGATAGTTGAAGGTTTCGCTTTTTATTATACAATTTTAACGAAAATAAATAAGTGAACTGAAATATAATGTCACATGTAGTTAATTGTCACATTTAGTACATTATAATTGAACAATTTTCTACCTTTGCTGTGATTATAATAAAATAACTTATATAATAGATTTAGTGTTATTGTTATATTTTTTTTTTAATTGCAGGTTGGTATCCTTGAAGTTAGCGAAAATGCAGAGTATAGAAGTCTTATTGAATACAGGGAAAATATTGAAGACTGATAGGTAAGCACTGCAGTTTTCCAATTTGCTTACTACATATTAACTATAAAACGATAAACAACTTTCAATTAAATATACATAATAACTATGGATTTTTGGAAATTTGGATCCAAAAATACAACTTTAAAAACTAGTCTTTCTTAAGATTTTCAAATGAAGCACCCTGTATATTATTTTACCATCTACTGCAGAATTTAAATACAAATATTTTTGAATAAATTTTTATAAGGCGCTATCCAGAACCAATAAGCTGCATGAGCGTTTCCTTGAAACAGGAAGCGTAGAAGAAAGGATAAAAACGGTTACAAATGAGGAAAATCAATTAGCACTTTTGTGCCTGTGAAGCAGGGGGTACATAGAGCCTAATTGACGCAATGTAAGCTTTACTCTATTAATTGAATTGAGCCCTCAGTTATTTCTTCTCTATCGCCTTTATCTGTGTCATACAGTTTTTTTATAAATAATTAATTTCACATAATTAGAGTACAGAAAATAGTGTTCCTATTGTTTACCGATGGTGTAACAAAGAAAGAACATATCGTGAATTTTTCAGTAACTTATACTAACCCCCTCTCAGCCTCCCCTTTCCATCCCAAATTGTCTGTAAAATATTACAATGTTATGAGCTAATTTTTTATCTTGTTTTGGCTTTTTTAACGATGACGAGGAAGTAAGTAAAACCAAGCAAGTCTTATCTCTTATTTAGTTTATTGTTTAAATTTTTTTTATAGCCTAAACAATGGACCATTTTGTTAAAATTCTATTTAATTGCCATTTATCGTCAATTTTTGCATCGTCTTGACCTATAAACAAAGATGATATTGAGATAGCCCGTGTTTTAATCACATTGTTTATATAATAATTGGACTAGTATTTTCTGAAAAATTGTGGGTAAAGGTAAAAGGTAAGAGGTATGGAGATTGTTGATTGTTTAAAGATAATTGGGACCAAACATGTTATTTTCTTGCTTATTGTGATTTAAACCGTTTTTCAGCGGCATTTTACTAAAATGTAGGGCAAGAAAATTATTTTTACTCATGCGGCAAGTATTACAAAATCGTGTCAACTTAAGATAGTGATCGAAAGAAAGGGGTGTGTAAGTATAGAAGAATTATAATATTTGCATAACATTGGTCGACAACACAGACAACACCATGGGTAGCATTATCCTTAAATTAAGAAGATCTGATCTGCATACCTACAGCTAAATTGTTGCAGTTGAGGTCATGTTCATGTTAGTATAGGATTTTTAAGTCACGCAGCCACCAGCTTATTTATATTATTACGATCTTTGAAATCAGAAAATCAGCATTATTTACTGATATAAATCAAACATTGTACTTATGACTGTATTACAGAATAAAATATATTGTTACAAGACAATTACATGTGCCCACTAGTGGTGTTTTAGTAAATGTTAGATAGAAACTAATTATTTATTCTACATGTTGCAAAGACTAAACAAAAATTGTTTAACAAGAACATGGCAAGATGTGAGCATTTCGATTTAAATCATAGATATTGAAATTAGCGATATGAACTTTTCAATTAAATAAAACGAGGTTAATTGAAATGCGATTTTGGTCTAGTTTAAACGGAAATGATAGATATTACGAAAATATTAGACAGTATTCTCAATAAATTTTAGTCTACACATTAGACTAGGTAGAGTTGTTCCGTTAAGGGTAAAATAAGGGTCGCGAAATATACATTTTCCATTTAATTACGCATAAACATTTTACCAAGCAATATGTTGATTCCTGTTGAAACGGGATATAACAGAATGCTATACAGTGCGCTCATTTGGTTTCAACAAGTGACGAAGTGTTTCAAAAGCTATGCATGGATTTCTAGTGTTTATAGAGTGGAGAGATCCTTGGATCTTCCACCATAAGAATTTTTCTTTAGGGATCTTTAAAATCGAAAAACCTCAACCGACCTAAACATAAATGATCAGAAAAGTAGAATTATTTTCGAAAACAAATCAAATCAAAAAATATTTTATTGTCCTAAGAATATCTATCTTGTTGAGAAAGGTATAGTACATAAGGGCAACGAGGTGATAACAAACAGAACACAAGGGTACAAGAACATTAAATGAAATAAGACATGGTTAAATCGTTAACAGTCAAAACAACAAAAAATTAATAAATATAATTCTATTATAGTCAAATCTGGTCTTATCTGGCGGGTTTACGATTTAACAAAGACATACTTTCAATTTTTCTTTTCTTTTATTGCGTTTAATCATACTAACCAAATAAAATCCGTCAGACAAATATGACAGACTTATGCAATTTTGGCATGAAAGAAAAGGATAGGTATTTAATTTTCAGCGATTCACAAAAGTTTGTACCTGCCCAAATACCTGCCACCTTCGTCTTGATTTAAAGATGTCAGTTTTGTGACTTTGACAGTTTGTGACAAAATGAAAAAATTTTCTGGGTTTTTGCATCCCCAAGCAAAAAAAATGGTACTTAATCTGATAAGCTATTTCGAAAATGCAAGAAAAAGTGGAAATTCGCCAACCAATATTTAGGAAACAGCAGCCAAAGCACTGGGAATTAGTTTAAGGGCTGTGCAGAGAATTGCGCATGAAAATAGTTATTTATGTATCTAGGGAATTATAATGGTCTTAATTACCAAGGGCAAAGTTTACGTCCCGAGGGCCTTTGGCCCGAGGGACAGCAATTGCCCGAGGTAATTGAGACCCTTATAATTCCAGTGATACATAGATCATTTTATTTCTGATCGATTTTAGTAACATTTTGTTCATTTTTAAAGTGGAATAAATGTTTCAATAGATGACAATCAAATTGACATTAGATGTCAATCGTTTGATTTTATGTCAAATTTTTCTTAATATCCCAAGGGAGTTATGACCCTTATAATTTCCGCGTAACTAAGACGTTATAAGCTAATAATATACCGGTCAGAAATAAAAAACATAACATAATACCCAAGAATACTAAAAAATGTAAACGAAGAAAGCCAAAGACTGAGGATTTAAGCGAAAATATTAAAATGGGAGTTCGAAATGTGATTTACGATTTATACAGATCAAAAACCAATGTAACTCTTCCAGTTTTACAAGAAACATTAAAAATTCGGGGTGTTTTGGAAATTGGACTTGAAGCGCTATCAAAATTAATAAAAAAGTTAGGTTTTTGCTATAAAAAGACTGTAACCGAAGATTTTTATGTGAGCAGCCACAGATAGTGAGTCAGCGTGTTCAGTTTTTAAAAAATTGTACGGAGAATTACAAATCGAAATTTAGAAAAGTGGTATTTTTAGACGAAACGTGGATATTTTCAAATGGAAGTGGTTCAAAATCTTGGCAAGATGATTCTGTAAAAAGCGTGAAAAGGAAAAAGGGATGTGGCACGGGAAAGCGGTTTATTATTTTACATGCTGGTTCTGTAACAGGATATGTTCCAGGTGCAAGCTTAATTTTTTCTTCAACATCAAAAAGTGCTGACTATCATGATAATATGAATTGCGAAATATTTGAAAAATGGTTAAAAGTTCAATTGATACCAAATTTGGATTCTCCGTCTTTAATTGTATTAGATAATGCATCATATCATTCAAGAAGTTTAAATAAACAGCCTACTACTTCATCTTGGAAGAAAAATGATATTTATGAGTGGCTTGAAAAACACAACCAAAATCCTTCACCAAATATGCTTAAATCTACAATCCTATGAATGGCAAAGTCTCTTAAAAAACCAAGAATATACGCGGTAGATGAAATATTGCGTGAATATGGCCATGATGTTCTACGACTGTCGCCATATCATTGCCAGTTTAACGCAATAGAATTAATATGGGCCGGGGCAAAGTCTTATTATAAAAAACATGTAGGTGATGGTCTTAAATCCGACCAAGTACAAATAGTTTGGCAAGATTCTTTGGATCATATTACACAAGAGTACTGGAAGAAATCAGTGGAACATACAGAAATGTTAATAAGGGATTGGTGGGATCGAGAACAAGAACTAGATGTCGAAGTAGCGCCAATGATAATTGCTCCATTCGAAGACGACTCAGACGACGAGGACTTTTCAGATTTTATAAGTGACGATGACAGTTTTTAGTCTATAATTAGTTTATAAACGGTTTTCTTTGTTTACATTTTTTAGTATTCTTCGGTATTATATTATGCTTTCTTTCATGCACATTATTCTGCACAGTCCTTAAACTAATTCCCAGTGCTTTCGCTACGGTTTCCTGCATATTGGTTCGCCAATTTCCACTTTTTCTTTCATTTTCGAAATAGTTTATCAGACTAAATGCCATTGAATTTTTAGGTTTTAGTAGTAAAATTGTTAAAATAAATTACACTGTTTATTATTGTCGTTTTTAATAAATACATTTAAGGTATACTATTTACAGGGATGGCGAACCAATGGCACGCGACATAAAATTTTGGCTCGCCACCGATCACAAAGTTTACTATGAATTATTATATTACGAATTGCGACGGCACGTCTATGGCCTCATTAAACATTTCTTTAGAAAAAATGCACGTTAATACATAAAGATTCGCCACCCCTGTACTATTATGTACATAATTTTTGCAAAAATAATAATATTATATCTGGCTATCTTCACGACTTCACGACAGTTAAAATAATAAAACTATGTATCTTTTCTCCGGGTATATTGATACCTACATAGTCTCACAGCATTTTGATATAAGCTGTGGAATTTTCGAATTGATTTATATGATCCGTGACCTTTGGACCCGCATTTTGAGACCGGTTTAGACTTTATACGTTTCTTTCTCCCACTTATTTTTAGCGGGGCGCTTATTGGCTTAACAGGGGCAAAATACGTGTAAAATAAATTTGGGATTTGATACCTCACCGGCTCTAGTAGCTTTTTCTCGTTGACTTTTGAAGTAGGTAACCTATTAAATTGGAAATATTTTTTTAGCCTGATATTACACAACAAAAATTTAGCCAATGTGTAATTTGATTTTTTTTTTATATTTAATTTATTATTATCTGCTGAAATAAACTAAAATTTGTTTAATTTATTTAACATTTCATCGACATTTTTGGTGGTCGCTAGTCAGGGGTTTTACTGTATAATGTTTATCTAATTTTCCACCATCATTTTGGTTATTAAATTTGTTAAATGTAAAACTATTGTGTTAACCGTCTGCAATAATACAAACGCACCCCTGAGAAATTAATTTTGGAACGAGACCCGTCATTTTTATTATGACTGATAGTTTCAAGTTAACGGTTAACCTATTAACATTCAATTTTATGGAAAATTAGCTGTCCATATACGGCCATATTGGTTTTTATTTACAACATTTTAATGAGCTCTGGAATTTTCGAATTGATTCATATAATCGGTGAGCTTTGGACCCGCCAGATAAGACCAGATTTGACTATATCACCAACGATTAACACAATTTCTATTTTTTCTTCCACACTAAATATCACCGGCATCTTAACAAATTTTATTTCACGTTCACTGTCAAACAATTCTTGCTATGAAGAAATCATTTGTTTATCAGTGCATCTTAGATTTCACGTCCCTACAGTTAAATTTGCATTGTTATTGTAGTTAAAAAAGAAAAAAATATTTTTTTCATATAATTGGATGTATATTGCATATTTGAACGTAGTTTTTAGTTCTGATCAACTTTTCTTAATAACAATTTTCGATATTGTCAAAAATGAAGGTACTTTATTCTTGAGCAAAATTTATATTTTCTGATATACCTCGTATACGACTGAAAAAATTTAATATCTGATGGTTGCATTTTAGGTTTTGGACTAAGCAGAACTTTTTATGAAGAATAACTTTTTTTCGTAAAATTAATAATAAAAAAGTTTTCCATATGGTGCGAACTTAAGTAGAAGACACACTGTATTAGAAAACAAGTAGTTACGAATAATAATTCAAAATTTAAATAGTAGAGTTAGCGTATGTGATAATTTTTGTATCTCAAAACGTCGTCAAAATATTCATCAAGACTGTAATATACTTTTTCTAGTAATAATTTTACGTCTAAACCTCCCCAGACACTGTTGCTTTCTCAGATGAAGTGGTCAGTAATTAAAGATTTTTTTTCGCCACAAATTAAAGATTTTTTTAATTAGGCTGGATCGTGGAATTAGGTTTAGGTAAAATTAATGACATGTTTTATAATGGGTGGGGATAGACAGCTCACTTTGATATTTCTTAAACACTAAGCACAGTTTCCAGGATAAAGATACAACAAAGAGGTAAATTTCAGTTATTAAGAAACAAAGGACGGCAAGAATTACGAACTTTAGCACCACACACATACAGGGTGGCGGTTTAGTGTGGCAAAGTAGAATATATAATTAATATAAAAGTTGAAGGACAGTAAGTTAGTTATAACGTGAAATTATTTTTGACTCTATAGGGTGGCTCAACACAGAGGAACAAGATTTTTTTTTTTTAATCGAACACCCTATATCTTACCATATTTTTGGTTTCTACATAAAATTACAATTATTTTTCTTTAAAAGCATTATAAGTCTAAACATTATAGTTTCCGAGATATTAACTTTTGAAAAATGATATTTTTGAACTTTGACAGCTTTTTCTAACTGCATAACGGTACGTCTTAGAGCAAAGCGGCTTACGTGCCCCTATTTTACTTTTTTATTGCCACCCTAAAAGTGTCAACTTCCGGTCAAACCGAAAGTACTGTATTTTCGGATTTTGAGTTACATACACATACATTATATCGTACCTAGCGGGACTATCATAAATATATAGTTTATTTTATAGGCCTGTGGAACAGGAGGAGATTTTTAAGATAATAAATAACCAAAAAAATAAAAAAAAAGTGTAGGAATTGACGAAGTGTCGATAAAGGTTGTTAAAATTTTAAGGGACAGTATTCTTAAACCAATTCAATATCCAGCAAATTTAATGTTCAAGACGGGTATATTTTCGAGTGATCTAAAGATGGGAGTTGTTGTTCCAATATTTAAAAAATTCGATGTCTACATACATAATCCGATGTTTCATCTACACGACTCACAACTATTTTTGTAATAAGTCACTTTTTAATAAAAAAATGTCTGCATTTGCGTTGACACTTGACAATTTAATTAATAAATATTACACAATCATAAATACTAGTAGTCAAAGGCACATACCCTTTCAGAATTCGGCAGCCGTATTTTTTTTTATTTGCCTTGTAAAATGCATTCGATGGACAGGTGCGATTTGGCAACGTTTATCAAAGAACAGCTGCAATGACTGGCTGGTCTGCTATTAGAAGTATTTCCTGTCAAAGCTAAACAAAGCCCATTTGCTATACTTAAAGAGTCGCATCGAAGAATAACGAGGGCCTACATTGAAGCAGGAGATGGTATATACGGGCAAATAACAGAGATTTAGGTTTTTATTTTACGAGGTGGATCAAAACTGCATTTACAAGCTTCAGATGTTTGCTAAGCTTATTTTTAACGTTGAACAAGACTTCGAAGAATTAAATAATATGATATAGGGTCAAGTGGTGTAATAGTGAGACAGTCAAAAAAGTGGTGAAAAAATGAGACACCCTTCAAATTTGTAGAAAAATTTTTTGTAAAATTTTTTAGAAAATCCTCCGTACATCCTCCATCCTCGTATTACAATCTACAACAATTCAAATATTTTATAACTCTGCCGATAACATTTAATGACGCAATAAAGTAGAACGTATAATAATATAGCTTTAAACTTTTAAATTTCTGGCGCCTAAATTACCCGTCAAACAGCAACAGAACTTCGTACGATGTCCCGATTGGTTGCAACATGTTTGAACGTCCATTAGTTAATAACCGGCGTCAATACGGCATATTTAGTATAATTGTAACCGTCAGATGCACTTCTTCGCTGGGGCAAAAACCAGACACGCTTTGGGGTAAATATGAGACAATAAAGGGATAAAAATGAGACGCATTTTGGGCAGAAGGTTTGTTCTCAGAGACCATTGTAAACTCATTTGTTGTTACTGGTATATACCCTTGTGGCAGATCAAAATACCCAACGTCCCGTTTGGATCCAACAAAACTCGGTCGGTACGAATCTCTAGAAAAGAAAAATAAAATGGAAGAAGATATATTTGAACAAGTACAAGAGATAACCGACCTATCTAAAGTCAATGTTGATGATCCTTTGCCGGCAACATTGCCTTCGTCGCAGGATATGCCAACAGCTTCAACATCATCGCAGAACCTGTCGACAGCATCTACGAGTATATCATCGCAGGATACTATATCAGCAGCTTTAATATTGCATAACATGCCTGCAGCTACTTCAGTATCTTTTGAATCAATTCTATTAAAAAAAATTGGAAGGTCGACACCCCAGTAAAATATCCGAAGGAAAATTGATAGCAGCGCAAAAGTACTTACCAATAGCGAATATTTAGCAATGATCTAAGAAAAATAAAAAGCAATACAAAGACTAGGATCAAAGAAGAAGAACGTTAACAAAATTAGGAAATGTAAAAAAAATTAGTCCAGTGAAAGTGAAGAACAAGAGGAAGTACCCTGTCAAGACGAAAACGGATCTAGAGAACTATTGAAGACTTAACTGAACAAGAGGGAGATGATTCTGGTTGTGAAAACAATGTTATCGAAATAAATGACTATGTTCTCGTGAAATTTGCGACTAATAATAAGGTCGTGCATTATGTGGCCAATGTTCTTGCAGTAAGTGATTCTAACGTCCAAGTTTCATACTTAAGACGTAAGGGTAATAAGTTCGGTTATTCTGACAACCTCGAGATATATGATGTCCAACGTGACGATAGTGTAATGAAACTCTCTGCCACAAGCACATGTGGAGAAACAGCACGCAGCACGTGTAATTGAACAACTCACGTTTAGTATAGATTTTGATACCTATTCTGTTCTTTAAGTAATGCATTATTATTTAAATGTGTTTTTCAGTTCCTAATTGTTTTGTAGGTTTTAAGTTTGAAATGCAGTCAGGCACCTAGTACACGTAAGTAGCATTAAAAGGATAAAAACAACTCTTAAGAAGAAATAATTTTTTTATCGCATATTTCAGTGTCTCATTTTTACCTTCGCCTGTCCTCCTTTAACCCCAGGTATCATATGAAAGCTAAAAAACCTTAGTTTCAAAGGTGTCTCATAATTGTACGGAGGGTGTCTTATTTTTCCACTTTTCAATGTATAAATATGAGACACAAATTTTTGTTCATTCTATTTGAATCTCTTACTTTTACTTTAATTTAATATCAGTCTCGTAGTATACATTCATTGTCTCATTAATTACCTATTAAAGACCTTTTTTAAATTACTTCTTAGTACCCTCCCAAATGGAAGATTGTTTTTTTGTCTCATTATTGCCCCACTTCACCCTAGTATTTTTCAGTTTAGACTTTTGTGGCACGTGTCTTTCTAGTAACTTTTATTTTAGGTGTAGGTACGTTTATGTTGATTCAGGACAGAAATTTAATATTTTTTTTTACATTAATTAAAATGCTGCGAGGTCAACAAAAGCTAATTTAAATAATGGGAAATAAGTTAAGGGGCTTTAAAATTGTGTATGTATAAAATATTAATTGGGGTTTTGTGCAGTAGGTATTATAGGTCAGCTCAATTTTAACAGTTTTTGAAATTTTAATCGAGAGTGAATATAATAGATTAAAAGAAAAAAATCGTTGGTTGGAGCAATTTTTTTAACAAATAATAGTAGTTTTTAAACTATTTCAACGCAGAAACTCTCTTAAAACGTTTATAAAAGGAAATATTGCTGACAGTGTTGCCAAACGTGACTGGTATTCTCAATGTCTATCCATAATTTGTATACATTCGCAAAAGAAATAATTGCAATGCTAATGCATTATTTCTACACCAATTAGGGTGACTGCGCTAGTAGTCGGCCTTTCTTGATCATTCTATTTTTGTTTTTTAAATAAATCTGTTCATATATCAGTCTTTTCAGAAGTCGACCACTTATTGTTTAGTGGTTAGTTCAGGTTAGTTCAGTTCTTATAGTTAGTTCCAGCCCGGTGAGACCCAAATGGGAGGAAGCGAAGCAGAAGAATGACGACAGCTGTCACAAAGTTACACTGCAAAAACCGCAGAAAGAATCGCCACACTCTTTGACATTTTTTGTTCCATCACTCTCACTCTTAAAAGTTTAGACTATACATAAGTTAATCTTCGGATTTTTTAATAAATAGTGGGTGAGGTTGACGTCTCCTTTTTGTGATTTTATTATCTTTTTTCCAATTTTCTGCAGAAAATGTGTCTTTTTCTCGCAGGTAAGTCATTTCAATCATTTATTGGTTAAATGTGCTCAAACATCACTATTATATCGGAAGATTCGAAAGAAATCGCTCAAAATTGGTCATTACTTTAAGTACCACAGGATAGTGACAATGTAAATAAAATATAATTTAGGTGTCCCTCGGAGAAGTTGTAAAATACTGAATCGGTGCTCCCCGATTGCAATGGATGTTTTTAAACTGCAAATATTACTTCTCGACGACTATTCCCACTATCAATTTCATCACGATATCCCTGAAATACCTTTGATTCATGGTTTTATAGTTACACCAAATCAGCCAGACCATCAGTTTCCAGTCCTCCGAGTCCAAACTACTATTTTATTAGAAAGTATGTATACTATACATTTGTTTTTTCTTAGGTATACAACAGATTTTGAGTGTTCTCATATTATGTAATTCAAATTCAAATATTCAAATATATATTACAGTTTTTTTTTGTTTGATACAATTGTACATTAATTTAAAAACAGTACATTTATGTAGAAAATACAATAAGGATGTATCATAGCACCTAACTGAATTAACAGTTGTATGTGCTAGCAAGATCTAGCTCATAATGTAATCAAATCATCCAAACTACAGTAATATAATATAAATAACATGATACAAAACAAAAGAAAAATATATTTATTAGTTTACCCTCAGACGGATAAACGGTAGACAAAAAGAAAAAGAAAATAACAAAGAAAAGAGGAAAAACTTAAAACAAAATTAAATAAATCCATACCAATCAAATTTTAAAATATTATAAGTTCTTTAAATTTATATTCATCTGACAATCAATTAGAGTCTACTAATAAATTGAACATTATTATCAAACAAATATTTTCTACAAGCCACAACAAAGGACTTCATTTTTCCTATCCTCCTGATATTTACAGGCAGCATATTATAAAATGTTGGACCTAGATAGTTAATAAATCTTTGCCCAATGTTTTTATTGCTCCTAGGAAATTTGAGCTTCTGTTGTTTTTTGCTTCTAGTTTCATGGGTGTGATTCACATATATTTTAAAATTTTCAACTTTATGTACATAGGAACAGACAGACAGTACATATAGGGATCTAACATTTAGGATATTTGGATTATATAGAAGTCGAGTTGGATATCTCCTATCCTTCTTGTTTATAATTTTAAGTATATAGTTTTGGATCACATTCAGTTGTTTTAATGCGATATTATGTAGACCACCCCATATCACGATCCCATATCTGATAAGTGATTCAACAAGTGCCTTATATATCATCGTCAGAAGATGCCTAGATAGTATTTCACGAAGAGTAAAAAACTTATGTATTAATTTTCTTAGATTGTTTTTAAGTCTCATGGCATGATGTTCCCATTTTAAATGTCTGTCTATAATTATTCCCAGATACTTTGTGTTTGAAACCTCCCTAATAGTAGCATTAATGTTGTTAATGTTAATGGATGAAAACTCAGGACGGTTTGTAGAATTTAAGGAAAATGCTATGTAATTTGTTTTATCCAGATTCAGTGAAAGTTTGTGTACATCAAGCCATACCTTGACCATGGCAACACCCTGGACCACTTTGTTTCTAACAATTTCCCAATCCTTTCCTGAATAAAATAGAACAGTATCATCCGCGTAGGAGATTACGGTACCACCAAGGTCTAAACCAAGCATTGAGTTTATGTATGGAACAAAGAGTATTGGACCCAGCACTGTTCCCTGAGGAACACCCATAATGATATTAAGAGGATCACTGTAAGTGGCGCGAATCCTTACTACCTGCTTTCTATCAGAAAGATTGGACCGAAAGACCTCAAGCACCGAGCCCCTGATACCATTTCTCTCAAGTGTATTTAAAAGCGCATCATGGGGAACCGTGTCAAAGGCCTTTGCCAGATCTAAGAACACAGCCATGCACCTATCACCAGCATCAAGACTTTCCGTCACTCTAGTTATTAGTTCATACATTGCTTCGCACGTACTGACCCCAATCAGGAATCCAAACTGATTTTTTGATAAAATATTATTGTCATTGAAGAGTAATATATGTTTTAAAAAATTGTTTAATTATATAAACATTGTATGTTGCTTTTATGTGGGGTTGTTTATTATTATAATGATGTTACCCTATTTTATGTAGTATAGATTAAGTCATTCAACTGTATTGTTAGGTATATTAATTTTCATATTATTAAATTAAAGATGTTTTTAAACCATCTAGTTTTGCGTTCAATTACCCTAAAATATTTAAAAAGCTTTAATAAAAATGTAAGAAAACATTTTTTGAAAGAGCCGGTCTCGCGCATGCGCATATCGCAGCTACACTGCACTATGGCCGCTGATTTTGACATTTAATTAGACATGCGTGCATCGGTTCAATAACATGGGTGTTTGCTTTCTGTTGTGGATCTAGCCACGAGCGTTGTGACTAAATTCACAAGAACCTTAAGTTTTAAACTAAGAAATAAAACTAACTCTTTTATACGAAGAAAAAGAAAACACTTTCGTTTATTTGTAAGAAATACGATTTTAAAATATTTTGGGAGCACAAGTTGTTCTTACAAATGTTCAGAAGTAACCTCCCTTCTCAAATTTCTAAGAGCTAACCTAAGGACTAATTTGGGCGTGCCTTTGAAAATGGGCGGTCTTAAATCAACTCAAAGCAAATCAAATAAAGCTTTCTTGTTATTTAGCAAGAATATGTTTTTAACAAAGAGTGATAAAGCCCATTTGCAAAGTTTACAATGTGATACAATAAACTAATTTAATAAAATGAGTAATTTCTCTAAAATGGAAAGTTTTGTTATGGTTAAATATTTCGATACCTGGCGTCTATCATAGAAATTAGTCTGTTCTGTTTGAAAAGGTTTTTAAATAAACAGTAATTAAAATTTAGAAGAAATAATAATAAACTTACAATAGAAGGGTCTGTCGCCGTTTTACTATCGTCTGGTATAATATCTAAGATAATTAGGTATCTATAAAAATAAGGTTGAATGACGTATTCTTACTAAAAATAAAGTATCGTACCTATACATATAAACTTATATACACATGTGGAAACATAGGGTTACAACACCTCCCACCTTAATGAGAGATTTTATGTAATCTAAATGGAGTAAAATCTCAAAACTTGACTTAAATACAATAATGAAATTTAAACTAAATTATTTCGTTAATAACCCTAATAATATGGTTCTTGACTAAGCTACATGTTGATAAGATCAATAAAGCTATTTAAATTAATATACCTAGTTACTCGTTACTAATTTAATGCACTTAAAAATAAATGGCGATATATAAAATCAGTATTTTTATCCTATATAGATATTATACATTTTAAATTTGTTTGGTTGGTCGCCTCGTGGGTGTATAACCAATGCTTTTACGTGGATGAACTTGTAAAGCAATACTTTCTTCCTCTGAATCATCAGCATTGTTTATATTCTCCGAGGTTCTATTTCTATGAACATAACGTGTTACATATCTATCGTCGGCGAAAGATGGTTCTACATTTTGATTGACTCTAATGCAAAAATTTGGTATTATGCCACAACATGAATTTTTATTTTTTGGACAGCAACATTTTTTATATATCTTATAAACTATAAACAAAACAGTAATTATTGCTAAAATATATGCTAGAGTTGAAGTAAAAGTTGTGTAATGAGAAATTTCTTTCTTTTTTTGAATGTTATCTGCCAGCCTTTCTATGTCGTCCAGCTTATGACTAGCAATATTTAATTCTGGTATGTGTTTACTTAAGATTTTATAGTTTTCACTTAACAAAATTTCAGAAAAATTCATTTGGTTTGTTTTACCTTTTTCACAACACTCATCACTTATATCAACTGATGGAACAATTTCACTATACATCTCGGACTGATATGTGTTGTCGTGGGGCACCAACATTGCCGATGGACTGTAGGCCTTACATTGTTTCGCTAGTGTGACGCTACCACAATTTTTTAACATTAAATCTATCGGTTTATTTTTATTTACACAAGAAATAGTTAAAGTTTCTGTTTGAGGTACTGCAAATAACCAAGTGTTGCTTGTTAATAATTGAATAAAAATTCCTCTATCTGACATAACAATGCGTTTATCGCAATTTTCTGGTATTTTACTTGTACCTTGTAACAATTTTATCTCACAATTGTCTACGAGATGGGCAAGAGATACAGGTTTTTGTTGCTTACAAATAATTTTATTTTCTAGTAATTTAAGACAAGAAGTGTATTCGATATCTGAAATTTGTATAAACTGTTGTTTGCTTTCGTCAATTGCTATAAATTTAGATGAAGGGTGGATCAAAATAAATTCGTTTAATGCTATTAGTTTGGGAAATGGTGTTATTTTATATAAGTAAAATAATTGTGTTTCTACTAGTGGTATATTTATAATATATACTAAACGTTTATTTTCAAAGAAAACTTGTAACTCAACTATATTTAGGAACATATTTGCATTTGCTAAATCTAAAGGTGCGGGGAATTCCAGCCCATGAGGTAGAGATTCAGTTACTTGTCTTAATTCTTTTGTTAATTGAACAGGTGTGATAATAGCAGGGTGTAGTATACCTTTCTTTGAAACAAGGATTGCGTTAGTGAGTGACATAATTTCTAGTTGTAATTGATTTAGGATTATATTTGTTACTACTACATGATCTTCCAATACTGTTTTTAACGTTAAGAATTGTATATCTTTTTGGTTTTTGTTTAATTGTTTACCAATTTTTTCTATATTGCCCTTTAGGATGCTTTCATTAAAGTCTAAGGTGCCTATGGTATTGTTAAAATTCACTAGGGTGGATTGTACTATTTTTGTTTGTTCTTTTAATAGATGAAGTACCGAGGATTCATCTTTTGAAAATTCCGAAATTTTTTGGTCGTAATACTTTGCGTCGTCACTATCTAGAACTCCAAATAAAACTTTTGTAGCTTTACCTATTATATCAAACCATCCTCTTTTGTTTCTAGCAACAATTTTATGCCCTATTAGCTCATGCAAAACTTGTAATTCTCTATCAATTTTTTGTAGACTATACTTAGAGTGTTTTATAAAAGATTCACATATGTAATAGTGATATTGTGCATTTTCGTGGCCGCACAAATCTAAGGTTTTCCTATAATAATTATTTAAGCTTAAAAACTTATCGCTAAGATTATCTATATTTACAAAAGTTATTATTTTCCACTTGTTGTTGTAAAGCCGCATTTCTCCCAATTTCTCAAAATGGATGCCAGGGTTGTGGTCATAGTACGTTACGTTAAACTCAGGTTGAGCCATCGTTAAAACGAAAATATTAATGAAAAGGACAAATCTGAAAAGAGAAAAAGTATTGTTAGACATTTTTTTTTTTTTTTTTTTTTTTTTTTTAGCATTTTACACATATTTTTAAAAAGTTCACTTAAAAAATTTGTTCCTTGATCGGTAATTAATATTTCCGGTATTCCATAGAGACAAATTATATTTTTTTACAAAATGATCTGCTACAGTAAGTGATTCTTGATTTATCATTGGAATGTTAATGTTATATTTTGTTAAGTCATCCTGGAAGGTAAGTATGTATTTATTGCCCGATTCCGTTTCAGGTAAAGGACCGACTACGTCAAGAAAACACCTTTCAAAAGGTTTAGATGCGGTAGTAGTTATTACCATTGGCATTTTAGTTTTTCGCGATAATTTATTTTTTTGACAAAATTTGCATTTTTTTATAAACCTTTTTACGTCTTTTTTCATACCTCTCCAGTTGTATAATTGTGCGAGTTTTTTATATGTACGAGATACTCCTTGGTGACCTGCTAACGGAGAATTATGGTATTCTTCTAGAATAGTGGTTTTATTTGACTCGGTAGGGTTTATTAAATTATTATTGTATATTGTTATTTCGACATCTATATTTGCGAAAAGGTATCTAAGCATTGGGTAGATTATTTCCCATTTGATTAACGGATTATAGTGGTGTTTAATTATCGAAAGTTTAGTTTTAGTGTTACTTACAATATTTCTGAGGTCAATTAAGCAGGACCAGATGTTTTCATAATTAGCGTCACTAAAAGTATTTTCATTATCGATTAGCAAAAACATATTGAGTTCCTGATAATGGAGAGCAGACGGGATATTAAGTTCGGTATTTTTATTAAAGCATTCAAAAAAAATTTTTACTTGTTGGTTATTTTCTAAGACTTTAAATTTTTCTTTGTCAAAATTTTTGGGTAAAAATAATACTATTGGGTCTGTTTCATTGGTTTGAAAATATGTCGTATTTTTTTCTTTTATTTTAGAGTTTAAAACAATATGATTTTTAAGATAACTTTGAAATTCGGTATAATCCGTAATTAGGTTTCTGTTAACAATATTAATTGTTCTACTTAATGCGTCGGCGTTTGTATTTTTCTTTCCGGCCTTATAAATTACTTCATAGTTATATTCTTCTAATTTTAATCTAAAACGTGTAAGTCGCGAGCCTGGGTCTTTTATGTTAAAAACATAAAGTAACGGTTTGTGATCTGTGACTATTTTAAATTTAGTGCCGAATACATATGGCCGAAAATGCTTTACTGCCCAGACTATTGCTGCTAACTCCTTTTCAGTGGTCGAGTAATTTTGTTCAGCCGCATTTAATGTTCTACTGGCGAATGCTATTGGTCGATCACTGTTAATTTTACCCTGGGACAAAATGGCGCCTATTGCATAATTACTAGCGTCTGTAGTAATTATGAATTCTTTAGAAAAATCGGGGTATTGAAGTACAGGTGGCGAGATTATACTTTGTTTGAGTGTTTGAAATGAAATACTGCATTCGTTATCCCATATAAATTTTTCATCTTTTTTTAATAGTTTGGTAAGAGGTTTAGCGATTTTTGCGAAATCTTGAATAAATTTCCTATAGTAGCCAACTAAACCTAAAAATGATTTTATATCTTTTGAATTTTTGGGTTGAGGAAATTTTGAGACGCATTCTACTTTTGCAGGATCGGGTTTAATGCCGTCCTCTGTGATAATATGTCCTAAATATAAACATTCTTTACGTAAAAATGAGCATTTTGATGGTTGAATTTTTAAGTTATGTTGCCTAAATCTTTGAAATATTTCGGTTAATCTCTGGTTATGTTCTGTTAAATTATTGGCATAAATTACTACATCGTCTAAATAAATGAAACATTTTAAACCATTAAGACCGCTTAAAACCGCATTCATTAATCGTTGAAAGGTTGCAGGAGCCCCCTTTAATCCGAATGGCATTCGATTGTATACGTAATGTCCGGTTGAAGTGCTAAATGCAGTTTTTAATTTATCTTTTTCATCCATTGGTACTTGGTGAAAACCATTAGCCAAGTCTAGGGTAGTAAAATAATTAGCTTTTCCGAGTTGATCAAGAATATCTGTAATGTTAGGGAGGGGAAACGCATCTGTACCTATCGTAATATCGTTAATTTTTCTGAAATCTACACATACGCGATATTTTGGTTCGCCCGACGGATCGGTTTTTTTAGGTACAACTAATAGAGGACTATTCCATGGGCTACAAGAAGGTGAAATTATATCATCTTTTAACATTTGATCGGTCTGATTTTTTATTACTTCGCGATGTTTAAATGGTAATCTATAAGGTCTAATGTTAATTGGTCCTTTGGCGGAATCTGTTTGTATATTGTGTTTAACTGTGTTTGTGTGAGAGAGTTTATCACCTTCTAAATAAAAAATGTCGCTAAACTGACTACAAGTTTCCAATAATGAGGTAGTTTCTTCAGTATTTAAGCCTTCAAGATTAATAGCGTTTCTTAATTTATTTAAACGTTCGATATGATTAATATTATTTGTTTCGATAACATTATAATCATTAGAAATAAATGGTTCAATATTAACTCTTGGCATTGCTATTGTTAAAGTTTCGTCCGAAATATTTAGAATACTGACAAAACATTTATGGTTTTTCACTTTTGTTAAAGTAGACCCTAAATAAAGTTTATCAGAAATTTGTTTTAATTCTACTATTCCCTCAGTATTTGAAATATTTGCTAATGCAGGAATTATTGTTTCGCATCGCGCAGGAATAAAAATTTTACACGGTTCGGATGGTAAAATTTTAAAATAATTACCATTAAAGAACAACGTTTCTTTTTCATAATCGATTTTGGCTCTATATTTTTGCAAAAAGTCACGCCCTAAAAGACCGTCGTTTTTGATTGGTAAATTATCCGAAACAATGTGAAATGAATGTGTTACGGTTTTATTGTTTTCTAATTTGATTAAAATACAACAGGTACCTAAGGTGTAAATTGGTTGTTCGCTAATACCTTTTAATTCTACGATTATTTCTTTATTTATAATGGAGTGGTCCTTTAATTTACCTGCTTTTAAAAGAGAGACATCGGCACCCGTATCTAATAAAAGTTGCACTGTAGAATTATTTGTATCAGAAGTATTTATTTCAATTATATCTAGTTGTTTATGGTTTTCGGAAAGTAAAATTGTTTTGCACGAAATATTTGATTTTATGTTATTATTCAAAATATTTTTATTAGGCGTATCTGGAGAATAAAATGTATTATTATTATTTTTTGAACAGCTATTATAAGAAACCATTGTCGGCTGTTCGCGGCTATGGTTTACAATTCGTTTCCCGAACAATTTTCGCGAGGCGCGCTAGTTAGTGTGGTAGAATTGACGGGATTGTTTTGGGTTGACATTTGTGCTTGAACAGTTTGTACTTGTGGAATAAAAGATTCACTAGAATTTTGTTGATTGGGGTGATATTGATGTGAATGATTTTGTTCGTTAAAAGTTCTTTGTTGCATGGGGTATTTTTGATAATTGGCGTTCTCAAAAGAAAAATTTTGTTGATTAGAAAATCGATGCCTGTGGTCATTATGATTATTAGAACTACGATTATTATAATTTTGTTGATTATTATAATTGCGAGGATAATTGCTATTATTATTTGGAATTGAACGACTCATATTATTATTTGGCGTATAAGAATTATTTTCCCTAAAATAATCACGGCGGTTGTTATGTATTCCAGAATTACTAAATTTTCTTTGTTGTGAATAGAAATTTTGATGATTATTATTTGAATTAAAATTACTATTATTTTGATTATTTTCGAAGCGGTAAAGTTGTCTACACTGTGATGTAAAATGATTATTTTTGTGACAAAACATACACGAGCTTTGACTTTGGGGGGTCATAACATTTTGATTTCTACTTGGGCGATTTTGTGTGACATTAATATTTCTAAAATTTTGACTAGTTTTATATTTATCATTTTGCTCAAGTTCGAGTTCTATTGCCACTGAGATTGCCCTATCTAAATCGACGGTGTTTTCTGCTATTATTCGCATCTGCACTTTTTCGTCATGTAAACCCTTTCTAAAATTGCTTACTAACACAGACTGTAAACTATTTATAAGCACTTTAGCTTCATTTAAGTTATGATTTAAATTACAAGTTTCTTTGTACTTATTAAAAAGAGCTTGAATACGCTCTCCGTATTCTTTTATACTTTCCCTATAGTTTTGTTTAATGTTCATTAATAAATTTAAAAAATGTGAAGGAGGTCTCTTATCTGTAAAATGTTCAAGTAAAAAGTCTTTTATTGTTTCCCAGTTTTCAAATTCGTGATATTGAGTTACTTCTTGTGCTTTCCCTTTTAATTTCATTGCAAAAATTAACTCAGCTAACTTATTTTTTTCTGTTTCCTTAACAATTTTCATCATAGCGTCACAACTTTTAAGAAAGAAATTTAGTGAATTTGTATCGCCATGCCCATCAAAAGAGTCTATTTGGTTTAAAACGTCAAATGCATTTTTATCACTCATTTTTTTTTTTTTGATTACTTAACTTAATGTAATAATAATAAATTGATAATTTGTCAGTATAATTTTAGTTGATTTGATAATTTTTTATAATAATAATTTGTTATTTGCAGTATCACAAAAGAAAAATATATTTTTATGTTGAAATCAAATACCTATCCTTAACCTAACACTAAAAAAGGTTACAAAGAAAATAGCGTCACACAGAAAACAAAGAAGGGACTTACTTGTTCATCCTGCACTACGTCTCCGATTTTCCAAAGCCTTGGCTAACCTGGATTCGTACTCCGCGTCGGGAATCTGCAGATGGTTGTGAACTAAGGTCGACTTCCGGCTGTAAAAGTCTGCTGCGTCTTGGCGCTCCTTCAAACTAATTCAGTTGATT
Source organism: Polydrusus tereticollis (assembly GCA_963920685.1). NCBI lineage: Eukaryota > Metazoa > Arthropoda > Insecta > Coleoptera > Curculionidae > Polydrusus > Polydrusus tereticollis. Next base: position 31,341,138 of record OY987330.1, on the reverse strand, counting down.
TCTGTTTCCTTGGGGTCTTTGCTGCGTCTTGGCGCACCTTCAAATTGCCTCTGGACTTTCTTGCTTCCTTCTCTGAGACTTCTTGGATATTTGCTGCGTCTTGGCGCTCCTTCAAAAATCCGAAAAGTTTTCCGCTGCCACCAATGTTGTGGATCTAGCCACGAGCGTTGTGACTAAATTCACAAGAACCTTAAGTTTTAAACTAAGAAATAAAACTAACTCTTTTATACGAAGAAAAAGAAAACACTTTCGTTTATTTGTAAGAAATACGATTTTAAAATATTTTGGGAGCACAAGTTGTTCTTACAAATGTTCAGAAGTAACCTCCCTTCTCAAATTTCTAAGAGCTAACCTAAGGACTAATTTGGGCGTGCCTTTGAAAATGGGCGGTCTTAAATCAACTCAAAGCAAATCAAATAAAGCTTTCTTGTTATTTAGCAAGAATATGTTTTTAACAAAGAGTGATAAAGCCCATTTGCAAAGTTTACAATGTGATACAATAAACTAATTTAATAAAATGAGTAATTTCTCTAAAATGGAAAGTTTTGTTATGGTTAAATATTTCGATACCTGGCGTCTATCATAGAAATTAGTCTGTTCTGTTTGAAAAGGTTTTTAAATAAACAGTAATTAAAATTTAGAAGAAATAATAATAAACTTACAATAGAAGGGTCTGTCGCCGTTTTACTATCGTCTGGTATAATATCTAAGATAATTAGGTATCTATAAAAATAAGGTTGAATGACGTATTCTTACTAAAAATAAAGTATCGTACCTATACATATAAACTTATATACACATGTGGAAACATAGGGTTACAACATTTCTTTAACCTTAGTCTTCATTGGTTAGTTCGATAAACTCCTTCCTGAACAAAGCAGACACTTAAGAAGGTTTAAGGATAACGTTAAAGGAAAGGTACTTAGGCTCCGTGATTGGAATGAAATAAATAATATTCCTGTCTCATAATTTTTTTAACATCATACCTACATATACCTATAACAAATACTCTTCCGAATATAAAATAACAACTTAACCCACACATCGTGTCTGTGTATGACTCAAAATATCGACTAAGATCTTTATAAAAATAAACAAACAATGAGGTCAAATTGTTTTCCTACGCAGTCATAATTTTTTTTTTAATTCCCGGCAATGTTTTGACATTGAGCATTTTAAAAAAGCGATTCTTGTGAAAAGGCGTTAAAAATCTTTTACAATGATTGACAGATACAAATACATTAATACATTCTGTAAAGTTTGACCATACAACTTATTGTAAAATGCTATTTAAATTGCTTTCATTGCTGTTCAGATAGAAGCACAGAATGTGGGTAAATCTGTGATACAAGGTCAACATAGAATCAGTCTCGATGATGCATTGGCGCGATATTACGATTTATAATAATAAATTGAATTAGGATCGGTAGGCTGCTTTAAAAATAAATTTAAACGCAGTTGCATAACTAAAAGAGACCTACCCAGTGGCGGCTCCTCAAGGTAGGCCTCTAAGGCCGCGCCTCACCCTCAATCTCCCAAACTCCTCTAAAAAAATACAAATATGTTTGTTGTAAATTTATATATTTTCAAATATAAATTCCATATGAAAAATAATTTTCATACTGCTTTACCGAGCGCCGCGCTATAACCGACTATTCTAGAGTGTTCGTACCTATTTTGGCAAGCCTCATACGAAAATCTCAACGTCTTTTGTTTGGTCTGTGTCTCTCTTACCCGGGAGTCATTTCGTGTTTGTTTCTCTCATTGAGGCTATAAGAACCTAGCTTGGCTGGATGGCTGGTTGTTGATTGGCTGCTTAAATCACGTGTTTTATTCTGCGAATTCTGTGATTACCCGGCGCCCGGCTTATATCGTAGCAGGTGTGGGAACTGTGTGTCTTGGTTTAATTTAGGAAAATTACAAATTGTCATATTTTATTGGTTTATTTTATGTTAATATTGTTGTGAGTTGTGACTGTGTAGGGTAGTCAGGATACAGGTGCGATGCAGGTAATGTAGAAGTATTGGCAGTGTTTGTTTGGGCAATTTATAATTTCGTGTTCGGCAAATTAAGGTTATATTTTCAAGATCCGGTAAGTTTTAAGATTTCTTTATTATGTTATTAATTATTAAACGCTAAATTTTACTGTTTTAAAAAAATATGAGTCCTGTTCATGATATTATTCTCTCAGTCATTGAAACGCTATTTTTAAAGAGAAACGAAACGGAAAAAAGACAGATATTATGTAGTCGTCCGACACCAAAAATGTCGGCAATATTTAACGATAAGAGACAGGGTAAGCAATATTCAAGAGCTTTTCAGGTAACTTGGTAGTCTTGGTACGAAACCTATAAGTGGCTGTGCGGAAGTATTTATAAAAGCCGTATTACAGTCGGCAAGTCAGTAGAGGATTAATACACTTTCATTGTCACCCCCCACTCCTCTGACGTCACATGACCTTGAACGCAGGTGTTCAATGATGTCACATGACCTTGACCTTGAACGCAGGTGTTGGTATCACCTTGACCTTGACCTTGAACGCAGGTGTTGGTATCACCTTGACCTTGAAAATTTACGTCATATGACCTTGACCTTGAACGCAGGTGTTGGTATCACCTTGACCTTGAAAATATACCTTGAAGTTTTATGACCTTGATGTTGCATGACCTTGAAAGACCTGTTGTCAATGTTAATTTTTAATGGTGTGACCTTGGCCGCTAGGTATATATGTGGGTAGGAGGTGTCACATTTTAGTATTGAACAGAATATTCAGCAAGACTTTTTCAAAATAATTAGTTAAACGGACATGGAGTATGTGTGTGAAGATTGTAGTGAGACATTTAGTCGTAGTTACAGTATGTTACGACACAGAAGAGAGTCTTGCATGTTTCGATTTGTTAACGCAGAGTCTGCAAAGCGACGGAGAGTCGATGTGGCTACACCAACACCCCAGATGCGAACATGTGTAACTTGTAATATAGCTGTTCCACATAATCAATTGGGTGCTCATCAAAGAACGCTCCAACATCGAAATAATTCCTGTTTGCCATTGTCACAAGGTGTTCAAATTGTGCAAACGGCTTTTAAGAAGAGGATTGCAACATATCGAGTAAGCAGTGAAAATTTCCATATAGACTTCACCATATTTTTTGAAGAAATTAAAGCTCAAGTGCTTAGTTTAATAAGTGAAGTAGTAGCAGTTCGTGGTGCACTAAAAATAAACATGGTTGTGGTGGGATTGTACATTCTTCCCGCACAGGATTCTTACAGTGAAAAATCTTTTAACACGTGTAATGAAATTGTTACTATTGCAAGTGACTTGGAAGAAGTGTACCGATCATTTGTTGAGGCAATGAAGGTTCAATCAACGGAATTTCAGGAAAAGGATTCAGGTATGTTATAGGTCAATAATTGAAAGCATATTTAATTATTAAATATATATTTTATCTTACAGGTTGGGCATTAGAAAAAATTTTGTACTTGGAGCTAAACATCAATGAATATAAACCATTTGGGGGATCATCATATATCAAGTTACCGAAATTCATTGATCTGAAGAATGCTGTTGTTAATGTTTACAATCAAGATGAGTGCTGCTTCGCTTGGGCCGTCACGTCAGCATTGTTCCCTGCCAGTAACATGTCATCACAAATGACGTCATACCCCCATCACTCTAGAGTGCTAAATTTTACAGGTATGAATTTTCCAATTAAATTGCGTGATATTTCTAAATTTGAAGAAATGAATAATATTTCAGTAAACGTGTATGGTTTACAAACGGTATTTGAACATAATAAATTAAAATATGAAGTTGTGGGCCCATTAAGATATTCTGGTAAAAAGCTGGGTATACATGTAAATTTGTTGTTAGTAACCAAGGATTGTAATGTCAGAGATAATGATGATGATGATGCACACATTTGCGATACAAATTGTATGAAAAGTCATTACTGCTGGATAAAAGACTTATCAAGATTATGTTCAAGTCAGATATCATCAAGTTGTGATAAGCTTTATTTTTGTGATGGGTGCCTTATATATTTTAAATCATCATTCGCTTTGACATTACATCAAGAAAATGATTGTAAACTTAAATACTCAGTTATACCATCAGTTAATTTAAAAGTGGATAAATTTGGGAAAAGTGTAGCGGAAAACATTTTAAAATTTGAAAATATCGAAAAACAAATGCGTGTACCATTCGTTGTATATGCAGACTTTGAATCAGTGCTTAAACCATTAGATTCAACTGAACCAAACCCCGAACATTCTTACAGTACGACAAACGTTAAACATGAGCCGTTTTCTTTTGCATACCTAATAAAGTGCTCCTTTGATGATTCTATTTCAAAATTTGAGTTATATCGCGGAGATGATGCAGCCCAAGTATTTGTATCCCGCATTGAGACAGATCTAAGAAATTTATACAATACGTATTTAAAAGATATTAGACCAATGAACCGTTTAACATCTGATGAAATAAAAGATTTCGATAATGCCACAGAGTGCAACATCTGTGAAGGTCCGATTAACAATAATGATAAGGTAAAGGATCATTGTCACATAACGGGAAACAAAAGACCTGGTGCTGCTCATTCGATTTGTAATTTAAATTATAAAGTACCTACATTTATACCAATTGTATTTCATAATTTGAGTGGTTATGATAGTCACATGTTTATCAAAGAATTGTGTCGTCATGGTGATAAAATTGATGTGATAGCTCAAAGCAAAGAAAAGTACATTTCATTTACCAAAAGTATTTACGTTCATGATTATGTAGACTCAAAGACCATGACAATAAAAAAAAAATATTTAAAATTAAGATTTATTGATAGTTTCAAATTTTTATCAGCATCACTAGATACTTTGGGTAAAGGTTTAGACTTAAGTAGTTTAAAGGAAATGCGCAAGCATTATCCCGATGATAAGAAGTTTAGTTTAATGCGTGGCAAAGGTATTTTTCCATACAGTTTCATGGATTCTTTGGAAAAGATGAACTATCCAAATTTACCAACTAAAAATCAGTTTTACGATAATCTATCAGAGGAACACATTAGTGATGAAAGCTATGAAAAAGCTAAGGAAGTTTGGCGTTTATTTGATTGTAAGAATTTAGGGGAATATTCAGATTTATATTTAAAATCAGATGTGTTATTATTAACCGATGTTTTTGAACAATTTCGCGATATGTTTTTAAACATTTATAAATTAGACCCAGTGCAGTACTACACTCTTCCCAGTTTTTCATTTGATTGTATGTTGCGCATGACCAAGGTAGAGTTGGAACTACTTACTGATATTGACATGATTCACTTTTTTAAGAAAGGAATTCGTGGTGGTATAAGTCAGTGTTCGGAAAGGAAACATATTGCCAATAATATTTATTTACCGAATTATGATGCATCAAAACCTTCTTCATTCATTACTTATCTGGATGCCACAAATTTGTATGGTCATAGTATGTCACAAGCATTACCATTTGGTGGATTTAGATGGTTATCACAACGCGAAATTTTAGATTTGAATATTATGGATATTGACGACAACAGCCCAGAAGGCTACGTGTTGGAAGTCGATGTGCATTATCCACTGGATTTGCACGATGCACATTCTGACCTTCCATTTCTGGTTGAGAATATAATACCACCAACAGAAACAGCCAAATTGTCAAAGTTAATACCAAATTTAAATGATAAAAAAAAATATATTGTGCATTATCGAACCCTAAAGCAGGCGATTTCTAGTGGCTTAATGGTAATGCAAACTCATAGAATTTTAAAATTTAGTCAATCTAAGTGGCTAAAGACATACATTGATTTCAATACAGATTTGCGGAATAAGGCAACATCAAAATTCGGTAAGGATACATTTAAATTAATTATTAACGCCATTTTTGGCAAGACTATGGAAAATGTCGAAAATCGCAACGATATAAAGTTAATCACACAGTGGGAAAACATGCGGGGTAAAGTAGGGGCAAGGGCTTTAATATCGCGTCCGAATTACAAAAGTTCAACAATATTTACCGAAGATTTTGTTGCAATACATATGGATAAACTAAAAATTATATACAATAAACCAATTTATATCGGATTTTCCATATTGGATATGTCAAAGACAGTGATTTACGACTTTTTTTATAATTTCATTAAAGCAAAATTTGGTAGTAACGTTTCCTTATTGTACACTGACACCGATTCTCTTATTTTAAAAGTTTTTACCGACGACTTTTATCGAACAATTGCAGAGAACCCTGATAAGTTCGACACCTCTAATTATGTAGAAGGGAATATTTTTAATATCCGGAAAAGTCAATCAGTAGTAGGTCGGATGAAAGATGAATTTCCAGGTGATCCCATAATGTGTTTTTACGGCACCGGCGCTAAAGCTTATTACATCAGCTCGCTTCATAATGAAGTGAAGAAAGCAAAAGGTGTCAAAAAAGCAGTTATTGAGAAACAACTTCACCTGGAAGATTATCAAAATGTAGTAGAGCGTGGTGGTTTAATATTTCGCAAAATGAAAACGTTTCGTAGTTATAAACACGACGTTTACACGGAAATATTAAACAAGGTAGCATTATCTCACCACGACGACAAACGCTATATAATACCATCAACGACAAAAACTTTGCCTTGGGGACATAAGGATTTAGACTTTTATAGTGCAGACCCAGAAGAAAATTTGGTAAACTTGTTGAAAGTTATTCAATCATATCTTTAGTTTTTAAGTAATTTTATGTCATACCGATTTTAAACTTGTTAAAATAATTGGAAAATTCATATATAAACTGTTAATTTTAATATTTATCAACGTACTGGATTAGTGTTATGTAGAATTTTAAAAGAAAATGCACTACCTCAAGGATGGCAAGATACACCTTGACCTTGATAAAGCTAGTTTTAAAATTTCAAGAGAACGCGCAACCTTGAAAAGTGCCTGTAGTCAAGGGCACTAAGAAGAGTGGTGGCAAGAACGAAGTGAAGGACGGCGAGACTCGAGGTGGGGTGAACTTATAGTGGGGGGAATAGGCATAAAAGCGAGCATCTTGTGTGGAGCTCTTCAGTCTGAAACTTTTAGTGACGACAATTATTCCTGTGTACGTAATGTGTTCAAACATGAGTGATATTTCTGATTTAATGAGTGTTTCAACCCAAGATCTTCTGGGCGTCGAAGATGATTTACATCTGATTACCGCAAACGCCTTTGTGGACGAGCCCGCAGCCCCCGGGAACGACTTGAGTATAGCAGACGATGGAATGGAGCAGATTATGGATGATGCATGTGGCCAGTTGTTGAGGGACATAGAGAAGCGGCAAGCAGCTGAGAACAAAAAAGTCAATGTTCTCAGTAATGTTGTGATTAAGGAAGCCCAGCCGACACATTCAAAATTAAAAAGATTACTGACGACTGGTGGATCCAAAAGCAAGGGTGAATTTTATTCGTCTGTGGCAAAGGATGTGCCGAAAAAGAAGAAATTCACATTTAGGCGCCTCCCCGTACCTTTTCCCGGTGGATTCGAGATGCCGTCTTCACCACCACCACCAGCAGCAGCAGCGATTCCAAACCACTTGGCTCCGGTGGTAGTTGTCGTGGATGGCCCAATCATGAGGACACCATCGCCACCACCACTATCACCGGAGCTGTGCCGGAAAGGACGAAAAGGTCGAAAAAAAAATATAGAGCGACCAATTAGTGCATCTAGTGCGTCCACATCATCATCAACGTTTGTGGCGTCTCAACCAGGTTGGCTAGATGAGTTTTCTAGCAGCCAAAGGAATGTCCTAAGAGACGCCTATAATGTGCGGGGTAAACTTTTGGGACAATTAAGGGCGCGAGAAAGTGATGTGGAAATTTACGAGAGACAGATTACGGAACTAAAAAAAAAGTTAGATTTAGCTAGGTGTGATGTGGGACAATTAAAAAAAAAACTATTGTTATTAGACAATTTTAGTGTTAAGTTAGAGTAAGTTTTGTAATATTAGATGTATATAGATTTAGGTTTAAGAATTGTATAGGCATATAATTTTAGTGTTAATTTAGAGTAAGTTTTGTTATAGTAAATGTATATAGATTTAGGTTTAAGAATTGTATAGTAATGTAATATAAATGTATATATTTTATAAAAATATATTTAAATAAATATCATCCTAGTCAATTAAATTTTGTTTTATTTACAACATTTTGAATTAGTTAGGTTTATGAGAATCAATAAACCCGTAGGCTATATATAAAAAAGTTTAAATCTTAATATTTAAGTAATTTTTTAAGCAAACGAAGTTATAAGAAATTTTACTTTAGCGAATTCAAGAAATTATTAAATCGAATAGATTTGTCTAAAACTATATTTCCTTCGCTAACTACATCAGTCGATTGCAAGCCACGATGGGAGAATATCCTTCAGACATTTTTCTTGATATCCAAGGCTACCATTGTTCTTCTTTTGGATACTTTCCAAAAGAGTTAGCAATTTACGATGGGTTTCGTATCTCAAGTTATCTATTTAAAGCTCCTTTTGCGAAAAATATGTTGTCCCTTGCGGAGCTAAAACATGTCAAATGGGCCGAAAAGTATCATGGACTGAAGTGGGAGTCTGGAAACGTAGAACTCTGTGAAATTAACAATATATTTAAACATGTGTTGGAATTATACCAATCACCCAGGATATACGTAAAAGGAAGTATGAAGGCAAATTTCCTAAAGAGGTTTATAAGCGAAGAAATCATTACAGATATTCCCTGTAAGCTGGAACCGAAATTAAGTAAATTTAAGAAGATTCCAGAGTGTTTTTTCCACAAAACGATGCATCCATGGCATTGTGCAGCATCGAATGTAAAACTGTTATATAATTATAGAAATTGCTACTAATAAATATTATATTATTGTTTACTTTGTTTTTCTTTTAATCATTCGTCAGTACCTAATCTGCACACTTTTTCTCTTAGATTGGCTAGCTAGTATTGAACTTAAAATATTTGACTTAGTGTTTACAATAAATCACAACTTAAAATAAAATTTCTTGGTACTACCCGTTTCGTATTTAAATAATTTTTTAAGGCATTTGCTGTAATTTTACGCAGAAATGCAAAAGAGCTAAAATGTTTGCCTTCGCTTAAACCATAGATCCCCGGTTTTTAAATTGTATTTAGTGAAAAAATTTTTTGGTGGTACCTCCATAATATTTGTTATTTATTAATTTTTTTTAAGCATTTGCTGTAATTTTACGCAGAAATGCAAAGGAGCTAAAATGTTTGCCTTCGTTCAAACCATAGATCCCCGTTTTTTAAATTGCATTTAGTTGAAAAATTTTTTTTGGCGGTACCGCCATTATATTTGTTATTAATTAATTTTTTAAGGCATTTGCTGTAATTTTACACAGAAATGCAAAAGAGCTAAAATGTTTGTCTTCGTTTAAACCATAGATCCCCGTTTTTTAAATTGCATTTAGTTGAAAAATTTTTTTGGTGGTACCTCCATTATATTTGTTATTAATTAATTTTTTTAGGCATTTGCTGTAATTTTACGCAGAAATGCAAAAGAGCTAAAATGTTTGCCTTCATTTAAGCCATAGATCCCCGTTTTTTAAATTGCATTTAGTTGAAAAATTTTTTTGGCCGTACCTCCATTATATTTGTTATTAATTAATTTTTTAAGGCATTTGCTGTAATTTTACGCAGAGATGCAAAAGAGCTAAAATGTTTGTCTTCGTTTAGACCATAGATCCCCGTTTTTTAAATTGCATTTAGTTGAAAAATTTTTTTTTTGGTGGTACCTCCATTATTTTTGTTATTAATTAATTTTTTTTAGGCATTTGCCGTAATTTTACGCAGAAATGCAAAAGAGCTAAAATGTTTGCCTTCGTTTAAACCATAGATCCCCGTTTTTTAAATTGCAATTATTTGAAAAAAAAATTTTTTTGGTAGTACCACCTTCATATTTGTTATTAATTAATTTTTTTTAGGCATTTGCTGTAATTTGACGCAGAAATGCAATAGAGCTAAAATGTTTGCCTTCGTTTAAACCATAGATCCCCGTTTTTTAAATTGCATTTAGTTGAAAATTTTTTTTTATTTGTTATTAATTATTTTTTTTTAGGCATTTGCAATAATTTTAGAGAAAAAAGTATTGAAGTGAAAATGTGTGACTAGATGTAAACTATAAGCTCCCATTTTTTAAAATTGCATTTTCTTAAATTTTAAAAACCCCATTGTCATTTTTTTTAAATTATGTATATTAAGCGAGTTATTTAGATTTTTCTATTTTTTGACTTTTTGAGGTATTTCCATACTTTTTACATCAAAAGTTGCATAATAAATAAGATGCGGCCGGTTTCGAACTTAATTATGGTATTTTTTAAAATTTCTTAATACCGCTATTTTTTGTTATATAAGCAATTGAAATGTGAAATGCATGGGGTGCCCCACCTGGCTATTTTTTAGAAATGTTTAATTTTTAGGCTTTTCGCCCATCCTACATAAAAGTTGTATCTGACATAAAAGATTCGTCTACTCGTGAGCTAAATTATGGAATTTTTTAATTTTAAAAATTAACAATATGAAGCAAGTTTTACAACAATTTATAAAAAAATAGCATTTTTAGTGTCAAGTATCAGAACTTCCTTATTGTCAGTCCCATAAAAAAAAGCTTCGTATAAGAGATGGTCTAAATTATGTGGAGAATATTTACAAATTTTTTATTAAAGTAAAAAACCATAAATAAAAAAGTTCGCCGGTGAAAAATCGTTTTATCTCAGCTATCCGTGGTCCGATCTTGACGGGACCCCCCGCAAACGATTTAGACGCCCGTCTACGGTGGGAGGGTGGGGGGCGGGTGGGCACTTATAAAAAAAAAAAAAAAAAAAAAAAAAAAAAAAAAAAAAAAAAACGTGTAAACCGAACCTTGCCTACCATCTCCCAGTGTGTTTTGCACATTTCAATTACGCATAAGCGAGCTAGAACTATCTCTGACCTTGAAAAAATTGAACAAACTTCTTTATCCTTCATCCGATTTTAAATCTGTTTCCACGATAATTTTCCTTAAAAAATTTCAACAAACATTTACTCGAAAAGTTTTTCTCTACGACTTACCATTGAGGCACTGTGAAGCTTTAAAGTGCAGTTTTCGTTATTTCACCTATCTTTTTCATAACCCCCTATTGATTTTTGGAGATTTTAAATTTTTTTTTCAGCAATTTTATGTAGAAAAATATGCCAAGAAATATTTTATAATGACATTTCATCATAAAATATCGCCAAGTGGCCGAAAAAAATTCTTAAAAGTTGAAAATTTGCATATTTTATATTTTACAAAAATTAACGATTTCTTGATTAAAATGGGATCTTTAGAGGTAAATGAGTGTTTTTGTAGTATAACATTTTTTTCCCAAATGTTTGCATGTATTCGAAAAAAATTCTTAAAAGTTGAAAATTTACATATTTTATATTTTGCAAAATTAACGATTTTTTGATTAAAATGGAATCTTTAGAGGTAAATGAGTGTTTTTGTAGTATAACATTTTTTTCCCAAATGTTGGCATGTATTCGAAAAAAATTCTTAAAAGTTGAAAATTTAAATATTTTTTATTTTACAAAAATTAACGATTTTTTGATTAAAATGGAATCTTTAGAGGTAAATGAGTGTTTTTGTAGTATAACATTTTTTTCCCAAATGTTGGCATGTATTCGAAAAAAATTCTTAAAAGTTGAAAATTTAAATATTTTTTATTTTACAAAAATTAACAATTTGTCGAGAGAAATGGAATCTTTTGAGCTAAATAACTGGTTTTTCAGTAAAAAATTGTAAGAACTTTAAATTTCGTAGGTATGACGAAAGATCATTATTGCCTTAAAAAAATTTTGCCGTAAAACGTTGGGATAAAAATTGACATTTAACAACTAACTACGCTCAAGTCTTTATGTGGCCCTCCGAAGAGGACCTGGGGAAGGGGGTTAGGGTGGGTCAGGGTTCGGGCGGTCGCATAGTAAAGAGAATAGGACTTCTACGGAGTGGTTGAGTCCGCAGGACCGGCGTCCATATCATCTTCAAAATCCCACCAAGATGTGGAATCGGCTGGTCCGCTAAAGTCATCGCTGACTTCTACCGATCCCGCATTCGATGTGGAGTCCGCAGGTCCAGTGGCCTCAACATTTTCAACTCGCCTCGATGGTGGTGGTCTGTTGGGTCGAGGAACAATTTCAGTCTCATCGCTAAACAGCGACGAGCCACGGCTTGCAGGTCCTTCTTGGGGTCTAGGAACATATTCTGTCTCATCGCTAAACAGCGACGAGCCACGGCTTGCAGGTCTTTCTTGGGCCATGTCCAAGATGTATATGAATTAATTGTGAAGCTGAACTAGTATTTATATGCTAACATTGTAGTGGGGGATAATATTTGAATGATCTGCCTTATAGCCATTTATAATAAACATTACTCGGTCTCTACCAACAGTAACACAATCAAACACAAGATTTTTATTTTTAACTAATTTGAGAGAAATGCGATGAATTATGTACTGCAGAAAATCCCTTGAAGTTTTTCTATTATGCGATGATAACAAATACCACATGTTGGTATTGTATCATCCCAAAAATGGGACTTCTGCCTAACTAACTAACTACGCTCAAAGTATAAGTGTGGTCCTGAAAAGGACCGTTTTTTGTAGGTTTAGGGAAACCAGCTAATTCGGCTGTTCCCCTCTGGCGATCTGGACAGATCGCGGTGCAATTATCCGACGCCAACGCCGACGAGGTGCTGGTGGTTCGGGCGCTCCAACCCTTTCTTCCTCGTCGTCGTCGTCGTCGTCGTCAATCACCACCACGACAGGTGGTGGTGGTGGTGCTGCTTGTACTGTCGGCTTAACGACAGCGATCGGTTTCCCTTCAAATTTCTTCTTTGAGGCTGCCCAATACTCTTCGATTTTCCTCTTCCTGGTCGAGGTCAACATCAGTCCAGTTGCGTCCATGGCTGGATGAAGAGTGATACATTCTGCTATGCGCATACGTATTTATAGCCATATTTTAGGGGTGGGGTGTAAATTTTACTATATCCTTCAAAAATGTGTCTTGAATTAAAAAAATAATTTAGTTTGATCCCAGCTTTGATGAGATGAAGTTTGTTGTAGTCGACATTCAAGGATTCTGCGTTCCACAATTTCAACCTAAAGAGTTGGCTATTTATGATGGAAGGGAGATGAAAAGTTACTTCTTTAAACCAACAATACCGTTTCAAGAACTATCGTATGAATGTCAGAAGCAGGCGTTGTACTTATATGGAAACCGACATGGACTTTGCTATACTTATGGTGAAACGGATCTCGACCAACTTTTCTCGATTCTCTACGACGCTCTGCACGATGTCGACACTATTTATGTCAAGGGACAAGTTAAGAAGGATTTTTTAATAAACACTTTTTTCGATATGAACCTTAAAACTCCTTCTATTGTTAATTTAGAATTCACTACTGATTCTATTAATATACCAAAATTAACAATGGATACTACGTATTGCTCCAATCATATTTTAAATATTTGTTCTTGTAGCGTAACAAATGCTAGAATATTGTATGACTATATACATAATTGTTTACCTAAATAAATAATACAAAATGTCCAAAGTGTTTTATTAACAGTCACCTTACCATAGTAAAATTTTAATAATATGCTTACGGTGGTATGCCTTCAATAATAATAATAATAATAATAATACCGTAGCACAATCAAGTGATCCACTACGCTCAAGTCTTAATTTTCCCTTCAAAAAAGACCTGTGAAGTGTAATTATTCGGGTGGTCGCATAGGAGAGAGAAAGTGGGAATTATCGTAGTCCTTCTACGGAGTCGTTGAGTCCGCTGAACCGACTTCTACCGGTCCCGCATGTCTCTACCCATGGTAGCACAATCGAAAAATTATTTCTCGAAAAGTATTGTGCCACCCTGGGTATGTGACATTAAACAACTAACTACGCTCAAGTCTTTATGTGGCCCTCCGAAGAGGACCTGAGGAAGGGGGTTAGGGTGGGTCAGGGTTCGGGCGGTAGGTAGTAGTAGCTTTATTTGTAATAGAACTTACATTCTATTGCAAATAATGCAAGATTGTTGGTGAAAGACCGTAAACAATCTTTCACGACAATCACTACATCTCGAGTGATTTTGCATCGCCCTATTATATCCTAATGTAAAATGAGTTTGAATGAAATTAACATCATTCAAACCTCCAAATCTAGTTATGTAGCAATTCATACATAAATTGACGTGAAGGCCCCATTTTACATAGGATTGAACTATGCAAAATCTAGCTCTGAACCTACCTCCCCTACGTACCGCTCTATGTTGAACATTTGGTTCAACTGTTCGGTCTTCATCGGTTGAATATCCTGCATCTGAACTTGATGACATTTCGGGACAGTATGAGTTTCCATGTCAAAATCGGTCATTATATATACTTTATTTTGCCCCCACCTCTACCTCCCTCTCTCTCTCTGTCTCATACACTTCTATATATTCTTATCATTGAAGAATTCATGTCTTGTAACATATTAAAATATACCCTCGATCCTCGGTTACAAAAATTAAACCAACAGTAGTAGCTTTTACAATAACAGAAACACGGTAGATAATATTAAAATATTTATTTCTAAATTTATTTTCTATGTAATACAGTGCCTTCCTTAAACGGTATTACAAAATAAAACTGTTAAGATACTAAATATCTAAGGTTATTTTATTACAAAGAAAGATAAACTACAGAACTTAGATTAAAATATGGATTTGTTACTAACTGAACCATTCATGATATTGTAACTTAAAAATGAGTCGTGAATAACCAATGCATAAACTTTAGTGTCTTTGGGAAATTTACTGTTTCGTGTTTCAAACTCGATTTTGACATCAACTGTGGATGATTTGATAGCTTCTGGTTGATGACTGCAATCCACGATGAAAATGGGGTTGTCAGGATATTCGACGTAATTTAACATTGGGTCCACCATTTCTCGACCGTAGTAGCTACTCTGGAAGTTCTCATAGGTATAGTAAGCTGTCGCATATAATTTTTTCCCAAACTCTAAATTCCATCTTTCATATGGATAGACGGTGGAATTAAGGTATACTCGTATGTCACTTATATTGGCTGTAGTAAACTGGGTGGCATCTTTGGCCTTATTGTCGCAATTGTTACTATTCTGAAAACCAATAATCAAATATCTCGGTTTTTCAAGACTTGTGCTAGTCCTTAAAGCCCACACATCTGATGATGTTTGTCGCAAAGCAGGTAGTTCGTAAAGATCCCATTTACGATATGCCATTGGAATATTGGCGCTATTTACACCTTTATTCATGCGAGACATTATCTTTAGCTTTTGACGATCGTCGGGAATAATATGACGAACTCTCCATTCGATTTTATCAATATTAATGTCTGCTTCCACTTCACCAACATAACAATTGGTAAAATTGCGAGCGATAATTAAAATAAGCTCTTGCTTAACATTAAAAATTCCTTTCGTATAGTCCTCTGCAAAACCCATTAGATACTTTAGGGGGAGCTTTCCGGAGAATACGTGACTTGTGGCATCAACAAGAGCTTGATTATTTTCATTTAGACCCCATCCACAAACCATTAGAGAATTATTTTGTAAGGCGCCGAAGGATGCCATCGTTTTCAGTGTTGTAGTAATTCCTGGTTTTCGGACAATTGCGACTTGTTCACCACCACCCATTTCATAGCGAATTTCGTCGAAAAGGAAGGCTATAGCATTATTCGATAAGTAACATTTCTTTGTTGCATCTTTAGGTTTGAAAGTACCTTCGATGTATATGTAACTTTCGGAAACATCCAAGATTATGTCTTGAAAGTGTACGGGAATACGAATTTCATCAGAGTTCTTAAATGTTGGGGAACCATATGGTTTATAAGTATGTTCCTGTAAACTTATTATGGAGTTCTCGAAGATAGGTTCGGTGAAAACCTCGATCTTTTCACTAGTAGCCGTCATTTTCTAGATTTTCGTATTTTCAAACCAATTGATCGTAAAAAACTGTAATCTTCACGAGAAAGCTGCTGCTGCTGCTGCTGCTGCTGCCGATGAGGTCTTTTCGATCTTATGACTGGATTACGAATGAGCCTGGTTTGCCTACTTTGTTTACTTTTATTATGTTTAACTGAATCTTTCACAGTATGCAACAAACGTAGTTGAGTGTTAAAGCAGAAACCCATCCTTATGCTATTTTCTTTAATTCCAATTTAATAATTATCTTCTCGCCTCGAAAGTCAATCAGATCTCCGTCGTCATCCAAGATTCGCAGACTGATGTTGTCTATGAACTGACGTCCTTCCGGTATAATCGGCATATAAATAATATTCTGCGGCTCTTTCGTAATTTTATACCCTGCTTCAACGTCAATATCAAATTCAAATAGGATGTGGCATTTCGACGAGTTCAGGAATGCACCAGAGATTATATTACAATCAACCCGTATAATGCGTACTTTCATAATATCCACATTGTACACTGACTGATGCTTTTCATTTTTTTTTAACACTTTAGCGTCAAACCCCAACATTTTGGCAATACTTTTGTCACCACCCAAATCGATGTCATACTTCGATTTCATCTCACATTGTAATGTATTATTGTTGGCTGTTAACGAAAATATTTCATCACTATCGTCGCGGGTTGACTCTTTTAGGGCTGTCAACATAGCTTGACCAATTTCATCAATTTCATATGCTCCTGGTGGAATGGTCAGTAGATGTGATATTTTTTCATCATTCCTTATTTTACCAGATGAGCTGTTGTTTTCATCAATTATGTAACCAAATGAGTTGTTGTTTTCATCAATGTTAAAAATTGAATTATATGTGTAAAATCCCACAAGTGCAAGACCATATTTACTTGTTGTACTCAGTTCAATGGGTGGATAAAAGTCGGCGCTTAACACGCTCGAGGATCCTGTTAGCGTGAATGTATGCGACATGACTGACGTTAAGTAGCTATTTGTGATTGTTTTTATTATCATTTGCAGCAGTTCAATGGGTTTAATACACTAGCGCTTTTTTTTTTCTTCTCATCTGATGTCGTGTTAATCGAATTTTCAGCTGTTATATTCACATCACTGATTTTGCAGTAACAACAAAATAATTTTCGAGGCAATGGCCCATCACCCACATCCTTGTTGGAATCGTCACTGTCGCTATTGTAATGTTCATAGCAAAACTGATATTTCATCATATCCTCGTCACTTTTCAGTTCATTTGACAGCTTATCCCAAACTAGAGCAATTTCATTTGGCGCCATCGAAATCATTACTTCCTTCGGCACGTTTTCTAATTCTTCGGCAGTCATTCTCAACAATCCACCCACTTGTTTAAACACTTTAAGTGAGTGCAAGATCTTTGTGTAGTTATCGCGTTCAACTTGTGACGTCAAAGACATAATTATTATTATTATTTTATATCGGAGAGAAACTTCAAACACAGATGGCCACACCAAACTGAATCGAATTCTTGCTGACGATCGTATGTATAGTAAATGTTTTTCGACGCGTTCGAACCTGTTTGCAGATATCTCACCAATTCGGTAGGTGGTGGCAAATCACCAAAGCTATCATAGTATGTTACTTCAAAGTTGACTTTTCGATATGCCACCCAATGCGTCCCTACCCCCGATGCGCTATCCAAATTAACAATGGCTGCTTCATACCGTCGAGGACCACGTGCAGGTAATGCATCTCGCATATAAACTCCCCTAAAGTGAGGTATCTTTAGTTTTAACACATACTTTTCCAGATCGACATTTGATAGCGGTCTATGGGGTAGGGATTCAATTAGTTTTTTGACATATTCCTATGGTTCATAAACAATCCCATACCTGAACGATATGGTTTCAGATATAATCCATTTCCTCTTAGTTTTAAAGTGGCGCCTGTTTTTTCTGCATTTGCCTTCTTCACTTCTTTGATGGTGCGAACAATGCCGGCGACGCCACCTGCTAACGAGCCTAAGGCTGACAGACCAGCAAATATTGGTATTAATGGTAATACTCCACCAGTTTTAGGAATAGGAATAATCCTAGGTGTGCGAACTTTTCGTTTACCACCTGCTTCTTTTACTGATTTGCGGGCTGCTGTAACGGCTATTTTCGATGCATTTAGAATATTCATTTTCTTTCCACCACCTCTTAGCAATTCTGCTCGAATCGGACGTCGAACAGCAGAACCAAAAGCTACTTTCTGCACACGCACCCGCTTTCCAGCACGTCGCTTACCAGCTCGCCGCTTCCTCTTGGTAATTTTTGATCTACGACCCTTCCTTTTGCTTGATGACACACCCATACCAAAACGTTGCTTTGTTTTCATAATGTTTGTTACCAACCACGCAGCACTCTTTTCACCAACGCTAGCGTCTGCAGATTTCACTCGTTTCCAAGCACTTTGTTCCAACTCGTAATCTGCTTGGTGCCGCTCACTTAAATTGTCTCTATTACGTAAGTAAGCTAAATCGTGCTTCTTACACGCCACGTCTAAAGGATTAATTCCTTTATCACCTCTTTTCACACGTTTAATCACTTTTGTTCCGGGACCACAATATTGATAACCTGGGATATGCAGCTCCACCGGCAGGTTATTAATTAAGGAGTTAACAAAGCCTCTTCCAGTCTTAGTCTGTAAACGAGACGATCTACTTCGTCCGGTGATCAGCATCTGAATGACCATTTAAGTGAAAAGTTTGCTATAAAGTATTGATTTTATCAATATGCGGATAGTACATTTGAAACAAAAATTCCCCATCGATAATCTCGATGAAAAAGTTGGGTGTGGACATGAACAGAAATTGTTAAGGAAACACGGTCCTTTGCTTCCATCATCCATTCGTGGAATAATAATTGGACCTTCGAATTGTGGCAAAACCAATGTTATGATTTCACTACTTACTCACCCCTTGGGTCTTCGTTTTGAAAATGTTTATATCTACTCCAAGTCCCTACATCAACCAAAATACGAATATTTGAGGAAAATTCTTACACCCATCAAGGGCCTTGGTTACTATGCATTCAGTGATGCTTGCAATATTGTGGAACCATCGGACGCAAAGCCTAATTCGATATTTATATTTGATGATGTTATGTGCGAAAAACAGGATGTCATAAGATCTTATTTTTGTATGGGACGTCACAAAAATGTGGATGCCTTTTATTTGGCTCAAACATATTCACGAGTTCCTAAACAGCTTGTGCGAGATAATGCCAACTTTATTATTATGTTTAAACAAGATGAAATGAATATGAGACACGTTTTTTCCGATCATGTATCACCCGACCTGAATTTTACACAATTTCAGGAAATGTGCTCGAAATGTTGGGATAATAAATATGGATTCTTGGTTATCGATAAAGATAGTGATGTAAATTCGGGAAGATATCGCAAGGGACTTGATAGCTATATATTTGTTTAACAGTGATGAATGCATTCATTTCATTGCTGTTCGGTAGTTTGTCAACACCATGAATGAAGAAATTGACTTAAAACGAAAACTAGTGGAAACGACCAATGCTGTTCGAAAAAAATTTAAGCAATTCAAGGCGGCGAAGACACAAAGTGCGCTCGACTTGGATAAATTTTACGAACCAATCACTAAACCACTAACATCTATATCTAATGTAGTAAAGCAACGCCAGCAGCAGCAGCAACCCAAAACCCAAGGAAAGCAATATAGTCGTAGTACTAGCACAATGGAGGAGCCTGAGGAAATATCCGATCACATATCATCATTTCAATCGTCTACACCGCGGATAAGCCGAAAAGCTCACATCGATACAACACCGAAACGTGATACCAATGTTACATTGTTTGAGACACCTTCCCCTTCAAGTTATACAAGTTCACCACCGCTCGACAAGATTCAAGCGTACTTAAATGGCTTAAAAAATAAGCCATCTCAATACGATACCATTTATGGTGTACATTTTGGTAAAAAAAAACCGAATCACCTTAAAAGATATATTGGTAACCTAGAAGTGCGTTTTCCAAATGGCAAAATTTCTTTATATAAAAACGGGAAAAATGTTGGTGTATTTGATGGAACGCCTCAACTTTACGATTTGCTTTTTTTAAGAAATCCACCATTTCTAACACAACACGATAAAATCGATGATGGTGTGCTACAGAAATACACGGATATTTTAGAACTAACTAGTGCAGCATATGAAAATTATGACAAAAATATGGGTCTACGAGAAACCAGATTAATGAAATATTTGCATATTATAAAACCACTACTGATGCCGGCGGGCACTAAATCAGGTGGTGCTGTTGTAAAAAATAACATCGCTGAAAAAATAAAAATACCCAACAAGAAACTACTTTCTTCCAAATCACCTCAATACATTTATTGGAATAAACCAAAGGAGTTGGTTGATCGCTTAAGATTGCTGTGGAGTTCAAAATTAGCTGGTAATACTGGGCATGACAATGAGATTATGTCAATTGTTGAGGAACTTCGTGAAGAACAAATAATATATTAAATTATGTACCTTGTTTCCTTTGCTCAGTGTCTAATGAGACGTGTTCGCTTCGCTACAAAATATGGAAGCAAGCAGGGGAAAAATTGAAATTGTTAATGAACTGCACCGGACTGCTAGAAAAAACTTTATTAGAAGGCGGACGATCATTAAAGGATACAAGGATTTATGGCAAATAGATTTAGCGGAAATGCAACAATATGCTGATGAAAACGATGGTTATCGCTACATCCTTGTATGCATCAATTGTTACTCCAAATTTGTGTACACCAGAGCAATCAAAAACAAGACCGGTGCTGAAGTGACCAATGCAATGAAGAGTATAATTGAAGAGGCATCGTATACACCAGACAATTTACAAAGTGATCAGGGAAAAGAATTCTATAATAGTCGCTTTCAAGCCCTTATGAAAAAATTTAATATAAATCATTATTCTACATTTAGCACGAAAAAGGCGGCAATTGTTGAACGTGTTATAAGAACTTTGAAGAGTGCATTATACAAACAATTTTCGACTAGAGGTTCCTACCGGTGGGTGGAACTATTACCATCAGTAACAAGCGTCTATAATAACACAATGCATCGCACCATCGGCATGAAGCCCAAAAATGTGTTAGAAGATACCGAAATTAGGGCATACGATTATTTAAAGGTTAGACCGAAGAAATATAAATTCCATCTGGGTGATATAGTTCGCATCAGTAAATACAAATCCATATTCGAAAAGGGGTATACACCTTCATGGTCAACAGAACTCTTCAAAATAGTAAAAAGCAACATCACAAATCCACCTACTTACATACTGGAATCATTAGAAGGTGAACCGATTAAAGGTTGTTTCTACGAAGCTGAACTACAAAAGACAACCAACCCAAACGTATATCTTGTTGAAAAAATTCTTAGAAAACGTCAGAAAAATCACATCGATCAATTGTTTGTAAAATGGTTGGGTTTCCCTAATCAATTTAATTCTTGGATAGATAAGTCTGATATTGTTTAAGTACTTAATGTAGTTTATAAAATATTTTTCCAGAAAATAGATAACACTTATTGTAAAATTAGCACATGTATCTTTTATTTTAATATTTCCCTTCCCAGATTGGTTTAAATAATAAGGTAAATAAACAATCAAATCGGTTTATTATCATAAAAGCATTACAATAAAGACCTTAAGAACTAAACTTAGGTGATTGCTATAACAATACAATTACCAAAGTATTTTGTTACTTTTTCCTTCTATTTATCATGATAAAACCTTCTGTCTACTTTCCGAATGTAAATTCTGGATGAAAATTTCTATCAACTTTTTCTTTAGTTTTCTGTACTTTCTCCTTTAAGTGATTTATTTCTTCATTCAATACAGCGAATCTCCGAGAAATATCTGTATTCAATCCTATGATTTTTCGCTCAAAAAATTGTATAACATTCTTACTAATTTCGTCAGCAACTTGTATGCGCAGATCTGATAATTTCTTAACAATTACAGCAGTTAGTTGTATACGCAGGAGATCACGTTGAGTGAGAACATATTCTTGAGTAGCAGCATCATTTGGTTTTTTAGGTGATGCAACATTCTCTAGGGATTTTCCTTGCATATCATACTGATCATCGAGAGTAAGCCTGAATCCATTTCCAGGTGGTCCACGTAAAAACCGACATTTTTCATTGGTTTTCTTACGTCCAAACTTATCAACTGTGCTGTTACTTCGACTCATCCTTAACTTAAACTAAACTAATTTGCTATTTTACCTTCTACTTATATAACTTCATAAGGTTTTCATCTTACAAACGCTTATATAGGGTTTGTTATGTTGGGAAAAATAAAACAATGCTTTTACTACAAACAATTTATTTCCTATCGGTTTTATTTATATATATTAAACCATAACATTTATTTTTAAACATGACCATTATTTATAATAATATATACATACATTTATATATATTATATATTATACTGGTTTATGGAAATACAGTTCAGAACATGTTTTTACAAACAAAAGTTGTTCGAATAAGTAATTTTACTTTTCTTGATCTTC
The DNA here is from genome assembly GCA_963920685.1 of Polydrusus tereticollis. NCBI lineage: Eukaryota > Metazoa > Arthropoda > Insecta > Coleoptera > Curculionidae > Polydrusus > Polydrusus tereticollis. The sequence continues at coordinate 31,318,582 of OY987330.1, read as the reverse complement.
TACTTTGTCCATTATTTCACAACCATTTGCACCATCGCTGCGGATGACTACACCATCTTTTACGATATAAGTAATATCGTCGGGATCCACATAATCAACCAAATTAAATTTTGTTACCAAATCACTTGCTAGATCTGGTATATGAATGACAAACTTGGCAAGATCATTATCAATCATTTCAGCACAAAATTCACTCAGGTTTATGGATCCGTAGAGATATTGTCCACATAGATGCGCACCAGCCATAAAATTGATTGCATCACGCACATACTTTCTGTACTGACAGCCAGTTGAATCCAAACAGGAACCATCAAACATTGAAAACTGCAGTATATCTTGAGCCATACGTCTTAATTTGCATGCTAACCAACTTATATACGTATCTTGTTTTTCAGCAACATTGTCACACATCTACAATAGAATAATGAGATTGTGATTGTGTTTTCTGATACTAGGTACCTATTACACTTTTCTTAGATTATCAATTAAAATTAAAAATACGATAAACTATATATTAAAATATTCTTTACACAACATTGTTTATTCTAAACACCCAAAATTTAATAATGCTCTAGTATTACCCCCAGAAAATACATGTGAGCTTTGCCCCAAATATGTTAGGGTAAATTTATCACATGATTTATTCATTATGTCAACAGTTGCCTCTGATAATGTTTCAGCAACACGCTTGGGTAAGAAACTTTCAAATGTTACATTATGTGTTTTATCATATAAAGTAACAACAATACTTTTACCAAAACGTGTTGAAACAAATATTATCTGTTTTATGATATAAATTTTTCCCACTGTTAGTGTTGAAATTTTTCGGTGCTCGAGAAATTCAACATCCTTGTTTATCATATTATTAATTTCAGCCAAAGTCTGCTGTGAAATACTCATTATTGAAATATGTAATAAAATACCTTTAATAACTTTCACAAAACACACCACAAACACAATATTTCTATTCAACTTTCAAGGCAACAGTTATCAATGCCTGTGTGACTATGCGGCTCTGTAGGAAAGGGACCTTTTTATAGGATAAATTTTCGAGGTAATGGAGGGGGAATAATACCACAAACAATGCACGCTCAAGGTCATGCAACATCAAGGTCATAAAACTTCAAGGTACATTTTCAAGGTCAAGGTGATACCAACACCTGCGTTCAAGGTCAAGGTCATATGACGTAAATTTTCAAGGTCAAGGTGATACCAACACCTGCGTTCAAGGTCAAGGTCAAGGTGATACCAACACCTGCGTTCAAGGTCAAGGTCATGTGACATCATTGAACACCTGCGTTCAAGGTCATGTGACGTCAGAGGAGTGGGGGGTGACAATGAAAGTGTATTAATCCTCTACTCAAGTCTATCGGCAAGTCGCAATTCTCTTGCTTATAAGCATGCGCAGTTGAAAACAGCTGATCGGATTTGGCAATTATATTACTATTGCCAAAAGATCGGTCGGGATCGATTTTTGTTGCAAGTGCGTTTGCAATTCTGGTTGTTTTCTAGTGACTTTCTTGGTTAGAGGTTAGAAAGTTTATTGACATTTCGCATAAAGTTCTAGAGGTTGGTGTTGGTACTCATATTCCCCCTATAAACCTTTATCTATGCTCATATTGCAATTTTAAAAACATGGACTTGCACCACGACTTGCACGATGTATTACAGTCCTGCAATTGAATTGCAGCAATAGAGTTGCAAGGTCAAAGTATTTCTGCAATTCGTTGCCGACTGTAATACGGCTTTTAGGAAAGCTTATATTGTTGGCCTTGTATTTTATTAGGCAGCGTAAAAAACAATTGGAGTTCAGGGGGTGGGTATTCTGATTTACAAAAATTTTCACGGGCGGTAAAATCACACTAAAGTTCCAAAGAACATATTAAGAATTCTGTGGCGCTTAGGAGAGTAGAGCAAAATAGAGACACAATAGCGGATGCACTGAGAGAAATTGACCCTGATCTTGCAAATTGAATATTTTTCCCGTGAAACCTAGTATTTCAAAATAATTATATTGCTGGTTGAATTCCTAACTATTCATTTTAAACCAATGATCTTGAAATCGCGAAAAATTTTCGCCTGCGGCGCTATTTTATAACCTCACCCCCCTTATACACCCACGAGCCGCCACTGGATCTACCTGATGTTATAAGCAGGAAATTAAAATATTAAGTAACAATTTGAACTCGGACCCCTATTTACGAAATAAAGAACCAATTCCGAATCAAACCCATTCTAAAGAAGATCTAGTGAACACTATCACTATTAAAAAAAAGACGTCAAGGACCATTGTCTAACTTAGTAAGTCGCATATTATGATCATAATAGAGATTTAATATAATATAGTTTCTCTCTTTCACGTCTCAACAAAGACCTGGAAGAAACTCTGTCTTGGTGTGACAGTAACCAAGTAGAATTTAATGCTAAAAAAACCCAGGTGGCAGTTTTTTCTAAAAAAGTTAATGTGGAAGAACCGGATATAGTCATGGCGGGCCACTCGATTTCCTTGGCTTCATCAATTCATTCATTGGGCGTCAATAAATAAAATAAATAAATAAATAATTTTTTATTTCAAGCGATCAACGTTTACATTGGTGTAGAAAAAGTCAATTTCAGCCACAGACAACTGTGGAAAAACGACTATTGAAACGTATAAATACAAAATATATACAGAGTGGCAAAAAAGTCACGCATAATGCCTGTAACTTTTGAATTACCTCGTATACGAAAAAGTGACCTTTATGACAGTTGTTTGGTAAATTATTCCCCACATTTCTACCTGCATGAATTTTTTCTGCCATTTCTGGTGTGGTTGCCATAGAGACCAACTTACCTTTTTTAAATGGAACACCCTGCATGTGATTGCATATTTGGATTCTACTGGGAAAACTCTAAATTTCTTTTATTTAAAATTGTAACAAACTTCATAATAACAAAATAAATAGCCTAGAAAATTGAATAACTTAACATCGGAATAATTAACAAGTGAAACCTTTTCAGTGGAACAGGTGTTCAAAATGACCACCATTTTCTGCAAAGCAGAGCGCCAGTCGATCCCTGAACCCGTCTAAAACGTTTAAAAGGAAGTCCTCTGGAATGGCCCGAATTTCAGCACTAATTCTGACTTTTAAAGATTCTAAGTCATTTGGATGGTAAACGTAGTTTTTGTTCTTTTAGTGTCTCCACAAAAAGAAGTCAAGCAGGATTAAGTCCGGGGATCGCGCCGGCCAGTCAAAAGCACCTCTTCTGCCTTTCCGACGTCCTGGAAATTGTTCGCTTATGTATTGTCTAACATTTGCCGCATAATGCGCAGGTATTCCATATTGCTGGAACCATACCTATTCGTTTATGCCATTATTTGGACCCGGTAAAACCATTCTGCAAGAAGGAATTATGTAATTCTTGAGGGGGTCCAGATATTTTTTGCCATTCAAATTACTATCTATTAAAAAAGTTCCACAATATGTCTACCAACTATGCCAGCTCAAACATTAACTCCTGAGTATGACCTTTCTGGAACCATAGTGAGTAGTCTCAGCAGACCAATAACGACAAATGTGTCTATTAACAATGCCATTTAAATGGAAAGTAGCTTCATCCGAGAAAATGATATTTGTTGTGAAGTTTTTATCGTTATTGCATCTTTCCATTATCAGCTCACACAATTCAGCTTTCCTATCAAAATCGTCATCGTTTAACTCATGCACCAACTTTATCTTGTGGGGATGCAACTTCTCCTGCTTAAACAAATGTTTAACTGACTGATGAGACACATTAAATTCCATTGCCATTGGCCTGGATGATTATGTTGGATTTTCATGTATTGAGAGCATGATATCCAAAGCTTTGTCTCCCCCGGTTGCTGTTTTCGGTCGACCTGATCTAGCGGCTTCCCTAACACTGCCTGTTTCTCGAAATTTCTTTACCACTCAGCACACCGTTGACTGTTTGTATATAATTCATTGAAAAGTTGACAAACCTGATCTTGCGATCTCTTCATATTACCGTAACCGCTCATTATTAAAATTTCAACTCGTTGTTTCTCATTCAGATGAACCATAGTGTAAACAAATTAGAAATCAGACAACAGAAAATTAAACAGGAACTCAAAGTTGACACCTCTTAGGTCGCTGTTAGGAAAACACCTCGACTCAACTGGTGGGTGTATTAGGCAGGAATAATTATAATTAGGAAGTTTATCATTTTTGAGCTGTCATTATCTTGAAAACGCTTGAAGATGGGTGAACATTTGAAATACAAAAAATTCATAGTTTTCCTAGTAGAATCCAAATATGCAATGATATGCAGGGTGTTCCATTTAAAAAAAGTGAGCTAGTCTCTATGGCAACCAAACCAGAAATGACAGAAAAAATTCATGCAGGTAGAAATCTGGGGAATAATTCACTGAACAACTTTCATAAAGGTCACTTTTTCGTATACGAGGTAATTCAAAAGTTACAGGCATTATGCGCGATTTTTTTGACACTCTGTTTACTAAGTTACAATTAGGATAACAAATCACACAATCCATATACTCACTAAAATTGTAAAAAACACGAAGAATTAATAAATTACATACACTTTTCTTAAACAGTACTTGGCTTGCTATGTTTTTGATTTCCCTAGGCAACTTACTGTAGAGTTTTGTTCCCATGTAGAATGAGCTCCTCTCAACTAATGTCATATTGTGCGTCGGTACAACAAAGTTCATATTGTTACGCGTCTCATAATTATAAACGTTTCCATGGATAAAAAACTATTCAGATTATTTTTCACGTGCATGAGAACTTTTAAAATGTATAAACTCGGCAAAGTGAGCAGTTTAAGTGTTTTAAATAGCCTCCGGCATGAATGACGACAAGACATCCCCATCATACTTCTAATAGCTTTCTTTTGGACTAAAAACACTATATTTAAATTAGATGGAGAGGAACCCCAACAAAAAATTGGGTATGGTAATAAGACAAGAGAATACAATTTGGATAGTCATATGTTTTGGCATAGTCACGTTCCGGCCATTGCTAAGACAGCCTCGCAGAAGCTTGGAATACTTCTCCGAACTAAGAACCTCTATACAACCCAACAACTTTTGATGCTCTATACAGCACAAATTCGACCACCTCTGGAGTACTATTCGCATGTTTGGGGCTCTGCTCCTAAACATACCCTGAGATCGGTAGATTTCATTGAAAGAAGAGCCATTTGCTTGATCGGTGACCATCATCTTACAAACAATCTGGAAAGCCTTGTACATCGAAGGCAAGTTGTCGACTTGAGTCTATTTTACAAATATTTTCATGGCAAGTTAGGTTGCCCGCTTAATTCCACCTAGAGTGGTGCATGATAGAAATACACGACGAGCCACTGCAGCCCACCCGTACGTGGTTTAGCTTAGTGTCCCTCGAACGACACCGTTTATCTGGAGAACGTCATCACTTTAGAACGACCTCCCTGAGGTCGTGTTCCCCAACGAGTATAATCTCCAACGATTCAAGACCAACGTGAATAACGCCATAAAGGATTTAAAAAAAAGCATCTGGTTCCCTTCCGATGCGAGCACCTAAAAAATGTTCACTCATCAGCGCAATTCTCGCAACAGAGTGGTTAATATACTCTCCCATCTTTAAGTAGGTAATGATTATTGGGTTTGTTCGCTGATTTATTTGTTAATTATAAAATATAAAATCACAAAGTGTTAATCATGTGAAAAATTAAGTGGTGCCGGCCAATATAGGCGGCTTTAGCCCTGCAAAAATGAATAAAAGCTACCTATTTATTATAATTTTAATCAAGCAATCAACATAGTTCACAACAAATCAGGAACCACAGTTAGACTAGGTTGTAGTCACGAAAATTACAAAATCTCAAGCAGTCAAAACTAATTACAATTCTATAAATAACATCGTGTCATTTTACGTCCTTCACGAGTCGCACAACCAAATTAACAGTTGTAATAAATCTTTCTAAGAGTAGTCAATAAACGAAACTAATTTAAAGTTAATAATGGGGTTCATTGTAGACATTATTGAATAAAAAAAAGCCAGGAAAAAAACATAGGTCGTGCTTCTAGGTTACCAGATTAAAAATGTTATAGGAAGTGATATAATGAAAGAGTTACCGTAATTACGTTTGTATGTTTTGGTTTCTGGGTTGTGTGAACCACAGAAGTCGTTTTAACATTGTATTTTGTTGAATTTAAAGGCAACTACCTATTTACCAGTATCAAAATAAAATATTATTAAGTCGCAAATTGCTAGAGGTATAGTTTTATGTATGTCTAAAATTTGAGGATATGATGTTTCGGCGCATGATATTATTTATTTTATATAAGACCCACACGAAAAGAGCTTATTACATAACCCATTTTAGCCTATTTGCGTTATGTAATATACTATATTATCGTATCACTCAGTGATGTAATGAACTTATTACATTACTCATTTTTAATCAAACTATGATTTGTTTTGTCAGTCACTGTCACTTTTTGTGTAATGTCACTTTCATAATATGAAAATCATTTTGAATAGGTACATAAAAAAAAACAAAATTCTGGCTCTTATATAAAATGTTGTATATCACACGTACGGTAAGGCTCATACCGTACTAGTAATATAAATAACTATATTCAATTTAACTGGAGGTACAAATAGACCTAAGCCCAGAATCAGTATCCACGCTATGATATGAATATGGGAGAAACGTATCACATGATCAATAACAGGTATCAGTAGAATAAACATAATAATATAAAGAATATAAAGTAATGATTTAAATTCAAACAATAAAGTAAAATAAAAACAAATTCACAGAACTATAAAGTACTTCTCGATTTTTCTTCTAGCTTACCTTACTAGAACGGAGTTTTGTAAGCGACTTGTATTTCTGAACGGTTCGAAAATGTCTAGCATTAGTAAGTAGTAGGAACGTTCAATGGGGACAGTGAGGTAATTGAAGGATTATTAATGGTGTTTTTTAATATTTTCTAAAAAGTTAGCAAAGTTGACATAGTTCCTTCTATTCTCTAAAGAAATTGTCCGAAACCGGAGTTAAAGTCGCCCCCCGATCGGATCTCTGGCTGGGGGCTGGTCCTGGCGTCTCGTCAAGCGATGTTATTTCAACATCCACCATTTCCAATCCAGGCGGGGCCTTCGAATAACATTCAAAATAGAAATGGTGTGGTAACTGAAGTTGTTAAAGGACTCAAAATTAGCAGCTTCTTAATTGACTTCTGCAATATAAGAGGACCGAACATCAATATAGTCCATCAACATGTACAATCTACCAAACCTCATGTCCTTGCACTAACCGAAACAAAGGTCAGATCATCGACTAGTACGGTCAGCTATTTATATCCTGGTTACGACTTCCATCACCGATTTGGACGCAATTTTGACCTTTGTCTCCTTGTCCGCAGTGATATTTTTTGTCAACGAGAGGAGACACTCAAGCTTAGCGACTTTGATGTAATGTGGTTTAAAACATCAACTTTGAGAATTAGTAAATTCATCTGCTGCATTTACCCGCCGCCAAGCAATACCCATTATAGAGACTTGTTCTCCTCTCTTGCTAATACTATAGACTTTTTGCAAACCCACCATCCCAATTCCGAAGTTGTCATCCTTGGCGACTTTAACGTTCATAATGTTAATTGGCTCAAATACTCAAATACAACCGACGAGCAAGGACGCCAAGCCGAATCCTTTGCCATCAGCTCGGGCCTCACTCAACTCGTGGGCGAACAAACTCGGATTCCTTGGCGGAACGTTTGTTTTACCACTAATGATCCATCGGTCTGTGCTAGAGAAGTATCTCAGGTTACCCTTACTGGCATGGAAGCCGTCATCTATTACTCTACTATAATAAGCGGTTCAACAATTTCTTCGATTATTATATATACCTGCCACATTTTGGCTTCTTCTTCTATCACATGATCTATACACTTTTTCCACTTTTCCGCACTGATTTTACCCATAGCTTCATTAAAGAGTCTTTTTAAATGGGCCATTTTATAAGTCGTGTTTTTTCTGGCGACATCTGTCTTTATTTGAGCTCATATAAGTTCGATCGGGTTTAATTCGCAGTGGTAAGGAGGGATTCAGAGCACAGATATTCCTCGGAACTTTGCCATTTCATCGACTACATATTTTTTGAATACATTTTCATGTAAATTGGCAAGTACCAATAGTTCTTTTTTTAAGGATTCTAATGGAAATGCTATTTGTCTTAAACTTAGCCATTCTGTTATTTCACTTTTACGCCACGCACTTGTCGGTAATTTTTCCGTCAGCCTAGAGTGATAACTTGCATAATCCAATACAATAGCATCTTTTGGTATAAGATCCAACATTTGCTCGAACCATTCTTCAAAGACATCGGCATTCATATCTTCGTGACAGTCTCCTGTATTTTTAGATTGGAACATCAGTATTTTTTTCTTTTCTTCTCTGGCTTTTCGGATGCTTCTTAAGTAATTTCTTCTCCAACGGACGATATCGCTTTTGTCTATTAAAATCGTATCAAGTTTTTTCCACCGAAGCCCATTATTTTTAATAATTTCCAAAGCGTATTTCAACACATTAATGGGTAGTCCTGGTCTTCTCGGATTGAGGACAAAGTTTTGTCCAGCATGGGAATTTCTGTTTTTAAAAAGAAACTATGAACTTTTCGCCTTATTCTCTGCACTAAAACGTCATCCAGCTCAAGTGTTGGTCGTCCTGGAGAAATTTTTAAAGGTTTGACGCCAACACTTCGTTTTTCTTTTAAAGTTTATATATTGTTGTTTTCCCAACGTTAAGCATATCTGCAGTAAATTGCACTACATTGTCAACACTCAAATCCGCATTTTTAGTTTTAATAGAATCGTAAGAGTTAAGAATTATTTTTTTTTTCATTAACTGTACATGGACCGACTCTAGGGCGTTTAGGGAACTACTGAAAATTTTCCATATTTAATTATAAAAACTGATACTTCACACTTTGACTAGTTTCACCAAGAAACAAACACCCAGGGTAGATATGTATAGATATAAATAGGTGTATTATTTCAATAGAGGCACCCATTAAGGCATAATAACCACATAATTAGCAAACAGGTAACGAGGATTAGGTAGAAAAAAAAAGGAATAAAATGATTAGAGCAGAAACGGAATAAGTACCTAGACTGTAATTAGTTTTGATAAAATTGCTTACTAAAATTCCAGGTAAATGGTACGACTGTACATAATTTTAAGCTTAAAAAATTTAATATTAAAATATATATTTGAAGACAAAACTTGAATTTAATGTCGATACTTGTACTAATTCGCACAAATTTAAAAATTCAGTCCTATTTAAATCTGTACATACCGACAAATCTTGCACGCCCATGGAGAAGACGGTTTTAATTGATTTATTACTTCGCATTATTTAAAGATGGAGTGTAACGAAATTCTGTTGAAATTATTTATTTTGCTTGGACAATGTGACCAATTTATAGTCAGAACTTGCAGTAAGTTTAATGTAGTATATTCTCGTACATGTTATAGGCTTAATACATATACAACCATTTAAATCTTGGGAGATTGTTTTTAAACATTCCCTGTTTTTCGAAATATTTTACGATTAACATCCTTAGATCATATTATCTAGTTAGGGGAATCCTCAACTGGCAACAATTCCAAGAGTCTCCATAATAGTAGCCTCTTCGTCCTCCGAACTCTTGGATGACCAACTGGGTTCATATTTTTTCCAAGGAGCTTCCGCTTAAATGTGGCAGGAGGGACCTTGAACCTACTAAAGACAGAAAATAATATTTAAAGGGGAGACAACTGTTTAAAGTTAAGAATATGTGGATAATTTGTAGATGTCATAGCAGTTCTAATTTTACCACCGGACATACTAAAATTCTACTGCAGTTACCTTTATTGTACCCGTACCTATATGACCCTGTGTAAAGTTGTAAAAGGAGAAACATTTTTATTTGTGTGCCACTCACTAACAAAAATGGATACTTGATTTATCAGTATGAAAATTGTTAATAATTTATTATCGATTTATAAGTAAGTACGAGTATAACAAAAAAAATTAAATCTATAATTAAATTTATTATAGTGCTTAGCACTCTGGTTATGCAATTCTCATTGGCAAACTCGAGTAGTCAATATAAATAAATCAGCTATAATTTATACCAGTTTTAGCTAGGATTCGTAGGTGTGTAAGTTTTTAGATATTTTAAGGACAAAGTTAATGATAATTTATTATTGTGGATGGCGGATCAAGTCGACCGCTAAAGGCCATATTAGCAATTAGATTATTTGATAGTTGCTCTGCAAGAATAAATTTTAATTTGCATACATCAGATTAAAACAATAATTTCTGGTACAAGCAGTGAAAGTTACAGTTTGGTGGACAGTTGATTCATTCACTTTCATTGCAACTCTTGCAAATAATTTAACCACCAACCTCTGTAAGAATGAATTTATTTTAATAAAAAAAAACTTATCATAAGCATGTATGTATAATATTAAGTAACACTTGTTTAACATTTTTAACATTGGTTAGCTCAGGTTAAATTATTTATAACTTTAGAGGTTGTACACAATATAGGTACAGGGTGGCCAACCAAGCGAAGTTAGCGGCTGTATCTTGAAAACAGTTCACCATGCAGCGTTGGAAAAAATATTGCCAGTAAAATACGGTCAAGAGAAATTGCTGGAAATTATTTTCAAATTCGATTAACGGCCGCTAGGGGCGTAGCACTAAATCTAAGTTGAAAAAGGGGTTTCTTTACAATTAAGATAGGGTATATTTAAAATATCAGCAAATAGATTCCTAATATATTCTGGACAGTTTTTCTAAAATACTTTTTCTCTAACTCTTCAGATAAAGTAATGTGGGGGTAAGGCAAGCATTAATTTAAGAAAAAAAATAATATCTTAAGAACGCGTTATTAAGATATATTAATCTCAGTGGCATTTAAAAGAGTTTTCCATGCTGTATCAACTGCATTGCAACAAATGTTTTTGTTGCGTTTTTTACTGTAGCCCTAGATGGAGGCTTCTAAAAATTTTATAATTTTTCTCAAAGAACTTAAATATAATGGTAGCTATATTATTAAATCGATACCAAGAGGACAAAACGCCAAGTTCAACGTTGAAAACCGCAAACCCCTATCGCTTTCTTATTTGTATATATCAATGTAAAGTTAAGAGATACTATACTTAAACTAAAAGAAATTTATCTGAAAGGTTAGTAGGCATTGTAACAAAAACTACACTTTAGTAGTGTCTCCTCAAATGCTCAACGTGTCTGCCATTATGTTCCACGCATTGCCTCAGGCTTTGTAAAGTAGAAAAAACGGCAGTTTCCACTTCCTTGCTGGCAGGCGGCGAACTGCATTTTGAATTCTATTCATCATGTCTTCCCTAGTCATTGGTCTAGTTTGGAACAGAAGATCTTTTAGGCGTCCTCACAAATAAAAATCTGGTGACCTGCCTAGCCAGATAAAAAGGTTTTCTCTTCCTCGTGGCCTCATTCAGGTGTTCTCGCACATTTATTGGAAACTGACAGTCGTGAAGCTACAAGAACGTATTTTGCCTAGTTTGTAGTGGCACATCTTCCAATAAAACCGGCAAATCGTTTCTCAGAAACTCCAAAAAACGGTTACCAGTTAGTGCTTGTCTGGTCAAAGAAATAGGATTCAAAAATTGTAGACTGAATGTGACTAATTTGAAATGATGAACATTTAATTTAACTGAACTTTTGGAGGAAGACTATTGAACTTTCTTTTTCCCACAAGTATTTTTTTCTTGGAAAAACACTTACTTTTACTTACAACTTTTTTGTTCCCTAAGTTGTTTTCGTAGAGAAAAAGTAAAAACCACCTTATTGCATATACAAAAAAACATACCTATGTATTTCAAAGTTAATTAAAACATTTAAATTAGAAATTAAATAATTTTTTTTAAATAATGATATACAAAAAGTGCAACAGTTAATCAAAGCAAATGTTGAAAATGGCCACCTATTGATAAAACACACGATGGCAATCGTCTGACAATTGATTCTCATACACGTTCAAAAATGCCTGCATTATATTGTATCGCATTGCAACCTTCAATAATTCGAATTCTTAAGTCGTTTTCATCTAGTACAGGCGTCTTGTATACAAGAAACTTTAGATGACCCCATAAATAATAGTCTCGAGGATTCAAGTCGGGACTGCGAGCTGGCCAACCTTGGGAACCTACGCGTTCAATCCAACAATTAGGAAAAGTGTGGTAGAGGTATTGACTAGCAACTTGGATAAAATGATCTGGGGCGCCGTCGTGCATGAACCACATATTAGCTCTTATTTGTAGAGGTACGTCTTCTAACAGAACATCAAGTTCTTCAGATATAAACTGCGTATAGGAGTTTCCATTCCATTTCCAAGTATGGTCCAATAAAATAGTCGCCAATGATCCCTGTCCATACATTCACCGAAAATTGTTGCTGAAAATGAACTTCTCTACTTTTATGAGGATTATCGTCCACCCAAAAATGTTCGTAATGAAAATTCATAATGGCTTCTCTTAAAAAAGAGGCCTTATCAGTAAACAAAATGTTAGGTAAAAAATTGTATGTGCTACTGTATGCAGCAACCACCCACTAAAATGAAACCTTGGCTAAAAGTCATGGGGAAGCAGAGCTTGCACACGTTGAGTATGGTATGAGTATAGTTGATAAAGATGCAAAACCCTGCAAACAGTTGATGCACTTGTTTTAAGTTGCACTGCTACCTTCCTGGCACTAGTTGAAGGATCATCTTCTATCTCTCGAAGTATAGCCTCTTCTAACTCAGGTGAGGTTACTGTTGCAGGTCTGCCAGGAAGTTCCGTACTACGTTTAAAACTCCCAGTCTCACTTAATCTTGCATGAAGCTGTCTAAATGTTTTGGCACATGGCAGTACTCTGTTTGGTTAACGTTTCTGATAAATGCGCTGATAGTACAGGAGAATTGTACTTTTGATAATGCTTGTCTGGGAACTAATTCCGAGCAAGCTGAAATTTTGCATGGTTATAGGGTACCATAAGGAGAGTTTAAATCTGAATTTGCACCATTCTCACCCCCTTAGGTTCGGCGCCATCTTGAATTTAAGGGTTGTATTGGTTTTTCGCTCATAACTCCTGTGAATTTAATTTCTCAAAAAACAACGGTATACCATTTTGTAGAAAAAAAACACTAGCTTCAAAATGACATATCATACAATATTATAAACTTATTTTTTCCTTGCAAAAAATCGATTGTTTATTAACCTAAATCGTAAAAATATCAGTTATAGTGGAATTTTCAATTTCCGGTCAATCGAATTCAAAAATTTTCTATAAAAAAATGTAGAGCATTGATTCATCCTCATTTTTTAATTAACGTATTTTCCCGTCCGACAAATATTCTCTCTTCTACAACGCGCCTCAGTGCAAAATGTTATTTTTTTTTTCATCCACGACAAAAGTTCTAGGCGAATTCGAAGATCTCACAGATCCTTCAAACAAGAAAACTCGACTTACGTAGCTAGTCAACTGAGAACTAGACTCAGAGAAAATTGAAAAATGTACTGAAAATGAGACGAAACTCAACTGTAAATAAAAAAAATTTCAGATTTTTAATTATTTCCTTTTTAAATTCTAAAGACTTTGTAATAAAATGATTTTCAAGATATATATGAGTGTGAATATTTTTCCCATGAAGCCTACAACTGTTATGTATTTGACCGCAAAAGTAAAAAAATTGCTTTAAAGTATAAAAACGTTCTCCTTTTTTTAAAAAAATGATGTCTTATTTGAGAGGATTATAACAAAAAATTGAAATTGAAGTTTGGATGCTGAGATTTACTTATATAAAATTAACAGTAGAGTGCGGAACTAAAATTAAAAATTGCTCCATCATCATTCATTCTTCACCTCAACAATCGGCGTTTGCAGCTTTGTTCAGTAAGTAAACTATATAATATAATCTAATACAATAAAACATTTATACTGTGTAAACAATAATTTCATTTGTTATAAAATCAATTATAAAATGTTTAATAAATTCATGCATAAAACGAAGGGCCACAAAAATTTGAAAGCGTTTGCAACGTTGAGGAAACTAGAAAGATCTGCAGGCAATTAAGAGCGACTACAGAATGATAGAGGTTCATTGAACATTTTGCACTGAGGCGCGTTGTAGAACAAAAATTATTTGTCTGACGGAACATATGTTAATTAAAAAATAAGGATAAATCAACGCTCGACCGGAAATTAGAAATTCCACCATAACTGATATTTTTACAATTTTTGTTAATAAACAATCGATTTTTGGCAAGGAAAAAATAAGTTTATGATGATATGTTGGTGTTTTTTGAGAAATGAAATTTACAGGAGTTATGAGCAAAAAACCAATTCAACCCTTAAATTCAAGATGGCGCCGAACCTAAGGGGGTGAGAATGATGCAAATATAGATTTAAGCTCTCCTTATGATACCCTATAACCCTGCAAAATTTCAGCTTGCTCGGTATTAGTTCCCAGTAAAAGTACAATTCTCCTGTACTATGAGCTTATTCAGCATTTCCATTTGCTAGGCCATAATTGAAATGCATCTGGGCCATTTCAGCGTTAGTAAAGCTATTTATTTTTGACTTGTTATTGACAAAACAGGTAAATTAGACATCAAAACTTACCTTTACGTCATATTTTAATTTACTTTGAAACATACATTTTTTTTTTGTATGTGTAATAAAGTGGTTTTTATTTTTGCGCTCGAAATTAAGCCACACACGAAAACAATTCAAGGAACAGAAAAGTTGTATTATTGTTGGTAAATCCGAAATTCAAAATTATCAAAATTAGAAAAAAGTCAGTGGCGTACATTTTTTTGTGAATAATATTCGTTAAGGTGGGCCCGGGACGCCACTGGACTTAATAAATTTAATCTAGTTAGGGCTAATTAAGCCCCTTATCATTATGAATAATGGTACCAAATTTCAGTAAAATCGGGAAAAGGATATTTAGGAAAATTATAAAACTTTCATTTCTTTAGAAACTTTAACCCCCTGTATATCAAAAACGGGGCAACTCCGGACACATGTTTACATGAACTTTTTCTCTTAGAATATCATAAGGAATCACCCCGTTAAGTTACTTACTGTACTTCTGAAACACCCTGTATAATATAATAATATTAAAGATATTATCTTATTTGGAAAAATAAAAGCATTGATACGAGAATATTGGAATCATCAATAATTAATAATTGAAAATACTATATTTATTTGCATATATGCAAAGCTAAGCCCAAGTAACAATTTAAATGCCAACAAGTATTTATAGGGTTTTATCACAGGTTTAAGAAGGTTAATAAACCAAAGTGGGTTTTATTATTTCTTTTATTTCTGACCGGTATATTATTAGCTTATAACGTCTTAGTTACGCGGGAATTATAAGGGTCACAACTCCCACTCACAACTCTTAATAGGGCATTTTCTTAAAGGTAAACGGTTTTATTAATTTTCCAGCCATGTTTTTTTCCGTTAACTACGGCAGACATATTTAAACAAAGTTAGGGCAACAGTGTTTGGTTATATTTTTATTTATTCTAACTGTTTACATTTAGCCTGCAGTTATCAAAAATATGTTAATATGTTATATAAACCCCTAAATAGCACAAAATTATACTGATTAAGCTAAAACTAGGGTTACAATTTTTTTTATTAATTGTAAATAATAATTAATAAGCTAACAAATGAAAGGCGCGTGACTTTTTTAAACGTTTTTTATATACTTTATCAATAAAGTTGCCGGGGTTGACAATTTTCTATTACTAGGTTGCTTATTAGTATCAAATTATTAAATGTTAGCACATGCAGATATTTCAATCGAGGCAGACATATTTAACTATACTTGGTGACATTTTTTGATATTGACAATTTAAGTGCAGCAAGTCTGACAAAGAATTATTAAATGCAAATAATAATAAAATTATTTATGATGGTTTCAAACCACGCATACAATTTGATTGCAAGTACTAACGGTTTTAAGAAGGCTTTATAAAATCTTTTGTGGTAGACATAAAAACAACTTGCAGATTTGGGTTCAAAAGTACTGTTGGCTTTATTGACAATTTAAGGAAGATATTTATTACCTTTACAAAAGGTCCTTTTTGGTTTCATGCCGGGTTTATTGGAGCTTTGAAGAGGTTATCTAGTATAAACAGTTTTACGATCACTTTTATTATATAGACTTAATAACCTCTTGTAGATTGTGATAAAACTTAAAATGTTACTTGGGACGATTTATTCTAGTTAAGTATTATCTGTTTTGAGATAAGTATTTCCTTTTTTGTGTGCAGGCACCGCGAAAGCCTTAGTTAGAAAATGGTTTCCTCTTTTATGGTGACAGGTTGTCCAGTCCTTGATGTTTAAAATAAGTCCACTGTGCCCCACAGCCTAGTGTCCACTCGAAATTAGTGGGCTTTCACTAATCTATGGCCTTGGTTCATCACTACATCGGCATTATCAATACGGAAATGGCTGTATTTTTACATAAACAAGAACCATCGACAAGTTCTTTATCTGCATAGTAAACTTGAGACCGTTGGCGAAATTCTAACGGTACCCTCGACACAAGAAACATCTTAACTTCGGCACATATGCCATTAGACACATTTGATCTGCTAGAATGTAAAGTATATTGATTTTAAAATTTATTAAAAGGTATAATAGACTGCAAAATGCAATTATCGTAAAACTTGGCTGACACTGATAGTGGTATTACTTGCAGAGGAAATCTAGAAATGTTCGGTAGCTAAATATTAAGGTTAGGGTATGATCCTTAGACCCATTTTATTTAATGTCCTCTTAGTACATATCTTCTTTGACAACAAATATTCTAACAATGGTGTCCTTATAAATTATCTCGTCGTTGATGTTAACAGGATATTGATTAAATAGGCCTTAGAGAGTGAATCAGTTTTTAAAGAATTTTCCTGGTGAATTCCGTATATAAATTCTTGCAACCTTGTTTAGCCTAACAATTCAAAAGAAATATGCAATATGCCAGTTAGTTATCTATTTACGCTTATCACTTATTCATAACGGATATGAGGTGGAAATATAGATATTTCATAAGAGTAATTGTTAAGTTTATAAATTGGCAGTTATAACTTTGGTTTGTGAGATAAATTTGCGGTTTTGTAAAATAAGGTTGCGAGTCAGGTTCGTTGAAACTACTGTACAGGGTCCAAAGCCATATCTCTACTTGACTTAGTAAGACTTGCTAAAAGAAAATACTATGACAATAAAGCATACTATGCTAAAAATAAATTTAAAGCTGTCTGGAACTTAATTAATTCCACTACAGAAAATTAAAAAATCTGAAGATCGAGAGTATTCAAAAGGATAATGTTGAATATAAAAAGCACAGAATATTGCTAAAAAATTTAATTCCTATTTCATTAATATTCCGAAATAACTTTGGTGATGGGCATGCAAATTTTACATATCTTCAGTATACAATGTAATTACGTTTTAAAGACCCCATTGTGGCAGGGGGGAGTTCTCCCTCCCCTGCTCTGAAACTTTGTCATGGATGGCCTTCTGAGGGAACTCAGTGGAGCGTTGGGTTACGCTGATGATATATATGGTCATCACGACACAAGGAAGATTTAACTGTGAGAGATAGAATGCGGGGGGCCCTTAAAGTGGTGGGAAAATAAATAATAAGGAATGATCTAAATATCAGTCCTCAAAAGACCGTCATATTCCCCTTCACAAAGCGAAGGGAGAAAGAGGGATTAGGACTCCTAATTCTCCAAGGATTCTCCAATTCACCGATGGATCCAAGACTGAAGAGAGTACAAGGGCAGGCATACACGGATTAAAACCAAGAAAAGGCTTATTCTTTCCCTTGGGAAAACTCCCAAAACCTAGTCAAAGGTAGCATTATTGTATGAAGAAGATAGGTTCTCTTTTACAAAACTGTCAGATAAAAATGTTATAACATACGAAGTGTAACAATTTAAAAATAGATGACAATATAGAGGTGATAGATAATACTACAATAGAAAAATATAGATAATACTATTTGGGTATCAAGTCATTTCCAGAATAGCTTTAGGTATAGGTGCGCCCTTAACACATTATCCACTGTTACATAAAACATAATTTATTCAAAAATACAACGAACTGCAGTACTATGAAATAAGCGAGGATACAAACAAAAAAAAAAAGTAATCAAATAGCTAACAAAATCAATTTAATCAAAGCTGTCGTAGAAAAACTTCTCAACTGTATATTATGCTTTGGACACCAAGAGAGATTTCACCTCCCTTCTAAATTTTACACTGGTTTGAGCCTTTCTCATTTTAAGTAGGAGGTGATTAAATATTTTTTTTTCCATTGTACATGATTGAATTTTATTTTGAGAAGAGTTAGGTATCAGCAAATTAACCCTACTATATAGCTGACGAGTGTTGTGTACCGAAGTTAAGTTTATTTCATTCTTGAATCTTTTAAAAATTAAGCAAGTCATTTCTAGTAGAAATATACAAGGTAGTGTCAAGATTTTATGAGAATCAAAAAGCGGTCTAAATCTCCTTTGCCCTACACATATATTTTAGAGCCCTCTTTTGTAAAACAAAGATTTTATTGAAAAGATACCGAGTGCAAACCCCCCAAAAACATATGCCATACCTCAAATGCGATTCTATATAGGTGAGAAATACGCGCTTGTAGTACTTTCGTAATCCAGGCTGATCGACACTACTCTAACGGCGTAACAGTTAGAAGCCAGCTTTTTGCTGAGGTAAGGAATATGGTGTTCATCAAACTTTAGCTTATTGTCTATACACCTAAAAATCTATTTACATTTTCATTCTTTAGTACCTGAGTGCCCAGTGTAATTTCGTTAAAATTACACTTGAAAGTCATTACGTTGGTTTTTCCAATATTAAGAGTCAAACGATTTGCATTAGTCCATGTCTTTATCTCTGCGAGATCACTCTTTATATTGTTTTCGAGCTCCTGTAAGTCTCTGCCCACCCAGAGTACTGTTGCGTCATCTGCAAACAGAGTAAATTTGCCCTTAATATTAATTCCCACCAAGTCATTAATGGACAACAGAAACAGTGGCCGGCCGAGGACAGAACCCTGCGGCACTCCTGATGTAACATCCAATCGATCCGAAGAATTATTGGTAAAATTTACTGATTGATATCGACCAGACAAGTATGAATGAAACCACTTTAAAGCTATTCCCCTTATCCCATATCTCTCCAGTTTCTACAGCAGTATTCTGTGCTTGACGCAGTCAAAAGCTTTTGACAAATCGCAGAACACCGGTGCCGTCACTTCGTTATGATTGAACCCTAAATACAGCCTCTCGAGAAATGCAAAAACGGCGTTGTTAGTACTTCTTGAATTCTGAAAGCCAAATTGTTCCGCACACAGTAAATTATATTTGCTTAGGAAAGATTTCAAACGCTCTTTCACGAGTTTTTCGATTATTTTTGATAATGTCGGAAGTAGGGAAATAGGTCTGAAATTTGAGACTCTCCCCCTTTGTATAAGGGTATTACCGTTGCAATCTTTAAAGATGTTGGGAAATGTCCAGTAAGAAAGGAGTTGTTCATAGCATCCGATAGAGCCTCTAAAGCGATATCGGGAAGATGTAAAAAGATATTTAATGAGATTCCATCCCACCCTGAAGAATTTTTGTTCGTTATTTCCTTAAAAATATCCTAAATCTCCATCACATTTGTAGGTCTAAGAAAAAATGATTGAGACACCGTTATGTTCCCCAGGAATTTTCTAAAATCACCGCCAGAATACAAGCCTCTACCCAGACTTTCAGCCAATGAGCAATAGAATTCATTTAGCTGTTAAAAATTAAAATCCACTAGTGTGACATTATTCTTCCCTCTTAAATCGTTTACGATATTCGAAGTCTCGCGTGGCTTATTCCTAGAGTTAGCTATTTTTCTCTTAAAATGTAGCTTTTTGGCAGCTTTTACGGCCTTTCTAAAATTTTTACGATAAATGTTGTAGTACCGTATAAATTGAATGTTGTGTAAATAATATTTCCTAATATAATGTAGCGCTCTTAAATTTTTAGAAGAGATTCTCAAACCTTTTGTAAACCAACGCTTTCCATGTCTTCATATTGCCGTAACAAGGGGAAATGAGACATCAAAAATCTCTCTCAAACGTGAATACTACTACCTACCCTACTACAATGTGCATAGGAAAACAATAGAAGAGCCTACCAAAATAGACGAATAGTCTGGGAATGCCAAAATGAACTAAGAAGCCTGGCGGATAGCAATACTGTGAAACTATTTTGGATACCGGGCCACAGAGGCATTTTTGGCAAATAAAGAGAAGACGAGCTTGCGAGGCAAACATCAGCTGCACCATACATTTGTCCTGAACCGGCCCTGGGAGTGCCTAAATGCACAGTTCGAGAAGCTATTAAGCGATGGACTAAAAAGTAAAACAAAGTCTACTGAAACAGCAGACAGGGACTCAATTATAGCAAGAGGGTCCTGGATCGCAGGCGGTATGTTAAATTCTAAAGAGTAAAACTGGACCTAAATAAATTAACCACTAAATCAGCAGTCTAAATGTATAAACTAATACATATGGAACCAAGATAACCGAATGGATACAATAAAACGAACGTTTGCACAATAGGCCTACTTATGACCCAAGTACTCCGGTCAAGGACGGGCCTCAGGAAAAAAAAAACACATTAATCGATAAATCGATATATCTGTATAAGGTGCCCAACAAAGAGGTGACTGAAACTATCAAAGAATTAAAAAAATTTAACTCTTGTGGCCCTGATGAATTTTTATCTACGCTCGTATAGTTTTATTCAAGTCAGTTGATTTCTTCACTAACATACCTAATAACCACATGATGTTTTGCAGAATCTATCAATTTAAAAACAGAAACCATAAAGATATCGGGAGCTATCGTCCCTTTTCACTTTTGTCTGTGTTTTTAAAAGTTTTCGAAAAAATATTGTTAAAA
Organism: Polydrusus tereticollis; assembly: GCA_963920685.1. Lineage (NCBI taxonomy): Eukaryota > Metazoa > Arthropoda > Insecta > Coleoptera > Curculionidae > Polydrusus > Polydrusus tereticollis. Next base: position 31,297,555 of record OY987330.1, on the reverse strand, counting down.
AAATTTATAGGAACTTCTCATTCTTATTGGATCTGAATCCGAAAGATTTCGCACATATTTCCGGACACCCTGTATATTATTAATATGTATTATGTCAAATATGTTGACTTGTCCTATATCCTATTTGTGATATTTTTCGGATTAATAAATTTATTTAATTTCATTTATTTCTGTCTCAAATAAACATAATGTTAGGTTTTTGTAATTTGAATTTCGCCTATCTATAGGGTTGAGTTGTCAATGCTTTGGGTGAATTCTCTAATCATTTTTATTTAAGGATGTGCTCTAAAAAAGTGACTATTAAAATTATTCTTAATAAAATAAATTTAAAATTCTTTTCTCACAGTGATCGATGAAGATTGGAAAATTAACATTCAAAACCGATTTATTAGTATCAAAAACGCACATATTTGGCAGCAGTCTATTTAACACTCAAGGAAAGAAGGTTTCTGGGCTAATCCATGATTGCCTTTATTTAGTTGAATTATATAAATCAGCAGTCCTGGCGACGCGACGTCTCTTGTTAATAAGTATTTATTAAGAACGTTCCGAGCACCGAGGTACATTACTTTATGCATTTTTAAGATTTATTGTTAAATTAGAAATCTAATCTATGTTTTCAACAAACCTCATTGTGTTTTTTTTTATTGCTGTTCTGTGTTGATTTTCAATTTAGTTTTCCATGTGACCTTGTTGTAAATAAGATTCTTTCTTTATCGATACGATAAAATGTAAAATAATAGTTATTTATGATGTTAGTGTTAAAAATGCCATTTTATTTCGTGAGAAGGAAAATTATTGAATAACGAGCGTAGCGAATGGAATAAATTAGATGCATGTGAGCATTAACGAGATGTAATAATGACAATATTTATTATTTTAATGCAAATTGTTAGTTATGTTGTTATTCGATTACTTATTGTCTTTAAATAACTTTTGTTAATCAACTTCATTACTAAATAAGTTTCGAAAGTCAATCAACTTCATTACTAAATAAGTTTCGAAAGTCAATGCTTAAACGTGTTATATAAAAAATGTATTTTCTTCGAGAACGGCTAATTTTATCGAAATAAATAAGGTGTACCTTTTTTTACAGAGGAATGACCAGAGTATTTAAAAAATCAGTTTTCAGCAGGGCTTAAAGAAATCATGTTTTTTTTGAAAAAGTCAATTTTTTCGATTTTTTTTTCTATTTTTATTTTTATCTACTTTTCCTATAAATAAGTTGCTATTTTCAACACGTTTTTCGTTTTACTACCACCCTCCTTTAAATTTTAATGAAGATAGTTCCTGTCGAAAAACGCTCAGAGCTGCAAAATCCTGTCGGAACAAAAAAATATAAGGATGCGTCCGCCCTAACTCGCAGTATTTGATATAATAAGCAGCGGGACGCGTGATTTCTGCTGCAAATCTCTAAAGGTTACCTAAAAATCTGTAAATAGTGTAACAATGTCAACTCTTCATAGAAGTGGAAGGAAAAAATACCCTATCTGGATCCATTTCATAGAAAAATCTAATAAAACTGAAGGAAAATTAGGCAATAGAGCTATATGCAAAAAATGTAGACATGAAATGCAAGGTATTGTCGAACGAATGAAAGTTCACTGACAAAAGTGTAATGAAAGTACCTACAGAAATTGAAAAGGACAATGAATCAGTTGTGAGTACCGGGTGTCCCACTAAGAATGGCTGTCGGCCGTATCTCAGAAGTGTTAGTCGTATGGCTTGCGGGAAAAAAATATATTAGGTAAAGTGGTCATGAGAAATTGCTGGAAATTATTTTCAAGTTTCTCAGACTGGCGCTAGAGGGCGCAACAGTAACGGTAAATATGAATCACGAAGTTTCCTCAAAAGTCGCCTAGTTAAGGTATTCCGAAAATAATATTTTTGTATATTTCGATGATTTATTAATAAAATTCACCTGTAGAACGTGTTCGTTACTTTTCAAATGAAATGGTGGGGGAAGATTGAACATTATTTGTAATAAATGCTGATAACTCCGGTCTGGCTTAACATAATTTAGTAAACTTAGTTTTGTTAAAAAGGGCTTTTCTTACTCTATATATCATCTTATGAACTACGGCAATATAGGAGCTAGAGGGCGCTGTCTTACAACTTCACAAACATTGCGCGTTTTTCCCATAATTGTAAATATAATAAAATATTTAATTTTACCTGATTACAAGGATAATTAAAAGTCTAAGAAGTCAGCGAAAACCGCAAGTTAATATCCATTTTCAATCCGGAGATATCAACAACAATAATCATAATTACGGAACATTTTATTTTCAAGTTGCCATTGTAAAGGTTTTTTTAAGAGTCAAATAGGCCTTGGAAAAACAAAATATGTACGTATGTTTCAAGCAAATATATCGTTACGACAATAATTCTCAGTGGCGCCCTAAATGTTCAAATTGTCGCCCATCGTTCTGTATACACGACTCCAATCTCTACCTGGTTGATAATACTGCAGTTTCCACCTCTGCCAGAAGTATACGGCGGCTGCTGTCCATTATCCTTTCTTTCATGTTTTCCTTTGTGGTGGGTCTGGTAACGAAAACAGGATCCTTCAATCTCCCCCATAGATAAAAATCTAGGCATGTTAAGTCAGGTGCTCTAAAATAGAAATTACCACTTTCATTAACAGTATTACAATATATCCTATAATATTACCTTGCAGGCCACGGAAATATACTCCCTCTTCCTATCCACCTTGCAGGAAATGTGTCGTCAAGAAATTGACGAACGTTTGCCGCAAAATGTGCAGGACTTCCGTCGTGTTGGAAAACCATAGTTCTGCAAATATCAAAGGGCACATCTTCGAGAAGAATTGGGAGTTCGTAATTTAAAAAATGAAAGCCCAGTAAGCGACTCATTAAATACAAACGGTTCAATTATTCTGCCACCCAAAATGCCGCACCAAACATTGATACTGCATGTTCCTTGATGCTGCACCTCCCGCATCCAATGAGGAGATAATCCCTCCAGAGTTTTGTGGACTGATGAAGCGGGATAACCGCGACCAATAATGCATGTTATGGCGGTTTACTTCTTTATTACTATGGAAAGTAGCTTCAACAGTCCACAAAATTCTGGAGAGGAGATTTCTATCTTCCAATATCATATTGAGCAACCAATAGCAATGATTCAATCTTCTATCATAATCTTGCGGGGTCAAAGCTATTGGAGCAGAATATGGTATAGGGATGTAGCCTAAAGAAAAACAAAATACTTATTACATTGACTTGAAAACTATTAAGAGAAATATTGGCATTATTCTAAACTATTTAAGAGTTATAACATATATATATATATAATTACTTACCTTTCTTCTAATAAAATCCTATGCACGCGAGTAACTCCCACGTCACAACACTGTTGGCACAATAAAAATTTTGACGTAATAATGAAAGGTAACACGCGTGCACAGTTTCAATTCAGATTTTGTTTTTCCAAGGCCTATTCGACTATAAAAAAAACTTTACAATGGCAACTTGAAAATAAAATCATAATGTTCCGTAATTATGATTATTGTTGTTGATATCTCCGGATTGAAAATAGATATTAACTTGCGGTTTTCGCTGACTTCTTAGACTCTTAATCATCCTTGTAATCAGGTAAAATATTATATTTACAATTATGGAAAAAACGCGCAATGTTTGTGAAGTTGTAAGACAGCGCCCCCTAGCGCCTAGTGTAAAACACATATTGCCGTAGTTCATAAGATGATATATAGAGTGAGAAAAGTCCTTTTTAACAAAATAAGTTTACTAAATTATGTTAAGCCAGACCGGAGTTATCAGCATTTATTACAAATAATGTTCAATCTTCCCCCACCACTTTATTTGAAAAGTGACGAGCACGTTCTATATGTGAATTTTATTAATAAATCTTCGAAATATACAAAAATGTTATTTTCAGGATACCTTAACTAGGCGACTTTTGAGGAAACTTCGTGATTCATAATTTACCGTTACTGTTGCGCCCTCTAGCGCCAGTCTGAGAAACTTCAAAATAATTTCCAGCAATTTCTCATAACCACTTTACCTAATATATTTTTTTTCCGCAAGCCATACCATTAACACTTTCTGAGATACGGCCGACAGCCATTCTTAGTGGGACACCCGGTACTTCACAACAAACTTAAGAGTCACTTTCCAGTCTTTCCACTTCAGATTGTAAGAAAAGGAAAGTAGTGTCAGAATCGGAAGCAAGGTCAGCAAGTTCTAGTTCTGGATCTTTGTTATCTTTTGCCATACACACTAGCAAATCTACTCAAGAGGAAATTGATAAACAGATTGCCAGAGCCCTTTACGCTACAAACAGCAGCTTTAACTATATGGAACAACCGGAATAAGAAAAGCTCTCGCTCTTTTACGGCCTGGATCCATTACACCCTCTCGATATGATGTTTCTAATAAATTGCTTGATATAATTTATAATGAAGAGAAAACCAAATGCTTTCAAAGCTTGTCGGAAACATGTGTGTGTCTGTCACTTGACAGATGGTCAAATGTACATAGCGAACCGATAATCTGTGCAACGGTTACAATAGAATATGGATTTACCGTCTTAGCAGATACTTCTGGGAATCCACATACTTCTGTATATTTAACAGAAATGGCAACTGCACTCATAAATAAGCTTAAAACCGAATATGACTGTACAGTATGCAGCTAATATGGCTGCAATGCGACATCAAATAAAAACATCTACTGAATTGAACCTTATTACATAATATGGTTGTGCTGCACATATTTTAAATTTACTATGTAAGGATTTGGAAATCGCTGTTATCAAGGAACATGTTGTTTTCATTGCCAAACACTTCCGTAGCAATCATTTTGCCTCTGCAGCATATGCCAAAGAAGGAGGCAAAAAACTAATTTGGCCAAATGATGTCAGATGGAATTCGCTTGCCGACTGTTTAGAAGGTTTCGTTAAGTCATGGCCCATACTTTTCAAAATTGCTGAAGAGAACAAAAAAGAAAGTGACAATATTATAAGAGGAAAAGTTTCCTACATTCACTTAAAAAGATTAGACGAAGATTACCTAACAATACTTAAGCCTATCTCTATCGTAATAGATAGACTACAAAGAAACAGTGCCAGTCTTTCAGATGTTGTGGATGAATTTAAAATATTATAAGCTCATTTTGACAAAACGGACATAACTTTAAATCAACTGCAAAAATTTAAGAGGCGTTATGAACAGTGTATAACCCCATATCATTTGTTGGCATATCTTCTTGTTTTAACAAAAACTCAGCAAACACTAACAGAGAGTGAAAAAAATGTTGCTTTAAAAGCTGTTGAAGAATTAGATCCAAATAGTGGTTTACTACCACTCATAGTCAAGTTTCTTGCCAGATCAGAACTTTTCACTCATATTATGTTTCATGATGATATTCTTCAGAATATAAAACCCATAGATTGGTGCAACTCGCAACAAAATATACCCATTATTCAAAAAGAGTTCTTCATAATTAGACAATGCTTCTTCCGCATCAGTGGAATAAAATAATAAACCATTAATTAAAACTGAAAGTTTTTATTTTCTCTTAATCATAACTATTATACTATATAAATTTTGATTTTAATCATGATTTAAATAAAAAAAAATTAAGTGATTTAAATCATGATTTAAATCCTTTTAACCCTGGTTTCCAACTTTGAAAAATGACACCTGTCCAAACTCTGGCCCAACGAGTGTGGTGGTAAGTCCGTTCCTGACTTCCCTGAAGATGTCAAATATCAAAGAGGCCCTTTAGGATTTATTTTTATGACATCGGGGTTAATTGGACGTCCCGACAAATTTCCATATACTTACCAGACATAATAAATAACAACAACTGTTGAACTGTATATAACTCTTTAAGATCTAGTTATACTACATAGATGAGGACAAATCTTTCATAAAAGGAAAGTTATTTAATTTGGCAGAAATAATATTCATAAAATGTCTTTTATAATAATTTTTAATAAGTTTTATTTGATATCAAATTATCTGATTTGGTTTAGTTATCCATTCTTTTTTTCCTCCTTTATTAATTTATCAATATATTCTGTTGCTTTGGCCACAATTGCATTGCTTTTCGCTTGAAAATCTGCAGCTGTATCCGACTTGAATTTTGACATACTATCCATTGATACATAGCTCTCTGTACATTTTCTTAAGTTATCCATATTAGCTGCGATTTTTTCAGGTAGGATGAAAATATCGCTTGTGATTTCACCTATAATACTGCCGAGGCACGCTCCTTGATCAGATTCTTTTTGCTCTAAACAGTCTCGTACTCGAATTACTAAAAAAGTAAAATGGGTATCCTAATGTTTAAATGTGTAAGACGCCTGTCTCAAGAATTGGAACATGAAGGACTATTCTTAAAATATGTCAACATGTTTCCTTTTAAAGTGCAAGTAATCCAAGACATACGAGCTGCGGATTATGAAACCCGCAGGAATTACTGTAAGTGTTTTACCCAAAATTGATTGGAATTAAATGATTTTTTCTACTGCCGTTTTATAATAACCCCTTTTTGATTGTCGTTTTGGTTTTTAAGTAACCTCCTTTTAGGCACAGCGTGCTTAGAAGTTTTTTAAGCACGCTGTGTCTAAAAGTAATTATTTACAATTAAAAACTAAACACAGACTATAATTTTACCTATTTATTATAAATATTAAAAGTACAGTTACCTATATTTTTAAAATTAATGCTTGGGTAACCTAAAACAGTGCGTTGAGATATTCCTCTTTGTAAAATAGATGAGGAATTTGAACTAGAAATAGAAAATAAATCTACAAACTTTTAATGCACCATGATCACCGTTTTTCAAAACTATACCTAAAATTACTTTTGATTGACACATGACTTGCTATCGTAGTGACAATCCATTTAAATTTACCTGTTTACCTTTAAGTAGGGGCGTAGGAAATTTCGGCCCCGGCCAGGTAGCAGCCCGATTTTGACAGGAACTTTCGGCCCCGGGATGGAAGGGTCATGTTTTTATTATAGGCATTTTCGGCCCCAATGGTCTAACGTTATAACATTTTAATTTTTTTATGATCTTTTGAGTTTTGAATCATTTATAAAATGAAAATGCAACTAACCTGAACTAACTCAATTTTTGACCTGCAACTCGGCTAATGCGGTTTTATAGACTTATATTGGTTAAACAGCGCTAACACGGCATCTAATCCACCTTTTTGGTTCCAATTCGCCTTTTTCAAGTTCACCGGGGAATATTATTATTAATTGTTTGCCCCTTTTATAGACTTATATTGGTTAAACAGCGCTAACACGGCATCTAATCCACCTTTTTGGTTCAATTCGCATTACCTGCAATGTTTGGGGCCGAAATTTCTTGCAAGATTACTTGACCTAAAATTTCTAGCAGGTACCTTACCCAATATGGGGCCGAAAGTTCCGCCGCCCTTAAGTAGGTACATGTAACCTTTTTTAAAGATAAATTTCGTTTTATGATGTAATTTTTCTCTAAAACCGTTAGAGATAAGGATAGGGTATGCTACATTTGACGTAGAATTCAAAATTCTACTGAAAAAAATAGGGGTCTATTTAAAATACAAAAAATTTTTGCTACATCTACTTTCTGACACACCCTGTATAATTTCTTTTTAAGGCAAAAAATTCGGAAGAAAAAATTATAATCGACGTGTCGCGTTTTTTCAAAAAATTAATACCTGATTTTTAAATGAATTTGTTCCATATTTTAGCCCATCACTGTATATACAAGTATTTAATAAAGCGCTAATTAAAAGCTATTTGTGCAAGTATACGACTTATTTACAATATGGTTGCAATGCTTATATATATATATATATACCGGGTGTTGCATCGTCGAGCGGGACATAGGAAATCCCATGTAATTTTAAATGGGGTCAATTATTGGCTTCCCTAATTATTTTAGAGAAAAATTCTATTTAGGTTTATTAAAGAGCACTAAAATCCACATTCAAAAGAATAACTTTAGATATTTTTGATGAGCCCGTTTACGGGTTATCGCCGATTTCTTTTTAACTATTTCTCCTTTTTATGGCCCCGTATTTGCGGGCACCAGTCAAGGTAAAAGATGACTGTCAAATAAAGTTGTCATTTTGAAATGTGTGCTTTATTGTTATAAAAACCCGTACATCGAAAATATTAAAGGTGTATTTATGAGTACAAATTAATCTGAATAAAACTAAAATAAAGTATCCAATTACAAGGTTAATTATGACATTTTACATGTTTCAATATTTTACTAATTAATGGGTAGGTACTATTAAATTGTTAGAACTTTAGGATTTAAGAAGATGTTCAAATATTCCTCAAAATGACAACTTTATTTGACAGTCATCTTTTACCTTGACTGGTGCCCGCAAATACGGGGCCATAAAAAGGAGAAATAGTTAAAAAGAAATCGGCGATAACCCGTAAACGGGCTCATCAAAAATATCTAAAGTTATTCTTTTGAATGTGGGTTTTAGTGCTCTTTAATAAACCTAAATAGAATTTTTCTCTAAAATAATTAGGGAAGCCAATAATTGACCCCATTTAAAATTACATGGGATTTCCTATGTCCCGCTCGACGATGCAACACCCGGTACATATTTTTAAAGGTTGTAATATTTGTTCTGAATTAAAAGTTGTAAAATCCGTTACCAAGACAAATTGATGCAAGTATTTTTCTTTACCAACAAAACTATGGCAACAATATGCGCTACAAAACAAATATATTCTTAAGGCAACGCTATTCGATAATTATAAAGTAACTTGCTTCTACTTTGCTAGTTAGGACTTTACGAATAACAACTTACGATAATCTGAAATCCTATTATTCATGGCATTAAATTCATCAGCGGTTTTATTCATTTGTCTTTTGGTAACCTCCATTGATTGCTCGATGCCAGTTTCAATAATTTCAGAATACTCGACTCGCAAGCGATTTAGATCATCCTTACAAATTTCTAAATATAATGTTGCGTCGACACCTTAAACATAAAATAGTTAATGCTAAAGACTGGTTAACATTAAAAATATTTGCGTTTCCTGAGTACCTAACTGTTTAACAATATTACCTGCAACAATTGATTTTTCTCTCAATTGTTCTAGGTATGTTATACTCGCTTGGACAATACCATCTACTGTCGTTCTTAGTTCTGCTTCAAATTTTGACCCTGCTTCTTGAATTGAGTCATTGAGTTTTCTAAGGTTTTGAAAAGCTGTATCAATTGCTTCTTTAACAACTGGTTGAAGTTCGTCAATAAGCTTTGTGACTGTATCATTACCGGCCTGGAACATCGTTACTTAATGAATAATCACGAGACTTTAACAACATTTAATTTCAGTAACAGTTCAGTGTCTTAATAATCTGTTCTTGTCTCTTGATGAATCTATGTGCATATAAATAATCCAACCAGAGTTTCGCAATTTACAGAGAAGAGGATCGATTTATGTGTGTTCAAATTTCTGTACTGACAAGGTTGAATGTCAAGTAATTCCTGCGGGGTTGTCTGACCATGAGGCGATAGTATGTAAACTTGCGCTTGATAATTCGAGTCCGGGAAATCATTTTCGGTTGGGCAGGATTATTAAAAAGCTTATAGTTGCATATTTGAATGCACGAAAACTATTGAGCTCCTGTCAGTTTGGTTTTCAGGAGTCGAGTGGCACAGGGAATGCAAAGTACGCGTTTTTCTAAAGTACTTACCATTCGGTTAACTTTCCTTTAGTACTTTAATAATTTGAAACAATAATTTGGAAGTTGACGTCTATTTTCTTGTACCTTTTTATTTATTAAGAGAGTTAGGCTAGATTTATTGTTTGACGGTGGCTGGTACTGGTCGACGTTTGACGGTGGCAGGTAGAGATTAACAAATTGCTCCTCCGATTTATAGATTTCTGTTCCGGTGCTGTTTGACGGAAGCTTGACGGTCGAGATAGTCATCTTTTAACTTTTTCTGTTCGTTGTCGGGAATATAACCAATCATGTCGTCGAATGCTGACACGTGGCTCAACAGCTGGACGCACGTCACATTAGAATACTTCTTTGGACTAGTATTTGTGGTTTGAACAGTCGTCCATAATCCATTTTATCATCATCTACTGAATAAGGACTGTTTTGCTTGTTTCTTATCAGCATTTAAAATTCTAAATTTTCTAGTTAAAGTATTACTTAAAATTAAAGCTTAAAATGTTTCCTTTAATATACTCCGGTCCAGTAGTTTATAGGGGTATCAACTAATAAAAACAATAGTGACATGGTGGAGGCGCCTACCGATTCCCGAGCAGCTAAATCTCCCTATTAAGCTCATATAAAGAAGAGTTCAGTTACCCACTAACACTAGTAGAAGCTAACAACTTGGTGGATGTAGGCTCAAATGCATTAGTTAATGTCCAATGGCGAGTTACGAACAAAAGAAAAGAAAAGGACCAATTTAAACAGGAGCCACCCCATCCAGGAAGCCGCCCTATCGGCCTGTGAGATACGGTCAACTAGAAGCGAAGCCATAGGACCAAACACCCCGAACAATGAACATGACACAGCGGAGGGATGACTAGAAGAACGAAGGTCAACAATCATCACCATCTCCACCATGTGATAGGCCCCGGGTTCGATACCACAATTCAACTCCTTCACGGTGTCACAACTAGGAGGTTGTTTCCCTAACGGGGCGTGAATGGAACACTGGCTAAAAAAAACATAGATCCTTATATTTATACTTATAATTCGTTTACCATGTAGCCTGGAGAAAACCCAGCATGTCTCGTTGAGGGCTGTCAGACTGACAGGCACTATTAGCCTGAGAGGCTTTTGAGGAACGTGGCCTAAAGGGCTTTACTTGAACTACGCCTCTATTGATAATGATTTGCCAACAGAAAGGGCAGAATTGACTATCATCGAGTGTATTGAAGAGATTCAAGAAACGGATGATACTACTCCCAACTCTGAGTCAGAGGAAGAGGAACCTGAACTTGCTCCAGTGTCAAAGATATCAAGTCTATCTGAAGCCTGCGCAAGTTTGAGAGACTTACAAAACTTTTTTAATAATGTTAACAATTTTGACAATTTGCTAGTTCATCATACAAGGCCCTTCAAATACAATTTTGATGTAAAATTAATAAAGGAGTCAATATTTGAGGGCAGCAAAATTTAGATGGAATTTCCTATGGCCAGCCTGACGGTGCATAGCCCGGTATAACTATGATATCACACAGGAAAAAACTATTATAAAACTTGAGGCACTCTTGGATCATTTCTTGAATCAACAGGGTTTTGTTTATGATCCTATGGTTCTTCCATCCGTTTTTTACGAGTAAGTGACGAACGGAATGCAGAATAGTTTATATCAAACCATAAAGATAGCGTTATGCCTTGGAGTGTCTTATTAAACATTATTCAATCGGCCCTGTGTGGTCTTATTATATCAAATTTTTTCTAACGGAAACATTCTTAACGACCAATACATATAAAATCCATCCAAAAGGTAAATTCAGGTAAATGACACATACCAGAATAATTAAATGATCAATCGACTTACCTGCATGGAAGGTTGATGAATTAATTATATTTTACAGTCTTGCCTCGGATTATAAACACGAGGTAAATATTTAAAGGCAATTTTCCTTGAGAAATTTTGAGGACGACCACCCTCACAGTAATTTCTTATTAAACTATTTTAATCTTATTGTCAATGAAATTAATAGATGCTAAATGCAAATTTAGAAAATTTTAGTTTTTAAATTTATAATAACATTCAGTAAAGACATGTATGCTCTTTCAGCATTGAATCAATATTTGGTTCGTTGACATTACGTTGAATTTAACGATGTCCATCTTTAGTTAAGTATTTTGTTGTTTTAAAAACGTGTATTTTTAACATATCACAACATTGGGTTTTGATAGAACTTATTCAAAATCATTAATTGTATGCTACTAATAACTTAACACCCCTTAGCAAGTTTTAAGCAATTTTAATGTAATCATGTCGATTTTCAGTTTGAATTCACTTTATTTTACAACCGATTGCGTTTCAGTTGAGTTACAGCTTTTCAACGATTTTTGTAACCGAATTGCAAACTGTACGAGCCTGGGTTTTAAAATCCCACTCTCAGCAACAAAGAATACTATTTCTCCATAGGGTGATTCACTGATAATTTTTTCTACTTTCACTCTTAAGAAAACACTTATCTTCGCCAAAGGATTTCTTTATTCTACCAAACTATGCCATTGAAACAGATAATGTCAGGTGTTTACATAATTTGTGAAATCATGCTACTACTTCACATGACTTATTATCGATTAACTAATCAATGGCCACATTGACTAATCACACTTAAGGGGGTTTATGTAACCTGCAATAAACTATTATACTTTCACTTCAACAACAACAAACAACAAACAACAAAAGGTTGTTCCGTGGGGAGAAGACGTTCTACAACGAAAATAATCTGTAACTCGACTCACTGTTTAAAAACACTCAGCGCTACTAGCCCGAGACATCCGTGAAGAGAAGATGTTCCGCCACTAAGAAAATCTTATAACCTACTAACACCAAAAATGAAAACATTCGCTTTCTTGATCACCCTTCCCACGCGAAAACCATTTGCAACACCGCATCCCCTTAATCACTCTTCATACCGCAACCCAGAACAACTAGCCTGTCTAGCACGTACGCAACGTCTTTACGGTCGCCGGTCGCCTTTTGTCATAACTGGAAAAGCCTTGCCGAAAACTGATCTTCCCCGCCTGTCAATTAGACCGCCTAGTCATATATATATACTGCTTTCTTAAGTTTTAATAATATTTTAAAATTTTATGGAAGTAGTCCATCTCACAGTGGAGTAATATTTTATTTATGGAATAAAACACAAAGTCTGCTCCACTAATTTAATGAAACAAGTTCATATTAAAATCCCATACATGTTTCGAAGGCATAAACCTTCATCTTCAGTGGGTTATTATAACATAAATAACATCTTAATAATAACCCACTGAAGATGAAGGTTTATGCCTTCGAAACATGTATGGGATTTTAATATGAACTTGTTTCATTAAATTAGTGGAGCAGACTTTGTGTTTTATTCCATAAATAATATTTTAAAAGATGAGTTTTATTTACTTCTTTAAAACAGTAGAACATAACCCAAATGCGGCCTTGCCGATCATTATTAACTTTTCACTAAAATGCGATTATGGTTTTGGTCTAATTATTAAGCAATATTAGGAGTTTGAATTATGTTAATATTGTTAATTAGTCTTGAAATGCATATGCATGTTTTGCCAACACAAACATTATAAAGACAACGACTTTTCAACATAAATTGTTTACTTACCATCAATATGGTGATTTGGTTCACATGTATGTAGTAGTTATCTATGATTGATAAGATATAACACCATAGACAGGTCATAGAGGAAATAGAGGTAAATAGTAGATATGTTTTAAATAATTTTTAATTGGGTTGGACCGCCTATTTTTGTGTAATATTTTTCCAATCTCATATTATGTACCTACATGTATTTTATAAGGATATTGAAAGAATGCCGACGTTACTATTAACCTTATATCCAAAGGTACTATGGGCTTGTTAAGTTGAAACAACGTTGTTTGATCATGTTCAAACCACGTTAATTGCTTACCCCTGTCCCAACTAGCAAAATAAACTTTATAAAGGTAGTATAAACTGCTATACAATAAATAATATAGAATATTAAAATTCCTATAACGTGGTTAAATACCCTGATATATGATACTTGACTTTTACTTTTGGGTGTAAGTCCATTGCGAAAAAAATTCAGTCAACTTACCAAAATCTATGAATTCTGCGGTTCGAGGGGAGGGGAACTACGTACATCCGCCACTGTATTTGTGACACAATGCGCTTTAGTTTTGGCCACGCTTGCTTTAAAATTTAAAAAAAAATATTTTTTTTATTATTTCGATATTTTTTATATACCTATAATATGAAGTTACTATTTTATTTAAGAATAACGTTAGAAAATAGTCTTCCAAAACTAATCAAATAACGTTAAGATCTCCGACTTAATTTTACATCATGGCGGCAGTCGCGGATCCAACAAATCATTATTTAAGCATGGCGCATTATAATGCAACCAATTTATATCAAATAAAAACGTTTAATAATATTCTAGTGTAAATTAGAACTGTATACGATAAAATGGTTTTATAGTGTAACGTGAAAGCAAGATGTTGGGGTTGCAACGCTTTAGAAGTTGCCAGATTTCGTGAAACCAAGACTTGAAATATAATAATCGTTATAATATTCTTATTAGTATGTTTCCCTACATACGACGAAGCCCTAAGCGACCAAACATACCAATGGTGAGCAAAATCGTTTCCAGGCACTCACAATATTTCGTGTATTATGACATTGTAATTACTAACTATGTAGTTTGTAAGCCTGCCCATGACAGAGGTAGCCAAACCATTTTGGAAGGGTTATTTTATTTATTTTTTCATTGTGGTAAGATTATGCTTCAAAAATTTGACTTCGATAAATATTACATTACAATATCAGAGCTTGAGATGAAGTGAAAAATTGAATTTCATGCAAGGTCCTTTTTTACATTTTTAAAACTTCGGATTGACTTTAATCCAAAGATTAATTAGTTGCCTTTGTATACATCTCAGGATTTCGAAGTAATATTTATAAAATTCAATTTAATTTAATTAAATCTGGCAACACTGTTTTTAAAATTTCGATAGAACTATATAACGCATAATTGTTGTGGTATTCGCCACGTGGAAATCGGCTATAAAGAGCGCGATTTCACTGGGAATATTCAGTCGGTGCAGAACCATAAGACAGTAAACAACTAAATATTCGTTGAGCAGTAATTCTGGTTTTTAAAATCTGCATAAGTCTTTTTCTTTGGACGACCATCGCCAAGTAAAATTGCCAGTCGAACTCGGAACTGCCGAGCACCTGGGTATGTCAAGAGGGCATACGTGAACCTGAAGATTAAAGCAAAGCGTAGCTGAAGAAGCACCGGTGGAAGGACGCCGTAGTCGAGCCCGATACTGTGAGGAAACAGTGGTTCCTAGCTGATCCGCGGCGTTTGTACCAAGGTACAAGCCAGACCGAAACCTAATTTTAAGAAGACATAATACGATCACCGGTCATCGCCGACGTTGCCAACATTGGATGACCCATGCCATAACCGTAGCAGCCGACGCCATCGCCAGGGAAGCGTATACAACAGTCTACCACCTGGGCATAACCTGCACCAGGTCGGCAGAAGAAGAAAACTTAGTGGCAAACGAATTTTGAGAAGGAAAACTACGATCACCGGTCATAGCCGACGTTGCCAACATTGGATGACCCATGCCATAACCGTAGCAGCCGACGCCATCGCCAGGGAAGCGTATACAATAGTTTACCACCTGGGCATAACCTGCACCAGGTCGGCAAGACGCGAAATCTACGTGGCAGAATAATTTTGAGGAAGAATAGTATGTGAATTAGCTCCAGCTGAAGTTGCCAGCCCTAGACGGACTGTGCCACCACTGTAGTAGCTGACGCCATCGCCGAGGAGGCGTATACAACACTTTCCCACCTGGGCATAACCTGCACCAGGTCGGCGAAGAAGAAAAACCTAACGGCAAACCGAATTTAAAGTAAAAATAATACGAAAATCGACACAGCCGGCGCTGCCAGCATTGGACACATAGTGCCACACCTGCAGCAGTCGACGCCATCGCCAGGAAGGCGCATACAAGAAGCTACCACCTGGGCATAACCTGCACCAGGTCGGCAGAACGTGAAAAGCACGTGGCAAATATCATAATGACCGAGAATATGGCATTATTCGACGAAACCCCTCCAGCCCGGATGGCCGAGGATGTAACTACGCACGACATGCTCTCTACCACCGAGGCCGACCCCAAACCAAGACCTGGGGCGGTCTCAAACTGCCCTGCACAGATCGCCGCCCCTGAGACAACGACTGACGCTAGCCGCGCAACTTCCAGGGATAAGCCCCTTGAAGAAGGAAGCGAAGGCGAATTGTGCCAGGACATGGCGCCCAACTCGTTGACTTACTCGAAACACAAGAGTAACAAAGAACCCTGTGACGAAGTTAGGCCCGCTGGCCTAAACGATCGTAAATTATTTGAATACCTGCCCATGGAGTGCCCAGCTTTCAATACTAGAGCGAAGCGCCGTTTATGGGAGGAGAAGTACAATATAGACATGGAGATTCATAGCAAGTCTAAAGAAGACTTGGCGGATGGATCTATAAATATGATGATGGAAGAAGAGATGCCACCATGGGAATGGCGAATGCCACCTCAATGGGAGGAAGAATATGAAATGCCAAGCTATGAGGACGAACCTGGAGGTCCGGCGCTGCCACCGTTAAGTCGGCAAATTCCGCCAACTCAAAGGGGAGTCCGGCAGAAGCCAAAGAAGAAAAAGAAAGTTAAACAAATGTGGATGCCACCCTTGGAGGAGGGGTATCGGCGATACATTTGCGATGACAACCAACCCAGGCAATGGATAAAACTAAGAACTAGGAGAAAGAAGAAAAAATGGAATAGAAAGCGAGGAATAGCAAATACGTTACTAAATTTAAATTCTGCGACCTTGCCAAGGATTGATGTAATAGTAGAAGGTATTCCAGTAAGAGCATTGCTCGATACCGGGGCTAGCCGAAATATAATTAATAGTACGCTGCTACCCCCATCAATTAGAAATAGAGCGCTAAGAGGCGAAATGAGGCTAGCCTGCGGCGAAGCCCAGCACGCAACAAGAGGAGATGTACAACAGCGAGTGAAGATCAAAAACATGACCATGCTAACTAAATTTACAATTATGGACGAGTTAAACGAAGACGTCATTTTGGGAATGCCTTGGTTCAAAAATAATAAAGTTGTGATGGACATAAACCGTTGTTGTATATACTTGGGAAACACCACCAGAGATATCGTATACTGGGGGAAGCGAGACGCAGACGAAGAAGATGAGGATAGTATCACTATTCCGTATGTACCTGAAATAGACAAGGAAGAATACACTCAGATTTTGATAGACTTTGCAGAATTATTCAAGGAAAGTGTACAACAAAATACAACGAAAGCTACCCAGCACCGGATCCGATTGACTAATACGAAACCAGTCCGAGTAAGGCCATATGCTCTATCAGAAATTAAGAGAGTAGCGGTTCAAGAACAGGTAGCAGAGATGCTTCGGGCGGGAGTAATTTCGCCGAGCACCTCTGAGTATTGTGCGCCGGTGGTAGCAGTCACGAAAAAAGATGGAACTATGAGATTCTGTTTGGACTATCGGAAGTTGAATGAAGTAACCCAAGAAGAAGTGGCAGCACTGCCAGTAATCCCGAACACATTGAAGGAAATTGGAGAAGCCCGAGTTTTCTCGACGCTGGACCTCAAAGCCGGTTATTGGCAAATACCAGTAGCAGAAGCGGATAGACACCTAACGGCATTTGGTTTATTGGATGGAAGCACTTACGAATTTAATGTAATGCCTTTTGGCCTCAGGAATGCGCCAGCTACATTCCAGAAACTAATGTCGGAGGTTCTAAGTGGGGAACTGCAGCAGTTTACGAGAGTATACTTGGATGACGTGATCATTTTTTCACCAGATCACAGAACACACCGACAACACCTCCAAAAGGTGTTGGAAAGACTCTCGATTTACCAGCTGAGATGCGGAGCAGAAAAATGTGTAATTGGGGTGAACGAGTTAGAATACTTAGGGTTTAAAGTCAAGGAAGACTGTAATACTCCACAGCGAAAACATTTAAACGATGTGGAGAAATTTCCTCCACCAACAGGAAGAAAACAGTTGCAGTCATTTTTGGGCCTAGTAAACTGGCTGAGAGAATATATTCCCCAGGCAGCGGAGCGTTTAGAACCTTTAACGCTACTGTTGCAAAAAGAGAAACCTTTCCGTTGGCGAGCCAAACAACAAGAAGCGTTTGACGATGTAAAGAAATTTATGGCACAGCCGATGCAGCTATGGAGACCGCATCCAGGGAAGCAGTTCTACTTGCAAACAGATGCCTCGAAAATAGGGATAGGTGCAGTGCTCTACCAATTAAGCGACCAAGAGGAACGACGCATTATTGCATACGCGTCGCATAAACTTACTAAGACAGAACAAGCATACCACGCAAATGAACAAGAGTGTATGGCCGTGGTCTGGGCAATTAAACATTTCCGACAATATTTGGAAGATGCCCCATTCATTTTAAAGACCGACTCTCAAGCATTGACGTGGTTGCATCGTCTGAAAGACACTAAATCGAAATTGACAAGATGGGCATTATTACTTCAGGAATATTCATTTCGGGTGATCCACTGTCCGGGGAAAGAAAATGCACTTCCAGATTTCCTATCACGGAACCCAGAAGATACAGTGAGAGATCCTGAGACATTCAATGAAGATAGAATGGTCCCACCAATGAAAGAAAAAAAACTTAAGGATGTAATAGCGATGTTCCAGCCCCAGGAGATTCAGAGCCTGGAAGAGCGAGTAAAAGAGGGACAAGACGAAGATGATGAGATGAAAGAAACTAAAAGACAATGGTTACAAGAAGCAAAGAAACCTCCAGAACAGCAGCCGTCATGGTGGAACAACTATATTGTCCAGGATGATTACCTGTTTAGGCTCCACTTGAATAAATTGTGCTTAGTAGTGGGGAAATTTGATAAACAAGATGTTTTTGAGGCCTATCATTCATATAGTGAAGCCCTCCATCCAGGAGCACAAGAAACAAGTAGAGCTATTGGCCGTTACTACTATTGGAGTAGTATGGAAAAGGAAGTCCGGAAATATACAAGAGAGTGCGATATTTGTAAGCAGATCAAGGCAGGAGCACCTCAGAAGGAAGCTGCGCTGGGGAGTATTGCAGCAGAAGCACCGTTCCAAATAATAGCGTGTGATATAATGGGTCCATATGAAGAAACTGGCAGGAAAAATCGATTTCTGATAGTGGTGATGGACGTATTTACTAAATGGATAGAAGCTATTCCGGTAGTTAGAGCAACCGCATCAAAAATCATCAAGTTCTTGAAAGATGAAGTGTTTAGTAGATACGGATATCCAAAGGAGATAAGATCAGACGATGGTGCTCAATTTAGAGGAGCAGTATTCGAACAGTTTTGCAGGACGAATCATATTAAATGGACATCCTCCCCCATTTATCATCAACAGGCAAATCCAACGGAACGAAGATGGCAAGAAATGAAGAAGGCTTTGAGCGCCGCAATCTTAGAACGACCTACTACAGTATGGGATACCCAAATTCCGCAGGTCCTATATGCATTACGGACTCGGAAGAATGGAGCTACCCAAAAGACACCAGGAGAATTACTATTAGGATATGAGTTGAAGAGACCAGGAGAATGGGCGATTGTACGTGATAAAGTTGAAACAGTACCACGCCCCGAAGATATGATTCAAGTTAGACAGGAAGCAAATCGGAATCAAAAAGCCTATCAACAGAGATACGCTCCCACCCCAAGAATACCAATTATTAAATTTAGAGTTGGAGAGAGGGTTTGGGTTAGAAATTTTGCCCCGAAAATTCCGTTTGCGCCCAAGTGGATAGGTCCATTTGAGATTTTGGAGGTCCTGGGATCTTCGACCTATCAAGTTGATAAGGATGGAGCGTCCTCGAAAATCCACCTTAATAATCTAAGACGTGCCACAGTCCTGAGCGTGAGCGAGAGTAGCAGCTCAAGCACTGAGGAAGATAGCAGTCCAAGTGAGGAGGAAGAGCTCCATAGCCAACCCCGTGAAGTCCCTGAAATTCCGGCCCCTCAGCCCGAGGTCGCCGAGGTACCAGTGAGGCAGCCCAAGAAGAAACCACCAGACGTGGAAGAAACTACGGCCCCTCAGCCCGAGGTCGCCGTCCCAGTCTTGAGGCAGCCAAGAGAGAAGCCACCTGAAGCCTCCGAGGAGTCCCCCAGGTCACTAGAGAGCTACCCACAGGAGGCCTATACCAGGTCACCTGGAGGAGAGCCACCCATTGACGACATCGCCATGGAGGTTGAGAAATCGCCTCGAACCAGGGAAAAAGAAAAATCGTCCTAAAGAAGAGAGTGATTTTAAATATGTTTATTGTTGTTTTTGGACTTAGTTATTAGTTTTTATTGTTATTTTTGGACTTAGTCGTTAGTTTTTATTGTTAGTTATGGACTTAGTTATTTGGTTTATTTGTTGTTTATGAAGTTGATTATTTTTAAGAATTTGAGATTATAAATACAGTATAATTGTACCAGATGGGTACAGTTAAATAAACATACCATAATTACCGCTCTTAAGGGGGGGGGTGTTGTGGTATTCGCCACGTGGAAATCGGCTATAAAGAGCGCGATTTCACTGGGAATATTCAGTCGGTGCAGAACCATAAGACAGTAAACAACTAAATATTCGTTGAGCAGTAATTCTGGTTTTTAAAATCTGCATAAGTCTTTTTCTTTGGACGACCATCGCCAAGTAAAATTGCCAGTCGAACTCGGAACTGCCGAGCACCTGGGTATGTCAAGAGGGCATACGTGAACCTGAAGATTAAAGCAAAGCGTAGCTGAAGAAGCACCGGTGGAAGGACGCCGTAGTCGAGCCCGATACTGTGAGGAAACAGTGGTTCCTAGCTGATCCGCGGCGTTTGTACCAAGGTACAAGCCAGACCGAAACCTAATTTTAAGAAGACATAATACGATCACCGGTCATCGCCGACGTTGCCAACATTGGATGACCCATGCCATAACCGTAGCAGCCGACGCCATCGCCAGGGAAGCGTATACAACAGTCTACCACCTGGGCATAACCTGCACCAGGTCGGCAGAAGAAGAAAACTTAGTGGCAAACGAATTTTGAGAAGGAAAACTACGATCACCGGTCATAGCCGACGTTGCCAACATTGGATGACCCATGCCATAACCGTAGCAGCCGACGCCATCGCCAGGGAAGCGTATACAATAGTTTACCACCTGGGCATAACCTGCACCAGGTCGGCAAGACGCGAAATCTACGTGGCAGAATAATTTTGAGGAAGAATAGTATGTGAATTAGCTCCAGCTGAAGTTGCCAGCCCTAGACGGACTGTGCCACCACTGTAGTAGCTGACGCCATCGCCGAGGAGGCGTATACAACACTTTCCCACCTGGGCATAACCTGCACCAGGTCGGCGAAGAAGAAAAACCTAACGGCAAACCGAATTTAAAGTAAAAATAATACGAAAATCGACACAGCCGGCGCTGCCAGCATTGGACACATAGTGCCACACCTGCAGCAGTCGACGCCATCGCCAGGAAGGCGCATACAAGAAGCTACCACCTGGGCATAACCTGCACCAGGTCGGCAGAACGTGAAAAGCACGTGGCAAATATCATAATGACCGAGAATATGGCATTATTCGACGAAACCCCTCCAGCCCGGATGGCCGAGGATGTAACTACGCACGACATGCTCTCTACCACCGAGGCCGACCCCAAACCAAGACCTGGGGCGGTCTCAAACTGCCCTGCACAGATCGCCGCCCCTGAGACAACGACTGACGCTAGCCGCGCAACTTCCAGGGATAAGCCCCTTGAAGAAGGAAGCGAAGGCGAATTGTGCCAGGACATAATTAAACTTTGTTACAGAAAATGATTGTCCTATATTGCATAAAAAAAAAACTTCATAATTGGTCATTTTCAAACACGTGGGTTTGACAGGTCGGCCATTTTGCCTGGATGGCAAACAAAGGTTTATGCCCGTTTATGCTAATGAGTTATTAGACTCTTTTGGTGTAATTTAGTAAGTTTCCAAGTAATTTGAGGACTCATTTATGACCATTTCTAAGAAGTATCTATACCTGTGCTACCTGGACTTAAATAATTTTTCGTGTTCCCACTGTATTCCCATCGTAATACTTATTTTGAACTTCCTTGTGTGTGCTTCGACTTTGTTGTTTATATTGTGATTCTGTTGTGTAAAATTTAAAATTCGTGATAAAATATGGAAAGAATGAATATTATAAGACTCTTAGTGGCGATGTTAAATGTAGATATGATGCCAAACTTAAAATTATTGGTGATATTGATTCTTATCTACTTGGAGAGACTGATGTTGGAAATTTAATGTCTTTGCCAGAGGTAGCAATGATGGACTTGGTAAACTACCTTATATTAACGCATAGTTTTTACACTGGCCAACAGCTGAAGGCATACAAAGGCTTGCAAGCATTCAAATTGTATGAATCTGGTTTGGTGCAAAATGTTAATGTAAAGGAAGTAAATCCCAATGCTTATGTTGTAGTCGACAAGGTAAGATTAAGATATAATAAGGTTTTGGTTTTGAATAACTCTGTTACCATTTCATTTGGGCCTAAACCCACAGTTTTATGTTGATATAGGTAGTTTATTTATGCTGTGTACTGTTTTTTAAACATATAAAAGTCAAATTAATACATAGTAAAAATACTGAACTAATACATTCAAAAATTTAAAATTTGCAATTAAAATAGTACACAGTACAGCATAATTAATTAACACGTTTTATAAAATAAAGTTCATTACCAGGAAAAAATGTATGAGACCAGTAGAAAGCTTTCGATGTCAGAAAATGTTTCCCGGAGTAGCTTCGTCTGGTGCCTCAATCTGTTATTCTATCTACAAGAATACATAACTTAATAAAAAAAACTTCAACCCTAATCAACACTATGTCTACATCATAATACAATCAACCCTAGTACTACCTACTATTTACAATAATACACCTACCTGAAACTTTGCTCGTTTGCGTTTCTGAGCTCTCTCATTTCTGTCAACTCGAGTCTGAGTTGCTTCTTTTGGATTAAAGTACCCCATATTTTGATTCAGGATCCAGTCAGGGTTGTCTTTGTTTACCAATTCGGCTGGAGCTCCTACAAATGTTTACATCAGATCATTTTATTAGGCCATCATACCAAAAATCAAATATTACCACTTATAAAATGTCTGGAGCAAATTCTCCCATACTTTAACTAGCTGTCACTTAAGGGGCCCCTTTTTAAAGCCCTTATCCACATTTCACGCTGTTTTTGTGAGAGTTGAGTGAGGTTTTCTTCAGCGTTTTGAGGAACTGCAAAAAAACGTACATGGTCCCTATTTCCCCTCATCCCACAATTTACCACTAAACAACACGTCAGCATTTTTATTTAGGGCACTTTACACGAACACAGATCTTAAATTACGGTCAGGAGTCAAGGTAAACTGTAAGAAAACTGGGTAAACACTTGTGTTTATTTGCTTTGTTTGCCATCCAAGCAAAATGGCCGCCGACCCTCTGACGTCATATGAAAATGGTCAATAGGATTAATTTAAACTTAACCTAAAAAAACATACCTATAAAGGATTAAGCATTTTTCTAGATTAAACATAACTATAAAACGATTTTATAAATAAGCGAATATCAACGTTAAACAATAATTTCATCGTTTCCCTTATATAACCTTAATAAAACATGTATATACAAGTATTTTATAAGGCCCTAATTAAAAGCTATTTATGCAAGTATACGACTCCTTCACAATATGGTTGCAATACTTATAGATATGTATTTTTAAAGGTTGTATCTCGTATTATAATACTTTTATAAAATTCTTAAATAAACAAGAATCATTTGTTCTATAGTAAAAGTTTTAAAAGCCGTTATAAGACAATTTGATGCAAGTATTTTTCTTAACGAACAAAATTATCGCAAGGATATGCGCTACAAAACAAAACTATTCTTACGGCAACGCTATACGATAATTATAAAATAACTTGCTTCGTTCTACTTTGCTAGTTGGGGTGTTTACTCAAAGCGTTCAATTTGAAGTAGAAATGACATCACTGATGGGACTGAATGCCTTTGCCGCCAAATAGTCTGGTCGTCCCAAGTTTAGGTATTAAGGTTGAATGAACACGCAAACTAGCCAGGAAAGATAATTATAAAATTACATTAAAACGATTTATACTGTTCATTAAAAAATTGCAGCTACTTGGTTAAAACAATTAGAAATTTACCTACATATTTTGATTATTGGCATCCTTTACTATAGTACTATAGTATATTTATTAATGCGAGAGAGTAATAAATCATTATTGAACTATAAAACCTAGTGGTCTTTGCCGTATTCCATAGGCGTAGTCCAATTATTATATATAATATTCGGAGATGCAAGAATAGTTGAAATGTGTTCGAATTTGAGTGGACTGTCGACAATAAACCGACTTGTGCACGATGATAAACGCGGCCCCATTAGGTCACCAAAGAGAAGCACGGGAAGAAAAGAAACTGTAATAAATGAGGATGAAAAGATTGCCATCAGAAGAATCATACACTTGTTTCCCTTTAAAAAAAAAGTACCTACCTTGGACAAAATAATGTCTGAAATGAAAAAGGATGATTTCATTCCACCCATGGGTAAGAAGAAACTATGGGAAACTTTAAAGGAAATTAATTTTTGTTATGAAATATATCAAAACAGAAAATCACTTTTAATAGAGAAAGACGAAATCATCTGCTGGTGACGACGATATTTAAGGGCAGTTAGACAGTTTCGGACGGGAACAGGAATATCTTTTATATGAACGAAACTAGGTTAAATGAAGGTTATACAGTTGGTAAAATATAGCAGGATAAACATATAGAAAGCGCCAGGCAAGCTTTCATGGAAGGATGTAAGGCTGCAATAAAAGTACCCTCGGGAAAAGGTAAAAGATTAACAATTACTTATATTGGTAGCAAAATGGATTTGTCGTTGGCGGCTTACTAGCATTTAAATCAAAATGGACTGGAGACTATCATGAAGACATGAACGCTGATGTCTTTGAAGAATACTTCCAACAAATGCTAGATCTTATTCCTCCTGGGTCTGTTATAGTCATGGATAATTCCAGCTACCACTCAGGAAAATCTGAAAGAATTACAACGTCTTCTTGGAAAAAAATGACATCATTAATTGGCTCACCGTAAATAAGAAGCCACTTCATAAAGATATGCTGAAAAAAGAGCTACTGGAGATTGTAAAGTTGAATAAACCTCTTTGTACGAAATTTGTTGTCGATGAAATCGCTTCAAAACGAAATATGACGGTACTTCGCCTTCAGCCGTATCACTGTAAATGAAACCCTATGCGGACATAGGCAGTACACACGAAGCCACGTCCATAGTGCCTGTTTTCTATTCTTTACTGCCGAATAAGCAAGAGTGCACATACAAACGACTACTTAGTAGATTAATTAAAACAGCATTTCCTGAATGGAATCCGATTTACTTCAAAATTGACTTTGAAATTCCAGTACTTAATGCCTTTCGTGAATTTCCTGGTGCCAGATTGAAAGGTTGTAACTTCCACTTTAATCAGTGTCTTTGGAGGAAAGTTCAATCATTGGGAATGTCAAAGGAGTATGTAAAAAACATCGACGTAAAAGAACACATAAGGAAATGTGCCGCATTGGCCCATCTGCCTCCTACTGCAGTCGACGATGGATGGCTATGGTTAGCAAATGACAATATCGGTGATATGTGGTCGTGTTTTAATGAAAGGCATCGTACCACCAATGCTTTGGAAGGTTGGCATAATCGTCTCAATCGTGCTGTTGGGAAATATAATCCCAACATCTGTGAACTAGTATACCATTTAAAAAATGATAGTCAGTATTATGCATTCATTATAGATCAAGTAAATTTTAATATAACTCCAAAAAAGAGATTCAAACACAATATTAATATTGATTTTATAATTAAAGGCACTGTAGATAAACTTGTAAATAATGAAATTGATATTTCTGAGTGCATAAATAAGCTTACATATGTTGTCAAATTAAATTAGATTTATTATTTGTACAAATGTCAAATTTAAAATAAAGAACATGTGAAACAATTTTCTTCTTAGCCAAGCTTTCGATAATGTTTATTATCTTCTTGAAATTAAAAATTATGAGAACGAATACATGGTATACAAAAAAAATATTTTAATACATAACTTACGTATAATTCTAAGATAGTTTTGCAAGAAAAGGCATAAAATCTCGGCAGGTAAGAAAAAAAAGTATGCATGGCAAAACAGCACTCGTTAGAAAATATAAAAATTATGCGTAGTGAAACAGCACTTTTTTATTGCCGTGGCAAATGTGAAATAATCCTTTAAAACAGTGTTTGCTTAGATTTTTTACTCTTGTGTTATTTATTTTTAAATCATGTTTTAGTGCTGCATTCTGTTCGGGGCTGTAATATAATGACACAGATTTGTAATTAAATTAAATATTCCTAAATAGGTAAACTTCTTGAACCAGAAGAGAACAAAACAAATTAGCTTCTTGGCTGAGTGTAATAAAAAAAACTTAATCAGCATCATGGCGTTGTCAATTAAACATATTATACAAAATATCTACCCACATTTCTTACGTAGTTCGCCCTTTATAAAAGACAAGGTTCAACAATCCAATTAAATTTCTGCAATTGACTTATATGCAAATGTCTTCGTTTTCTCCGATTAAAAATTGTCATTGCAGATAACAAGATTCAGGAAAAACGACCTCGTTCTTCGCGTTTTTATTATTTTTCTAGATCTTATCGTTTGGCATGCCAAGAAACCGGGTGACAAAAAATGTAATTAAAATTTTGGTATTAAAGAAAGTAAATTTTTTTGCAGAAATTAACGTGCAAACATTCATAATTTGTTTCTTAATGCGAAAGAGCAATAAAATGTAAATTTGCAATGACAGGACCCATTAAGCAGGTTGGACAACTTAAAGGTTGCATTGTAAATTTCAGGTAAATTGCAATAATAGTTTTGAAAAATTCCATATTTCAGATATTTAAGACGTATACACCCCGAATCGGTCCTAAATTAGGGTTGCCCCAATTAGCATACAATAGAAAGACCAGTTTGGTGAATTAAATGAAAACTACTTTCTGTAAAAAATAATCTCCTGATGTTGTTCAAAAAACCCTCGAAACGTTATTAAACCACAATGTGTCATACATCGTTGCATTCGGAAGAAAAAAAGCTCTCAAATTCCAATATCAGGAAAACAGGACCGTATTTAAAAAAAGAAAGTTGATAATGGCCCCTCGAAGACGACTCATCGAATTACAAAACAATTAACGCTTTTAGATTGCTGAGATATACAGTGTGTCCCATATATGTATTAGTACTATATGGCTATTACCCTGAATATCTTGAAGCAACAACAGAGATAGAAGATCCAGGGTCATTTCGACTTGTGCGCATGCGCCGTAAGGGTATTGCCAAATGTACTTTTATTTCTTTAGAACAGGGCAGAAGAGTGAGCCTTAGAAAATTAGAGCAATGATAAAATTACCAAAAATCTTGCTAAAAAATTGTAAAATAAGCATTAAGTCTGTACTTCCAAGTGCTTTCAAATTATTTGTTTCCATTTCTAAACTAAAACGCGTTAAATAACAATTTCATATATAACTGGAAGGTGACATCGTGACAACGTCTCATTTTTACTCGGCATAACCCTCGAAGTCTTTAGCAAATGTTAATTTGTTTGACAGTTCGCTTCATCGAGTTGATTTGGTATTATTAACGGCTTTTGTGCACTGTTTATCTTTACTTTTCTGCAAATTTTGATTATGTGTGTGAAGTGTGATAATTTTGTGACGATGCCGAGGCAGAACAGAATATTTTACATTATTTTAAACAAGCGTAAAACCTTAAACAAAGATTTATTGTTCTACAGGTATGTACCTAGACCGGATGTTTCTTCCTTTTAACTAACCTGCGTTAATTTCGTGAGCGAACAATAACTAGGTAGTCTATTTCCTAAAGATTATTTTCCTTTACTGCTGTTGATATATACTTAGGTACCTACCTATTTTTACCGAAAATTGCATGTACTTCAAAGAATCCTACAAAAACCTATTATTTTACTTGTTAAACTCTAAGAATAATTGTAAAATATCTAATAAACGTTTTAATAATATGTTTATTTCATACTGTAGTGTAAAACACACCTTTCCATATTTGAATTTAGTCTAGAAAATAAGGTTTTACAGCAATAAGTCCGGTAAAATTTTTTTACCGGACTAGTCCTGTAAAATTTCTTTACCGGACTGAAATTTGTAAGTTTTAGTTTAATCAATGTCAAACACACAAACGACGCAGAATAAAACTTCATTATAATTTAAAAACATAATTATAATTTTCAACAGAACAGTATGAAATAAAATATTATACGTCATTCGTCCGACAAATCCTTTACAGTATTCGTTTCAAGATTCCAGACTCGGCTCCTTCGTCGCCTCGTCTCGAAACATTTCACTCATACTGTAAAAGTTGATTTACCGGATTTATAACGTAAATATCTATTACCTGCGTTCTTTTTCTTTTCTCAATCGAGATAATATACAAAATCTTAAACAAATCAAGAACTTTAATGTTTGTTTACAAATTTCGGTCCAGTTGTCAAAGTCAAATGTGAAAGCCCCATTTTTTTCCATTAAAACAAGCGGCTATTTTCTTTTTCTCGCGCATGCGCACTGCGCGAAATGACCCTGACGGAACAAGGAACCTCGGCTTCACTACGTTTACATTGGTTAAATGGGCAAGGCGCCATATAGTACTAATACATATATGGTGTGTCCCTAACCGGAACTAACCTTGAAACTATAGAAGATAGAGAAATGGTTAAATGGAAGAAGTTGTAGACTAATATATTTGCAACTTAAAGCCGCTTGGTATGCGATTTTATCTTTTTTTGTTTTTGAAATATTTAGAAAAAAAAACTTGCATTCTCGAAAATATGCTGTGGCTGTTTTATTTTCGCAATCTGTGAAAACATTCTGAAAACAACTTTTTAAGTATATTTCAGTTCTGCAATGGGATTTTGAATACGACGTTTCAGGTATTTCATACCATTATCAGGTTCATTTTTTCTTATTGACGCCATATTGTATTTTGTACTTAAAAGGTAGCTATTGATGTCAGCTTTAAAATGATTTGTCACATTGGTTAATAATTGAAATCGACTTGAAAAAACAAGAAAATCAATTTTCGCAAACTTCCATATTTTACAAGGAAAATGACCTTAGACATTGACCTATATCGTGATGTTAATGACGCAACCAGTCTTTAGCCTAATGGTGAACCATTTATTACAGTTATATTTTAATTATCGACAAATTGCTATTAGCCATCCATTAATTATTTTTGAATGTTTTAATTCATTGTTAGATATCCGCTGTGAAGAAAAAAATCGATTACTTAAAAAAAACTCCGCATGACCCCAAGCTCTTTATTTATTTATAATGAAATTTTTATTTATAAATCTAACTGTACCTTGAAAATGCGTTAAAAATTACACAAAGAAGTGACTTCTCGTTTATTATTATTATTTTATATTAAGTTAATATTTTGTAGATACAATTATGCTTACTGCAAATTGCTTATAACTTATAACTGTTAAAGGAAGCTAAGAATAATAATTTGTTATTCCCACAAAATCTGAATATAAATTATAACCTTTTATTTAACAAAGAAATGTAGATAAAGTCTGTTCAGAGATATAAGAAAGTGACTAACTGAGCCCTATTAGGAATGACCCGGGCCAGCTGTAAAAGTGTAATATGGTCGAATACTGCCGTGCTTAGCGAAAACGCGGCATCTTCAAAATTCTTCAAAAATGAGATATTGGTATCTCCGTTAATGTCATTTCAAACTCTATCATTATGATTTAGCTAAAACGCCGCAAACATTACCAGAAATTAATAAACTGGTTATTATTTTGCGGTATCTGAAACAAATCTCCATTCGTACTTAGGAATAAAGGTGGATTTTCATGCATACGAAACACGACGGTCCGATATCCGAAATGACGTTTAATTTCGTCCGAAATTCTTGCCAATTTTCATGGCTCCGTTTCTGTTGTTCCGAATTTTGTCAATAGACATACATTTGACGCTTCAGTTATAGGTTATAATTTTGTTTTGGTCCTTTTTGTATTCTCAATTATAGCGTTTAATTACCCATTTGATTTCATTACGTTTTTAAGCAATATATGTGCCACAACGACGAGCATTATCAGCTTAATGTCATCCAATTCACTCCTAATTTTACCCGAGTGCACAAAACAAAAAGTTATGTTTAGTGACCTGAGCTGAGGACCTGAGTGTAACTGCAAGTCTTTCACTTTCTGATATTTGTCCACGTACGTTTATTGTTTTTAATAATCTTGGACTTACAATTGAAATACTTTTCAGAATCTATTAATTTCATTTCTTGCAACAGGTTGTGATAAGCGCCTTAATTTTCCCCCCATCCTTTTCTTTTTTGTTTATTTTTCATTCTTAATATAAGCAGATAGGATATTATAATATTATAATTAATGACACTGATTTATTTCGTTAATATTAGTTTTATGTTAAAATATTAAAATAGAAACAACAAAACGCACAAGAAAACGTCAAATAGTGAGGTTAAAATTGATACGATTGTCGGACAAAGTTAAAAATATTTTAACTCATCCGACGGTCGGATGAAAGTTGAAATTATTCGGACAAATATTGGCGCGAAAACAATTCAACCAATAGGAACACTTTCGGATCATCGGACCGTCATATTTCGTATGCATGAAAATCCACCTTAACGCGGCATAGCTAGTTAGCTTAGGAGAACCGCGGCAAATCAGCCCACGATGCGGCGTTTCTCTTAAGCATAGATCATTTGCCGCGTTTATGCTAAGCTTAGGTCTACTTTTGTTCGCACGGACTGCGCTCTGTCGCTGTTTTTTTAGTCAGCTATTAATTATTAGTAGTAAGTGTTAGTTGTGTTTGTTTGTATTTACCTCTAAGAGAGAAGTTGGAAATTAGTATTTTTTTTCGAGTTTGTCAAGTTTATGGTTGCGTTATGGTGTTATGATTAGTGTAAAGCTCTAAAAGATTAATAATAGCTATGTGTCTAAACGAACGGAACTCATTATGACACTGGCAAAGAAGCAAAATGTTTGCACCACGACACCACCGGGCTTCTGCTGCTACTGCGGAAACGTCAAGCGAGATGAATAATTCTCCAAATATCAATTATTATTGTGAAGAACAGTATTTATCAGTTCCAATAA
Organism: Polydrusus tereticollis; assembly: GCA_963920685.1. Lineage (NCBI taxonomy): Eukaryota > Metazoa > Arthropoda > Insecta > Coleoptera > Curculionidae > Polydrusus > Polydrusus tereticollis. Next base: position 31,266,469 of record OY987330.1, on the reverse strand, counting down.
GAAACTCTCGCCTATATTTTAACTGCAAAAGTCTGGATAATAATAATATTATACCTGAAGTTTAACATAATAATTGTGTAAAAAAATATATCCTTTACAAAACTCGGCAATGAAGAGTGTGAGCATTGTGAAGGTATGAAATTGCACATACACAAAGAGGATCAGCTTCAACTAGATAGTTGCGACATATGTAGATCTTGGAAAGAACACATATACTTGGCTAAGTGGTCCCGAGAACTTTATCGTCAACACGGTGCTGAAAATTCTATAACAAACACACACTTTTCGGCAGATTTTCAGAAAGTGATAACGTTGCCAAGAGTCGACTCATTTAAAAAAGTTTTGTTCGTAAAAAGAATTTCTGTGTACAATAAAGTTTTGTCCCTTTGGGTACCAGTAACCAATCTAAACCATTTGCAGTTCTCGGGCATGAGGGAATTAGTGGTAGATGTCAAGAAGACCTCATAAGTGCATTTTACGCGTTTTTCAGAAAACATAGAGATTCCCAATCTGTCACTATTTGGCTCGACAACTGTTCGAGCCAAAACAAAAACTGGTGTTTTACAAGTTTTCCTATTTACTTGGTTAATTCAAGCGATATCACTGCTAATGAAATTAACATTCATTATTTCGAGCCCGGCCACACATTTATGTCGGCGGATAGCTTCCACCATTAGGTGGAACTATCATTAAAAAGACAAGGCAAAACCTACGATTTCGCGGATTTTGTTGAGGCAGTTTCAACCGCAAATAAAGGTAGGGTTTATGTTAAAGAAATGACAGCAAACGACTTTTATAATTGGAAGTCCTACGTTTCACAGAAAAAACTAACGGCGCCCCCCAGCAGCTGTCGTATATATTTAAGAGACAACGTTCAATTCACAGCAATCAGGGGCGTGTATCACCTTCTTTATAAGGTTTCGTACGATAGAATGGAACCTGTCAATTGCTTAGACTTTTTACATGTTAAAGCATCAAAACCAAATGGAATGAAGCTTCCAGAATGCTCTACGCAGCCATGTGGATTCCCAAGAGAGAAAAGGGACAATATCTTAAAAAATCTTAAAGAGGTTTTGCCAGATAACCGAAAAACGTTTTGGTTAAATATTTCGACTTCTGATTGACTTCTTTTGTCAGACATGGAACTTTTTTTTTTCGTTTTTTATTGCTTTATGCATCTGACTTTGTTGCCATTAGAAAAACTTTTTTCGTTGATGTAATAAATAAATTATATAAAAGAACAAAATACAAAAAAATTGGTTATAGAGTGTTTTTTTTTTACCTATAAAGTGCTTAGGAGAAACGCAATACTGCATTTTTCGTAATCATTTAATCACCATGTCAATTCCTTAGTTTTTAGAAAAAATGCAGCATCTTCCATAACTTGTAATCTACTAATTATTTAAATTTTTTTTGCCAAAATATGAATTCCCCAGAAATATTTATAAATATGCAGTATCCATTGCCCACTACCGATTCTAAACTTACAACGGCTACGAGCTTAAACAAAACCTGCATGTTCTCCGTTCAACCATTTTCTCACATACGGCGTTTTGCTTAAGGTGGGCAGAATAGGTCCTTATTTTGCTTACAATTTAATCATGGTTTGTAATAAAAATAAGTAAGACATTAAATAATATTTTATTTATGTTTGAATGTGAAATTACAACTTATTTTATTATTAAAAATTATATTTATAATTACAAAAATATACAAATTATTCGGTACTTATAATAATTATTCACTTAATATATCAATATCACTATCGCTATCATCATCTGTTCTAATTATTATTTGTGCTATATTGTTTATATGAATATAGTCTGGACCATAGGCATAGTAACTATAGATCCGACACGCCATTCCTAAATGCTATAAAATTGTGATGCCAAAATCGTTTGGTGGCGAAACGCTTTGAGGAGCTAGGTGGGGCCGCGAGTGGGGATTACGCTGACTTTACACATGCATGCGACAAAACTCCAGGAAAACAACATCCGCTATGCCGAGTATTGTCGAGTCGATGCGGATGGCCACGAAAATGATGAAATCTGGGCGGATCCGTTATTGCTGTGTTGCCATACTACAGATTTTTTACAAGGTTTTAGGCAATGTTTTATATTTCCCACATCATGTTAATCTAGTTAATCATAGAAGTTAATACTTTAGAGTAAGCCCAAAAAAATTCGTTTTCTGTGGCGTAAGTCTGGCAAACCAAGTAGAGGGGAGCAGCTTGTATGTTGATTTACTTTACACTGGAATACAATGATGACATCACGTTTATTTGTTATTGTTCGGTCTAATAGTTCCGATGTCTATGGTCGGGACTGCGAGCCGGCCAACCTTGGGGACCTGATCGTCTAATCCAGCAATTAAAAAAAGTGTTGTCGAGGTGTTGGCGAGCAACTAGGCTAAAATGAACTAGGACGCCGTCGTGCATGAACCACATATTAGTTCTTATTTGTAGAGGTAGGTAGAAACTGCGTATAGGAGTTTCCCGTCAATCGAGGTAGTAGAAAGTATGGTCCAATATGATCCCTGATACATTCACCGAAAATTGTTGCTGAAAACGACCTTCTCTAATTTTATGAGGATTATCGTCCGCCCAAAAATGTTCGTTATGAAAATTCATAATGGCTTCCCTTGAAAAAGAGGTATCATCAATAAATAAAGTGGTCGGTAAGAAATTGTTGTTATATACAGGGTGTTATGGAAATGACTTATTATATTTTAAGGGGCCACTCCTGAGGTGGTCTAGAGTTACACTTGATAGTTTTTTTTTCTAAAATCGGAAGTATTTTGAATTTTGTAAAATACCTTAAAACCGGACTATGTGCGCCTTCCATGATAGTTCAATGCCCAACATGTTTTTTTGACAAGACAAACTGCTGGAATGGTAATTGTTTAGTTTAGTGCAATTAATGTTGAATTTTGTGCTAAAATTTCGTATATAGACTAATTGAGGGTAGCTGATCACAATTTTCCTTTTGCGTTTTTACGGCAAATGCACTGGTTTTGAGAAAAAAAAATGTTAAAGTTTTTCACTTACAGGTTAGGGTATTCTTTTGTAAGGATGTCTTCAATTTCCTAGATTTTATGGTTTTCCCTTCAAAATATGTGATAAAACTTTCACCAAACTATCTGTTCATAAAATAAGTACAACATTTTAGCAAAAAAACAATGGAAAAGGCACAAATTTAATTAAATTCGTTGTTAATACGCCGACAAAGTAAAAGCGCCTCTTTTCAGATTCATTGCACTCACGTTGCCAGATTGTTCTTCTTTTTCTTGTAATTATTAATGGCTTCCATCCAGGAGAATGATATGCTAGCTCGAGCCAATAGGATTCATTCAATTAATAAAAATGAATTAAAAAGTATAGGCAATTTATAATACACTAACAATCTGACAACATGGGTGCAGTTTGCTTCTGCTTTTTTGGCCAGCTGTCAGTGAGCTGTCTCCCGTCTTTTTCCAGATAACGTAGAGTTTTCTGTTCGCTTACAAGTTATCCCGTTTTTCAGAGTTTCCTTGTGGCATATTTCGTTTATTTCAACTCAGAAGTGTATACTATGACTCCGACAAGTAATATTTTATTGAAAATAGCAACATTTTAGGATTACATGCAAAATAACATACCGGTGAGTTAGAAAAACTTTAACATTTTTTTTCTCAAAACCAGTGCATTTGCCGCCTAAACGCAAAAGGAAAATTGTGATCAGCTACCCTTATTAGCCTATATACGAAATTTTAGCGAAAAATTCAACATTTGCACTAAAGTAAACAATTACCCAAATCAGCTGTTTGGGTCATTGGCGCGTAGGTGTTTTGGACCTAAATTTTTGAAGGCATTTTTCTCGAATTTCTAGCTTCGAGCGCCATTTATAGCAATTTTTCCCCAATTCGTCTCGACCTATATATTTACGGGTTAAAAAATAATAAGTCATTTCCATAACACCCTGTATATATATAGATCCTTTATTTAGCACCTGGCTAATAACATTATATCCAAATTTGCTTACAAAAATCAGCTTAATACTGCACAAAATCATCCTAATGTCTAAAGTCATACATATACAAACCATACAACTCAAAAAAAACAAAAAAAAACGTAGTTTACTATTATAATGTAAAGTTATTACGCATTACCCATAGGAGTAAATCATAAATCTATACTCTCGACTCAAAGCTTGACATGCACTTAAACTATCATTCTCGCAATAGTCTTTGCTTTAGCACATTTTTAAATTGCTTAACATTGGCCACATTTTTAATTTCGATTGGAAGCTTATTAAACTCCAACAAGCCTTTATGATACAGTCCATTCTCTGTACTTTTCTTATTTTTAGTTGTAACATAAAAATTTCTTTTATTTCTTGTATTATAAGAGTGCATTATTACATGGTTTTCCAATTTGTTAGTCAAGTACTCTGGTGTTAAGTTATTTTGGATTTTGTATATTAGGATCATGCTCTGGTAAATAAGAAATTTATTTATTGGGAGCCAACCAAGTTTTTTTAACATACTCCCAATAGAAGTGTCCCGTCTTTCATTGAGAATGACCCTCATTGCCCTGTTTTGCAATTTTTGAAGTCTATTCAGTTCATTCCCATTACCCAAATACAATATTGATGAGCTAAATATAAAATGAGGCAAGACTAAGGTGTTATAAACAGTAATTTTGGTCCATCGAGACAGAGTAGTTGTGAACCTAGAAAGAAAATTTACACCCTTCGTAATTTTTTCAATAACATGTTCCAAGTGATCCTTAAATTTAAGATTATGATCAATAATTAACCCCAGATATTTATGTTTTGAAGTCAGTTCAACTCCTTCTTTACCTACTCTAATTTGAATATTCTTTGCTATACCAGAATCATGTACATTTTTGTTACCAATTATCATAAATTTTGATTTTTTTGCATTAAGTTTTAAGGTATTACTGTTGAACCACCCATGTAGGCAACCCAAATCAACGTTCACAGTGTCAATCAACGTCTTCAGATCTTTTGAGTAATAATATACAAGTGTATCGTCTGCAAACAAATGCAGTGAACATTCCTTAACCGCCAACGCTATGTCATTAATATAAATTATAAACAATAAAGGTCCCAAAGTACTACCCTGAGGCACGCCAATATCATTCTCAATCTCCGATGAAAGTTGCCCACCGATTTTTGTTACCTGCAATCTGTGGTCAAGGTAGTCCACAAGCCAGGCCAATGCCATGTCAACTATACCATATTTTTTTAATTTTAAAATTAACTTTGCTCTATCTATAGTTTCGAAAGCTCGTTTTAAGTCCAGGAAAACAGCAGCAACAATATAATTATCATCTAATAAATGTTTCCATTCATAAAGAATGTGCTGCATCACAGATTCACAGCTATGCTTTTTTCTAAACCCTGACTGATTTTCAATTAAAATATGGTTCACTTCAATGAAATTAATAAGCTGGTTATATACCACCCTCTCTAATATTTTTTCAATCGTTGATAATACATTAATTGGTCTAAAGTCTTCTGCTTTAATTGCTCCCTTAATTTTTTGAACTGGTATAACATGTGAAATTTTTAACAATAATGGTACCCTACCAATCTCAAGTGAAGTATTTATTAGATGTAATAAAGGTTCCTTAATGTTTTCAAAAGTGTTTTTAAGGAACTCTACAGATATGTCATCAGGACTTGCTTTATTAGGCAAACTAAATAGGATTTCTTGTAATTGTTTTACGTCAATCAGTTGGAAAAAGTTAAGAGTGTCTTGTTGGTTTTGAATGAATGTATCTGGTAGTGAATGTTGTATATCAATTGTAGCCACTACTTCTCTAACACTATCAACAAAGTATTTATTCATTTCTTCAGCAATTGAATTTGTTGATTCCCAAACAACCCCATTCAACTCTAATCTTTCAATTTGTTTCTTTTTTCTATCAGTTATTAGTTCGCCCAATGTTTCCTACATCTTTTTTGGATCACTCTTAACATCATCAATTTTTTTGTGATAAAAATGTTTTTTTTCTTCCCTTACAACTGTTAAAACCCTGTTTCTATATTGTTTATATATTTCTCTATTTTCTTCAGTTTTATTTACCTTATAATTCTTGTAACTATTATCCCTCTCAGTAATTGCAATTTTTACCCTATCATTGAACCATTCTTTATAATAAAATTTAATAAGCTTTTGTTTTCTTGGAGCTTTTTCGTTCAGTATACCTAACACATTATCAAAAAATATTCTACACTTATCATCTAAACTAATCAACCTATTATAATTCCAGCTTATTTCTCTTAGACCACTGTTCACAGTTTCGTAATCAATCCTACCCCTTGTATTAACCATAATATTTTTCTTTTTCTGAAAGTTACTAACCCTAAGATCAATCATTACTATATAGTGATCACTTATTCGTGGAGTTTCCTCCACTGTAGACTTTAATTCATGTTTCCCCTTTACCAGCACAAGATCTATAATACTTCCACCCACACCTTTTTGGTTAGGGTGTGTCACCTCCTTAACTAACTGATCAAAGCCTGAGTCACATGAAATTTTTTTTAAATTCAAAGAATATGTACCATTACCCAACCAATCAATATTAAAATCTCCAACTATAATAAGTGGATGTTCCCCATCTAGAGGTTGATTACACCAATCGTCAAAAAATGTAAGAAATTCAGCATGACTAGAACTGGGAGAATGATACAGAGTTCCCAAAATATAAACTCTACCAAACATACACACATGAACCACCAAAAACCAATAATTTTTCTGACTGACAAATCTTTCGATTTTAATTACTTTTACGTCACATTTAATAAAAATTACAACACCTCCAGTGTGCCTACTGTCACTATCTAATCTTATGATACTATATCCTGGTATGTCTATCTCAAAGTCGTTAAAGTCCTTTGTTATTCGAGTTTCTGTCAGACACGCGGCAATAACCCCGGACTTCAAGACATAGTCACATATTTCTGGAATACTATATGCAGCAACCACCTACAAAAATCAAACCTTGGCTGAAAATCACGGAGAAGCAGAGCTTGCACACGTTGAATATGGTATGAGTATAGTTGACAAAGATGCAAGACCCTCCAGTAGTTGATGCACTTGTTTGAATTTGCACTACTATCTTTCCGGCACTATTTAAAGGATCATCTTCTATCTCTTGAAGTGTAGCCTCGTCCAACTCAGGCGTGGCTACTGTTGCAGGTCTGCCAGGAAGTTCGGTACTACGTTTAAAGCGCCCAATCTTACTCAATCTCGCGTGGAGCTGTCTAAATGTTTTGGCACATGGCAGTACTCTGTTTGGATAACGTTCCTGATAAATTCGCCAAACTTCTTTAGTTTTTCTTGGCATGGAAGTTCATTGGCGTGCAACTGACAGATGCGCTATGGACCGGTTTTCCTAGCTTTGTTTCTAAGTACCTTATTACATCGTCTTTACTTTCAGTGCAGTTCCGTCACATCCTATCACCAGAAAATCATCAAAATTCATATTTTTTTTTATAAAAACGACTAGTTTTGTACATATATTTAAAACCTTTTCAAAAGTTAACGACAGGTGCCCTGTATACTCTGAATCTGGCTCGTCAACCAGGATTATGTGCCCTTCTAATGTAGTTTGTCCAGCCCTGTATACTCTGAATCTGGCTCATCAACCAGGATTATGTGCCCTTCTGATGTAGTTTGTCTTCTGGAGTCTTCAAATGTTGTTGTTTTTACGTCCATCGAAAAACAGACCAAACTATAATCTCCCGCTCTCCGGTGAAAATCACCCTTGTCAAAAGTGAAAATCTCACCCGTCAGAAATCCAGCGACTATTTCCCTCATATACTGTAACTACAATGCGCTTTTCACTTGATTTTCGGTGAAAATCAGCCCTCGGTCGCGATTGACCTGAAAATTGCACTCTTCTGGTTTTTCATTGTTGGTTACCTACGAGAATAACCGTCACTGTCACAACAAGTTGAAATTTCTGCTTTGACAATTTCGCGTCAATTTATCAAAATGATGAGTTTCTCATTCAGGAAATAGTCTAAAAAATATATTTCGTGCATGTAAAATGGCTTGATAATCATGCACTCAGATTTGTTGCCCTAAAGAAACAGCTTTCATGCATTTTTATTGTTATTTACCAAAAAGTGCCCGACCGAAGGGGTCGGGCACTTTTTGGTAAATAACAATAAAAATGCATGCAGCAATTTTACATGCACTTAACATATTACTATTGATAATCTCCCGCTCTCCGGTGAAAATCGCCCTTGTCAAAAGTGAAAATCTCACCCGTCAGAAATCGTTAGTTTTTTATTTGGTAAATAATCTTCAAAATACATTTCGGGATTGGGAAATAATCAGAAAATCATTCTCAGATTTTTTGCCATTAGGAAATCGCTCTCGGGCAAGCCCTCGAGCGATTTCCACGGCAAAAAATCTTCGAAATGATTTTCGATAATTTCCCTATCCCTTAATATATTACTACAGAAAATGTCATGAGCGAAATTGCCGAAAAGCAACAAACTTGAATAAAACCTTGAGAACAATATTTTGCTTACACAATTTTTTCTCAAGTGGTATTCGACATGACTATTTCACGAGATCAAATATTAAAATTTTGCCGCTGTAAAAATCACATGTGAATTTTGTCCAGGTAGGTGCAGGTAGTAATTTTGCCAGTAGAAAACAGGCCGTTGCTATGACATTTTGCCAGTGTAAAACATTCTAGTGAAATAGTCATAAATAATCCCAATATCCTGCAACATCGCTGAAACAATTCCTGCTCCAGCCCTGTCAGATGAACTGAACCTGTCCAATATTCTTGCACTGCCAGACAAGTTTTGAAGTTTGTTAAATTCCCAATTGATTATCATTTCTTGCTCGGAAGGAGCTTCTGAACGAAAATTACTCGTTGAAGGGGACAATTAATTGTAAAAAATATGGTTTATGTTTTGACGCAGTTAACTTAGCTATAGATGTACTAGTTATCGACTTTCATTACCACTGTTTATTTATGGGACAAATAAATCGATTTACTGTAGATCATGGAACAAACTTGAAAAATATTTAGTAGACCGAGCTATTAAATTATTTTGGGGCTTAAAAATCTATTGCTTTAAGGCAGTACTTAAAATGAATACTTTCCAAAAATATCTTGTGAACTTAATGTCTAGATATCAAGGCACTTTCTCATACTGTCCCATATCTCATACTGTCCCATATTAAAAAAGCATATATTTTTTTACCATATACTGACCGATCCACCCAATTGTAGAGCTCTAGGAATTTTCTTGCATTTATGCCTTCAAAACCCCTTATTCTATAAATACCAGGTGTGTACCCAAATGTAGAGTTTAGTATAAATTTATGTAAAAATATATAAATAGTTAAGTTAACCATTAAACTCTTTTGCCTTAACAGGGAAGCTCTGTCTCTCGAAAAGGAAACGTTTCCGGACACATGTTTATTTATTGTATTTTTTTTTTATTACAATACAGTACATTTTAATGGTATAGCAACGTATCGTGCTTAGGAAACATTCACTTTGTATAGTAGGCATTAAATATGTCCTAAAATTTTTCGGATTCCATTTCAATAAATGTTATTATCGCCATAAAGTAATAATTTAAATCAATTATCTTGTTTTAACCCAAATTAAACTTGTCGCTCTTTGAAGATTGAGCTCCACAATCGTTCAGCATTCCACCTTAACACCTCGCCTCGCATAACTGCGCGCATAAACGAGCCCACCATAGTAGCAGTAGTTTTGAATGGTCTTTTGCATGTGCAAAAGTAAATATGAACGACATCGACCTGTGTGGTCTCATTGTAGTCCTGTTGCTTTCCGTTTCAATATAATGTGTTTCAATGTCGTAATTTGAGTAGTTTTTTTTGTATTATGTCTACTAAGCGTAGATGTGATGTTAGTGTGTTTAAACAGTCCTACATACACAGACGAACAGAATATCGAATATCAACAAAATTTACCACATAATGTTTAATGTAAAATGAATATAAAATTATTAATTATTACAAACTATACTCAAGGAAAGATAAGACCAAATAGTGTTGCTTAAGTTTTAAATATTTGCTGCAGCTACCGTCAAAAAACAAATAATTAGATTATTTATTCATTAAGTATCAATGTATACAGGGTGTCCAAGAGAATGTGGGAAATCTCTCGGATTCAAATAGAACATGATAAAATAAAATGACAAGTGCCTATACATTTTTTTCTTATAGGCCCTGCCTACGGAGATGTGTGCCCCTGAAGGACGCCGCTGGAAGTCGGCTTTTCTTGAATAACTTTCAAAGGACTTAAAATAATTTAGTAAAAATTTAATGTAGCGGACACTAGTAAGGACCTCTTAAAATAATACCCTTAAAACATATTTAGCTTTTTTAGTTTACCAGGGGCGGACGAAGCCTTGCAACTTAATGTATAAATTTTTACTACCCAGTATGATAAATACTTAACAAAAATAAATCTGGGTAGCTTGCACCTTAGACTAAATAAAAGGCACCCTGGTTTATTGTCGATAAAACCGAAGCGTTTTTATCGAAAAGAATAATAAACGAATTCGCATGGTTTATTTTTAATAAAAAGAACCGTGATTTGTATTTTGTTTCTCGACAACAAAGTGTGATACGAAAGTCATTGAAACAACAGAAAAATTTCGTTTTAAGTTGTTAATTTCGAAAAAATACGAAAATTTAAAAAAACGCAGTGATGTAATAGGAGGCACCTTAACAAAATGATTAAATAACTTCATAAGGGGTTTTAACATGGGCTTCGTGAAGTCCGATACACTAGCGGGCACGACGAATTGAGGACTGCTATACCCGCCACAATAACCCAGCCTTGGTCCTTAGCACATCACAATGAAACGTGATTCTCTGTAGAATTTCCTGAAAGGCCCATACACCATTTCTGTTCATTTAAAAATTTAAGGGGTGGGATGTCAGGTGACCTGGCTGGCCAAGGAATAGGGTAAGTCCGGGATAGTTGGACCACTATTTTTTAAAACGCAATGGTTTCGTAAGTTTCATACTAAAGGCTTGGAAACAAGTAACACTGTATACATATTCTGTTAGTATATATGGATTTATTATAAACGTAGACAAAATATTAAACATATTTAAATGTAATTAAAAAATGTAAAAGTGAGTAGTGGTCCAACTAACCCATAGCATGCGGGTTAGTTGGACTACACTGTATGGGTTAGTTGGACCACCGTTAAAACCTTAACTTTTAAATATAAACACCTCTCTATTAAAAAATCTCTGAAAATTTAAAACTATTTACACAAAATGCAGATTATGTAATTTTTTTATTAGCAACTTTGCCGCAACGATCACACATATTCTCATATTTCATGCATCCTTCATGTGACCATCTATCACATCGAATACATTTGCACCAGTCGTCACTTTTTTGTGTTTCAGAATAGTTTTCCCCACACCCTGCACAGTTATTTTCATTCCATTCTTCGTCTGTACTGTCATCTTCTTTCCCTTAAAAATACAAAAGGGTGGTAAGAAAATCCCCTCTGCGCTACAGCACGCTACAACAGAAATAGTTTCGCCCTTTTCCCCCGACGGTATACTGGTTACACTCTTCGAGCCCTTTTGCGCTATTACTTTGCCAGGTTTATTATTTAACTGAAGCCCACTTTCATCAATATTAAAAATATTCCCAGGCTTATCAAATAGCTGATATTCAGTCAGTATACTATCAAGTAAAGTAAAATAGTTCTGAACTACTGTTTTATTCAATCCTTCAGCACGCGCCGTCGATACTCCCTCTGCCTTCCGAACAGATAAATCTGGATGGCGTGATAAAAAGCGTTTTAAACAATCAAATCCTGCTTTTCTTATGGTTTTTTTTCTGATGTTTCACTTTAAGTTTTTCGGCCAGTTCAAAGGCCATAGTTCTTACCGAATCCCTGTCTGGAGTAAATCCAAACTTTTCTAACTTTTTTATGTGCCGTACTAACTTGGCTTCGGCTTCTTCATTTAAACATGAGGACTTTCCTAATGAGCGAGATTTTATTGTCTTCTGGTTTTTGATTCTATTTTTCAAAGTTGATTTAGGTATGCCATATGCTTTTGCCGCTCTATTAACCCCCAACGTTCCTGACTGCCCCCATGGCGTTCTGTAAGGCTTCGGCAGTCCACGTTGCTCTGGTAACAGTCCCCTTTCTTTTGTAAAAGGTTGGCATGATGTTTACCTGGAAAATAATGCCTTACGTTTAATACGAAATTGGTCGCACTAACCCAAAAAAATGTGGTCCAACTAACCCAAAACTATGGGTTAGTTGGACCACTTTGTTGTTTACATCACGCGTATAGAAAAGGCAACAAAATTAGATTAAACGTATTTCTAACATCTTAACTACATGTACGAATAGAAAAAACAAAAAACAACATTTTTTTCAATACAGTTGATAGTAGACACTTACAACAAAAATTAAAACACAATAATTATTAGACGACGTTTACATCTTAGTATCGACGAGCGACTGACACGTTATTACGAGCTTCCTCAACTTGGACTCTTCCACTAAAGGTGTGGACGGTAGTAGATTATGCGCTGTCGGCTGTTAAGTAACGATTTCGGTGTCGGTCCATCTAACCCACTGGTCCAACTATCCCGGACTTACCCTATTTGAACGTCTGCCTATCCAACGGTGCGGAAATACTTCATTCAAATACCCAGTTACTGTGTTAGTACTATGGTATGGGGCTCCATTATGTTGATACCAAATTGTACGTCTTATATTTAGTGGCAGTTCGTCAAGAAATTGAGACAACTGGTTCCTTAAGAAGTCCAGGTAAATGGCAGCATTTATATTTTGTCGGAAAAAGTATGGTCCAACGATCCGATCATTAAAAATGCCACACCAAACATTGGTTATAAAGGAATATTGACTACGGCATTCGATTATAAAATTTGGATTGTTGTCACTCCACCACCGACAATTTTGGGAGCATACCACGCCATTGGAAGTAAACATGGCTTCATCTGTAAAAAATATTTTTCTTGCAAAAAAAAAGATCAACTTCACACTTGCCTTGGAACCACGCGCAAAATAGGACACGGGACTCAAAATCTCTAGAAAGAAGCGTGTGAATGTATTTCGGTTTATATGCATGAAATTTATTTATTTTTAAAATATTACTAGCAGTAGACTTTTTGACGTCAACTGGAATAGTTTCTGACAATTTTCCTAAAGAAATTTTCGGGTCTTCGATAACCGCTTGCATTACATTGAGTTGCTTTTCTTCTGTTGTGAACCATTTCTTGTGTTACTTCTCAAATACATTTTTGACGGAACCAGTAGCTTTAAATTTATTCATTACGTTTGCTATAGTGGCGCTACATACCATTTTGTCAGGGTGTCTAGTATTAAATATGAGTGCGGCTTCCCTAATAGGTTTATAGTGATCTCCGACAATAAGTACAATTTCTATTTTCTCCAGCAGCGTTAACTTTACAACCATGACGAAACTAACGAAAACTCTTGTTAATAAGTCGAAAAATAGTAAATGATTTTTGACTAACATGTCAATATTCGTTACTATAGTATTGCACATAGTAGTTGCAAAATTGTTGCAGGTAACTGTTAAAGAAATAAAATAAAAAAATATTTTCCAAAGGCTTCTTGATGGTACCCTGTAAATTAAAATATTTCAACGAAAAATTGTATCTGATCACGTTTTGTAGTCCTTAGTAAAGTTTTCTTATTAACAATTTGCTCCAAAATAAAAATTGAGGGTACTTCCCTCTTAACGTAATTCTGTGTTTCTATATTTTCTTGCCGCCCTGTACATGATACCTTAAGTTTTGATATGTCAATGTTATTTGCGCATCAAGCAGAACTTTTTATAGAGAATAACTTTTTTTCGTAAAATCAACAATAAAGAAAATTCCCATATGTCTAGAACTTTTCTGGACACACTGTTAATGTAAATTTTTATAAATTCAATTTCCAAATAAATCTAATTTACTTTTTTTTTTAGGTATGTACCTGATAACAAATTCTTTGCATGGTCTGGTAAGTGTTATATTTTAATTTTCAAAGCACAAATTCATGTCAACACAATATTTTAAATATGTGTAGACATTTTTTTCCTAAGGGTGTGGTGTGCAAACTCTTGTGAACGGTGTTATATTTTCTTCACTCTTCATTAACTTTAACATTTAAAAAGCGCTGCATTTTTATGGGTTTTAAAGCGAATAATTCATTTGATTGGCACAGCATAATATGACTTAATGGTAAACGTTTTTGTTGTGACAATAATTTATTACGAGACACGATTTTTGTTTCATGCAAAACGAGGTGACTCAGAACACGATCCAACGCCCTATATACAGAGTGGCTCATAGACCTCAATTATATGTACTTTTAAACGTTTTGCTATAGTGCTGAAATAGAGGTTAGTTTAGTTCCAGTGATCCGCAGACTAAACTACAATAATTATTCAATTTTCCCATTTTTCGAAGTAGCAAAACCTGTTCTGGGCTTAAATTTTTTTATTTGATGAAGGTATGGGAAATACTCTACTAATAGCGCTGTGAAGCAAAATCTAAAATGCATTTGTCGCAGTCACATACCGGGTGATGCATGGCTTAGCTGAACATAGGAAATCGCATGTAAATTTTGAGGTGGCTAAATATTGGCTCCCCTGTACATTTTAAAGAAAAATTGAATAATAATTTTTTGAAGAGGCCGATATAATAAACCCATGTGCCAAGTTTGAATAAAATTTAATAAGCCAATCCTAACTTATTCAATTAAATGTGGTGGCAAAATTACGAAATTTTCATAGTTTAGGTAATACAGTAAACACCAGCAAATAATTTCGATGACGCTATTGTCAAAAATTGACTTAAAGCTGGACATAACGAATAAAGATTATTTCACATTAAAAACACATTTTCGTTTCACCAATCCGGCAATCACACATCAAAAATTAAAGACTCCATCATGTTATTCTAACTAAACCTTTAATTTAACATAGCATACCTAAGACTACAGTTTTTCCCAAAAACATGAATTAATTAAACGTTCTAATGACCCTCCATTAACAGCTAACCAATATCCTAACCCATCATAAAATTCATTTCTAACATTAGATACTGAGTTCATATTGAGAAATTCTCTCACATTCTAACGAAATACAGTTTTTTAGCTGGTATAGATTTTCAAATTTTACATCTTTATAAATAAAATTTTTTAGGTGACGCCACAGAAAGAATTTGTTTGGCGAAAGGTTAGGAGAACTGGCTGGCCAAACGATTAGATGTCGTGGGCCAATAATATTTCCGTTAAAAATATTTTGCAAGTATTTCCTAACCCTGAGAGAATTATGGGCAAGTCCAGTGGCGGCTCGTGACACTTACTTGAGGGTGTGCGCCGCAGGCGAAAAATTTTCGTGGTGCCACGCCCCTTTTTACCTTTGTATCGATTTTCTTTGTGCTTTTTATCCCAGACGAATATTAAAAAAAAAACGCGGTTTTTAAATGGGATTTTTATTTCAATTTTCCCTTGGAAATCGATTGTCGAAAAGTTATTTAGAATGTTCTCAACAGAATTTTGGTCCATAACTATAACACTTCGTGTGAAACAATCCGAACTACTAGCCATTATTAAATTACAACAACAAAAAACACCCACAACACCGTCAATAAACTTCAAACTTCTCTAATCGCGTAAAAAAACTCTAAAACAATCATATTAAATTATTGAAGTGTGTATTCAGATAGCGCACGGCGACGCCCTTTCATCGGGCGATTAACCGAATATTCCCGATCAATCCACACAGGGAAAATCCATTTAACGAGAGCGCCGAACGAATACACACAGCACACGGCAGACCATTTCAATATTTTCAATAAGTAGATGTAAGTGCACGCTGCAGTCGCGCTTGAAGTCTCTTTCGCATTCGCCATTCTTATATACAAGTTTTCTTGATATTTTTTTTTTTTATATAAATTTTATTTTTGCTTGGTGCTTGGCTTTCTTAGGCAGTGCGCGCGCACGGGCGCACTTATTGACGAGCCGCCCCTGGGCAAGTCAACCATCCATTTGATACCAGATCTCCTGATTTTCGCGTACAACTTCTTCTAATGCGGGTTCAATTCGATTTTGTTGTACAAATAGGTTACTGCTGTAAGGTTGCCGTCCATAAAAAATGGTCCAATAATGTGATGTCCTACAATTCCCGCCATAACATTTATTTTTTGTGGATATTGCGTCTGAGTATGAACAAGACGATGTTCATTTTCTTGGCTTCAATACCGGCAATTTTGAACAGTTAGTTCGTTGTTGAGGGTGAATGTACATTCATCGGTAAAACAAATATTTCTCAAAAAATCTCTATTATTAACTGCTCTTTCCATTACCTCAAAACAGAAAACCAGGTTTTTTTAAAGTGCGCAACACTGTTACCAAATTTACTTGCACCCTTTTTTGATAGTTCATAAGTCGTGTATGTATGAACCGATTTTGATAGATTTTGGATATGTTTAGAAGCTATGTATTAATGCATTAATAACTTTTTGAACAATAGCATGTTATTCTTCAATTCACCCATGATAAAACATTATAACGTTTGTTGTTATAGGGTTGCTATAAGCTGCCAGATTTAAGGGTTTTCGTTATTTTAAAATATGGTGTTGGCATACGAAGATAAAGTTGTTATTAAATCTTTAAGATAGAAAAATGTTGGTGCAAAAAAGACAATAAAAATGTTTCTTGCTCGCGATTGGCGTTTGCGAGCACTAAACTATTTTTTAAAGCATTTACGAGAAACGTGTAGTTCACTAAATATAAATGGAAGAAAGAAAAGTGCAAGAACAGAACAAAACATTGCCCGTGGTAGACAGATTTTTAAAACCGCCAACAATAATCAAACAGTAAGTAGCAGAAAAATGTGAAAGGTGTGAAAGGAAGATTCAGATGTAGAGAAGACATTTCAAAAATATGGTTTAAGGATTAAAAAATATTTTTTCTGCGTCCTCCTAAAAACTCACAAAATAATCGAGTTCACTGCACAACAGAAAAAATAAATTACAAATTCCTTTAAACCCGCTTCTTAATCCTAGAGACCACTTTTTGAAATCTGTAATGATATCATTGGCTGTGTAGCAAATAGGAAAAACAAGATTGATTTTTGTTGAATCTGGAATTAAAATAGGAAGTTTATCAACAAAACATTCTACGCAATATGCTTCCGGCAATTGAACAGTTATCAGATAATTATACCTTTCAACAGGATGGTGCCCTATCCCACACCTCTGTAAGTATAATAAGGTACCCAAAAGAATGTTGTCCAGATTTTGTACAACCCGATTTTTGGCCACCAAATAGCCCCGATTTAAATCCGGTTGACTATTTTATTTCGACACTGGAAGCTATAGTTTATAGAGACAATAATGTTACTGTACAGCATCAAACAATTGAAAAATAGGATTATTGAGAGTTGGGAAAATTTTAGTCAACTGTCTATTAACAATGCCATTAACTTATGGCGAAGAAGGCTCCAAGCCATTGTAAATCTTTAATAAATGATAATACGCCGGAGTCGATTTTTGTACACTATGAATTTTGCTAGACCCACAGGAAATAATTTAACAGAGGACCTTTAGTAATTCTATTGGACCAGCGCCAGTCGATCCCTGATCTGTATACAAACGTTTAAGATGAAGTCCTCTGGATAGGCCCGAATGTCAGCACTAATTCTGACCTTTAAAGATTCTAAGTCATTTGGACGGTTAATGTAGACTTTGTTCTTTAAGTGTCCCCACAAGAAGAAGTCGAGCGGGGTTAAGTCCGGGATCACGCTGGCCAGTCAATAGCACCTCTTCTGTCTATCCAACGTCCTGAAAATTGTTCACTTATGTATTCTCTAACATTTGCCGTATTATGTGAGGGTGCTCCATATTGCTGAAACCATACCTGTTCGTTTATATGCCAATATTTACTCTCGGTAAAACTATTCTGCAAGAAGGAATTATGTGATTCCTGAGGATTTTTCGGCATTCAAATTACCATCTATGAAAAAAGGTCCCACAATATGCTTACCAACTATGCCCGCCCAAACATTAACTTTTTCGGGCCTCTAAGTATGACCTTCCTGAAACCAGTGAGTATTCTCAGCAGACCAATAACGATAATTGTGTCTAATAACAATGCCATTTATGTGGAAAGTAGCTTCATCCGAGAAAATGATATTTGTTGCGAGGTTATTATCGTTATTGCATCTTTCCATCATCAGCTCTTCTATGAAAATCGTCCTCGTTTTACTCGTGCACCAACTTTATCTTGTAGGTATGCAACTTCTCCAGCTTAAAAACATTTTTCACTGACTGATGAGACACATTAAAATCCATTGTCATTGGCCTGGATGATGGTGTTGGATTTTGATGTATTAGGAGCATGATATCCAAAGCTTTGTCTCCTTCGGTTGCTGTTTTAGGACGACCTGATCTGGCGGCTTCCCTAACACTGCCTGTTTCTCGAAATTTCTTTACCACTCGACACACCGTTGACTGATTTATTGGAGGCCTATTTGGATATAATTCATTGAAAAGTTGACAAACCTGATCTTGCGATCTCTTCATATTTCCGTAACCGCTCATTATTTAAATTTCAACTCGTTGCTTCTCATTCAGATGAACCATAGTGTAAACAAATTAGAAATCAGACAACAGAAAATTAAACAGGAATTCAAAATTGACACCTCTTAGGTCGCTGTCATGAAAACACCTTAACTTAACTGGTGGGTATTAGGTAGGAATAATTATAATTAGGAATTTTTTCATTTGTGAGCTGTCATTATTTCGAAGCAAATAGGTGAAAATTTGAAATACAAAAAATTCAGTGTTTTTCCAGTAGAATCTAAATATGCAATCATATGCAGGGTGTTCCATTTAAAAAGAAGTAAGTTAGTCTCTATGGTAGAAATGACAAAAAAAAATCCATGCAGGTACAAATGTGGGGAATAATTTACTGAACAACTTTCATAAAGGTCACTTTTTCGTATAATAGGTAATTCAAAAGTTACATGCATTATGCGCGACTTCTTTGCCACTTTGTTTATGCCTTATAGGAGGTACAGGGATATTGATTATAAATGGACCGACATTAAAAATGTAAATAGAAAAGTTGTAGCTTTTTTATAAATGATTTTATGTTGTTACACAAAAAACAATCGAGCATCACATGTGTAACATATGACAAAGATGAAAATCGAATTAATTTATGAAAAAACATCACAAAACTACATACAGCTGAATAGAGAATTAAAAGTTTTAAAAAATTAAAAAAACAATATACAGGGAATCTAAAAACTAACAACTTTATGCCATATGTCACAAATGTGATGCTCGATTGTTTATTGTATAATACCATAAAACATACTACTTTTTATAATTACATTTTTCATGTAACTCATCAACTTACTCATACGTCCATTTTATAGTCAATAACCCTGTATATTTAAAAATTATTTTCACATTGTACAAGGCGCCCCAAAAGTACAAAGCGTATCAAAATTGTATTTTTTGAAATGGCACACCCTGTATATTATTTTAGTTTTAGTTTACGACAAAAATAAAAGTTTTATGATTGTTACCACATTACATAAACCCTACGGTTTTTGAAATATCTAGTATTTTGTGAAAATGTAGTAATTATTTCAAAATTTAAGTTGTTAATTTTTATTTACTTTCTTGGACCAAATTTATATTGAAATCTACTAATCGATTAGGTTTTATGTTCCACCATTGGCACATAATATAAAAAAAAAGCTTAAGGAATAAGGTGTAATGATATATATATTTAAATTTTGCGTTTGATTGCTTATTATAAGCATTACTTAGCTCATTACTAAAGATTTAAAATTTCCGGAAAAACTGAGTGTCGGAAAAAAAAACGGGTTTTCTACGGGTTTTAAGAAACAAGAAAGCTTTGCAGTTTATTGAATTACTAGGTCATCTGGAGGTCGACCAAACCATTCAAACATTTATTTTATATTAAACGATAATTTTCGGAAAAACCTACACATTTTAAACATAGAGTAAAAGTGGGAGAGACACCATAGTTTTTGCAAGGGTGAAATGTTATAAAAATAAATGCAATATAATCAAATCGTTTATTTTTTACAGGAAAGTTACTCTTATACACTATGTGGCAAAAAACAATTTACGACATTATTCCAAAAAAAATAGAAATCTAGAAATTAAAATATAACAAGTTTCAAAATGCCATCTCTCCGACACTATGTGGGAGAAATGCCATGACACGAGGGAGGGATGCCATACATATTATTTTGTCTGATTAAGATTTTTTTTGCGTATTATTTTCCTCCCACAATTATTGTAATGGGGAAAGTGCATATTTTCTGGGCATTCTGAAATAGTAAATACCTTGTTCAAATTTAACAGTAAAACGGATATCATAATAAGCATTTTGGAGGATTGATGACATACAGTTAAAATATCACTCAGTATAAGCAATGATACAAAAATATTTTTTAATTATGTTAAAAACAAGCTGAACAAAACATTTAAACAGGTACTCACTTTAACTTGTCTCAGCTGTACTTGGCATTCACTAAAACACAATATGCTCAAAATTTCCATGGAATAAATTACGCAGAAAAAAAATATTTCTTAACAATACGTAACGCACTCAAGGGCTGCCGAACAGGCACTGACTCGTTACGACAGCGTCGATAAGTAGTTATTTCCAGTATAAAATATAGGGCTATCTCTTTCACATCGCGAGATAAGGAATGTGTGGCGTCTCTCCTCATATGGCGTCTCTCCCACTTTTACCCTATCCTGTATATTAAAGGTGCAACAGTTAATATTCCGGTAGAAGGTGGCCCTATTAGAGGAGATCTAAGAGAAAATTTGTTAAAATATGTAGAAGAGCGCCTCGAATTTTGTTGTAAATCTATTCATTTTGCGACAAATCTTCTCGACTTCCGTATTAAAAGGAAACATTTAAATGAAGATCAAGTTATAATTGCTATTGATTTTATTTCAGAAATAGCTCGTTTATGAAGTTTAGATATAGGGAATGTCGTGGCAAATTTAGCCCACTTTTATAATAGAAATTCTTCTTGGCTATCCTGTTATATTGTGGCAGGAATTGTGTCCCTCGCAGCCGCTTATGCCAGTTGTCTCCCGAATTTTTAGTAGACCTCTATCTTCCGCCTCGACAGAAAGAAACTAGTCGTTGCATGGTGTCATACATATAAATAAAAGAAACAGACTTACAAAAAATAAAGTTCAAAAACTTGTTGTTATTCAGTCTAATTTAAATTAAGATGAAAATGACAAATTTGTTTGCTCGGCACTACCAACCCTGCCTCCAACTGACCATTACCAACTCTAACACTTTTAGATCGATTATTTTAGTGTGTGTCAAAAAAATGAACCCGAACATCATGCAAACCAAAATGTTTCAACTGTGTGATCAACAATTCATTATTCACAGAATCGAACGCTTTCGACAGATCCAACAAAACAAGCACGCTTGCCTTTCTCTCATTTATCGCTCCTATAACATCATCTAGTACTTTAGTAAAGCAGTAGGTACTATATCCCTTTCGAAAACCGGCATTAAGCTATGGGAGATGATATATTTAGTAAGTTACAAGTGTAATACTTTTTCTAAAATATTACTTAAAATTGACAAACAAACTTATGGCTCCAGAGGAGAATTACGTCTCGCTACAGAACACACAGCCGGACAACGCCAATCTTTAGGAAATTAACCTATTTCTAAATAGCAATTTATTATATCGGGTGATGCATGGCTTAGTTGAACATAGGAAATTACATGTAAATTTTGAGAAAAATTGAATTATAATTTTTGAAAAGGCCGATAAAAAAAGCCCATGTTCCAAGTTTGAATACATTTTAATAAGCTAATCCTAACTTATTCAATTAAATGTGATGGCAAAATAACGAAATTTTCATAGTTTAGATAATACAGCAAAGACCAGCAAATAATTTCTATGACCCTATTGTCAAAAATTGACGTAAAACTGGACATAACAAATAAAGATTACTTCACATTAAAACACATTTTTTCGTTTCATCACTCCGGCAATTACACATCCGAAATAAAACACATCATTATGTTTTTCTTACTAAGCCTTAAATTTAACATAACATACCTAAGACTACAGATTTTCACAAAAACATTAATTAAATAAATCTTTAAACAACCCTCCATTAACAGCTAAGCAATATCCTAACCCATCATAAAATTTATTTCTAACATTACTGAGTCGATATTGAGAAGTTCTGTCACATTCTAACGAAATACAATTTTTTAGCTGGTCTGGATTATCAAATTTTACATCTTTATAAATAAAATTTTTCAAGTGACCCCACAGAAAGAAGTCGTTTTGCGAAAGGTCAGGAGACCGGGCTGGCCAAAGGATTAGATGTCGTGGGTCAATAATACTTCCGTTAAAAATAGTTTGCAAGTATTCCCTAACCATGAGAGAATTATGGGCAGGAAAACCATCCATTCGATACCAGATCACAGATTAACCTAATTAATCTGTGACCAAAATCTCCTGATTTTCGCGTACAACTTCTTATAGTGTTGGTTCAATTCGACTTTGTAGTAAGTCCAATAAGGTTACTGCTATAAGGTTGCCTTCCATTAAAAATGGTCCAATAATGTGATGTCCTACAATTCCCGCCCAAACATTTATTTTTTGTGTATATTGCCTCCGAGCTCGCCTCCGAGTATAAATAAGACGATGTTTATTTTCTTGGTTCCAATACCGGCATTATTACCTATTAGTATTTGCTCTAAACTGTTTCCTGTATAATACCACTCAATCATAGTTAGTTTTTTCTTAATGGAAAGCTATATTTAAAGCGCCTTTAATAAAAATGTTGTGACTCACGCTACTTTTGGTTTGGTCAATGCCAAATAATAATTTGCTGGTGTTTGCTGTGTTACCTAAACTATGAAAATTTCGTAATTTTGCCACCACATTTAATTGAATTAGTAAGGATATATCAATATTAAAATTAGTTCAAACTTGGCACATGGGTTCATTATATAATTTTATTTAGCCACCTCAAAATTTATATTTGATTTTCTACTACTTGGGATCTCTGTTTTTTTTTTAAGTTAGGAATGCTCCTGCGACTTCATTTGATTCTTCGTAAACTGTTTAGGTTATATCACTTGTAGAAATTTTGAAATTGACTTTTGCCTTGATTATTCGTATTTTGCTTGTTTGATTTAAAAAAGTTTTTATACTGCAAAATTTTGGCGCCTGTTCCATTGATTTTGATATTAATTTAGTTATTGGTGGTTGATTGATAGTGCCTCACTACTATTAGTGCCTCTCTACTATGGGATTGGACCAACAGGGAGCCAGTCTTTCGGTAGTTTGTACGTACTGTTTGGTCTAGATCTCGTGTGTGAGTCCGTGATTAATGGGGTTGTCGATAAGTCTGTAATAGTCTGTAATAATTTTTGTGAAAAATTGATTTATTGTTTGCATACGAAAGTCTTGATGAAATATGCGATTCATCGTGTACCTGGGCCTGGGAACATCCGCAATAAGCTCCGTTCTGCTTATATTGCACCACGAAGGTGCACCATAAGTGAGAACCGGCCTGACTAACACCTTGTAGAGGTTGACCTAAGTCCTATTACTAAGTCTTCTCCGCCTGTGAAGCAGGGGGTAGATAGAGCGTAATTGGTGCAATGCTAGCTTTACTCTGTTAATTGAATTGCGTCTCCAGTTCAGTCGTTGATCAAATATAAGTCCCAGGTATTTTACCTCCTGGCACCAGTTCACCTGGACCCCGTTGACACGAAGCCTTGTCTCAGGCCTACTAACATTGCTTTTCGAAAAATTAATAGCTTTCGTCGACAGCCATTTCTCTAGCTTGATTATGTGGCGCTGCATCCGGCTGACGACAAGTCGCGGCTGTTTGGCAGTTGAAGTGATTGCGGTATCGTCAGCGAAAAGATAGAGCTGCGTAAATCTATCGCTGGGAATGTCATGAGTATAAATGTTATACAGGATCGGAGAAAGAGGTGAACCTTGCGGTACTCCCGCCCTGATGTGTTTATTTAGAGAAAGTGCGGTCTCTGACGAGACAGCAAAACTTCTATTCTCCAAACAAGAAGCTAACACCTTGATTAAGTAGTTCGGAGCTCCGAGTCTTATCAATTTTCTATGTTTAACTAAGCCATATGTCATCCGTTATGCGTAATATAGTTAAACAACAACGGGGTGCATAGCCTTGCCATTTTTAAATTTACACCATCATACCCGTATGTCCTGGAATAAATGTATATTAACTTTGTATCTACCAAATTGAAGAAAGAAGTTCATGTAAGGAATTTTTCTTGGATTCATCAAAGGATTATCGTCCTTTAGGATCAGTATTTAATTATGCAACACCCTGTATAGTGGTATATCCCACGACGAAAAATTCCAAATTCCGACTGCATAAAGATAATCGACCAGTAGGTTGCAGGAATCCAGCGAGTGGCATTCTTGCAGAAACGCCAATACGCAGGATGCTGCAACACGGCCTCTTCGCCGGGTACACGGACACTTTGGCGCCGATGGTCAGCAAATGTCAAGGGCACATTCGCTAGGAAAGCATAGTTGTCTTGTCTACGATCTCTAATGTTTATACGCAGTGTCGTAGTGTAACTAGTTTTTAAATTAATTAACAGCATTTAGAAAGGAGCCTGTATGTTTTTTATTCCTAGAGCCATAAAAAAGTTTTATTTTTCTTATGACCGCCAACTTGGATTTTTTAGTCATTGAAGAGTACTGAATTTTTTTGAATCGCAAATCAAACAAAAACAGCAAAATAAGCAAAAAAATATCTTTAGTTATATACAGTGACCGGCAGAAAGTGCGCAGCATATGGGAAAGTTTTTTATCTTTAAGTTTAGAAAATTAATTTTATTTTAGATAGATTCTGCATGTTCTTAAACCAAAATAACACCCAATAAATCCGGTAAAAGTCTTATGGTATACGAGGTAGGATCAAAAATTTGAAATTCCGCTAAGAGTAAAGTACCTCCATCTTTCATTTTAGAATATTTTTTTACTAAGAATTATTGTTTTAAATTCAAAGTTATACCCAAATTCCAAGTTTCGCTTATGATGTTTGAAGAAAAAAAAAGTTTTTCGACGTTTTACGTTTAATTAATTTAAATTTCGAAATTGGAAATTTAAAATTGGTCGAACTCTCGTCGAATGGGGTACGAATACGTCCCTGGTCCTGTCATTGCAAATTTACATTTTATTGCTCTCTGGCAATAAGCAACAGAGTATGGGTATTAAAAGAACGAATAAGTCATAGGATTTTAGAAAAATGTACAAAAGTGACAATACAGAATTTATTTCATGTTAGATGTTCTCACTGTAGCTGGTAGCTTCAAGCTTGTATACGTGGATTTTTTAAACAAACCAATAATTTTTACCGATTTATTTTTAATAATATTCGATTTTCCCAGTCCGTCACAACAATCACAAAGTATAAATACCAAATGTTTAATAAAAAGTAAACAATAAAACCAAAGCAAATTTATCGCCGTAATGAGAATGAAAAGAATAAATATTTACCTGTGCAATGTCGATTCTGAATCAGACTTGCACAAATATTTAAAAACGAGTTTGAGGTAAAACTGGAAAAGGCACATGTGCATGGGAATTTTAAAAATACAGTAAATATTCTTAACTGGTTTAAATTCACTAGGTACTTTACTTTTAAAGGAAATAAACGTGAAGTAATGCGGATTGTTGTTAAATAACGCAACGGTTACTGTGCAAATAAAAATCGGTTTCGTTGAACTTGCCACGTCATCGCGATTATGATAATTTATTTTTATTTTATTTAATAGAACTGAGTAGAGATGGCTCTGGTTTTTTTTCACATAAAACTGCCCTGGACGTTGCAACCCTTCAAAAATACATATCGATTGCAAAGACTTCCAAAGTAGGTACATTTGAAAGTACTTTAAATTTTAATTAGGTACCTAAGTATGTTTTTTTTAATGATAGGGCACAGCACTGCAGGATTAATCCTTCATGGTGATCTGCGAGCGATGCGTGTGCGCAGGAAACGATTCACGTTGGGCTTCAATCTTTGGCGATTATACTTGTTGGGGAGCATGGCCTCAGCACGGACGACACACACATATCTATTAGATGTCTAAAAGATATCTGCCATGGATATCCAGTATATCTACTGGATATATGTAGATAGACTACTCGTTGATATCCAAATGTCCGCCTATAACCAGGATATAGGGAATTGAAAATATTGTGTGAGGAAAAATAACGTAATCCATAACTGTCAAACAAGGTAATCTGGGTGGAAATTTAATGTCTGTTCGAAAACTTATCAATCCATTTTACAGATGGTCTTCAAGCTCCTTTTTTATGTTAAGGCAAAGCACAATTTTGGCGCATTTTGACTAATACAATTATTAGTAAAATACAAACTTAGATTACGCTTAAAAAAAGGAAACAAGAAAAATTCTCCAATATCCCAAATTTGAACAATATATCTTTTAACATAACGGTGTCGTGCGCACGGTAAACTCAAAATTACCAGGACAGAGACTACCTTTTGGCGGAAGTCTTTAGAAATACCCTGTATATAAATATTTGACGTACAGATGGCTCATATTTGCATTCAAAAATAGCTGTGATAAAAAAAATAATTAATTACTTTTATTTTAACAATATTCCTCTCCTAATGAAACAAATCACCTCGGTCAAAATAACTACTTTTTTAATTTTCATTACGTGATTTACGGATTCAATTAAAAAAATCTTCTTTGAAACATTAAAGTCTCGAAATAATTAAATTTGGTTAATCACCAACACCGTTAGATGAGAGTTTGAAAGCCTCGTGTCAGTAAAAAAAAATGTGCGTTAAATAACAATGAAATAAATTGGGACTAAGTTTAATGCATATCCTGAATTACTATCGATTTGTAAAGATTTGACCGCTCAGTTTGAGGTCACTCTTAGACAAATTTATTGCGTGTCGGTCAGTAGCCTATCCTCAATTTATCCCCAAACACTTCACTTGAAATATTTCCCAGTAACAGTAACGGTAGGACAAGGGAGCCCTCTTTTGCGATACTTAAATTTCTGCCGAAGAAATAGGATCTAAAAGGGACAAAATAATGTCTTCGTATTTGTGGACTTATAATAACAATAATACTTTTTCCAGAAAAAGAGTGATGGATTTCGGACATAGCTTTTGACTGCTCTTATAAAGAGAAGAATGGTGGAGTGCAGCAAGTGGTTGAATGCAATTAGTGCTGTGTTTCATGCAGGTCTCAGGAGATCTAGTCAGTAAGGCCTTCTACAACATTAATGAATTCCTTGATGATCCTGATAAAGGAATAATTCAGTGTTAAATTTTAAATATTTGTTACAGTTTTAAGCATGTGTAATTTTATCAGAAATGTCATTGTCTAAATGTAATTACAAATTTAAAATAGTAATCTACAAAAAATCTTTCCAGACATTATTCAGTAGTCCCTATTGGGTTTTTTTTATTATGTTTATAATAAATGTAAGCATCTTACTATTGAACAAATAAATAATATTGATTGATATTGATATTATACTAACAGAAGATAGTCTTAATGAAAGACACACCCAATTTCGTAGCAAAGAATGTTTCCTTTCTTAAAGGAATAGTAAAGTTGTTATCATTGTTTGAAAAAATATTTACTCAATATCTGAAATAGAATATCTCAAACGGAGAGATATTTTTTTCCATTTGAGAATAAGAATATTTTTAATTGTGAAATCTACAAATAAAACTATTTTCCCCCTGTATAAGGAAAAGGGTATTTCACTGCGCGTATATTAAAATTTAAAATATTCCAATGAGGTCGTTAAAATCTTATATGGACGCTGATTTAATAAAAACATTCTTGGCGTTTTAGGAAAACTAGTAAAATTTGTAATTTTAATTTTTTTTTTCTATGCATAAATAAGAACTGTATGATTGGTGTAAAACCTGAAAACCTGAAAACAGGTACAATTGTTCAAGGAAAAAATAATTGTTCAAAATAAGAAATACAAGTTTTCAACCAAATAGAATAATGACAATTAAAAAAACATTATGATTATTTTCGTATTTGTTTGTCGCTTATCCAAATATTAAAATTAAATAGGTCCAAATCAAAAATACAACTATACTTAAACAAAGTATATTTAGAAAGAATATACAAACAAATAATATATTTAGTACCTACTGAAACATCTACCGGGTGATGCCATAGGAAATCCCATGTAAATTTTGAGGTGGCTAAATATTGGCTTCCCTTTACAATTTAGAGAAAAATTGTATTGTAATTTTTTAAACAGGCCGATATAATAAAGCCATGTGTCAAGTTTGAATAAATTTTAATGAGCCAATCCAAACTTATTCAATTAAATGTGATGGCAAAATTACGAAATTTATAGTTTAAGTACTACAGCAAACACCAGCAAATAACTTCTATGACGCTATTGTCAAAAATGGACGTAAAGCTGGACATAACGAATAAAGATTATTTCACACACATTTTCGTTTCACCAATCCGACAATCACACATCCAAAATAAAGGACACCAGGGCCGGATTTAGAGTCTGTGGGCCCTTAGGCTGCACCTGTGGTGCGGGCCCTACAGGGGAAAATATTTTTTTAGAACCCACACAACACATTTTCAGCAATTCAGCAATTATCTTATCTAAAACTTAAAAATAAAAAAATAAAGTTTTTTATTAAATTATAGAAAATTCACATACGACATACCTACATGATTTATTAACATTTCTATAGAAAAGTATATACAAAGTTGAGATTAAAGCCTACGTTTCTAAATATGCAAATATGATCAATACGATTTTAAAAATAACATATCGTAAAGTAAAAAATTTTAAAAACAAAACTCACTTTTTATATTATATTATATTATATTAAGTATTTAATCCAAAAGCAAACAATGAATTTTTAAAAAGAATCAAACTTAACATAACCTAAACTAAAACGATAGTGTCTCAGAATCTTAATGACTAATTAATTAGTTTACGCCTACACTTCGTACTAACGAAGCTATTTACAATATCTTCATAGCCTTTGTTACCTTAAAATGTCACTTTCAATGCTGAGTAAAGTTAAAGCGCTTAGCCTCTCTTCTAACATGGATGTTCGAAGCCTGTTTTTAATCAACTTTAACTTGGAAAATGACCCCTCTCCACTGCTGTTTGTGACCATAAGTGACAGGTAGATTCTCAAGGCAATCTCAATATTAGGAAAACATCCTTTGGGTTTTTTTTTAAGATGAGCTCATACATCCACCTCTCCTGACCAATGACTTCTTCATTATCGTCGTCATTGTTTTTAAACTCGTGGCACAAAAACTTGAACTGAATCAGTTCATTTCCCAATTGTTCATCTAAGTCATTGTAATAGGTTTCTGCTAAATCTTGAGCTGCTGCAATTATCTCTTTATTACTTAGTGTATTTAACTTGTTAAGAAACCCAAAACGGGTATCAATTAGTTTGTATGCCTCAATTCTCTGCCGCAATGCTGATTCAAATTGATCTATGATAGGAAGGAAATTCTGTGTTCGAAAATTTTCTGATGGAGTTAGCTCAACTTCCGGTGCTTGGACACAATCGAGAGGTAACAATCGAACATTTATTTTAAGAGGCCTTGTGCGCCTTTCTTATATACCTACGGCAGCAACGTCTTCTAGAATTATCTTCCTCGCGCCCGCATGCCTCCGTGTTTTCTGTCACCTTCGCGAAATTTCCGGCTTGCAGACGGTGGGAGATATTCTCGTCAGGCTGGTCAAGCACCCAAACATTACGTTAAATCAAACCAAATGATGAATAGATGTATGATAATAACGACCGCCAAACGTTTATATTATTAATTTAGTAAAACAAAAAAAAATTGACATAGGAACATTTTTCACTTGAAGAGTGGTATAGTGATGCGGGACCCGACCCTTTGTGGTGCGGTGCGGGCCCCTTTGTGGTGCGGGCCCCTAGGCTGTAGCCTAGGTAGCCTAGTGCTTAAATCCGGCACTGAAGGACACCATTATGTTTTCTTACTAAGTGTTTACTTGCAAGGAAAATACTTATGTTTATTTTAAAGTGCGCAACACTGTGGTGTGATGTTTTCCTACGACTTGCCCAAGAGTCCTCGTGCTAATCATTTTATTTTCCTCCACGTGCAGTAAAATATCAAGATCTCTATTATCCCTTTCCCTCAACTCTATTGACATTCTGGGTTCTAACAAAGATGTTTATTTAAAATAAATTAAAAAAGAAACAAATAAACATAAAGGTAAAGAATTTTCTAACCTGAAAATGTATAAAAGGCATTTATTACTAAATATTATTCAAAATTTTCAACTAAAAAGGATTGTCTTCTATCAATAAAAATATGTTTATACAAGGAGAAGCTTCTTTCATCATCTACTGATGTAATCGGGCAATAGTAAAGTATAAATCGAAGATACAACTTCGTTGGATGGTTTACCTTCATAGATGCTTTTTACTGCAGTTAAGTATTTAAATCCTTTATTCTTTTTTACAGTTACATCCTCCAATTTGTTCCTTACTTGACCTCCTGCTTTACCGGGAATGTTGTTACATTTAGCGGAAAAAGTTTCAACAATACTAATTGAGTCTCTTAAACTTTAATTTCTACTCTCTAACGAGGTCCGATATAAATCTGAAATTAACCTAAGTAAAAACAAGATCTTTAACTACCCTTGCACTTTTTAACAACTCTATACTTTGCACAACACACTGCGAATCGTCATCTAAATCCAAAGTTAGTTCTTTAATGGTTTCGAAATGTTCTGCGTAGAATATTCCGGCCTTAATCCATGTTAGTGTGGAAGTTGTCCAAAGAAGATTTTTAAAATTTCTACATATGAAAAGGTTTTCAGCATACCCACAAAGAGGGACTGATCAAAAGCTCTTGTGTAATTTATTGCATTTTCCCAGCTTGAAACAGCTGCGTATTGAGGCAGGTATGGCTTTCATACATAAAATGGTCACTAATAATATTGATAATAAGGAGTTTTTAGAACAGCTTTCATTTAGAATTGGTCGAGTTAACAGTAGATCTACAGATATGTTTTATATTACCGCACCTAGGACTAATCTTTATAAAAATTCCCCACTTATAAGACTTTACTCCTATCTTAATGAATATGGCGGCAACATAGATATATTTAATACAACTTATGCAATGTTTAAAAAACAAACAAAAGATGAATTAAGCAGGCGGTTGCAATAAAGAGGTATCTAATGATAATTTTTTCTATAGTTTTTAAGAATTTTAGGGCTATGGGTTTAGTTAGTATTAATATTGTATCTGTTATTGACTTTTTGTTAAGTTGTTGATGCAATGAATAAATAAATAAATAAATAAATAAACAAATAAATGTTCCCCGTCGGGTAATTACAGGTTCTGTAGGTAAACTAACTCCTGGTAATCTCTCCTTATACATCTGCACTCTAAGAGGTGCTTTTACAAACACTTTCTTTACATTTCAAATCAATTTATTTATTAAAAGATATTCAGTTCTTACGATTCCATGTACAAGACAAGTCACATGTACCATATTGGGGTAAAGGATTCTTATATTTTGGCCTACTTGTACCATATACGGTGCTGCATCAGACAAAAGCACTAAAAATTTCTCATCTGAGACTGGACTTGGTAAGAAAAAGCTCGATAGGGACTGCTGAATAAATCGGGTTACGGTCACATTATTAGTTTTGTCTAGCTGCTTAGAAACTATTACATATGGGCTTGTTGCTTTATCTTCTTGAAGTGCTCCAGTCCTAAGTGCGATATATCTGCCAGAAGCATCTGTGCTTTCATCAACAATAATGTAAACATTTTTATCACCCAGTGAAACTCTAATTTCTTCTAAAACGGTTTCGTATACTGAATGGGCATTCTTCTTTCTAAGCGTGGATTCGTCAGAAATGTCTTGTTCACAACATTTTTGCAAGAATTCTCTAAATTGCTTCGCTGCGACCAAAGCCTTGCATAAGGCTTCTTGAAAAATTTCCTTTTCAGATTTCGATTTTTCTCCAACATTTTGAAATGCGTTTTTTACACTCAGCTGAACTAGCTCAGATTTCATTTTTTCTAACTTTGATTTATGCAGCGGTGTTTAGAAATGTTGATCGATTTGGAACTTCTTTTCACAAACAATAAGTTTTGCACAAGCTTTACAGAAGACTTTCTCTCCACTAACCTCTAACTCTGGGAAATTTTTAATCCGCGGAGACGTTTTCGCCACTTTAGACATTTTGAACACAAATTTAAAATCACTAGTTTCACACTGAAAATACTGAAATCTTTCGACAAACTATAACAGAAGTACGTATTACAACCCGATATAGATAGATACAGTTCGTTAAGCAGGTAATAATAAGGCATTATCAAATGACAATAAATAACCCCTAACAATATACCTGCAAACCCCGGAAACCCCCAAGAAATATCTTGTGTATAACTAAAATATATATTAATATTATATAATTATCTTTAGATTGAAAAATCCATGAAACAAGTGCCGGACTGGACATTAAACCTATGATTCTACGAGTTTTCATGACCGGGCGTTTTTAATTTTTTGATATCGCCGAAAGCATAAAAATATGCTCATAAAATAATAATTTGGGAAAAATATGCATTTTATTGCAATGTTGACAAAATATGCAAACACTGCATATAAAGTGTGGTCATTTGAGTGTGCAACATATGGGAATTCTTTTATTACCGATTTCTCAGAAAATTTTATTCTTGATAAAAGTTGGTGCTTGTTCGATAATCATATTAGGTGCACTTGGAATGGTTCCAAGCAGGGTTGGGTCAGTAGAAAACTTTAGGTAGTTTACCTTGGTAGAATACAGTAGAAAACTGGTTTTCCACGTGCGTCGGAAACATAAGGTAGGTATTCTACCTAGGTAAGTTAAGTTACGTGTGAATCTCTTTGAAACTTAGATTAGAGAACGCTTGAAAAAACAAAATGACATAACAACAACGTCAAGACTGTCAACAACGACCACACATAACCTCACATTTTTTGACAGTTATAGTATTCTACCTTTTCTACATTTTGTACCGTCGAAACGTAGAAAAAGGTTTTCTACATGTAGAAAACAAAAAGGTACGTAGATACCGTACACTGCCGTACAGGGTAGGTTTAAAAATATAAAACTTGTACAAGAATAAAGTACCCCTATTTCAGAAAATTCAGCAAAATGTTATTAAGAAAAGTTGCTTAGAATTAAGAGTTATGCATAGATTCGAAAATAAAAAAATATTTTTTTTTAGATACAATAATAATTTTCCAAAAAAAATATTTTTTTTTTATATTCACCCTAAAGACCTTTATAAAGTAATCAAAATCAAATCAATTTCACATATTTTTGTTCAAATTCAAGCATATTTGTAAAATTAACTTGAATTCTTAATTTATTAAGGAATCACAAACTTCATGGTTGTTGCAGCGACATTAAACATAACTTTAAAATATCCTAAAAATTATTTTTAACAAAATAAAACATTAGTGATAATACTATACAAATTAAAAAACTCTAATTTAAAGTGCAAAATTTTTATTTTAAATGTTTGTTAAAAAACTGTACAAATTAGTCGACAGACATGAAATCCTCCTAAAACATTACGACAGGCATGATTAACAAAACAGTATATGCATTATGTATGCGTTTAGTGCAAACTCAAGAAATACAATGTTTTTAAACGTATTTGAATATGAACAAATAAAAAAAAAATAAAACATAAAATATTGGAAATGCAGAAAAAAATTAAATTATGTATGTGTAAAAAAATTATCGACGCGTCTCTGTATGTCCACCATCTAGTTAAATGCATTTAATTGTCCGATCATAAAATTCACCGAGAGTGGATCGCAGTACATTTGCTGGAATATTTCTGCAATGAGATCGTATCGAATTTTCAAGCTCCCCAACATTATTAAACGGTCAATCCTTGTAAACTTTTTGCTTTAAAAATCCCCATAAAAAATCTAATGGGGTGAGAATTTGAACAAAGATGTGTGAAATTGATTTGTTTGATTTTGATTAATTTATGAAGGTCTTTAGGGTGAATATAAGAAAAAAAAATTTTTTTTGGGAAATTATTAATGTTTTTAAAAGAAATATTTCTTTTATTTTAGGAGGTCACGTTTTCGAATCTATGCATAACTTTTAATTCTAAACAACTTTTCTTAATAACATTTGGTGAATTTTTTGAAATAGGGATATATATCCTTGTACAAGTTTGACCTACCCTGTACGCCGTTTGACTTGCAACCATTCCAAGTGTACCTAATATGATTATCGAACATGCACCTACTTTTATGAATAAAATTTTCTGAGAAATCGGTAATAAAAAAAATTCCCATATGTTGCACACTTAAATGACCACACTGTATATGCACTTTGCATATATTCCGCCCTTTGTTCAACAGTTTGGCATATCATGTCATAATATGAATTTGATACAATTTTAACCAATATTTTTTGCTCGCACAGTATTAGAGTAATGCCTCCTCAAAAGCGGTACACCTATAATTTCGCTTAAACTGTTTGGGTATAACAACCACTGACCTCTGGTTCATTGACAAAAATGTGCCTTGCCTTGACTGCAAGACCGTTAGTTAGTTAATTTTGGCTCCTAGCTGTGGGTTGGTTAAGAGCTGATTGGATAATAATAAGTCCGATATTATGTAAAATTGCTTATTACTAAGAAAGATTAGCTATAGAATACGGTGATTTGGCAGTTATCTGTGGTTAAGTAATTGGGTAAAGATGTGGCATAGATTTTGATAATGACTTCATCTGCTGTTAAAAAATATTCAGGACTGACGATGAAATAAATGATACATTCGTCGGTGATTGATGATGATCTGAAGATTTTCCAGTTTGAAGAGACACTTAAAAATTATTTTATATAAGACCTACACGAAAAGAGCTTATTACATAACCCATTTTAGCCTGTTTGCGGTATGTTACATACTATATTCTCGTACTGAGTGATGTGATAGACTCATTACATCACTCAGTGGTGTAATAAACTTATTACATTACTCATTTTTAATCAAACTATGATTTTTTTTGTTCCGTCAGTCGCTGTCACTTTTTGTGTAATGTCACTGCATAAATATGAAAACCATTTTGAATACATAAAAAAATCATAAAAAAACAAAATTCTGGGTCTTATATAAAATGTTGTATATCACACGTACCGGTAAGGCTCATTACAGCACTCGTGTGGTTACTACGACTCGGTCTACGACCTCGTCGTAGCAATATTCCCCACTCGATACTGCAATGACTGTAATGAAGCTCATACCGTACTAGTAATATAATAGTTATTTACGATATAAGTGTTGTAAAGATTCATATTACAACACGAGATGTTAAAGTTGTTAAACGAGGCGTCAGCCGAGTTTAATAAAACATCGAGTGTAGTAATATTAATTTACAACAAGAATATTGTACAAAATTTTATCTACTTTCATCTATGAATAAAAATATTTGGCAAAAGGCCTTTTTAAAAATAAAAATGCACCTGTAAAAATGCACCTGCTATTAAAAATCGTTTTGTAAGGGCATCTATTACAGCACTAGTGCTGTAATGGCATCTATTACAGCACTAGTGCTGTAATAGATGCCATTACAAAACGATTTACAGAACTGTAAAATTCATATTACTAAATGAAAGTAGATAAATAACTATTATTTTCGCTTAAAATATACAGGAATTTAGAAGCGTGATAAATTTAAAAAGGCGTAAAAAATTCACTTTTCGTAGTTAAAACGAGAAAAACTATGGCTAAGAGGAAATTGTGGTTTCAGACCAAGGACTTGAATTTGATTTTGAATAAATACCTAAATTATGTATACAGTGAGTCCCAGAAGTAATGTCTAAATTAATTTAATATTCAGCGGAGTGCGAAGTGTTTTTTTTTTATGGTAAATTTATGTATACAGGGTAGCATTGCGCTTCTCTTATCACTGATAATACTGGGGAACAAATTAAATTTTTTTTTGTTTCCTGAATAAAACCTATTTTTTTTTATCAAACTACACCCAAGTAACTAAAAAATACCTATTAAAGATTTAAGTTAGCTCGCAAAGAAAATCTGAGTTATTTGTTACAAAATTTTAATTGTAAAAAATGTATAATGAACATTTTAATTTAGATGCATTTACAATGAACATACAAACAATTTATTGTTGGTTCAACAATAGCAATTAGTTTTTGTCAGTGAATCTAAAGTTAAGACACTCATTTTACGCTTCTTAGCCTGTCTTTTGAAAGCAGCCTCGGGGGCATCTCTCGTAATAGTCCAACAGTAGTCGGCTAACATCTCACCATTTGCCTTGATACTTTCTTTCCATATTTAAAATATCCTGGTGGAACCTCTGACCGTGCTCGTCACTTACAGCACCACAATTTTCCGGAAAGTAATACAGATGAGAATCCAGGAACTGAATTTTCAACGACATATTACACCCTGGGTTTTGGTAACATAAAAGAAGTTGGGCAACCAGGTCTTTGTAGTTTTCTGCTTTTATGTTTCACAAAAAGTTTGTTGCAACCATTTTAAAGGCATTCCAAGCGTCCTTTTCCTTGCCTTCAAGTATGGAATCGAATTGCGCATCTCCGAAAAGTTTCCTAATCTGAGGACCCACAAATATTCTCTCTTTAATTTTAGTGTCACTGATTCTAGGGAACTTTTCTTTTAAATAAAACTAAAAGCATGGCCTTCTTTATCCATGGCCTTTACAAAATTTTTCATAAGTCCTAATTTTATATGAAGTGGCGGTAGTAAAATCTTTTCTGGGGAACTAATGGCGCACTGGCCACATTTTCCTTTCCTGGCTCAAAAGACTCTCTCGGTGGCCAAATTTTCTTTATGTAGTGATCCGATCGTGCTCGACTGTCCCATTCGCAGAGGAAGCAGCAGAATTTCGTATAACCTGGCTGCATTCCTAGCAAAATCGCCGTAACTTTTAAATCTCCACAAATTTGCCAATTATATCTTTCATATTGTATGGTCTCCAGTAACAATTTCAAATTGCTATACGTTTCTTTTATGTGGACTGCATGACCAACTGGGACTGAAGGCAACTTGTTTCCATTATGGAGTAACACAGCTTTAGGACTTACTTTTGAGGAATCAATGAAAAGTCTCCAGTCTTTTGGATCATAGTCGAGATTTTAAGCTGCCAAAAACCCTTCAATGTACCTACAGGCTACCAAATTGTTTTCCATGTTAAAAAATGGTGTTAAGTTTTTCTGACCGCTTCGGTACACAGAAACTTTTACTTCATTTTGAAGTAAGTTCCATTGTCGCAATCGAGAGGCCAATAGTTCGGATTTTTTCTTAGGCAATTCAAGATCCCTTATAAGGTCACTTAATTCACTTTGACTTATTTTGTTAGTCTTTTACTGGGAAGTTCACAGACAAAATCGGAGTATTGCGAGGTTGATGGGCCGGCAACATTTTCCAGTACACTACCGTTTGAATCATCATCAGAATCAAGGCTATATTGCTGAGGTGGATTAGGTACAGGCAACTCGTCACTATGAGGCACCGGGTGTATGGCGGATTGTATATTTGGATATCGCAGACCTTTCTTTCTCCGAAAAGCCTTTTTTTATAAGAGGTGTTAAACAAAAGTAACAGTCAGTAACGTGGTATTCCGGTTCTCGCCAGATCATAGGAACAGCAAAGGGCATCTTACGCTTTTTTCCACTTAGCCAGCCGCGAATGTTGGACGCGCAAGAGGGCTAAGTGTACGTTTTTTTTCAGAAAAGTCACTTCACCACATGTATAACAAAAATGATCCGGCATATTTAAACAAAGTCGCGACATGTTGCTCAAAACTCTCGAATTTCTCAAATACGAACAGCTCTCAATCAACTGGTGATTGAAATACAACTAACTAACACAATTTAGGATTCATGGTATTTGTATTTAAACCCCTTATAAAGTACGCCTGGTATAATAAATCCAGGTACTTCTCATTTAATGGTCGAATTTTCCTATATATTACGGGCAGGTAGGTAATTATCATAATTAGCATGGATCTATAAAACCGGAGCCAACTGAGACTTTTGCAAGACAGATTGCTAGTTAGTATGATAAAATAAGTAAGATTTTGCTATTTTGGTCTCGGAAACATTTTTGCTGTTCCCCAGTGTAATTATTAATTCAATATTTACCCGTGTTTCTATCTCGCGTTTACAAGCTGCTCTCGTTTTACCGATTTTTGAAAAAGTAGATAACAAAAAAAGTCGACCTCTGTCGTTGCTTAGTCATTTTTCCAAAATATTCGAACGAGTAGTATCTATATGATCAATTAGCTTTGTCTTTAAATAAATATAACTTGTTGTCTTAAGTCGGCTTCCACTTAACTAGGCGCGTTATGAATTTATCATAGAGAAACTTATTTAGTGTTGTCTTGCTCAAACCAAGGTTAAAACGGCATTATAAAGATATCCGTAATATAAACGCGATAAACGTATTGGTTATTTATGAATCGGAGAGAGAAGCACATCTAATTTTCAGTAATTATCAAAATGTGTTGAAGAAAAGTCCCGTATTACATAATGTCGTGAATAGGCTCCCTAGTTTTGACAAATCTGTCATTTATAAAAATATTGTGACATAAAGTAACGAATATAAATCGGTTTGCAGGTTTTTTGCATCCCCAGGCGATAGAAATGGTTCTCAATTTAATAGATTATTTTACAAATGAACAGGAGAAGGCTACTAAAACCGGCGAGCTATTACATCCCAAGAATATTAAAGAGAAAGTCTCGGAAGCACTAAAACTAAGTTTAAGATCAATACAGAGGATTGTTCATAAAAGTAGTAGAAGTATACCAATGAAGAAAATGCAACGACGATCACGGAAAACGAAGAGTGAAACTTTACAGGAAGGTAATAAATGGATGTAAGGAATGTTATATACGACTTACATGCATCACAAGTTGATATAACGCTTTCAGTTTTGAAAGATGCTTTGAACGAAAGAGGTATTTTAGAAATAAGTCTCAGGTCATTGTCAGCGCTAATAAAAAAACTTGGAATTTCGTTATAGAAAGGAACAGAAGATATGAACTACCAAGAATTGCAAGCGAACGAGTCAAACTTTTGAAAAAATATGTTGAAAGTATCAATCAAAGTTTAGAAAAGTAGTTTTTTTAGATGAAACTTGGGTATTTTCGAATGAAAGTGGGTCTAAATCATGGCAAGACTACTCAGTGAAATCAGTAAAACGAAAAAGAGGTTGTGGTTCGGGAAAACGTTACATTATATTAAATGCTGGCTCATCTACTGGTTTTATAAAGGAAGCGAGTTTAATTTTTTCCTCTAAATTAAAGAGCGCCGACTACCACGATAACATGAATTGTGAGCTTTTTGAAAAGTGGGCTAAAGAAAAGCTGATACCAAAAAAAGACGTCTTTCAGTGGTTAGTTCAGGGAAATGAGAATCCATCACCTGATTTATTAAAATCTGAACTGAACTAAAAGCGAAAACTATTAAAAAACAAAAAATATATATGGCGTTGATGAAATTTTGCGAGAACACGGTCATGAGGTTTTGCGGTTACCAGCGTACCATTGCCAATTTAATGCCATAGAGCTAATTTGGGCATGCGCAAAATCGTTCTATGAAAAAAATTTTGGTAATGGTCTAAGTTCAGATAAGGTAGAAGAAGTTTGGAAAAACTCCCTAGCACACAATACGGGGGACTACTGGAGGAAAGCTGTAGAAGATGCAGATAAATTATCCTGGACTGGTGGAACAGAGAAAAAGTATTTGATGTTCAAGTGGAACCACTTATTATTTCAAATGCAGAAGATAGTGAAAGTACTACTGAATATGAATTTGACGAATCAGAATTTGAAGAGTTTTGAAGCTGTATTTATTTTGTATTTGTTCTTTATTTTTCAACCTCTATTTTAAATTTTGTAATAATGATTTAATTAGAAAAATCCCCACATAAATTACTGTTCCATGGTGGCCTTAAAGTTAGCTTAGGTACTTCTTATATTTTATCTTGACCAGACTTGGAATTTTTTTATTGCCTTTTCTTCATTGGTATACTTCTACTACTTTCATGGACAATCCTCTGTGTAGATCTGAAACTTAGTTTAAGAACTTCCAAGACTTTCTGTGTAATAGATTGGGGATTTGATAACTCGGCGATTTTAGTAGCTTTTTCGTGTTAATTTTTGAAGTAACCTATTAAATTGGGAACATTTTTTTATTCTGATATTACACAACAAAAATTTAGCCAATGTGTAATTTAATTAGAATTTTTTTGATATTTAATATATTATCTGCTGAAATAAACTAAAATTTGTTTATTTTATCTAACATTCTATTTACTTTGTTTCTTTTAACTACAAATGATTAAAAAAACTATAATTATTAAAAAGATATATTCAAAATTCATATTAGATGCAACCTTTGGCAACAATACGAATGCACCTTTGTGGCATTAATTTCATCATTATCCATGATGAGTTCGAATTTTGCCATGAAAACAATTGCAACTGAAAAGTTTTCGCGTGTTTTAGGACTAACGTGAATATTTCAAATTGGCGGAAAAAAGGAAATATCTTTCTTTAGATAAAATTGAAATACATTTTTATTTGTTTACTACTACTACCTAGCTTACTGCGTCGTGTATATAGTATTTTATATATTTCTTGTTTTTGTGACTTGTCTAAACATACTGTATGTATTTTATATGTACCAATAAATTATTTGTATTTGCAACAATATATACATTAGTTTAGTTGAGATAAATGTATACAAAAACATTCAAAATTATTTACGATGTAAAATGCAGACCAGTTCTGATGT
Organism: Polydrusus tereticollis; assembly: GCA_963920685.1. Classification (NCBI taxonomy): domain Eukaryota; kingdom Metazoa; phylum Arthropoda; class Insecta; order Coleoptera; family Curculionidae; genus Polydrusus; species Polydrusus tereticollis. The sequence continues at coordinate 31,225,480 of OY987330.1, read as the reverse complement.
TTTAATTTTTCCCTATTAAACAATCACCCCTATTTACCGACCAACATTTGATTCCCGAGGGTAGTCGCTAGTCGGAGGTTTTACTGTATATTGTTTATCTAATTTTCTATCATCATTTAAATTTTTTAAATATAAAACTATTGTGTCGACCGTGTGCAACAATACGAACGCACCCCTGAGAAATTAATTTTGGAACGAGACCCGTCACTCGTCATTTTTATTATGACTGATAGTTTCAAACAATCACCCCTATTTACCGACCAACATTTAATTTGATACCCGAGGGTGGTCGCTAGTCAGAGGTTTTACTGTATATTGTTTATCTAATTTTCTACCATCATTTTAGTTATTAACAGCCACTTGCAGCGACTTTTTATTAATTGTTATTTAACAAATGGACCTTTAATTTTAATTGTTACTTAAGTTGCAAATGATTTGCACGGAAACATTTCCTCAAAATTTTAACTAACTATGCTTTAATTTTTGTTACAATATGGCAACGTCGCAAGGACGCTGTAATTTTTGCGTTTTTCTGTTGGAGGGCCTTGATTTAAACTTCAAATTGACTTGTGCTTAAAATCCAAATATCTTTTTGGCACAAAAATTATTTTTGATTTTCTTTTTGTTTGTGTGTTATAGTGTTGAGTTTTTTAAAAAGTACCTATCTGTGGTACCTATTCATTTTCGCTACTATGTCGGCAGTATAGCGCCTGCCCACGTCTTGGCCCTTGTGACTTGCTTAATTTCGGCCTTTCCCACGTCGGTTGACTCGGCTTCTGTGGCGGCAGCTACAAAACTTCAATTTTGGGGTTCGGAGAGAATCTGTGTGCTAGTTTTTGTTTCAGGCAGGATGGTAGTGCCTTGTTGAGCTTGTTTGGTTATTTATTTATATTAGAATAGTCTCGAAAAGGATAGATCCTCGTACGCTGCGTAATTTCTTAAGTATTTATGTGAGATATTAGGTGTTGAAGCTCTTATTTGTTGTAAATAATGAACAAAGATTGCAATGGAACACGAAAGTTTTTTATTATTTAAAAATTCAAAAAAACATATATGGCACGTACACACTATTTACCCACACAGCGATTCTCTTAAAATACAATGCGTAATTTGTTTTAGCAAAATACAGAACAAAACTATGGCCCTTAACACTTACTTCCGATCCGGGTTCGTTGTTGAACCTTGGAAAAAAACCAAATTGGTCCATTTCTTCGTAATAATTATGGCGCTCATTGAGTCTTTGAGGGAAGCCAAATACAACAAAATCCAATGTTCCCAAATCATCTGCAACCCCATCCTCTACCAACCCATCTTCAATAACGTTTACATAATCCATCTTTTTTTCTGTCTGTTTTTGAGTTTTGTGTCAAAAATCAAAATTAAACTAGCACGCACAATTAACCTTAAAACAGCTTTAAGTGACCAAATTTGGCCAATTAACTAATGGTCCTTTAAAGAACGCTTTAAAAGACCATTAAAATCGGTGCAAGATACAAAATACTCTAATGGCACTTTAAAGGGCCTTTACCCTAAAGGTCCTTTAAAAAAAAGTCGCTGCAAGCGGCTGTAAATTTTTTAAATTAAAAGTGTCGACCGTGTGCAACAATACGAACGCACCCCTGAGAAATTTATTTTGGAACGAGACCCGTCACCCGTCATTTTTATTATGACTTTCAAATCAATTGTTAACCTATTAACATTCAATTTTATAGAAAATCAGCTGTTTTTATATTTTGAAACATACCTCTGATTCTACTGATTTGATTCAGAGGTCATATGCGCCTAATTAAGTGGAACCCGACTTTAGCGCGTAGCACGAACTTAGACAGAAATATTCTACCCAGACTGCCAATAGCCAATGTATGCAATCAATGTTTAACAATATGGATTGTGCTCGATACACGGCCGGAGTGTTTTTTGATCTATCTAGGGCGTTTGATAGTGTAGATGCGAGTTTTGTTGCTAATAAGATGTATAACCTGGGCATTAGGGTACCATTAAGTAAGTGAATTGTATCCTTCTTCCTTCCAATACAGACGTTTTGTTATCAAATCTGGATCGAATCTTTCGGGTCCACAGAGTCTTGCGCTGGGGACACCTTAGGTGTTCTTCGTCCCCTGATATGTCTATTATAAATTAGTGACTTGCCAGAACATGTAACTACTGACAGTATTTTTATGTATGCTGATGACACTAGTGTGATTGTGGGTGGCCAGGACCCAGATGTTTTGCCTAGGAGGGTATACGATGTTGTTTCAGAGTTTAGTTGCTGATGCAACAGAAACAATTTAATTATTGATATCAAAAACACGGTAGTTATTGAATTTAACTTCAAGCACAGAATATCAGACCTGATTAATATAGTATATGATGGTAATGTCATAAATTTTGATTTGAAAGGTAAGCTCTTGGGATTATTACATCTTAATAATAACTTTGGCTGGTTAATTCAAGATAATGAGGTATGCTCAAAGCTTAAGAAAAGTTTTTTATGCAATTATTAACTTAAAAAATAGTTTTTCCCATGCAGCTAGAATGTCGGCTTACTATGACACGGTGTACCCGGCTTTATCTTATCATATTTTAACGTGGGTATAGGATGTAGGTAGAGTTCTTGTTGCCCAAAAGCGAATTTTAAGGTTAATATTTAATTTAGGTTATAGAGACTCATGTAGAGATATATTCCGAGCACATAATATTCTGACAGTTGTCAACATTTACGTGTTTAAGCTCCTAAGTTATGTTAGTGAAAATGAATCTTGCTTTGTAATAAATGGTAAAAATCATAGCTCCAATACGCGAGGAAAAGAAAATTTTGGGATACAGAAATTTAATAACCTTTACAATAGAAACTTACCTAAATTCGATGGACCCTATCACCTTAATTATTTACCTAAGTTCATTAAGCGGGTGATGGTAGATTCGGTCCCAGCAGGTAGCAGATTAAATTAAAAATTTTATACCCATTTATCGGTAGGTACATCCAACCAGAGTTTTATGATACTGAGGTGCCTAATCTCTTTCGTAGAGTAATTAGTAAATGAATAATATAAATACCTGAAATGGATTGAACTATTTATCATTTAGTTGCGTATTTTTTCCCAGTTTACATATTAGTATTCTCTGTAGTCTGCAACATGGATCTTAATATTATTTTGAGTGAAAAAGGAAAGCACATAGTAGTTATAAATAACTATAAGTATATAAGTAGTTTTCAAAAAATTTTAAAAGTGGTGCAAAGCGGTAGACGTGTATAAATAAAAAGTGTAGATCTTATTTGCTTAGTATGGGTGAAGTGGACAATGTAACTGTTACAAAGCATGTAAAGGATCATTGCCATAATGCAAATGTAGAACAGTTGAACTGCCAAATTGTAAGCACTTCTTGCAAATGAAAGGCTATCATCCGCCGGGAGCTTCACGACAATCTTCCCTCAACGATCAATACGTTAGACCTTGGGTTAAAGATCAACATTGAAACATCCAAAGGTGAAAATTTTTACTTTTTAATGATGCAGCTGATCAAATCACTGTATTTTCTTAAATCAAATATTGAATTTATCGGAAAAGCCACACGAATATATTTAGATGGCACATTTAACTACTGCCCACAATTTTTTTTTCAGTTTTTACGATACACGGGTATTATAACGGCCACTATATTCCTCTTTTTTTTCCCTACTACCCAACAAACGTAGCGAAACGTACCAAAAATTATTTAATCTTGTAATAGAAATCTGCATCGAAAATTCTGTTAGGTTAGACATTTCTGAAATTGTAATGGATTTTGAAAAAGGTATCCATAAGGCTGTCCAACAAGTTTGACCATTAGCTCCAATAATCGCATGTCAAATTGGTTTAATATCTGCCCACAAGATTGAAAGTTCCGATACGGGGCGCGATGGCTAAAAATGACTTTTGCGTTTACTTTTTTAAATCCTGTAGAAATCAGTGATTGTTTTATATGCGATCTGCTCTCAACAGCACCAGACGATGATAAGATTCAAATGGATTATTTGATAGATAATTACATATCTGAGGAGTCATTATTGCCTCCTTCACATTGGGCTAAAAACTCAGCAGAGCTTTCACGGACTACGAATACATGCGAATCTTTCCATAGACACTTTAACGATTCGTTTTACAAGGCTCATCCAAACATTTTTGTTTTTATTAATAAACTTAAAGAGTTTCAAATCGAAACTTATGTAAAATTACAAAGTGTACATTTGAATGCTAAAATTACCAAAGTATAGTTAAAAAGCGTCAAAAATGTATTACAAAAATGATTGAATCATATTCGAAGAACGAAATAAGTTGTTTGCATTTTATTAAATGTGTCTCATTTCACTGTGGCGTTTAAATATGAGGTATGGTATACAATATTATGTACTTAAGCAAATATTTTCATTTTATTTAATAAAACAAAAATTATTCATTACATTATCGAAGGTTCTTGAAAGAATTATGAATAGACAAATCGTACATTTTTTAAACTTAAACAATATTTTACCCGTCAAACAATCAGGATTTAGAACTGGTTATAGTTGTGAGAGTGCTTTGTCTGATATCACTGACGACATCTTAAAAGCTGCAGATCAAAATAAAATCAGTGCTTTAGTTTTGCTGGATTTTAGCAAGGCTTTTGACATGCTAAATCATGAGGTGCTCTTAGCAATACTTCATTACGTGGGTTTTTCTAATGTTGCTGAACAATTTGTAAATTCATTTCTATCTAACAGGACTCAGCAAGTTATATGTAATCAAAAACATTCATCTTTCTTAGATGTTCGCATAGGAGTTCCACAGGGTAGCATTTTGGGTCCCCTTTTGTATACTATATATACCTCGAAATTCCTTAATGCACTCCAACATTGCAATTACCACTTTTACGCGGACGACAGTCAAATTTACTATTCGTTTCGCGAGGATGAACTAAATGCGGCCGAAATTGCTATTATGTCAGACTTAACCAACTTCTATAATTTGGCCACAGATCATCTCCTAAAATTCAATCCTAGCAAATCTTCGGTAATTTTATTCGGAAATGAAAGCCAAATTAATTTTGTGAAGAACAATATGACAATCAAATTAAATAATGTACCGTTACCTTACTGTAATTCGTGTAAAAGTCTGGGCTTAACGATCGATTCTAGATTGCGCTTTAAAGAACACGTGACAGCTAAATTAAGATCTGCATATGGCAATCTAAAGCTTATTTATGGTAATAGACATTCCCTTCCTCACGAAACTCGGAAATTGTTGTGCGATACTTTGGTTCTGTCACAGTTTAACCATTGCAGTGGAGTATATGTACCCTATTTGGATGCTGCCGATCGTTACCGAATCCAAAAGGTTCAAAATGCATGCCTTAGATTAATATACGGTATAAAGCGAAGAAACCATATTTCCCCTTATCTCGCTACTTCAGGATGGCTAAATATGAATAACAGATTTAAACTACATTTCACCACATTTGCGTTTAAGATAATTAAGTTTAAAACACCCGCGTACTTATACCAAAAAATTAGGTTTCGAACAGACGTACATAATTTAAATCTACGCCGTAGGCACTATCTGACCGTACCCCAACACCGCAAAGAAATTTATAAAAGGTCTTTCTCCTATGGTGTCGCTTCTTGCATTAATGCTGTAAGGGCCTTAAATACAGACCAATCCGTTTTGAGTTTTAAAAAAAGTATTAGAAATCATTTATTTTCGCTGCAATGACCATGCAGAGTTAGTACCTATAGGATAAATTTCGTTTTTTTATTTTATTTTCTGCTTCTCAACCCCCCCCCCCCCCCCCCCCCACCCATCCTATCTCTGGTTTTTAGCCAAATCATTAAACATATTTATTTTTAAATTTAATGTTCTTCGCTTGGAGTAATTAATATATTAATTTGTAGTTATGTATTATATGAAATTATAATATTAAATTAAGGCCTGAACAGTATCTGGGTCCTCTGGATGTCTGCCTTACCAAGGCCTATTGTTGCCATTTTTTTCATTTTTTGCCATTTTTGTAAAATGTTTGTACTTAACTGTTGAATGGTTGAAACAATAAATGTATTATTTATTTATTTATTTATTTATTTATTTTATTTCACTGGTCCCCTCTTAAAATATTTTGCCCGGGACCGAATTTACCTATGTAGTTTCAAGTAGAAACAAAATTTGGGACCAAAGTTAACCTTTATTTTTGACCCATTTTTCCTTGGGAGGGAATTTGCCTATTCCCCATTAAGCAGGCTGCTACTCTAGGCTGGTTTATATCTTTGTTAAAGTAGTTTTTGCATAAGCATAACTTTTACAATCCTATTGAAATCCCGACTGAATTTGGTCAGGTATAGTTGTTCTTGACGTTGAATGTACTTGTTATCTATATTTATTTTTGTGACGTGTCCTATCTGTTTATTGTAACAGCCTTAGGGAAACAATTCTTAATAATATAACTTTAATAACGTACTTCGTATTAAACCAGAAGTCACAAACATGTTTGTGTCTCCGAAATTAGGTATCTAACAATTCTCAACATTTTTTCAGGAAGAATAAATTTAAAATCAGAGTATGGTTTCTTCTAGTGTCTACCGAAATTAACAGCTTGAATCTAACGTTATATTTAGAATATAATACGTTTCACTTGGATATACCTACATACTGACTACATACGTACTATACATATTTATGTATATTAATTTTTTGTATTTTCTTCTTCTAAAGTAGTCAATCAGAAGTAGTATAAAACCAGATTTTTGGTTAATTTATTCAAACCTTGTTCAATGAACCCGACTCATTCAATATGCGACGTAGTCAAGTTATGTAAGTTTTTTATGTTGAACATATAGAAGTTGTAGTATTTTAAATAATTCAATAGATACAAATAAAAAGTGTCTATACTTTGATTTATAACATCCATTAATATATTGTATTATAATATACCTACAACTTCATAAAATTATGACATTAGTGACTTCGCCGTACTGTTTCCTTGTGACAGAATTACTCCTGAATAGACAAAGTAATTGCCATGCGAAACAATACATACAGTCGGAAGTAATTACATATTCAGTTCAGGTTTTTTAGACCGGTTGGGCCCGGTAATCGAAGCCGTAGTAGCAGGTAACGGTCAACTTGATGAATGAAAATTAGGTTTTCAATTTACGGAAAATATTGTAAGCAGAAAACCTTAGGCTATAATTAATCCCGAATGGTTTGAAAAAGGATACGACATAATTTTTACATAGGTATTATTTAGCTTCAGTGTAAAAATATAGTGGAGCAGTTCATCTCGTCTCGTTGTTCGCCGTCTTATTACTTTTTTTTTGTCTGCTTTTGTATTGACTCTAAACAATGTTGTAATGTCTTCTGCAGTTTAATCCTTAAGGCAGGGATGCACATACCGCGGCCCTCTGTCGATATTTATGCGGCCTGCCAACGAATTTTAAAAGTATTCTACTCGCCGCGCTCCGGTCTAAGCATATTGCTACGAGACTAGAAATCTGTCGCATCAACTAGATTACTTTAAGATTCGCGAAACACGTCGGTAGTATCCCCGAACAAAGTCGAAGGTTCTCGATGTTTGGTAACTCGTATAAATACGACGCAACGCCAGCTACCGGGACAGTCCGGGCAGTTAAGTTTTAACTACGGACAAGGGAACGTTATACTGATTGAGAACTGTAATCTGTGACGAGTAAATAATATTTCGTCGTTCGAACTTGGCTTCTACCTACGTAACAATATAATATCAATTTTGATATGGATAAACCAGGCCCCAGTAAGAAACGTAGTCGTAAGGTTAAAGATGAAAATCGACAGTTTCTAGATATTTGGACCGAAAAATACTTTTTTATTTCATCGCATAACAAAATTGTCTGCAAGAGTAGTGTTTCTATTCCGAAGAAATATAATGTGAAAAGGCACTATAAAACCCAGCATCCTACTTTTAGCAAATTAACTGGCGAAAATCGAACGCAAAGAATTTCCACTTTACAACGGAAACTAATAGGCCAGCAAGCTATGTTTACAAAACCAATTCAAGATGCTGAAACAGCTACTGAAGTTAACTTTGAAATATCTCGAATAATAGCGAAAACTGGCCGTTTAAAGATGGCGAGTTTGTTAAGCAATGTTTAGATATCGCCGCAAAAAAAATTTGTCCGGAAAATATAAAGGAGTTTGAAAAAATTCAGTTAAATCGGATGACTGTTCAAAGAAGAATTACCGCATTAGCAGCTAATATAGAAGAGCAATTAGCTACGAAATCGAGAAGTTTTAAGTATTTTTCTATAGCACTCGACGAATCTACAGATATAAGTTCCACTGCTCAACTCTTAATATTTTTACGAGGTGTAACGCAAAATTTTGAAGTGAGTAAAGAACTGATTGGTATGAGTTCTTTGACATGTCAAACCAAGGGGAGTGACATGCTCAAAGCTCTTCTGGAAAAATGTTCTATAATGGATTTGGATTTAACGAAAATATCTGGAATTACTACTGACGGAGCACCTTCAATGGTTAAAAGTACATCTGGGATAGTAACTATGTTAAAAAAATATTTACAAACTAAAAACATAAATACCAAGGAATTAATGCAGTTTCATTGCATTATACATCAAGAGGCCCTCTGTTCAAAATTATTGAGATTTGAAAATGTGATGAAAGTTGTAGTACCTACTGTAAACTTTATAAAATCACGAGGTCTCAATCACCGACAATTCAAACAATTTCTCGAGGATATTGAAAGCGAATATGGTGATCTCCTGTTTTACACTGAAGTAAGGTGGCTAAGTCGTGGGTTGACACTACAGCGGTTTCTTAACTTGATTGAAGAAATCCAATTATTTCTGGCGGAAAAGGAAAACGACGTCCCCGAACTCGACAACCCTGATTGGCTGTGTGACTTAGCGTTTCTTGTAGACATCTCAAATCACTTAAATGTCTTAACTACGCGACTCCAAGGCAAAGATCAATTGATTTCGCAGTTATACTCTCATGTTTCGTCCTTTTAATGCAAATTGAGTCTTTTCAGGATACAAATCAATTCAGCCAATTACAGCCATTTTTCGAACTACAAAAAAATTATGGAGAAAGTCAATAAAACTGACGTCAATTTCGCTCATGTTGGAAAAATTGATATTTTGATACAAGCTTTTCAAAATCGTTTTGTAGACTTCAAAAAAGTGAAACCTCTATTGGACATTTTCAGCAATCCTTTCAACATTTCACCCGAAAATGCGCCGCAGATTTAATTAGAGAAATATTTGATGTTTTAAAGCAATCATCTGATTCGGGGTTTATAAAGTTGGGATTTGTGAGCCAAGAATTTTAGAATAAATGGTTCTACGTTGCCTAATCCTTTTTATTAATGAGTCTTGTAGGTCTGTGCTTAGTGGTGTTTTAATTTTGGATAGTTCTTTCAACATGAATTTAAATGCAGCATTAGTGCAAAATTGGTAACAGTTTAGATCAATTAGGGTCTTTTTTATGGATTTCTCTAAGAGGCGAAAGCGGTCAAGTATGTCAAGTAAGCTGCGAGGTCACAATTATTCGTGATTTTAAAAAAGTCATTGTCTTCACACACTTCTATTCTGTTTTTGTTTTCAGTTTCACCGACTCACTATCGGAGGAGGAGTCATAGGTACATCTTTTTTTATAGAGGACGTCGATGCTGAATGCCGTGTGCAAAGCACAATTGAAGACCTCGGTGCAGAAACTAGGTAACTCACATTATAGCATTATAGAAAGTTTTAAGAAAAAAAAAACTTATTATTTTGTTTAAAAATAGGAAAAAGAAAACCATTTTATTTTATTGTGTAGGAAAGGTAATTAAAAATACGCTTAACATAAAATAACATAAAAACATCAACGCAAAATTTTAATTTTTTTTGTTAAAAATTTGGACTTACCTGGTTTTTGCCCCAAACATAGTAATGAAATAATGCAAAATATGGTTTAGACAGTTCTATTAATCAAACGGAACAAAAAGCAGTACCACTTAACAAAGAGGAGACAAAAATAAGTTACATAAATGAACAATCAGAGTCATACGCATTATCACCTGTAACAACTACTTCTTATGGAAATGCAATATCTTCGGGTTTTCCGAAGATCATTCAATAGTACCATAGATCGGCGGCCGGTACGTATTTTGTTGATTGAAGTTTAACATCAGCAGCCTTTTTTTCATTGAGCGGCAAAGGATAAGGTCGTATCATATGCGAACTTGGAAAGCACAATGCCAAAAATTAACTTTTTAGTATAAAACCTTGTAAAAACTGGGATGGATGTTGCAATACCGCATTCCACATATTTAAATCCTTTTTGATACTGCCAAATTCGGTATGTTTAAATGCTAAATTTACCTATTTCTTTGCTAACAAAAGTTGGTTTAAAAAAAGGTTTTAAATGTGTTGCAAAATCCATGATCATGTCCTGACGTTTACAACTTTAAACTTTTTTGAAGTTAAACGTACTAGTTCTTTCCATCCATCAGGAACATGGACCCTTTCTTTGCGTCTTTTGGCCTTTTCAATCAGGGCAAACGATCGGTCGCACGGTAAATCACCTTCTTATTGACACGGCTAGGACCCGGACTATTTTCATCACTCGGTATATATTCGTTCCTTGACGATTGAAAAGGTTCTTGTTCTGACGACATTCTCGCGCCAAAGATGACTTGTTGCAGCGCGAAAAATACTCTGTTAGAGTTAGATGCATACTAAATCATGGCACGCGACAACCACACGATAGGAACCACACAAGTCCATACCAAATTCAACATGAATTCGGTGCAAAGACCAGGTATCTTCTAGACTTGCCTGATTTACGCTACCAATACTTGACCAGGCAAGTGAGATTCAATGCTAATTTACATAAGAAGCGTTGTACTTACCTGATTTTAGCACCAAACGATCCGCAATAATCTAAATACTTATGCACAAAAGCAATTTTTCATAGAAATTGGACTTACCTAGTTTTTGCACCGAGGTCTTCAATTGCTGTATAGCTGCAATCAATTTGCCAGCTTTAACCATAGTACTGGCTCCGTCGGTTGTAGCAGCCACAATATTTTTAGACAGGATTAATTGGAAAGCCAGGAGTCGTTTTGCCAAATATTCCACACACGCTGGCATCATCAAAGCTTTGTTCTTATCTTACAAGTCCTAAATTCCAAAATTTTTCCGCGTTGTGACGTTGTGAACGTTAATACTCAAACAATGTTTATTAGATATCGATGTCCACTCAAATGTTAAACTGAATTGTTCACCGTTTGTTTGTAGTTGGTGAATTTCTTCGACAACATTGTTCTGAATTATTTCAAAATATCTCATTGCATGTGTTTTTATGGTATGTCGAGATTTTGGACCATGAAAACCTTGTACTTCCACCAACTGTCTTAAATCAGATGATTTAATAAAAATAGAAAACGGGAAACCATCTACTGCGATTTAAAGCTCTTATCACTCTTATGCAGAAGAAAATATATTTTTTTTTGCCCGGTGGATTATTACCAACGACTTCGATTATTTAACTTGTCCCAGCACTTGATGAACTTGATCCATTTTGCGATTCCTTTTTAAGACGTTTATCCAAAAGATTGATTTTATGGACTTTCAGATGAGTTATTGTGATTCCCGATGCGGCGGCGATTCCTAGAATGCCGGGGCTGGCTGATCGGTTCAACTGTGCGTTATGTTTCCTGGCTGCATTGCAGCAACGTTGTCGGCTTTCGCGTTAATTACCAATTAATAATTAATTAGGTGCTACCTTCGCGCCTTCTGCATTCCTTAACCCTCCCTAACATTTTTCCCTGTATCGAATTGCCGACCTTGGTTTGCAACTCACGAGCCGCCACTAGAGCATTGATGTAATAAGATTCAGTTTTTGAAGACCTTTTCATAGCCCCCATGAGATTCAGGTTGCCATTAGAGGACCTAAGGGACCATTTTCGAACCTTTCCTTGGCGGGACGTTTGTTTTACCTCTGATGATCCATCCATCTGTGCAACAGAAATATCGGAGGTTATCCTTACTGGCATGGAAGCCTTCATTTCTTTCTCAAAAAAGTGCCCTTCTAACGACAAGCCTTGGTTTACCAAAAATTGCGAACGAGCTGTTAAATCAAAAAATTATTTCTACCGACAATGGCGTAAAAATCCTACCGCCGAAAATCGTACCATCTTTGTTAACGCTCGAAACCAATGCAAGCAAACGAAAAACCAAAGCAAAGAAGCACACAACCAGAGGATCAGAGACAAACTTCTTGAATGTCCTAGCGGCTCAAGATCATTTTGGTCGGTAGCTAAGGCCGTCAGTCAGAACTTTACCAAGTCAACCATTCCACCTCTAACACGTTCTGATGGCACCATTGCGACCAAAGCACAGGAAAAGCAAACTTACTGGCGGAACTATTCTCTTCACATTCAACGGTAAATTTTCAGGGAAGTACTCCACCGAACATTACCCCTGTAGAATCGAGAATGCCCGGGATTGTTTTTCGCCACCGCCATGTTAAACAAATCTTGAGGAGTCTCGACACTAAAAAGGCTTCTGGCCCTGACGATATTCCAGTCATTGTAATTAAGACATGCGCTGACGAACTGGCACCGGTATTTTGTAGGCTTTTTAACTTATCCTACAAAAAAGGAATATTTCCTTCTTGCTGGAAAACTGCGAGAGTCCAGCCCATACCCCAAAAAGGCAAGAAGACTTTGCCAAACAACTATCGTCCAGTCGCATTGCTCTCGGTTATATCAAAAGTTATGGAGAAGGCTATCAACGAAAAATTACTTAAATACCTGGAAGGCTTCAACATTATTAGTGACCGCCAGTATGGATTCCGTAAGTCCAGATCAACAGGAGACCTTCTCGCTTATGTTACTCATGTTTGGAACAACGCAATAGAACACCATGGGGAGTCCCGGGCGGTAGCACTGGACATTTCCAAGGCTTTTGACCGAGTATGGCATGAGGGGCTCCTAACTAAAGTGAGAGCATACGGAATGCCGGTTCAATTTTGTTCATGGCTGTCGAGCTTTCTTAAAGACCGTTCTCTGCGAGTGGCGATGGACGGATTTCTTTCAGACACATTTAACATCAACGCCGGAGTCCCTCAAGGTTCTATTTTGTCGCCCACCCTTTTCTTACTATACATTAACGATCTTTTGGAAAAAACTAAAAATCCTATGTATAGCTTCGCTGATGACAGCACACTTGTTTCATCTTTTACTTTGGATGCTCGGACATCGGCTGCTAATGCACATCTCTATAGGCAGCAAGAGGTATCACATCTTAACAAAGACCTGGAAGAAATTCTGTCTTGGGGTGACAGTAACCAAGTAGAATTTAACGCTAAAAAGACCCAGGCGGCAGTTTTTTCTAAAAAAGTTAATGTTGAAGAACCGGATATAGTTATGGCGGGACACTTAATTCCTTTGGCTTCATCAATTCATTTATTGGGCGTAAATTTAGATAGTCATATGTCTTGGCATAGTCACGTTGCGGCCATTGCTAGGGCAGCCTCGCAGAAGCTTGGAATACTTTTCCGAACAAAGAACCTCTATACACCCCAGCAACTTTTGATGCTCTATAAAGCCCAAATTCGACCATCACTGCCCAGACGGCACAAACATATTCCATACATATTCCATGAATATTCCGTTGGCATATTGGAATATCCCATAAATGTTCCATATCTGCCAGGGCATATGACTGGCATATTGTATGCATATTCCAGGTCACCATGAAATATATGCCTGCAATATCTTTTAATCTGCCAAAATATATTTATGGCATATGCTAAGAATATTCATTTTTTTTTCTTTTTTATATAAATATATTTAATTTAGGTCAGGTGAGTTAGTTTAGCAGGTAGAGTTACAAATTTGGTATAATAAAACATCATTAAAATTAATATTTTCTTTATTTTTATGAATAAAAAAAAATAAAACCTAAAAACTAGATACTTTTTAAAACAAGGTAAAAAAATTAACTAAAGCAGGTTGTGTCAGTTCTGTGACGTACAGGCAGCGTTTCCGAGTTACGCAACAGAAATTAGTTAAACTTGTGTTAAACAAATTGTTATTAAAAAATAACGATTGCTAATTTTTTTCTAGAAGAGCAGTCCTCAATTAAGCATATATAAAATATAAACTTTCAGTATAAATTTATTTGCAATCAAAATATGTATTAGTTTAGAATTTAATTTAGGGTTAAAACGCGAAATCTAGCAACACCGTATAAAATGCCAAATTTGTTTATCACCGCTCGAATCCAAAAATTGAATAAATAATATAATAAAAAAAAATCAAGTTTCATTTTTAACAAAATACTAATAAAATGCAGAAAATGCCTACCCAAAAACTTTATGAAGTCTAGAACATTTTCATATTTAAATTTGTTTTTTAATTAGGTGGTCGTCTATATTCCTCTATATTACTATCTATAAATAAATAGTTCCTATACCTATATCAAGTTATGTTAAAATAGAATTTAAGACCACAATTGCTCAGTATAGATATTTATATTATATATATTATTATCAATAAGTATTAAAAAAAATAATTGAATATATTCCACAATGCATATCCTATAAATATACCCGCGGCATATTCCAGGCATATCTACAATGGCATAGATATGGAATATTCTTATGAGATAAGGTACATTTGAGATATTCAGTGTATGTTCCAGGAATATTGCAAGATATTATGGCCTATTGGCAGATAGGAGAATATTCCAGGAATATAGGGTGCCGTCTGGGTGTAGTACTGTTCGCATATTTGGGGCTCTGCTCCTAAACATACCCTGAGATTGCTAGATTCCATTCAAAGAAGAGCCATTCGCTTGATCGGTGACCATAGTCTGACAAACAATCTGGAAAGCCTTGAACATCGAAGGCAGGTTGGCGACTTGAGTCTATTTTACAAATATTTTCATGGCAAGTGTTCAACTGAGGTTGCCCGCTTGATACCACCCAGAGCGGTGCATGGTAGAAATACACGACGAGCCACTGCAGCCCACCAGTACGTGGTTCAGCTTAGTGTCCCTCGAACGACACTGTTTCAAAATTCTTTCATCTGGAGAACGTCGTCACTCTGGAACGACCTCCCTGAGATCGCGTTCCCCAGCGAGTATAATCTCCAAAGATTCAAGACCAACGTGAATCGTTTCCTGCGAACACGCACCGCTGCTAGAGCGCCATAAAGGATTTATCCTGCAGTGCTGTGCCTTATCATAAAAAAAAAAAAAAAAATAAGGAATTGAAGAGAAGGGCTGTAAATTTTATGCAGGACTTTTGAAAAATCCTGTATAAATATTTCTAAGAACTTGCAATTAGTCAAATCAATTTAAGTACTAGGGAAGCATGCAGTGATTTATTTATTTACTTATTAAGAAACTTCCTTAATACCAGGGTGTTAAACGCACAGAGCTTATGTATAATCATAATAATTTATTTTATAAATTTTAAGGATTTCCAAAAAACATAAAATTGTACTAAAAAGTTGTTGGCTGACAGGGTATTATTTCAGTTAGTGAAACAAAGACAACATACCTAGCATAACGGACCTCGATCTTGCTCGTAGGACGGTAATTGAAAATAAATTTCATTTATATTTATCGACTGTCAACGTTAATAATACCGTAAACGTTGCCGATTTTTTTTCCGCCGTATCGGAAGCCGGTAATTAAAAGAGTCGACGATAAAGTTAACTACGATATTATACCGGGAAATTAGAATAAGTAAGGTGTCAAGAACAGCTAACTGGAACGAAAATTATAACCTGCCAGTGAAATAAATTGTTAAAATTCCATATTAGATTGTTTTATTATGATATCCGATGTGCTCACTAAAGGCTGGTGTAGAAATGTATGTATTCAGTCACATTCACAAGTAGATAGCCTGTTCAAATATAGAGACGTGTCTCGCCTAAACTATAACTACAACAGCTGATGGCGCACTGGTTTAATTCCCTCCTAGTAGTTACATTAATTTATACTGCGTGGTGCTCACTAGTTCGTTAATTTTCTGTTACCTTTGATTAAAACAATTGTTTACTTAACACTTATATTTTTATTCGGTAATGCAGGTTTCCCTAACTATCACTTGAAAGTACATCATAAAACCGCCCTGATATAGGCCTCCGAATGGTAATATAAATATATTTTTAAAACAGTTAGATGCGTTGTTTGTGCAATTTGATAAATGAAAATCAAAACATGTTCATACCGGGTGATTTCAATATAGAGTTAATACAAAAAAATAACAACAAAACGGATTTTCTATCAATTATGAGGTTATTTTCATTGTACCCAACAATTTACGAGTATGCCCGAATTACGTCCAAATCTAAAAGCTGTATATAGATAACATTTTTAGTATTAATTCGAAATGTGAACTAAATAGTTTTGTTGTAATTTTTGAATGTAAAAAATGAGGAATTTTATTCTGAACACAATAAAAGTATATTTGTTAGGACACTAGAAAGACAAGATTGGCTGGATGTTTTTGGAACAAAGAGATCTGATGTAAACAAACAATGGTCAAATTTTATGATCTCTTTTCTGAATATTTTCAATGAATGTTTTCCAAAAAAATTAGTAAAAAAAAAGCGACAAAAACTATCTATACAAAAATACGGATAATATTAGGGAAATAAAAAATAGACTTGATATTCTCTTACTCTTGAAAAACCGGAACACATATTATAAAGACGCATATATAGCAATTAAGAAAGAGTATGATAGTGAGTTAATTAAATGTAGTTCTGAAAGTTATACGAACAGGATAAGAAATTCGGATAATAAAAATAAATATATGTGGTCTATTTACGATGAAATCTTATTAACAATTTATATACAACAGAAGAATTATTACGGATATGCCATAAAATAAAAAGTAAGCAAAGTAGCGGAGAGGATGAAATTCCTTCTAGTTTTAATAAAAATAAGTGTTCCAGCAATCACTGATGTTCTGTGTTACATAATCAATAATTCACTGCGAGAGGGCCGAGAGGGCATCTTCCCTGACCAAATAAAATTAGCGTTAATTAAACCGTTATATAAAAATAAAGGAGATGAGGATTCACGAGACAATTATAGGCGAATTAGCCTACTTCCGGGTTTCTTAAAGTTCCTTGAATTGGTGATGTGCGATCAAGTCATTGAATTTATGAGGAAAGGGGATCTTCTTTCGGATAACCAGCATGGATATCTCGAGGGAAGATCCACGGAAACGGCTGTTTTTCAATTTATACAGGTAACTTTGAGAAGTCTCGAGGACGGCAAGATGGCAATGGGGATACTAATGGATCTATGAAAGGCCTATGATTGTCTAGATCGAGGTCTGCTTCTAAAAAAAACTTAATCTGTATGGCATTAGGGGAAATGCCCTAAATTGGTTTGATTCATATTTAGGTCAAAGGACTTAAAGAGTGGTCGTAAGAAAGGGCAAAATCAGCTCGAAATCAGAAATAATGCAAAATACAGTGGGTATCCCGCAGGGAAGCATACTAGGCCCAATTTTATTTATAATCTTTGTCAATGATTTAAATTTTGAAATCAACCATCCTTATTGAAATATAACAACATATGCTGATGATACCAACCTATTAGCGGGAGGCGAGCAAATTGATGATGTAGTAAATAATATTGCAAGTAGCTTCAAAACATGTAAGAGTTGGTTTGAAATAAATAAGCTAATATTAAACAAAGAAAAAACCAATACAGTATTGTTCCGAACAAAGCAGTCTAGAGAGAAAATACCTGATTCAGTTGTAATAGATGATAATTAATTCTCCCTACAAAAAACTGCAACATTTTTTGGTATTCATATGGATGAATTTTCAGATTGGTCAATACACATTGATTATCTTAGTGGTAAACTTAATAAAACTTGTTATTGCCTCCGTATTGTTTCAAAATATTTAAATGAAACCGCTAAAAAAATGCTGTATTTTGCAAATTTCGAATCATCCGTTAGATTTGGTATTATATTCTGGGTTAGAAACTCTAAGATAGAAAAATGTTTGTAATACAGAAGCGTGTTTTGAGGATATTTTATAACATGTCATGTACAAAATCAGCATAGGGATAATACCAGAACTAATAAATTGAATTATCCTGTCCTTCGTCTAAACTTATCGGAAAGGAGTCCGTACTATATGGGTGTAAGGTTTTATAATAAGCTAAGTGCTGAAATTAAAAATGCAGCAACGGAAAAATTATTTAAAACACAATTAGAAAACTTACTTGTAGACTTGAAGCCATATAGTACAAAAAATTTTTTGGAAATATAAATAACTTGGCTATTTTGTTGTTGACGTCATTTTATTTTACCCTTGCGCGGTGCTTCTTGTCTCTATCAACCGGCGCGCGATGTGACTCAACCTATTCTTCACCCCATAGGAAGCTCGCGTCCCAATGACGTTTTACAAGTACAGCGGAGGCGCGCTTTTTTCTAGCAACATGACTCAATGCCAATAACTGCGTTTACTTACGAACAAAAATAGCAGATATTGACATCGCACACGCACACATCATTTACCAACCTATTCTCTTTGACGTGTTGATACACGTTTTCCCAACAAAAGCTATAAGGACTTTCAAATACAATCACAGCATCAGCGACTAATTTGTTCATATAATGTCAACAGTAAGCCAGATATGGTAATGGCAGGAAGGACACTTGATTTCAAATATTCCAGACCCACGTGAATCGAATCCCTTGGACACGTGGCGCTCGCAAAAGGTCATGAAGAATTATGGCACTATCCTGAACGCCCCGGTTACATTGGATCTCTAATGCAGCCCATACACAAGCTACTTTTGTGACGATTTGGTAGCTGGCGTTATCGCCAGCATCCGAAACGTTTTTATACACTTTCATCACACCCAAGTGTCCCAGTAGTTCCCGATTCATTGGCGGAATAACATTGAAAATGTCGCTTAAGCAAAAAGAATTAACAAGAAGCTCATTAATTATTGTTGATAAAACAAACAAGTTTGATGTCAGCGGCCGGAGGCCTGAGCCGCTCAGCGGGTCGTTAACGCGGCAGCAAATACTCACATACAGACTTTTTTCTTGTGACTGTTGTGCGTTTTGAACGCTGGCGAAAGCGCCAGCTACCAAGACGCCGCAAAAATAGCTTGTGTGTGGGCCGCATAACGCCTTTGAGTAAGCCGAGAGGTTTCTTAGTCAATTGGTGACTGCACGCCAATAGTGCTAATATTTCTACAAGTATATTTTAATCGACGAAAGTTAGAGGAGATTCAGATGAAATTCTGCTTTCCAGACACAATAGTCAAGTGTAATTCATTAGTTTGCAGTGGCGTATTTAGGGGGGGGGGGGGGTCCGGGGGGTCTGGACCCCCCCCCCCCCCGTGGACTCAGTAGTAAAGAAAACTGAAATTTCAATTCATTTATTTGCAATAAATAACATGAAACATTATTTCAAATTTTCCAGATACGATCCTGATCTGATGCAAGATAGAGAAGGGTGGAGAAGGATCGTGCAGTCAGCCAAGACCCACCAAGGGTTGTAGAGCTACAGAAGAAGAAGAAGATGTTTGGGGATTTCCACAGTTTTTTAGTTTAATAATTGTTGAATTTTATTTTTTGTTCCGTGTTTCCTAATTCAGGTGAGTAAAATAGTATACCGTTATACATACCTTCAAAAAACTAATATTTCAAATGCAAATATTGGCGTTTATATTTAAAAATTGCTTTATTTCTACGTTTTCGTTGAGTCGGGCTATCAAAACGTAAAATTTGTAAGTTTAGACAGTCCAAAAAAGGGCGTGGCACCTAAAACAATTTTGCCTGCGGCGCATTTTTTAAGGAAGATAAGTGGACCCCCCCCCCCCCCCGTGTCACAGTCCTAAATACGCCACTGTTAGTTTGATTTGTATTCTTCCTAGCCACGATCTTGTCTTGTTTGGTAGGGACCTTAAAGTTGATCTGAATTCCTAATCACAATGGGGCTATGATGCTGAATACGCCCTTAAATAAATATGGACGTAGTTAAAGAATTAATCAACCGACGCGTATTTTAAGTACAAACATCTAAGAAATTATGTCACTATTTCGGTACGCAGTGAAAAAAGAGCCTATTTAAATCAACAATTTAGGGCTGACCCTAAAGGGGTTTGGCGTACACTTAGATAGCTTAATATTAACTGTACTTCTAATGATCCTGAAGAGATTGGTACTCCTACTAGTTTTAATACGCATTTCTTGGAAAGTATTCCACCTCCCAATATCCAGGCTGATAATACATTCTTAAATCATTATGAAAACTCTACTTTTGGTCATATTAATTATAATGTTAAACTTCCTGTGGTGGATGCTGACAGGGTCGAGAGAATAATATATCTCTTACGTTCTAATGCCAGGGGAGCTGACGGCTTGCACCGGAAGGATATTTTCTTGTACTTAATTCGATAAATATGTTTCATCATTAACTCATGTATGTCAATGTTGAAAATGTGTATACCATATTGCATCCAGCACTTACTCACTTCACTTTTGACTTAGTTGGCTTTACAAAGCTGGAATATTGCACTGGCTTCCTCGCTACTAAAGAAGAAAAATATTTCCGATTTGTCCAAGTTGCGCCCAATAAGTATGCTTACTGTGACATCTGAAATTGCTGAAAAGGCAATTTATCCACGTTACGACCTTAAATCTCCTTTCTTGTGAACAGGCATGTTCAAGGACCAGTTACAGTACTGCATCGACTCTATCGGACCTATATAGATGATCTATTGCATGGTGTGGATGAATTCCTGGTTTATATTCTGATAGTGCTTAACTACTCTAAGGCATTTAATTGTTTGTATCACAAATTAGTATTAGCTAAATCAAAGTATTATAGTTTTTCTCTAAAGGTTTTGAAGTGGTTTCAATCATATTCGGTTTCAATCATCAAGTTCAAGTGAATTCGAATATAGAGCTAATATCAGCCAGAAGCCGAGGAATAACTAGTGGCGTTCCACAACGTTCGATTTTGGGACTACTTTTGTTTATTTTATTTACACAGGACTTATCTACTGAAATCTCTGCCTCTTACCATTTATATGCCGATGATAGTCATATTGTACTTGTCATTTTCACCTAATAATCAATGTCTCTCATTTGCCCAACTTAGAGAAAATAAACGTATGGTCTAAAAACAATGGTCTTCTGCTGAATGCTGCAAAAATCTCTGCTATACCTAATGGTATAGATAGACAAGGTGCCAATGTTCTGGTAAGCCATTCCGTCTTGTTGGACGGAGTTTCAATTAATTTTGAAAATGTTTGTAAAAACCTTGGGATTACTCTTGACCAAAATCTTACTTTTAATTGGCATGTTAGTACTATTTACCTTCATAAATTGAAATTAACAGAGTCGATTATTTTATCTCTTTGTAACTATTGTGATGTAGTTTATGGTCCCTGTTTGCAGGCCCAAGACTGGGTTACAGGTCATGCAGAACGCGTGTATGAAATTTGATGCGTGTGTCGGACAAAGAGATCATATTACCTCATCATATTTGCAATTTCGTTGGTTGATAATGGAAAAAAGGCGTGAATTTCATCTTCATACCAAACTATTTAAAATCAATTAATATTAAATA
This sequence comes from Polydrusus tereticollis, assembly GCA_963920685.1. Taxonomy (NCBI): domain Eukaryota; kingdom Metazoa; phylum Arthropoda; class Insecta; order Coleoptera; family Curculionidae; genus Polydrusus; species Polydrusus tereticollis. The sequence continues at coordinate 31,203,859 of OY987330.1, read as the reverse complement.
TACATTTGGAAATCAGAATCAGAATTATTACAAATATATATAGTGTCAACCACTCGTTACTGTAGGCGTTACTGACAGTATTCCAATATCCCTATCACCTGTCTGAGTTAATGCATTTCTGACAACAACAATATGAAATGTTATACATACGTTAACCTGAACTAATACTATTTGTACCAGGCCCGGATTACCCATAAGGCACATTAGGCACTTGCCTAGGGCCTACGAAACGCGAAGGGCCTACGATCATAAAATATAATAAAAATAGACACAAAAAAGGGATCAATACTGTATTCTACAATAAGAAAAAGAGTTCACAGACACAGAGACAAACTACAATGTGATACAAAAAACCTTATAACAGTTTTAACAACCTTTTTACACATATTTTTACAATAAGTTTTTTTTTCGTGATTTTGATTCGACGAATTCATGCAGTATGTCGTCGAAGTCCACCTCGCGAGTCAAATCACTTTCAATACATAGTATTACATAGTAGGCTTAGTGAAGAAACTCTCTCTTGGCCCATAGTTAAACGCATACAATTTTTGATAAGGTTCAGTTTAGAAAACGACCTCTCACCTTCTGCATTTGACCCCAGCATTGAAAGGTATATGCGAAAGGCTTACATTTGGGAAACTTGAGACTAGCAACTATTTTCGATGGCAAAAAGTTAGTTTTGTTCAATAAAAAGCTAAAATTTCTAAATTATTTTGTAAGTTTTTTTTAATTAACAACTTTTGGCCATATATTAAATATGATGTTTTTAACTTTATCTGTAAAAACAGCGACGTCAGCGACTTCATCAGGGCATGGGCATCCATTGGGCTCTTCAAACGCATAGAAATGTTTAGGAAACCACTTAATTTGTATATTTTGTTATTTCTTGGTAAAATTAGGGCGTGGCACCCCAAAAATTTTCGCCTGCGGCGCATTTTCCCTCGGAACCCGTTATTAAGCCTCCCCGAATTAAAATCTAAAATTCACCACTGGTGCCTAGGGCCTACGAAACCTTTAATCCGGCACTGATTTGTACTATACTAGTATGTAGGCATCAATTCAAGGTTATCTCGCTGAAGCGGCTTTCCCCATGTTGTTAACCAGCCCTGCATGTCATAATGTTTCTAACATACACAGTAGACACAGTAGATGTAATATTATCATGTTTGTCTATCGCAATATCCCAGTCATGATCCGATCGAACTGATTTTCTTTCAAATTTCGCAAAACAAAATACCAATCGCTTTACCGTTCAAAACATATAAATCTGTATTGCGAAATCGAAAGCAGACATTACTCTTCTTTTGTTTTACAAAATGGTTGCATGATTCGTCGCGAGATTCTCAAAGTGTGGTAATCGTACAACGATCTATATGGGGACTGATTGTCTGAGATAAGAGTGGTCGTGAGAAATATTTTTATGGGAACATTTTCCTTATTTTTCTGTTCTGTAAAGTTAAATAATGCCAAGTTTGTTTACACAAAGTTATGGAGTATGGACTGAAATTGTAATTTGAGATTAAATCCCGCTGTATTATATTTCCAACTTTTTGACAGGAATTGCTGCATAATGTGTAGAATAGTTTTTTTTAACTATCTTTAAATTCTACGCGAAATACTAGTCACATTTAAAGGGCGGAATATATGCACTTATATTCAACCGAAATATGCGCATATATATGCCTTGTTTGCCTTTAAAATATGCAGTTATATGCATTTTTTTTTACAAAATATGCATAATGGTATGCAATATATCTTAATTAAAAGAAACACACTGGGTTCTAAAAAGATGTTTATTTAAAAAAAAATGCAAAAAAAACAAAGAAAAATAAAAGTAAACAATTTTTTTAACCTGAAATTGTATAAAAAGCATTTATTGTCTTCTCTCAGTAAAAATATGTTTATACAAAGAGAAGCTTCTTTCAACATCTAGTGATGTAATCGGACAATAGGTAGTAAAGGATAAGGCCAAGATACAACTTCGTTGTATGGTTTACTTTCATAAATGCTTTTTACTGCAGTTAAGTATTTAAATCCTTCATTATTTTTTAGAGTTACATCCAATTTGTTCCATACTTGACCTCCTACTTTACCGGAAATGTTGTTACATTTAGCGGAAAAAGTTTCAACAATACTAATTGAGTCCCTTAAACTAAAGTTTTTACTCTCTAACGAGGATATTATGTCCGGTGTAAAACTGAAATTAACCTTAATAAAAACAAGATCCTTAACTACACTTGCATTTTTTAACAACTCTTTGCTTTGCACAATACACTGCGAATCGTAATCTAAATCCAAAATTAGTTCTTTAATGGCTTCCAAATGTTCTGCGTATAATATTGCGGCCTTAATCCACGTTCCCCACCGGATAATTACAGGTTCTGGAGATAAACTAACTCCTGGTAATCTCTCCTTGTATATCTGCACTCTTAGAGGTGCTTTTAGAAACACTTTTCTTACATTTGAAATTAATCTTTTTAATAAAGCATATTCAGTTCTGACGGTTTCTGCGACTCGGTTTATTTCATGTAAAAGAAAAGTAACATGTACCATATTGGGGTAAAAGATTCTTAAGCTTTGGCCTACTTTTACCACATACGGTGCTGCATCAGACAAAAGCACTAGAAACTTCTCATCTGGGACTGGATTTGGTAAGAAAAAGCTCGATAGTGACTGCTGAATAAATTGGGTTACGGTCACATTATTAGTTTTGTCTAGCTGTGTAGAAGCAATTAAATATGGATTTTTTGCTTTATCTTCTTGAAGTGCTCCAATCACAAGATGTGTGATATATCTGCCACAAGCATCTGTGCTTTCAACAACAATAATGTAAAAATTTTTATTACCCAGTGAAGCTCTAATTTCTTCTAAAACGGTTTCGTATACTGAAAGTACATTTTTCTTTCTAAGCGTGGATTCGTCAGGAATGGTTTGATGACAATATTATTGCAAAAACACATTTACATTCCCAAAGCGACGTTTGTCAAATGTAGCCCGGGATTTTTTGGACATAGTATATTATGCACTTACAATGTTATCTTTAAACATGCAATCTGCTTAAACCCGTGGGATTGCGCACATGTTCTAAAATACCCTGTATACAATTTTGAACCTAATATGAACAAAAAAAACATTCAGTTTATCAACGCCAACACGTCCAAAGCTGCAGCGTACCTCCTGTGGTTTGTTTAATATATTTTTTCTGTAATTTATTTCGCTTATTGCAAAGTAACACGAAGTCTTCAGTTATATAACAAGATTTATATCTCCAGTTGCAGATTATTAGCATAATACAAGATACAAGGCAGCAGTTGCATCCGATCTGAAATAGGGTTATGAGTAACTCTGTACACACCCGAGTTAATTCAGTGGCGTTCGGATTTTGTTGTTGTCCACCTCTAATCAAAGAGAACACGGACTTATTAAGGAATTAGTTGGAGAACCTTCTAAACCATACGACATCAAGGTACAGAAATTCTAGCTCGTGACGCGACAATATCGCGATCGCAGCGGTTGGATAAGTCACAACATCAGACTTCCCCTCGGGTATACAGACAGCCTGTAGAGATGTGCATTGGCAGCCGATGTCCGATGTCCAAGCATCCAAAGTAAATGATGAAACAAGTGTGCTGTCATCAGCGAAGCTATATACAGGATTTTTAGTTTTTTCCAAAAGATCGTTAATCTATAGTAAAAGATGGTGGGTGACAATATAGAACCTTGAGGGATTCCGGCGTTGATGTTAAATGTGTCTGAAAAAAATCCGTCCATCGCCACTCGCAAAGAACGGTCTTTAAGAAAGCTCAACAGCGATGAACAAAATTGAATCGGCACTCCGTATACTCTTACCTTAGTTAGGAGCCCCTGGAAAGCCTTGGAAATGTCTAGTGCTACCGGCCGATACTCCCCATGATGTTCTATTGCGTTGTTCCAAGCGTGAGTACAGAGTAACATAAGCAAGAAGGTCTCCTGTTGATCTAGACTTACGGAATCCATACTGTTACTAATAATGTTAAAGTCTTCCAGGTACTTTAATAACTCTTCGTTGATAGCCTTCTCCATAACCGAAAACAATGCGACTGAACGATAATTGTTTGGCAAGGTCTTCTTGCCTTTTTGGGGTATGGGCTGGACTCACGCAGTTTTCCAACAAGAAGGAAATATTCCTTTTCTGTAACATAAGTTTAAGAAGCCTACAAAATACCGGTGTCAATTCCTCAACACATGTCTTAATTACGATGACTGGAATATCGTCAGGACCAGAAGCTTTTTTAATGTCAAGACTCGTCAAGATTCGTTTAATATGGCGGTGCCGGAAAACAATCTCGGGCATTCTTGATTCTACAGGGGTAATGTTCCGTGCAGTTTTTCCCTGAAAACTAACCGTAAAATGTGAAGAGAATAGTTCCGCCAGTAAGTTTGCTTTCTCACATGCGTTCGTCGCAATGCAATGGTGCGATCAGAACGTGTTAGAGGTGGAATGGTTGACTTGGTAAAGTTCTGACTGACGGCGTTAGGTACCGACCAAAATGATCTTGAGCCGTTAGGACATTCCAGAAGTTTGTCTTTGATCTTTGGTTGTGTGCTTCTTTGCTTTGGTTGCAATTTTTGGTAAACCTCGACATTGCAATATCATCATCATTATCATCACTATGATCTCCATTGTCATTATTCACAGACAAAGGACAGATTAGTTTTGGTTCGTGATCATTATTGGCATCATTTTCGTCGTCACCAGAGTTCACATCTGTCGCATCGTCATTAGAGTTGACGGGTAAAAAATATATATACTCTGCCTCTTCCAACAGCTCATTCAAAGTTCAGGGTTTCTTCCAATATCTAAAAAGAATAGTAGCCCACTATACCACTGACCTTTTGAAAGGAAAGCATAGTTTGTAAGGCTATGTGCAACATATCTCATGAAATAAATATTTTAGATAAATAAGTTTCAAAAGTACAGCAATACTACGTAAGGTTATGATAATAAACCACAGTTAAATTTAATAGTAAAAAGTTTGGTTCTCCATGACAAAAATTTAAAAAATTCACAAAAACAAATCTTCACAACAACGATACGAAGCGTTTTAAAGCGTTAAAAACGTCAATCAGATTTCACAAGTATCTTTCAGAAACAATAATTAGTGGCATGATTTCGATGAAAGTAGACAAAGTCATTTTAAGATGCAGATACTCTTCTCGTCCTTTCCGTCATTACGTCATCGACTGTCAAGTGGTAATGTTATTTTTTTTAACGGAATACCGAGTATATTATTAGATAATCTTAATTCACAATAAGTTTAAAATGTTTTTCCTACAGCATACCATATGTATAAATTTAACTGTTTCGGAACTACGGGTAAATGAATGTAGAAAGCTTCGCTGTCACGTTTTTATCATTTCGGTTGTTCTCGTTAAATTTCTAAGCAATCTAGTTTTCGTAAAAATAAAAGTTTTTCCGATAAAAAAAGGCTCTTGTGGTTTTACGTATGATAAAAAAATATTTTTGTATCATTGTTTATACTGAGTGATATTTTAACTGCATGGCATCTATCCTCCAAAATGAGGAGAGACGCCACACTGATAAAACTGTGCTTATAAGTTATTTGACTGTTGGTTGATTTGTGTCAAATCATAGAACCCTTCAAACAAATATCTTACCAAAAAACCACTAAAATAACAAAATCTAAATAACTAATTATTTAATCGAACTAATTTTTATTTAGGAACTAAATCCCGTTAATCGCTAGTTAAATCACCCAATAGAGAACTATTTAAATGTCTAGGTCATTTTAACTAAATAATTATGTATTTACATTAAATCGTTAATATAAAACAATCAAATATTTACAAATAACTAATTATTTAATCGAAGTACATTTCAAGTTAAGAACTAAATACCTTTAACTTTAATTTAAATCGTTCATTGCCGAACTTTTCAAATAATTTGGTCATCCAAACTAATAATTAAGTATTTAAATGAACTCCTGTCGCCTACTTTGGGCTTTGAGTAATTTGATTGGTTATACAAAAGTGGCCTGATCATCGCGTTTTGGTCATTGGTGTTCGATTTGTCTTAGTTAGTGGTTCCATCAAAAATTAAAACGAAGATATGGGGAATAAACGTAATATGAATAATTATTTAGAAGATTGGGGTATATCGAGGGGTATATCCCATATGTTAGATACTTTTCAAGGTAGGAAACTATATTTGAATATTTTAGTTACGCATGAAACGAGTTAAAAAAGTAAGATAAGAGGCAAAAAAAGATACTTGTATTACCTAATTTGAAATTTCGAACACAAAATCTTTTTAGAAAAATGTAGCCAGGTATTTATAAATCATGGCTACCTAGGTTACAAACAAGACAGTTTTTCTCAATTTTCACCATAATTCAATACCTATCAAACCTCCTAACGTAAAAAATATAATATAATTAATATAATATTAATAATTATTGTACCTAATATTTGCAAATTTGACTTTATTTAATTTTTTATCAAAGTTATTAACTTCTCTATAATGTTTTATTGACGTATATTTTAAGGGGAACAACAACTAATGGTCGGTTTATACAGCAAGATAACATAACATAAAAATAAAATAAGAGTTGAATCTACAGATTTGCCATAAGACGTTTAGAGAAACACATAACATAACATAAAAATAAGAAATAAAATAAGAGATGGTTATCTTTTAAATTTTATGTTATTTTTATGTAAAAAATAGTTGTGCGCGTGCGCGTAATTTGTCATAACCTTTATTTTCGGCAAAAATGTGTTTTTTTCTGTTGGTTTGCCTTATTATTTGAACACTATAAACAATTTGATAAGGTTTGTGATTATTATGGTATAGGTACTGATTAAACCATATTCAATAGCAACATTTCAATATTTCTTATTTTTATGTGACGTCTGTATAAACACGTACTTGGATAAAATAAGAACTGATTTGAATGAACATTCTGATCTATTGAAAATTAAAAAAGGTATTTAAACCAAATAAATTTATATTTGATCTAAATAAATATAAAAGACAAGTTAAACAATTATGTACTTGAATAAAAAAACAATCACTTTGATGAAAATCACCGGTTCATTTAAATCAAATCACTTAAATTGTTTAATTAAATAACGTTGTTGTTACGGCAAATACATGTAAAACAAAAGTAAAATCAATATGTACTTGATAAAATATATATAAATATCAATCAAATAAACATTTTGTTAACTTAACTTTTAACCTATTTACCTTAAGTCATTGAAACGGCTTATTTAAGTTAGGTTAGTGTTAAGGAAATAAATATTTGCTTGAATTTTGTATTTAGTGATTAGTTCCAAATAAAAAGTAATTTGTATCAAATACTAATTGAGGCAAATAATCCCTTGGTATTTTTCAAATACATATTTGTTTGGCTAATAGGAAACAAATATTTATTTGAGTCAACGGTAAATTTTTTTAACTCAAATAATTAATTTTATCAGTGTACGGCTTATATGATATGTTTTTTACTGTTAAATTTAAACAAGGTATTTACTATATCAGAATGCCAAAAAAAATATGTACTTCCCCATTACAATAATTGTGGGAGGGAAATAGTACACAAGAAGAATCTTAATCAGACAAAATAATATGTATGGCATCCCTCCCTCGTGTCATAGCATCTCTCCCACATAGTGTGTGAGAGATGGCATTTTGAAACTTTTAATCTCTAGATTTCTATTTCTTTGAAATAATATCGTAAATTGTTTTTTGCCACATAGTGTATAAGAGTAATTTTCCTGCAAAAAATAATCGATTTGATTATATGGCATTTTTCTTATAAAACTTCACACTTGCAAAAACGTCTCTCCCACATTTACTCTATGGTAGTCACGGTCAAATAGTAAAGTTTTAGTCCTATAGGTTGGCCAGAACTCGGATACGGTATCACTTTCCGGTCTCCTGTAATTAAGCCGTTGCGGAACATTTGCGGTACCCTTTATAGATGTTTCCACAGGTAAGCAACCTTGACAGTATCATTTAAAAAAAAATACATTAAAGCTACTTTGGCAATTTCTCAGTAAACTTGGGTCTTTGGTGGCGCCAGTGTATCTCTGGAAATAAATAATCCATCCTTATTACGAGATACTGTGAAACAATAAGTCAAAACTGAACATGGTCTAGTGACACAACGGAGACAAGGAATCCTCAACAACTAATCCGAGTTAATATATCAATTTTCATCGTATAATAACATAGCATAATATGCAGCAAATTATGTTTTTAAAATAGGATTTTTTCCTAATCTTGTGCATTAGAATGGGTACGGTTTACTTACTGCTGTCTCTTTAGGTCATGGTCGGAAAAATATTAAAAATCGATTGTCCTTTTATCTCCATAAAATTGTTTTAAATTTCGGTGGGTAACGGGTTCTATATTATTATTAATGACAGCCATCGTCAAGTTAATAATTCATTGTCTTCTAAAAGTAACTCAACCTGACCAGTGATACAATACCCAAAAAAGGATATCTTTTATCTTATACTTGTCGCTGGTAATAAGTATTATCTTGTCAGTGGTACATTATCGCATGGTAAAAGAGCTACGTTATGTTACCTGTGACCACGGATCTAACGCTGCATAGAAAATATGTGGCTTTATCATTTGGTGTATTAAATACTGATGATAATAACTGAAGGGTTGGAGGAACAAATTTGGAATAGCATTGCTTACAATAAGATGCAGTTGATGTTTAGATTAATGATGTTAGAGTCAAAATCATACGTAACGTAGTAAACATTAAATCCACTGCAGGATTCAAATCCAGTGAAAGCTCCCATAGGAGGACAGCCACGGTTCTCGCTTTTTTGCCCGCGTAAGAGAAAATTTCATTAAATAAATACATACAGATGAAACAATAAATAATAAAAATAAAATTTATTATTCAAATAGATAGATGCATGTAATAAATACCGTGCAACTTGTAAGAAACATCAAACATAAATATTCAAAGTTATTTAGGAGCATTTGGAAAAAATCTTAAAATTCTTGACTGCTTAAGCTTCCTTTGCTGTTCTTCCATACGGCACTTCTGGAAATGACATTCCAGATTCTTGATTTGTTCAAAAGCCTCGTAGTCGTCTTTAGAAAACTTTTTTAGCTCTTTAATGTAATTTAAAGCCTTATCGAAGCACTTTATTTTATTTTCCTCTTCTTGAACATTCTCTATTTCATCATCCGTCTCGTTGTTTCCATCATGTTGACTAAATGCAGTAACCTGTTTTCCGAAATTATAATCTTCTGTTGGTGTGTTTTGATCAATGTTAATAAATTCGTCTAGATTTTGGTCATTGACAACATTCAACTTTTCAACAGCCCTTATTATTGTCGCAAGGATAGACAATGGTAAGTCATCTTCGGGGTCAAAATGAGGAAGCTTCGTATCCGCTTTTCTAAACCCAACTCTTCTGAAACAATTTTGAATTGTTGCTGGATCGACCTTTTGCCATGCCGCTATTATAAAGTACAATGCCTCCAAGACATTAATTTTTTTTGCAAGTTTAGATGATGATTGATAAAATATGTTTTAAAACCTGATTACGCTAATAAAACTTGAAATTCTGAATGATCCATTGATCTAGTGGCTGGCAAACACAGGCTGTACAAGGAGGCAAAAAAATAATTTTTACTTCTCTTAGGTGTAATTCTCGAGGATGTGATGCGGCGTTGTCTAAAAATAACAGAATTCTCCTTTTTTTAATACTCATTTTTTGATCCAACTCGTTCAACCATTAAGCCATTATTTCGCGGGTCATCCAGGCTTTTTTGTTCGGCTTCCACATGACAGGTAAGTTCAGGTTAGTTCAGGTTAGTTCAGGTTAGTTTAAGTGTTTCAGTGCTCTGGGACACGCAGATTTTCCAATCACCAATAGCTTTTCTTTATGCCCAGTCATGCTTGAACAAAACAACACCGTTAGTCTTTCTTTTGCCAATTTTCCTCCTGAACACTTCTCAGATTTTAAGGCGAGTTTTATCGGGAAGCGCACGGAAAAAAAGGCCGCTTTCATCGGCATTGTAAATATCTTCGCATTGGTACCCGAGCAACAAAGAAGGAAGTTTCTCCATAAATGCATCAACTGTTTCTTGATTTACATCAGCTGCATCGCCGGAAATGCATTAAAACTTTTGTAGCCGAACTTTTCTGCAATTTCTTTTGCCCTTTTTTTTAATAAGCCCCCCTGATATAGGTATTCCTCGATTTCTAGCACTTATAAACCACTCAAAACATGCTATGTCGTTGTTCAAGCCTTCAGTTTTGAAAAAACTTCTTTTTTGGTGCATATTTACACCAGGCTGCCACAAACGTCGTATGTCCTCTTTATTTCTTGCTATCATCGCTGCTTGCGTCTTTCCTATGTGAAATCGCGATACTATAGCCCGAGCTGCTAGCTTTTCTTTATCAATTACATTCACTACTTCCATTTTCTCTTTCAGTGTTAACATTCTTTTTTTCGGGGCCATTGTTAACAAACACACACGTCCGATTCTTTGGCGAAGCTGTAGCACAAAGAACAACTCGTAAAAATAAACTGATAAATCCCCTAAAATTTAAGGGGAATCACCGAGGGCCGAACTGAAATGTACGTTTAACATCTAATCCGCCTTGCTATTGGAGCTTCGTGGTCGCTTATGCGGGATATTTTCTAGTCTTGTGGAAAGAAAAAGTTGGCCGCGGACCTTTATAGGAGCCCCCGCTTATGGGAATGTGCTTCATGTGTTAAAGTATAAAACTAAAATCGGTTCCAAGAAATTTGGCCGTTTAAGGGAGACAATTGCTTATAAGAGTTGCCCGTTAAGGGAGCTTTCACTGTACATTGTATTTACATCCGAAATATCTTCATATTCAATGCCTGTCATCTTATTGTAACGTTCAGATTTCGCCAATAAAACTTGCCATTTTAGTGACTACCTACATACTGGCTTATAAGTATTTACTTCTGCCACAAGTTATTTTGCCTGATAATTTATTAATTGCACACTCCTATCGGGCCAGTGAATCATAGTGCAGAACCTAGAATGGCCTTGATACCTCAAAATCCAGCGAATAAAATGCTAGGCAAGCTTAAAGCTCGTCCAACAAAAGGTATAGTCTGAAACAGCGTAAGACTGTAATTCCCAACTATTTATAGGTATGCAGTGTCTGTTACCAAAGAAGCCTTAAGTCGATCAAACTAAAAATTACAAAGCAACAGGGCATTGACAAGGAAATAGGATAAAACCTATAGAACCATATTTAAGGGTCATGAACAAGCAATACTGAGGATCACTGGTAAGTGTGCAATTAATAAATTATCAGGCAAAATAACTTGTGGTAGAAGTAAATACTAATAAGCCAGTATGTAGGTAGTCACTAAAATGGCAAGTTTTATTGGCGAAATCTGAACGTTACATTATTCTTCCTAAATTTTGACATTAGTATAAAGAAACAAATTCTTCGGTGAGTTGCGAAGAATTCGAGAAAAAAATTTACTCATATCCGAGAATTGCTTTGGTTACAGCTTAATGAACTCATACCCACAAGCCGTAGCTTTCTGAAAGGACCTTATATACCTCGTAATGACATTCGTAAAATAAGTGACCCACATTTACCCAATCTTAATATCTCACAATACACATGTATTATTATTTACTTACGACAAGTGGGTGGCGGTTCGATTACTAACAGGTATGCGTGTGTTATAACAAACGATATGCTTATTTAACACACCCAAAACAGTCAATGTATTATTAAAAATAATAAATTACGACAATAAATCAAGTATGGAAATAAACACCCTGTATTAATTGGCATGGGTATCGACACCTTAAAATGCAACCGGGTCCAGTGGATCGAAAAGAGAACAGAGTGATTATTTAATTTGTAATTTGCATGCCTAACGAATTGTTTTGGAGTGAGTCAGTTGGTGTGAGGGTGAAGTCTGTATCTGAATTTCCATTAGATTCAGAATAGGAATTTTAAAACGGAAATTGCAAAATCAAAAGTACAAATAAACAGAGTCAAAAATAAGATTCGATATGACCGATACGAGTTTCACAATGGGGATTAATAGGGGTTGGAAGGTGGAATTCAAAATTAAAAATTACTGGATCCAAAAAGGTACTTTCCTGATTTTCTAGGGCTTAATACTACCACTTGCCATACTCATTTGAACTTACTAGAAGATATTTGTCATACCAAAAATAATTCCACTCATATTTGAGTATTCTATCCTCCCTTCCAACCTGAGGTATATGAATATCGTGCATTCCGCAGTGTATGCACAGCATACTTGACTGAAATGACCTGAAAACTTTATAAAACAGATGTCCTCAAGGTGCTTGTGTAAGATGGTAGTCGACATTCCCAAGAGGTCTGCCTAACCACTATGCCAATCGTTCGCACATTCCGTTAGTTCACTTATTTTGCCATTAGACCATAAGATGGCACATCAGCTGTCTTTTCATCTGAGGCACAATACACATTTATTCACACAGAAAGGGAGAAATACCAACTGAAACTGCCTCTGCTGTTAGACATTATTTTAAATATTGTCCTTGTTTCTTCTTCACTATGCGACTGGTGAACTATAACAATTTAAACCTATTTCACTCCGAAACTATCATGTTGAAGGCATATTATTGCAATCTATAAGATCGTATTAGTATCGAAGCAAAACAACGAGTTTCAAAATTATTTTAGAAGATGGGAGAGTTTACGGCGTCATGGATAACATCGACATCAAATACGTAGGGGTTACTTTTGACCAGAAGCTGGCATGAATAGTGGATATTGACAAAGTAGTAAATAATAGCGACCTTTAGTCAGACGCCAGTTAAGGTTTAAACCTCTGTATCAGGCGTTGCCTCTACAGGGCGGTCATCAGGCAGAGTGGTGGAAAAGGTTACCATGCGCACAAAACTGGCTAAAGTACAAAGACTTGCTGGCCTGCGTATAGCTGAAGTCATGAGAATCACGCTCACGGCTGCATTAGATGACCTGCTGGGGCTGACGAGCCTACCCATCTGAATATAGAAGGAAGCTATGACTGTATACCTAAGAATGTGGGACTTTGGGTGCTGGAAATGAGTGAATTACACAAAAGAATTGATCCGAGGGTGGAAAAGGAGGTCCCGATACGGACCTTCGAAACAATGCCAGTTGGAGAATAACTGAGGTTGGACAGGAACAGTGAAAGGAAAAACAGTGTTTCCTGAATATGCTCTGGTGTGCTATACTAATGGGCCGCGCTACCCACCAGGAAGGTTCATAACGGTCTTCCATGCAAGAGTATATGCCATCCTCTCGGTGGTAAGCATGAGGGAGGTCAGCGATTAACGAAAGCAAATTATATATATTTGTTCTGATAGCAAGTCCGCCCTCAGGGCAGTCTACAAACCTAGGAATAGTCCAACCCTCGTACCAGAGTGTGCGGATGCAGTTAGAATGGCTCGCCTCGCTGAATAGAAATAGCTTTTCTTGGTTTCAGTTCCTGGAATGCATGACAACAAGACGGCCTATGAGCTCGTTAGACTTGGAGCCGGAAGGTTCCATAACATGGCCTGACACTACCAGCTTGGAGGGGATTCTTAACAAGAGTAGGTGTTTTCTCAATCCTCTGCTTGGCCTTCTAATAGGACACTTCAGTTTGAGGAATCACCTGGCTATGATGGGTTTGGAAGAGGATTCGATGTGTCCGCGATACTCAGAGCACAAAGCGACACCGCGGCACTTCCTATGTGCTTGTGAAGCCTTAGAAAGGCCGACTGCCCTTGGAACCAAGGAGGTTGCCTGGAACGACTTCCTGGCCGTCCTTAGAAGATCGGACAGAATTGATGAGGGCCTGGGTGGATAAATGAATGAGGGAAGACTTAGAGGTAGGCAATAAGGACCGCTCTTGGTTTACTACCACTACTACTGGTACATATTAAGTTCTGCATTCTTAAATTATGCAAGTTCAATGATTACTTTCCTGAAATATTTAGGAAATATTCCATAACCGGAATTAAAAAACAAGCGTACTGTATATTAACTTCGCGAGTAAAACTCTCCATTAATATTAATGTCGAATAATGAATACATTTTTATAATAAGGTGCTGTAAAGACTTAGGAAATTCTCGACACACTGACCATGACCGGCGATGGTGTTCGCTGAAGCAATGCAGTATCCTTTAACAGGAAGGAATTATTGTAAAAAAACTGGTACGATGTTGCCGAGAATATTTTGTGTTTTAAAAAGTTGTATTATTAAATAATATAAATAGTATCATATTTTTACCAAGCTATAAGGTTTATTATTATCAAAGAAGTTCAGCGCCATGCCTCCAAATATTCTTAGCAATCTTATTATCGTTTCAGCGATTAGTAGAACATTTTGGGTTTGGAATTAAAGAAGCAATGTTTAGCATTTAGGTACTTGTTCAGAGAGAATGGGATGCCCTGGGATATTTTTACATGTTTTATAGACTTTAAGAAAACCTTTGCTAGAGAGAATTCGCTCACGGACAGGACAGTGCAGAGATATAAACAGCAAGGACCTTCAGATAATATTGAAACTTTATAGGGAACAACAAAAAGTATTAGTTCGTGTGGAAAACAAAATTTTGAATAAGGCCTACTTAGACTGATCAAGTGGGTAAAGAGGTAGGAGATGAAATTGAACTTTAAGGAAACTCGGATTCTAATCGTCATTAGTAAAGCAGAGACGACGCCGACGTGACGCCAAGAACAAATAGTTCGCAGCTAACGGCATCGTACTAGTAGAAGTTTCATACTTGTGATGTAACTTAAATAAAGAGTGTGATCATTCAAAAGATATCAAGATGGCAAGAGGAACATTCAAGAAGATTAGGAGACTAGTGTGCAATATATGCCTCAACATAGTTCGAGTACTCAGGGATTACATAATATATTATCAGTCTTATTGTATGGCGCCGAGAGCGTAAGACCTTAACAGAAGCAACATGCAAATGTATTAATGCATAGAGGCTATCCAGATGTAGTGCAGCCGCCCTACATTGCAACTCTTAAATAAGAATAAGGAAATTCTAGTACAAGCAAATGAAGAGAAATGAAACTAATATATCAAGCTGTCAACCACGTCATTTCGGCAATCTCTAATATTTACTTCTCTCACGTAACGTTTTATTTTATTATAATTAATATTTTCATGCAATCGCGAAGTGTAGGCATAATTTAAGAGCTACTCTCAAGCTTTTTTCCTAAGATAAAGTGCCTTATTTACGCGGTTTGGCTTAACGGCACCTGGCGTAAAACTGGATCTGCAAACCATAAACAAGACCGCATAAGGCGGGTATAATTATAAAGCCTTAAAAATTAAAAATAACGGAGTGTGTGATCAAATTGATGATGATGATACTGGTCGAGAAGTGCGAGATAAAATCGACCAAAATTTATGTCTCCAAAATATTTTAGGCAGTTAAAAGTAAAACGTTTCAGGTATTTCACATTATCAGCCAATAAAAAAGCAAGAAGTGGCTCAAAGCTCTAGATTGGTTATTTTTCAGAAAGTTTCAAGTTGATGTATGAACATAACAACTGATGAGTGATGTATTGCGGTCAAAAATACTGGGACAAGGAAATTTGTTTTAGTCTCCTGGACTAATATAGGTAACATGGCAAGGTTGCATGTAGGTAAGTTTTGATATGTTTTCATTAACTTATCAAATAATATATTGTATTGATAATGCGAGCATAACCTGTAGAACACAAACCTTTACCTAATTTAAACCAGATTGAGAAACTGTAAGAGATACTGCAGCGGAATTGAGAATGTTTGGGAAATGATTGCTCAAATGCAATAAAAATAATGAAATTAAATGCAAGCAATGTTTTCAGAATCAATACTACTTTTTGTCTAGATAAAATAACTGCTTCTTAAATATTCCATTGGCAACACAATTTCTCAACGGTCAGAGAAACAAAATGCATTTTACTGTTTAGAACGAATAATATTTTCGTCCAGACAAACAACAAAATTTGCAAATATTATACTAAAACAGCGGCCTGTCGCTACGATGATTTAAGCAAAAAAGTGTTCTCAATACAAATTCAGTGTTAAAACGTTGGTCCTGAGAAAACATGGCGGAACAATAAATAGCCAATTAAAAGACAAGGCGCGAAATATGTTACCGTGTGATTGATCCGAATTGACAGCGGGGCGTGATTTTCTGGCGACAAAGTAAGCTGTCAGTTCTTCGACAGAGACTGCGAATTAAACCTTTGAAAGGTGAATACGTACGTCAAAGTTAACGTGGGTCATCGTCCGTCGGACATGACAAATTGCATTCGCTTAAATAAAAGCACCAAGCAATAAGTGCAGTAATGTTATAAAAAGTTGTACTATACTAAAGTTAGTAATTAGTCATGTATTAAAGAGTTATCTTGTAAACAAGTGCCGAATTGGATGAATAAACGCCAAATTAAATGTGATCTAACTGTCTAATTTACTTAGCCAAATATATAAAACAAACCAGTGAACTAACCTAAACCCGAGGAATATACAAAGCCTCACCGGTTTAATGTTGGGAGTTAAAAATACAACTTGATTCCCACAGAGAATATGCAAGAATACAGTGATATCATGCACGAAAGCAATTGAAGAATGCGGGAACATTATGAGAAAACCAGGTTTCGGTAGGAGGAAGAGCTCGACATAGGATGAAAATACCTAGCTTGTCAACGTTCTAAGTGAACATGCCTTCAAGCGCGAGCGAGGAAACTTCCTCAAATCTCCCAGAACAGCAAGACGTCAACTCAGTTTCAATTTATAGATCCAATTCATTACATGGTGTGTATAATAATCGATAAAGTTGTTGATCAATTAAAGGTGTATAAACTTACAACCTAGTCAAAAAGCACTTAAAAGAATGACAATACATAACACCATATATTATACTAAACGTGCAAATAACACAGCTGTAAATATTATTGAGTATTAAATAAGTACATAAATAAACATAAAGTAATAGAATTCAAAATACAACATGAAGCAAGCAAGGAAGCTATGTTGCTTGCAGCAAAGGAATTGTATTATTAGTAAACTCGGCAAGAGAATAATAAGCGCCCAATAGTAAACATTTTTTAATCTTGCTGTTAAATTGCTTAGCACTTAGCTGCCTTATGCTCAGGGGTATACCGTTGTAAAACGTCTTTCCCAAGTGATAGATTGTGTTCTTAGTTAGTTTACTTTGAGACTGAGGGAGGATTAAGTTATTCCTTGATCTTGTATGATAGTTATGTATGTTATTCCGTTTCTCGCCTTCATGCCTGTGTAAGTATATTAGTGTTTCGAACGTAAGACGATCATATAAGGTAAGAATTTTTACGACTAGAAGCATCAGATATAAACAATCAATGTGCTGTCTCAGGGTATGTTTAGGAGCAGAGCCCCAAATATGCGAACAGTACTCCAGCGATGGTCGAATTTGGGGTTTATCGAGCATCAAAAGTTGTTAGGGTGTATAGAGGTTCTTAGTTCGGAAAAGTATTCCAAGCATCTGCGAGGCTGCCTTAGCAATGGCCGCCACGTGACTATGCCAAGACATATGACTATTCAAATTTGCGCTCAATAAATAAATAGATGAAGTCGAGGGAATCAAGTGTCTCGCCATGACTAGGTATATCCGGTTCTTCAACAAAAACTTTTTTAGGAAAAACTACCGCCTGGGTTTTTTTAGCGTTAAATTCTACTTGGTTACTGTCACCCCATCCAGGTCTTTGTTGAGATGTGAGACCTCTTGCTGCCTATAGAGATGTGCATTGGCAGCCGATGTCCGAGCATCCAAAGTAAAAGATGTAACAAGTGTGCTGTCATCAGCGAAGCTAAAGATCATCAATGTACCTATAGTGAGAAGAAGATCCGTCCATAGCCACTCGCAGATAACGGTCTTTAAGAAAGCTTAACAGCCATGAACGAAATTGAACCGGAATTCCGTATGCTCTCACTGAGGAGCTCCTCATGCCATACTTGGTTAAAGGCCTTGGAAATGTCTAGTGCTATTGCTCGGGGCTCCCCATAATGTTCTATTTAGCATTAAAAATAGGTATTTTTTAAACCTTTAATGGGGTTTTGGTTGAAAGAGGATGCCAATCGTCAACTGAGCCATTCTTCGCACCCTATTCGATTTTTTCATGGATAAATGAAGTTCAAAACAAAAACTAATAATTAATGAAAATACTAGAAGGTGGTCAATTTTGGAGGTAGGACTAATAGCACAACTTCTTTTACGCTTGATATAACGTCTTTCGCGTAGCCACAAGAGATATTCTTTTTTTATAGCCAACAAGGAACTGCAAATAGATTTTACTGTATCTAGATAAGGTTATATAAGTACATCCAAATGCCTCAAGTATTTGTGTCAGAGGATAGGGGCTAAAATCATAGAATTATTTTTATTACGATATCTTGCAGAAGAGACATGAGAAGTGAAGAACTGACTACTGCTGAAGAGCTAAGACAAATTAACAAAGAAGTATCAAAGGCTATAAGACGCGACATTAGAACATACAACCAAAATCAGATCGAACAAACAATAGAAAACAATAAAAGCATGAAGGTTTTACGCAGGAAACTAGAAAACGGAAAAAAGCAAATGACTAAGGTAAAGGATAAACAAGGGCATGTTACAACAAACCGGGAAAGCATTCTGAAAGTAATTGAGGACTTCTACTGTCAACTATATCAAAGTCACAACGAAGTAAATTTAGACTCAGAAACAGAACCAGAGATACTGACAAGTAAAAAAGGCATTGTTAACCAAGGATCAGAATTGCTGCCTGATATTACCTTGGACGAAATAAAGCTAGCACTAAGGAAAACAAAAAACAACAAGGCCCCTGGAGAGGACTGCGTAGTTGCCGATGCAGTTAAGATAGGTGGTAAATGTCTACTCAAGAAAATAGCAAAACTTTTTAATCTATGTCTTTTTAACAGCGCCATACCAGATAGGTGGCACAACGCCATCGTGATCTTAATTCACAAGAAGGGAGATACAGCCGAACTAGAAAACTATCGACCAATAAGCTTACTTAGTCACCTTTATAAACTCTTTACGAGAATTATTACTACACGACTGGAAAACAAATTAGACTTTTACCAACCAATAGAACAGGCCGGGTTCCGCAGAGGTTTTGGAACCAATGACCATCTTCAAGGCATCAAAACCTTGATCGAAAAATCAATCGAATACAATAAACCGCTTGTCATTGCCTTTGTGGACTTCCACAAGGCCTTTGACACTGTTGAGTTGAGTGCAGTTTTAGACTCCCTACAAAAATGTCGTGTCGACTATCGTTACACCAGACTAATATATAACATATACAAAAATGCTACAATGATAGTAAAACTACACGAAAACACCAACCCCATAAAAATCGGTAGAGGAGTACGACAGGGTGATACTATGTCACCCAAACTGTTTATCACCGTTCTGCAGTATGCCTTCGGAATGCTTGAATGGAGCGGAAAGGGTTTGAATATAGATGGATTAAACCTAACAGATCTGCGCTTTGCGGATGATATAGCTCTGTTGTCTGACAACCTACAAGATATCAGGAAAATGCTGGAAGATCTTCAGGAAGTATGTGCTAAGGTGGGGCTAAAAATTAATATATCAAAAACGAAATTTATGACGAATCTGGTCCCTAGTGGAAATATTAATATCGGTGACTGTGAGGTAGAGCTAGTGGATAAGTACACATATCTCGGTCATGAAATAAGAATCTCAAGAGACAATCAAACATGCGAGTTAAAAAGAAGAATTACGCTCTCTTGGGCTGCATATGGCAAACTTGGGGACGTATTTAAGAGCAATCTCCCAATTTGTCTGAAGCGAAAGGTTTTTAATCAGTGCATTCTACCGGTTATGACCTACGGCGCTGAAACTTTAACTCTAACAGTCACATCTGCTAAGAAGCTTAGAACAACACAACGCAAGATGGAAAGATCTATGCTCGGGGTGTCACTTCGTGACCACGTTAGAAATGAGGATTTGCGGGCAAGAACAGGGGTCACGGATGTTATCTACCAGGTGGCAAGGCTGAAGTGGAATTGGGCTGGACATGTGGCCCGCATGACAGATGGACGATGGACAAAAAGACTGCTCGAGTGGAGACCAAGGGCTGATAAGAGAAACAGGGGAAGACCTCCCACGCGATGGACGGACGATATCAAAAGAATAACCACAAACTGGGTGCAGAGCGCTCAAAATAGAGGACAGTGGGCGGAAATGGGGGAGGCCTATATCCAGCAGTGGATGCAAAGGGCTGATTGATGATGATGATGATGATCTTGCCTTTGCTTGATGTATGTAATTTTAGTTACTCAGATATAAAAGCCAAGGCAGAATAATTTTGAAAACTCTTGTCCCTCTCATCTGACATATTTGGCATCAAAAAATCTAATATTAATCGATAAATCAAGCAAAAAGGGAAGCAGTTAACCGCTTCATTTATTTTTTTGCCTTAGAAAATAATGGCGGGTGACTGACGCGATCAGGCGACAGGTACACCCCGCTGTGTCTACGTCATGTGGTTCTTACGTCAGAGCACCGAGTCCTTGTATTCCCGGTGTTGTTCGCTATACCCATAAAATTAATCTGAGTGGACGTTTTTCGATTAACATTGGGTGCTAGAGGCCCAGGAGTTTTGCAAATTGTTCA
Source organism: Polydrusus tereticollis (assembly GCA_963920685.1). NCBI lineage: Eukaryota > Metazoa > Arthropoda > Insecta > Coleoptera > Curculionidae > Polydrusus > Polydrusus tereticollis. Next base: position 31,183,160 of record OY987330.1, on the reverse strand, counting down.
GGGAAGACTGACGGCTGCTGTTTATTGAGATATTCTTCTTCGAGTCATAATTCCATCGGCTGGAGTGGTATATGGAGAGGAGTATATTTTTCAGCAGGACAATGCATCAATCCACATGGCAAGAATTGTTCAGGAATTCACCCGAGAGAACAACCTTTACGTCTTATAGTGAAGTTCAAAGAGTCCAGACCTCAATCTTGTTGAGACCGTTTGGAGAGAAATGACATAATTTATGTATAGGCATTATTTTAGAGCGATAAGCCAAGAGGAACTCCGACAGACGATACTTGAAGCATGGAATGAAATAACTCCAGAGTTTACAAGAAATTTGGTGTATATCACTTCGTTTACAAGCCGTCATCGACAGCAACTGTGCAAGAACGAAATGTTGTAATGTAGTAAAAAAAAGAAAAGCTTTTCAAAAATAGAAGGCTGCAGAGCATTGTGTAAACCTTTATCTTTACCTCGTGTATAGTAACGTGTCGGAAGGTGGAATCATCGATGCCACTTACCTTTTCGAAAGGTTTTTATAATCTGTAGTCTAGTAGCAACATATTTTAATTTCTTTTCCTGCACCAGTATTTTTTTACCGCAATATACGTATATTCGAAACATTTTTAAAAATGTATCAGGTTTATTACACCTATCACTTCGCGGTCTAAAAGTTCTTCTGATGTGTTGCCAGTTTGCAATGAATTTCTTTAAGACGACCAAAATCCTAGAGTAATAAAAATGTCTTCTGATACCTATTGAATAATTGATATGCGGCAATGCTATGTGACGCCTCGACAATTCTGGTTTTCAGTTCTTCCACATCATTGGACCTCCCCTTTACATTGGAGGGTATAGGTACCCCTAATAGAAAAAAATGTAATGGCGTGAGGTCAAGACTTCACAAAAGACCAAAATGGCAATGCATTGTTTAAATCTTTGATGTTCCATCTGAATATCTGCTTGCTCAAGTAATATCCGAATCCGATATCATCACTGTCTGTTCGTGAAAGATCACAAATAATAATTCCTCTTTTTATTTGGGATGTTATGATTGATCTCATTACATTTCGGTTTAGCTCGTAAACCAATAAGTATGTTTATGTTATTTTAAATCTTCATAGAAAATTATGTTTCTTCTTTTAAAAAATCGTTGCGTGATGTCACTGTAATACGTAACATTAAGCCAATCTTTATTAGGTTAAAATTATGCAATTTACAATTTTCGTTCGAGACCAAGCATCGCCATTAGACAGATTTAGCCTCTGGCGGAGCGATAGATCTGTAATTTACATAAGAAACAAGTTAAAACGCGTGTCTTGTAACATGACCCTCACAAATACATGACAGTAATAATTTATTATTATTTTAAAGGGTAATATGACGTCATTTCTTCGACATCATCAACGAACTCATCTGTAGTTATACAGGGTGTCAATTGGAAAACTTCCCACCCTTACTATCTTTCTTGCAGTTAAAAATATGAAAAATCGGAAAGACACGTCAATTTCATTTATAAGGGGGACATTTTAGCTTTCTTGTTTCAACCCCCTAGGAGGGGTAGATGTCACCCTAAGAATCTTAAATGGGAATGGGGGTCAAGTGGCACACCGTTATAAAGGGCGTTCAATTCTCTTTTCAGTGGTATCCTACTTTGTTGCTTTTTGTCCAGAGGTGTCTGAATAATCGCGTTTTAAAGTTTCAGAAACAATTAAGCTTGCCTGCATTGAGATTTTGGTTTTCAGGTTAGTGTTTACACAAAAATTATTGCATTGTAGCACAAATGATTAGAAGATTAGGCGGCACCGTTAAAATCGTTGAATAACAGGAAGAAAATCTGGTTTAAACAATTGATTCCTTATTGATTATTTAACTTCGACAAAAATAACTTTTTATCGTGGAAGAGAAATTTCTACAATAAAACACATGGGATCTACTTACGCACTATCTTATAAGTTGTTCAAATTGTTGTCCATTTTCCTGTAAACAATATTAAAGTCGGTTTTCGAACTCCTCCCTAACATTTCGGAAAACTTCACCGGGAATTGACCTGCATTCTGCTGCAATTCATCTTTTAAGATCATCAATATCAGCAGGTTGTGTTTTATAAACAATGGATTTAAGATGTCCCCAAAGAAAGAAGTCTAAGGCTGTTAAATACGGTGATCTTGGAGGCCATTCAATTGGTCCCCTTCTGCCAATCCATCTATCCAGGAATCTCTCGTTTAACCACTGTCGGACCGGAAGAAAATAATGAGGTGGAGCACCGTCCTTCTGAGATGTTATCAAATCCTCCTGTAAAACTGAATTACCCTCTGCATCAATTTGAGTTTCTAGATCATGAGTGATAAAAGGATCAATAGTCTCTTCAAGCATTTTAAGGTACAGATCACCTGTAAAGTTTCCTGCAATAAATAAAGGACCGATAATGGCATTTCCAAGAAAACCAGCCCAAACATTAACTTTTTGGGGATATTGTGTATGTCCTTCTCGAAAAATATGCGGGTTTTCGTCACTCCAATATCGACGACAAATTTGTTTGTTAACATTTCCATTTAGAAAAAATAAACATTCATAGCTGAAACAGATATTCGGCAGAATATTAGGGATGGCTTGACGACTTGACGACTCATGAATTCACAATAGAATAGCAAGGCTTTTTGAGGAATTTCAGTGATAAATCATCGAATGAACGCAAATTAACTAGGTACCATCGAAATTTTATTAGATTACTTATTGTGTAAATTTTTCGAGGTTACTTTGCCAATCCCCAAATAAAGTTTGAAACGGTGTCACCCATGGGCGTAGCGAGGGGGAGGCAGGGGAGGGCCATGTCCCCCCCTGGAAGTTGCCACTTATTGGAATTTGATAAAAAAAACGGTAATGTCTATGATGTTTAGTGTTTATTAGTATTTGGCCCCCCTAGAAAAATCTCTGGCTACGCCCATGGTGCCACCTAATCTTCTAATCATTTGTACTACAAGGAGACCCAATGCAGTAAATTTTGTGTAAACACTAACCTGAAAACCAAAATCTCAATGCAGGCAAGTTTAATTGTTTCTGCAACTTTGAAACGCGATTATTCGGAAACCTCTGGACAAAAAGCAAGAAAGTAGGACACCACTGAAAAGAGAATTAAACGCCCTTTAAAACGATATGCCACTTGACCCCCATTCCCATTTAAGATTTTAAGGGTGACATCTACCCCTTCTAGGGGGTTGAAACAAGAAGGCTAAAACTATTCATCTAAAGTGTCCCCCTTACAAATAAAATTGACGTGTCTTACCGATTTTTCATATTTTTAACTGCAAGAAAGATATTAAGAGTGGAAGTTTTCAAATTGACACCCTGTATATTAAGACCATTAAAAATACCATTTGAAGATGATATAGTGAAAAAACAGCTACTAGCCATTTTTAAATATAAGTGTACATAAAAAAATACAAATAAATTATAAAGGTACGAATATAAATAAAAATATTGTGCCGATAATATCAAGTTAGGTATGTTTTTCATTTAATGCAGATTTTAGAAAAATATAGTTACTGAAAGATCTGACCCCGAAGGCACGCCTATGTCTGCCAATAAATGACTGATCAAAACCTACTTTCTATTGTAGGTGAGCCTTTTACAGGGTGATTTAGGGCTTATTACTCTCTTTCAAGGAGAGTACAGCAGAGTTCTATGCATTTGACTGCACTTCGTCTTTTTCTTAAAGATTATTTGTTGATTATCTCGTGGTTTAAACCAGAGGTTAATCTTTATCAACCATTTTACAATTTTCTCCTTCCCCCATATGTACTGTCAATGTTGTCATTGTCATTGTCACAGACTTAGTCTCACTCTGTTTGTTTCGCTGAACAAGTATTCCTCTTCCTCATCCACTATTAGGCTTAGACAGTTTGTTAGTAACAAGAGGATGTATTTTGAAATAATTGGCCTTTTTAAATCTGTAGTTCATTTGGTGGCTTAAACGAGGGGTTTGAATTGTCAATATTGCCATTTTCACAGATTTACTCCCAATCTGTGGATTGTATGTTTGATTGATATATATCGTGAATGCTTTTAAAAAAATCCACTCTTCATATATACACGCATAACAAATTTAATTTTGAACAAACTATGTCATCCATTATCCACAGTTGAGTTATCACTTCATGAGCTAAGGGTTTGTGGGCAATTATAATATTGAATTGTCAAGAAATTAAAATTATACGTCAAGCAATTTTGTGCCAGTAAATTAGGCTGTTTTGAATACTTAAAAATGAGCTCATGGTCGTACAAAAAAATTTTAACTGCAATTTCTAAGGCACGCGGTTTTTAAGATTGTCCGTACAAATCAAGTAAACTTTTGAGTTAAACGCATTTGAATTGCGCCTATCTATCGATCGTTCTTTAGAGATTGACATTCAAAGCTATAGTGCCTCAGATAATTACGACACTCGGTTGTAACCTTCATCCTCGTGAGTTCGGTAAAATTCGAAAATAGTCGCTGGCATTTTCACTATTCACTATTTTCCTGCACTTTTTCATATGTAAGGAAAGTAGTAACAATTAAATGGTTTTTATGAATAAACAGGACCTCCAAAGACGAATATTTCTGACATATTACCGACACCACACCATATTCAATTACGAAAAACAAAGAAGAAAACCGAAACCTAATAGGCTAATACGAATTTCACGTCATAAATATGGCATCGCCCCTCATAAGCACAGGCAGGTGTAGAATTGCATACGAAGTTTTTAACGATATATGTATATTAAATTCCATATGGTTCCAGTATAATAATCGGCGTGGTTCATAATACGGAGCCGAGGGCAATGTGCAAAATTGTTGTGAAAATTTATGATTTAGTAATTATATTATAATTAATGGTGTATTAAAGGTTTATGGTGAACCTTGACTGGCTCAGGTTAGTTAGACGATCCAAAACCTTTATTTTGTAGTGCTGGTTTTTGGATGACAAACCCCAATAAAACACACAAATATTATTTCCTTATTTCCTGTATTTTTCTTTCACATAAAAACTAATTTCTAAAACCGACATCCTTCTACTCGATACGAAGGGGCTGTAGTATTCTGTGATTCTACCAGATTTTATCGACGCTTTCTCTTCTATATGGAGGCATCATCGATTTGGTTGGACACGATCTCTGCTGGTGCTGCACAGAACCACACGAAAAACATGATCCTCTCTCTCTCCTTGGCTTGCATAACTTGTAGCAATGTGGCCTTCCTCTAAATAATTAAAATACTCTGGCACAGTTCTTTAACTCGTGTAGATTGGTGAAATACCAGTATTCCTTAAATAAAAACTCGGAATACGAGCATTTTGAGGTAGCAAATGTCCTGTATATGTCATATGCTCTCGGTTGTAAAATAATTTGATAAGTTGAAGTATCCTTATGCTCCATGACTAGAATAATGTTAATTACATCAGCTGGGTATTTAGATATAAAGAAAAGTATGCTTCTTCAGCATATCACATTAATTTGACTGCTTGAGCAGCTGTCCATATGACGCGTTCTAGGATACTATTGGTATTTATTTTTAACCTTAATGATTTGATGATGATAAATAACAACATATTTCAAAACCCATACACAATTTCGTTCCACATTGGCATAGAAACTGAATTAATAACCCGATAAATCCGTAACAAGGAAACTAGTTAAATCGAATTCCAAAAATCTTGTTTACCAGTTGAATATTTTAAAGCGACACAATTTGATCCTCGTATATAAAATGTAAATTAACCATAACTCCCATTATGGAATCAATCAGCTGTCAGCTAACAACGTTATCAATTTCTAAGTAACGATTATGTTTAGTAGAGAATTTTCTGATGCTATAGGAGAAACAGTGGCACAGCCATCGGGTGAAGTCTCCAGAATTATTAATTAAAATTTCTTAATAAAAGTTTACCTACCCATCATGTGTTTAAAATTAGTAAACACTATAATACTAGTAGACCTTAAAAGGATATAAGGAAATAATTAAATAGACAAGAGGCCCTAATTGGACACTGCTGACTGAATAGACATTTAAGTCTGATCAAGGTTGTGCCAGAAGATTAGTCTTCTGCTTTAATTGAGGGAGCTAAGATACTATTAAGTCAAATTGGCAGCTTGGGAAGAATTGATCTATTGTAGATCAGTTACAAAGTATTTTGACTGTATTTTTACGTCCGGTAAAATGTACGTTTTAGGTATTTTCGCTTAAGACTTTGTAAGTAGAATTGGGTCTGGCTGTAATTTGCAAGTCCGTTACAAGTGCGTTAGACGAAACGTTCGTGTGTCCGTAATAGTTTGATATTGTCTTCAAAAAGAATTCATTTAACGTCGGGATTTTAAAATAATTGTGGAGTATCGGTTTATCGTGTACCTGGGGACCTTCGCAATCAGTTATAGTGTCTGATTTTTAACTATCTGAAACTTATTCAGCTCCGTTGAAGGCGCTCCATAAATAAGAACCAGCCTGACCAAGACCTTGTAAAGGTTGACTTTAGTCCTAGTTCCAAGTTTACTCCGTCTGTGAAGCAGGGGTAGATAGAGCTTAATTGTCGCAATGGTAGCTTGGCTCTGTTGATTGAATTAAGCGTCCAGTTCAGCTTCTGATCGAATAGTGTCAGGTGTTTTACTTCCTGACACCAATTTACTTGAACTTTACCTACTCTGAGCCGCGTTTCGGGCCGTTTAACGCGACTCTTGGAGAAAAAGGTGACTTTCGTTAACCGAATCTTCCAGTCTGAAAGCCATTTCTCCAGTTGGATTATATGGTGCTACGTATGGGTGACGAATAGCCACTGTTGCTTAGAAGTTGAAGTTATTGCAGTGTCGTCATTGTCTGTCGCGCGGAATGTCATGTGTGTAAATGTTATACAACATCGGGAGAGAGGTGAGTCCTGCGATACTCCCTCCCTGATGCGTTTAATTGAAAAAAGTGCGTTCTCCGACGACTGCAATAGATCAGTAAGTCAAGCCCTGCTGGACTGTTGTTACAAACATCTGTGATGCATTTTCATGTTCTGCTAGTTGTAAAAAATAACGATAACGACATAAAATCTTGTAAAGATAGTTTGAAAAAGGAAAATCAGTTGCAAAAGTAGACCTCAGCAGCACTCAAAATCATGAAAAACAAGAGAGGATAAGGGACATTGCGAACACCAGCAATATATCTTAAATTTACTAAACGATTATCAATAGTGGATGCAAGAAGGAAATTTACTGCTGTATCTACATGTTGCTGGTAAGAAAACTGTGGAAGTAAGTCTTGATGCCAAACGTCGGTGTAGGATATTAATGATATAATAGTTGAGAGTGCAATTTGAAAAAAAAATATTTGCTTCTGTCCACACTAGCGATTTTGACTGAAACTTGGGTAGATCCATCCTATGTTGGTGTTTTAAAGATCATCAATGTTCTGTATAAATGATAAGATGCATAGTCTGTCAGTGTCAGAGAATATCAAGAGTCTCGATGGACCAATTTTGGAAATCTCGAAGAACATCAGCATGGCTAGATGTTTTTTCCCGTGAGATATTCGTGTCCCATTATGGAACCGACCACGCCAGATGTCTGCTTAAATACAGCGTGAAAGATCCAATGTTAAACACAAAAATCTGAGTCCAAACTGACGCAAAATGTAAATTAGGTTCAAAAGTGGAAGAAACATCGCATCACCTACTGTAAGACGGGTAAAATAATAATAGCTATATGATATTCACAAACTTATTTTTTAATTAATCACGAATTAAAACCCAAAAACATACAACTAAAAGTAGAACAAAGCTTGCTCCAATAACGTTTTATATTGAGTGGCGTTTGGCACACTTGCATACCCGAACTGCCTTCCCTAAATTCTAAGAATCCATATGTTTATGTTAACACCATAAAAGTTAATCCTAATAAGCTATTTTCTGGCCATGATTTCTCGTTCTTCAAACTGAATCATCGATGGCATAACTTTGTGTAATATATTTTATAGTTGGTTCACAAAACTGTGTATATATATAGCCTGTTCGTCATAATAACTAGTATTTAATTTTAAAATGCCTTACATTCGGCCATCCTGCCGTTTGGCCTGTCCACAGGACATATATATTTAATCAATTCTAGTCTAAATTACTTGAACTATAACTCAATCGTAAAAATCTTTAACAAAATACAATTACTACACTTAAACGTAAACATCTTTACCAAAAATACAATTTATCCTTGTAGCTCTCGTTATAATTACAAACTATTTAATGTCAACTGCGAACTACTTTATGCCAACTGCATTATTGAGTGCTGCGAACTGCTTCATGCCAACTGCATTATCGTCAATTGCGAACTGCTTCATGCCAACTGCATTATCGCGAACTGCGAACTGCTTCATGCCAACTGCATTATCGCGAACTGCGAACTACTTCATGCCAACTGCATTATTGCGAACTGCTTCATGCCAACTGCACTATCGCCCTCCGATGATGACGAGCTCGATGAAGTTGCTCTAGATCTGTGTGAACGTCGTTTCCCCATTTTACACTAACACAACCAAACTGGTTATCCAACTTCACTAACACTACTATTGAATTCCTTATTAAAAGTACGAACACACTGCACCAGGCGAATTAAAGCAATTGCACAATGTTGTTTGTCTAACACATATTTTGGTAACACTAGGTATAACACTAGACTTAGGTCTATCCCACCGCTGCTATGTAAGACGGGTAAAATAATAATAGCTATATGATATTCACAAACTTATTTTTTAATTAATCACGAATTAAAACCCAAAAACATACAACTAAAAGTAGAACAAAGCTTGCTCCAATAACGTTTTATATTGAGTGGCGTTTGGCACACTTGCATACCCGAACTGCTTTCCCTAAATTCTAAGAATCCATATGTTTATGTTAACACCATAAAAGTTAATCCTAATAAGCTATTTTCTGGCCATGATTTCTCGTTCTTCAAACTGAATCATCGATGGCATAACTTTGTGTAATATATTTTATAGTTGGTTCACAAAACTGTGTATATATATAGCCTAGTATAAATGCCTTACACTACCCACAGTACTCCTGAAACCAGAACACATAAAAAAAATAGCACGCAGAAGGCTAGAAGAAGAAATGCATATATTTTTGAATTCAAATTTTAAGATGACCATAAATAATAACTCCGACCAAATAATAAACGTTTTTTAATTATTTACTTGACACTGAAATTCAAGCTAAGTGAATTCTACCAAAATGGCCATCAAGACGGTTTATTAATGTCAAGTTACCCACTACAACGGTAAATCTAAGAAGTTCCTATCGATCAGGTTTCAAATTACGTCTACTATATTTACTAGTTACGTAACTAATATTTCTCGACGGTATGTTGGTCAACAGTCACCGAGAATATTGTCGTTAATTTCCGAGATAGAGAAGAAAATTGGGTCAAAAAGGTTTTAATATTTTTTGATCATAAAAGAAATGATCGCCTTTAAGTGGGAATATGTGCCTTCATTTTAATACTCTTGCTTTACCCAATAAGATTTTTTTTAAAAGTTTGACTCAATCGAGTTCTCTTACCGATCCTGATGTTATTGATCGCAATTACTTTTTTTCTTACAGCTTAGGTACAAATAATCATTTTATTCTACTTGCTTAAAATTAAACTAATTTGCTTTTTTTAACAAAAAAGCCTGTAGTAATAAAAATAGCAAACAAGATCAGCACGAAACTAGATTGCCGAATTTAGAAGTTCCAAATCAAAAACGAATTATAGCGTACACCAGGCAATAGCGGTGTTATACAATGCTCTTTAGGAACCTCATTGTCTCAATGCATTGAAGTATAGTGACAAAGTATCACGTTTTTGCATGTATTAAATTGTTTTTGCAATATTCATTGGAAATAGCATGAAAATTTAACCACTTTTTAAGGTTTTTACGTTTATTTTTTTTATGGTAAGGCACAGCCCTGGCCCTGCAGGCAGGGCCGTTCCTGGCGAGCGTGCAGGCCGTGCATGCACGCAGGCGCAAAATTTTAGGGGCGCAAAATGGACGGTCATTCAGTATTCTTTATTACAAATTAAAAAAAAAAAATTACCAAGCGTTTGCCTTAATAATAGCACAAATGTGTTTTCTCCCTAGTTTCCTTGTTGGACACTACATGCCCCGACTTTTAAATTTATTTGTTCGACTTTAATCTGGCATGATATTTTAGGAAATATTAATATAGTAAGTAAAATACTTAAATACTACAAGATCCGAACAGAAACAGAAATGACTGCCATAAAGAAATTGAAAATCTAAATCTTTATTTTAACGAAGAACGGTCAGACAAAAATTTTGATTTGCTCATCAATAAAGCTAAAGGAGAAGCAGAAAAAAACGATGTAGAGCAGGTATTCCAAATAGTACGGCAACGAAAAATTAAGCAACAATTTTCATATAAGTAAGGATGAATCTGTAGCAGATCCAAAGCAAAAATTTGAAATCAATTTTTATTTTCTAATTTTAGATACAACCATTCAGTCTTTACAAAGGCGGTTTGAGGGTATAAACAAATTTCGAAATTTATTTGAGTTCTTATGTAATTTTAAAAATTTAGAATCTGACTTAATTAAAAAATCATGTGTAAATTTAGATACCGCATTGCAAGTTGAGATTAATGGAGTAATATCTAAAAATATTGACGGCTTAGATTTACATAATGAAATTTCAACATATAAAATTCTTAATCCTAAAAATACTACTGATTCATCCTTTCCCATAGACATTTTAAATTATATAGCTAAAAAAAATCTATAGTCTCTTTTTCCAAATTCATTTATAGTCTTAAGGATATACCTTACATTACCCATTTCAGTCAGGTGAAAGAAGTTTTTCTAAGTTAAAACTAATAAAGAATTATTTAAGGACATCTATAAATCAAGAACGCCTATCAGATTTGGCTATTTATTATTTCGATTGAAAATAATATTTCTGAGGCTCTTGATCATAATCAGATGATCAACGAGCTTGCATCCGTGAAAGCCAGACGTGTTTTGTTTTAGGTATATCATTCCTTTTTTGTTTTGTTTATTACAAAAATAGTATTTTTTCATTTTTGAAACGTTTATTTTTTTATCACTAAAATATTTCTGTAACCTACCATATAAGTACCTACTAGGTATAATATTGTTTTGTGTTTTTGTTATTGTTTATTTTATTATTTTTATTTGCGTTAATTTTCTTCTCCTTTAATTTTCTTTTGAATGTACTGCTTTTAGTTCCTACTATTTATTATATTTCATAAACAATCAAGTAAATAATCGTAATGATATATTGATTATAAATTATAAGTACTGTTTATATCGTTTTATTTTTGTTTCTTTAGGGTATATTTTTCTTTTGATATACTTACCAAATATTTTTTGTGATTTTGTTTGTTTTGGTAATTTAATAAATATTTTTTCTAATTATTTTTTATCAGTTTTCTTACATTTCAAATCATTGCCCGTTTTTCGCGAAGTACCTATGTTAAAAAAAAATACGACCATTTTTTTTAACTAGGGGCGCACTACAGAAACCTGCACGTAGGCGCTTGACACCCCAGGAACGGGCCTGCCTGCAGAATTACTCCTTTAGGGTGCTCTGTGAGTGGTGTGTGTGTGTGCAGGAAACAATTCACTCTGATCTTAAATCTTTGGAGATTATACTCGTTGGGGAACACAGCCTCAGGGACCTCGTTCCATAGTGATGCCGTTCTTCAGATGAACGAGTTTTTAAACAGTGTCGTTCGAGGGACACCAAGCTGAAACACGTACGGGTGGATTGCAGTGGCTCGTCGTGTATTTCTACCATACACCGCTCTGGGTGGAATTAAGCGGGCAACCTTAGTTAGGCACTTGCCATGAAAATATTTGTAAAATATACTGAAGTCGCCAACGTGAACTTCGATGTTCGGGTTATCGAGTGTCCCGCCATGACTATATCCGGTTCTTCAAGAATAACTTTTTTAGAGAGAACTGCCGCCTAGGTCTTTTAGCGTTAAATTCTACTTGGTTACTGTCACCCCAAAACAGAATTTCTTCCAGGTCTTTGTTGAGATATGAAACCTCTTACTGCCTATACAGATGTGCATTGGCAGCCGATGTTCGGGCATCCATATTAGCGTATATTAATAAATTACAGAATATTTGTTAAACAAAAATATGGTTTCCAAGTTAAGTTGAATATTACAAGATATACATTTTTTTACTTCAAAACAGAATATTTTCTCAGTGTGTGTTGTATACCTATTTCATATTTTATAGTTTTAAGATATGGCAAATAATATTAAATAACATTAGATATTACCGAAATTATTTTTTATTACACCGCGAATATCATTTCAATTGGTAAAGTTTTAAATAAAATTTAGAGAACTATTAATATTAATCAATGATAACGAAATTGGCGATTCTCGTTTATATAAACTAGATTTAAGTTTATATAATATAACTTACTGATTTTTAATATAAGTATTCTATAGTTAAAAGTTTGGATGTTTTTGGTTTGGTATCCTGATGGAATCACAATTTTACGATAATTAATTGTTAGAAATATTTTTTGGTTTATTATAAGAAGTAGTAATTTTTGTTATAAAACTATATTGCGTTACAAAATTAGTATAGGTACCTTTTAAAATATTTCCATTTTATCATTTTTGGCCAAATGAACGAGTAGGTAGTATACACGGTGTCCCATATAAGAATGCACACTACAGGGATCTCGTAAACCACAGGAGAAACAGAGATGGTTAAATTAGAGGAAAGTTGCGCTTTGCTAAACCCTTTAAAGTCACTATTCGAAATCTAAAAAAAATCCGATTACTTCCGAAGATATTTGGGAAAAACCGAATTTTCCCGATTTCGTTTTTATTTTTTTCTGACTCTATTTAAAAAGATATGACAAAATAAATTTCACATTCCCATTGCCATTTTTTCTGCTCTACAAGCCGGCGTTCTTAGATTTTTGATACAACGTTTCGTTTCTTCGCAACCATCATTAACTTAATTTTTTTAAATAGTCGAAAAATTTTGTGTTCTCCCTAAAAAATTCTAACTTTAATTCTAAATCCCACGACATATCGTTTCTTACATTTATCCGACGTTTTGGACGAAAAAATCATCATCAATATTATTTGATGATTATAACGAACGAAACGTCGGATCAAAAATTTAATTACGTTATTATGTAGAGGAGAAAAATTTACATAGGAATGTGGTTTTTATTTTGACCTATCTTCTTTTGTGAAATCAGAAAAAAAATAATTGCCAAAATTTATGTTTTAAATTTCAAGAATGCGTAGATTTTCTTCTGATTCTACTGGAAGAGATAGATTAAAATAAATTTTACATTTTTATTGTCTTTTTCTCCTCTACAGCATGACGTCATTAAATTCTTGATTCTACGTTTTTGCTTTTCTCGACCATTATCAACTTTTTTTAAAATAATTCCAAAATTTTAAGCTTTAACTATGTATTATTAGGGCAAGTAAGCAAAATGTTATTATCAAATAATTAATTGCAAGTTATTCCAGTTACAGCGCCTTGAAATAGTAGGCTTTGAAACGCATTTGTTTAAATAAATCATGGCGATCTGTCAGTATTGCCGATAAATCGAAATTTTTACGTACAGAAGTAGATTTAGTTGTGATAATGTGAGTGTTTTTTAATGATGGCACATTTTTCAAATGAAGAAAAATCGGACATGTTATGTTATTATATTGAAAGCCAAAAAAATTGTTTCAACGCTGAAAGGCAATATTTGCTCAAATATCCAGAGCGACGCCAACCTAATATATAAATTTTCAAAAGACTTCTCACAAACCTAAGGGAATATGGAGCATTTCAAAAACCAGTGTCGCATAGAGTAAAGACGAACGATCTAGAAGAAACATTAACCGTTTTGTTGGCTGTACAAGAAGAAGATACTGTGGGATTAAGATCAATCGAAAAAGAGCACAATGTTCCTAAGTCCAATGCTCAAAGGATACTTCACAAGGAAGGTTTTCGTCCATTTAAATTCCGGATTTGTCATAGTTTAGTACCTGGTGATCAACAGCGCAGAATGATTTTCTGCGAGTGGCTGACTAGAATGTGTGATGAAAATCGTGAATTTCCAAAAACTATTCTTTGGTCAGACGAAAGTTATTTTTGTAACAATGGAATTTTTAATCGACACAATCGACATTATTGGGCAAAGCATAATGAACATCGTGTACGACCATTGAGGCACCAGCAACGCTTTGGCTTTAATGTGTGGTGTGGTATTTTAGGAACAAGGATAATCGGACCAATAATTTATGAAGGTACTTTAAATGCAGAAAGATATTTCCAGTTCTTGAATAACGATATTGAAGATTTTCTTGATAACATTCCTCTGGCAGAAAACAACAGTATTTGGTTTCAGCACCTCCCCATAATTTTCGAAACAACATTGAATATCTAACAGAACGTTTCCAGAACAAAGTAATCGCCACTAATGGCCCCATAAGATGGCCTGTACGATCTCCCGACATCACTTCGTTAGGTTTTTTTCTTGTGGGGCTTTCTCAACGATGAATTCTACTGGAAAACGTACGAAAATGTAGAACAACTTAGAGCCGAGGTTCAAGCCGCTATTGCAAGGATAACTCCAATGATGCTAGAAAACGTAATGAATGAAATTGTTTACCGTTGCTACGTTTGTTTAGAGAATGAGGGAGGACTTTTTGAACATATGATTAAATAAGATTGTTTCAATGAACATTTTGTAGCGTAAAAATAAAATATTTTGTTTTTTGATAATAACATTTTGCTTACTTGCCCTAATAATAGTTAAAGCTTAAAATTTTGGGATTACTTTAAAAAAAGTTGATAATGGTCGAGAAAAGACAACTATAGTAGAATCAAGAATTGAATGACGTCATGCTGTAGAGGAGAAAAGGACAATAAAAATGTAAAATTTATTTTAATCTATCTCTTACAGTAGAATCAGAAAAAATCTACGCATTCTTGAAATTTTAAACATAAATTTAGCAATTAATTTTTTTTCTGATTTCACAAAACAAGACAGGTCAAAATAAAACCACATTCCTATGTAATTTTTTCTCCTCTACATGATAACGTAATTAAATTTTTGATCCGACGTTTCGTTCCTTCGTAATAATCTTCAAATAATATTGATGATGATTTTTCCGTCCAAAACGTCGGATAAATGTAAAAAGTGATAGGTCGTGGGATTTAGAATTAAAGTTAGAATTTTTTAGGGAGAACACAAAATTTCTCGACTATTTAAAAAAATTAAGTTAATGATGGTTGCGAAGAAACGAAACGTCGTATTGAAAATCTAAGAACTCCGGCTTGTAGAGCAGAAAAAGTGGCAATGAGAATGTGAAATTTATTTTGTCATATCTTTTTAAATAGAGTCAGAAAAAAATAAAAACGAAATCGGGAAAATTCGGTTTTTTGCAAATATCTTCGGAAGTAATCGGATTTTTTTAGATTTCGAATCGTGACCTTGAAGGGTTATTTAAGTTGCATAAACGATAAGATCTGAAAATGTTTTCAGATGTTTTAGTTCTTTTAGCTTAAATAATTCATAGTGCTTTTTCACTTTTCTAAATCCAAATTGTAAAATGGTCCATTTCTTTCTTAACAATTAAACTTATTATTTTGGGTATGTTAAACTGATATTTTAAAGTACTCATTTTGAATGAGTACGAAAATCAAAAAACGTATAAAAGTTAAATCTATTCGAGACGAGCTGTTGACGTGATTAAAAAGTAGTAATATTAACTTTTTTACAAGATAAAAGTTACTGCAGAAATGAGTATCGCAGTTAGTTAACATGCTTTTTTGTTAAGTCACTTGAAAAAGGTGATTTATAAAATAACATAAATAAAGTGTTAAGTAAACTAACTTGGTAGTTATTTTTTCTCGACGATAATGTCAAATTAATGTTAAAATAATGACATATTTTATCAGCTAGTATTTGACTTAAACGTTATGAGTTAAACTGACAAAAAACCGGGAGTGGACTGGGACTTTAAAAAAATGTTAAATTTGATTGTTCTCTTCTAACAGTGTACCTGCCCCAATATCCATAGACAAGAACAGCCAGGACCTAAAACGTATAGTTAAAAACAGCCTAGGTGTGGAAGGAGCAGTATTTATTTTTAGGATTTAGGGGAAATAGTTCTAATAATATTATGCAAGTATTTTAATAAATTATATATTTGAAAATATATTAATTTTGCAATAACGCATAACGCATTTAACAAAATAATACAAAATAGCACCGCTTTTGAACTTATTTGTTAAATTAAATCGTCTATAGTTTCGGTTAGTTCAGGTTAGTATTTAAACCAAAACTGTGTCATTCCAGATAGGGTAACTTATTTTATAGCACTGATAATTTAATGGAAATTCTATTTGTCTTAAACTTAGCCATTCTGTTAATTCACTTTTACGCCACGCACTTATCGGTACTTTTTCCGTCAGCCTAGAGTGATAACTTGCATTATGCAATTTAATTTTGGTATAAGATCCCACATTTGCTCGAGCCATTCTTCAAAGACATCGGCATTCATATCTTCGTGATAGTCTCTTGTATTTTTAGATTGAAATATCAGTGGATCACCTTTAACGAAGCCTTCAGAACTTCCAATATGGGTTACGATAAGTCGTTGTCCTTTTCCAGATGGTGGTCTTATTCCTGTGGACAATCCTTCCAAGAAAGCTTGCCTTGAACTTTTAATATTATCATCCTGCTAAAATTTAGTCACAGTGTGGCCTTCATTTAGTCATGTTTCGTCTGGGTAAAAATTTTTTTTGTCTATTAAAATCGATTACCTCTTATGGTTTTTCTACCAAAAACCCATTTTTTTTTAATAATTTTCATAGCGTATTCCTACACATAAATGGGTAGTCCTGGTCTTCTCGGATTGAGGACAAAACTTTGTCCAGGGTGGGAATTTCTTTTTTAAAAAGAAACTATGAACTTTTCGCCTTATTCTCTGCATTAAAACGTCATCCAGCTCAAGATTTGGTCGTCCTGGAGAAGTTTTTGGAGGCTTGACATCAACACTTTCTTCTCCTTTTAAAAGTTTATATATTGTTGTTTTCCCAACGTTAAGCATATCTGCTGTAAATTGCACTGCATTATCAACACTCAAATCCGCATTCTTACATTTAATAGAATCGTAACAGTTGAGAATTTTTTTTTTCATTTACTGTACATGGACCGACTCTAGGGCGTTTAGGCAATTGTTGAAAATTATCCATATTTAATTATAAAAACACTTGCACTCCACACTTTGACTAGTTTCACTGAAAAACAAACACCCAAATTAGATATGTCTAGATATAAATAGGTGTATTATTCCAATAGAGGCATAATAACCACATAATTACCAAAGAGGTAACCAGGATTAGGTACAAAAAAGAAAAGAAATAAAATGATTAGGGCATAAACGGAATAAGTACCTAGACTCTAGTTTTAATAAAATTGCTTTGTAAAATTCCACGGCCGTACATAATTCTAAGCTTAAAAAATTTCATATTAAAATATATATTTGAATACCAAACTTGAATTTAATGTTGACACTTGTACTAATTCTGCACATATTTAAAAATTCAGGCCTATTGCTTGAAGTAGTTGAAAGAAGATCTAAAGTAAACAAAAAGTATCTACTAGGTTCTACTGTCATACTAATATTACTTATTGTCGATTTCTGGAGAATATAATAAAAAGCCGATTTACTTGACTATTTCCCTCATATACTGTAACTACAATGCGCTTTTCACTTGATTTTCGGTGAAAATCAGCCCTCGGTCGCGATTGAGCTGAAAATTGCACTCTTCTGGTTTTTCATTGTTGGTTACCTACGAGAATAACCGTCACTGTCACAACAAGTTGAAATTTCTGCTTTGACAATTTCGCGTCAATTTATCAAAATGATTCAGGAAATAGTCTAAAAAATATATTTCGTGCATGTAAAATGGCTTGATAATCATGCACTCAGATTTGTTGCCCTAAAGAAACAGCTTTCATGCATTTTTATTGTTATTTACCTTAAAAAGTGCCCTCCCTTCGGTCGGGCACTTTTTGGTAAATAACAATGAAGATGCATTCAAGCTGTTTCTAGGGCAACAAACCTTCATGCATGATTTTCAGCAATTTTACATGCACTTAACATATTACTATTGACTATTTCCCTCATATACTGTAACTACAATGCGCTTTTCACTTGATTTTCGGTGAAATCAGCCCTCGGTCGCGATTGAGCTGAATATTTCCCTCATATGTTAAAGTTCCCATAAGAGAAATGCAATTTTCGCAAAATTACAGCGAAAACAGCACTGCCAGAAATCGAAAATTGCATCGCAAGTTTATATTGTTGACGAAACGTCAAAGCGGGATTTTATTGTTAACAAACGTCAAAAAATGTAATATTCTGACAATTAACGTCATCTTATTGAGTGACAGCAGACAAAAAAGTCAATGTCAACGAATGTTTTCCTTTCATTTTGTCAAGAATTGTTAATAACTATCTCTTTGCATTGGGATAACCCGTGGCAACGTAAATTTTTTTGTTTTTTTGTAAACAACGCTATTGAAAATAAAGCTCTCGCTCGTTGACTGCATCAACCACCATGTCTACGAATTCAAAGCAAAATATTGTTAATTACAATAATTGTACTTTTCATTGCAATTCTTGTAATTTTTAAGCATTTTAATTTTATTGTTAGTATTTTCT
The DNA here is from genome assembly GCA_963920685.1 of Polydrusus tereticollis. Classification (NCBI taxonomy): domain Eukaryota; kingdom Metazoa; phylum Arthropoda; class Insecta; order Coleoptera; family Curculionidae; genus Polydrusus; species Polydrusus tereticollis. The sequence goes on along the minus strand of OY987330.1, from coordinate 31,164,420 downwards.
GTTAAATAAAATATTTAAATTTACTTGATTCGAGTTCTTAATTAATTTGGGAAATATTCAAATAAATTACACTCGTGCATAAAAATAACCAGATAATTTTTTTATTCAATGTGTTTTTTTTACAAATTGCGATCGTTTGTTTTCATATTTTACGAAAATGCCCTCCTCCTGCGGAGTCGGGCTTTTTCGCGAAAATATGAAAACAAACTCTTGCAATTATAAAAAAACACATTTCATTCAAAAATTATCGGTAATTTTGATGCACTTGTGCACTTACCCCCGAAAATTGCACTCTTCTGGTTTTTCATTGTTGGTTACCTACGAGAATAACCGTCACTGTCACAACAAGTTGAAATTTCTGCTTTGACAATTTCGCGTCAATTTACTAGTTTTTCATTCAGGAAATAGTCTAAAAAATATATTTCGTGCATGTAAAATGGCTTGATAATCATGCACTCAGATTTGTTGCCCTAAAGAAACAGCTTTCATGCATTTTTATTGTTATTTACCTTAAAAAGTGCCCTCCCTTCGGTCGGGCACTTTTTGGTAAATAACAATGAAAATGCATTCAAGCTGTTTCTAGGGCAACAAACCTTCATGCATGATTTTCAGCAATTTTACATGCACTTAACATATTACTATTGATTATTTACCTCATCCATTATAAAAGCGGGTTGATTTTCACCTGATTATTCAGCGATAATCTCCCGCTCTCTGGTGAAAATCACCCTTGTCAAAAGTGAAAATCTCACCCGTCAGAAATCCAGCGATAATCTCCCGCTCTCCGGTGAAAATCACCCTTGTCAAAAGTGAAAATCTCACCCGTCAGAAATCGTTAGTTTTTTATTTGGTAAATAATCTTCAAAATACATTTCGGGATTGGGAAATAATCAGAAAATCATTCTCAGATTTTTTGCCATTAGGAAATCGCTCTCGGGCAAGCCCTCGAGCGATTTCCACGGCAAAAAATCTTCGGAATGATTTTCGATAATTTCCCTATCCCTTAATATATTACTACAGATAATTCTCCTCTTAAATAATATTTACCAAGGTTGACCGGCAAATAGCTTAAGGCGAACCTTATGCTTTAATTTCAAATCGACTTATACGAAATCGATGGTATATTCTTATACATATATGTGATTACTGCTGAGTAGTGCTGAGCTTCTGTTGCGTAAAAATTGTTAATTCGTAGAGAATGATTGTGAATTACACGCTCGGTCGTTAAATTAGTTTTTATTATTGACGTCGATACGAATTTGTGAACGCAAATAAATCTGTATTAAAGATTGCCATTGGCTAAACTTGTTACTGGTTGCCTTTGTGATATTGCAAATTATTGACCTCGTCAAGGCTACGATTTTTATACAGGGCGAAGAAATTGTAGGTAATTTAATATTTCAAGACATTTACGCTAAAAATGCAGCAATTATTTACCTGTCGAGAATCCTGCAATACTAAAGTAGTTGTGATGAGTCCATATCCACGTTCTTCATATTTTTGAAACTGAACGTATTAATAGGTAGACTTTCGATGGTCGCGACCAATGCGACCCTTGCGACTGATGCGGCTATGCGGCCGGTCGTGCGTGTACCGGTTTAATGCATTTACATATATCTCCTTTAAAGGCACCCGACCGCGACGAGTGCGACAGATACGACCAACGCGGCCGCACGACTCGACTGCTCTAGAAGCAGTAAGGTCGTATTGGTCGTGTTGATTGCACGTGGTTTTATACTATTTATAAATAATTGTAATTCAAAATGACTCCGTTTTCGAGTGAAGACGAAAGCAAATTAATTTTCAATAAAGATGTTATATGAACCTTTACGAGTACGTGGTATAGTTCCTTAATTGATGTTTTCTTTGTTTCAGTCAACAACGTAAAATTAAATCGTCATCATCTCGTTTCTCCTCCAGTAATAACTTGCAGTACCTTAACTTTTTAGAATGCATTATAACATACTTTTAATAATCAAACCCTACAATGTCGCGAAACAACAGATAATAAACCATAATCGTGCGGGTCGTGACTAGGGGTGGGCGATTATCAAAAGTTATAATCGATTATCGATTATGAAAAATAATCGATAATTTCGATTTAATCGGAAAATCGATTATTTCGATTAATCGATTATTTCGATTAATCGATTTTTTCCATTAATCGATTATTTCGATTAATCGATTATTTCGATTAATCGATGTTTCGATTAATCGATTATTTCGATTAATCGATTTTTTCCATTAATCGATCTTATTATATTTATCATTTTGGTAATTTCGATGTAATCGCTATATCGATTATTTAGATTAATCGATAAATCGGACAGGCAATAAATTTATTGTCCAATAATTTATTTGGTCCTTGTCGATTAGGCAATTTTTATTTAATTAAAACAATCTCCTTTTATGGGAAAAATTATAATATAACAATATTATGTTTAAGCAACGTTTCACTTTTTTTCAACTTTAAAATAAGATTAAAAAGCTGTTTTTATTTGTATATATTTTAAGTAATAATTATTTTCATTTTTATTGCGCTATTTCGCCTACATTTAATTTCCATCGATGGCTATTTTTGCAAATAAATCGAAAACGGTCACAGATACGAGAATAGTACAAGAGACAAGAACGCTAAACAAGGGAACAGAGAGTTCAAATTTCATACCGGAATTCATACAGGGAGCCCCCAAAAAAAGTTCTGAAAGATAAAATTGTAGCGGATTCAAGAAAATGTAACACCCTGTATACTGCGACCAACAATTTTTATACTTTATTGTAGAGATTCTAAAAAATGGTTGTTGTTCCAAATTTGAAACAATTATCAGAGAATATAAGAGAGAAAACGCAAGATACGAGAAAAAAAATTGAAACTTTGCCACCCTGTATAACGAAAATAACGCGTTTTAGACCATGCATATATTTACATTTTTTTCTTATTTTGACGAGTACTAACTATCACCCCCTGAAATATCTGCATACCATTAATTAACACCCTGTATACTAGTAGAAATACGGGCGCAGTACACGTAACTGTTATTGTATAGAGTAATAATTAATTGTGCAGTATATTAATTAATATTTCACCAGCAACTTCAAAATCATTCAATAACATAATAATTTATATTTTCGATTATCGGGTAAAAATTTATTTACACTCGATTTTACAATCGACTAATCAGAAAATCGGAAAATCGATTAATCGGAAAATCGAAAAATCGATTAATCGAAAAATCGATTAATCGGAAAATCGATTAATCGAAAAATCGATTAATCGGAAAATCGATTAATCGAAAAATCGATTAATTGGAAAATCGATTAATCGGAAAATCGATTAATCGGAAAATCGATTAATCGAACAATCGATTAATCGAACAATCGATTAATCGATTAAAATTTTTCTTAAATCGAAAAATCGATTGATCGATTAATCGATTATATATCGATTAATCGATTATTTTGCCCACCCCTAGTCGTGACCGCACAAAGTCGCATATCTCGGAAAGGTGGTACAGATGCGACAGATCGCATTGGTCGTCAGCCGCAGCCGCATTGGTCGCAGTCGCGTCCATCGAAAGTCTACCTTTAGTCGTATGACACAGTTGCGAAACGTCAGCATTGATTCCAATGAAATATATTATTCAAAATAACTGAGAAATTTACTTTATTAAAACTATGTACAGGGTTGGCTAAACTGAACACTGCTGCCAGTGCCTGTGGCTTAATTTTAATGACAAACTTAATGTTGACAGCTTCATATCGATATCGATCACCGTTTCGGGCATACTGAGTGCTTTTCGAAAATGTGCAAAAAAATTTTCGGCCTGCAATGAAGTGGCTTTTATTTTTTTTCTCGAAAATGAAGCAAGATACGAAAACAATTCAGGAATCAAAAAAGTTGTATTTTTAGCTGCTTAATCTGAAAATAGTAATAAATTTTTAAATAAGTGGCGTACATTTTCTTGTCAATATTATCAGTGAGACTGCCCCCCGGGACGCCACTGGAACTCATAATTATCATCTAGTTAGTGCTAAATTAGCGTCTTACTACAACGAACAACACTGCCAAATTTCACCAAAATCGGCAAAAGGATCTTTGAGATATTAATAAAAAGAACTATTTTTTTTTTATTTTGACACCCTGTATCTTAAAAACCAGACTTTTTAGGACACACGTTAGTACGAACTTTGCTACTTTAATTTGGTTCAGGAATGCGCCCTTAAAATTACGGCTTAGCATTAAGTAACACCCTGTATACAGGTATGGTTTCAGCAAGATGGAGCACCTGTGCATTATGCGACAAATGTTAGACAATACATAAGAGGAGCGGCTAAATCGGGAACTCGGCTCCTAAAATTGCGCATGCGCGAGTCTGCCACCTGTCACTTTCACGTTGGCGCCGCAAAATTTAAATTAGAAATAAATGATAATGGTTGGATAATAATTAATAATTATAGACTTATATTGGTTAAACAGCGCTAACACGGCATCTAATCCACCTTTTTGGTTCCAATTCGCCTTTTTCAAGTACGTATATTTGGCAACGTCGCGGAGCCGAGTTCCCGAAATAGCCGTTTATATACATAAGCGAACAATTTCCAGGACGTTGGATAGGCAGAAGAGGTGCTATTGACTGGCCAGCGCGATCCCCGGACTTAACCCCGCTTGACGTCTTTTTGTGGGGACACTTAAAGAGCAAAGCCTACGTTAACCGTCCAAATGACTTAGAATCTTTAAAAGTCAGAATTAGTGCTGAAATTCGGGTCATTCCAGAGGACTTCCTTTTAAACGTTGTAGACGGGTTCGGGGATCGACTGGCGCTTTACTTAGCAGAAAATGGTGGTCATTTTGAACACCTGATCCACTGAAAAGGCTTCACTTGTTTATTATTCCGATGTTAAGTAGTTCAATTTTCTACGCTATTTATTTTGTTATTATAAAGTTTATTACAATTTTAAATAAATAAAGATTTGAAATACCATTAAGAGTTTTCCCAGTAGAATCCAAATATGCAACCATATGCAGGGTGTTCCATATAAAAAAAGTAAGATGATCTCTATGGCAACCAAACCAGAAGTGACGGAAAAAAATCATGCAGGTAGAAATGTGTAAAATAATTTACTGAACAAGTTTCATAAGGGTCACTCACACTACTTGTTCGTATACAAAATAATTCAAAATTTACATGCAATACGCGCGATTTTCTTACTAAAGTCTGTGCGTTTTAAGAAGTCCGATATCGGATTAAATCACCAAGGGATGTTATTGCTTTTAAAACAGTAAGTCGGTTAAGTTACAATATCTTCGCATCTTGATCACACCGAACATCCCACTGGTTTACTGTATTCTATTACTGGGCGAAATCAGAGGTTTCAAAACAAAATTATCTTAGAATTACGCGTTGAGCATAAATAATAATTAAATAGATAATTAAATTACTTTGCTATTATTATAGTTAAATCTATATAATAATCGCTATTTTCCAAGAACCAATTAAAATTTGCTCAAGTGCGGGATGGTTCAATATGTTAAAGATTTTGTTAGGTATATACTTTTCCGATAATGACATTATTTTGGGATTATTATAATTAAATCTTCATAATAATTACTATTTTCCAAGAAATAATTAAAATTTGCTGAAGTGCGGGATGGTATGTTCTACTTTATTTTAAATAAGTAGTTGTGCTTTTCACTTTTAGTTTGTTTCTCATTGTGTGTGAATTAAAATCAGTTATTAAGCAAAGTTATGGAAAATGTTCAGCAAGGTGGCACATCGCCTAGAAGGCATTTATCTCCAGGTGAACGCCGTTTGGTATTACAAGTGGAACGTTATTTTACTTTAGAAAAAGATGACTCGGGCCCGTTAGAGTCTGTTTTGGCAGTGCAAAAACGAACGTCTGATGCTTGCGGCATTTCAGAGAAGACCTTAAGAAGACTTCGAAAAAAGAGCGAAGAGGATTTGGACAGACCATATAAAAGGGTTCGACTCCATTCAAAAACCTTGGATTTATCCCAAGGGATAAAACTCTCTATTAGGAATATTGTTTATGGTATGTATAAAGCCAAGAAACATGTTACCCTCAAAGCTATTCTTGAAAAGATAAAGCAGAAAAAACTTTGCGATATTGGAACTAACAGTTTGTCCATCATCTTAAAACATATGGGTTTCCTATACGGGCCGCCCTACCATTGTCATTACAACGCAATTGAATTGGTATGGGGTATTAGCAAGAACTATTATGACAAACATGCCTGTAAAAATATCGGTAAGCCTAGCGTTATAAAGTTATGGGAGGAGGCGCTTAGGCAAGCGGGCAAAGAAGAATGGCGGAAATGCATTGAACACACAGAAAAAATTATTTTTGAATCTTATGAGACAGAACAGGTTATAGACGAAGTAAGACCGTTAATTATTACGAATGATGATGATGATGACGATGATGTGGTTCTGATGAGTCTGAAAGCATGGGTGAATTTTCAAATGCAGAGGAAGACTACTTTTAGTAGCACCTATCTACAAGTAGGTACGTTCTGTCGCAAGACTACAAAATCGGTTCTTTTTAGAACCAAAACTTTATAAAAAGAATTCGTAAAACTAATTTGTCTGAATACTACAAAAGCTAAAAAATTATTATTTTTCTTTACCTAAACTAATTTTTTATTTACTTTAAATTATTTTATTTAGAAAATGTAATTCATCAACATCCAAAATTACCTTCAATATAATTTATTGTTTGAGAGCCACCGACATAATGCTCAAGAGGTTTTATGGCTTAGCGGACTTCTTAAAACGCACAGACTTTACTCTGTATATACAGTGTGTCCCGGATCGACGCAACGATAGGTGAAACAGGCTGAAAGTTTTTAAGTTGAGACTTTATCTTCTGGGATTTAGCCCTGCTTGGATAGAAACTAATTTGTGGCATAATTTTAATTTCGAAAAATCAGGTGTGCTTTGGAAATTTTCAAAAAAACTTTTTTTCCCACCAGTAAAGTGCTTGATTTCTAGGAGATACGAAAAAATTTTATTAAGAAAAGATGTTCGGAAATAATAAATGAGTAAGAATACAAAATTTTAAAATCCTATGCCTACTTTGATGGTTTGCATTATTTTTATTGCACGCACCTATTGAAGATATTAAAAAATTTCGTTAAGAAAAGTTGTTCAAAATAATAAATTAAACACGATCGGTTATAAGATACATCAAAAAATTAATTTATTTTAATAGTTACATTAACAACGGTTTATACAATACATCAAAGAATTAATTTATTTCAATACTAACATCAACTGAAAGATTTATTTATTCAATAAGTTCGCCGCCTTTATTCGCACATTCCTCAATGTTTTCCCGAAATTCAGTGAAAGCTGCTCTTATCTCCTCCAGGGGAATAGAGTTTATTGCATCTGTAATGCGATTTTTCAAAACTTCTACGTCATTTGGAAGCCTATTCAAATATACAATTTGTTTTATTCGACCCCAATAATAAAAATCCATTATTGTTAGATCCGGAGATCTGGGCGGCCACAAAATGGGACCAGCATTGGCTATCCATCTTTCTTGAAAATGCTCATTGAGCCATTCATATACCCAAAGTGTCGAGTGGGCAGGGCAGCCGTCGTGTTGAAAATATGAAAAATATCTTGGTTCGTATGGTAGTTTGTCAAGAAACTGATTAAGGATATTTAAATAAGTATAGTGATTAAGTCTTCCCTCAATAAAATATGGCCCAATTACACCACAATGATAGGAAATGGCACACCAAACATTAACCTTTTTAAAATACTGCCACCTAGAATTTATTACATTATTTGGATTATCTTTAGACCAATATCGGCAAGTCAGTGATAAAGGTACACCGTTAGTGGTAAAAGTCGATTCGTCTGAAAAAATAATATTTTTATGGAAATTTCGATCTTCTAGAATCTTCTCACCTAAAGTTAGGCAAAACTCCAACCTTCGGGATTCATCCCCTTCTTCTAACGTGTGACGAAATCTAACTTTATATGGTTTTACCTTATTTGCTTCATAAGTGCGTTGCAAATGTGATTTGCTAACACGAGTCTCCTCGTACCGCTTTCTTAGTGACAGCTTTGGATTTTCGCGTAATGAATCCATTGCTAACACAGTACCTACATCATCTTCATCAAAGTTGTTCTTCTTTTTTAGTACCTATATTATGTACAGGGTCTTCCAACGAGGACTCAACAGGGGCTCATTTTTGAGCTTCCTTGTATTTAAAGAAAAATCCAAAATAGCCAATCGATGTACTTTTTCCTGCAGAATACAAAAATGAAACCAAAAATTTATTTGAACCAGAAACAAAAGAGTTACGCTATGGATAAGGTGTTTTTTAAATGGAACATAGCTTTTTTTATACGATTTTTGGAACGAGTGATTTTTTTTGTCCGTTCTGATTAAAATATTTAATATTGTGACAGCTATTTTTATTAAATTTTAATGTTTTATCCAGTATAATTTAACTTTAACCTGTTTGAAACATTACACTTGGTAATAAAGGTATAATCACCTTTGAATCCTTCAAAGTCAAAAAATTTGACAAATTTACTATAATATTGCCATGAAATATTCATTAGATGAGAGATTGCAGATTGTTATCTTGTTCTACAAATGCCAAGAAAATGCAAGAGAAGCAAGGAGAAGATTTATTGCAAATTTTGACAGAAATATATCCGTCAATACTATTCTAAGGATAAAGAACCTATTTGAGGAAAATAAAACATTACATGACAGAAAAAGAAATCCAGAAAGGAATAGAAATCGAGACCGTGCCATTGTGAATTATTTTCGACTGAATCCAACCAAATCAATTTCGGACGCAGTTCGGGACGTTCAATACGGCGGCGGTGTAAGACGCAGAAGAGTTACCCAAGCAACTGTTCACAGGACTTTAAGAAATCATAAATTTAAGTCTTATCATATCCTTCCACTTCAACATCTAACACCGGCACAAAAAGAACTTCGCTTCCAATTTGTTTCCCAAATTGTGATTCGGAAAGAAAACGAAGACCCTAATTTATTCAGAAATATCTTATGGACTGACGAAGCCACATTCACAACATCGGGGGTTTTCAATAGACATAATAATCATCACTGGGCCGTTGGAAATCCAAGAAAATTTCAGACAATTAAATTTCAAGGACTTCAATCCATGTTTGGTGTGGCATAGAAAATAATAGAATTTTGGGACCAATATTTTTTAACGGGACTTTAAATGGACAGAGATACTACGAGTTCTTAGAAAACGAAATTGAGAACTTTTTGGAAGATTTGCCATTGGAAGAATATCAAAATTTAATTTGGCAACATGATGGGGCCCCTCCGCATGCCGTGCGTGAGGTTACCCAATATTTAAACGGACGCCATGAAGAATGGATTGGTAGAAATGGAACCTATGCTTGGCCACCCAATAGTCCCGATTTGTCAATATTAGACACATTTCTTTGGGGCCATTTAAAGAACGTGGTATACAAGCAGCGAAACCACGATATTGAAGAGATCATGCAGAAAATTGTGAATGAAATAAATCGCCTTAACCAGGAAAATCACAGTATAACAGCAAGTTTGGAAAGGCTACAAAGAGGTTATCGCACATGTTTCGAGAACAACGGAGGTCACATTGAACAATTAAATTATTAATGTTTTTTTTTTTAAATTAGTATAGAGTTGGATTTTTTTTTCTGTCATGTAATGTTTTATTTTTCTCAAATAGGTTCTTTATCCTTAGAATAGTATTGACGGATATATTTCTGTGAAAATTTGCAATAAATCTTCTCCTTGCTTCACTTGCATTTTCTTGGCATTTGTAGAACAAGATAACAATCTGCAATCTCTCATCTAATGAATATTTCATTTCGGCAATATTATAGTAAATTTGTCAAATTTTTTGACTTTGAAGGATTCAAAGGTGATTATACCTTTATTACCTAGTGTATGTTTCAAACAGGTTAAAGTTAAATTATACTGGATAAAACATTAAAATTTAATAAAAATAGCTGTCACAATATTAAATATTTTAATCAGAACGGACAAAAAAAAAATCACTCGTTCCAAAAATTGTATAAAAAAAGCTATGTTCCATTTAAAAAACACCTTATCCATAGCGTAACTCTTTTGTTTCTGGTTCAAATAAATTTTTGGTTTCATTTTTGAATTCTGCAGGAAAAAGTATATCGATTGGCTATTTTGGATTTTTCTTTAAATACAAGGAAGCTCAAAAATGAGCCCCTGTTCAGTCCTCGTTGGAAGACCCTGTACAGTACCGGTAGTAACAAATTTTTTAACCAGTCTGGATACTGTAGATTTGACTAAAACTGTGTTCGGAAATTTCATATTAAATCGCCTGATAACCTCTGGAATAGATAATTCACCTATACCATAACATTGAATTAGGTAGATCCGTTCTGGTATAGTAAGCATAGTTGATATTTCACAGTAATGTTTTCGAAAGTTCGGATCAGTTTTAATAATATTAAAAATACCAAACCATTTTTGACAACAAACTGTCAAAATATTATTTTATTCTTTTTCCTTCCATGGCATACTATTTTTTTCTAAATAGCATTGAAACAAATTTATTCACATCTTGAAGGAAGTGAATTGCTTGTTATTTTTATGTTCACATTTCTTTAATTATCTAAATGTCTATTAAAGGGAATAAAATAAACCGATCGTGTTTAATTTATTATTTTGAACAACTTCTCTTAACGAAATTTTTTAATATCTTCAATAGGGAGGTGCGTGCAATAAAAATAATGCAAAACATCAAAGTAGGCATAGGATTTTAAAATTTTGTATTCTTACTCATTTATTATTTCCGAACATCTTTTCTTAATAAAATTTTTTCGTATCTCCTAGAAATCAAGGGGCGGCGGAACTTTCGGCCCCATATTGGGTAAGGTACCTGCTAGAAATTTTAGGTCAAGTAATCTTGCAAGAAATTTCGGCCCCAAACATTGCAGGTAAATAATTGGCCGGTGAACTTAAAAAAGGCGAATTGAACCAAAAAGGTGGATTAGATGCCGTGTTAGCGCTGTTTAACCAATATTAGTCTATAAAAGGGGCAAACAATTAATAATAATATTCCCCGGTGAACTTGAAAAAGGCGAATTGGAACCAAAAAGGTGGATTAGATGCCGTGTTAGCGCTGTTTAACCAATATAAGTCTATAAAACCGCATTAGCCGAGTTGCAGGTCAAAAATTGAGTTAGTTCAGGTTAGTTGCATTTTCATTTTATAAATGACTCAAAACACAAAAGATCATAAAAAAATTAAAATGTTATAACATTAGACCATTGGGGCCGAAAATGCCTGTAATAAAAACATGACCCTTCCATCCCGGGGCCGAAAGTTCCTGTCAAAATCGGGCTGCTACCTGGCCGGGGCCGAAATTTCCTACGCCCAAATCAAGCACTTTACTGGTGGGAAAAAAAAGTTATTTGAAAATTTCCAAAGCACACTTGATTTTTCGAAATTAAAATTATGCCACAAATTAGTTTCTATCCAAGCAGGGCTGAACCCCAGAAGATAAGGTTTCAACTCAAAAATTTTTAGCCTTTTTCACCTATCGTTGCGTCGATCCGGCGACACATTGTATATTATAAAAATAAAAACATTTCAACTGAAAAAAGTTACATACACTTTCCGAAGATGCACATTTTCGAAAAACATCCAGTATCTCCGAAACGGTGATAGATATCATTATGAGGCTTTGACCATTAAAATTAAGACTCAGCATGAGTTTTTATTTATCTCATTTAGAAACAGGAGGTTCCATTAAAAGCGTTCAATTTGGCTGCCCCGGAGGAGATACAGAAACTTTAAAACCATGGAATGATAGAATTTTAGTCCTGTGCTTGACAACAGTCTAAGAATCCCACGCAGTAATTACGTTATAGAAGATTAAATCTGATAATACGCGCATAAACCTCAAATATCATAAACCTGCATAAAATACGACCTAAACCATAATAATAATTGCTGCGGATGATGGTCTAGAAAGTGCAATTTTTACGACCAGAAATGCTCGCGATTCAACGAACCGGGAAAATCATTTCGAAAAATGCGTCCTCCTGATACCTGCGGGCCCTCTTCGTGGAGTTCAGACTTTTACTTTAACACCTACGACAGTATTATGCTAAATTATAGATTCTTTGGCATCAGCTAGTTTTGTTTACGAGTTATTCGGAGATAGAATACAAGGGGATTAATTACATTTGAGGTACAGAGTGAATAAACAAATTCAAATTGTTTATTATATAGATTTTTTCAAACGTGTGCCATCACTCGTGTGTTGATTCCTTACCCAAAAATAAGACAAGCAGTTCCTATCAACATAGGTTCGCAATCGCTTTAATTTTGATATACAGGGTGTTTAAAAATATGGTTTTTCCTTAAAATTTTGAATTCTTTAGTCTATTTCAGAAAGGTGTAGAGTAATGAAAGCTCATTAGGTATGCAAAGGGACTACAGAGTGACCCAACGAATATTTAAGCCACTTTTATAATCTGGCATTAATTTTATTGCAAAAGTCTTTCTTTTCATCAAGTGCAGGTAGTACCACCCGGGTTTGGGTCAATTTATGGGTTTTGCCTATTGTTGTCCATTCACAAACACTAAAAATGGTATGACAAAGGCGTGCCGGTAGGATATTCGTGAAAAGGAAATAATTTTATTTTAACAGAATAAAATGTAGGCATTATGTACATAGTATTAGGTACACTTGTTTTTTATTAGACAATATAAAAAAAATACGAAATACAAAAAATACATATATAGCTAGTAGTTCCTTCTTTATCAAATTATCTTCAAATTCAATACTTTTGGTGGTTAACCAGTCGATAATTTCTTGTTTCTTCCAAGATGAAGTTGGAGTCATCTCTGTGCGTCGTAAATGATAGCTTGCGTTATCCATAACTACTGCTGAATCAGCTGGAAGATATTTTATCATTTTACCAAAATAGTCCTCAAAAACATTCGAATTCATGTCCTCGTAGTAATCTCCCGTATTGAACGACTGAAAGGTTAACAAACCTTCTTTTAAGAATTCCTCTTCGCTTCCAATATGGACGATTAATTGGCACCTTAATACCCGTTGACTGGCCTTCCATGAAAGCTTGGCGAGCGCTGGTTATATTTTTGTCTTGCCACAATTTTGGTACTATATAACTTTCATTAATCCACGTCCCATCAAGATAAAATATTTTCTTCTGCTCTCTTTTGTACTGCTTTATACTTCTCAAGTATTTTCGTCGCCAGCAAATAATTTTATCGCTTTCCAATAAAAGTTATTTACGGTTATGCTTTTCCCAGACAAAATCCATATTTTTTAAAGTGGTCCATAAAGTTTTCTAGCTATAAACGGAATACTGTCATCCTGACCTAGCTCTATTAGAATCTTATCTAGGGTGGGTATTTCTTTTTTAAAATAAAAAGAGTGAACTTTTCTTCGAACAACACTTTTGGTGTCTTCATCAAGGACTTTTACTGGTCTGCCTGGACTTTTCTTGGGAGGTACCAATTGACCTGCTGTCTTTCTCTCCCGCAATAATTTAAAAACGGTAGACTTTCCAACTCCAGTCATTCGGGAACATCGGTTGACAGTTTCTTGTACAGTAAGTAAAATTCGGATAATCGTATTTTATGCAATCATGTACATTTAAAATAATAACTTTTTCACTCACTGATAAAGGAGAATTATTGGAACAACTTTTTGTTTGTGTGAATGTCGCCATTTTATTACTAATCTTATAATACTGTGAACACTATATACGGCTTAACAGCAAATACTGATGCGTTAAACTAAACAAATATACTTATTAGGGTCATACACACGCACACGATATATGAAGTTTATTCCAAATTACCAACTATTTATATGATCCAACCAAAGAGGCCAGATCCAAACTCGGTACCTGTTAAACGCAAAACGTAACTTTATACTCTACTACCTAACTAATCTCTACACAATATTTCGATTTTGACACTGCAGGCCAGAAAACATACCTTTCCTAATCCAATTACTTCAAATTTTAATATTACAAACAATGCCATTTTATCTTAATACCTGTTAACCTAATTCTCTAAAATTTTTGGTTAGTTATCATAAATAATTTAATGCACAAAGTTTACCTGCGCCTATGGCCGACACCGAAATTGAGCCGAACTGGACGGAATTTCCCATTACTCTACACCTTTCTGAAATAGACTATAGTAGGGATTAGCTAAGCATAAAAATACATTTATTTTATAATCCTTTAACACTGTCATGATATGCGTATTATTATTAATATTAAGTTAGTAACTAGTCGGGATAAAGAACGAAGAAACGTTGCAGGTTTACAATCAATCGCCAACATTAAAACAAATAAACTAAATTTAATTTGAGTCTGATACTGCCGCATTATTTAAGTATTGCGGATTCTTCAGTTGACCTAGTTAATACACAATTTACCCACGTGTTGAGTTTATTTGTTATATTTCTAATTTAGTCAGATCAAGAAATTCATTTTTATTTTTCGAAGCTTTCTTACTTATAGCCGAAACAAATGGAATTAATTTTTGTTTTATGTAATAACAACTATTGCGGAAAATGTAAAAATTTCTAAATTATCTTTTTGTTTCAGGTTGGTATTTGTAGCCAAGCATTACAACTAGGATTGTTAAGAAAAAATGTATTACACACTCTAAAAGGTCTGTACAAAATGCTACTGCAACTTTCTAGGGTTAAGATATCACGATTTATCCCAACTTATCTTTGTCCAAAAGTTAATAGTTTCCGAAATACTCGGGCTTCAAAGTTATTATTCTTTTAATGTTTTTTCCAAATATTTTTCTTATGATAGTCCGTCTTTAAATGGCATGAAGTAATAAATGCTCAATTAATATGCAAAATGAATACCGGGGTTTCAAGAACAATTTATACACCATCCCTTAAAATCTATTGTGTTTACATTAAAGGATCCAAACAAGGAGCATTCTTTAGGTAGGTCCACCCTGAATTTATCGCAAGTTATTGTTATATTTGAGGATTTAATTTACCATTGTTATTGGCAAAATCCCTTAGCCCGGAATTAAAATCTGAAATATGCCTGTTCTCCTAAAATTGTATTATATTATATTCGTAGGTATTTATAACATATGAAAACATTTAAAAAATCGTATTAACTAATAAATAACAATGGGTGGTACTATTTTACATAATATAATTACAAAAACAAGATATAATCTTGAATCTTACAAACAAAGCATTTTCAAAAATCGAATAATACTTTGTCGTTATGACTTAATCGTAGTAATAAGCGGTTCAACCATTTCTTCGATTATTATATCTACCTGCCACATTTTTTTTCATATGATCCATACACTTTTTCCACTTTTCCGCATTGATTTTACCTATAGCTTTATTAAAGGGTCTTTTTATATTCACCATTTTATAAGTCGTGCTTTTTCTTACGACATCTGTCTTTATTTGAGTCCATATAAGCTTCATCGGGTTTAACTCGCAGTGAGCACAGATATTCCTCTTAACTTTGCCATTTCATCGACTACATATTTTTTGAATGCATTTTACCGTTAACGTTAAATCTTTATCTGTCTTTGGAATTAGTACCACTTTGGCCTTTTTCCAGTATAGAGAAACCAACCTCTTTTGAGTATATCCTGGGCTATGTTTTCTTCTTCTTCATGTGCCATGTCCGGTCGCCCGAACGTTAGCGATTACTGCAGAGAGTGCGTCTCTATCTTCTGCAACCCTGAACAGGTCAACAGCGTTCCGGATGCCTGTCCATTCCCTGATGTTTCTCAGCCAAGAGATTTGCCTTCGTCCAACACCCTGCTTGCCTTCTATTTTTCCTTTCATGATCAACTAGAGAAGATGATACTTTTCTCCGCGTAAGATGTGGCCAAGGTAAGCAATTTTGCGACATTTTACTGTGACCATTATTTGTCTCTCCACCCTGGCTCGTCTCAATACTTACATTACTACATTGGACAGCAGATCAGTCCACGGAACACGCAGCATTCTACGATAAATCCACATTTCAAATGCTTCTAGCCGATTTATTGAGCTAACCTTTAAGGTCCAGCATTCCACCCCATACATAAGAGCTGACCAAATAAAACACTTCACCATACGCTGGCGCAATTTAAGGTTCAGGTTATCGTCACAAAAAAGTGTTCTCATTCGTTGGAAAGTTGTTCTTGCCATTTCTATCCGACATCTTATCTCAACTTCGAGGTCCAAGGTGTCCGTCAATATACTTCCTAGATATTTAAACTGGCTGACACGTTCTATTACCTTCCCCTCGGCTGAATATCATAAACTTGGTTTTTTTAACATTTATGCTAAGTCCGAACTCTTGGCCAGCCACACTGATCTTGTTTAACAATTGCTGCAAGCCATCCATGGTATCGCTCAAGATAACAGTGTCATCTGCATATCTAATGGTATTTAGCAGAACGCCGTTTATTTTAATTCCGTACTCCTCCTCTTCCAAAGCTTCTCTAAAGATTTTATCGGAGTAAAGATTAAACAAGAGGGGTGAGAGAATACAGCCCTGTCGTACACCTCTTTGAATTTTCACACCAGATGTAGTTAGCATACCGACTCGTGCTTCAGCTGTTTGTCCCCAATATAGATTTTCGATTATACGGATGTCCTTATCATCCAATTGGATGGGCTATGTTTACTACATCCAATTAAATACTACCAATTGGATGGGCTATGTTTACTACATCCAAAACTGTATTTTCTGGCAAAATCTTCAAAGCTGCGTTCCTAATACCGTCGAAAACGAGCGCTTTAATATAATGTAGCAGACTGAACTTCCTCAGATGTTACTTGCGGAATGTTACCTTCGCGATGATCCACGGTTCTGTATACTTTAATGGTCCTGGCGATTCGTGCATCTCATTCCATATCATCACTGGGAACTTCACTAAATTGTTCGCAGAGACTCTCTGCAAACAATTCAGTCTTTTCTCTGGTTTTTGAGTACCTGGCCTGTATTTGGAATTTTGATGAAGGACATAGGTTTCCTTCCTTCTTTAACTAAGCAGCGAGTGAATTTGTATTATTGTGTTAATTCTTCAATTCTATCAGACCAAATTCTAGATTCTCTTGCATTTAATGCTGCTCTAATGGCTAGAGTCATTTGATTCGCCTGCGTTTTTATGCGCGGATCGCCAATCCTATATGCTTGCTTTAGCATTCTGTTTTTATTTTTGATCATCCAAGTTCTATAGCGCCCCGTCTCGAAAATCTAGGCGTTTTCGTTGTAGACGACTCAATTGTGGCCGAAATTATTTTACTAATAATTAAATTTGCAACTTCTTCGTTTATTCCCACATTCGTGTTTATTGGTGGTAGATTACCAGACTCTTCAAGCTTTCTCGCAACTAGGGTCAATTTGTCCTTGTTTTGGTAACATAGCCATGACCTTTCTCTGATTGCCCCACTCGATGAAAACAGGTCTATGGTCAGAAGTCAGTTCAGTTATAACAATCGGTTGAGATAATATATCTCTAATTTGGGACACACTGTATCAATATTTCTTAAATAAAAAAGATCACACCTTAAAATATCAATATCTGTATCTGAGCATTTTTCCAAAAAAGAAAGCATACTGGACTTACTGAATTTATTCCAAGTTTCAAACTCGCACAACTCCTTCGTTGTTGGCGAGGTTGATTTCTATGCTATTTTAAGACCTTCAAAGGAGATTTTTACTAAAATGTTTTGTTGTATATTTTTTAATATTGGAGGTTTTGACCGCTGCCCATTTAAATGACCGAACAGAAATAGAAAAAAAAATTAATGAAAGTTACTGTTTACCTTCTAGGTTAATACGATGGAACATTTTGTTTCACCATCCATTTCGGTGATTTTAAAAGTTTAGTATGTATTCTCTTAATATCTGTATCATGGTTTCATTGTATGAACTTTTTTAACTTTGTTACAACAGT
Organism: Polydrusus tereticollis; assembly: GCA_963920685.1. Taxonomy (NCBI): domain Eukaryota; kingdom Metazoa; phylum Arthropoda; class Insecta; order Coleoptera; family Curculionidae; genus Polydrusus; species Polydrusus tereticollis. Next base: position 31,146,432 of record OY987330.1, on the reverse strand, counting down.
TACGTAATATCTAGATTAAGTGAAAGTTTACATAATTGTGTTGACAATAGGGACACGCCATAATGTCTTGGCATCACGCGAGACGTTTGCTTAAAATTGCTTTTTCTATTATTTTTATACAGAATTGGTATTTAACTTTTAAACTTGCTTAATTTAATTATATACAAGATGATCGTGTAAAAGAAACCACCTTAAATATTTTTTGGGAGATATAAGATTGAAGAAAACTTTTCTCGAGTACCATTGACGCCCAATTTTATTGTGCATTTTATTAGTCTGACGTCATTGTAAGCGATAAAATAACATTTTGGTGAATTAATCACTTTATTTTTTATAAAGAATAAGTTTAGAAATGAAAAGTGTTTCTTGAAACAACTGCCATTCATTTTATGTCCATATCTAGAATAAAACATTATATGAACACAATGTGGCGTCCAAGGCACTATATAGAGAAAATTAGTAATAAGTTCATATGGTTAATGAAGAAATAGCTATTGTAGGGCAAAAACCATAAAAGATAGGTACAGGGAACCCTAGTATAATTAAAATTCCATTAAACATACCTTTTGATTAGGAAAAAAAAAATTCTGTGAACTATATTTACAATAAGAGACTTTTTTAAGCTTTTGAAATTGTTATATTTAGGACGGTACTAAACAATAATATTTGATGACCCAAACTTCAATTATATCTGTCGATATGTACTTCCGACAGGTGCATGTTTTTTAAGTGCTGCAAAACACCAACTTTTTTATAATTCGTTGGTAGAGTTGAAGAAATCCAAAAATGTGGTAATATACAAAGTGTTCCATTAAAAAAAAAGTATGTTTGATAAACCAAAACCATTTACCACGTACGGGTAAGCTGCAGTGGCTCGTCGTGTATTTCTACCATGCACCACTCTGGGTGGAATCAAGCAGGCAACCTCAGTTGAGCACTTGCCACGAAAATATTTGTAAAATAGACCCAAGTCACAAAATTGTAAACTATACAGAAGCGACAGCTTTGTCGGTTCCTTTGATCTTTGTTGTACCTAATTCTCGTGGCCTTGAAGCTGCGTAGCTCCTCCCCTAACCAGTTCGTACACTGTAAGAAATGACAAGCAGGCGCATGAAACAGAATTCCGATACATTCCGGATTACACTGAGAAAAATAATTAAGTTAAGATCAAACACACATTATTGGATTTAAATACAGTTTAATGGTATTGTGGGATTATCTGTACATGTATGTAGATATTATTATTTGGAGTATTTAGACAATCAATTTTAAATATTAATTTAGTACGTGTAGGCACATTATCATTTTGGTTAGGTATTTAGTATTACGGGGCCATAACTGGGCAAAAAATTGTTACTTTTAATAACATGATTATGATTGATATTACCTAAGTTACGCAATGTGTTGCTTAATAAGATTATTTTTATTAAATTGCCATATTTTATGGATAATTGTATCCACATGTTTATTGCATTTTGCCTTTTTTATGCCGGTAATAACGAAAACTAAAACACATTTGTTGCTTAAATATTTTTGTATTAAAATGGTACAAAAGACAATTTGCCATTGTGACGAACAACATTTTGAATATAAACAAGTTAAATGAAGGTTGTACAATTTCTGGCTAATAGGAAACAATTTTATGTTCCGAATAATCAACTCTTAGCAATCTAATTTAAAAATTTTAAAACACATCATTGTTTCTCTAAGTTTAAGTTAACATCAGTTACATATTTTTTTTAATAATAATAATAAACAATCTTTATTTCAAAAGTATGTTATATAAAGATACAACATAAAACGAAATAACGTCAACAAGAAGAAATAAATATCCAAAACAAACAATTCCTAATTCTACAAATTTCTGACAGATTCAAAATATTCAATGACATTGTAAGGTTCTACAGTTACCAGCAATTCAAATATTTTTTTTTTAACTTATTAATATTATCAATTGACTTTATAGTTGGACAAATAATTAAAGAACTTTACAAAGTTATAGTATGCTCCCTTTTCAGTGATTGTTAATCTATGCCTAGGATAATCGTAGCTCGTATGTCTAGATGGATATATGGTTTGTGGAGCACTTATTTCTAAAAAACTCTCAATTTTTGTAAACAAATATACATTCTTGTATATAGACAGCAGTTACATTTCGTCCTGACTCGTGTTGTAGAAAAGATTTGATTTTATAGACATTTCATCGAAACATAACACACAATGCCTGTCTTGCTCAAGCATTGTATTTACTTTAACTTGAATCGCCTTAATAATTGATTCATTTTGTAATCCACAATGTTTTACTCTTGGCCCAAAGTAGCCCTTTAAATAACTATAATAAGCCTTACCCAAAACAAAACAAAATTGTGCACCTACCTTTTTCGATCTTTGGGAAAGGCGAAAAGTGATATTCCCATACCGCTTTTGGAGTTACACTCACGGTAAGCACAATAATTATTACTAGGAGGCATTTTAAAATCAAAAAGTTAAAAAATCACAAAACTGAAATGCACACCGAAATGAAACCTAACCTCGATCGCTCAGCCGAAACAAAATAAACAATCAAGTGACAAGGCGCCAAGGCTGTGGGCGGTAACCGACACCCATCCGTTCGCGCCGGCGCACTCAAAATCAGAACCGATAAAACGGCTCTTTGTCGCTTCTGTATAGTTTATAATTTCTGTGCCCAAGTCGCCAACCCGCCTTCGATGTTCAAGGCTTTCCAGGTTGTTTGTCAGACTATGGTTACTGATCAAGCGAATGGCTCTTCTTTGAATGGAATCTTGCAATCTCAGGGTATGTTTAGGAGCACAGCCCCAAATATGCGAACAGTACTCGAGCGATGGTCGAATTTGGGCTTTATAGAGCATCAAAAGTTGTTGGGGTGTATAGAGGTTCTTAGTTCGGAAAAGTATTCCTAGCTTCTGCGAGGCTACCTTAGCAATGGCCGCAACGTGACAATGCCAAGACTATCCAAATTAACGCCCAATAGATGAATTGATGAAGTCAAGGGTATCAAGTGTCTCGCCTTGACTATATCCGGTTCTTCAATATTAACTTTCTTGCAAAAAACTACCGCCTGGGTTTTTCTAGCGTTAAATTCTACTTGGTTACTGTCACCCCAAGACAGAATTTCTTCCAGGTCTTTGTTGAGATGTGAGACCTCTTGCTGCCTATAGAGATGTGCATTGGCAGCCGATGTCCGAGCATCCAAAGTAAAAGATGAAATAAGTGTGCTGTCATCAGCGAAGCTATATATAGGATTTTCAGTTTTTACCAAAAGATCGTTAATGTATAGTAAAATGAGGGTGCGCGACAATATAGAACCTTAAGGGACTCCGTCGTTGATGTTAAATGTGTCCGAAAGAAATCCGTCCATCGCCACTCGTAGAGAATTGTATTAGATATTATGAAATCCTCCGTTAACATTGGGCCACCCTCTATATTATTCTTAGCTTTGTAAAAAAAATAGTATGTAGTTATTATTTATCTATTTATTTCAGTACACTGTTTTACAGTTTCCCACTAACAAAACAGGTACAAAACAATTTAATATTATAAACTTAATAACTAATGTATTTAACCTGAATTCTTACATTACACAATATACATGTCAATAAAGTTAATAATAGGTAATATAGAAATAACAATCAACAAAAAAAGAAAAATGGCGGCAGAAGGCCTACACAGGGTGGCTGTAAAAATGATTCTTGATCAGGGATGGAATTTTAATATTTAGTCTGTGTAGTAGTAGCTCTTCACAGATTAGTCGATTATTAATTAACTTGTATAACAATTATTGGAAATACAGAGTGGTAAAAAAGTCGCGCATAATGCCTGTAACCTTTGAATTACCTCGTACACGAAAAAGTGACCTTTATGAAAGTTGTTCAGTAAATTATTCCCCATATTTCTAACTGCATAAATTTTTGCTGTCATTTCCGGTTTGGTTGCCATAGAGACTAACTTACTTTTTTTAAATGGAACACCCTACATATGATTGCATATTATTTAGATTCTACTGGAAAAATTCTGAATTTTTTATATTTCAAATTTTCACCTGTCTGCAAGCGTTTCTGAAATAATGACAGCTCAAAAATGAAAAACTTCCTAATTATAATTATTCCCACCTAATACCCACCAGTTCAGTCAAGGTGTTTTCATGACAACGACCTAAGAGGTGTCAATTTTGAGTTCCTGTTTAATTTTCTGTTGATTTCTAATTTGTTTACACTATAGTTCATCTGAATGAGAAACAACGAGTTGAAATTTTATTAATGAGCGGTTACGGAAATATAAAGAGATAGCCAGATTAGGTTTCTCAACTTTTCAATGAAATATATCCAGATAGGCCTCCAGTAAATCAGTCAACGGTGTGTCGAGTGGTAAAGAAATTTCAAGAAACAGGCAGTGTTAGGCAAGCCGCTAGATCAGGTCGACCTAAAATAACAACCGAGGGAGGCAAAGCTTTGGATATCATGCTCTTAATATATGAAATCCAACACAATCATCTAGCCCAATGGCAATGGATTTTAATGTGTCTCATCAGTCAGTGAAGAATTTGTTTAAGCGGGAGAAGTTGCATCCCTACAAGATAAAGTTGGTGCACGAGTTAAACGAGGACGATTTTGATAGAAGAGCTGAATTTTGTGAGCTGATGATAGAAAGATGCAATAACGATAATAACTTCGCAACAAATATCATTTTCTCGGATGAAGCTACCTTCTATTTAAATGACATGGTTAATAGACACAATATCGTTGTTGGTCTGCTGAGAATACTCAGTGGTTCCAGGAAGGTCATACTCAGTGGCCCGAAAAAGTTAATGTTTGGGCGGGCATAGTTAGTAGACATATTGTGTGACCTTTCTTCATAGATGGTAATTTAAGTGGCGAGAAATATCTGAACCTCCTCAGGAATCACATAATTCCTTCTTGGAGAATGGTTTTAGCGGGTATAAATAATGGCATTAACGAAAAAGGTATCGTTCCAGCAAGATGTAGCACCTGCCCATTATGCGGCAAATGTAAGACAATACATAAGCGAACAATTTCCAGGACGTTGGATAGGCAGAAAAGGTGCTTTTGACTGGCCCGCGCAATCTCCGGACTTAACCCCTCTCGACCTCTTTTTGTGGGGACACTTAAAGAACAAAGTCTCCGCTAACCGTCTAAATGAAGTGAGTCAGATCTAGTGCTGAAATTCGGGCCATTCCAGAGGATTTTCTTTTAAACGTTGTAGACGGGTTCAGGGATCGACTGGCGCTCTGCTTAGCAGAAAATGGTGGTCATCTTTAACACCTGATCCACTGAAAAGGTTTTACTTGTTTATTATTCCGATGTTAAGTTGTTCAATTTTCTAGGCTATTTATTTTGTTATTATAAAGTTTGTTACAATTTTAAATAAATAAAAATTTGAAATACAAAAACTTCAGAGTTTTCCCGGTAGAATTCAAATATGCAATCATATGCAAGGGTGTTCCATCTAAAAAAAGTAAGTTAGTCTCTATGGGAACCAAACCAGAAATGACAGAAAAAAATCATGCAGGAAGATATGTGGGGAATAAGTTACTGAACAACTTTCATAAAGGTCACTTTTTCGTATACGAGGTAATTCAAAAGTTACAGGCATTATGCGCGACTTTGTTGCCACTCTATATATTTTTATTATTATTATTATTATTATTATTATTATAAATGATAATTTACATGAGCAGTGTTGACTAAAAACGGCAATAAAATTAGGTTTAACACCTAAGAAATGGGTTTCTTAATTGAACAGCCATATACCTTAGATTAATTAAATATTCAAGGATGATCGACATCTTTGATCTCACGCCGGTATAATTTCAATCAGTTTTAATCAATACATTTGTTTTTCACGCCAGATGGATTTATTATTAAAATGTCAGGTTTTTCTCCAGAACGTGAGGTGGTTTACATGCAGGCTGGTCCAATTTAAGTGTCTACTATTAGCAACTTTGTTTTTTATTAAAAATACAAAATTGTTTAACTTACCAATTAGTGCATATGTCTTTAACGCTCATTAAGATAGGTGAAGAAGAGAAACAATTGAGCGTCGCGTTTTCGGGTTGGGGGTATTAAGGTAAAATACTTTATGGAAACCCCTATACAGGGTATCTGGTAAGTACCTCCTAATTTCTGGGGATTATATAGAGGAGGTCCTAAAATGCCCCTTAACGCAGATACACAGCCCCAAAGGGGTACCCAGTGATTTACTTTTTTGACTCTAACTTTTGAACCGACTAAATTCAATGTGTACACTGTGGCTCAAATTAAAGGAGCACACTTTTTAATTGTGAATGTTTTTTTCACTTTGCACTGATTTAATTTATTTTTGGAGTGATGATGAACTGAAATCGTCTCAATAAAATGTGTAATTTTTATCAAGATATTTTGAACAGGGCCGGATTGACAGGTTTTTTCAACAAACGTGCGCTTATGTTCGTTGCAAACGGAAACTGATTTATTTAAATTTCAGATAATACGTTTTTTAGGTAGTTTAACTATGGAAAATTCTCCAGTGTAGGTCTCATTGTGAAAGATTTTAAAATTCAATAAATACAATTTATTTTGTTCAATCTCAATTAAAAAATTTAATAATACTAACAATTAATTATATCAAGACTAAGACTAGATAAAAATGCAGATAAAAAATTTTAAAAGAATATAAAAGAATATAAAAAGAATATAAAAAAGAATTTTTTTATAAAGTTTCAGAATATTTTAGAATTTTTTAGAATTTTAGAATTTTTGGTGTACAAAATTGGATAGGTGGTTTCCCCCTCGGTATCATGTTAAAGAAAAATCACTTAAAATCGAAAGTAAAAGTCTAAATATTTACAGGATAACATTATGAATACGACCACCATGATTTTCTATCACCGATTGCAGTCATCTTCGCCATAGGTCAATAGCTGCATTGATTATATCCTGGTTAAAATTATTCCACCAGAACTGTAACCTTTCCTTTAGCTCTTCAATGATGTTAAACCTTTGACCATTGTGATTTGCCTCTAAAATTCCCCGTATGGAATAGTCAACAGGGTTTAAGTCTGGACTATTGGGTGACCACATCTCCGGTTCGATGTAATCGGGGCATTGCTCAAACATTAACATTCTTGTACTCCGAGAGGTATGGGAAGGGGCAGCGTCTTGTTGCAACACGTAATCGTCGCAGATTGCTTCAATTTCAGGAATAAGTGATGTAAAATTTGTTGTTGATACTCGTCCGAGTTGAGTTTTACTCCGGCATCTACAACAATGAGACTTGACTTCCCCAATTTGGAAACTGCCACAGAGACCATTACGCCAGGTGAAAAGTGACTTCTCTCGATTAAAAGATTTTCCAAAGGGATTTCCCTCTCTACTCGCGCATTTGCGTATACCCGATTATTTTGTGTACTCTTCGGCGGCCTCAAGTAAAACATCCTCTCATCTGAAAACCATATCTTCGTGATATTTTCCCGAGAACGGAATCTTCGTAGTAATAGATTACATCTTTCTAATCGTTTCTCCTTCACATTGGCATTAAGTTCTTAACAGTAAATTTTTTTAAAGACTTTAAGCTGGCAATCATTTTTTATAATTCTTTGAACTGTAGAACGGTGAATTCTTGTTCTTTCGCTATTTTTCTGCTACCTACAGATTCTTCAGGTCGTACATTTTCTATAATATTTCTTTCCATGGTAATATTTTCTTGAGTTCTTTAATTTTCTTCCTTCCCCTCCCAACTTTTATTTTTATGGATTCATTATTTTCTCTAAGATGTCTTAAGAACTTTCCAACTGTTTCAACATACCAATTTTTTTCAGGAAACTCCTTTACAATTTTTCTTGCACCGTAGTTATGTTTTTGTCCAAAAATACTTAATAAGAATTCGATCCTCTTCACTTAAGACTGCCATTGTGTACGGATTAGCTGTCACGAAGCGTAAAAAACATCAAAAATAACATTATTTATTATTTTATTAACAGTCATGGATACTCTGATTTTTAATAACAGTCATGGATACTTAGATTTTTAATAACGGTCATGGATGCTGCAATCATGGTTTAAAGGACTTCAAATTTCCAAAATGATAACCGGAATGTTTTAGTGCAACAATGAACATAATAAATTATATTTCTTGAAATTTTTCTGATGTCCTTGACAAGTACCGTAAAAAATGTCTCTTTAGCCTGCCCCATAAATGAAAATCAAGTACAGTGAGATCTGGGGATCTAGGCGGTTATGAGAACAATCTTTCTCGCCCGATCCAGCGGTTGGGGTATCTTTGGTTCAAAAAGTCACGAATTATCAGAAGAAAGCGTGCAGGACACCCATCATGTTGAAACCATAGGCGCCCCCAAAGAAGGCTATATTTTCAACCAATTGCATTACTTCCCCACCTTGTCCAAAATTGTAGAAAAGATTGTGAAACTGCGGCTGATGTCATTTCTAAATGAACATAACTTTTTGTCCATCCAACAGTTTGGATTTCAGGCTTCGAAGGATTCCAGCGATGTCATCTTCGGATTCCTTGAGCATCTGTATGTGTCCTTAAACGCTAGTGAGGAACTGCCTTGGAATGCTCACTCGTATCTAACAGGTCGGGTGCAGACAGGTTGTGTTTAATAGCAACAGCTTTGATGAGCCATGGGTGTTACACAAGGGTCAGTCTTTTTTTGATCTACTTTAATGACGTGTCTCATCTGCCAATATCTGGGGAATTTACTACTTTCGCTGATGATACCACCATCATTTGGTACGAAACAGACCTTGGCAAGCTTGAAATTGATATGAGTAATGATTTGTACAGGATGATGAGCTGGTGCAATGCAGATCTGTTATCTTTTAATATATTAAAGACAAATGTGTTGAATTTTAAGTGTGTTATAGATAATGTTTTTATAGAGAATGAGATAATTTCAACACTTTCTGTACGTACATTTTTAGGATTATCAATAGACAGCTCTCTTAAATTTGAAACTCATATTAACAATAATTATTGTAACAATATTTCTTTTAACTGTGATGCTATGAGGGAGATATCAAACAACTTAGATTTTACTGTAGCAAGGAGCTCTTAATATGCCCTAATAGAGTCCCATCTACGCTATGGAATCTATTTTTGGGGTTCATGCTCCCCATATTTATTTCACTAAGTGTTTGTTCTGCAAAAGAGAGCAATAAGATATATGTGTAGCGCTAAAGCTAGGGATTCTTGTCGCCTACTATTTATAAAACATGCGATATTGGCTCTTTGTTGTGTCTTTATTTTGGAGACAACATGTCTTGTTCATGGAAATATAAAAGTGAGCTGTTGTTGCCTACTCATTATAATACGCGTAAATCCTTTCCCTGAAGCTTACCTATTCCTCATTCTCAACAAATCAAGAAATCCTTAATCCAGTGTCACCATTAAACTCCGCGCCATATGGAACTTTTTATTATTAATGAGGTTAAGTCAAAATAAATAACGGCCATTGTTTTTGCTTCAAATTAGACTAAAAATTATATATTCAATTGTCAGCATCTGTCATTCGAAGACATGAGTTGATAAAGGTGCTATGTCCACTTTTTTAAGAAACTAACCTGAACTAACCGAATTATTCGGTATCGGTCAAAAATGACATTTTTTGTCAAAAAATGCTGAAAAATGGCATTGTTTAACCGAATTTCAAAAAACGTTATTGGAAAAAGTTGTTTTTAGTAGAATTTTAGGTCTATGTGCAAAGTTTCAGATGTCTAGCGCAAAGTTGAATTTTTTGCCATTTTTTCGAATTAACATGTTTTTTTTTATAATGTAAGCTGACTTAGTGGATATTAAACTATTTGCTTATACCAATTTTATTTAGTTTGTATGCTTATTTTTTTACTAGAATGCCATTTTTTTCGAAATATAAAATTAGAGGCAAAAAAATTTTACACGGGTGGTGCAAAGTTATCATAATTTAACAATTTTAACAGATAGACGTCAGATGTATATGGTTGTAAGAAAGTCTTCAACCATTTACCCCGTTCTCCCTGAGAAGGCAACAATGTTTAATGAAGTTTAAAAACCTGACTAAGCGTTTCTTAATTAAGGGAGCTTACTACACTTTGGATGAATTTTTTAGTGACCCATCAGTTCAGTGATTATTTTAGTAAATATGTTTGTTTTACCGGTTGTTTTTATTTTGTCTGCAAGCTGTTCATTACCTCCATATTTTCATGTGTACAGATCAGTGTGGGTATACTGTGTCATATGGGTAATGTAGTCTGTTATGATTGTGTAAATGTTCGGTATTATTTTCGTTTTATTTATTGACATTTGTTTAGGACCTTCAGATTGTGTTTGTGTTTATTGTATTTGCTACACAGTAAAAAATTGGTTGTTAAATTTAACACTCAATGGTGGTACATATAGGACCACACTCAATAGGGTATATTAATCTGGTAAAAAATATGTTTTTGAATGTTTTTTTTACTTTTTGATGAGTGTTAATTCTTGTAATTTATGGGTAGGTAAACGTACTATCGTGTGTAAATTAAACTCACAGATTGTAAACCTATCCTTCTAGGGTGTAATTGGGTGTGACTTTACTATAGTGAGTGTCATAAAATTATCTACCCAGGGCTAGATTACTTTCCACTTTGATTAGGTCATTTAATCCCGTATCAAACTAACCGGGCGTTTATAATTAAAATGTAAAAAATTGTGCATTCAAGATGTTTTACATTATTAACCTCTGCTTAGTTTGATACATGATTGAATGACTTAATCAAAGCCGAAAGTAGCAGCCCCTAATATATATAAATCTTCAGATCGCTTGGAAAAGGTTTGTTAAATGAATGAAAATATTGAGTATTATTATTTATCGTTTATTTATAAACAAAATGATGGTTACAACAGAACTGGAAAACCCTGTGATCTTTTTTTACACTTATTATTATAACTAGTTGAACAAAATGACACACCTATTATACAGTTTAACAATTTAGTAAAATAAACATATATACATATATATATCTACGTTTAATGTACCTCATTGTTAGGCTTAACAAAACAAATAACATAATAAATATATGTATACTTAGAACACTAAACAACTAAATAAAATTATGCTTCGGAACAATATAAAAGTAAAAAAATGACGAGTATTATATTAATCGTATATTTATTTAGATCTATGAAGTAAAATATGTAGGTAGGTACCTAAGTATTTATATAAAAGAGGAATACATTTATAGTATAAGCTTATATCAGAATAATTTAAAAGCTAAAAGGAGAACTGTAACAATGTAAATACCTACTTAGGTTCTTAAAAATAGCGTACTTATTAGTAAGGTTTCTATTAAATTTTGTTAATATACTTACCCCATTTAACATGATCCTCTAAGGCACTCTCATTTGGCACTATACAGCACTTTGCTTTGTTTCTATATTTTAATTTAAATATAACATTTGACTTAAAAGTTGAATTTGCACGTAGCATCGGCGTCATGTGTCAATTCCTAGAATTTCACACCACTTATTGCCGCCTATCTTTTCGGTAACACGGGTTTAGGTATTTTTACCCGGGGCCGTTAAAAAAAAAACGATTAAAGAATAAGTTTTACACTCAATGTGTTAAAAAAACCTTCTAGCGGTTTTTTTTTACACGCTAATATGGTGTTATTAATTGTTATTGTATTTAATTTTCCTGATAGAGTGTTAAATTGAATAAATAACACCCATTCGACAAAATTAACTTTTTAGAGAGTTAAATTCATCGGCAAATTTAATACAACAACTTTGGTCCCATATGAGTGTAAAAATGTGGTAAATTATGTTGATCCGGGTGTTAACATTAACACTACTTTTTTTTTACCACTCCTCAATAATTTTTACCAGGTAAATATTTTTTACTGTGTAATGTTGGCTTTACTTTGTCAACAAGAATATTGTTCTTTAGACAATAAAGTACTTTTGAGCTTGAGTAAATAAAATTTAGGGGTTTCCATCTCAGAACAAATACACTTTTTTAAGCAGACAAACAATATCTGAGCAGATCCCATTTTCAAAATATGCAAACAAAATCCACTACAGACACAACGTCTTATTCCTTGTCACAGCTGACATACAACTTATAAAATCTGCTTTTTCATTCGACAATTCCGTTATTTCTCTAGCTATTCTTAGAAGCTAGAGAATCAGGTTTACTTAATCAAACACCTACTTCAACAAAAATCGTTTTCTCAAACCAAACTGAATCTACGCATTCTTTAGATATAATTAACTGCATTCGGTTAGCATAAACTAATGGAATGTCGTCTGCCATAACGAGACTGCTGGAACACCTCGAGGCGCAATTTTATATTGCCTTGCACAATATTAATAATTGTTACGCACGCAAAAGAAGTTGTTTTTGGAAATTTATTCGAATTGACCAATAATTTGGCGCCTACCTTGCTTGTGGCCTTAATCTTGATTGAAACAAAATAATTTTTTATTATGATAACTCACGTACAGTTGTGTTCCTAAGACCCAATTGTATAGGTTGGGATTAACTTAAAAGTGGAGGTTAATCCAGGAGTTAGTAATATAATGCATTGTATAACCAGAGGTTACCTCCGACCCTAGGATTAACCCTCAACTGGTGGATTCGGTATGAGTTAATTCGCAACCTTGGGATAAAAAGAATAGAAATGGTGAAATTTTAACACATGTTTGTTTTTGAACCTATTTTACCATTTGTTGCTATTGAATCTCGATTGTAATTGTAATGCGTAATTGTATATTAACCTTAGATGGATGTTTTCGATGTTGTAAATTTTCTTCTATTAGGTGACCAAGAAGATTTGGATTCTAGTTGAGAATGTGCGAAGACCTCGGGTTTTTAGGCCTCGTATTGAGAATATGGACTATTGTATTGATCTAGAATTCATTGCAAGGTTTAGAATATCAAAACCTTCTGTAGGAGTACATGCAAAGAGAAATGTGGTACCAAATCACCAAAGACATGTTAATGTCTTTGCAACTTAGTATTAGTATCGAATTTTCATTCCAACCGAGTAGCAGACTATATTTTCTCCACGACCAAAACGTACGAATAAAAACAAATAAAATCTGTACAAAGCAATTAAGTTATTTATTCGCAATATTCGTAATTTCAGGTGGAGTATTATCCAGTTCCATATCTGATTCATCCGATTTTTCACTCATTTTTTGACTTGCACTAAAATTTGTCTCAAAATAATTATTACAACGCGGCCATTTTTATCTGACACTGACAGTTTCGAAATTCATGGCAACCTATGTCGTTTAGATCAATTACAGAATATTCATTCCGTACCTTGTTATGGAATGAAAATACACGCAAAACGCATAAGAAGCAAATGTTTCAGAATAAATATTCCAACTCAAGAGCGAGAATTTTTACATTCTATTATCAAAAATGATTTTGGAATTATTGCATTCAGTAATGATCGTGGAGAAAAATCTTTCAATAGCGACCACCCTCGGGCAATCAAATGTTGCTCGGTTAATAGAAGTAAATTAAAACAACTGGTCTGCATTTTGCAGTGTTTGTTCATTAATAAGTATCTAAATATATGTAAATAATTTTAAACATGTTGAGAGCAATTTCATCCGTTTCTTGAATCTGTTCAATATACTGTATGATAGTCAATTCTGCACTTCCTACTCATTATCAATAGAGGCAAATAGTTTCAAGTTCACAAATGTGTCCTTAATGTTAGGAAACAGTTGTGCGAGCGGAATATTATCTTCGATCTGGAAGTCGTTAATAATATCTATATTACACATAAATCCTGCTTTCATAAAGCATTTTTTTATTGTCACTGGGGACAAATTGCGCCAGGCCACTGAAATCCATATTAAGGCGTTGGTTATGGTAATACTATTTTCGATTTCCTGAAGAGGACAACCACTGTCTATACATCGCCGCTCTAGAACAATATGGACGTAACTGCAATTTTTTCTAAAAATGAGTTAACTACACCAAGAAATAAAGAAAATTCTATTTTATTTGGTTAAAAATTGCCACAACTGTGGTACAAAATTTGACCACTAGATGGTAGTTGCGTCGTTATGCCATTATTGCTCTTTTATGCTAACTTTCTGGAACAACACCGACGCATCCATCAGTCGCGTGCAATCTCTGCTGATGAAATGTTGTTATCCGCTGCAATAACGCCGTAAGTGCAGTTTCCGACTGCCGGAGTGTATATCAGTGTATAACCTTTATAAGAAATAACGACGTAAGTGTTCTTTGCGTCTTTCTTGACTTGAAATCAATGTAAATTGATGTACGTAAGTACATACGATACCTTTCAATTTGGTACAAAAATGACGTAACTGTATTTTATGTCATTATTGTTTCAAAAATATTAAATCTGTGATTGCGTAATTGTATTTTGCGACGATCTATTCACAAAAATTAAGATTTACATGGGACTCTGGTTGGCACAGAAACCAAGTAAAATTTTAGTATGTTGTGGATATCGGCCTTCTGATTAAACTTTAAATGGATGGATTTTTTTGAAATTTGGCAGTGTTGTTTGTAATGATAAGAGGCGAATTTAAATTAAATACCTACTTAAATTTAGCTAAGATTAATAACTCCAGTGGCGGTCCATGTAAAGTCCCATGCAAAGTGTGCAGGGTCCTTTAAGCAAATAATTCGTCTTTATTCATTAAACCCATTGTTCTCTTTACAGAACTTCTCAAAAATGAATTCGCGTTCCAGAAAAATGTTTAAAGCCCTAAAAAATATGCAAATGAAGGAAAAGCTACAAAATCAAATGACAAGTCAAGTAGTTTATAAAGAAAACATTTTTTCCGAAATTTCCAACCAGATTAATAAAAGCAGTAGTCCTACGAGTAATGAACCTTTGTTCATCGAAGTAACTAAAAATGAACTACCGATTTCCATACACCAAGCAGAACAAAATTCCGTTGCAACTGCTCATAGGTGTAACAAAGAAAACGAATCAAATGAAAACTGTGACTCTCAACAAATGCAAAATAGAACTGAACCCAACGCTGTTAATTTGTCACCTACACCTAGTACCGTGCAAAACAGTCCTAGTTGTTCTAACTACTATGTGAATGAAAAGGGAGGATCTTAAGAACGATCCAGCAACTTACGAGACGTATGCAAAAAATTTTAACACCAAGTACAATATCGGTTTTTTCGCACCAAAAAAAGATCGGTGCGATCAATGCTAAGCATATAAGAATGCCACCGAAGACCAAAAAGTGCAATTGGAGATAAAAAATAAAGAACACCTAGAAGAGAAAGATCTTAGCAGAAAAGAAAAAGAAAAGGACAAGGAACAGGGCGATGCGGCCCATAGCGTTATCGAAGGGGCAATAAGAAGATCAAAAAAATCTGGACCTGTCTATATTCCTGGACAATATGTTTCAATCATACGCAGCGCCAAAAAAAAGGGTAATCCAATAGAAGTTAAGGAAATGGGTTTCGATGATTTTATTGATCCTAAAAGTTTATACGATGAAATGTCTCTCAATATTTCAAAAGACATTGAGGGGCATGACTTTAAAATTGGCCATGTGCGAGTTTTAAAATTCGAAAAAAACAGCAGCATGTTTCAATTTAAAACTAGTTATAAGCAAGAAGAATGAAACTCTGTTAATTTTAGAACCAAAAAGAGACGTTCTGATCAAAAAGATATAAAAACCATTACCGTTAAACAAGCTTATCCAAAACAGATTCCGTTGTCTGAAAACAAGAGAAAAGATCTCAGAAGTTTAGCTGATACTCACAATATTCCTGATTTCTATAGATACTTTTTCGATTATGTAACAATCTAAATGTTTCAGATTTAGAATATAAGTATTTTTATATTCGTTATTGTCACTTAATATCACTATTATCAAAATAATATCTTTTGTCTCGATTCGAAATGAATTTTGTGTTCGTTTTAATAATAAAAACTTTGACCAAATGAGAATTATCGTGTTTCATTTTGGAGATATAACGACGTAACTACAAAATTCACCATCAATTTTAATAACTATTTATTTCTAATTACTGGGCCTTAAAGTGGTCACAAAATACTGTTAAATCGTTTTTATTTTAAAACATATTATTTTTTCCTTCTCCTTCAAAATTAGTTAAATAACAAATTAAAATTGTTTTTTGCCTCTCCTGTAAAATTTGTGTTTTCGCAGTTACGTCGATATTGTTCTGGAGCGGCGACATGTTAAAAGCCTCTTAGCTTCTGTGCAGCATTTTAAAATTCTGAATAATGCCTTGGTCCAAAAGTTGGCAATGTGAGGTAGTATTGGGTGGAAGAAAAATAAGTTTGACATTATTCAATGTAATTTTGGGATGAGACGTTGCATTATCCAGAAACAATATCACTCTTCTAGTCTGCTTTCATCTTGGTGTCAAATCTGTGAAGCCATGTTCTCATTATATCTGGTGTCATCCAAGCTTTCTTGTTCGAGACCCATTGGAGAGGTAACTTATCAATATATGCGCCCTTAAAACATCCAGGATTCTTGCTTTTGCCTATTTCAAGTGGTTCTTGCTTCTCACCGTTCATATTTGCACAGAACAGAATTGTAAATCGTTATTTTGCTGTCTTTTTTCCAGTACACTTGTCATCTTTTAATGCATATGTTTTTATTGGCAATGCACCATAGTAGAGACCTGTCTCATCTGCATTAAATAAGTCCCTCGGAGCATAATCCTTTAAAATGGTCAATAGCCTTTCTTTCCAAGAAGTTACGTCTTCGATATTGATATCGGCTGATTCGCCTCATATTAACATTAAAAATGTTTATATTATCGCACGGGCCCATTAGTATGGGTACGTAATTCAACAAAATTCTTGTGTTGCATTTGTCCCTTACGTCACACAGTAACGACACCGAATTAAAATGATCCACAAGCGGAACTACGCGAACCGCCGCCGCCAAGCCGGTGCACTACCACCGAAAAGACAAGGTCGTGAAACGCCCGATTTTATGGACCGATGAGTCATCATAAGTCGACCCAAAAATTCTAAAATATAAGTTTACGCGGTGCATGGAGCATGTTTTTTATTTGTGTATTTTATAGTATTTACTACCTATAATCTTGTAAATTACAGATATTTTTTGGCGTTTAAGTGTGCTTGTATTTAGGTACTGTGCTTCTATCGTTTACTTTTACTCAGACACATAAAACACACGAAAAACATTGAGCCAGAACTTTTAATTAAAAATCATGCCGGATAGTTGTTGTGTTCCAAACTGTAGGGGAAATTATGATACCAGTGAGAAAAGTGACAGTTTTTGGTTTTCCTCAAGACCCCGGGCTGCAGAAACAATGGTTATGGGCAATTAAAAGGAAATATTTGGTTCCTACTAAAGCAAGCAAGGTAGGTTTGTGTCTATGAATATTTTAACAACTTGAAATTATCGAAAATAAAATTATTTGTAGGTGTGTGAATTACACTTTCAACCCAACTTCACTAAAAGGAAAACAACCTTCTAGATTGGGGCAACTGGTGAAGTTATGGAGGCAGCACTAAAAATTCCACGATTAGTTAATAAAGGTAAGAGATATTAGAAAATATGATGTAAACATAAACATAAATGCTTGATGTAGGTAAAATATTTTATGGTTATTATTGTAAATTTGTACTATTTTTAAAAATACTTCTTATTTATTTTAGAAGCTGTCCTAACCCAGATGCTTGCATGCCCATCGTACTTGTCGAAAGATGATATCCCTATGCGAATCTCTCCAGAGTTTAAACGCCTACGAATGAAATTTTGAGAAAACCTACAAAAAGTATAAGAGCATCAGCAATTTACAATGAGTCAATTACTTTCTCTAACTTGGTTGAAGCTTTTGACAAGTTGACAGAACCAGGCTGTGGATGAGTGAAGGGAAAAGGAAAAAAAATATTGTTTTTTTCTATATAAATGAATCACAGAATGATCTTGCCCCAAAATTGTCAGTGTTTTTAAATGACGAACTTAATATAAAAGTGTTTTATACTGAAGTGAAAAAAATTCTGTGTAGTGACAAAAGTGTTCTAAAATGACTAAGTGAGTAACATTAATACTTTAAAAACTGTGTTATCGAAACACAAAAATTTAACTGTATTTTTGTACTTTTACAGTCCATATCTGACGAGTTTTCACAAGAAAAAAAAGAAAAGGAGTTTTACATTTTATTCAAGAAAAGCTTAAGTTAGTAACGGTAACAATAACTGCCTAAGATATTCTTGCAAGCTGTCACTGTTTGCTTGTTTATTACACTTCATCTCTCCTCAGGCATATATATTTTTAAGAAGTGCAAATAGACTTTATATTTTCATCCCCACAAAATGAAAATATGAAATGATACAGGGATTACAAAAAGCATGCCAAATCTGAAGCGGCCAAAAAAGCATTAATACTTATTTGTGCACCCATCAGTTTAAGTTACCTACTTTTGTTTAAATACATAAGTATGTCAAGAAAATAGGCAGCATATCTATGCATTTTGTAATTATACGCTGTGTAAATTTCTTTTTTGAACAATGTAAAATTTGCGATTGAAATGATTACTGGAATATGATTTATTTTCATATCTCTTTTGTATTTTGTGAAATAATTCATATTTTTTTATTAAAGTATATAACCGACAGTAAAACTATTATTTCTTTCCACGTTTACTTTCCAATTTAATCTCCTATCCAGGCAAAATAAAATAAAAGTGATTTGTGTGTATATAGAAATAATACCAATTCAAATAAAAATACTTAGGTTATACATTTGTAAGCACTAAAATACTTTTTTGAATGGGATTATACTTTACGTAAGTAAAATGTATCATACCAAATCGTAATATTAAAAAAAAAATCTTTATTGCAATTTATTTAATCAGGAGGTCGACCGCCATGGGTCGACATGTGATGACTCATACTTTCTCGCTTCAAGGCCTTGTTTTTCGGTGGTAGTGGCCGGTGGCCCGATGATGACGGGTAAGGGAGAAGGGACGAAGGACGACGGGATCAAACCAAGTCGAGAGTTAGAGGCGCGTTAGAATTTATAACCTTTATTTTACTATTTTTCGTATTATGAATCAATAAAACTTATATCAACTACCTAAATATCACATTCAAATCTATGAGTTTTCGCAGATCTCAAATCTCACAATAGTCACAAGCGTTGCACTCTGCTTCGGCATTTTCAATGTCCTCCCCGGTTGCATTTTTGTAAAGGACTGTAAATTTTTTCTTGAAGGTAGTATCGTGCCGACGACGGAATTTTTCTAACCATTTGATACCTTGAGGATATCTAGTCCTAGACATTAAGTAGATTCTAGTGCTTTTTTGCTTGAATTATGTTTTTTGCTGTAATTAAGTGCTTGTCTCCGCCTTACAAAACCAGTTAAAAACAACTTAGTCCACTGCCAGTCCTTCGGTTTTGGGAAATTTTCTTTTTTGTTCACCGTTGCCACCTTCTTGAAACAGATTTCTAACTTCTGATTTATTTTGAAGCAACATAGTCACTTGAGTCTTACTCACTTTAAATTTTTCAGTCAAATTTCTGGTACTTAAACCAGTTTTTTCACTTTCTTCGATTATTTCAATTTTTTCGCTTAACAGATGGGTCGGTAAAGAGGAGTATAAAATAATGGTATTTCTATTTATAAATATGGGGAATTCATAACAGGTCGTTTAACGCAGGTGGCAAACAGAGGTTTTACTGTACATATTTTTTCTCAATAAACTGTATAATGTATCTGACTTAGAGTATTAAGATTGAAAATAGTTTTGCAGAAACTAGGTTTCCCTATTTTTGGAAATGTAATGCATCGTAGGCAGGTAGTAGTAGTAGTAACCGAGCTGAATATTCAGTTGTAATTTATTTAAAACGTACACTAAAGTTTTAGTTTTTATCGATGAGGAGTAATCAAATAGGTAGTAGCTGTCGACAACATCCAGCCGTTGTTTAGTACAATACACTAAAATAACCATAGACATATAATTTATATATCTATGAAAATAACGTGAAAAAAAATCTGAATCTTGTAAAAAATCACGCTGTACCAATTTCTTTTATAGCATCACGTAACTATGCTACTTTAAGGAAAATAACTTTGACCTAAAAGAAATTTTGTAACCACTTTTGTATAAATAAGTAACGAAGTAATTCTAGTACCGCTATTGATAAAAATATATCGATTGGGTATATTTTCGTTACATAAGATATGATTCACAATAGATTTAATTTATTTAAGTAGAATTTTTGAATAGTCCGCCCACATAATCTTCACGATTGCTTTCACGCATAATATAAAAACTGCTTGCAATAAATTCCATTTTACCACATTTTTGGTATTAAATGTTACAAAACAATCAACATTTTATCGATATATTATAGCAAGTCGGTTAGTCCAAAAGAACATATGTCTTTAATGGCCTGCTTTTTAAACTAGAATTAAACCTACCCTGATGTTCTCATTCCTTAACAGCAATAACTTAATGGAGGTTAGGTCTGGTGATTGTGTTGGTCAGTTGCAACTTATTCACTTGTTCTCTCTTCCTCTAACACTAATACACTTGTTCAGGTTAAACCTCTGCAAACCACATAGTACATACAGTTGATGCAAGACAAAAACAGATGCACGTCATCAATCAGCTGATAATTGTAAATCTGTCAGAAAATACGAGGAAATTAAATTTGGGCAAAAAGTATTAAAACTTTATGCAATATTAAATTTACTACAAACTTAAAGTATTCTTCTTTGATACGAATCCACTTATAGCAAATATTTTGTTTATTTAAGCTTGTAAAAATTAATATAATTTGAATTTTATTGGCCGATAGTTGGCAACACAACTGTAAACAGTGCAATGCCGCCGCCAGCTCGTTTGTTGGCTTGGTTTGACGTTTCAT
This sequence comes from Polydrusus tereticollis, assembly GCA_963920685.1. NCBI lineage: Eukaryota > Metazoa > Arthropoda > Insecta > Coleoptera > Curculionidae > Polydrusus > Polydrusus tereticollis. The sequence goes on along the minus strand of OY987330.1, from coordinate 31,125,537 downwards.
GCAAAACTAACCTAATTGTTCGTGGTAAATAACTGTTTTATTAAGAGAAACGTCGTTTACTATTTGTGAAAAAAGCCGAAGGATTTAAATAGTCGGTGCAAAGAGCTAGAAGCTATTTTCAGAAAGAACTTAATAACAATGGCCTATTGTTGCCCTGGACAGCAGTACAGAGAAGTAAATTTAAAGAGTGTGTTAAGGTCTGTCTATTTTATATCTACTTTACTAATTTTTTGCATGTAGTAGCTGCCCTAAATTTAAATATGTCTACTGTAAGCGCAGTTTCAACAACAGTTAATCAACATAAATTACTGGAGCCACCCAAAAGGAAACGTTCTTATTTAAAGAGAGTTGTAAATGTGTCAAGATTGGATATAAGTTCTATCCGTGACACTATTTATGGAATGTACGAAACAAGTAGGTGGTATTATTCAAAAACTAATGTTTTACATTGGTTATGCTTAAGCTGTAACTTGTTTTAGAACATCTCGTAACAACTGTTTGATGGTTGTCTTAACTCTTTAAGAAGCCTCTTAAAGGAAATAGGCTTCGGATGGAAAAAAGATGAACCGAGGCTAGGGCTTATAATATGGAACTTTCCCATGTAGCTTTCAAACGATTGGTATTTTTGAAAGAATATGGTAGAGAAAATTAAAGTCTTACTGGTTATATATTTCACAATTTATTTCAGTTTCCTGACACGTGTTTCAACCCTTGCGGATCACCTGAACTCACTGGGATTTCCTATTCTCAATTCAGGCGTCGGTGTGTCTTGATTCTCTGATTTTATTGTATATTTTCTTCTTATTGTTATTTTTATTATTGTATTAAACCAATCTACATTTTGATATATTGTATATATATAATATGTGTATTTATTTCTATTTTATTATACCTACTTGTTTCTATTGTAAAAAGGAGTAATCCCGTAAAATAAAAAATAAATAAAAAAAATAAATAAATAAATAAATAAATTATCAAAAGGAATATCAGACAATACTAAATTATACATGTCATTAAAATAAAATTAGGGTATTTTATTTTAATTTTAATTTTAATGACATGGACATGTATATAATTTAGTATTGTCTGATATTCCTTTTGATAATGATCCGCAAGGGTTTAACACGTGTCAGGAAACTGAAATAAATTGTGAAATATAACAAGTAAGACTTTAATTTCCTCTACCATGGAATATCCATTTCACCAAGCATGTAATGTAGCCCATCACAAATCAATTATTGAATATATTAAAGAAAAGGAAGCATATTTGTACCAATTCGTTTTCTTGGATGAAACATGGATTTTTTAGAATGGTACCATTGGTCGATCTTGGCAAGGTGAAAATAAAAGAAGTGTTAGATCTACTTAAGTTGATGGTAAGAGGTATTATGCAGTAAACAGATATATAAACTATGGGAAATTTTTGTATATTTATCTTGTTTTTATAAAAAAAAAAAACTGTGTAATTCCCTCACTCGGATATATTGGTTACAAGCTGGCAACACTGCCGATAACTGACGTCACTCGAAGACGTGCATCGGTTTTTGTTTTGCATTAAGTATACATCATTTCTTCTTTTTGATGATTGCATAAATATTCCTTTCATCTTTGGAACAAACTGCATACAATGGAGGCTTCTGTAATGTGTCATAGGTTTATAGGACAGGTTATATTCTCTAGCATTCCAAAACGCTAACAACCAAACCTTTCTGCAGCTTGGCAGATCTGCTAATGGCATCTTTCACGATCTCAGCAACCACAAGAAAATGTGCCACAGAACAAAACTTTGGTGATGGTGATGTCCTTCTTCTATCCAAACTTATTGCCTATACTCGCCAAGAAAGAGATATTATCCCTCCGAGCTCAAAAAGCAAGACTTCATTTTGTATAGAAGGATTTATATGATATAAAGTATACCGGGTTACGCATGGCTTACTTGAACATAGGAAACCTCATGTAAATTTTTAGGTGGGTAAATATTGGCTCCCCTTGCAAAATGACTAAATTTTCATAGTTTAGGTAATACACCAACCACCAGCAAATTATTATTTGGCATGGACAAAACGAAAAGTAGCGTCAGTGACAACATGTTCATTGAAGGCGCTTTAATTATAGCTAAATATAAGCTATTCCATTAAGGAAAATGTAACTATGATTAAATGGTGTTATACAGGAAACAGTTTAAGAGCAGTGCTTGAAAATTTTTCAGTTCAATTCCCTGATAAGCCTATCCCTTCCATTTAATTAATTAAAATCATCATTAGTAAATTTGAGTCCAAAGCCACTGTAATAAATAACTGTAAATGCTTAAATCAGAATGTCAATAGAGCTGAAGAAAATAGTCTGTAGTCTTAGGTATGTTATCTTAAATTAAAGACTTAGTAAGAAAAACATAATAATGGTGTCTTTTGTTTTGGATGTGTGATTGCCGGATTGATGAAACGAAAATGTGTTTTTAATGTGGAATAATCTTTATTCGTTATGTCCAGCTATACGTCAATTTTTGACAATAGCATCATAGAAACTGTTTGCTGGTGTTTGCTGTATTTTCATAAACTATGAAAATTTCATAAATTTGCCATCACATTTAATTGAATAAGTTAGGATTGGCTTATTAAAATTCATTCAAACTTGGTACATGGGTTTATTATATCGGCCTCTTCAAAAAATTACAATACAATTTTTCTCTAAAATGTACAGGGGAGCCAATATTTAGCCATCTTAAAATATACAAGGGATTTCCTATGTTCAACAAAGCCATGCATCACCCGGTATATAATATAAAATCCTAAAGGTGAATAACGGTGTGTATATGTTGATAAGAAAAAGAGAACAGCTTAATTTTAAATTTTTTCAACAGACTTACCAGTTTTACATATTTATTGATTATAACAACAATACAAGGCCCAAACTCGGAACGCCACAGTTATTTAATTTACACACTAGGTCGTCAATATTTCATTTCATGTTCGGACAAGACACAACTTCTTTCTCCAAAAATGTACAACGTGTAATTTTTAGGTCGACAGCCACAGTTGATTTGGGTGTTACTGAAGATGTGGTACCATTCAATGAGGTTATATTAATGGAACTCGATGATTTAAAATGCTTTTGGTATTTACAATTATTCAAGAGAATTAGCAACCTAGTAGTATTGAAGTAGAATATAATTTTTTTAACGAATTGTTGTCTCTAAGGCATCATTATCCTACCTTTCCGTGGAAATTTGGTTCTTGAAATAACTTCCCAAAAATAAATCAAGCGGGGTTAGGTCGGATGACCGGGGAGGCCACTAATACGGCCATGTATTCCTATCAATTGATCATAGTAGTAATACTAATAAGCTAGTAGAAAATGCAGATGTTGCCTAATTATTATTGACTCTAGAACAAAATTCAGTATATTATGCTGCTGGTTTTAAAATTTGAAGTTTTAACAGTTTTTATTACGTCTATGACATGCGCCGATTAATTGACATTGGTGTTTTGTAAGCTTCTTAACTTGTTCTACGAAAAAGCAATATTTCCTTCTTGTGGTAAGGCAGTCGTCGAGAACATTGCGTAAGTAGTTAATAGTTTGCGTCCTGTTGAAAATAACCAAAACGTAGTTCATTGTCAAGTAATTGCTTCACAAATGGATTCAAAATATTATCCCTATACCGCTGTGCTATAACTGTGTCATGAAAGACATAGGACCAATAATTCTTCTTCAGGAAACAGTCAACCAGACACCACTTCCTTGAGGGTGCAATGGTATTTTCACTAGTTCACATGTGTGTATTCTGAAAATTTATAGAATCGGTGAGGTGAAACCAAGCTTCATCAGAAAAAAATGTCAGATCTAATAAATCATTTATTTCCAATAAATTTTAGGTAACCCACTGACAGTAATTCCTTAGTAAGTCTTTCAAAATGTGCAGCTCGTGTTTCTTGGAATACCTACTTGCACTTTATAAGGAAATAAATTTAACTGTTTTTTAAGAATACTACTGCATGTTCCATGAGATCTTCCCGCGTTTTATGACAGTCTTACATATTTCGTTAACGTATTATGCATTATTCCACGAGGGTTTGTAACAAGTTCTTCTGCTCCTACAGGTGGTCTTCTAACTCCTTTTTCCCCAAACAGAGCTACGGTTCTTCTCAGGAAATGATAAAAATTCCCAGTAGTAAAACCAACGTTAGGAAAATTTTGCGAAAATCGTCCATACACAAACGCTGGTTGTATTGCCCCTCGCCATTTACTTTAACGCCGTTTCGAGAATACGCTTCAACTATGAGTTTGTTGTGCTCTTTCTTTGAAACAACGCAATGAGAAGTAGAGGGCTTCTAACTAAAGTGAGAGCATGTTATGGTATGCCGGTTCACTTTTGTTCATGGCTGTCGAAGGTTCTTCTTCTGCGAGTGACGATGAACGATTTCGTTTCATTATACTGCCACCCTCTTTCCACTATACAGTACGGAACTTCCCTGCAACAGTAACCACGCCTGAGTTAGAAGAGGCTACACTGACAAAAATGGATTTACCGATGTCGTGGGTTGCAGAATTAGAGCTACTTTAACGCACGTTTCTATGCTATTTAAACTGAGCCTACGAATTATCACAAACTATTTAAAAACGCTACAATAACTCAGCTTCTGTTGGTTCGTCTCAACCCAGAAATATCAACATTTTAAACACATTTGGGATTACCACAATCCTTCATTATACAACCAGTTTATGAGTTACCTGAACTCAGTTTTTGGATTTGGGAGACGTGCATTATTTTAACTCATTACCATGTGTAAATTATTTTGAGTTGAAATAAAGTTGTCATAAAGAGTGCTCTAAAAACTCATGTCGAGGGTAAATCACCGATCGAAAGGTCACGGAAAGTTCCGAATTCGCGCTCGTGCCGATTTGGCGCGGTAACTTCATCCCATTGTTATTAGTACCTCGTGCACGTCGCGTCGTCATGGACCACATAACTGGACTTGCTATCCGCGCAATCGTTGATCGGAGGGATCTTTTTTTATTTTTGTTCGCAGTTTGTTCTCATATAGGTGCGTGAAAATGAGGATACTCCATTTTTAGGACAGATTAAATCTATATAGTCGTTTAGTAAGCTAGAACAACTGAAAGATCCAGTTTTAATACCTCGAATCATGAATTAATCTAGCCCAAGTAGTAACGCATCACAATTCCCATATTGGTCTCTGGCAGCTTAAACAATGAATTGCTGCAGCCCACGTCGCATGTGTTCATCAAACCCAGTTACGATTAGCTAAGCTAGCTAAAGCAACCCATCCTCAGGGCTATTATAACTCATGAATAGTGATTTGATGCAATTTCTTCGATTTAGTTGCCGTAATTCAGAGGTCTGAGTTGTTCCCTATTAGCAACACGCGTCGGTCTAGGATAACTCCTATTTGAGCTATATCAATTCGACATTTCGCTCACTGTAGACTTCGAGAGATAGAAAATAATCCTTTAACTAGTGCCAGGAAGGTAGCAGAGCAACTTCAAACAATTGGATCAACTGTTTGGAGGGTTTTGCATCTTTATTAACTATACCCATACCATATTCAACGTGTGCAAGCTCTGCTTCCCCGTAATTTTCAGCCCAGGTTTGATTTTAGTAGGTGGTTGCTGCATGCAGTAGCACATAACAACAAATTTTTACCGAACATTTTATTTAGGTACTGATGAGGCCTCTTTTTCGAGATAAGCCATTATGAATTTTCATAACGAACATTTTTGGCCAGAAGATACTCCTCATGGGCAGGGATCATTATTGGACCATACTTTTCACCACCTTGATTGAATGGAAACTCCTATACGCAGTTTCTATCTGAAGAAGGCAGTGGCGGCTCGTGGGTGTATAATGGGGTGAGGCTAGAAAATAGCGCCGCAGGCGAAAATTTTTCGCGATTTCAAGGTCATTGGCTTAAAATGAGTAGTTAGGAATTCAACCAGCAATATAATTATTTTGAAATACTAGGTTTCACGAGAAAAATATTCAATTTGCAAGGTCAGGGTCAATTTCTCTCAGTGCATCCGCTATTGTGTCTCCATTTTGCTCTACTCTCGTAAGCGCCACAGAATTCTTAATATGTTCTTTGGAACTTTCGTGTGATTCTACCGCCCGTGAAAATTTTTTTAAATCAGAATACCCACCCCCTGAACTACAATTGTTTTTTTCGCAGAATAATAAAATACACGGCCAGCAATACAAACTTTGTTTATATGAACTCCCGCAAAGCCATTTGTAACTATCATATTATGAAGTTTGAAATGATCGCGAACTTTCCCGACCCACCCTCTTTTCGCTAAAAACTGCCGTTATTTTTGGTGTTGGTCGACTGTCCAAAAAATTTGCCGTTTTTCTATCTCAGGTCGTCGCGAGAAAGGGGTTTCAAGCAAAGACAAAACAATATCGTGAGAGGGATTCATAATTTAAATTAAAATAGGCACAAAGCACAAAAAAAATAATTTTATGTAACGAAACCTTGGACCTTGGCAATGGCAATACTGTATTAATTATTAAAATAAAAAGCAAATCGGCTTACTCACCTGATGTAAAGGGCTCTTGCCTTACCTTACCTCCTATCACCAACCACAACCGACTCTAGGAGTCGGTATGTGCACCAACACAACAAGAAAACAAATTAATTAGGTGTCAGTATTTTAACCCGCAGACCTGCCTCGAAAATCTAAAATCACGATAGGTTAACAATCATAAACGAATGGCACTAATTAAATCTAATAACCCGACACCTGATCCTACGAGAAGAAAAGATATATGAGCCTGTTAACAATAAAACATTGCCAAGTTTCAAATAGGCACTAGGCACCCACCTATAATCTTTAATTTTTATCTGTTTTTTGTTATTGGGATTTAATTGCATATTTATTAATAATATCTTATAGAACAATGAAAACATTTATCAATCATTTCTAACTTATTTTTTTATGTTTTTAAAAATAAAACATTTAAATAATAAGTAAATAAGTCAATAAGTGTCCTTGTTCAATAAACATTTGGCAACATGCAAGCCATTGCAAGCTACTGTAAAAATAATACGATATATAGGCCCAAATAAGTGGGCCTCACTCGCCTACAAAATTTGCCTATTCTTCCTGTTCTGTGCAATTAATGCGGTGGAGGTGCCGGGTTGGAGAGCATAGCGTTTGTGACGTAAAGGAAGCTCAAGTTTTTTGGGATTACATTTTTCTTTTTATGCGGTCAGGCAACGATTTCAGTTTTTAAAATGAATGTTGGATGGGGGGCGCGCTAAATTTAAAAGATAATATGTTGAACTTTGATGGTAATTCAATGTTCTATTGTTTCGATACTTTTAATGATTGGAAATTAGTTAAAAAACGTTTTATATTTAAATAAATAATTTATTAATTTTACATGTGAGGCCCGGCCTCAGTTGCTTTATACGACGAACCGCCACTGGAAGAAGGTGCTCCTTCGGCCGTCACTGGACTAAATAAATTTAATCTAGTTAGCGCTAATTAAGCCCCTTATCATTATGAATAACGGTACCAACTTTCAATAAAATCGGGAAAAGGATATTTAAAAAAATTATAAAAACCGATTTTTTTAAAAAAACTTTAACGCCCTGTATATCAAAAACCAGGCAACTCCGGACACATGTTCATATAAACTTTTTCTCTTAGAATATCACGAGGAATCACCCCCTTAAGTTACGTAACGTACTTCTGAAACATATCGTACATTAAGGACCTTTTAGAAATAACTAAAAATCCGATATACACTATCGGACAAAAGTAAAGCAACACTTTCAAAAAATGAAAGAAATCTCGATTTTATAATATTAAATGCATGATATCGTATTTAAATACATCGTGTCTTAAATATCAAAGTAGGCTTCTGTTATCGGCGACAACAGCTTTTTCCAACAATCAAAACAAATGAACTAATATTGACGTAAACTTTCAAATACAGTATTGTAATGCGTCAAAGTAAAGCAACATTTTAATATTTTCCTAAAAAAGAAAGGTTTTAGTAAAATTAAAGGTTAAAGTATTTTTGCAGAGTTTATTTTATGTTTAATTAATATTTATGTACTGTATTAATCATTCCAAGAGGTATTCCAATTTCGAAAGAATTAAAGCAGAGAGTAGTGAATGCACACTTGGAAGGTACAATACAAGCCACAATTTCAAGACGGCTTGTTTTACCAAGATACAGCGTATCCAAAAATAATTTCAAGTTACATTCAAAGGGGACATTTAGAGAATCTACCGAAATCGGGGAGGCCGAAAAAACAACAATTTGGACAGACAGACGCATTAAAAGGATTTCTCAAGACGATCCTTGGATGTCTGCACCTAGATTTTTGCTGAAATTCCCGAAATTATGGTTAGTCCACGGACAGTTCAAAGAAGGTTGATAGACGCAAAGTTATTTAGTAGACGCCCGGCTAAAAAGCCCCTTATTTCGGCAAGAAATAGAGCAGCTTGGCTTAAATTTGCACGTCAACATTTAAATTGGACAGTAGACGAGTGGAAAAAAGTTTTGTTTAGCGATGAAACGCGTTATAAAAATTTCAATTCTGATAAAATGAAGCGTGTAAGACGGCCAATCAACACAAGGTTTAATCCCAAATACGTTACACCCACAGTTAAAAATGGTAAAGGCAGTGTTTTTCTATGGGATTGTTTCTCATGGAATGGGGTGGGTCCTTTAAATTTCATTAATGACACCATGGATCGATTTGTCTATAGAGATATAGTGCAAAAGGTAATGTTGCCTTATGCAGAGTGGGAAATGCCGTTGCGTTTTATTTTCCAACAGGATAATGATCCAAAACACTCTTCACGAATTGTTTAAGAGTGGTTTCAAGAAAATAACGTTCGGGTTTTGCAGTGGCCGGCACAATCCCCTGACCTTAACCCCATTGAAAATCTATAGGAAGAAGTTGAACGTGGAATTTGTACACAATTATTTTCAAATAAACAATCAATGGTAAATAAAATCAATGAAGTTTCCCGAAAATACTGTTTAAAAATTGATTGCCTCAATGCCGTGACGTTGTCGGCAAGTAATAAAAAATAATGGATATTCTATTAACTATTAACATAATACTTCTAGCTATTGTAATTATTAAATGTGTTTAATGGTTTTTTATCGTAATATGTAAAATAAAATACCGTTGACACAATTTGTTGCTTTACTTTTGTCGCACTTTATTTCGTCGATTTTTATAATTATAAATATTTCTCTACCTTCATTTTGTTTAAAGTGTACCAAAATATTGTGAAAAATTACTAATATTGTGGGGATAATATTTCATTAAAATTAGCTGGGGATCACAATCATATAATTTTTTTTTAAACTCAAAGAAATAAAAGCACTTTGTTGCTCTACTTTTGTCCAATAGTGTATATCTTCGCTAATGACAGCACACTTGTTTCATCTTTTACTTTGGATACTGAACCATCGACTGCCAATATATGTAGGCAGCCAGAAGTATCACATCTCCACAAAGACCTGGAAGAAGCTCTGTCTTGTCTAAACCAGTAGAATTTAACGCTAAAAAAACCCAGGTTGCAGTTAATGTTACTAAACCAGATATAGCTTTCTACGATTCTTCCTGCAGTGCCTTGCCTGATCATGAAAGGAACCAAAAGAGAAAAATGCAAAATATACCGTTGTTTTTTGCATCACTCTACCCTAATGATCGTTAAAAATACTACTGTTTGCTAATTTAAACGATTTATATCTTTAATAATATTAAAATTGCCTCCGGTGGATACTTAATTTGGATCAGCGTCTATATTTATCTCCTAAACGAAGCCCAGTAATTTAAAAGACGTAAAGAGGCTTTTTTTGAAATACCTTGTATACTTTTTCATACTCGTTTATTTAGTTTACTAAAAGTTTTTTCCGAAGCCTATAGGCTATTTATTTCTTGTACAAACTTATGGACTGCAGCTTGAATATTTCTATTAAGAATACGAGTTTTTCTACAATACACAGTTATCAAAAAGAGAAAAAATTAACATTGATCGATCATTATCATTATTCATCACAAGTTACGTCAAAATTTTTTTTTGCATTTTAAACATGTTTTAGCAAAAACAATGTTTTCGTTTAATGGCTACCAGTTTTTTCTACCATCAATCTTGTATAATTTTAAACTGGTATCTATATTTTAAGTTAAAGTTGAATTTTTGAATTGGCTACGACTAAATGGTCATTACGTTCAAATTAAATCAAAATTAAAACTGACTTATATGATTACACTTATGCCACTTATGGGCGACATTATTTAAAAAAAAAACAATAATTGCCATAATTATATTTAAGGATTAATATCAACGATCCACAAGAAGGGAAAGCGGGACGACTGCGATAACTACAGAGGCATTGACGTCACTAGTAACCTAAGTCGAGTTTATGGGAAGATCATAAACGAAAAACTGAACTGGAATATCGGGACATGGAAGCCGAAGAACAGGCAGGATTCCGAGCGGGAAGATCAACCACAGACCACCTATTTTGCGTCACCGAACTGATAGAAAACAAGCTCGCATTCAACCAGGAAGTGCACCTTTCGTATGTGGACCTTAAAAAAGCCTATGATAGTGTACCCCAAGACCAGTTATGGAACAAACAAATATTAGCGCAACCCTTATAAGCCGTAAAAAACCTTTACGAGGAAAACAGGGCACAGATTAAAATCGGAATACAAACTTCGAAAGGTTCTAAAACAGATAAAGAACTTAAACAAGGGTGTTGCGTTTCACCCACAATATTTAAAATCTACCTGGAACAAGCTGGAAAAGAAAATGTAGTACAACGGGCATCCCACTAAACGAGACCACACTGTATACCCTATGCTTCGCAGATGACCAGATAGTGGTGTCTCAAGAGTACGACGATCTAGAGTATATGACAAGGAAGCTAATAGTGGGGCTTAGAAGTAAATATAAATAAAACTGAGTAAATGTGTATTGGGGCGTGCAGCAAGACCTAATGCTAGAAGATGGACAATGTATAAAAATATATCTCAAAACTATTCGTACTTAGGAACAAAAAACACAAACGACGGTACAGGGTCTTCCAACGAGGACTGAACAGGGGCTCATTTTTGAGCTTCCTTGTATTTAAAGAAAAATCCAAAATAGCCAATCGATGTACTTTTTCCTGCAGAATTCAAAAATGAAACCAAAAATTTATTTGAACCAGAAACAAAAGAGTTACGCTATGGATAAGGTGTTTTTTAAATGGAACATAGCTTTTTTTTATACGATTTTTAAAACGAGTGATTTTTTTTTTTTCGTTCTGATTAAAATATTTAATATTGTGACAGCTATTTTTATTAAATTTTAATGTTTTATCCAGTATAATTTAACTTTAACCTGTTTGAAACATACACTAGGTAATAAAGGTATAATTACCTTTGAATCCTTCAAAGTCAAAAAATTTGACAAATTTACTATAATATTGCCGAAATGAAATATTCATTAGATGAGAGATTGCAGATTGTTATCTTGTTCTACAAATGCCAAGAAAATGCAAGAGAAGCAAGGAGAAGATTTATTGCAAATTTTCACAGAAATATATCCGTCAATACTATTCTAAGGATAAAGAACCTATTTGAGGAAAATAAAACATTACATGACAGAAAAAGAAATCCAACTCTATACTAATTTAAAAAAAAAACATTAATAATTTAATTGTTCAATGTGACCTCCGTTGTTCTCGAAACATGTGCGATAACCTCTTTGTAGCCTTTCCAAGCTTGCTGTTATACTGTGATTTTCCTGGTTAAGGCGATTTATTTCATTCACAATTTTCTGCATGATCTCTTCAATATCGTGGTTTCGCTGCTTGTATACCACGTTCTTTAAATGGCCCAAAGAAATGTGTCTAATATTGACAAATCGGGACTATTGGGTGGCCAAGCATAGGTTCCATTTCTACCAATCCATTCTTCATGGCGTCCGTTTAAATATTGGGTACCCTCACGCACGGCATGCGAAGGGGCCCCATCATGTTGCCAAATTAAATTTTGATATTCTTCCAATGGTAAATCTTCCAAAAAGTTCTCAATTTCGTTTTCTAAGAACTCGTAGTATCTTTGTCCATTTAAAGTCCCGTTAAAAAATATTGGTCCCAAAATTCTATTATTTTTTATGCCACACCAAACATGGATTGAAGTCCTTCCTTGAAATTTAATTGTCTGAAATTTTCTTGGATTTCCAACGGCCCAGTGATGATTATTATGTCTATTGAAAACCCCCGATGTTGTGAATGTGGCTTCGTCAGTCCATAAGATATTTCTGAATAATTTAGGGTCTTCGTTTTCTTTCCGAATCACAATTTGGGAAACAAATTGGAAGCGAAGTTCTTTTTGTGCCGGTGTTAGATGTTGAAGTGGAAGGATATGATAAGACTTAAATTTATGATTTCTTAAAGTCCTGTGAACAGTTCCTTGGGTAACTCTTCTGCGTCTTACACCGCCGCCGTATTGAACGTCCCGAACTGCGTCTGAAATTGATTTGGTTGGATTCAGTCGAAAATAATTCACAATGGCACGGTCTCGATTTCTATTCCTTTCTGGATTTCTTTTTCTGTCATGTAATGTTTTATTTTCCTCAAATAGGTTCTTTATCCTTAGAATAGTATTGACGGATATATTTCTGTGAAAATTTGCAATAAATCTTCTCCTTGCTTCTCTTGCATTTTCTTGGCATTTGTAGAAAAAGATAACAATCTGCAATCTCTCATCTAATGAATATTTCATTTCGGCAATATTATAGTAAATTTGTCAAATTTTTTGACTTTGAAGGATTCAAAGGTGATTATACCTTTATTACCTAGTGTATGTTTCAAACAGGTTAAAGTTAAATTATACTGGATAAAACATTAAAATTTAATAAAAATAGCTGTCACAATATTAAATATTTTAATCAGAAGGGACACAAAAAAATCACTCGTTTCAAAAATCGTATAAAAAAAGCTATGTTCCATTTAAAAAACACCTTATCCATAGCGTAACTCTTTTGTTTCTGGTTCAAATAAATATTTGGTTTCATTTTTGAATTCTGCAGGAAAAAGTACATCGATTGGCTATTTTGGATTTTTCTTTTAATACAAGGAAGCTCAATACTGTTCAGTCCTCTCGTTGGAAGACCCTGTACAAGGGACAGAGCAATCAAGAAAAGGATCATACTGGGAAGGACAGCTACAGCTATGGTGAATGGAATACTGTGGGGCCAGCAGGTATCAAAACGAAAAAACAAAGAATATTTGATACAATCATAAAGAGTATTGTCACATATAGTAGTGAAGCATGGCGAATTAAAGAAAGAGCCGAAGGATAACTAAGGGCAACAGAGTTGGACTACTGGAAACGAGCAGTGGGCAGATCAAGGATGGATAGAGTTACTAACGAGAGGATTAGAGAGATTATGGGAGTCACACGCGACATAATGGATGATATTAGGGTCAAACAACTGAAGTGGTATGTACATGTACAACGGATGAACGACGAGGAATGACTCCCAAAACAGATACTGAAATGGACCCCACAAGGAAGACGAAAACGAGGGAGACCCAAGAAAAGTTGGAAAGAGGGGACAGACAAGGAGATCAGGTTCAGAGAGCTGGGGGAAGACTTCTGGTAAGACCGAGATCAATAGAGACTGAAAATCGGAAGACGTCGGAGAACGTTGTAAACCGAATTATAAAGGTATATAAATATAGCATAGGCAATAGTAGTAGTACATCGGCCTAAGCTTCCTAAAATATGTAAATGGGACGGCACTGTTCACATGGTCTTAAGAATAAAACAGGATAGAAAAACAAAATTCATGAAACAGACACTCGTGATTACCGATGGCACAGAGTAAACAGTTAACGCCTATAGACTACAGAAGAACACATCTATAATTGTAACAAAGTTGTACAGATATAACTGATTTCCAAAATATAACTATATTATTGGCATTTAGTTCATTATTAAAGTGTCCTGAAAGTACTCTTCCAAGGAATAATAGGCTTTTTTCAACAGGAGATCCTTTACCATTGCTCTAAATATTCTTTCATTCCTAACGGTTCTTATATTCAGAAGCAATTGATTAAATATTTTTTTGGAATTATATAGAAGTGAACGACAGCTTATTGTCAATGTATAAGCCTAAGAATTTAGAACACAAAGAATTGTTGATATTTTGGTTCTCTATTGAAGTTTTATTAAGAGAGCACTTAAATGACAGAACATTCGTTTTTTTTAATGTTAAAAGACAATACGTTCGAGTCGCACCATGTTTTTACCTTGAGGATGTCATTATTAATAATCTCCTTCAGTCAATCCTGATCCCTGTCATGCCACAATTTTGTGGTATCATCTGCGAACATAGTAAATTGACCTTTAATATTAAAGGATGCAAGGTCATTGACGTAGAGCAGAAACAAAACAACGAGCCTAAGCTGATTAGATTTGGGTAAAGCATATATGGAAGATACAGCAATTTAAAAAAAAATATTTTCGCCATGAGCTCCGTCCACCCACATTTTCGAAGACACAAAAAAAAAAGTCGTAGAAACAAGTTTCCGCAAAAGTTAACGAGTTTCTTATTTCCCACATAAAGTACCTTAAAATAGCGGTCATTTTGGAAACTTGAAAATATCTTCCAGCAATTTTTTTTGGCCGATTTAGTCAATAAGAATTTTTCCCCGAAGTCGTAAGGCTTCCATAATATCGTACTGTCGATGATAGCTTGTAGTGAACGTGGCATACTTAACACGAAATGTCTTGTAAATTCTGGAGTTATTTTATTCCACGCTTCAAGTATCTTCTGTCGGAGTTCTTCTCGACTTCTCGTTCTTAATTCATGCCTATACATATATTTTGACATTTCTCCCTAAAAGTTCTTAATAGGATTGAGGTCTGGACTCGTTGAACTCCACGGTAAGATGTAAAGGTTAGTTCAGGTTAGCTTTCTGGGGTGAATTCTTGAACCATTCTTGCCGTGTAGATGGCTGCATTATCGTGCTGAAAGATGTAATCCTCTCCACATACCACTTCAACCGATGAAATCATTACTCTGACTGAAGAAGAATATCTCGATAAACCGCAGCTGTCGGTCATCCCTGAACAATTTGCAAAACTCCTGGGACTCTAGCACTAATCCAGCCCCAAACTTTAACCGGAACACGTTAACTTTAATTAGTTTAATGGGTATATCTCTCGTTATACCTAATGTTTTTGATATATATACACAACACATACACATGCACAGATTTATGGACTTTATAAGCAGGTACAACATACTCTACTGGCTCAGGCCAAACAGATCGACGGAACTAGCAATTCAGATTTATATTTGATAAATTGGACCAAATCGAAAAAGTCGCAGGCCTTTACTTCGATTTGTCTAACGCTTTCGATACGTTGCTATTAACAGAGTTGGAAACCTATGGAACAAGAGGTGTGTGTGCGCCTTCCTTGTCAATTTCGAAACTGGTACCAACTGGATTGCACCCAGGCAGTTTCACCAGAACAATGTCCTGCTGATCATTGGTTTAGACATTTAGAAATTTAGCATTGGCCAGAGAGATCGCCCGATCTCGCGCCACTGGATTTTTATTTATGGGGTGTACGTACCAAAAAAGAAGTGGGTCAGCAAGTAGTTCAGTGTTTAGAACAAAATTGAATCCCAGTTAGCCTCCAGCAGGACAAAAAATACAGATACTTAGGCTAAACTAACGTCTTTCGAATTTAAAAAACAGAAAATGAATCCCAAAACAACCCATTTTCGCCAATTTGCAAAAACTAACTATTTTTGTTTAGGTCAGGTTTTTAGACTTTCACGGACATGTGGTATATTTTATTGACTGGTTGTTTCCAACGCAAATTGCAAATTATAATTTATTGCCTGTAAAATCTGAAACTAACGCTAACTAACCCGTCTCAGAGTTCAGAAGTCGAACAACGACAATAAACGTAAAACTGTATAATGCAATAGCAATCTCTACACTTCCAAACCTTATTGACTTGGAATAATGGTGTGGTATTGGCCGTAAGTGTTTGTGGTTGAACATGTTCGATAATTTGGTGTGCAATTTGTCTTTTGAAATAATTAAACTTTTTGGCAGTGGTATCCTGTTACCGAGCTGTAACTTTCGTCGCTTTTAAAGGTTACGATGGGATTATTGATTATTTTTAAGGCTGTGTACACAGTACGAATGATGCGATATGTCACT
Source organism: Polydrusus tereticollis (assembly GCA_963920685.1). Taxonomy (NCBI): domain Eukaryota; kingdom Metazoa; phylum Arthropoda; class Insecta; order Coleoptera; family Curculionidae; genus Polydrusus; species Polydrusus tereticollis. Next base: position 31,109,306 of record OY987330.1, on the reverse strand, counting down.
ACTTTGATCTCAACGGGGAGACGGTTTATTATGCCTTGTCAAAGGAGTTTGACTGTGTGTAAACTTAGTGTGGTTTTAGGGGAATTGTTCCACTCTTATCTTGGAGGACGTACCTTGTGACTCACCGGCTAGCAGATGGAAGGTCCCCTCTTTAGGGCTCAGTTTTTGGCCCACTTCGCGGGTCAATTAACGTTCTTCGCGGATGACATGACACATATTCTGGCTGTGAGCTTCCATAGATATTGTTAAACTTAAGAAATAGTGCGAGCTAACTTGCTGCCTCTAAATATTGGCAAGACTAACGTTGTGGGTGCAATTCTGCTTACATCAGAGACTAATATCAAATTTTTGACCGTTTCTATTGGGGTCAAAGAAAATAGCTCTGGCTAAGGGGATTTATCATTGCCTAGTACAATTCCATCTATCACGAGATTTTATTTTGACCTTTTTAGTTCACCATTAACTTCACAAAAGCGGGCAGTCTGAGCAGGTAACCAACATCTGTATCACAATATAAATGTGTAAGAATACTTTGCGAATGTCTGAACATTCATAGAACAATACTAGGCAATTACAACGTATATACTCGCCGTCTTCTAACGGTGTCCAAGTCCATACTGTATTTTGTGTTGGCTGAAAGCTCAATTATCTAAAAAAACTGCAAATTTTACAATCATCTTCCCAAAACATAGAGTTGTCCCACCTTAGGATATTTAAAAACTACATTTATGGAGAAAGCTTACTACGAGTTGGGAGATTTTATTTTAGCGACAATATTTATTTAAGCTACTTTTACCTTCTTTGTTATAAACATGAGCCCGCAAATGGAATGAAGATGATTTTAAAGAAATGTTTTTATTTAATAACTTTTAACTGCTTTGGGGAAGAGGGGTGAGTTTTGGTTGATAACTTACCACACTAAAAAGCATTATTATTTGAGGGTAATAATCGATCCAGATTATTACCAGTGGCGTGCGAATCAGAAGAGTATGTTCCTATTTCTTTTAACGACTGTCATTAATCCAATTGATCCATTTCTTAACAATGTCATTCGTAAAATTGCTAAGCTACTTAATAGATATTAAATATAAAAAAAAAATACTTTACGCACGAAAAATCTAACATTCCAGGTCTATTTAAAGTCAATTAGACTTCCTGAAAAACATCCTTATTAGTTAATTTCTCATTTTGGCTCTTGCTTCCCTGGAGTTGAAATTGTTGCGCGTCAATTGGCGACCAAAGTAGTTTCGGAGCTTCGCCGAAAATTATTGTCGCTCTTCGCACGCAAGGGGCACAAAATTGCTTCAAAGTGAAGTGTACATTCTAAATTAAGTCTAGATCAACAGGATGCTTTCTCGCTTATGCTACTCATGTTTGGAGCAACGCAATAGAACATCATGGGGAGTCCCGGGCGATAGCACTGGGTATGACGTGGCGATGAACGAATTTCTGTCAGACACATTTAACATCAACGCCGGAGTCCATCAAGGTTCTATATTGTCGCTCACCCTTTTTTTACTATACGTTAATGATCTTTTAGAAAAAACTAAAAATCCTATATATGACTTCGCCGATGATAGCACACTTGTTTCAACTTTTACTTCGGATGCTCGGACATCGACTGCCAATGCACATCTCTATGGGCAGCAAGAGGTCTTACATCTCAACAAAAACCTGGAAGAAATTCTGTCTTGGGGTGATAGTAACCAAGTAGAATTCAACGCTAAAAAAAAACCCAGGCGGCAGTTTTTCCTAAAAAAATTAACGTTGAAGAACCGGATATAGTCATGACGGGACACTCGATTCCCTTGGCTTCACTAATTCATTTATTGGGCGTCAATTTGGATAGTCATCACTCTGGAACGAGGCCGTGTTCCCCAACGTTCTAAAAGAAGCAAAAAACGTTTCTTCTTATAATTTCCAACATGAAAATTTCAAAAAATATGCATTTAACTTCAATATCAGCACCAATACCACATCCCAACATTTCACGCGTATCTCTTTCATGTATTCTTGGGATTGGTGCAGCCAATCTACGTCAGCTAGCCAAAGAATTCACTTCTCAGTACCCCAGTCGGCTCTGGGTTCTTTCTTCAGTCTTCAGTCGTCATCATACGCCGGTACCAAAAGCACGAGTACGTTAGAACGAACCGAACGCATATCTCGCTTTCAAGGTCAACGCAACCTGGTGCCCTCCGTCGTGGCTCGACCTGGTGTTGTTGTATAATATTGTTGGAATTTGATGAAATTTCTTGTGGTACTTCCTTGATAGTATTGGATAATTATTTTTATGGTAGCAAGCGATTTGATTAATAAATATTTGAGGTGTAAGTGAACAGGTGAATGTATAAAGTGACAGGTCAAAGTGTTTAGGTGCTGTGGTTGGATATACGTGTGAAGATTTCAGTAAAGGATATAGCAAAGAAGGCAACTCAGATGAAGGTAAAGTGTCCTATTTTAAGTATTGATGTTTGCTTTGTAGGTAGGTTCAACTACGGATTTAGATCTCATAACCTCTTTTGTATAGTTACTTGGGAACAGCGTTTCAATTGGCAATTAGGGTCATATCTAGGGATCGACCGATATGATTTTTTGTGACCGATACCGATATCGGCCGATACCGATATATCGGCTATATTTTCTATTGTGGATATTTTGCTATATAAATTAGCTACAATTAATGTTCGTCTTGTTCAACTGCCCGCTCAAGTAAAACCACACATCTAAAGATATTTGAATCCTTTGATAACATGCAGTTATGGGACATCAATAGTAGATACTAAATCTAAAGACATTCACTATTCTATCGGAGAATTATTAGCTATAGGTATACAACCCTTCAGTATTCTGAATGATGTCGGCTTTAAACAGCGTTTAAAAAAATTGGATCCTTGTTACAATATGCTTCTGATAAATATTTTAGAGAAAATATACTTCCTGATATTTACCAAAAATGTTCTTCAGCAATTAGTGAAAAATTATCATCATCACTTTCCTTAGAAGAAAACATTAAAGTTTCTGTAACTACAGATTTATGGACGTGCAAACACAATAACAATTCATTTATGTGTTCTACTGCTCATTGGATGGATTTTAAAACGACTGAAAGATGTTCATTATTTGTACTGGCCTGCAAACATTTTCCAGGAACACATACAGCTTTAAATATTGCCCAGATGTTAAATGATTTACTGAAGAGATGGAAGTTAGTTCATAATCAGGTTCTTTTGGTTTTGGCTGACAATTCCGCCAACATAAAAAAGGGCATCGACGAAGTTAAACTAAAATACCAAACTTGTTTTATACATCTTTACAATTAGCCATATACAAGACTCGATAGAAAGTCAAGGATCAATCATGGATTTATTGGCAAAAGCGAGGCGCATAGTAACTTATTTTAGTCACTCCTCTTTGGCTTGTGATAGACTGAAGAATATTCGAAATACTCTTAATATGGCGAGAAAATCTTTGGTTCAGGATGTACCTACATGATGGAACTCAAGTTTTTATATGTTGGAACGTTTGGTAGAAAAAAAAACGCTTTAAATATATTTATAATGGATGATTCAGCTTTAAAAGATAAGGAACTAGCATATCACCAGTGGGAACTAGCAAAACACTTATGAAACTTATTAGAGCCCTTTGAAGAGATTATCAACATTTTTAGTAAGAACAGTGCATCTATATCAGAAATAATATCATTACTTAAGACACTTTTGATTTATCTCGACAAAGCTGAAGGAGCCGATTTTTCTATAGTGCAGACTACTAAAATTGAGCTTAAAAATTCTTTATTTATTTATTTTACTTTATAAATTTATGTTTTAATTTCTTTAAAAAATATATCGGCCGATACCGATATACTCTTGGCCGATATGGGCCGATACCGATATACTCTTGGCCGATATGGGCCGATACCGATATCGGGCAAGAAGGCCGATATACCGATACCGATATCGGTATCGGTCGATCCCTAGTCATATCGTAATTCGATTACTTTGACTGACATTACTAACACTACCATCAGGACTCAGCACTACAGCTAATCGAAAACCGTTAATTTCCTGTTAAAATCCACTCGTTATTTAGGTTTTTTGGAGACGAAAAGGAAAATATTTTTATTATTGAACCAGTTTATGGTTGCCATATTATTATTTCTAAAACTTTTGAAACAGCCAATTTTACATTGTTTTACTTGATACCTTTACATAGACCTCACGTCTTTATTTTTGAAAGTAGCGCGTGCAAAAATAGTGAACTTATTAAATCGAAAGAAGATTGATAAACGTCACCAAAACAAAGAATGCAAAGTTGGAAAAAATATTCCTAAAATCGTTACTAAAATGTATATAAGGTCGATGAACCAAATATACTATGTATAACCTTATGTGTACCTTCTTTTTTAACTATTTATAATATATTATTTCGCTGCTTAACAAACCGCAACAAAAGTTGCACAGTCATAGATGCCAGAACCGATCGAGGTCTCGATTCTTGAGCCTAAGAGACCGACTCTTGATGCAGTGTAGGATTTTAAAATTTTCTGTCTTAACGAGATCGAAAATTTGTTGCCCCCTTTTAAATTTAGATCACCCTAACTTTTTAACTAAATGATTATGACAAAGCCCACTGACCAAATTGCGGTGTTCTTTGAAAAATTAGCTGCACGAAATATACCTTTACTCAGTCACATGTCATAATCTTCAATCCCTTTACGAAATCACGTATATATCTCAAAACAAATATCGGCAGTCTAAAGTCGTTCTTTAGTTCGAGCATGATGCCATAGAGAAGCAAGACTCTCTCAGTAAAGCTCGGGGAGCTAAAAGGAAACTTGGGAAATATGAACATGTGTCCGGATTTGCCCGGTTAGATATACAGGGTGTTAAAGTTCTTTTAAAAAAATCGGTTTTTATAATTGTTTTAATTATCCTTTTCCCGATTTCTTTGAAGTTTGCTACCGTTATTCATAATAATAAGAGGTTTAATTGGCCCTAACTAGATTAAACGTATTAAGTCCAGTGGCGTCTCGGGGAGCACCTTAACGAATATTATTGAGACAAAAATTTACGCCCCTGCCCTTTATCTCATTTTTATATTTTTTTTTTTGGATTTACCAACTAATAATACAACTTTTTTATTTCTTGAATTGTTTTCGTATCTTGCTTCTTTTTTAAGAGAAAAAATAAAAACCATTTTATTACATATACAAAAAAATACGTATGTATTGCAAAGTTAATTAAAATATGAGGTAAAGGTAAGTTTTGATGTCTAATTTGGGAAGTAGGGCGTCGCCTATTTCGGCCCGAGGAGGCAGGTATCGTGCATAAAAACAGCCCAATTCGGCCCCGAACCCAAAATGTACCTATTTTAAATTTACCCATCTCGGCCCGGAGGGTTTAACGGTGGACTAATGAGGTACTACCTAATTAGAAATTAGAATTAGAAAACTAATGCATCCACAAGATGTAATTGTAACTATACACAGAGAAATAACAACATATATCATTTAATTTTGTTTAAAAGTTTATTAGTTAATCAATTAATTTATGTAATAATATGTACAAAAAACGCCTTAATCCTACTTATTAGAATGATAATATGATACAATTTTCACATATTCCAATTTTGAAATTTCCTTGTTCTTATATTTTTTAATTTGTTCCTCCAAAAACTTTTGTTTTTTCTTGCCTATATTTCTAAACTTATTTGTAATGCTAATACTATTACATTTAACGTATGTTTCTATTTGTACATTCAATAGTTCTTTAACAAAAATAATTATAGATGGGTGAGTATGATATATTGAATTGTTAAAATGTGCGTGAAACGATTCACAAGCATTGGTAGATTTATTTAAATCAGCAGAAGCACTTGCCCAAACGTGAGGTGGAAATTTTGATTCGTTGATTAAATAATTTTCAAAAAGATAATCTGAAAATTTTTCCAAATTTGCATTTTGAGGCTTAATTTCATATAACTCAAAAAAATAGAAATTATCTACTTCATTGGGTTCTAAAAAGAGAAGTCCAAAACAATAGTGCAGCCGTTTACCAACATCTGACTTGTCATCTTTATAAGATTGTGTCAAACCAAGTTTCTGTATTTGACTGTACCATGCTTGGGTCAAGTGAAACCTACAGCCAGTAATTTTGATATTTGTCCAAATTTGAGTTAAAGCGTTATGAATTGAAATTTCAAAGTCTACTACTGCTTCTTTTGGTGAAAATACTAAATTTGTTACATAAATCATATATCTTAGACAGGCACAAGCGATATGTTTCTTCACGCTTATCTTTTAACAAACAGAAAACTAACGGAATATAGTGACCATTAAACAAGCCGTGTATAGTGAAAAGTTGTTTAGAAAATTTTGTGCAATAAGAGAAGGTTCCGTCCATATACAAAATCTCTGCTTTACACAAAAAATTTAAATTAGAATTACAGGAAAATATTATTAAATTTAAGGTTGCGTCATTAATTAACACAAAATCTTCACCTTTATTAGTTTTTGACTCCATGGCAGCTAACACTTCGTGGACTTCTGTGACTGACTTGGGTAATGCTGGCAGCGATTTCCTCCGAGCATAGTAGATGTTCTTCCTCACACATTCCAAGTCCTTTCGGGTGAGAGCATCCTGTTCTGGTTGCTCCGACAAAGCTTTTCTTATTATTTTTGCAGGTTTCTCACATATGTCAGATTCAGCTTTCCTCTTCGTTGTAGCACTTAATATTTGCCGCTGCAAGACATTTTCCAACTCTGTCCCGTGTGAATGGTTTTGATTCGATGTTGTCAAAACTCGGATCAGAAGAATTGCCTATAGTCTTTAAATAGGCATTGCACCTATCTTTGATGCATCTCCACTTTGTTTCTCCCGAACTTAATTTTCGGTTTTGTTCTTTATATTTGAACTGATTCAACACCAAAAGTGTTTTACCGCGTACGCTTGTGATTTCACTTAACTTAGCCGATTCACCCATTTTTCCGCCTTTCTTTACTAGATTATTACAGTTTAGATGTTACTGTGGAACTAAATAATCTAACAATGAGCGCCCCTATAAATAATCTAATTATACGAATCCAAATATCCTTCAAAGAAACCTGGTATGTCCAATTTTCGGGCCGAAATGGGCGACGCCCTCTAATTTACCTGTTTTATCAATAACAAGTCAAGAATGAATAACTTTACTAACGCTGAAATGGCCCAGATGCATCTTAATTATGGCCTGGCAAATGGAAATGCTAAAGAAGCTCGGCGAACTTATCAGAAACGTTATTCAAACGTGCCAAAACATTTAGACAGCTCTATGCAAGATTGAGTGAGATTGGGAGTTTTAAACGTAGTAGGTACGGAACTTCCTGGCAGACCTGCAACAGTAACCACGCCTGAGTTAGAAGAGGCTATACTTCGAGAGATGATTCTTCAACTAGTGTCAGGAAGGTAGCAGTGCAACTTCAAACAAGTGCATCAACTGTCTGGAGGGTTTTGCATCTTTATCAACTACACCTATACCACATTCAATATATGCAAGCTTTGTTTCCCCGTGATTTTCAGCCAAAGTGTGATTTTAGTAGGTGGTTGCTGTATACAGTAGCACATAACAACAATTTTTTACCGAACATTTTTATTTACTGATGAGGCCTCTTTTTCAAGTGAAGCCATTATGAATTTTCATAACGAACATTTTTGGGCGGACGATAATCCTCATAAAACTGGAGAAGGTCGTTTTCAGCAACAATGTTCGGTGAATGTATGGGCAGGGATCATTATTTTTAATTTAAATGTTTTAATTAACTTTCAAATGCATAGGTAGGTATTTTTTTTGTGCATGAAATAAAGGGGCTTTTATTTTTTCTCCCGAAAACGAAGCAAGATACGAAAACAATTCTAGGAACAAAAAAGTTGTATTATAAGTTGGTAAATCCAATATAAGCATTAGAAAAAAGTCTATGGAGTACATTTTTTTGTCAATAATATTCGTTAAAGTTCTTTCCGGGATGCCACTGAAATTAATAAATTTAATCTAGTTAGCGCTAATTAAGCCCCTCATCATTATGAATAACGGTACCAAATTTCAATAAAATCGGGAAAAGGATATGTAAAAAAATTATAAAAAACCTATTTTTCTAAAAAAAACTTTAAGGCCCAGTATATTAAAAACTGGGCAACTCCGGACACATGCTCATATAAACTTTTTCTCTTACAATATGATAGGGAATCATTCCCTTAAGTGACGTACTGTACCTCTGAAATACCCTGCATAATATGTGAGTTGAATGCAAATTATGAAGTAAGTGTGACTAAGAATTCAGTCAATACTGACGCCACATTTATGATCAACCCAAATAATTTTGAATGCTCTTCTCCCCCCTCCAAGAACCACTGGCACAGCGCAGAATAGCCACAACATTCATTCGTCTTCAGTAGAGTCCATTAACCTATTATTTTGCGTTTTAAAAATACCGAAACGTCCTCTGCTGACTCTTTAGGTATTTAAATAAAAGAGATGAACAGGCGGTAAAATCAGAAACCCTTTTGTTAAATTTCGAAATGGACTTCTACTCTATACGGTTAGCTAACCCATTATTTTTGCCTGTTCCAAAATCTGAAAAGCAACTTTCTATATCGGTTAAAATATGTCAGGCTAGTCAAATGATTTAAATGCAAAAAAAAAGGATTAAATTGTAAAAGAGCTTGAAAGAAAATATGTGTGCTTAAAATGAGTCCAGTTATCACGCTTTTCAAAACTTCTCATAAGAAAATGTCGAGCTACTTTTTACTAAAGTCCCTTAATGCAGCGAGAATTGTTAGAACTTTCATTAGGGTTTAGTAAAGTCCGTCAATTAATTTATTTTTATGCTCTTTGATTAACCCAGTTTTGTTCGACTTGCAGGTAATTTCAATAATATGACAGATAAATAAAAATAACTCTGCAGGGTGTTTTATTAATACTGCTAAAAAATATGAAGAAAAAGTACCTATAAACCTATGTCCAGAAGTGCTTTGTTTCGTAGATTAATAGATAGATAGAAGATAAATCTTTATTTATTATTATTATTTTTTCTAAATAACTTTTGAAATAATGTCGATATTTGAACTAAAATTGGTATCTAGAGGTTTTTTGAAAGGCAAAATTCGAATTTGATGTTAGTATGGCTTTCACTTGTAGAGGGCGCCACCTATATATCGTTTTACTCTTCTAAGGAGTCATAACTTTTTTATACCTGCGTGTATTACATTTCTAAGCAATCATTTTTACTTGAGAAAGGTATACTTGGCAGAAGTCACTATGAGCAACCGTTTTCGAGGAAAAGAATAATAAAAAATAAATGACATTTATTTGCATATTGCTATGCCCATATCAGACTTTGATAAAATTGCATTTATCTCCTAAACAAAGCCAAAATCAAATAATTATCAAAAGGTACTTCGCATTAGTCATTAAACTGCCAACAGAGACAACGGCATTGGCGTACATAGTTTTTGTTCATATGGCGATAACTTAGTGATCTGAAATTAGGTAGCAAGTGAAACGGATTGAGCTGTTTATGGGCATCAAGTTTTAATACCTCTTAAACAAAGTCAACATCAATTATTATTAGGCCTGACTTGAATATCAGAAGTCAAATACCAGCTAGCTCATTTCCGTTGTTTCAACTCACTTATGAAAGCCGTTTTAACTCAATCAAGCCATCGATATAAGCGTAGTTAATTTCTCGATTTTAAATGGAACGAGACGAACGGGCGATAAGGTCAGACACCCTATTGAGCAAAGTGGTCTATAGCGGACAAAAAAAATTGAAAACGAGGTATTTCTTTATGTAAGGATATAACTGATGAGGGTTTGCTTGAAGTTATGTTGTTTGATAAAGTTGGATCTGGTGCTGGAGAGATACTTTCGGTATGGTAACTACTTTCTGCTATGTGATCTTGGAAGTTATTTTGCGTCTCAATATTTTTATTGGCCCTAGTATTTTGAAAATCGACAGGAATTGCTTAAGGCCTATCCGTAATAGAAGAAGGCATGTAGTCAGAGTCAGAAAATATTGAGTGGTGATAATCCCGTTTTTTCAAAACCTTCAATTATATTATTGGGAGTGACTGCTAGAAGAAATGTTCCGTTAGTGCATGTTGTAGCAGACATTGTGACCAGGATGCCTCTTTCTGCGCTCGTGACTTGGTTTTGGGAAACAGACGTCAAAATCTTGGGAGGTTTGTGAACATTGGTTTTCCCAGTCCCGTCACAATTATATATTTGGTGTGGTAAAAATTTACATTTCATCATTACATCTCGCACGTGGTTGAAGAATAATCCCACGCTATGTTTGTTAAAGCTGGTAGCCCTTGTTAGACTTGTTGCCTCTGGTATTCTAAGCGAGAGAGCAGTATTCCGTTTGTTTTTTTAAAATAATGCATCCAATTTAATCCAGCTTTTATTCGTCATGAGGTAGCTACTTCTTTGTTATTAGCAACAGCATATTTGTACGCAAGTTCACGAATTGTGTTAAGTGTCAACCCGTAACACATTTGTGAAGCTTGTATCAAATATTGTGTTAGAAGTGCTTCCTCATCTTTATTAAAAACACGTTTAAATCCATGCTGTCGACCATAATTAAAATTTGGTCCTTCGCATTCATCTGTAACTGTATACTTTTGCACATTTCTGTGCAAAGTGGATTTATAGTATTTTTTAGCCGCCGTTTTCAAACATAATTTTTGCTCTATAACTTCTGCTACAGCTTCACGCATATTTCTTCCGTATTCAAAATGGTATAACACGCCTTGCCTAGATTGGGATTTTTATTGGGTGCGTGACAAGGTTAGATTTACAATACAGAAAGAAAACATTGGATAGCTTGAAAACACACCATGCATGCTAAAAGTTTAACGATAAAAAAAATATGCTGTAACTTACCTTTGTTTTTCAATTTTCGATTTCTTTTTAAGAATTTCGTTACTTTCTGCTCATTACAACAGTCAAGTAGTATTAATAACAGTGACGTTAAATATAGTTCTATCTTAACACTGAATAGTTCCGCAGCATACGTAATTTCCCGCTATGGACCACCCCTGCATCTTTTGTATATTGAAATTAAATGTAATGTAAATGAAAAATGTAAGATATTGCACACCTTAAAACATTTTACTTGCATTTAGAAAACCCTTAAAACTACTTTTATTTTCCTTTAACCAATTCAAGGAGGCCACTGGTTACTAAATCTCCTACGCAGTGTTACCAGAACTTTTCTCATGATCAGTTGCATCTTCTAATCTATTTCCATGCGTGTTAATAACACATGGTTGGGCCAGCTTAAGATTACGCTATGGGTATTAAAATGCAACTTATTTATTTTTCCATTCGGTATCTAGGTATCTGTTAAGAATATTTTGCACAACTTATTCGCCGGCTTCTACCAAAAGCTTAAATGCTTCCTATCAGATAAGTTTTGTGTTGTTTAACTATCATTTTCTTTGTTCAAAGCTTACTTGTGGATTTTACAAAATAAGACATAAACACGCGATAAAGTCAGAAACCCCTTTGCTATATGAAATAAATATTTCGGAACTGAAAATATAAAAAGTTAAACATGTACTCTATAGAGTTTAACTACCCAAGATCTTCGCCTGTCTTGAAATCGGTTTGAAACCCAAATTTATTTGTCTATAGCGGTTAAGGTATGCCGGTCGGTTTTCTTTGAACAGCAACAAAGTTGGATACTTTAGTCAAATTCTTCAAGTTCAATTAATTTTTGCATTGTTTCTGATTACTTTTACGGCAACAGTTGGTGACACTTCAGATTTTTGAAGGTGTCTCTTGTTGGATTTTTAATTAGGTAGATGTACTGTTATGCCAGGATGTACAAAAAAAACTTGACTTTGTAATATTAGTAATATTATATTACGTTTCATTAGCATTGACGAAGAGTCCTCTACTAACGAGGAATTGATGCTATAATTATTTTTAACGGCACATTTTTTATTACCTACTATGGGCGGTTTTGCAATTTATTATCTGTCTTAAGAACCTTACATTTTGTTGGATTATTGTGCGTATTGTTGATAAAATTTCCAATGAGAAAACATGTGAAAAAGGTATTCAAAAATTAAGTATTAGTAAGGAACTTCATGTACGAAACAAAAATGAAATTGTAATATCATAGTAAACCTTCTGTACTTAATCTAATAATTATAAAGTTAAAATATAGTCAGTGGTGTAACTTTGGGGGCCCTGGAGAGATCAAACTAGTTTAAATAAGTTTTTGTGTATAGATTTGTGTATAGATTCGAAACGTTTTTTCAACCAAATTTAAAAACTCTGAAACTTTTTAATTAAATTAAACAATATCATCATATCATAAATTTGACTATAGTCTCTCTGTAAATAATGCGTCCGACCTGATTTATCGCCAGCTATTGTTATATTCGAGGACTTACCGTTGTTATTATGAAAATTTCTTAGCCAGGAGCCTGTATTGTGGGAGTTTTTAAATTAAAAACCTTTAAAATATATATTATAAATATACAGGGTTGCCCAGAAGTCCGGAATAAAATTAATATAGCCTTAATCTGTAAATTTTGGGGAAAATGCTCGGACACGTCAATTTAGTTTTATATATGCTCACATTTTGACGTTATTAGTTTTTTTTTTTTATAGACATTTGTCAAAGATATGACGACATCGATATTTTTTTTTAAATGGAAACATACAGCTTGTGATACATCATTTGAAAGCTAATATCTCGTACAGTATGCTCATAAATTTTGGCGCGATTCTGTCAAGCTATTTCAAAATGCCGACTGTTAAAAAGTTTTAAAAAAATCCCTATTTAAATAAGCGGGAATGATAAATCATTGATGTTTTTTTTACCTTTCAAAGTAAGAAATCTTTATTGTTTCACGTTCTGACATTTTGTGACATTGTGACTTAACAATAGTTATGGTTTATTTGTTATTTATTTTGTCAAAAAAAATAAAATGTAACGAAGCAAAACAAAACACAAAAAAAAAGGTAGTTTAACATGGCAAATGCTGGAAATGTCCTCCACCCTGTACTTGGCATGCTCCCAGATGATGGTAAAATTCGTCGACGGAATTTCGAATGGCTTCAGCCGGTATGTTGTGTCTCCAATCTATATTTGTTTTTTAAATTTTCAATATTATTTGGCCTATTTTGGTAAACTTTTTCTTTTAAATATCCCCAAAGAAAATAGTCTAGAGGCGTTAAGTCTGAGGACCTCGGTGGCCATTCAATTGTACCACGTCGTCCAATCCAGCGACCTGGAAATATCTGATCTAAATATCTTCTCACGTTGACACCAAAATGCGGGGGAGCACCATCTTGCTGAAACCAAATTGTTTCATTAGGTATATCTGCATCTACTTCGTTGGGAAAAATTACAGCTAGAGCAGGCCTCAACTCGAAGGTTAAGAAATCCAGGTACCGTTCAGCTGTGAGGTTTCCTTCCAAAAAGAATGGCCCTAAAATTCGGTTATTAAGATACCTGCCTATACATTTACTTTCTGGGGCCGCTAAGTATGCGCTTTAAATATCCATCGTAGATTTTCTTGACTCCAGAAATGATAATTATGTCTGTTAACCACCCCGTTTAAATAGAAAGTAGCTTCATCCGAAAATAATATGTTCTGTGGAAACCTATTATTCTCGTCGCACCGTCTCATCATTCCTTCGCAAAATTGCAAACGCCTATCATAGTCATCTACTAAAAGCTCTTGTACAGGGTTATCCAACCAAGACTGGACAAGGCGATTTTTTGACTTTTCCTGTACTTTTATAAAAAAACTGAAATAGCCATCTTAAGTCATTTTCTCCCGCGAATTCGAATATCTTCAGCAAAAAAACAATTGAACATCAAACAAAAGTACTAGGGGTCACTTTGATATTTTTTTAAATGGGATGCCGTATTTTTAATGAGCTTATCCGATTTCTCATATAAATTTTGATCTAAAATGTTGGATTTTTAATTCAAAAACGCCTTTTTTCTTCAGTTTTAAATTCGGAAAATGTTCGTCTACCGTAAGATTAATACCTGATAGATGGATACCCGTTTTACCTGTTCACCCTTTAACCTGCTTTAAAGCGTCCGTCAGTTAGACAAAATAATCAAGTTTCAAATTTCTATATATTTTTCACGAATTAATTACAAATTTAGTAGTTTTTGCAAATCTATTATTGCTTACGTATAAAAAAAGTATGACATATTAGAAAAAACTATAAACTAAAGTGAATAACTTTAATCTCAATAATATAATTGTTCTATGTGTCCTCCATTATTTTCAAAACATGACCGATGCCCCCTTTTCAATCTCTCCAAAGAATCTCTTACAATATTTTGGTCCTGGTTAAGTCTATTAATTTCATTTATAATTTTTTGCTGAATGTCCTCCAGACTTCTGTTGGGTCGTTGATAAACTACATTTTTTAAATGACCCCATAAAAATGTATCCATTGGCGTGATATCGGGGCTATTTGGTGGCCAATGAATTGTTCCGTTACGGCCAATCCACTGATTGTAACGCTCGTTTAGGTATGTTACCACTTCTCGAACTGCATGAGGCGGAGCACCATCCTGCTGCCAAATGATATTGTTGTAGGCTTGCAATGGCAACCTTTCCAAGAAATCCTCGAAATCGTTATGAAGAAAATGGAGGTATCTTTGGCCTGTTAAAGAGCCACGATAAAATAGTGGTCCAATAATTCGATTTTCTAACATCCCACACCAAACAATAAGTGAGCTCCAACCTTGAAACTTTATCATTTCATATCTATGAGGGTTAACTGCTGCCCAGTATCTTGTATTTTTCCGATTGTATACCCCCGATGTTGTAAATGACGCTTCGTCACTCCATAGAATTTTATTATATAAATTATAATCTTCGTCTTGCTCTCTCATCAGCATTGAAGCAACAAATCGAAATCGCAGTTCTTTTTAAAGCTGTGTTAAGTATTAAACGGGAAGGATGCAATATGGTTTTAGACCACATTTTTTTAAAGTTCTGTGAACTGTTCCATAGCTTACTCTCCGGAGCCCTGGACCATACCTTACTTCTCGTACCGCTTGCGGAATAGAACTCTTCGGATTTATAGTAAAATATTGAACAATAGCTCGATCCCTTATATTCCGTCTTTTCATCTTTCTTGGCTTATCTTTCAATGTCTTACTTTCTTCAAATAGGGTCTTAATTCTGAGAATTGTATCCACTGAAATGTGTCTCTGGAAACTCTCAAAAAATGTTCTTTGTGTTTGTCGAGCATTCTCTCCACTTTTGTAATATAATTTTATTACATTTAGCCGTTCTTCTAAAGAATATTTCATTATTTGTAATTAATTCGTGAAAAATATATAGAAATTTGAAACTTGATTATTTTGTCTAACTGACGGACGCTTTAAAGCAGGTTAAAGGGTGAACAGGTGAAACGGGTATCCATCTATCAGGTATTAATTTTACGGTAGACGAACATTTTCCGAATTTAAAACTGAAGAAAAAAGGCGTTTTTGAATTAAAAATCCAACATTTTAGATCAAAATTTATATGAGAAATCGGATAAGCTCATTAAAAATACGGCATCCCATTTAAAAAAATATCAAAGTGACCCCTAGTACTTTTGTTTGATGTTCAATTGTTTTTTGCTGAAGATATTCGAATTCGCGGGAGAAAATGACTTAAGATGGCTATTTCAGTTTTTTTATAAAAGTACAGGAAAAGTCAAAAAATCGCCTTGTCTAGTCTTGGTTGGATAACCCTGTACAAGACATACTTTATAAGGGTGGTAGTTTTCTGCTTCCAAAAATCTTCCAATAGTACCTCTAGATGTATTATGATTTTAATCCAATAAAATTGTTGAAACATGCGGATTATCCTTATATATTGCAATATCCAATTTTTCATCGTTGCCTAAAACACGTGGCTGTCCATTCCTAGGCAAGTCCTTTACTGTGCCATGTTCATCAAATTTGTGGAATATTTTACTGACAGTGCCCTTTGAAATTTGATTTTCCGGATATTTAGCATTAAATAAAGTGCACACTTCACTTTGACTTCTTATTTTATCTCCACATCCTAACAATATCAAAACCTCGATACGCTGCCTTTCCGACAAAACCATTTTTGTTTAGAAAATTGTAAAATAATACTTCGGAAATACCTAAATTAATTTTACAAGTTTACAATGTCACAAAATGTCAGAACGTGAAACAATGAAGATTTCTTACCTTAAAAGGTAAAAAAAACATCAATGATTTATCATTTCCGCTTATTTAAATAGGGATTTTTTTAAAACTTTTAACAGTCGCCATTTTGAAATAGCTTGACAGAATCGCGCCAAAATTTATGAGCATACTGTACGAGATATTAGCTTTCAAATAGTGTATCACAAGCTGTATGTTTCTATTTAAAAAAAAGATCGATGTCGTCATATCTTTGACAACTGTCTATAAAAAACAAACGAATAACGTCAAAATGTGAGCATATATTAAACTAAATTCACGTGTCCGAGCATTTTCCCCAAAAGCTACAGGTTAAGGCTATATTAATTTTATTCCGGACTTCTGGACAGCCCTGTATATAACAGTTCTATTTTTAAAGAATCTAATGGACATTCTATTTGTCTTAAACTTAGCCATTCTGTTATTTCACTTTTACGCCACGTACTTATCGGTCATTTTTCCATCAGTCAAGAGTGATAACATTATCGTTAGCATTGTCCAATACAATGATGCATCTTTTGGTATAAGTTCCAACATTTGCTCGAACTATTCTTCAAATACATCGGCATTCATATCTTCGTGATAGTCTCCTGTATTTTTAGATTGGAACATCAGTAGACCACCTTTAAGAAAGCCCTCAAAACTTCCAATATGGGTTATAATTAGACGATGTCCTTTTCCAGATTCCATGGCGGTCTTAACCTTGTTGATAATTCTTCCATGAAAGCCTACGTTTGACCTTTAATATTATCATCTTGCAAAAATTTAGTCACAGTATGGCCTTCATTTAGCCATGTTTGGTCTAGGTAACATATTTTTTTTTCCTTCCCTGGCTTTTCGAATGCTTCTTAAGTAATTTCTTCTCCAACAGACGATATAGCTTCTGTCTAATAAAATCGATTGCCTATTATGTCTTTTCTACCGAAAATCCATTTTTTTTTAAATAATTTCCAAAGCGTATTTCTACACATAAATGGGTAGTCCTGGTTCTCTAGGATTGAGGACAAAATTTTGTCCAGCGTATAAATTTCTTTTTTTTAAATAAACTATGAACTTTTCGCCCTATTCTCTGCATTAAAATGTCATCCAGCTCAAGTTTTGGTCGTCCTGGAGAGGTTTTTGGAGGTTTGACGTCGACACCTTTTTCTTCTTTTAAAAGTTTATATATGGTTATTTTCCCAACGTTAAGCATATCTGCTGTAAATTGCACTGCATTGTCAACACTCAAACTCGCTATCTTACTTTTAATAGAGTCATAACAGTTAAGAATTATTTTTTTTTCATTTACTCTACATGGACCGACTCTAGGGCGTTTAGACAATTGTTGAAAATTCTCCATATTTAAATAAAAAAACAGCGACACTTCAAACATTGACTAGTTTCACTGAGAAACAAACATCCAATGTAGGTATGTATAGATATAAATAGGTGTATTATTCCAATAGAGGCACTCATAAAGGCATAATAACCACACAAACAGGTAACCAGGATTAGGTACAGAAAAAAAATTATAAAATGATTAGAGCAGAAACGGAATAAATACCTAACCTCTAATTAGATTAAAATATATATTTGAAGACTAAACTTGAATTTAATGTCGATACTTGTACTAATTCTGCACAAATTTAAAAATGTATGCCTATTTAAATTTATACATGCCGAAATATCTTGCACGACCATGGAGAAGACGGTTTTGATTCATTTATTACTTCGCATTATTTAAAGATAAGTTAATTTTTATGTACGTTTTAAACAAATAATCAACAAAACAGTATGAAATTTTATACTGTTACATTTTCGGGTATTTTGTTCAAAAAAATGTGGCCGATAGTAAAAGAAATATTGGTCTTTCATCTAACCTCTAATCGAGCTGCATGATTTTACTTCGTGACATTAAATATTATTTATATAAATTATCCACAGACAGAGAGTTCCAAATTCTTGATCTTCAAGAATTGAAAAACTATTAACTGTAACCAAATAGATGTGCTGCTGAGTTTTATAATTAAAAAACGTGCGTATCGTTTTATTCGAATAAAATCATATTTCACTAAACCAATAAAAAAAATCAACGGTTATATTTACTAGTCGGGAACAGTTTACTTAGCGGCGAAATAATATTAAAAAAGTAGCACATAATTTAATTAAGACAATAAGGCTCAAATATAAAATAGCGTTTTTCCGGATTGTTTTAAAATTGTATTTAGCTAAATATATCGACCATATCTAAAGATATTTGTTGGCATTAACTGTTCCTTTACAAAAAACCTGTATAATCTAAACAAAAAGCCTGGACAATATTTAGATTTCATCAGTAAGAATTGTAAAACGCTTTTAAAACCCTACTTCAATAAAAACAATATACGCAATTACTTTTTTAAAAGGACCCTCACTAAAAACTTTCAAAAAGCTGTATGTTACAAAGAAAAAGATTGATGAACTACATCTATTTAAGTACCTGGCTCCAAGGGTCGAGTTTTATGGCGACTATTACTTGGTATTGCACGTGAAGGGTAGTGTGAAGGTAATATTGTAAATGGCCATTAGGGCATAGTCAGAAAGTGCGGTGTTACTACCCCTGCCTCCGACCTGCCACCTTAGTTTACCTAGCGGCAAAACTTCTTTGCAAAAGGTTATTTTCATTTTTTTTTCCTAGGTATCTACTTAAAGACGGTTAATTGCAAAAGATCAAACCCTAAATTTTATTAGCAGTCGGAAAACCTCTACTTGCCGACGATCAAAAGACCGAGAAAGTTACCACTTTGACTTCCACCTAAGAGACTTAATTTGAAAGAAACAAGAGTCACATCTGGATTTACTATACAGGGCTATCATTTGAAAACGAACCACCCTAAATATTTGTTGATTTTAAGAGAAATAAGATTTGAAATTTAATAGAATTTTACTATTGACCCCCAATCAACCTCACTGTGAAATGTCAAGTGGCGCTACCTATCGAGTGATACATCGTTGCAAAGGGCATTAAGTCGTCTATCCAATCATGCCAAGAAAAGTGAAATCAGTAAATTGGTTTGCGGCTGCTATGGAAATGAAAATTAATTTGGCGTTTCATTTTGAAAGTATTAAGTTCTCCAAAGTGCAAAATATCATTGAAAAATTTAGTAGTGTTAACGATTGTCTTGATAACCAGGAATGAGACAAATCTGTAGTACCACATGCCACAAAAACATTATGTTTTTAAGGTTTGTTTACGAATTATTTATTTCACGGATATTTAAACAATTGTCAATATTAGACTGATGTTTCACTCTGTCATTTTAAGGTAGTTTAAAATTCGAAAAGTAATAAAATGGTATAAGTATAAATCATATCATTATGAATCTGGTAATTGTCTTTATTTTGTTGTGCATAAAGAAGGCATTCATAGCAGTGGCGGCTCCTCAGGGTAGGCCTCTGAGGCCGCGCCTCACCCTCAATCTCCCAAACTCCTCTCAAAAAATACAAATATGTTTGTTGTAAATTTATAAATTTTCAAATATAAATTCCATATGAAAAATAATTTTCATACTGCTTTACCGAGCGCCGCGCTATAAGCGAATATTTTATTCTGTAAACTTTCGTCGACGGCCGAGAGGCTAAATTATTGTAGCTTCACTGCTCCGAGTGTTCGTACCTATTTTGGCAAGCCTCATACGAAAATCTCAACGTCTTTTGTTTGGTCTGTCTCTCTCTTACCCGGGGGTCATTTCGCGTTTTGTTCTCATTGAGGCTATATAAACCTAGCTTGGCTGGTTGTTGATTGGCTGTTTAAATCACATGTCTTATTCTGTGAACTGTGTGTCTTGATTTAATTTAGGAAAATTACATATTGTCATATTTTATTGGTTTATTTTATGTTAATATTGTTGTGAGTTGTGACTGTGCAGGGTAGTCAGGATACAGGTGCGATTCAGGTAATGTAAAAGTATTGGCAGTGTTTGTTTGGGCAATTTATAATTTCGTGTTCGGCAAATTAAGGTTATATTTTCAAGATCCGGAAAGTTTTAAAATTTCTTTATTATGTTATTAATTATTAAACGCTAAATTTTATTGTTTTAAAAAAATATGAATCCTGTTCATGATATTATTCTCTCAGTCATTGAAACGCCATTTTTAAGGAGAAACGAAACGGAAAAAAGACAGATATTATGTAGTCGTCCGACACCAAAAATTTCGGCAATATTTAACGATAAAGCTGGATTTATAAACTCGGCGCTGGCGTCGGCGCTGGCGCTCGCGCCAGCATTCGTCGTAGAACATCGAAGTCTGATTTATAAACTGGCGTTCGCGTCGCGGTCGTTTGCATTGTTTACATTACAAGAAATATAACCTAACATTTGTGTTCATTACAGCTTGGTATTTTTTTAATTATTTGCGATAAGACTAGTGAAAAATGGATTTAGAAAGTCTGGAAAAATTGCTTGGTTCCTTGGGTGTAGTTTTGTGCCTTTATGCGGTAGTAAAACTGCGCAATAAGCGCACTCGTCGATTTAAAACGAGACCTATTAATAGGGCACGTCGAATGTCGAATGGCAGGTGGTTTTCAGTACTACAAAAAGATTAAAGCAATGGACAAGGAGCAGTTTTTCAAATACACCAGAATGACTCTCCTTACTTTTGAGAAGCTGGCAACGCAAATATCACCATTAATTAAACGGGGTCCCAGGTCAGATGGTATATCGACACTTAACAACTGTCAAGTCTCACGTGAAAAGAATAAGAAAATATTATTGGCTGGACGTCACTGCTACGGATTTACTACGAGCGCCGGCGACAAAAAGATAAAGTTGGTTTATGTCGAACGCCAGCCGGCGCCAGCGCGAACGCCGGCGAAGTTTATAAATCACTCAATTACGATTCACTTGTTTAACTTCCAGCGCCCACGCCAGCGCGAGCGCCGACGCCGGCTTCGAGTTTATAAATCCAGCTTAAGAGACAGTGTAAGCAATATTCAAGAGCTTTTTAGGTAACTTGGTACGAAACCTATAAGTGGCTGTGCGGAAGTATTTATAAGGAAAGCTTATATTGTTGGCCTTGTATTTTATTAGGCAGCGTAAAAAACAATTGGAGTTCAGGGGGTGGGTATTCTGATTTAAAAAAATTTTCACGGGCGGTAAAATCACACGAAAGTTCCAAAGAGCATATTAAGAATTCTGTAGCGCTTACGAGAGTAGAGCAAAATAGAGACACAATAGCGGATGCACTGAGAGAAATTGACCCTGACCTTGCAAATTGAATATTTTTCTCGTGAAACCTGGTATTTCAAAATAATTATATTGCTGGTTGAATTCCTAACTATTCATTTTAAGCCAATGACCTTGAAATCGCAAAAAATTATCGTCTGCGGCGCAATTTTATAGCCTCACCCCCTTATACACCCACGAGCCGCCACTGATTCATAGATGTATAGTTATGGTGTTGCGAGTACTTTTAGTTCAATAAATTAGTGTTTTACATCGGCTCTATATTGGGGGTTCGTCATGAATTGGACTGCACGCCTCTGAAGCGCAAAAACTATTTCAAGGTGATAGGAGTGACCCCCGACCATTATTGAGTAAAAACTCACTGTAAAAAATTTGTAGCAAAGTAGAGATAGATACTTACTTGATTTCTGATGTTTTTTTTATCAAGAATGTTGTTGAAGAAAGTTTGTTGGCCTATAAGGTTTTTGAAAGTAAGATTTGGATCTAAGTAAATACCTAGGAATGTCATACAGTTGATGCGTAAGTTAAAATAAACTGAATCTATGTGCAACAAAAAAAAAATGCACAAGCAAAGGGTTTGGACCAAGCTTGCCAGGTCTATTCCGAACGTCGCCAAGCTGGCCAACATTTCTATTGGTTCTGTGCACAAAATTTTAAAAAAGACTAAATTATTCCCTTACAAAATATAATTTTTTATATAATAATATTCAACAAAGACGATTACGACAAAAGGATCAAATTTCGTGAATTAATGTGCCAAAGGGCTGACAAAAACCGCATCTCAATAAGAGAAAATTGCTTTAGCGACGAGTCAACTTTCTTCTTAAATGGGTTTGCTAACAAACACAATTGTATATATTGGAATAATGAAAATCCGCGAGTTTTTCGGGAAGGCCACAGACAAGCAACGTTTGAACAGTCAATTATATTTGAGTCTTTTGAAAAATGAGATAGATCCTCTTACTGTGCAATCTCTGGAAAATGAAGTGGATGAAAATGGCACCCTGGCATTTAATTTAGAAAATTTGCATTTACAGCAAGATGGTGCTCCTGGCATGGATCCCACCCCCGACAAGGGGCAATAGAGTGACCAGCAAGATTTTCCGACTTGACTTCTCTTGATTTTTTTCCTTTGGTGCCACTTGAAAACCCAAGTTTATAAGACCCCGCCTGAATTTATTGAAGACCCAAAAAATAGAATAACACTGGAATGCAAACATTCCTCAATGTCTCAGAGGAATTTTAAAACAGACTTTATTATTGTCGTGCCAATAACGGTGCACATTTTTAGCACTTAATAAAATAACCTGTTCAGACTATACAGCGTGTCCAGAATAGTTCTAGACATATATGGGAATTTTCTTTATTGTTGATTTTACGAAAAAAAAGTTGTTATTTATAAAGAGCTTGATGCGCAAATAATATTGATATATCAAAACTTAAGATATCATGTACAGGGCGGCAAGAAAATATAGAAACACAGAATTACGTTAAGAGGGAAGTACCCTCAATTTTTATTTTAGAGCAAACTGTTTAAAAGAAAACTTTACTAAGTACTACAAAACGTGGTCAGATACAATTTTTCGTTGAAATATTTTAATCTACAGGGTACCATCAAAAAGCGTTTGGAAAATATTTTTTTATTTTATTTCTTTAACAGTTAAGTACCTGCATCAATTTTGCAACAACTATGTGCAATGCTATAGTAACGAATATTGACATGTTAGTCAAAAATAATTTACTATTTTTCGACTTATTAACAATAGTTTTTCGTTAGTTTCGTCATGGTTGTAAAGTTAACGCTGCAGAAAAAACTAGAAATTGTACTTATCGTCGGAGATCACTATAAACCTATTAGGAAAGCCGCACTCATATTTAATACTAGACACCCTGACAAAATGGTATGTAGCGCCACTATAGCAAACGTAATGAATAAATTTAAAGCTACTGGTTCCGTCGAAAATGTATTTAAGGAGCAACACAACAAGAGGTCCACAACAGAAGAAAAGCAACTCAATGTAATGCAATCGGTTATCGAAGACCCGAAGATTTCTTTAAGAAAATTGTCAGAAACTATTCCAGTTGACGTCAATATCCATCCATATAAACCGAAATAAATTCACACGCTTCTTCCTAGAGATTTTGAATTCCGTTTCCTATTTTGCGCGTGGTTCCAAGGCGAGCGTGAAATATATCCTTTTTTTACAAGGAAATGCTCCCAAAATTGTCGGTGGTGGAGTGACAACAATCCAAATTTTATAATCGAATGCCATAGTCAATATTCATTTAAAACCAATATTTGGTGTGGCATTTTTAATGATCGGATCGTTGGACCATACTTTTTCCGACAAAATACAAATGCTGCCATTTACCTGGGCTTTTTAAGGAACCAGTTGTCTCAATTTCTTGACGAACTGCCACTAAATATAAGACGTACAATTTGGTATCAACATGATAGAGCCCCATGCCATAGTACTAACACAGTAACTGGGTATTTGAATAAAGTATTTCCGCACCGTTTGATAGGCAGACGTTCAAATATTCCCTGGCCAGCCAGGTCGCCTGACATCACACCCCTGGACTTTTTTTTATGGGGCCGATTAAAAGAAATGGTGTAAGGGCATAGACCTTTTTAGGATATTGTCAATATTATTTGCGCATCAAACAGAACTTTTTATAAAGAATAACTTTTTTTCGTAAAATCAGCAATAAAGAAAATTCCCATATGTCTAGAACTTTTCTGGACACGCTGTATAAATTAGTTGCATTGCTATTACATTTTTCTTGGCGGGTGTTTGACATTTCGAAGTGAGGTTACCTAGAGGTGTAGAGGTCAATTGTAAAATTATATCAAATGTATAACTAAACGTCTCCCTCGATTTTAAAATTGACGTTTCATTCGCTTACAAAGGGATTATAGTACTTCTCAACTTCATTCTTGTAAAACTTCATCATTTTCTAACTCTTCTAAAGCCTCTCCATTTACTAGCGATTGAATTAAAATTCAAAGACATTACTGTCCTTTTAAATAAGACTAAAATATCAATTTGGAACAAAGCCTTATGATATTTGTAGGAATTTAGATAACTCTAAAAAAGGTACCGCAATAAGTAACAAAGAAGATTATCGAATAAATACTTAGCCGCAATTTTATTGTTTTAAATTATCTGGGTCTTTGAAAGCCAAGAGAATATTGTAATAAATAAGCAAATAAGGAAATTGTGTGCATCCCAACTAGGTCGGCAGATGTAAAACAACGGGTTCTAGCAGCTCGAAATTAAAGAGGAACTTTAAGGTCAGAGGTAAGTGGATGTCTCTTAGCTCGGGACTTATAAGGTTGTGGAATCGGTGCACTTCGTGATTTAGCATCGGTATTTTTCGGTCTAAATAGACGATTTCTAGAGAAATTTGCCAGTGCCATATTTGTGCACCGAAAAGTTTTGAAACATAGGTACCGTGGTTTTGTTTGTTAAAACTGGGACAAGCACATGTAGGTTTAATAATGGAATCAAGCCTCATTGCTTAACCGAATAAAGAAAATAGACAATACAAAATGTCAAAGTAATATCCGCATCTCTTTCAATATTTTACTATTAATCAAAAATATATTTTAAATGATGCACCTGCCTTGGACTTCTCTTGTCATTATATATTTTATCACAATGGCTAAACTGGTCAACATAACTTTATTTCAATTTCTAAGACAATGAGAACAATACTAAACCAATCTGAATTACTAAATCAACAGAACCCAGATCTAAATGAGACGCATTCGTTTATAATAGTCCATTTTACTCTTATATGCAATTTTTTTGGTGTACAAGAAAAAGGTAAATATTTAACTGCTTTTTTATAATATAAAAACTGTATTCAAGTGGCAAAAAAGTCGCGCATAATGCCTGTAACTTTTGAATTACCTCTTATACGTAAAAGTAACATTTATGAAAGTTGTTCAGTAAATTATTCCCCATATTTCTACTTGCATGAATTTTTTCTGTCATTTCTGGTTGCCATAGAGACTAACCTACTTTTTTTAAATGGAACACCCGACATAATATGATTGCATATTTGAAATCCACTGGGAAAACTCTGAATTTCTTGTATTTCAAGTTTGTATTTATTTAAAATTGTAACAGACTTTATAATAACAAAATAAATAGCCTAGAAAATTGAACAACTTAACATCGGAATAATAAACAAGTGAAACCTCAGGTGTTTAAAATGAGCACCATTTTCTGCTAAGCAGAGCGCCAGTCGATCCTTGGACCCGTCTACAACGTTTAAAAGGAAGTCCTCTGGAATGGCCCGAATTTCAGCACTAATTCTGACTTAAAGATTCTAAGTCATTTAATGACTTTGTTCTTTAAGTGTCCCACAGAGTCGAGCGGGGTTAAGTCCAGGGATCGCGCTGACCAGTCAATAGCACCTCTCTTCTGCCTATCCAACGTCCTGGAAATTGTTCGCTTATGTATTGTCTAACATTTGCCGCATAATGCGCAGGTGCTCCATCTTGCTGGAGCCATGCCTGTTCGTTTATGCCATTATTTACACCCGGTAAAACCATTCTACAAGAAGGAATTATGTGATTCCTGAGGAGAATCAGATATTTTTGGCCATTCAAATTAACATCTATGAAAAAGGTCCCACTACCAACTATGCCCGCCCAAACATTAACTTTCTCGGGCCTCTGAGTATGACCTTTCTGGAACCAGTGAGTATTTTCAGCAGACCAATAACGATGATTTTGTCTAATAACAATGCCATTTAAATGGAAAGTAGCTTCATCCGAGAAAATGATATTTGTTGCGAAGTTATTATCGTTATTGCATCTTTCCACTACTAACTCACAAAGTTCAGCTCTTCTATCAAAATCGTCCTCCTTTAACTCATGCACCAACTTTATCTTGAAGAGATGCAACTTCTCCTGCTTAAACAGGTTTTTCACTGACTGATGAAACACATTAAAATCCATTGCCGTTGGCCTGGGTGATTGTGTTGGATTTTCATGTATTGGAGAGCATGATATCCAAAGCTTTGAGCTTTCTCTCCCCCGGTTGCTGTTTTAGGTCGACCTGATCTAGCGGCTTCCCTAACACTGCCTGTTTCTCGAGATTTCTTTACCGCTCGACACACCATTGACTGATTTTTTGAAGGCCTATTTGGATATAATTCATTGAAATGTTGACAAACCTGATCTCTTTATATTTCCGCAACCGCTCATTATTAAAATTTCAACTCATTGTTTCTCATTCAGATAAACCATAGTGTAAACAAATTAGGTAAATCAGACAACAGAAAATTAAACAGGAACTCAAAATTTACACCTCTTTGGTCGCTGTCATGAAAACACGTTGACTCAACTGGTGGGTGTTAGGTAGGAATAATTATTATAATTAGGAAGTTTTTCATTTTTGAGCTCTCATTATCTCGGAAACGCTTGCAGAGGTGAAAATTTGAAATACAATTTAGAAAAAAGTAAGTTAGTCTCTAACCTGAACTAACCAAACCAGAAATGACAGAAAAAATGCATGCAGGTAGAAATATGGGGAATAATTTTCTAAAGAACTTTCATTAAGGTCACTTTTTCGTATACGAAGTAATTCAAAAGTTACAGGCATTATGTGCGACTTTCTTGCCACTCTGTATATTACATTTAAAAGATTGTTTTTTAAATTAAGCGTCTACAAAGATGTTCACCATCACTAAATTCGCAGGATTCGTATGTGAAGTCAATTGAAATAATAAGTGATTCCACCGTTTCTTCAATCATGTTGTCTAAGTCCCACATTTTTCTTCCTTAATTACATGTTTTGTTGCTTCTTACCAATTTTCTCTCGTCATAATTGATAATGAATATTTCAATAGCTCACGTACATCTTTTATTTTAAATGTAGTGTTATTTCTTGCTACTTAGCCTTTCATTTCTGCTCATATCAACTTAATTGAATTTAATTCACAATGGAAGAGAGGCAGTTGAAGTAAAACAATACCACGCTTATTAGCCATTTCGTCGATTAACTTAATTTCTCGTACTATTTTTATAGGCTCTTTTTTTAATATGTGGTGATATTTTCCTCAAACAGCCAATTTATCCCTTATTAAGTGGTAGGTAGTTACTCTACAAGCCTTAAATGATAGCTGGCGTTATCCAAGATTATGGAAACATTTTTGGGTATTAATTTTCAAGCAGTTGATCAAAATACGCTTCAAGCACATCAGCAGTCATTTCCTCATGATAATCTTTAGCTGATCTGATCTAAAATTCAAGCAAATCATCGTTTAAAAATTCATTTTCACTACCTATATGCGTTATTATTAACCTGCGATCTTTACCTGTAGGTATTTTGAAACCAGTAGACAAACCTTCTATAAATGCTTAACGAGAGCTTTGAATATTTTTATCTTTCCTTTTGCACTGTTGCACGTTGAGCCAGGTTTAGTCTAAATAAAGTATGTTCTTTTTTCACTTCTATATCTGCCAATTATCTGTTTAGTAAGATTGAGTCTAGGTCCCAAGAAAAATGTAATTTATGTAAAATTTGCCACAATTTTTTTTTTCCTAGGTATAGTTAGTAATTCTCATCTTCCCTTATAACATTAAAAGTTTTATCCAATGTTGAGATCTCAATACTGAAATAAAAATTATGCGCGTCTCTTCTTATGATACTTTTCACATCTTCATCAATTTGTAGAGGTGTCCTTCCTACTACTGTTTAGGAGGGGCCACCGTTCCAGGTTTTCTTTCCCTAAGAAGCTTGTAGATTGTTGATTCACAAACTCCCATTATTCTAGACAGGGGTTCGCCCTGGCCTTACGTAGAGACTGTATCACCCACAGTATAAGGTTGGTTCTTTCAACTTATTTAGCTATGTCTTTTTATTCTTCCACTTGTGACCACCCTTACAATATTACAATATTTACCCCGTTAAACACAAATACATCAACTTAACAACCCTAAAGCACAGATTTCATTGGTTTTTACCTAGATAATGAATCAGAACTTAACTGCGAAATCCACGATACTTTTACTATACGTTTAAAAGAATAGTAACCTTTGTTACCGGGCGCGCGTCCCTAACATATCACTTACTTTAGCATTAGAAAATCAGTTTGCCTGACACACATGTCAAATCTCAGCCACGTGAAGCATCTGCTTACGTTGAAGCCTAACAGGACACTGGTTTGTTTATGGTGCTACAGTGATTTTACAGCTCGTTCGCAATTTTCGGTAAACCTAAACTAGATAATTTGGAAATAATGTACTATTAAATAAGGTACCTATGTAATTTGGGACCTGTTATTGTCACGCCTATCGTTTATTGCGGTTTCACAACTGATGACCCTTCGCCCTAAGAAGTTGAGGGTTTTTGACAGAAGAAAATTACGTTTGTTATTTTTAATTATTTTATTCCCTAGCCATTGTGTACAAAAGCATTATTAAAAAAAGCATAAATATTCGTAAACCTTAAATATCATTCACATAATATACGAAAATAAACCCATTATAACATACATACATAAATAATTTATAAAGTTGAAGTTAATGCATATTCGATTGAACAACAGGATGATTGCCGCATAACGTAGGATAAATTTACTTTTAAAGAATTAACTAGCGTCACTGAAACACTAAGTAGAACTAAATTTGTATCTACCTGTATAATTACAATAATCGCGGCGTTTAAAAAAGCTAAAACCGTTGCAAGAAGCTTGATAGACAATAACAGAAACTCGGATTAATTAGAAAACAATTAGAATTATGCCTCATTAGAACACAATACCAGCAGTGATTATCTAATTAGCACTGCTTAATATGGAATCGCAAGGTTAGTGTCTCGGGTGCCAATGAACTGATTTTAATTGCTAATTGGATTGAAATTGTTTAAAAAATCGACCTAATTTAGTAACAAAGCAAAAATGCAGACAACAGGTTTTATCATACCAAAAATGTTGTGGTTGGGACTAGTGAACTAAGTATAAGAAACCTTTAAGGTGCGGCTAAGATACGCCTGAGCGATCGTCGTTAGCACTCGTTCCTAAGCATCCATGCCTTTCCGGGCAGCTTCAATCGCTATTCTTCCTTCACCGTTCGCGTATACATTTTTTGCAGAAACCTACGTTTAAACTGATTTGCTTAAAGAAGATATTATAGCATTATGTTACAAGTTTTACCATATATCATTTTGGTCATAACATAACGTATTCTTTTAAGTTTTGGTTTATTTTGATTAATCCAAGTGTATTGGGAGTTCAAGTTACTTCAGGAATATGAAGCAAGAAAATATAGATATACTATAGATATTTTATGTAGCTATTTCTGTTAAATGTACCTACTTTAAGTCCTAATATCTATAGCCAAGCGAAATATTGTTCTATAAGTGTGGATTTATATGCATCACACTGTACTTGCACTATATCATTATTACCCGGAACTTTGTCGTTTATTAAAACTTCTATTTCTTCATCAATTAGCAACTCATCAGGTTCATTTTGGGATCTTGCTAAATTGTGCAAAAATGAAGTTGCCACTATTATATCTTGCGTTAACTCCACTTTAGTTCTCAGCCCCAATGCTAAACAAGAAAATTTCCTTTTCCATACTCTTATACATCTTTCTATTGCATTTCTTCTTCTAACAAGGGACTCCCGATATCTTCTCTCGGCAACCGTAATGGGGTTATTTAAGGGCGTCATAAAATTTTGATTTACTGCTATCCACTATCCCCTATAATAAGACAGTTTTCAATATTTCCTAATCGCCACTTGAGATTGGTATTCATATACACTATCATATCATGAGTTGATCCAGGCCACCGAACAACAATATTTTGAATTTTTAAATCATGATCGCAGGCCACTATTACATTAAGTGAATTCTGAATTTCTATTTCTGTAATATTCAGCCTGATCTCCTTCAGGGCTCTACATTTTTACATGAGTTCCATCTACTAATAAAATTACTCTAGGAAATCTTGCAATGTCAAAAAATCCTTGCTGAATTATGGTTTTTTCTTCAGGAGCTGTAGGAAAATTTACATATTAATTTTTTACAGAGCAGATTACATTTGTGATCCTTATTACTAAATTCGATACTGTAGATTTATGCACACCAGCATGATCCCCGGACGAAATACTAAACTCTCCAGCAGCATAAAAGCGGAGACAAAGCAGGAATTGTTGCAAAGGACTTAGAACACAGTTCCTATAAAATAAAGAAAATCCGGTCAAAATCAAAATATCAATTGTATTGTAACATTAAAACTATCATGACTGCATCCAGCAGAATACTTGAGCATCATAAATAATAATTTCAACTTAATTCCTATGGATAGCGAATCATATTTTCTATTCAATGTAAAAAAAGGTGCACGGTTTCCTCAGACAATCTAAAACGATTGACAAAATCCGTATCGTCCCACTAATTTATGTGATTTGGGCGGTGGTGAAAAATCCTTGGTTTTCTCAATACTCTAGTAACATAATCTTCCAAATCATCATCTAAATTCGATTCATCCGAAAAAATGTTGACATAAAAAAACACATTAATTTTATTGCCAAAAATTACTAAATTGAGGTTATAACATTTTTGTTTTAACTTTTAACCCACTGGCAAACCGTTAACAGCCAAGTTTTCTGCTGGGTAAATTATCCTCCTGGCAAGGATTCTTTATCTTACTGTTAATGCTATCAGGAGATTAATAAACAGATTTTTTTCATTAACAGCAGAATAAGTATGCCAGAGACTTTGCCAGCACATTATTAAACCGGCCCTAAACTGAATAAGTTAGGGTTGGCCTATTAAAATTTATTCTAACTTGGCACATGGGTTTATTATATCGGTCTCTTCATAAAATTATGATACAATTTTTTTCTAAAATGTATAGAGGAGCCAATTTTGAGCCATATCAAGATTTACATGGGATTTCCTATGTTCAACTAAGCCACCCGGTATAGATTGGTTTTGTCGAAAATTTTTCTCACCCTGTATCTTTGAAACAAAGATATACAAATGTATATCTTCTGATCCTATTTTAAGGAGTTTAGGTTTATTTTGGTTCGTTTCTCATAGTGGTGATTCAATTGCGATCTGTATAAGTTCTCTCTTTCCTGTGTCGTTTCTGTTACATCAGTTATCTCTTGTTTGTTTACTTATAGCGTTGTTAAGTTCTGCCATTTCTATCGTAGTGTAGAAACGAACAATTTTTATATTGTTTATTACAAGGTATTAGCTAACTAAACAGGTAGTTGAACAATTTGGCAGCGCATTATATTTTCATAACTCCTTATTAATTCCCAAACAGTTACCAATAATAGCATTCGAAGAATAAATATAAATAAATAATAACTCTAGGTCTTTTAAAAAATCCCGTATGGGAGAATGATTACCAAGTTCTCCATAAGTAACTGTTCAAAAAGCCAATAATAATATAATAAAAATTTTACGACATTATTATTTCCTCTATCGAAAATGACCAATCTGGTGCCATTCTTTGGTCACCTGAGGCTAGTTCGCTTCGACCCAGTGTGGTTGGACTCCCGCATAACCGGTTTGTACCTTCTGTCTCAGGTCAGGCACTAGATTGGCACTAGAAGAGGCGACGGAGGAAATTTGAACACCAAATAATTAGTCAATTCAAATGCATCATATGGAAAAAAACGTTTTTTTCTACAATTTCTGTTTTAAGATTTAAGATTTAACTTTAACTTTAATAACTTGTCAGTAAGATATGTTAGATATCGTTTCCTTTATATCGTCTAGAGGAGGAAGACGTACCTATCTAGCTGGGTACGTATATACGTTTGCAATCCATTATTATTGGTAGTACTGTAAATCAACTAACCTAATTTCGTCGCTTGATTGTTAAGTCACAGAAATGCCCTTCATATTTTCGAAATGCTCCAGAAAAATCTAATTAAAAGACACTTTATCTCAAAAAGAAGACGTTTCTTTAAAGAAAATTGTTTTTCCTTAAATCAGAAGTATCACTGTATTAAGGAAAGGAGACGGGGGAAACGCGCACTGTATTTATAATAATAATATATTATTATATATGCAAAGTTCTCACCTAATTATTCAACTGTTTTATTGGAAACAAATGCAAGAAGTTGCTGGTGTTCAAATTTCCTTCACCAAGTAAAGATGGCTATAAGGAGGTGATGACTTCACCTTTCGATCAATGTCTGTTCTTTTGTTTAACATCTATAGATTGTAATAGAAATTTTTGAAGAAGAATGGACGTGTTTGTATTTTACACCTAGCCCATGACTGTTCAAGTTTAGGCACAAAACATTTTAATACTTTAATCCACTCGTGTTCTAAAGATACTACTTTAAAAATTTTAAATCGATATAGCACATTATAATTATTTATTTGGTTGGAAAACTGGAGAGGATTGCTTATATACATTTAAATATATAGGTGGTACCATATAAGGCGAAGCTATATTAAGTAAAGCTTAAATAATAATCCAGGCTTACAGTTGTTGTTGTTGCACTAAGAAAAGATGTCTGATCTTTGTTAAGGCACAGAATTTGGACTAAATGAACTACTTTTGCCACTAACTTGGAGTATACTCAGCATCCTTTTTGTGTTTGTTATGATATGTCATGGTATCTTTATAGAGGGCTTTCATTTCTAATGAACCACCCCAAATACTTTTAGGGAGTTTAATTACATATTTCATGATGATCTTTACACCTCAAGCCAACCTCACCTTGAAATATTAAATGGCACTACCCATGCAGTGATACATCGTTGCAAAGAACATTACATTACCTACCAAACCATGCCAAGAAACTAGTAATCGGTTTGCGAGTTAGACGGACAAATGTAATAATAATGATACTAATTTATATAGTTTCAGCAAATTATGTTATTAAGTCTTCAAAATGTGCGCTGTTATTGGCGAGACAATAATAAAGTCTATTTTGAAATTCCTTTCGAATGCTAAGGAATGTTTGCATTCCAGTAGTATTCTATTTTTTGGGTCTTTAGTAATTTTAGGTGAGGTTTAATAAACTTAAGTTTTCAAGTGGCTCCAGAGAAAGAATCAAGAGACGTTAAGTCGGGAGATCTTGATGGCCACTCTAGTGCACCTCGTGGGGGGTGGGATATGCCATGGAACTGTTGGTTACGCCACTCTATAATTGATAATGTGTAGTGGGGAATAGAGATGTTGAAATTTCCGAAATTCTTGAATGGTGCGGGAAATTTCCGAAACTCTCGGAAATTTATGGAATTTTAGGAAATTTTACATAAATCTTTTATTAGTATTTTTTGTTGATAAAATAGAGCAATAAATTAAATCGACATTTAAAATTAACCTATTTCCTCGTTTATATATTAGGTACTAAAGTCTAGTTCAGAAAGGTGTAGAGTAACAAAAGCTCATTAGGTATGCAAAGGGACTACAGAGTGACCCAACGAATATTTAAGCCACTTTCATAATTTTGCATTGATTTCATTGCAAATTTCTTTCTTTTCATCAAGTGCAGGTAGTACCACCCGGGTTTGGGTCAATTTATGGGTTTTGCCTACTCTTATCCATTCACAAACACTGAAAATAGTGTGACAAAGGCGTACCGGTAGGATATTCGTAAAAAGGAAATAATTTTATTTTAACAGAATAAAAATTAGGCATTATGTACAGGGTTATCCAACCAAGACTAGACAAGGCGATTTTTTGACTTTTCCTGTACTTTTATAAAAAAACTGAAATAGCCATCTTAAGTCATTTTCTTCCGCGAATTCGAATATCTTCAGCAAAAAACAATTGAACATCAAACAAAAGTACTAGGGGTCACTTTGATATTTTTTTAAATGGAACACCCTATATCTTCGCATATTTTTGGATTTAACATAAAATAGCAATTATTTTTTAATAAGTGCATTATAAGTCTAAACCTAATAGTTTCCGAGATATCGACTTTTGAAAAATGACATTTTTCAAATTTGACAGCTTCTAGCTTTCTAACGGTACGCTTTAGAGTAAAACGGCTTACATGTCCCTATCTTACTTTTTTATGATCTTTACAAAAACATGAACTTGCGGTAAAACCGGAAGTACTGTATTTCCGGTTTTTGAGTTACATCCGGTTTAACCGGAAGTTGATGTTTTTGGGAAGATAATAAAAAAGTAAGATAGGGACATGTAAGCCGTTTTACTCTAAAGCGTACCGTTAGAAAGCTAGAAGCTGTCAAAGTTGAAAAATGTCATTTTTCAAAAGTCAATATCTCGGAAACTATTAGGTTTAGACTTATAATGCACTTATTAAAAAATAATTGCTATTTTATGCTAAATCCAAAAATATTCGAAGATATAGGGTGTTCCATTTAAAAAAATATCAAAGTGACCCCTAGTACTTTTGTTTAATGTTCAATTGTTTTTTGCTGAAGATATTCGAATTCGCGGGAGAAAATGACTTAAGATGGCTATTTCAGTTTTTTTATAAAAGTACAGGAAAAGTCAAAAAATCGCCTTGTCTAGTCTTGGTTGGATAACCCTGTACATAGTATTAGCTACACTTATTTTTTATTAAACATTTTTAAAAAAATACATTATACAGAAATTAAATTATACTCGTAAAAAGGAAAGAATTTCATTTTAACAGAATAAAATTTAGGCATTATATTCATAGTATTAGGTACACTTTTTTTTTATTAAACATTATAAAAAAAGTACAAAATACAAAAAATACATTACACAGAAATTAAATTATAAAAAATCATAATATTCTTCGTCATCTGAGGAACTGTCATCTCCTCTTGACGTTATAATTAACGGGTCGACGGTCCGATCGATCAGGTGATCAAGATCCCACATTTTCTCCTCTTCTTTAATGACATGATGGACTGCTTTTCGCCAGTTCTCTGGTGTCACTTCCTTAATGGCTTGATCAAACAGTAGCTTAACGTCTTTCATTTTGAATGTAGTGTTGTGTCTTGCTACAAATCCTTTCACTTGTGCCCATATAAGTTTTAAAGGATTTAGTTCGCAATGATATGGCGGTGTGCGCAGCAGAGTTACACTATGTTTTTCTGCTATATCTTCCACGGCATATTTCATAAAACGATGTTTATGTAAATTTGCTATAGCTAATAATTCCTTCTTTATCAAATTATCTTTAAATTTTATACTTTTGGTGGTTAACCAGTCGATAATTTCTTGTTTTCTCCAAGAAGAAGTTGGAGTCTTCTTCTCTGTGCGTCGTGAATGATAGCTTGCGTTATCCATAGCTACTACTGAATCAGTTGGAAGATATTTTATCATTTCACCAAAATAGTCCTCAAAAACATTCAAATTCATGTCCTCGTGGTAATCTCCCGTATTGAACGACTGAAAGGTTAGCAAACCTTCTTTTAAAAATCCCTCTTCGCTTCCAATATGGACGATTATTAGTCTCTTCCCTTTACCTAAAGGCACCTTAATACCCGTTGACAGGCCTTCCATGAAAGCTTGGCGAGCACTGGTTATATTTTTGTCTTGCCACAATTTTGGCACTATATAACCTTCATTAATCCACGTCTCATCAAGATAAAAGATTTTCTTCTGTTCTCTTCTATACTGCTTTATACTTCTCAAGTATTTTCGTCGCCAACAAACAATTTTATCGCTTTCCAGTAAAAGTGATTTATGGTTATACTTTTCCCAGACAAAATCCATATTTTTTAAAGTGGCCCATAAAAGTATTCTAGTTATAAACGGAATACTGTCATCCTGGCCTAGCTCCATTAGTATCTTATCTAGGGTGGGTATTTTTTTTTTAAAATACAAAGAGTGAACTTTTCTTCGAACTACACTTTAGGTGTCTTCATCAAGGACTTTTACTGGTCTGCCTGAACTTTTCTTGGGAGGTTCCACTTGGCCTGCTGTCTTTCTTTCCCGCAATAATTTAAAAAACTCGGGAACATCGGTCGCCAGTTTCTTGTACAGTAAAATTCGGATAATCGTATTTTATGCAATCATATACATTTAAAATAATAACTTTATCACTTACTGATAGTGGAGAATTATTGGAACATCTTTTTGTTGGCGTGAATGTCGCCATTTTATTACTAATCTTATAATACTATGAACACTATATACGGCTTAACAGCAAATACTGATGCGTTAAACTAAACAAATATACTTATTAAGGTCATACACACACACGATATAATATGAAGTTTATTCCAAATTACCACCTATTTATATGATCCAGCCAAAGAGGCCAGAGCCACACTCGGTACCTGTTAAATGGTACCTGTTAAACGCAAAACGTAACTTTATAATCTACTACGTAACTAATCCCTACACAATATTTCGATTTTGACACTTTAGGCCAGAAAACATCTTTCCTAATCCTCTTACGCAATTACTTGAAATTTTAATATTACAAACAATACTATTTTATCCTAATACCCGTTAACCTAATTCTCTAAAATTTTTGGTTAGTTATCATAAATAATTTAATGCAGAAAGTTTACCTGCACCTATGGCCGACACCGAAATTGAGCCGAACTGGACGGAATTTCCCATTCTATTACTCTACGCCTTTCTGAAATAGACTATATTTACATGTGTAATAAAAACCATAAATTAGTATATTTTTAAAAGTTTAGTAACAATTTATTTTTTATGATAAGGCACATCACTGCAGGATTAATCCTTAATGGCGCTCTGTGGGCGGTGCGCGTGCGCAGGAAATGATTCACGTTGGTCTTGAATCTTTGGAGATTATACTCGTTGGGAACACGACCTCAGGGAGGTCGTTCCAGAGTGATGATGTTCTCCAGATAAAAGAATTTTTAAACAGTGTCGTTCGAAGGACACTAAGTTGAACCACGCACGGGTCGGCTGCAGTGGCTCGTCGTGTATGGAAACCATGCACCGCTCTGGGTGGAACCAAGCGGGCAACCTCAGTTGAGCACTTGCCATGAAAATATTTGTAAAATAGACTCAAGTCGCCAACCTACCTTCGATGTTCAAGGCTTTCCTGGTTGTTTGTCAAATCATGGTCACCGATCAAGCGAATGACTCTTCTTTAAATGGAATCTAGCAATCTCAGGGTATATTTAAGAGCAGAACTCCAAATATGCGAACAGTACTCCAGCGATGGTCGAATTTGTATCCGGTTCCTAAACATTAACTTTTTTAGAAAAAGCAGCCACCTGGGTTTTTCTAGCATTAAATTCTACTTGGTTACTGTGACCTCAAGACAGAAGGTCCTTATTGAGATGTGAGAGCTCTTGCTGCCTACAGAGATGTGCATTGGCAGGCGATGTCCGAGCATCCAAAGTAAAAGATTATACAAGTGTGCGGTCATTAGCAAAGCTATGTATAGGATTTTTAGTTTTTTCCAAAAGACCGTTATTGCATAGTAAAAAGAGGGCGGGCGCCAATATAGAACCTTGAGGGACTCTGGCGTTGTTGCTAAATGTGTCTGAAAGAAATTCGTTCATCGCCACTCGCAGAGAACGGTCTTTAAGAAAGCTTGACCCCTATGAACAAAATTGAACCGACATTCCGTATGCTCTCACTTTAGTTAGGATCCCCTCATGCCATACGCGGTAAAAGGCCTTGGAAATGTCCAGTGCTACCGCCCGGGACTCCCCATGATGTTATATCGCGTTGTTGTATAGGGTGCTCCATTTCGGAGAAGATAGCTTTATCGATACTGCGGAATATGTGAACACCACTTCAAAAAGTATTTCAAATACCCTACATGCTTTACTTTTAGGGGATCGGATATAATGGTGAATAACCTTGTTCAACAAAATAGGTCTAAAAATCTCGGCTTTAAGATTTAAGCAGGTCAGCTGGATAGCTTAACTAAAGCTTTCGCAGGTGTAAGCTAGGTTTTATTATAATGATGCAAGGATTTATTAAATTTAAGCATCGCCTATTGAAAACCGAGCTTTAGTTTCATTATTACAATTGGGCCTTAATTGGAACTGACTCTCACCAAGAATACTTGATTATGAGATTTTTCGTGTATTCATTGTACAATAAGCATTTCATAATCTAATCCTAAAAAATATGTAGAAGGAAATAAAATTTAAATAACGTAATATCTCCAAATAGATCACGTTTACCAACTACCACGTAAACTAAATTAAATACTATTAATGGATTCAACTTCGCAAACATAATTTCCTTGATAAAGTCAATCAATCTTTCTTCAAAAATAATTGAAAGCAATTACACAATTCGTAGACCATAAATATTATTAATACATAACAATTAGTATTGCCAAATCCATTTTTCGACGTTAAAAAATTAATCATAATAGTCAAAACAAATCTGTATCATGAAAAACGGTATTTATACCAATTAATAATATTAATTCTCAAGGATAAGTTTTTAAGAAGTGGATAGAATACTCAACTTTAATGAAGGAAGTATTTATTATTAATAACTATTTTAAGAATTACTAAGGATCTGCCTTGACCTTTAGTGCAAGAAGGCACTTCTTCTCAGTCCACAAATACACCAAAGGATGTCTTCACTTTTACAACGTAGGCTGGGCTCCGCTTTAAACTGTTGACAAAATTTAAACATATTGTGACAACATAAAACAAAATTTAGCAATTCTAATTGCTGACAGAAGGGTTGCTCTGGTGGAAACACTGATTATGCAATTTTTACCTCACACCTCAATGGAAAAAAATAATTTCTCAAGGATTATCTTTAGAACGGAATATTTTATGTTAAATTGATGTGGGAACGGTATTTATGTTACAAGTCCAGATCACTTTTTATCTAATATCTAATAAAGAAACAGGTTTATTTTAGTGGTTCTGTAAATTCTAAGTAAGCAGTAAGCCATCGCCTTTTATTGACATTTTCAATTAGTAACTTTAGATAAGTCCCACAGCTTAAGTGGGTGGTTTCATCATAAAGTTTCTTTGTTGTTAAAATATAGGCTACAAATGTCTAATATGGTGTTGTTATTTAACACTAGTCGGAATGTATTAAGTACTGGTTTGACCCCGCGACTTCGTCTGCGTATATTCATTCTACCAGTGTGGCGGAAATTGGGACTAAAAGTCTGTGCGTTTTAAGAAGTCCGCTTATCCATAAAACGTCTTGAGCATTATGTCGGTGGCTCTCAAACAATAAATTATATTCAAGGTAATTTTGGATGTTGATGAATTACATTTTCTAAATAAAATAATTTAAAGTAAATAAAAAATTAGTTTAGGTTAGTTCAGGTTAGAAAGGTTCAGAAGAAAAATAATAATTTTTTAGCTTTTGTAGTATTCAGACAAATTAGTTTTACGAATTCTTTTTTATAAATAAGTAATTATTATGAAGATTTAATTATAATAATCCCAAAATAATGTCATTATCGGAAAAGTATATACCTGACAAAATCTTTAACATATTTAACCATCCCGCACTTGAGCAAATTTTAATTGGTTCTTGAAAAATGGCGATTATTATATAGATTTAACTATAATAATAGCAAAATAATTTAATTATCTATTTAATTATTATTTATGCTCAACGCGTAATTCTAAGATAATTTTGTTTTGAAACCTCTGATTTCGCCCAAAAATAGAATACAGTAAACCAGTGGTATGTTCGGTGTGATCAAGTATAGCGAAGGTGCGAAGATATTGTAACTTAACCGACTTACTGTTTTAAAAGCGATAACATCCCTTGGTGATTTAATCCGATATCGGACTTCTTAAAACGCACAGACTTTATATATATTGGTGTCTTGATATTTATAGGAGATAAAGAAATAGTTAGGCAAAAAACTGGAAGTAGCCTTGTCTTCATGGTTTAATTGATTTAAAAAAAATTCGAAAATTTCCTGACGGTATCGCGCCAAATTAGACAGAACTCCACTCTCTCATTTGTTGAAAATTTGAATACCCAGAGAGGTAAAACCATTCTGATAATTGCATTCGCTGCCGATTGTCTTTTGGTAATAATTCTTGGACTGAGCTTAGATGATAGGCGTGCATTCACACTTTCTGTTTCTCTAAACAAAGTCACAGATTTAGTTATGTATTGCCGGCAAAAAGGGAGTTGTTATTAGAACGTTTGGTTCACAATTTTAGTTATTCCCTGTAATGATTGCAAAGTGTGCAAAGTGTTATTATAACAAACTGAATGAGCTTCAGTTACTTTGTTTGCCGATTTGTCAATCACTATATTTTATATGGAACTGTCTGTTAATGCAACTATTTAAATGTTGCTTTTTATAGATACAACGGAAATTTTAAAACGTATTAGTCATCAATCTTTAAGCGATAATATTAACTGTAACTCAAAAAAGAACCGATGAAGGGTTACAAAAGCACAAAGATAACAAGAAATAAGGAAAAGACAATAAGGGGGTACCTACAGTCTATATGTACAGGGTGTCCAGTTTTCGTGTGTTTTCATATACCAGCTATCTTATTAGAAAAGATAGAAAGATGAGTTTTGCGGCTTACGTTTCTATTATTTTATAAAACTTTCATTGCCGCATACGAAATATTAATAGCCCTATCAGTTTCTGACATACAGGGCGATTTTCAACATTTATCATTTTTATCGCTCCCCTGTATTTCGATTATTTGATAACTTATCAATAAGGTAAAAATGGGTTATTATAGAGTTTTCTATGTAGAATTTAGTGGCGTAGCTAGTTTTTTTCTAGAAAGTTTTGTTCTTGAGTTATGACCCATACTTCTTTTTTTTTAAATGGTACACCCTATACATGTCATAAATTTACATTTTTTTAAATGGAACATCCTATATTTTAGAATATTTTTGGATTTTACATAAAATTACAAATATTTTTCATAAAGTGCATTATAGGTCTACACCTAATAGCTTTCGAGATATCGACTCTTGAAAAATGACATTTTTGAACTTTGACAGCGTCTAGCTTTCTAACGATACGCCATAGAGCAAAACGGCTTGCTTACACGTCCTTGTCTTACTTTTTTATTATCTTCCCAAAAATATCAACTTCCGGTTATACCGAAAGTACCATATTTCCGGCTTTCGAGTCATATCCGGTTTAACAAAAGTTAACATTTTTGGAGAGATAATAAAAAAGTAAGATAGGGACATGTAAGCCGTTTTACTCTAAGACGTACCGTTAGAAAGCTTGAAGCTGTCAAAGTTCAAAAATGTCATTTTTCAAAACTCGCTATCTCAGAAACTATTAAGTTTAGACTTATAATGCACTTACTAAAAAATAATTGTTATTTTATGTATAATCCAAAAATATTGTAAGATATAGGGTGTTCCATTTAAAAAAATATAACTTTGCTATGGATCTTTTTTTTGGGACATCCGGTATATTTCAAAATAATTTTAAACTGTAGGCCGAATGTCTCCCTATGACCCTCTTTTTGAAAAATATTAAAAAGTTGAGTAATTTAGATGCTATGAAATCCTGCGCTGAGAGTGGGCAACCCGGTATATTATTTCTTTGTCTTGTCCCTCTTTTTAAGAGTTTTCAAAAATATTAATATTATTTCTTTTAAAATGGGATACTTTTAACATTTTTTTGTAAAATTAATCATTTTTCGGATAGAAGGCTATGGCCGCAAATAGAAAACAAAATTAACAACATTATTTTTATTATACAACTTTATATTATCACATAACTTTAAACCAACAATAAAACAAACATATTATTTTATTAAATTAAAAAATCTAATGAATTTAGGCTCCGTTGTGTTCCAAACACTTTCGACACACGCACCGTTTCGATTCTTCGCAATACATTTAATAAAATAATTGGCCTTCCCTGCAAAAGCCTAAAGGTTTGATGGGTAGTTTCTCGAAGTTGATCAATATTGTGGTATTGTCTCTTACATAACTGATTTTTTTATATATGCCCATAAAGAAATCCAACACAGAAAGATCAGGTGATCTTGGAGGCCACCTGACAGCATTGGTGCCAATTCATTTATTGGAAAATGTGGTTTCTAAATATTCTCTCACTTTATGAGAATTGTGACTAAGAGCGCCATCTTGCTGATAATAAATATTATTTAAATCGGCTAAAGGAACATCCTCTAATATTTCCATTAGTGCATCTCGCATTATATCTAGGTGTCTATTTACGGTTAAAGTTCCTTTATAGATCAAATACCTACTTTTGGTGCCAAAAATATGGCATGACACGTTAAATCCAAACCGACCTTGACGTTCTCGTGGAAATATTACGTGTTGGTTCTCTTGGGACCAGTACCTTGAATTGTTTCGGTTTACCTAAGAGTAGAAATAGATATAATTTTTAATGCCAATCAACATTTTCTTATTCTATCTTGCTCTAAAATTAAAATTACGGGTACTTTTCTCGTAGGTCAATTTTGATTTTTTTACTTTTTGATCATCTTGTACATACTATGTCAAGTTTGAATAGTCTAATATTATTATTTCAGTAAGCAGAACTTTTTATAAAGAGTAACTTTTTCGTAAAATTAATATTAAAAAAGTTTCCCATATGTACAGAACTTAAGCGGACACACTGTATATTAAAACTAATAACAAACATATTATTACTATGCAAAATAATTTATAAGCGCAAGTTATACTTTTTTATGACATCTTGAATTACAGAGAACTTTGAATGTTATAGGTTATACGTAATTACGGTTATTATAAAATAAGAGACATATTACATAAAATGACCATATTACCCATTTGCTTTTTGAACCATAACATATAGATTTCACGCATTATCCAAAATATCTGCATATTACAATACAGCAATTATTCCATTTTACATTTTGTACCATATCTTATAATGAATGACGATGAAGGAGGTTATACGTTCACCAAGAAGAATTATGACATGGTAATTTTTTTATTTTGCAACTGCCATTAGATATACCCATTTCATAATTCGCGTAAAATAATAAAAATCATTTTCTGCATGCTCATATCGCTAATATCTGATTAATCCGGTAATTGGAACGTAGGTAAGTGATCGTTGATGAAAAAACTTTCAGCACTATAGTGTTGGCACAACGTTTAGTATTAGTGAGGAAAAATGCAATTTTCAGCACTGGCATCAGTCAAGAGAAATGAATAAGGATTCAAAAAATGATTTTTATTTCAAGAAAAAGCAGTAGCATACCACAAAATAATCAGTAACAAAAGAGACTCCTTTTCACACCGGCTTCGTGTTTTTGTGGCCTACATACTACAATTAACAGGCGTTGACATTTTGTAAATAGAATACCGTTAATTGATATTTTATTTTTTTCTTTTGATTAATTTTGTGTATAAGAAAGTGTAAAAGCCACACCACTTACACATCTTACTACTATGTATGAACGCTCTTTCACTTATCAGGTCTCGAAAATCTACAATAAAGTGTCTATCGATTTTAAAAACATCTCTAGTTATAAGTTCAAACTATTTATAAAACATACATAGAATTGAATCTAGAATTCTTTCAGCTTCAACTACTTTTATAGAAGCGGTTTTAGAATCAACACTTTTCAATTACTTTACTTCTTCCACTTCCTCGTGCGTGTTGAAACATTTTAGTATCAACATTATTGATGTATGAATCCCATACTATCAGGTTAGTACATAGAATTCAACGTC
Organism: Polydrusus tereticollis; assembly: GCA_963920685.1. NCBI lineage: Eukaryota > Metazoa > Arthropoda > Insecta > Coleoptera > Curculionidae > Polydrusus > Polydrusus tereticollis. Next base: position 31,065,321 of record OY987330.1, on the reverse strand, counting down.
TTTTCGATAAAGTGTTTTAAATTCAGCGACACACCTTGCTGCGGGTGACGCATTTCCCTAAAGAATCATTTTGGTACCAAGACAACATCTCCATGACTTGATGAAGCGATTTTCTTAAAGAATGTGGAGGAACTGGTAGTAGTTCCGTAGCAACTAATTTGCATATTTAGTGATAGGTTGACAAGTGCAAAATAGAATCATCGGTCCAATTTTCATTGATGGATCTTTAAATAATGGAGTTAGATATCGTGAAATGCTTGCACATGAAATAAAAGATATTCTTGAAACTTTTCCTCTAAACGCCGCAAGGAATTTTATATGCAGCAAGATGGTGCTCCATGTCCTAATATTCTTCCAGTTAGAGAATACCTCCATGAGAATTATGACATTTGGATTGGTCGTGGAGAGACGATTACATGGCCTCCCAATAATCCCGACTTAACACCATTAGACACATTTCTTTGGGGCTACCTCAAAAAAAAGATATCTGCATCCAGACCAAATAGTGTTGCCGATTTGCAGGAACAAATCCAAATTAAAATTGACTGTCTCAACTTCGGTAGACCAGATATGATTGCTAATGCAATTAAAAAACTAAGAGAGGGTTATCAATCCTGCATTCTTATGAACTGTGGCCATTTTGAGCAATTATACAAATAATATACAGGGTGTCCGGAAAATACGTGTACAACGTTTGACGATAGACTCCTGACGTCAAAATAGGTTAGTTATATCCAAAATTGTCTCGGGCGTCAAAAATTTGTAAAAATATTGGTTTTTCCTAAATTACGTGAAAACCTGCTAATCGATTTTAATGATTTTTAGAATGTAGACTATCACTATAAAATGACGTTTTCTAGTAGTATAGTCACCGGCTGTAAATAGATGGAAGTGTTATAAAAGTGATATAATACGTCAACATTTCTCCTGATTTTTATATCAACGGCGTTATGACAACCCAGATATTTTTGTCGAGTGACTGGATGTATTTGGAAGCTATTTTACCTCTTCAATATTTTTCGTTGGAGAAAAAAATATTTACAATTACCTGCATACATCAATTATTAACACTCCTTAAAAAATGATATTGGACCCTATTTAATGTCTCGGGGTTATTAAAATGGTTGCCTGCATGTAAAATCCGCGTCAATAAATCATGGCATGTGTTTACCGGAGTCTTGTAAACTTCTGTTTTAATATCGCCCCACAAAAAGGAGTCACACATATTTAACTCCGGAGAACGTGGTGGCTATTTTACTGGTGCATCATTGCCCCTTTCAAACCGTATTGCCGAACGGTAACGGAAAAATGGGGTGGGGCACCATCATGCATATACCACATTTCCCTCCGAAGTAAAAGGGGCAAATTTTCCAGAATAATTGGTAATAAGTCTTGCAAAAAATTTAAATAAACATTTCCATCTAACCTGTCTGGAATAACTATAGGACCAATAAGGTAGCGATAAATAATACCTGCCCAAATATTTAATTTAAATTGATGCTGATGATGTGCAGCTTTAATGGCATGTGGATTTTCATCGGAATAAATATGTTCGTTGTGCAGATTGGTTACTCCAGATCTTGTAAAGCACGCCTCGTCAGTAAACAATATTTTTCTACAAAAATTCACGGATCACGGATTCTTTTGTTTCTAATAAATTAACAAAATGTAAGCCGCATGGGGGAGAAATAGCTTTGCGTAGCTATAAGTTTCTTTGGTTGAACCCACAATGCTATTAACTCGGGTATTGGATTAAAGTACTAAAAACTGAACATTTGACAACCATGCCTTTATCTCATTTCGAAACAATTTTAAATTCACAACCATATCTCAACAATGGCTGACGACTTTTCATGAGAGAGGTCACACAGTTGCCAAGACAAAATCTTTATGACGTGATGAATCACAAACGGTTTTCTAAGAGCACTATTTGTTTACGTTTATCTTGCAAGATGGTACCTACCTATCTATAAAAGGAATACATTTATTTACATAAATTTAATTTAATACCCGGTGGTACTCTTTAGCCACAAAATTGTGTATTCTTACCTCAAGAAGTGTTACAGACAGTTATGTAAAAGATTTGGGCGTTCCCTGGCTTGTTTATGATTTTAATGTAATATATTTTTGTTGGGGTCCAAATGCATGTTATTTGAAGATTGTTATTTTATCCCATACGTGATTGGTGGAAGTACTGTTACTTAAAATACACTTAATAAATGTAATGTCAGATTTATTATTTATTCTTTTGTTAGCCTTTTTTGGGAACTGGGTTACCAGTATAATTGTGATTATTTCCGGGCTAAATTTGGTTTCGTTTTCTTCCATTACTTCTTGTAAATAGTTTTTTATAAGGTAGATTAAATGACCTTAGTAGAGGAAAACGGACAGTTCTGGACCAGGTGGTGCTGGTGGTGCTGGTGGTGCAACTAACCCGGGTGGTTCGGTGGTGCGTTTTATGATCTAACCCGGGTGGTTCGGTGGTGCGTTTTATGATCTAACCCGGGTGGTTCGGTGGTGCGTTTTATGACCTAACCCGGGTGGTTCGGTGGTGCGTTTTATGACCTAACCCGGGTGGTTCGGTGGTGCTGTTTTACGAGACCAGTGGTGCTGGTGGTGCTGTTTTACGAGACCAGTGGTGCTGGTGGTGCTGGTGGTGCAACTAACCCAGCTGGTGCAGGTGGTGCGTTTTACGATCTAACCCGGGTGGTTCGGTGGTGCGTTTTATGATCTAACCCGGGTGGTTCGGTGGTGCGTTTTATGACCTAACCCGGGTGGTTCGGTGGTGCTGTTTACAAAATAACCCGAAATTAAACCCGACTTTTTACGACCTAACCCGGATGCTTTCGCGAGGCGGCTTCTCATCTAACCCTAATTTGAACCTGAATATTTATGAACTGACCCGAGATAAAACCCGACTTTTTACGACCTAACCCGGATGCTTTCGCGAGGCGGCTTCTCATCTAACCCTAATTTGAACCTGAATATTTATGATCTGACCCGAGATAAAACCCGACCTTTTATGATTTAACCTTAGTGCAAACGCCGCTGTTAAAGCGATATAGTAAAAAAAACTCGATTAAAATTTTATCTTGTTCGCTAGACCAATTAATTTCCAAATATTATAATTAAAACATACAATCACTACACTGGCGCACCGTCAAAAATCGTGCTTGCACTATCCCAACGTACAGAGCGTCCGCTTCAGAAAATACGGTGCCGTATTTTTTGCGCCGAACGCTCTGGAGGAACACACTCCGATTTGCAAGTACATACACGCTTTGTCGCGGCGAAGCTCGCCATCAAATTACGGCCACTCTTTTGCGGTACCGCTTTGTAGGAAACCAAAGCTTTAGTGAAACGCCGCTGCCCCAGAACTCTGTCCATATTCCTCTACTGTGTTAATTTATGCGGGTAATAAAACCGACAAGGGTCGGATCGGCCTGCATACTTATAGAGGTAAAAAACCGCTTTAGAATGTTTTTGGTATATCTTTTTTAGATAATTTTGGGGGAAATAATTTGCCTGAGATGCCAATTAAAAAAGCCTACATTTAATTGTATTTTAGATTCTTGAATTTTGTACATGGATTAAAAATCTACTATTTCTTGAAATTGTATACATTATGTTAGATAATTATTAATATAATGTTATTAAGACTTTGTAAATATCTGTAAAAACTGTTCTAAATCCTGTCATTTCTGAAAATTGTATACTGAGTGTTTAGAATTTAGTAAAAAATTAAAAAAATGTTTTAATGTTATTAAGACCTGTGAAAATTTGTAAAACTGTACAGAATTGTATTATTTTCTGAAAATGATATACTGAGTGTTTAGAATTTAGTAAAAATTAAAAAAAATGTTTTAAATTTGTTAAATCATGTGAAATCTTGTATAAAATGACTAGAACCGTTCTTAATCATGTCATTTCTGAAAATTGTATACTGAGTGTTTAGAATTTAGTAAAAAATTAAAAAAAAATGTTTTAACGTTATTAAGCCCTGTGAAACTTTGTAAAAAATGACTAAAACAGTCGCAAATCGTCCTATTTTCTTAAAAGTGTATACTGAGTGTTTAGAATTTAGTAAAAAATTAAAAAAAATGTTTTAACGTTATTAAGCCCTGTGAAACTTTGTAAAAAATGACTAAAACAGTCGCAAATCGTCCTATTTTCTTAAAAGTGTATACTGAGTGTTTAGAATTTAGTAAAAATTAAAAAAAATGTTTTAAATTTGTTAAATCATGCGAAATCTTGTATAAAATGACTAGAACCGTTCTTAATCATGGCATTTCTGAAAATTGTATACTGAGTGTTTAGAATTTAGTAAAAAATTAAAAAAAATGTTTTAACGTTATTAAGCCCTGTGAAACTTTGTAAAAAATGACTAAAACAGTAGCAAATCGTCCTATTTTCTTAAAAGTGTATACTGAGTGTTTAGAATTTAGTAAAAATTAAAAAAAATGTTTTAAATTTGTTAAATCATGTGAAATCTTGTATAAAATGACTAGAACCGTTCTTAATCATGGCATTTCTGAAAATTGTATACTGAGTGTTTAGAATTTAGTAAAAAATTAAAAAAAAATGTTTTAACGTTATTAAGTCCTGTGAAACTTTGTAAAAAATGACTAAAACTGTCGCAAATCGTCCTATTTTCTTAAAAGTGTATACTGAGTGTTTAGAATTTAGTAAAAATTAAAAAAAAATGTTTTAAATTTGTTAAATCATGTGAAATCTTGTATAAAATGACTAGAACCGTTCTTAATCATGACATTTCTGAAAATTGTATACTGAGTGTTAAGTATTTAGTGAAATGGTGGCTATTTAGTTATTTCGTGACTTGTTTTGTACAGATTCTTTAGCATTTCTTAAGAACCGAAAAAGAAAACAGAAAAGAAAAAAATAAAAGAAAAAACAACTTTTATTTGTTAAAGTTGTATGAAACCTTGTAATTAAATATGCATAAATTACAAAAAAAAAAAAAGACTATCATGTGGGTCGTTCAAATTTGAAACGATTATGGATTACTATAAGAATAACAGAAAAATAGCTGAAAAGAACCAATTCCCTTAGTGTTTTTTTGTGGCTTCGGAGAACTTTTCTTTAAGTTTAAGTGTAGTACTTAAATGACTGGATAATATTTTCAAACTATTTAAATTATAAGTGTCTTTGTAAAAATAAAAACATATTTTTTTTAATATGTACATAATTACTTATTTAAATACTTTTGAAAACTCTTACTGTTAAAGAAAAAAATAAAACCAAAATGGATATTTTAAATTGTTTATTACTTAATTTACATTTTTAAACTCCATAGCGGTTCTAGATATACAATATTTATAATATATTTTATATACAATACATACAAAATATACAATATATTTTATTTTCAATGGGTTTTTCTTTTTCTATATCCATATGGTTCGGAGCTTCCATCCGATAGAAATTTTCTCTTTGTTGAAATAGGTCTATAGAGTTTGACTTCAGTACAAGTTGTCACAATGTGCTCCTTGCTACGCCGTATGCTTCTGGATATGATGGGGATCGGTTCGGATTTTTGAAGAATCATGTGTTTGATTGCATCAAAATTTATTACTTGTGATGCGGCATAGTTGAGAGTTATACCTTTAACTTTACAGACCGTTTCTTCTAAATTACTTTTCCTCGAGTGAACCTTAAATGCATAATTCTTGGGGCCTCCAGAAACAAACTTAGTTATGTATGAGTTAGAGCCATAACTCTCCAACTCGTCTGTCATGTCTCCAATAAATGTTAGTCAAAAAAAAATTTTTTTTTTTCGGACGCTATTACAGATTTCATCGTTAACTAACAAACATTAAGACCAAAAAATTAGCGTGCAAGATGAAATGTATAGGTTCACTTCATTTCTACATTATTTTACAACTCTCAATCGCATTAAAAACAAGATCGAATAAAAAATAACTTATGACATATGGACGAAAAATGTTTTTCGGGCTATTTAGGTTAGCGACCGCATTACGTCTGAAATACTACATTTTTCGAGCTTATAACATAATTTACTATTTTAACGTTAAAATAGGGGAAATGATGTATCAAAATGGATACTTTTTTTGTCGGCCACGAGATTATAGTTTCTTTTAAAATGAACTCTAATATTTACAACACAAATTATCCTTTAAACCACATTAGTTTAAAACTCGTCTGTCGCTTTCCCTCTATTGTGAGTTTGATTAAAGTATAGCGTAGTATATATTTAGATGAATTTCGCAAATGTTGAATACTTTCAAAACTGAAAAAGCCGCCCGTTGCAATAAATATCTCCGTAGAGTTAGGTACCCTGCAGATTAAGGGTATTTCAGCGGATAATCATATACAAATTCAAAGATTTTGTCTATTTTAATGGATTAACAAACAATATCTATAGGATGACTTTACTGATAAAAAAAAAATAACAAAAATCCATAAAGTCTAGGCTCACATGAAATTCCATAAAGAGCAGCTGCATAGCCTTATCACATCAAACTATATTTTTATTTCGTTCTATTGTCAAAAGTCTGTGTTTAGGAGATTATCGTTCATTTTAAAATGAACTCTAATATGTACATCACCATAAACTACCTCTTAAGCCGTCGTAAAAATACACTTTTCGATTTACCTCTATATTGATTTTCTAATATTAAATATCTACAATAGTCGAAATTCGCTCGCTAATACCTATGTATGCAAGGTTTCTTCAAAAAATGACAATTTTGTTGTTTAATGGCTTGAAAAAATGGAAAAAGGAGGTTTTTGCATCCATTTATTTCCAGATGAGTGGTAAAAATACTTATAAAACTCGGTATACCGAAGATCAAGCATTAATGAGAGGGTTGAGTCCTGTTTGCCAAATCCTGATTTTTAATTTGACGTTGGCAACGGTACAATTTTTTAACATTTATCATAAGAGGCGTATATTTTTGGAGCTTAGATCTACCAGTTTATCCACGCCCCATTTATTGTTAGTGCTTTAGTAATTTTACTTTCCAATTATTTTTTACCAAAACGCGTAGTTGAAACAGTGTCTATATCAGACGATATAATAAATTTTAAGGTTTAATTTGCTTACAAATACACTTTAATTTATTTAGGCTAAAGCAGCCAGTCATATACTGGAACTACGAAAACCCTATTACAATTTGGTTGCCTAGAGAAAATTTTGTAAAAAACATAGCTTTCTACACAAATGCTTGCACATTATGTACCTATCATTTTAAGATACCTGGCAACATCAATGTAAGCATTGGCATAATGACGCAAGATATAGGTAGGTACTAGAATATTCAAGATTTCTATTAACGATACACTTCAGCATACATGCGAGATGTCATTAATGTCTACGGAAGGCAACAGACATACCAGCTATTTTTACATGGGATTCCATAGACTTGGACGCTTCTTGTTTAGAAATATTTGATGTCATCTTGAGGAGTTCCGTATTGAAGCATCAAACCTACCTGCCAAATAATTGACGAAATATGGGATATCATAAAATATGCCCCCCATCGAACTAAATGATCCTATAAACCAGCTTCACAGACCGTAATTTGTGATGCTAACACGATTAATACGCAATAGAACAAGATTAAGAAACAAAATTTAAAGTAGCTCTTTATCACACGAAAATAATTAAATAATTTACGGTTACAGAACAATAATTATTTTAAAAAGCTGTATAACTAAATATATTATGTTATTAGGAATATTCTGTCTAAAGTAACAGCTAATCTTAGTCGAAAATGAGATCGTATTATTGATTGTTGAATTCGTTAGGTATGAAATAAAATTAGAGATTTCGTCTATTTTTTCATGATTAAAAAAGAATACCTCTATTTAGCTAAAAATGAAACGATTACAGTGGTAGATTAATTCACTTTACCAAGCATGTAAACTACTAATTTTGCAATAAATATCTTCTATATTTCTAGATAGGTTTACTCGAAAATGTGGGGCTATTTTCATCAAAAATCCCGATACGAAATTGAAAAATTTGCCTATTTTTGTCGGTTTACAAAGTGATAGTGGAATATTGATTTGATCAAAGAACAATAATTATTTTAAAAATGTTGTATAATTAACTAAATGTCGGTGTTATCAGGCAGGCAAGAAGTTATTTATCTGAATCTTATTTGTACCATTAGCGTTTATATACAAATGTTAGTGGTTTTCAAAAATTGATATCTCGGAAATTATTAGGTTTAGACTTATAATACGCTTATTAAAAAATAATGACTACTTTATGCAAAATTCAAAAATATTATAAGATGTAGGGTATCCCAGTAACTTAACCAAAGATTTTCGGTCTTCGTAAAGCTTTACACGTTTCTTCAGCGTACCAAACATTCACTTTTTTTTAAATATTGACATCGGGTTAGGATTCTGAACATAGGATTAACATCACTCCAATAGTGAACATGTTGCGTTGTCACAGTTCCATTCGTTGAAAAGTAAACAAAACCGTTTGAGCTACGTGGGGAATAAATAAAGTTGGCTTGTTGAAAAATTTTAATATTTATTAAGGTAAAAGACTATAAATATATCGATACAACACTTTGGCATTTCTAATACTACAAACATGAATATCTAAAATGTGATATTTACAACCGTCAACTCTCTCTCCCTTCTCTAATTTTGGTACACCATTGCTGTCTTCTAAGTTTATAATATATGGCGTCCTGCAGTTTAATTCCAAAAATGTTTTAACTAAAAATTCCTCTTTAACACATCCTTTAACGTAAATAATGTCTGCGTCTATCAGATTGTTGGATATGATATTATGTAGTTCCTTGTAATCGGTATCACCATAATTATAAAGGATACCATGATGATTTCCAAATAGATATTTGACTTGTTTCTTGCAAGCCTTACTTAAGGTGTCGAATGGTTTAACTGGTTTAAAAAAGTAACTTTTCATACTATTCCCATCATAAATAGCCAATTCTTTCGCGCAAAATTCAGGTATGTTAAATCCTTGAATATCGACTACAACGAACTTCATTGTCTGAAGACTCAAATCAAACAAGTATATTTTCATATTTTTATCGCTCTTAAGTTCGATTTCAAAAGCGCACCCCCACTTTTCGATAATTTCACAGTCTTAGCACATAGATCTTATATTTTTATTTACGATCAATTCATCTTTATTCGCCAATCGTCTCAAACGAGTCTGCTTTTGAAAGTAATATAGCCTTAGTATTCAGAAAATATTAATGATATCGGAGCCTAAAACATCCTTGACACTAAAAAATCATTGTGTTTCCTAACAAAACCCATCATCTTGTCTATTTAGCTTGCTTTCCTACTGTTTAGCAGGTTAAATAAAATTATTATTTCGCTCTTTTTGTCTGTACTGAATCGTTAGGGGAATACGTTTCTAGTTCTATAAGAGAGACAGTTAAAATTTTTGTAAGCAATCAAAAATCCTACACTATGAGCTACTTAGTTAAAATTTCATATTTCCTTCCTGGGTCAGGCAAAATTTGTGATGTGTCGGACAAAATTTATAAAAATACAAAAAAAAATGCTGGATGCATTTTTAGCGTGACTTTCTATTTAATACCATCTTATTTCAAGGTATAATTCGGTTGTCAAAATGAGAATAAAATAATTTTCCCATGGTTTATGTCATCTTAAAAAAGTCAAAAGGTTATATTCTGTAGAGGGTCAGATACATTTAAATTTAAATATTTTCTCCAAGAAGAATTTTAAGATAGTATTATAGTAAATAAAAATTCTATACCTCCAATATTTCATGGAAACATATCGTGTTCTAGCGACATAACCCAAAAGTACCTCTATTCAGAAACGCATCGTACTTTTCTTGTCAATAATTGTCTCATTGTCCCATCCATTACATTATTATAATCTTAAAGCACCTGTTACCAGCATTATCTGTTTTTATGGTTTTCATAAAACATAGCGATTACCAATGAAAATTAAACGAAAACTTAATAAATAACTTTTTTTTTTCAACTGAAATAGACTGATTTTCGATGGAAAAATGTTACTTATAACTAAAAATGAATATAAGTCATATACGCAATGATATTTAGAATAAATCAATCTTTTCTAAAATTACTATGAAATATTCACAAAATCGTTTCGTTATAACCAAAGTAGCAAGGCTTGCAGATTTCGTATAGAGTTCAAACGCGATACTGAGATGATCTTTTTTTTATACTTTTGTAGGATAATGCACCACTACGTTGTAAGTACTTGAGAGAGGACTTTCTTGAAAAATCCTCGAATTTCTCTGCAATTTTGTTCCTTCTAGAGTTAAATTCACACAGAAAACCCCGTATTCTTATCTTTCAGGTTGGTATATTAAAAAGGGCTTATTAGTATGGTTTAGAAAACAAGCAATATTAATTAACGGATGTTTTTTCATCGTATGAAGAGTTGAAAATTTTTTTTTCCACTCCAATGGTTACGATGCAGAGAGTCGGGTTTCTTCATAATCTTTCAGGGTAGCTCAGGTTTGATTGCATGTAGAGAGTCGGGTTTCATCATAATCTTTCAGGGTAGCTCAGGTTTGATTACATGTACTAAGGTTAGTGCTCCTTGCAATCGGTTTCAGGTTTGACGCGCCCCCCTCAGGTTTGTTCAGGTTTCTCAAACGTTCGAGAAACCTGAACAAACCTGAGGGGGGCGCGTCAAACCTGAAACCGATTGCAAGGAGCACTAACCTTAGTACATGTAATCAAACCTGAGCTACCCTGAAAGATTATGATGAAACCCGACTCTCTACATGCAATCAAACCTGAGCTACCCTGAAAGATTATGATGAAACCCGACTCTCTGCATCGTAACCATTGGAGTGGAAAAAAAAATTTTCAACTCTTCATACGATGAAAAAACATCCGTTAATTAATATTGCTTGTTTTCTAAACCATACTAATAAGCCCTTTTTAATATACCAACCTGAAAGATAAGAATACGGGGTTTTCTGTGTGAATTTAACTCTAGAAGGAACAAAATTGCAGAGAAATTCGAGGATTTTTCAAGAAAGTCCTCTCTCAAGTACTTACAACGTAGTGGTGCATTATCCTACAAAAATATAAAAAAAAGATCATCTCAGTATCGCGTTTGAACTCTATACGAAATCTGCAAGCCTTGCTACTTTGGTTATAACGAAACGATTTTGTGAATATTTCATAGTAATTTTAGAAAAGATTGATTTATTCTAAATATCATTGCGTATATGACTTATATTCATTTTTAGTTATAAGTAACATTTTTCCATCGAAAATCAGTCTATTTCAGTTGAAAAAAAAAAGTTATTTATTAAGTTTTCGTTTAATTTTCATTGGTAATCGCTATGTTTTATGAAAACCATAAAAACAGATAATGCTGGTAACAGGTGCTTTAAGATTATAATAATGTAATGGATGGGACAATGAGACAATTATTGACAAGAAAAGTACGATGCGTTTCTGAATAGAGGTACTTTTGGGTTATGTCGCTAGAACACGATATGTTTCCATGAAATATTGGAGGTATAGAATTTTTATTTACTATAATACTATCTTAAAATTCTTCTTGGAGAAAATATTTAAATTTAAATGTATCTGACCCTCTACAGAATATAACCTTTTGACTTTTTTAAGATGACATAAACCATGGGAAAATTATTTTATTCTCATTTTGACAACCGAATTATACCTTGAAATAAGATGGTATTAAATAGAAAGTCACGCTAAAAATGCATCCAGCATTTTTTTTTGTATTTTTATAAATTTTGTCCGACACATCACAAATTTTGCCTGACCCAGGAAGGAAATATGAAATTTTAACTAAGTAGCTCATAGTGTAGGATTTTTGATTGCTTACAAAAATTTTAACTGTCTCTCTTATAGAACTAGAAACGTATTCCCCTAACGATTCAGTACAGACAAAAAGAGCGAAATAATAATTTTATTTAACCTGCTAAACAGTAGGAAAGCAAGCTAAATAGACAAGATGATGGGTTTTGTTAGGAAACACAATGATTTTTTAGTGTCAAGGATGTTTTAGGCTCCGATATCATTAATATTTTCTGAATACTAAGGCTATATTACTTTCAAAAGCAGACTCGTTTGAGACGATTGGCGAATAAAGATGAATTGATCGTAAATAAAAATATAAGATCTATGTGCTAAGACTGTGAAATTATCGAAAAGTGGGGGTGCGCTTTTGAAATCGAACTTAAGAGCGATAAAAATATGAAAATATACTTGTTTGATTTGAGTCTTCAGACAATGAAGTTCGTTGTAGTCGATATTCAAGGATTTAACATACCTGAATTTTGCGCGAAAGAATTGGCTATTTATGATGGGAATAGTATGAAAAGTTACTTTTTTAAACCAGTTAAACCATTCGACACCTTAAGTAAGGCTTGCAAGAAACAAGTCAAATATCTATTTGGAAATCATCATGGTATCCTTTATAATTATGGTGATACCGATTACAAGGAACTACATAATATCATATCCAACAATCTGATAGACGCAGACATTATTTACGTTAAAGGATGTGTTAAAGAGGAATTTTTAGTTAAAACATTTTTGGAATTAAACTGCAGGACGCCATATATTATAAACTTAGAAGACAGCAATGGTGTACCAAAATTAGAGAAGGGAGAGAGAGTTGACGGTTGTAAATATCACATTTTAGATATTCATGTTTGTAGTATTAGAAATGCCAAAGTGTTGTATCGATATATTTATAGTCTTTTACCTTAATAAATATTAAAATTTTTCAACAAGCCAACTTTATTTATTCCCCACGTAGCTCAAACGGTTTTGTTTACTTTTCAACGAATGGAACTGTGACAACGCAACATGTTCACTATTGGAGTGATGTTAATCCTATGTTCAGAATCCTAACCCGATGTCAATATTTAAAAAAAAGTGAATGTTTGGTACGCTGAAGAAACGTGTAAAGCTTTACGAAGACCGAAAATCTTTGGTTAAGTTACTGGGATACCCTACATCTTATAATATTTTTGAATTTTGCATAAAGTAGTCATTATTTTTTAATAAGCGTATTATAAGTCTAAACCTAATAATTTCCGAGATATCAATTTTTGAAAACCACTAACATTTGTATATAAACGCTAATGGTACAAATAAGATTCAGATAAATAACTTCTTGCCTGCCTGATAACACCGACATTTAGTTAATTATACAACATTTTTAAAATAATTATTGTTCTTTGATCAAATCAATATTCCACTATCACTTTGTAAACCGACAAAAATAGGCAAATTTTTCAATTTCGTATCGGGATTTTTGATGAAAATAGCCCCACATTTTCGAGTAAACCTATCTAGAAATATAGAAGATATTTATTGCAAAATTAGTAGTTTACATGCTTGGTAAAGTGAATTAATCTACCACTGTAATCGTTTCATTTTTAGCTAAATAGAGGTATTCTTTTTTAATCATGAAAAAATAGACGAAATCTCTAATTTTATTTCATACCTAACGAATTCAACAATCAATAATACGATCTCATTTTCGACTAAGATTAGCTGTTACTTTAGACAGAATATTCCTAATAACATAATATATTTAGTTATACAGCTTTTTAAAATAATTATTGTTCTGTAACCGTAAATTATTTAATTATTTTCGTGTGATAAAGAGCTACTTTAAATTTTGTTTCTTAATCTTGTTCTATTGCGTATTAATCGTGTTAGCATCACAAATTACGGTCTGTGAAGCTGGTTTATAGGATCATTTAGTTCGATGGGGGGCATATTTTATGATATCCCATATTTCGTCAATTATTTGGCAGGTAGGTTTGATGCTTCAATACGGAACTCCTCAAGATGACATCAAATATTTCTAAACAAGAAGCGTCCAAGTCTATGGAATCCCATGTAAAAATAGCTGGTATGTCTGTTGCCTTCCGTAGACATTAATGACATCTCGCATGTATGCTGAAGTGTATCGTTAATAGAAATCTTGAATATTCTAGTACCTACCTATATCTTGCGTCATTATGCCAATGCTTACATTGATGTTGCCAGGTATCTTAAAATGATAGGTACATAATGTGCAAGCATTTGTGTAGAAAGCTATGTTTTTTACAAAATTTTCTCTAGGCAACCAAATTGTAATAGGGTTTTCGTAGTTCCAGTATATGACTGGCTGCTTTAGCCTAAATAAATTAAAGTGTATTTGTAAGCAAATTAAACCTTAAAATTTATTATATCGTCTGATATAGACACTGTTTCAACTACGCGTTTTGGTAAAAAATAATTGGAAAGTAAAATTACTAAAGCACTAACAATAAATGGGGCGTGGATAAACTGGTAGATCTAAGCTCCAAAAATATACGCCTCTTATGATAAATGTTAAAAAATTGTACCGTTGCCAACGTCAAATTAAAAATCAGGATTTGGCAAACAGGACTCAACCCTCTCATTAATGCTTGATCTTCGGTATACCGAGTTTTATAAGTATTTTTACCACTCATCTGGAAATAAATGGATGCAAAAACCTCCTTTTTCCATTTTTTCAAGCCATTAAACAACAAAATTGTCATTTTTTGAAGAAACCTTGCATACATAGGTATTAGCGAGCGAATTTCGACTATTGTAGATATTTAATATTAGAAAATCAATATAGAGGTAAATCGAAAAGTGTATTTTTACGACGGCTTAAGAGGTAGTTTATGGTGATGTACATATTAGAGTTCATTTTAAAATGAACGATAATCTCCTAAACACAGACTTTTGACAATAGAACGAAATAAAAATATAGTTTGATGTGATAAGGCTATGCAGCTGCTCTTTATGGAATTTCATGTGAGCCTAGACTTTATGGATTTTTGTTATTTTTTTTTTATCAGTAAAGTCATCCTATAGATATTGTTTGTTAATCCATTAAAATAGACAAAATCTTTGAATTTGTATATGATTATCCGCTGAAATACCCTTAATCTGCAGGGTACCTAACTCTACGGAGATATTTATTGCAACGGGCGGCTTTTTCAGTTTTGAAAGTATTCAACATTTGCGAAATTCATCTAAATATATACTACGCTATACTTTAATCAAACTCACAATAGAGGGAAAGCGACAGACGAGTTTTAAACTAATGTGGTTTAAAGGATAATTTGTGTTGTAAATATTAGAGTTCATTTTAAAAGAAACTATAATCTCGTGGCCGACAAAAAAAGTATCCATTTTGATACATCATTTCCCCTATTTTAACGTTAAAATAGTAAATTATGTTATAAGCTCGAAAAATGTAGTATTTCAGACGTAATGCGGTCGCTAACCTAAATAGCCCGAAAAACATTTTTCGTCCATATGTCATAAGTTATTTTTTATTCGATCTTGTTTTTAATGCGATTGAGAGTTGTAAAATAATGTAGAAATGAAGTGAACCTATACATTTCATCTTGCACGCTAATTTTTTGGTCTTAATGTTTGTTAGTTAACGATGAAATCTGTAATAGCGTCCGAAAAAAAAAAATTTTTTTTTGACTAACATTTATTGGAGACATGACAGACGAGTTGGAGAGTTATGGCTCTAACTCATACATAACTAAGTTTGTTTCTGGAGGCCCCAAGAATTATGCATTTAAGGTTCACTCGAGGAAAAGTAATTTAGAAGAAACGGTCTGTAAAGTTAAAGGTATAACTCTCAACTATGCCGCATCACAAGTAATAAATTTTGATGCAATCAAACACATGATTCTTCAAAAATCCGAACCGATCCCCATCATATCCAGAAGCATACGGCGTAGCAAGGAGCACATTGTGACAACTTGTACTGAAGTCAAACTCTATAGACCTATTTCAACAAAGAGAAAATTTCTATCGGATGGAAGCTCCGAACCATATGGATATAGAAAAAGAAAAACCCATTGAAAATAAAATATATTGTATATTTTGTATGTATTGTATATAAAATATATTATAAATATTGTATATCTAGAACCGCTATGGAGTTTAAAAATGTAAATTAAGTAATAAACAATTTAAAATATCCATTTTGGTTTTATTTTTTTCTTTAACAGTAAGAGTTTTCAAAAGTATTTAAATAAGTAATTATGTACATATTAAAAAAAATATGTTTTTATTTTTACAAAGACACTTATAATTTAAATAGTTTGAAAATATTATCCAGTCATTTAAGTACTACACTTAAACTTAAAGAAAAGTTCTCCGAAGCCACAAAAAAACACTAAGGGAATTGGTTCTTTTCAGCTATTTTTCTGTTATTCTTATAGTAATCCATAATCGTTTCAAATTTGAACGACCCACATGATAGTCTTTTTTTTTTTTTTGTAATTTATGCATATTTAATTACAAGGTTTCATACAACTTTAACAAATAAAAGTTGTTTTTTCTTTTATTTTTTTCTTTTCTGTTTTCTTTTTCGGTTCTTAAGAAATGCTAAAGAATCTGTACAAAACAAGTCACGAAATAACTAAATAGCCACCATTTCACTAAATACTTAACACTCAGTATACAATTTTCAGAAATGTCATGATTAAGAACGGTTCTAGTCATTTTATACAAGATTTCACATGATTTAACAAATTTAAAACATTTTTTTTTAATTTTTACTAAATTCTAAACACTCAGTATACACTTTTAAGAAAATAGGACGATTTGCGACAGTTTTAGTCATTTTTTACAAAGTTTCACAGGACTTAATAACGTTAAAACATTTTTTTTTAATTTTTTACTAAATTCTAAACACTCAGTATACAATTTTCAGAAATGCCATGATTAAGAACGGTTCTAGTCATTTTATACAAGATTTCACATGATTTAACAAATTTAAAACATTTTTTTTAATTTTTACTAAATTCTAAACACTCAGTATACACTTTTAAGAAAATAGGACGATTTGCTACTGTTTTAGTCATTTTTTACAAAGTTTCACAGGGCTTAATAACGTTAAAACATTTTTTTTAATTTTTTACTAAATTCTAAACACTCAGTATACAATTTTCAGAAATGCCATGATTAAGAACGGTTCTAGTCATTTTATACAAGATTTCGCATGATTTAACAAATTTAAAACATTTTTTTTAATTTTTACTAAATTCTAAACACTCAGTATACACTTTTAAGAAAATAGGACGATTTGCGACTGTTTTAGTCATTTTTTACAAAGTTTCACAGGGCTTAATAACGTTAAAACATTTTTTTTAATTTTTTACTAAATTCTAAACACTCAGTATACACTTTTAAGAAAATAGGACGATTTGCGACTGTTTTAGTCATTTTTTACAAAGTTTCACAGGGCTTAATAACGTTAAAACATTTTTTTTTAATTTTTTACTAAATTCTAAACACTCAGTATACAATTTTCAGAAATGACATGATTAAGAACGGTTCTAGTCATTTTATACAAGATTTCACATGATTTAACAAATTTAAAACATTTTTTTTAATTTTTACTAAATTCTAAACACTCAGTATATCATTTTCAGAAAATAATACAATTCTGTACAGTTTTACAAATTTTCACAGGTCTTAATAACATTAAAACATTTTTTTAATTTTTTACTAAATTCTAAACACTCAGTATACAATTTTCAGAAATGACAGGATTTAGAACAGTTTTTACAGATATTTACAAAGTCTTAATAACATTATATTAATAATTATCTAACATAATGTATACAATTTCAAGAAATAGTAGATTTTTAATCCATGTACAAAATTCAAGAATCTAAAATACAATTAAATGTAGGCTTTTTTAATTGGCATCTCAGGCAAATTATTTCCCCCAAAATTATCTAAAAAAGATATACCAAAAACATTCTAAAGCGGTTTTTTACCTCTATAAGTATGCAGGCCGATCCGACCCTTGTCGGTTTTATTACCCGCATAAATTAACACAGTAGAGGAATATGGACAGAGTTCTGGGGCAGCGGCGTTTCACTAAAGCTTTGGTTTCCTACAAAGCGGTACCGCAAAAGAGTGGCCGTAATTTGATGGCGAGCTTCGCCGCGACAAAGCGTGTATGTACTTGCAAATCGGAGTGTGTTCCTCCAGAGCGTTCGGCGCAAAAAATACGGCACCGTATTTTCTGAAGCGGACGCTCTGTACGTTGGGATAGTGCAAGCACGATTTTTGACGGTGCGCCAGTGTAGTGATTGTATGTTTTAATTATAATATTTGGAAATTAATTGGTCTAGCGAACAAGATAAAATTTTAATCGAGTTTTTTTTACTATATCGCTTTAACAGCGGCGTTTGCACTAAGGTTAAATCATAAAAGGTCGGGTTTTATCTCGGGTCAGATCATAAATATTCAGGTTCAAATTAGGGTTAGATGAGAAGCCGCCTCGCGAAAGCATCCGGGTTAGGTCGTAAAAAGTCGGGTTTTATCTCGGGTCAGTTCATAAATATTCAGGTTCAAATTAGGGTTAGATGAGAAGCCGCCTCGCGAAAGCATCCGGGTTAGGTCGTAAAAAGTCGGGTTTAATTTCGGGTTATTTTGTAAACAGCACCACCGAACCACCCGGGTTAGGTCATAAAACGCACCACCGAACCACCCGGGTTAGATCATAAAACGCACCACCGAACCACCCGGGTTAGATCGTAAAACGCACCACCTGCACCAGCTGGGTTAGTTGCACCACCAGCACCACCAGCACCACTGGTCTCGTAAAACAGCACCACCAGCACCACTGGTCTCGTAAAACAGCACCACCGAACCACCCGGGTTAGGTCATAAAACGCACCACCGAACCACCCGGGTTAGGTCATAAAACGCACCACCGAACCACCCGGGTTAGATCATAAAACGCACCACCGAACCACCCGGGTTAGATCATAAAACGCACCACCGAACCACCCGGGTTAGTTGCACCACCAGCACCACCAGCACCACCTGGTCCAGAACTGTCCGTTTTCCTCTACTGACCTTATCATCATTTATCATATTTATGTCATCTTCATTTTAATGACAATGAATGGTCTTCTCAACGTTTAGAGTTGGCAACAATAGGTTATCCACGTAAATGACGTTTGTGGTGTAGACAGAAGGCATATACAGGGTGAGGTTAATTAGAACACTTAGGCTCAGTTGTACAATCCAAGTTCAGATTCGGTTTAAGGCTGAACTCTACTCAGGATACGAAGCTCAGTTGTACAAAGCACGTTCAAGCATAAGCTTGGCTCTAAAGCCGTCATTTTCAGCGGTTCTGTTGATCCATGAAATTTATGGGCTTAAGTCAAGTTTATCAATTTTTTGGACAACTTAACCTAAAAACTATTGTTGACGTTTCCGTGCATTTCTATAGTTCGTATCTTTTGTTCTTTAAAAAAAATATAATAATATTGATCCAAACGTTCTTGGTAATTTCCTTTAATTAACAGATGATGAAGATTTTGTTGAAGCAGTTGAAGCTCTTAGGCAAGATTTGAAAGGGATGACTTTAAGGATTAGTTTTTAGTTGGCGATAGTGATTATCCTATTAAAAATTATTTACTAACACCTCTTCTTAATCCAGGAACAAGGCCAGAGATGCCTTTTAATGAATCGCAGATCAGGATAAGAAACAGCAACGAGAGAAAATTTGGGCAGTGGAAACGAAGATTTCCGATTCTGGCCTTTGATATTCGACTGAAGGAGGAAAAAGTTGAGGCTGCCGTAATTGCTGCAGCAGTATAACAGTATATAGCAAAACTTTTAAATGAACCTGGCCCTTCAAATAATGAAGAAGAAGAGGCAGTAGAGTTTTTTAATAATGTCATTGTTGTATGGATTCTTCGTTGCAAGTAAAGTTTACAGACCGCTTTGCTTCAGACATTTCCTGAAAACTTGATATTATAAAGTGTTTGCCTCGGATTTTCCACATTTACAGTAAAATTATTTACCTTTAAAAAATTCAGTTTTTTATTATCTTTCTTTACCAAAATTTTGTAAAATTAAAAAGAAATGGAAAGCCACCACTCAAAACACTTACAATCCCCAACACAGAACACGAACTGAAAAGCTTTAATACAACCAATAAACTTTCAAACCATCCACACATATCATTTTTGACAGAACAAGTATCTCTACGCAGGTACAACCTGTTAAAAATTCGCACGTACAACGTTATTCCTTGTTTTCGACAGGTTCATCGTTGAATGTGGTTCTCTAGAACTCGGGCTTGAACCCGACTTGTACAACCGCGCCTTAAAAGTACATATTTTAAACTAGGATAGCTACCTCCACTGATTATTGTTTATCAACTTTTAATTATTGTGGTATCCTAGGATACCCCTTTTAACTTTGACAAAGTAGTAACATGATTGGAAAATATTCTTTGAGTTTTTTATTTAGTGCAATTACGGAACAATGATGTGACACTGAAATAAATATGGAATTAATTCTGGGAGAATGTAGAAGGAACTAAACCTGCGTAATTGTGGGCTTCCCGCCATTCAAAGATCTCATATTCGAAATATAAACAGAACTCGAAGACAAACAAAAACCAATGACGATATGACCGTTGGAGTCTTGAGTGTAGTAGCTATAGATCCTCATGTTGGTTCAAGGCTACTTGCTCACGATTCAGGAATGTGCTCAGGGTAGGCCGGTAGACCGCGCGGTGCCGTGATACCGACCTACCGATCTTTATACGAATTTAAATATCAATAATCCTAACAAGATTATTATTGGAATGCCCATCAACAATCATTGATACTGTAGAATCGAAACATGATGACAGTAAAACTCAAGAAAATACCGCAATGCCTTGTTTTAGACTCGAGTTTGCCTTGGCCTCATATAGACACTGTATCACCCTCAGTTTGGTTCGTTTTATTTTTGCTCGACCAATTAAACACAACTTATTTTGCTATGTCTTTTTATTCTTTCACTTTTCAATACGAAATTCATGGTACTTTTACTGTACGTTTAAAAGAATTGTAACCTGTGTTACCGGGCACGCGTTCCCAAAATATCACTTAATTTAACATTAGAAAATCACTTTTCCTGACACGCATGTCAGATCAAAACACGTGCTATTATTATTTTAGCCACGTGGAGCATCTGCTTACTTCTAAGTCTAACAGCACACTTGTCTGTTTATGGTGCTACAGCGGTCTAATATGGGGGTCCACCAATCATATGTGGTCACGTGGACCCTCTTGACCAACAAGCGGAAGTCGCGTCCACCCAGGCTAGCGCCCATACTTGTTTACTGCCAATAAAAAAATTTAAAAAACCCGTTAAAGTATTAAATAATGATATTGCCGTTTGTCGGTTAAAATATCTCAGAACCAAATTTACATATTCTTGAAGCCGCAAACCTATTGCAAAGCTACCGGTTAACGATTTTCGTAGGCGCAAATTTAATATTAATTAGTTTAGAATATAGCACGTTTTTATGTTTATAGAGGACCTGATGTTTTCCGAGAATTAGAATACTGCGGGATACTTCACTAGTTTATTACTTTGATTATTAGAAAACGTGTTTCCCAAATATGCATATTTCCTAAAAATGCAAAATAAGAGCATTGATGTTCTGCAAACTAATTAAATAAAAGAAGACAAGACGTAGAACGATTAAGAAATATACTAGAAGGAATCATAGATGTCGTTAAATTAATTGGAAAACGAGAGCTAAGCTATAGACGAGCTTAAGTATGATGTTTCTTTGAACGAACATATAAGTGGTGTCTAATGTAGCAAGCACTGGTAAAATTCCATATCGAACTTTGTTATCAAAAACTACCGTTAACATTCGTGTACGTTCAATAATAAATTTAATAAAAAAAAACATATTACCGATGATATTAAAATTGCTGAAATGTATTGTATTGAAAAAGACACCACTCAAGATATTACTACAAATCACGAAATCAGTGTCATGTTTGGTGTTACGCACACGTTTTTTTTTTATTATGTTTAAAGAAAATTGCTTCTGGAAATATGGTAACTTGTTTTAAACGTTATAGTCAATGCACTCAATTAAATTGGTTAAGATTAATAATGAATTCATAATTTGGGATGACATGATATTTAATTTTAATTGCTTTAAATTAAGATAAATATAATTAAACACAACGTAGAATAAATAGCGGTTTTCATGTAACATTTATGAATAAATATATTGTCTTGTACTTAATTTATTAATTAAATGTTATGCGGTTTGTGTTTGCTTCGCCCATTATCACACAAAATTAAAAAAATATCTACGCACAAACCCATTCATATACAATAAATCTCATTACTATTGCTTACGTCAACGCACAACAGTATTTCTTGCAAAGAAGGCGTGTTCGATGCAAGGCTGTTTAAAGCAATTTTAGTGCAGGAGCTGCAATTGATGTAGGTATTAAATTCAACTTTTCTTGGTATAATTTGTGTAATCTTATAAATCTTTACCAAAAGTAAAGCGGTTTTATTAAATTTTTTGTTAGTATTTCGCAGTCATTATTTTAAGGGGAGCATTACCGGCCTTTTTTACATGAACCGCTCAAATTATGATATTAACAGTATACGAGAGCCTAAGAAAATGAAATAGGGATCAGAAGTATCTCATAGAATAGACCACTCTTTTTGAAAGTGGGCGCTGGAAGCTTTTAGGGGGCAGTAGAAGGCTCTGAGGAAATTAGCGGGCATTATAAAAAGTATTTAAAAAACACGCTAACCACGTAGTAAACTGTGATATAGGTTTATATTTTTTATTATTGTATTGTCATTATTATTGTCATATTGAAAGATGCCTGTTGGCGCCGCCTTTATTTGCATGCGCCAAACATAAAATGTTTACTGTAATTCTCATAGGTTGCGTGGTTCAAAATATGTCAGTTGAAGTAAAAGGGTGTTCTCTCATACAAAATATATATATTTTCTTCTAGTATGTCATTTACTCATCTTCACATCAATTCTGCGTAGCAGCAAACACTGTTTTTTACTATTACAACTTAGTATGGTAACTACTTACTGCAATAAAACAGCTATACATTTTTACAATACATCACTAAACAAACAATAATATCGGTATACACTACTGTATTTTTAAACCTTCGAGAATTTATCGTATCCACGAACTCGAGACTGCTTTTTAGAATAGCTAAACAGGAGTCGTGTCGTGGTATAATAACTACGTTATTCTATCTTCGGGCATTCACCGCGAATTGATCACGTTATTTCAACAGATATACGGAACTTGAGTTTGGGGTGTAATAATCACATTAGTTACACCTTCGGGATACAATACCGCGAATTTTCCAAACTATTTCATGGCTTGAATACCATAAAATCAACTAAACCCGCGCAATATGCCGCAAGGAGACCGTGTACCGTGGAAAAAACTAAAAACTCGCCTAAACCGCGAGGGAAACCGTCTGCTCCCCACGCTAGCTGTTACAGATCTTTCCTGTCCGCTCGAACAGCTAAACCACGTCAAGTCTTACTTGCGATATATCATCCGTCTTTTTCCTTCACAGTAACATTCTGTCATGCTGTTTCAAACCCTGCGCTCAGTCACGTAGGCTTATTTCGCCTTCAGCGAAGCTAGATGCTTGCTTTACCTGGGCGGATTCTACGAATTTATTTTGGGCGTTGTAGACGGCGTATTTTAGGAAATTGTTATTGGTTATACGTTTTAGAACTCAACTGTCTTGTCTTGTTTCCAAGCGGATTTTTCGCCTCAATGCACCGTAGATACATTACAAGATAGTAAACGGCGGCGTTGCCGTGCTTTCTCTACTTTGACTTGATACCTTTTTGTTGTTATTAAATTAAGCAACCAGACAACTGAACCTTTCTCCAACAATGGCATTACATTCATACCTACGTACCTACATGTTTACTCCATTCCACAATAATTCGTTGATTTCCCGACCGCAATAAAATTTAAACCCAGCCATAAATAAGTGCCTTTTGAAAGGGTACAGGTTCTGATTACCTACTAATTTCAATAGCTTAGGTTAGCTATTCTCAACAAAACAACAAATATAAAATAATAGGTAACTATCTTTATTTTAATCATGTAACTAAATAGCTATTAATATTTATACAAAAACACTAATCTACAATATTATAATATCATCTATGCCTAAACTAATTATTAAGGGCCTTACGTTACTATTAATTATGTTATTATATTGGTATATTAGGTAGGTTAATGGCAAATTTCAGATGTTCAATATAAAGCAGAGTCTTTTCATCTTAGTTCATCAGTCGTTTGGTGTTTATCAAGCTGTGCGTTAGAGGTATTTTCGTGTGTGTTATCGAGCATCCAAAATATGTCAGATCTGTGTAAAACTTCAGATAATATTGCTTCCGGAAGTTATGGTATGGTGTAACGAAGAAAAAACATTTATCACTTGATGCCAAAAACATCATAAAGAACGTTTACTGTACCCTTTTAGAAAAAGGGTATGACCGGAGTGCAAGTTTTAGTGAAACGAGTATTTTGACCAAAGTTGCATTAACGACAGTAGAAGATATAGTGACCAAACTCATCCAGCCAAGGAAAAAACGGTGTGACAGCGGAAAATTGAGAAGCATCGAAGAAGCTGATAAAGACTTGATCCGGAGAAAAATTTATGACATGTACAGTAAACAAATAGTCCCAACAATAGATACGCTAAAGTAGGTACTTACAGCAGACGAAACCGACATTTCATGTGGCATATCGTACCATTGACAAACGACAAGTACTAATGGAATCGCAGCGTTTACAAGTATGGCGTAGAGATTATTTGAATCTTATCAGACAATATAGGGAAGAAAATCGTTCAATTATATACTTGGACGAAACTTGGTTTGATACCCACGACACTCCTAAAAAAGGTTAGGGCGATTCAACAATCAAATGTCAAACTAAAGCTCCCTCAAAGAAAGAACAAAGAATTACGATATTACATGCAGGTTCAGAAAATGGATTTATTCCGAACGCTCTATTATTATCTGCGAAGAAAATTGCCAATTCATCTTTGGATTACCATCAAGACATGGATGCTACATTGTTTGAAGATTGGTTTCAGAATCGTCGCTAGTTACCACAGTCGCCAACTAAGTAAAGTACCGAATTCAAATAATACAAAAGTGGAAATTCAAAACTATATGATGGAAAATTATATATATTTTGGGAAAACCTATAGAAAAAAGGACCTTTTAAATGTTTTAAAAACATCCAATATTGAAAAAGAATATATCTCTGACAATCTCGCAAGTGCTAATGGTCACACAGTTTTACGCCTTCCTCCGTATTACTGTATTTTTAACCCATTGGAACATATTATGGAGCCAGTTAAAGACGATGATTAGAAGAGTAAAAACACATCCCCTACACTAAGTAGTTCTGTTATAGAATTAATTAAAGAATGTGTAAATAATATCCCAGTAGAAAGTCGGAAAAATTTTGTGAGACACGTGATCCAAGTCGAAGATTCCTATAACATAATTAATAGTAACGTAAGGCCCTTAATAATTAGTTTAGGCATAGATGAAGACGATAGTGATAGTGAAACATAGCTCAATATAGAGTAGTTTAAGTTAAATATTGTATTATTATAATATTGTAGATTAGTATTTCTGTATAAATATTAATAGCTATTTAATTACATGATTAAAATAAAGATACTTACCTATTATTTTATATTTGTTGTTTTGTTGAAAATAGCAACTATTGAAATTAGTAGGTAATCAGGACCTGTACCCTTTCAAAAGGTCCGGTGCCTACACAATAGATATTTGTCAGGCAACTTATTTATGGTTGGGATTACGACTGAGGGTTGTCATTTAAATTTTATTGCGGTCGAGAAATCAACAAATTATTGTGGAATGGAGTTTATACAGGTGAAGCTAATTAAAGCGTGTTAATTAAAAATATCAAAAAATATGTTTGTACCAATTAAGTTCTTACAAGTTTTTGTTAAATAACGCGATTTTTGCAATCCTTCAAGAATTGACAGGATTACTTGTGCTTGTTCTAACTTGCTCATTGCCTACAAATTCAGTCATACACTCGGGAGCATTCGGGGGGCAGCGAGCACGCATGGACGCGTCGACAGGACTGAGCCCGCAGTCCTTGCCCCGCACTCTGCTCCCGCGTCGTACTTGCCTCCCCCATGCCGGGTATTATTTAAAAACTAGTCATCGCATATTTATCTTATTATTCCTGTCCCCCCATTTTAAAATCCTTTATTTCCTATTATTTCCATTTCTAACTTACAACTAATATATACTAGCTTAGCCTAATTACAAACTAAAACTAAACTAGCCTATTTACAGTGTTTTGGGCGCATATGGACCGTAAGCATACGGCCCAAAATGCGCCCAAAGAACCTGGCGGAGTCAGGCGGCCGATATTCTGGCCTGTGGTTGTAACACTAGAAATTAGATCACTAACACTGTCACACTCGTGCCGGCAAGTGCCATGACGAGGTGTTAAAGGCATACATTTCGCACAAGGCGAATAACGTAGTTCTCTGAACTACCATACATTCATTAAACAGTCAACAGGTATGGAATGCAATGGAAACACTCTGGGAAAAATTGCAAAAAACCCAGTCAGATTGGCTATCACAACTCATGTTACATCTGCCTATAGCGGATGATTGTAAATGCAAGAATTATTCCTTCTCGCTGTGGGCGAAAAGAGGTAAAATTTTGGGGGCGTCAGTGCGTGTAACATGTCTTCAACCTATATTAAGGCAGAGATTGTTCAATTTATTTTCATTAGTATCATCGCGCGCAATTGATAGCAGGTTTTTAAAAGTTAGTTAATCTCTTACTCATCTGTGAGGTCAAAATCATATCGGAAGCAAAAAAGAAGAGACGGCAGTATAATGCGGAATATATTGAATACGGATTTATCGAAAATCCCACAAATCCATCATCGCCTTATTTGTCAAAAAACATTTTCAAATGAAACGATGAATCCTTCTAGGCTTCAAGATCATTTTAATAAAATACACTATAAGTAAGACAAAGATGTGACCTATTTTCAAGGCATGAAAAAGAAGTACGAAGTTCAGTCAACTATATCAAATCTTTTTTCAGCAGCTTCTAAGCAAGACGATGACTGACTTCGAGCTTTGTACAATATCTCATTGTTGACTGCTAAAACAGGCAATCCACATACTTTTGGGGAAGGTTTAATCCTACCGGCAGTAAAAGAAGTAGTAACTACTGGGCCCCATAAACCAGCGGAAGATATTATCCTTTAAGCACTAGTTCTGTGCAAAGACGAATTGATGAGATGGTTAAAAACATTTAAGAATTGTTGTGCAATCATCTACAGGCTTGCCAATTTTCAATTCATTTGGATGAGTCCACTTTACCAACCAATCAAGCATTGTTATTGTCACACGTGAGGTTTATCAAAGATGAGAAAGTATGTCACGAACTATTGTTTGCTACAAAGTTAGCAACAAATACAAAAGGAGAAACAATATTCAATACTGTTTGGCTCTGTGATAGAGTTCCTGGAGAACAAAGACACATAATTGCGCTACAACCTCATCCCATCAACGAATGATATTGCCAGACCTGTATAAATTGTTTAATGATGTGAATCTCTAGCTTCAAGGCGACGACTTAAACTTGATTAAAACAAAAATACCGTTGCTGCTTTTGTAGTCAATCTGCTATTATTCAAAAGAAATATCGGCAGACGGGAATAACTTCCCTAATTTATCAACAGTATCATTCAACAACGACGATTTGCTTGTTTACTGTTTACACTTGGAAAACCTCCGCACAGTGGTTTCAAGGAACGATTGGAGGAAATTCAAGAATCATCATCATCATCATCACATTCAACCCACAGCTGTCCACTCCTGGATATAGGTCTCTCTCATCTGTTTCCATGTCTCCCTGTCCTGTGCCACATTCAACCAATATTTGCCTGCCACTTTCCTGATGTCGTCCACCCATCGTTTCTGCGGGCGTCCTACACTACGTTTAGTCTATCTGGGCCTCCACGCTGTCACTCTATAGGCCCATCTGTCCCTATCCAATTTGGCCATGTGACCGGCCCACTGCCATTTCATCTTTCATCTTAGCCACCTCTTTTATTATATCGGTAACTTTAGTTTGTGTTCTGATATTTTCATTTATAATCCTGTCACGAAGTGATATGCCCAACATGCATCTTTCCATTGCTCGTTGTGTTGTTAAAAGCTTGTTTGCAAATGTTTTTGTTAGGCTAATTGTTTCCAATCCATATGTTTGCACTGGCAGTACACATGTATTAAACACTTTTCGTTTTAGATTTATAGGGATCATGTTGTTTTTTAAAATGGCTACCAAGAATTTTGGCTGCAGAAGCCAATCTCGAAACTGTAGCCAGGACTATGGTCGATTGTTCGAAGATTTCTGATAGCATTCCTATCGTCGTATTTATCTGAACGCGGATTTAGTGCTGTAGCATCGTTGGTAACTAAAAAGGGAAGTCGGCTTCATGTTACTGAACGTGGCGACTTACGGCTGTATTTAAGTAAACTCCAGCCTAATATTAACAAACTCAAGATTCATCCTTCACATTAGATAAGTTTTAAATTCAATGTCTTTTCAATGTTAATAAAAATACTTCTGAAAATGATGATGATGAAGTATGCGTTCTAATTGCTCTCACTGAAACTCTTCTTTAAACTCAGGAATAAGATAGGGGCCATATCCTATCATATATAATAAATTCACGTTTAAAAATAGTTATTTATGCAACAAGGGTGTAAACTAGCATTTTTTTTACGAATGGGAAATTTTTCGCGCGAGCCGCAGGCGAGTGCGCAAATCACATGAGTAAAAAAAAGGCACTTTACGCACGAATTGAATACACAATTTTTTCTACTACCGGACGTTATACAGGGTCGCTATTATGTATTGAAATGGTCGATTATTTCTTAAAGGAAGAGAGTTATCTAAAAAATATTAAGAACAAAAGTTATAGGAACAATAACAATAATAAAATTTCATATTATGTACTTACAAATACGGATTTATATTCAATTTAATTGTGGACTATATGAATATTAAATGTACAGCTATTAGAATTATTAAAAGTTAATCCTTGGCTCTTAAGTCTAGAATTTACTTGGGAATCTTCACAATCCACACGTCTGCTGTTACAAGCCACATTAGAACTAGATGTAAATGGTGTATCAGTTAGCTTATTTATATTTGTTGAAACTTCAGAAGACAAATTTGATGTAATATTACTTATTTCGATTTCAGGAATATTGTCAAACGTACTAGTGGAATTAGAAGAGGAAGCATTATTTGTTAATATTTTATTCGATATGTCAATTTTTTTGCTCAGTGTACTGTCAATGTAACCCTCTGCGACGGCAGATGATTTCCATCCCCCATGCTTCTTTACTGTTATAAGGTCTCCTCCAGAATTTGTCAACATAGTGGCAAATGACCTTCGAAAAGAGTGACCAGTATAACATGTTGGATTTGGCAATTTCAGATATTCAGCTATTACGGAAGGCATCTTACCAAATGTGTTTATGCCCACAGGTTGTTTCGAAAATTTATTTTGGGCATATTTTAAAAATAATCTGGATGATTCAATATTAGGAGGTCTTAATGCCATATATTTTATAATGTACGATAAATAATTTATGGAATTATTTGGGTTTAGAACTGTAAAAATTCTTTCCATACCATTTTTTGAATCAGGAATTCTTATAATAAGGACTGTTTCCTTGTTCTCAACATCATTTATTGTCATTTTTATCAGTTCTTCTCTGCGACAAGCCCCAGAAATGCCAATAATAAATGCAACCTAAAATAATAAATCGTGTCGATATAAAATCTATAATAACTATTAAATACAAACATTTTATAGAGAATCTAAAATTATTAAGAACTAAGGTAAAACTTCTATAATTTTGATATGATATTTTACCTTACCAATAGAATTAAATTGATGTAAAGTTACCTTTATCATTAAAAACTTCGAATCCGGAGCCTCCAAAATAAACTTGATGAAATGACTTTTCTCAAATATTCCTGATTTCTTTGCTTTGTAGAGCCTTTGCTTCCCTGTTTAAGAAAGGCAAATAACTTGTGGTAGGTTGAAATATCTACTGAATTTTTAATTTTCAAGGTAGCCTTTAGCATGGAAAATATTGACCACATTGTCGATGATTTATAGGTTTTTAATTCATCTGAAAAATAAGCTAGCAAAACATTTTCTGAGTACCTTATCACTTTATTTTTCTTGCACCAACTCATAAACAATGTATATTTTTGCTCGTAAATTAACCGAGACTTGTTGGGAAGCAAATTCAAAGTAGCTTCCCGTGCAGAATCTGCAATATTCGGCGGAGTGTTCTCAAAATCCGATAAATCACAGTCCATAATGTTGAGATTTAAAAATCTGAAATAAAATTAAACGAAATCATAACAATATAACACATTTGATATCACAACTCAGAACTTACCGTATTAAAATCTTCACTAATTCCTAAAATCATTAAAACACCTGGCATAAATCACAAATTGGCAACATTCAGACACGTCAAACAGAAATCGCCATTTGTCCATGGCCAACCAGACCAATTTTAAGTAAAAATGCAGGTATCCATATCAATGTAATCATTCATATTTTTCACTTTTTTTAACTAGTGCGTAAAGTAATTTACTTTACGCACTAGTTAAAAAAAGTTAAATTTTAGACACCTTCCATAGTGTGTAAAGTTAGTGTTTTACGCACGGTAGTAGAAAAAAATAGTTGTAATAGATGCCCGACAGATGGTAAGTAAAAAAAAATTTGGGAGGCTCTAGAAAAAAAAAATATATTCTCAAAGTGGGCAGTGGGCGAAATAAGTTTGAGAACCACTAGAGTAGACTATATAAAATGCTAATAGAAAAAACAAACACATAACGTATAAGCTCAGGTTAGGCAGTATTCTTGTTGTATTTCTAATATAGCCTTTAGCATTTAAATGTGATAAGTGATAATATAATTATGAGTTTTTAACATTAACATTTCTATACACAAAAGGCTTTTTATTGTCTTGTTTATACTGCAATAAAAAATAAAACATATTTTTTGCTTGGTTTTAGTTGAAAGCATGAGAAAAAAAATATTGCATAGAATACGTTTGTCGTTTGTTGGTATAATAATTTTATTACGGCTAAATAGCAAATCCTTGCTTTTTTTGGAAAAAATAAAAGTTTATGCATACAATTTTATATTTCGTAGTGTTCCAGAACGGAAATTTTAACTTTTCTAGGGTCACAACGTTCTTGTGTCGTAGTCTTTTAAATCAGTACACAGTAAAAAATTGAGTGTTAAATTTGGTATCAATGGTGGTACATATAGGACCACACTCAATAGGGTATATTAACCAAGGAGTATATCTGGTGAAAAAGATATTCTTGAATAGTTTTTTTACTTTTTGATGAGCGACAATCATTCTAATTTATGAGTAAAGTCTGTGCGTTTTAAGAAGTCCGATATCGGATTAAATCACCAAGGGATGTTATCGCTTTTAAAACAGTAAGTCGGTTAAGTTACAATATCTTCGCACCTTCGCTATACTTGATCACACCGAACATCCCACTGGTTTACTGTATTCTATTACTGGGCGAAATCAGAGGTTTCAAAACAAAATTATCTTAGAATTACGCGTTGAGCATAAATAATAATTAAATAGATAATTAAATTATTTTGCTATTATTATAGTTAAATCTATATAATAATCGCTATTTTCCAAGAACCAATTAAAATTTGCTCAAGTGCGGGATGGTTAAATATGTTAAAGATTTTGTCAGGTATATACTTTTCCGATAATGACATTATTTTGGGATTATTATAATTAAATCTTCATAATAATTACTATTTTCCAAGAAATAATTAAAATTTGCTGAAGTGCGGGATGGTATGTTCTACTTTATTTTAAATAAGTAGTTGTGCTTTTCACTTTTAGTTTGTTTCTCATTGTGTGTGAATTAAAATCAGTTATTAAGCAAAGTTATGGAAAATGTTCAACAAGGTGGCACATCGCCTAGAAGGCATTTATCTCCAGGTGAACGTCGTTTGGTATTACAAGTGGAACGTTATTTTACTTTAGAAAAAGTTAACTCGGGCCCGTTAGGGTCTGTTTTGACAGTGCAAAAACGAACGTCTGATGCTTGCGGCATTTCAGAGAAGACCTTAAGAAGACTTCGAAAAAAGAGTGAAGAGGATTTGGACAGACCATATAAAAGGGTTCGACTCCATTCAAAAACCTTGGATTTATCCCAAGGGATAAAACTCTCTATTAGGAATATTGTTTATGATATGTATAAAGCCAAGGAATATGTTACCCTCAAAGCTATTCTTGAAAAGATAAAGCAGAAAAAACTTTGCGATATTGGAACTAACAGTTTGTCCATCATCTTAAAACATATGGGTTTCAAATATAAAAAAACGAACAACAGAAAACTGCTTTGCGAGCTGTCCAATGTTGTTTTGAAAAGATGGCAATTTTTAAGGGATTATTTAAACAACAAAAAATCGGAATTGTCAAGACAAGTTGTTTTTCTTGACTTAACATGGGTATTTGCAAACGGAACTTCAACAAAAACGTCTTGGCAGGATGACTCAAAGCATTGTTATTCAAGTACCCGTGCAAGTAATGGAAAAAGGTATATTATATTACATGCTGGTAATGAAGAAGGTTTTGTTTTAAATGCCAGTTTGATATTTTCATCAACAAAAAAAACTGATGATTATCACGGCAATATGGATGCTGAAATTTTTGAGCATTGGTTCGAGGAAAAACTTTTGAAAAGTTTAGAAAACCTTCCTTAATTATTTTAGACAATGCCTCTTACCATACGAGACTCGAAGAAAAATTCCCTACAAGCAGCTGGAAAAAGGAAGAAATAAAAGAGTGGTTGTCAAAGAAAAACATAAACCATGAAAATTGATATTTAAAAAGCGAACTTTTAAGCAAGTGTAAAGAGCAGTCATTTAAATAAAAGTATGTTGTTGACGAATTAGCCCTCAAATATGGACATCAAGTTTTGAGATTGCCGCCCTACCATTGTCATTACAACGCAATTGAATTGGTATGGGGTATTAGCAAGAACTATTATGACAAACATGCCTGTAAAAATATCGGTAAGCTTAGCGTTATAAAGTTATGGGAGGAGGCGCTTAGCCAAGCGGGCAAAGAAGAATGGCGGAAATGCATTGAACACACAGAAAAAATTATTTTTGAATCTTATGAGACAGGTTGTAGACGAAGTAAGACCGTTAATTATTACGAATATGTTGATTCTGATGAGTCTGAAAGCATGGGTGAAATTTGAAATGCAGAGGAAGACTACTTTTAGTAGTACCTATAAATAGGTACGTTCTGTCGCAAGACTACAAAATCGGTTCTTTTTAGAACCAAAACTTTATAAAAAAGAATTCGTAAAACTAATTTGTCTGAATACTACAAAAGCTAAAAAATTATTATTTTTCTTTACCTAAACTAATTTTTTATTTACTTTTAATTATTTTATTTAGAAAATGTAATTCATCAACATCCAAAATTACCTTCAATATAATTTATTGTTTGAGAGCCACCGACATAATGCTCAAGAGGTTTTATGGCTTAGCGGACTTCTTAAAACGCACAGACTTTAGGTACATTTACACTATCGTGTGTAAATTAAACTCACAGATTGTATCCTTCTACGGTGTAAAAGAAATAATGAGAGGTATAAATAAACCATTTTTTAATGGTAATTTGTGATTAATTAGTGTAAATATCATATTATTGTATTGCAAATTTTATTTTATTTGGGTGTGACTTTACTATAGTGAGTGTAATAAAATAATCTACCCAGGGCTAGAATACTTTCCACTTTGATTAAGTCATTTAATCCCATATCAAACTAACCGGGCGTTTATAATTAAAATGTAAAAACTTATGCATTCAAGATGTTTTATATTATTAACCTCTGCTTAGTTTAATACATGATTAAATGACTTAATTAAAGCCGAAAGTAGTAGTCCCTAACATATATAAATCTTCAGATCGCTTGGAAAAGGTTTGTTATATGAATGAAAATATTGAGTATTATTTATCGTTTATTTATAAACAAAATGATAGTTACAACAGAGCTGAAAAGCCCTGTGATTTTTTTTACACTTATTATTATAACTAGTTGAACAAAATGACACACATATTATTATATTATTTATATATATTTAGTAAATTAAACATATATATATCTACGTTTAATGTAGGTACCTCATTGTTAAGCTTAACAAAACAAATAACATAATAAATATATGTATACTTAGAACACTAAACAACTAAATAAAAGTATGCTTTGGAACAATATAAAAGAATGAATATGACGAGTATTATATTAATCATATATTTAATTAGAGATCTATGAAGTAAAATATGTAGGTAGGTACCTAAGTATTTATATAAAAAACGAATACATTTATAGTATAAGCTTATATCAGAATAATTTAAAAGCTAAAAGGAAAACTGTAACAATATAAATACCTACTTAGTTTCTTAAAAATAGCGTACTTATTAGTAAGGTTTCTATTAAATTTCGTTAACATGCTTACCCAATTTAACAAGATCCTCATAAGAGGCACTCTCATTTGGCACTTTACAGGACTTTGCTTTGTTTCTATATTTTAATTTAAATTTAACATTATTTTATATCACGTTCAAAGAGCACAATCAGACCGACTTGAAAGTTGAATTTGCATGTAGCGTCGGCGTCATGTGTCAATTCCTAGAATAGCACAGCACTTGTTGCCGCCTGTCTTTTCTTTAACACGGGTTTAGGTATTTTTACCCGAGGCCGTGTAAAAAAATCGATTAAAGAATAAGTTTTACACTCAATGTGTTAAAATACCCTTCTAGCGGGGTTTATTTACACGCTAATATGGTGTTATTAATTGTCATTGTATTTAATTTTCCTGATGGAGTCTAAAATGGAATAAATAACACCCATTCAACAAAATTAATTTCTCAGATAGTTAAATTCATAGCAAATGGTCCCATATGAGTGTAAAAATGTGGTAAATTATGTTGATCCGGGTGTTAACATTAACACTACTTTTTTTTACCACTCCTGAAATGATTTTTACCAGGTGGATAATTTTTACTGTGTAATAATATACAGGTCGTTTTATTTGATATAATCTACTTTTAGGCATTTTTGCGAGCATTTTTGTAAGTAACCAACCCACCTATACTTTTAGACCACCCTGCATATTGCAACTAAGATTTGGCCATGGCGTGTAAACCTTCAGGTATTGTCTAACTCTCGGTCAAATTTCGGTGCCTTGGCATGTCAAAGTTCAAAAATATCAGCATTTGTTGAGATTACGGTTATAGAAAAAAAAAATTGAAATTAATTAATATCTCGAAGACGGTAAAAATACATAAAATGCAGGGTAATTCATTCGAAGTATCGAAGTTGCTGTCACTTTCGATATGTTCCGAGAACATCGCACGATGCAAAATATTTAAAAACGTAAAAAACCACAGCCACATTTTTAAAATAAAAACTCATTTGGTTCGGGATACTTCTAATAAGCCACTTTACTTGAATCACCCTGTATAAATGACCAAAAGCTCCTCACAAAGTCACTTACCCTTTATTTCTGAAGCGTCATAAGGGGCCATACTTGTTATATGTCTCCGATGTAGTACCGACGCCATTTGGTTTTAATAAAATCACCCTTACGCCGCAATATTGAAAGTAAATGCCAACTTGTTGTATACCGTTGAAAAGGTAATTTTGAGGAGCATTCGATTGTGCAATAAAAAATACAGTTTGTCTTTTAGAAACAACAAATTGTCGTAACTTCTGTAGAAACCGCGTAAAATTTTCGCAACTTCTAACGTCTAGAAAAGTTTTAAGTTAATTAGCTACAAATATCGAATAATAATAAATCATGTGTTGTTTTGCAATAATTATTATAAAATAAAAACATAAATTTATTTTAATTATATAGTCGGTGATACCCAAAGAAGTTTTATTTGCGGCCAGATAAAACTAAAGGTAATTTAATTTCTTACTTACATAATAGAATTGTAAAAATCCCACTCGGTAAATCTGTACATTTGCGAGTCAAATTATTAGTGGGTGCCCTCGATTGACAGCAACCCGCCGTTTGTCAATGCACTTCAGTGCATAGTTTCAACGTTTATTGGAAAGTAGAAGAAATTATGGGACAACAATAAGCTAACACAGCAAACATCAGTAATTGAAAAACGAGGAAGTATATTCATTGTTAAAGAAGAATTCAAAGATACCTGGAAAAGACATATACCTCAGATGAATTATGAAACAGAAACTAAAATCTTACACGATGAAGTGCAATTTATATTAAAAGCAGCAATGGAAGGTAAAGCACCAGGATCCGACAAAATAGAGACAACATTTTGAATCATTATTTAATCGTATTTATGATTCTGGAGATATCCCAAATGGTTTAAAGTTGTATTTAGCACACTGACTAAAACACCAAAAGCAACGTAATTTGTACCCGTGAAATATTTAGTATTAAGTTACTATACAGAGTGGCAAAAAAGTCGCGCATAATTCCTATAACTTTTGAGTTACCTCGTATACGAAAAACTGACCGTTATGAAAGTTGTTCAGTAAATTATTCTCCACATTTCTACCTGCATGAATTTTTTCTCTCATTTCTGGTTTGGTTGCCATATAGACCAACTTACGTTTTTTAGGAGGAACACCCTGTATATGATTGCATATTTGGATTCTACTGGGAAGACTCTGAACTTTTTGTATTTCAAATTTTTATTTATTTACAATTGTAACTTTATAATAACAAAATAAATAGCCTAGAAAATTGAAGAACTTAACATCGGAATAATAAACAAGTGAAACCTTTTTAGTGGATTAGGTGTTCAAAATGACCACCATTTTCTGCTAAGCAGAGCGCCAGTCGATCCCTGAACCCGCCTACAACGTTTAAAAGGAAGTCCTCTGGAATGGCCCGAATTTCAGCACTAATTCTGACTTTTAAAGATTCTAAGTCATTTGGACGGTTAACATAGACGTCCCCACAAAAAGAAGTCAAGCGGGGTTAAGTCCGGGGATCGCGCTGGCCAGTCAATAGCCTTTTCTGCCTATCCAACGTCCTGGAAACACCCGGTAAAACCATTCCGCAAGAAGGAATTATGTGATTCCTGAAAATGATATTTGTGCGAAGTTATTATCGTTATCGCATTTTCCATCATCAGCTCACAAAATTCAGCTCTTCTATTAAAATCGTCCTCGTTTAACTCGTGTACCAACTTTATCTTGTAGGGATGCAACTTCTCCTGCTTAAACAAATTTTTCACTGACTGATGAGACACATTAAAATCCATTGCCATTGGCCTGGATGATTGTGTTGGATTTTCATGTATTGAGAGCATAATATCCAAAGTTTTGTCTCCCCCGGTCGCTGTTTTAGGTCGACTTGATCTAGCGGCTTCCCTAACACTGCCTGTTTCTCGAAATTTCTTTACCACTCGACACACCGTTGACTGATTTATTGGAGGCCTATTTGGATATAATTCATTGAACAGTTGACAAACCTGATCTTGCGATCTCTTCATATTTCCGTAACCGCTCATTATTAAAATTTCAACTCGTTGTTTCTCATTCAGATGAACCATAGTGTGAACAAATTAGAAATCAGACAACAGAAAACTAAACAGGAACTCAAAATTGACACCTCCTAGGTCGCTGTCATGAAAACACCTCGACTCAACTGGTGGGTATTAGGTAGGAATAATAATTATAATTAGGAAGTTTTTCATTATTGAGCCGTCATTATCTTGAACACGATTGCAGATTGGTGAAAATTTGAAATACAAAAAATTCTGAGTTTTCCCAGTAGAATCCAAATATGCAAACATATACAGGATGTTCCATTTAAAGAAAGTAAGTTAGTCTCTATGGCAACCAAACCAGAAATGACAGAAAAAATTCATGCAGGTAGAAATGTGGGGAATAATTTACTGAACAACTTTCATTAAACTCACTTTTTCGTATACGAGGTAATTCAAAAGTTACAGGCATTATGCGCAATTTTTTTGCCAATCTGTATGTAGGAGTGAGTCAGTCTCTTGGCAGTCTATATGGTTTTTGTGGGTTGGAGTTAATATATGATTATATAATCAGGGGATTCAGGGAAACATCCGTCCATTTGTAGTAGTTGATAATGAGTTTATCTATATGTTCTGTTATTGTCGGCTTTTATAAGTCATTATGTAAAGTATGGATTATCGTTAAGTGAGGCGCCTCTGTCATGATTCTGAAAATTTTATTTGGAAAAGTCTGATGTCGAAAGGTTGTCTTATTTAAGGTGCACCAAGAAGTGACATCGTAGATAAGTACGGGACGAATGAATGTCTTATACAACAACGTCTTTGTACGAATATTAAGTCTACTCCTACTGTTGATGAGTGAGTAGATGGCACCAAGTAGACCATTCGCTTACTTTAAGCGTTGGTCTACGTCGTCATTTCAATCCAGCCGCTTCCAACCTGGTGTTTTTGACTAGCAGTCTGGTCTGAGGAAATGTGTATCAAGGTGGCTTGGATTTAGTGTCATTGAGGCAAATTTTCCACTTGTCTAGCCATGCCTCTATACGTTTTATATGGCGTTGTAGCTTTGAGACTACCAACTTTGACAGTTTTTAAATTTAAAAATATCTCTGGTATAGACCCCAGAATAAATATAATAACCAGAAGGATTTTTCTGAATACCGCATCGCCGGCACCCATTGACCTTAAAGCGCATTTACCCCGAAGTTCTCACCCTAAAGTGTTAGTGCAGTTGTAGCAATACGGGTGAACGTACGTGCTGTATTATAATACTTTGCGAATTTATGTTCTATGTTGTTCCTTTCGTTTTCGCTATGTGGGTTCATGTCCCTCGCTGTCGGCATTGGTTACAAAAGGTTTTTCTGCAAGATATCCTTCTGGTTATTATATTTATTTTTGTGGTATAGATATTGTACAGAGCCGGCGCAAGAGCCTTGTGGTACTCCGGCTCTGAAGTGTTGCACAGTCGATATCGCATTATCTGACGAGACCGCGAAAATCTTTTCGTCAAAACTGAGTGAATCACCTTTATTAAGGAGTTCAGGTAAGGCATACCTGAATAAGAATGAGTCCATCGTGCCAGACCTTATCAAACGCTTTGCATTAATCGAAATAGACTGCTCCGGTACTGTAGCGACCGTTAAAACCCTTTCGAACCTTAGAAGCCAGTCTAGTCGTTTGCCGTACCGTTCGTTGTCGAGAAAAAGAATAAAACCACTTCATTGAAAGTCGAAAACTTTTTTTCTCGAAAACGAAGTAAGATACGAAAAAATATCAAGAGACAAAAAAAGTTTTATTTTTAGCTGCTTAAGCCGATAACAATATCAAATTTTTAAACAAGTCAGTGGCGTACATTTTTTTTTCACCACTGGAACTCATAAATTTCATCTATCCTCCGGTACAGTCCGTTCAAAGATTTAAGAGAATGACTTACCGACTCGTGTTGACGCCTGTTTAAAACCAGACTGGGGTCTACACAGGCCCGCACTGAATTGTATTTCAAGCATGGATGATTTGACACAGATAATAAACAATTTTAAATAGAATATATTATAATATATATTATAATTAATTAATGCAACTACAGTTTACTCATTTAATTCATTTTCACTGTCACTATCAACACCTATGTTGATAATAAATCTTTCTGTAATATTCCCAATTTGAATGTATGAATTTTCAACAGTTTTAATATGCGAAACACATTTTTTCCAGCTACGCCCAGGCACTTTGTCCACTTCAGTAATAATAATATCCAGTACACTAGCGTTTATAGTGGGTGATACATTATTACGTCTAACGGCAGATTTTAATTGATGCCATATGTGTTCTATGGAACTTCTAAGACACTTCCACAGCGTTGTCCTACCGCAATTGATATCCGCGTTATCTATCTCAAGTGTTTTCAGTAAATTATCCAGTGTTGGTACCGTATGCTCTTCATACATCTTATAGATTTTGCGTCGGACTAAATCTTCATCGCTGCGATCTAAATTTTTGCAAGTCCCAGAATCTTTCCTTCTTTTCCTTTCGGTGATGGGTTTATTCACACTTTTCCCTACTGTTTTTTCCGAAATTTTAGTCAATGTGGCTATTTCTTCAATACATTCCATTTTACTCAACTTTTCTCGTTCTATGAGAGTTGTACAAACATTTTTTACAATCTCTTT
This sequence comes from Polydrusus tereticollis, assembly GCA_963920685.1. NCBI lineage: Eukaryota > Metazoa > Arthropoda > Insecta > Coleoptera > Curculionidae > Polydrusus > Polydrusus tereticollis. The sequence continues at coordinate 31,025,136 of OY987330.1, read as the reverse complement.
AGAATCTAAAGATAAGTGTCTTCTTCCATATTCATTTCCGCACTGTGGTTGTACCTGTACCCCCTCCGGCTGTTCTATACTAGATTCACCAATCCATGCACGCCACATATTTGGATAATCAAAGCTGCGTTTTTATTTCACACGAACTAATAAAATGACTGGTTTTGCAACACCGATTTGTCTACTTATTTTTTTCCCATTATTTAATAAGGCTTTGTAAGCTAATTACGGCTAAGTACGGTCCCTTCCCGTATAATAATGATATGATCCTTGAAACCCTTTCAACAAAGAATTTTATGATGGGTGATAACTAAATAAAATAAATTCAGGTAGTCATTCTCTTAAATCTGTGAATGGACCATACCAAAATAATTGGCAGTGACTCATTTTTACCGGGGTGTGCAAGACGTAAGGGGAACGCCAATTCCAGAGGCGTGTCATTTTAAACAATAATAATTGAAAAAATTTATGATTTTTTTGTTTATTATTATAATATACCTATAACCATTTACTATAATAAATATAATATTATAAATTAAGCTGAAAAATAAATTAAGCTGAAAAATAAATTAAGCTTTTACATTTGGTGATCTAATGAAGTAATTAGAGAAACTAAATTACGCAGGTATAAAATCCAAAAAGAATAAGCAACCGTATATGTTATTTACATAATGTTTTTCATATACTACATAATAATAGAAACATATAAAAGTGGATTAAGGGCAAAACTTAAACCTAAATTATAAATGTTTATAAATTTCCTAACTATTGTTATATAGTGAACACTAATTGATAATAATAATTTGACAAATTATATTCCACGCCATTAAGCATTAAAAAGTGTTATAATGACAATACGTTGCAATTTTAAATTCATTATTACCATTACAGCGATTATTCACAATCTGACGATGAAAACATTTCATTACTGTCGCTACTGTTTTCATCTGCAGGATTTATAATAATAGGTTCTACCATGACTTCAACGCGTACATCTAAGACCCACATTTTTTTTTCTACGCCCTCGACATGTAATACGCACTTATGTCAATCTGCTGCTTGTACATTCGCTATTGCCATTTTTAATATCTTTTAATTTAAAAATTTTATTTTCACGCGCCACTTCGCCTTTTATCTGTGCCCATATAAGCTCGATTGGATTTAGTTCACAATGGTAAGGCGGTAAACGTAATATTGTAACACCTCGTTCACGAGCCATTTCATCCACTGCATATTTCGTATATTTTTTTTGTGAAGTCTTGCAAGATCGAGCAATTGCACTTTTAGCATTTTTTCGCCAAATGCAATATTTTTTCTTCGAGCCAGTCAACAATCTTTCCTTTTCGCCACGCAGAAGTTGGCAAAGCTTCCACCCGACGGCTGTGGTATGGTGCATTATTCATCACGATTACCGACCCACGTTCAATACGCGGTAAGATGGATTTAAACCAATCTTCAAACACTCACGAGTTTAACCCACCTTCAAGAAAACCAGAATCACTCCCGATGTGGGTTATAATCAACCGACGACCTTTTCCTGAAGGAGGTTTCAATCCAGTGGACAGTCCATTGATAAAGGCGTTACGTGCATCTTTAATGTTGAGATCTTGCCAAATGTAATTCACAGTATGTCCTTTATTTAACCATGTCTCGTCCGTATAGTAAATTATTTTCCCTGCACAGCGATATTGTTGTATTTCTTCTAGATACTTTCTACGTCACAATACAATTTCTGATTTCTTTCTTTTCCACCAAAAGACTTTTGCGATTTCGTTCTAAGAATCGAAAATTAAATTCTCGTAGTGTACGCATTGGAACTCTTCGTGACATTTTTTGCATACTTTCATCCATTTCAATTTGGGCAGAATTTTTGTTTTAATTCGGAAGTTCATTTCGAAAAAAAAAAATTATTTGCTGATCAATAAAAATCTTTTTCCGTCCTCTTGTTTCCTTCTGATCGGACACTTTAGTATTCCTATTGTCCTTGATAGTTCTATAAATAGTACGGCAAGATGTCTTAGTCAATGTGGCACAAAGATCTGCTGCATCAGTGAATGATATTCCACTGTGTGTAATTAGAATTCCCTCATAAACATTTTTTACCATTGTACGCTTCCCAGGTTTTAAATGACGTCGTTTTGTAACTTGTTGGTTACTATCACTTGAAGAACTCGCCTGCATTATAATATTTGCTGTTTTGAATAACCACCAAAATAACATTAAAACAATAAAACTGAATTGCTAATATCCTCTTGATTCAAACTTGTCTACGACGCTGAACGTTGGTTAGAGGCGATAAGAAAGCGCGCGAGCGCCTTTAGACATGGGTTTTTCCTACCTGCGTTGCCAAATTAAGTAAAGCAGGTACCGTAGTGACATGCCGATTTCGGTAAATTTTATGGAAAATTCAGTGAAATCTATTAAAACTTGGCAACATGTAATGACATATTTATGCACAATCTTAGTAACAGATTTTTTAGGACACGTGTTTATATGAACTTTTCTACTTGAATTTGGTTCAGGAACGCGCCCTTGGAATTACAGCCTATCATTATGTAACACCCTGTAGACCTCAGTTAAAAAACACAAGTTTTCCTAATTCCGATAGAAAAGTTAATCAAACATACCTGCAATGTTTATTTCGAAAATCAGCTCAAATCAATCGATGTAAATAAAAAAAAAACACTTCAATCCTTTGCCATATGGTTGGTTCAAAGATCAAATAAGAGTCCAACCACTATATTTATCACACTTTTTTGTTATGCCAGCAATAGACTTGTGTTATAAATGACAAGCCATTGTTTGTGCAGTGCGGCATTTTCAAACTATGGGCGAAAGTGGGCTTGTGTTATTATAAACTCTGACGAAGGCAACAAGTGACACTTTTGAACAAAATCGTGGTTTCAAAATTGCTATATACATCACGTGGTTAATGGCAATGCGCGGGTGGGCTGTGATGGTTATTGTTTGGGTATGCCCTATATGGATGGGTGGAGTGTACGTTTTTATCATTTAAAAGTTATTGTGTCGTTACGAAACGATCGATTTTAAAGTAGAATGCTATAAAAGATCAGATAGGTCGATTGACAAAAGTGTTCGTGCCGTTAGGGTAAGATCCAGGAAAAAGACAGTTCCTGCAGAGAAAAAATTATTACCCCTATAAAGATATCTGTCGCATTAAGAAATATACTCTAATTAACGCCAAATAATGGTGTTAATGCCGATACGTTTCGTCTACGACGACATCTACAAACTTAATGAAAACTGTGGCATCTGAAATATTGTTGCCGCTGTCGTTCATAAATTTGCAACTCCTTCAGGCGTGGCTCGTTTCCACAGGGTCTTAAACCAGCAATAGTAAAACCATTGCATAAAAAAGAAGACTTGTCCAAAATTAAAATTACCGTCCAATCAGCCTGCTCTCTTCCTTTTCCGAGGTGTTTAAAAAGGCAATATACAACAGCCTCAACCTTAAGAAATTTCTTAAATATCTGTCAACTTGAATTTCTCAGGGGCTGATCTGTTGAGATAGCCACATGTAACTTTGTTTCCAAAATTATAGAAAATCTAGAAAATAGATATAAGACTCTGAGTGCTTTTTCAGATTTGTCAAAGGCATTTGATAGCCTTGACCATGAGCTGCTCTTGAGAAGAATGGAGCTCTATGTAGTTCAGGTTCCAGCAATTAAATGGACTAGGTTATATCTCTCGGAGAGGTCTCGGAGGATCTACCTAGAGACGGAAGGGTGCGAGTCATTATCAGAGGAAATCAACATCGGCCTCGGGGTGCTCCAAGGAAGTATCTTCGGACCTTACCTATTTCTCATATATATAAATGATTTACCTCAGGCTTATATAAATGAATCATCAAGTCTTGTGAACTTTGCCGATGATGCAAATGGTCGTCTGTGTTGGGACATGTCAGTTTCAGGATCAGTATCCGGAAGCCCTCAGGGTTCTTTTCCAGAATATTAAACCTTCGAAACGTATAAACCTTCAGCATGTCTTTAAGAAACTGAACTCAGTTTACTACTCAGTTAGAGTCCTTAAGAATCACTTGCAATTGTATTGATCATAATTTATTATGCGAACTTCTACTCCATTATGTATGGTGTCATGTTCTTGGGGGGGGGGGGGGGCGGTGCTTCTGGGCCTGATGGGGTTCTGATTCTACAAAAAAGAGTGGTCAGAGTTTTACTTGGGATGAAAGATAAAAGCTGGAGAGTCTTGTCATTGAATATTCTTACTTTTCCAGGTGTATATTTTTTGAATGCATCAAGTTCCTGGATTGATCGTTTGAGCATCCCTGTCTTACAGAAAAGCAGGAGAGGAACCATTTTGTGGCACCCGGTGAATTCTTTGACAAACTTCGAAAAAGGATATTGCTGGCGTCAGACTAAAAATTTTTATAAACTACTAAAGGCTTAATTATATATTTACAGCTATTTAATTTAGTATTCGTGTGTTTTATTTTTCTTTTTGGTTCCTTCTTTCCCTTTTTCCCTTTTTCCCTTCCTTAATATTTTCCATTTACTTTTCTTTCTTTTTTCCTTTTTGTTTATTTTCCTTTTCTCAACTAAGTACTTCATTCCTTTTTCTTTTTTTGCTTATTTCCTATCTTTTCTTTTTCCACTTTTCCCCTTTACAGATCCATTGTGATGTTTATATTGTATTTATATAATACAATATAGGTAAATATTTACAGTGTTTACTAAGATAATAATTTAAATTAAATGGCTGAGTTACAGATCCTCTCAAGTTGTGAAATAATAAGGTTTCATAATTTTTTACGTCCCAGAGAATTTAACTTAGAGAGGGTATTAAAAATAAAAGAATTAATAATTCTTAAAAATTTCTAAACGAGGCAGTTTTTTTTTAACGCACTAGATACATTAAGCAGTTAAATATGTTTATTCTAAAAGTATAATACGTTCTTAGCAATGACCAATGGCGTCTAACCAACACCAATTTAGGTGGTGTTCGTCTAACATGTACCTAACTCATAAAACGTATAACGTATACAATAAGAAGAACGGGTCATATTATTATGCCTCTAGTAATTCAATAAAAATTAATCCACGGTAAGTAATGAATAATAAATTAATTTTAGAGCATGATTCCTTATCAATATTAATTTTAATCGATTTGTTTTATGTCATTATCATCACATAATCTTTAAAATAAACAACGATTTATTTAAATGTAACTGCTAATTTATTCTCATTTTTATGATTTTTTAACTGCGTTAGCTCACAGTTGAACAGTTCTTTTTATGCAAATTTCATTTAACTGCCTTTTTTGTGTAGGACTAACTGATTTTATTGATATAAATTAAGTTGGGTCTTCGACCTTTCATCCGTTTTTTTTTCTTTCCTCGTCATATATCGTATACTAGTTACAGGGTGCGCCAAAATTGCTGGCGTGTATCTCGAAAACTAAATGAGGTATTATTTTGAAAATTTGATTGTGGCCATAAGAGATGGTTTTACGTCTTTGGAATAATTGGGAAGATGCGATGTTGCCGGATCATACTGAACCATTTACATGGAATTTTAAAAAGCAATTTTATCAAAACTAATTAGAATCTAGGTACTTATCCCGTTTCTGCTCTAATTATTTTATTTCTTTTTTTTTTGTACCTAATCCTAGTTACCTGCTTGCTAATTATGTTGATATTATGCCTTTATGGGTGCCTCTATTGGCATAATATACCTATTTATATCTATACATACCTACCTTGGGTGTTTGTTTCTCAGTGAAACTAGTCAAAGTGTGACGTGTCAGTGTTTTTTTAGTTAAATATGGAGAATTTTCCCCCATCTGGAAAAGGGCATCGACTTATCATAACCCATATTGAAAGTTCTGAAGGCTTCGTTAAAGGTGGTCTACTGAAGTTCCAATCTAAAAATACAGGAGACTATTACGAAGATATGAATGCCGATGTCTTTGAAGAATGGTTCAAGCAAATGTTGAATCTTATACCAAAAGGGGCGGCGGAACTTTCGGCCCCATATTGGGTAAGGTACCTGCTAGAAATTTTAGGTCAAGTAATCTTGCAAGAAATTTCGGCCCCAAACATTGCAGGTAATGCGAATTGAACCAAAAAGGTGGATTAGATGCCGTGTTAGCGCTGTTTAACCAATATAAGTCTATAAAAGGGGCAAACAATTAATAATAATATTCCCCGGTGAAATTGAAAAAGGCGAATTGGAACCAAAAAGGTGGATTAGATGCCGTGTTAGCGCTGTTTAACCAATATAAGTCTATAAAACCGCATTAGCCGAGTTGCAGGTCAAAAATTGAGTTAGTTCAGGTTAGTTGCATTTTCATTTTATAAATGATTCAAAACACAAAAGATCATAAAAAAATTAAAATGTTATAACGTTAGACCATTGGGGCCGAAAATGCCTATAATAAAAACATTAAAAACATGACCCTTCCATCCCGGGGCCGAAAGTTCCTGTCAAAATCGGGCTGCCACCTGGCCGGGGCCGAAATTTCCTACGCCCACCAAAAGAATGGAATAATTGTATTGAATAATGCAAGTTATCACTGTAGGCTGACGGAAAAGTTATCGACAAGTGCGTGGCGTAAAAGTGAAATAACAGAATAGCTAAGCTTAAGACAAAAATAATTTCCACTAGATTCCTTAAAAAAATAACTATTGGTACTAGCCAATTTACATAAAAATGCATTCAAAAAATATGTAGTCGATGAAATGGCAAAGTTACGAGGAATATCAGTGCTCAGACTCCCTCCTTACCACTGCGAATTAAACCCGATCGAACTTATATGGGCTCAAATCAAGACAGATGTCGCCAGATAAAACACGATTTATAATATGGTGGATTTAAAAAGACTCTTTAATGAAGCTATGGGTAAAATCAGTGTAAAAAACTGGGAAAAGTGTATCGATCATGTGATAGAAGAAGGAGCCAAAATCAAAATATGGCAGGTAGATATAATAATCGAAGAGATAGTTGAACCGCTTATTATAAATGATGTTAATAAAAGTTCATCTTCCGAATCTGACTATGATTAAGCCATAAGTTATGGCCCGTATCCAGATATTCGTTTGAGGGGGGGGGGGGGGGGCTCAAAGACGAAAATCATTCAAAGATGTGGACTATTTTAATTAATTCAGAGCAAAGCGAATCACACATTAAAACTTAAATCATTATGTGACGTTTAATCTATTATTATTTATAGTGCAATAAGAAGATGCAGTACATGGTGTACAATAAACAGCTACTATGTTTGAAAGAAGTTTTAGCATTTTTAATGTTCAACAAAGAATACCTGTTAATAACAAAAGTTAAATCAGTACTAAATTTTTACTAGAACATACACCTTAAAAAAGTAATTTCCTTGATTTTTTTTTCGCCAAGCGGTCGAGCACTTCCTCCGGATCATCTTTGTTCGACCAGTCCAACAAAAAAGCTAAAAATCCCTAGATATCGATCAGAATCGATTTGTACAATTGAACAATAATGTTCAATGCTGCCACATGTGAGATATAAAAAGTTGTATTACTGAACATGGCAGGCTTTTCATAATTCAAAAATATAGGGATACGTTGGATTGACGCCGATTGTGGCTTTCCGTCGACTAAAAACTTGAATTTCAAATAATAGAAAATTCTATACTGAAGACTTTTCTATGAAAAACCTCAAATGGAAAAAAATTTCAAATTTATATATATATATTATATCTTGTTTTTGCAATTATATTATGTAAAATAGTACCACCGATTGTTATTTATTAGTTAATACAATTTTTTAAATGTTTTCATATGTTATAAATACCTCCCAAGTAACATTTTAAGTGTTTTCACAATCTACAAGAGGTTTTTAAGTCTATATAATAAAACTGATCGTAAAAGTATTTATACTAGATAACCTCTTCAAAGCTCCAATAAACCCGCCATAAAACCAACAGTACTTTTGAACCCAAATTTGCAAGATGTTTTTAAGTCTACAACAAAACATTTTATAAAGCCTTCTTAAAACCGTTAGTACTTGCAATCAAATTTTATGCGTGATTTGAAACCATCATAAATAATTTTATTATTATTGTGTATTTAATAATTCTTTGTCAAAGACATGATGCACTTAAAAATTGTCAATATCAAAAAATGTCACCAAGTATAGTTAAATATGTCTGCCTCGATTGAAATATCTGCATATGCTAACATTTTATAATTTGATATTAATAAACAACCTAGTAATAAAAAATTGTCAACCCCGGCCACTTTATTGAGATAGTATATAAAAAACAGTGGCGTAGCCTCAGAGGGGCGAAGGGGGGGCTATCGCCCCCCCGCCCCCCTTGGCCTGGCACCCCTTTACTACTTAAAAAATAATTCTTAAAAAACAATATCGGTCTTATTTTATTTTAAGTAAAGGAGAGCGATCGAAATAAACTTAATAAAACCGGTTTTGAGAGCGTCCCATCATATTTAATTTATTTCTTTTTTTATAGCGGATTTTTTTTCCTAGGGAGCATGAAGAAGGTGAATTCCTACGAAATTTGGGCGTGGTTTCAAAAATTTTTTGCCTGCGGCGTTTTAGCTCCGCAATCTGCACCCCTCCGATAGCTCGCTCCCCCCGCCCCAAAATGCTGGCTACGCCACTGATAAAAAACTTTTAGAAAAATCACGCGCCTTTCATTTGTTAGCTTATTACATATTATTTACAATTAATAAACAAAATTGTAACCCTAGTTTTAGCTTAATCAGTATGATTTTGGGCTATTTAAGGGTTTATATAACATATTAACATATTTTTGATAATTGCAGGCTAAATGTAAACAGTTAGAATAAATAAAAATATAACCACCCACTGTTGCCCTAACTTTGTTTAAACATGTCTGCCGTAAAAACATGACTGGAAAATTAATAAAACCGTTTATTTTAATAGAATGCCCTATTAAGAGTTTGTGGATTTGTGAAATATTTTTATAAACCAAAAGGTTTTAACTTAGCTTACTAAAGCTACCAAAAAACTATTAGGTTTCAAAAAGCCTTTACCAATTATCGTCCAAAGTAAATAGTATTTATGATAACATATTATTATATTAAGGGTAAGACTACTTAAGAGTTATTCGTTTTATTGCTTGATCGTAAGGTGTACTTAAAACCATATTTTAAAACTCCCATAAAACCCAAAGATTTATAGATGTCTAGCACAAAGCTTAAAAGATTTAAAATCCTCTATAAACCTTAATGAGTTTATTGTGGTTTTGATTAATGCAGCAATTAAGTGGTTATATAACCAATAGGTCTTAAAGAGCAAAAAGATTATCAACTTACTTTAAAGATAACTTGAAGGCAGAGCCGGAACTAGAGTTAAAGGGGCCCCGGGGCAAGACTAAGTTTGGGGCCCTATTTCTCTATTGAGTTTGTCAACTCAATTTTTTCCAATTTTTGTAAAAAAATCTAACACTTCTAACTATAAACTTTTTTTTCTAATCGCAAGATTTGTACAGAATCTTATAGGTTTAGAGGTAATTTTATTAAACAGGTTTTTCGCAATATAGCTTTTATTATTCTAAATAAATAAATTAATCAGTAAATAAATTTTCACATAACGAAAAACAATGAGACAGCGCTAAAAATGCTAAAAATACTTGCACTTCGAAAAAAATTTTCTATTTTTGTCCTTCGCTCAGGGGGCCCCCCGAACCCGGAGGCCCCGGGGCTTTGCCCCGGTTGCCCCATTGTAGTTCCGGCCCTGCTTGAAGGCCTTTTTTTAAGTACATATTATCTGCAGATGAATTGGTATGCACAAAAGAAATAATAAAACCCACTTCGGTCAATCTACCTTCTTAAACCTGTGATAAAACCCTATAAATACTTGTTGGCATTTAAATTGTTACTTGGGCTACCAATGTAATATAATATAATTTTAAGAGAATAGGCATGTTTAAGAGTTTTAATTTGAAAACTTCCCTAATGCACGCTCCTGGCTAAGGGATTTTCCCAATGGAATGGTAAATCCTCAAATATAACAATAGCTTGCGATAAATTCAGGGTGGACCTACCTAAAGAATGCTCGTCATTTGGATCCTTAAATGTAAGCACAATAGATTTTAAGGGATGGCGGTTAAATTGTTCTTGATACCCCGGTATGTGTTTTGCATATTTAATGAGCATTTATTACTTCGTGCCATTTAAAGATAGACTATAACAAAGTTTGCTTTTCTTTAGATTGTGGTTTTGTTGTTTCTTGTCTTAGATTAGGTTTAGGAGTTTACGTATATGTTGTTTTAAAAATAATGTAAGAACTGTTCGTGCTACAAGCTCCACTACCCTGCAATAGAAAGCCGATTATCTTTACAGTAAAAGACAAAGGCAAAACATAGACACGCCTTTGTGGCATCAACCCAAGTGCCCCGCCAGACTCTCAAGTGAATCACAAAAGACCAACTTTTTAACTACCCGTGTAACGCAATCTTTTATTTTTGACAAATGAATCCCAACACACAATCCAGTTATGTTGTTGTGTTTAAGTTCGGTGTGGTCTTGACTACCGTCCATGACCTATCGGAAACATGTTATATTGGGCGTCCTTCATCTCTCAACATCCGAAATTTATGGGTCTCGCCAAAAGGCGGACAGAAAGACGGGAGTTTAGGTATATTTGCGGACGGCTATTAGACCCAGATGGTCGAATTAATTATACCCATCTACCCATGAGTCAGGTCGTATCGCCGACCATACACCGTAGGTTTTGTATCCAGCGGAGGGATTCTAATGCTTCAACATGCGTGATTGCCGTTATGCCACTAGTCTCTTGGAATCTTCTCTGTGTTTTTAAGTCAGGAATGCTGCTTTAACTTTTATTGGTTTATCAAAAACTGTTTAGGTCTTGTCACTTGCAGAATTTAGAAATCGGTTCTTGCCTTGATTACTGTGGTTCGTGTGTATCTGATTTAAAAATTTTGTTTTGCATAATTTTGGCGCTTTGTCCATTAATTCTGTTATTGATAGTACCTCTTTACTATTAGTGCCTCACAACTTAGGGTTTGGACCGACAGGGAGCCAGTTTTTCGGTTGTTTGTATGTAGCGTTTTGTCTAGAACTTGTGTGTGAGCCTGTAATTAGTGAGTTTCTCGATAGGTTCGTGCGTTTGTAATAGTCTGTTATAAGTTTTAAGAAAAATTATTTTATCGTTTGCATATGAAAGTCCTGATGAAATACGCGGTTCAATCTATACAGTGTGTCGACGGATGGACTTAACTATACATGTAAAAAACATTATTTTCAGTTTTTCGAACAAAGTCACCCTTAATAATTTCTTTTGCTTGTTGAATAAATACGATTCACGTTGAGAAAATTTGATTTTGTTGTACAGGGTGCACAAAAAACATGAATATGTAGATTTGCAAAATAAAACATTTTTGAATGAAACTTTCTTCAACCGTCAAAATGAAAGAGCATAGAAGCATAAATCGAAAAGCCAAATAAAGTGTTTCCATAGAAGTTATGGTTACTAAGATATTGTCTGATATTCAAAATAGGCCTAAAACAGAATTTTTAAAATTTTAAAACTAATAATTGTTGCCAGAAGAAATCAAAATTTATTTAAGTTAATACATTGAGACAAATGACAAACAGTAACGTTTTATTCAACATGAAATCCTCCAACCTCAACACATTTCTCCATTCTTTTTCGAAATTCGTAATAAACATTGTGAACAATATCTGGTGTCACTGTAGCAACGGCGTCAGTGATTCTGTTTTTTAAAATATCAACATTATTTTGCATGTCAGTAGCATAAACTTTTGTTTAAGATACCCACACAGGAAATAATCCATCGCGGTAAGGTCCGGAGACCGCGCTGGCCAGTGTATCGGTCCATGGCGGCCCATCCATTTTTCGGGGAAGTGTTCACTAAGCCAATTTGTTATAAGCAGTATACTATGCGCTGGGCAGCCAACTTGCTGGAATATCACCTTCCTTCTAAATTCCAAACTTTCTTCCTCCAATTGAGGAAAAAAGTATTCACTAAGAATTTCCAAATAATAATTAGCGTTTAGCCTTCTTTCCAGGAAAAATGGACCAGTTACTTTATTGAACGTTAACGCACACCATAAGTTAACTTTCTTAAATTTCTGACTGTTTGTGCAAAGCTTAAAATAGGGGTTTTCGGTCGCCCAAAAGCGACAATTTTGACTAGAAATTATACCATTTGTTGGGAACGTAGATTCGTCACTGAATATGATATGATGGTGAAGACGACGGCTTGCCAGTATACGTTCACCCATTAGTAAAGAAAATTCTAGTCGGTATGTATCATCGCTTTCTTGAAGTTTGTGTATATAGATTGGTTTGAATGCGTGAAACTTATTTATGGACAGAATATTGTGTACGTGACTTTTAGATATACCACCCACCTCATTGGCTCTTGCTCTCAAAGGAAGTCGGGGATTATTGTGAGCTGATTCTAAGACCAGAACAGTTGCAGTGTCATTTTCATTTAAATTCTTTTTTGTCTTTTTCACATCTTTAACATCACCATAAACGTTGAATTTACGTACCAAATTTCTTAAGGCATTACCTAACAGAAACGTTTACACCTGGAAATTTTCGGTTGAAAATTTGAATTGCGTATTTATAGGACACTTCTCCAATACCATAACACTTGATCAAGTAAATGCGCTGTTCTAGGGTAAGCATCTTTCTGAAGATGTTGGTTGATAGATGACAATTAATGTAGGAATGACAGCTAGACATTATGTGAAAACAACAATCTTGATTTATGTTTACAAAATGAGGCAGCAGTGAACTTCTCAAAATAATACGAAGTTAATTCATTTTTTAATTTCAAATTATTTCTTAGTAACCATAACTTCCGAGATAACTTCTATGAAAAAACTTTATTTGCCTTTTAGATTCCTCCTTCTAAGTTCTTTCATTCTGATGTTTCAAAAAAGTTTGATTAAAAAATTTTTGATTTTGCAAATTTACATTTTTGTATTTTTTGCGCACCCTGTACAATAAAATAAAAGTTTCTTAACGTGAATCGTACCCATAAAACAAGCAAAAGAAATTGTGAAGAATGTTTTTTTCCAAAAATTTTTTTTATAAAAAAACTGAAAATGGAAGTTTTACAAGTCTGCAATAATTTTCAACGCACTGTTTTGAATTACTTGGAATTGATTAAGCTCCGTTTTGCTTATGTTGCACCACGAAGGTGTACCATAAGTAAGAACCGGCCTGACCAATACCTTGTAGAGGTTGACCTTAGTCCTACTTGAAAGTCTACTCCATCTGTGAAGCAGGGGATAGATAGAGCCTAATTGACGCAATGCAAGCTTTACTCTATTAATTGAATTGAGCCTCCAGTTAAGCCTTTGGCCAAATATAAGTCCCAGGTATTTCACCTGCACAAGAACTGATCAAATTGGGTTTGTCCTTAACTTTGTACACGATGGTGTACTTGTATCAAAAGTAGAAGGGAAACGTTTAGAGTACTGAACGGACTGTTTTGGACTGGTAGTATTTTTTAACCACCAGGCTCTACGGAATGTGGAAGTAACCCTAAAACATCAGGAGGCAAAAGCTCACTAAGAGCTTTGAGAACAACATTGTTGCGAAGTCACCCACATTAGTTTCACCTATGTGATGTTTGTAATGTACTGGGTACTCCACATACAAAGACTTAGGAGTGAAATGAAATTAGATGGAAATAACACATAAAAGAAAAATTCAACATTAAAAAAATATAGGAAAGTGTACTGGCTATATATTCGGCAAAAACTTGGCATTTAAGAAGTAGCGATCTACGCAGAGAGGGCTAGGTATGAAGATTATTGCAGATGTGCTAAGAAACACTTAGATAGTATTTACGACCATGTTAATCTCGAGGCGATTTAGCTTCTGGACTGATATAAGAAGAACGAAGGCCTTTGAGTAAGTGTGATTGGTGTTAGTCCCAAGGTAGTAAGTAAAACAGATGCTGTGTGAGTATAACTTGCAATTTGAGAGACACCAATAAGTAAAACTCGACAAATTTCAGTTTTAAGATACTAATGGTCCAATAGAATGAAGATTGATTTCACCCATAGCTTCATTAAAAAGTTATTTCAATTTTACGCTAAGCACTTGTCGGTAATTTTTCCGTCAGCCTAGAGTGATAACTTACATTATCCAATACAATTATTGCATCTTTTGGTATAAGATCCAACATTTGCTCGAAACATTCTTCAAAGACATCGGCATTCATATCTTCGTGATAGTCTCCTGTATTTTTAGATTGGAACATCGGTAGACCACCTTTAACAAAGCCTTTAGAACTTTCAATATAAGTCGATGTCCTTTTCCAGATGGCGGTCTTAATCCTGTGGACAATCCTTCCAAAAAAGCTTACCTTGAACTTTTAATATTTTCATCCTGCCAAAATTTAGTCACAGTGTGGCCTTAGTTTAGCCATGTTTCGTCTAGGTGAAATATTTTTTTGTTTTCTTCTCTGTCTTTTCGGTAATTTCTTCTCCAACAGACGATACCGCTTCTATCTATTAAAATCGATAATCGAATAAGTATCTAGACTTTATTTAATTTTGATAAAATTTCTTCCTAAATATCCAAATGGTACGGCTGTACAGTACATAATTTTAAGCTTAAAAAATTTAATATTAAAATATATATTTGAAGACAAAACTTGAATTTAATGTCGATACATGTACTAAAGTACTAATTCTGCACACATTTAAAATTTCAGGCCTATTTAAACCTATCTTCTTTATGTGCCATGCTCATTCGAGCGTAGGCGACCTCTCGCATACCTGTGATGTGTGCCTTTTTTTCAGATTTTTCACAGGTATATGGGACCTACAGTTTATCGCCGGTTCCGAACGGCACTATTTGAGAGGTTGTACTAGGCAAATTACTACGTGGTGGTTTGCCATTGCCTTCCACGAGGTGACGACCGAATAAATAAAGATCGATGCATGGTCCCGGGATCGAACCGGGGACCTTCGGCTTAGTAGTCGGACACACTAACCACTAGGCTGCGGTCGCCACTATACATGCCGAAAATCTTGCACGCTCATTGAGAAAACGGTTTTGATTGATTTATCACTTTGCATCATTTAAAGATATAGGAATAATTGTGTGTGCAATTCTGACACTTTTCTGGTGGCATAACAACAAGTAAAAATTTGCAAATTGTGTAAAACAGTAAGATTTGAAAAAGACTTTACAAAAGATCATGAAAAAAAAGTATTTTTGTGTCATTTGATATTTAAGCAAGATTGGCGCAAAACCACAGTCACCAGTTTTTTTGGACCAATGCCCTCTGACGCTTATAAAGTTGTAATCGATGTTATTTGTAGGTGTTGCACGTTATTCAGTTTTATTTTATTTATAAAAAAAACTCCGTTAAATTTATGGGTTTTTGGTCTATTCGTTTTGCATTTCTATGATATTTTATATCTTATTTAACGGTTAGTTTAACAAAATAAAACAAAATCGGAGGTATTTTGATCTTTACAGTTGGCCGACAAAGGTTTTGCAGAATGAATCACCTTTCGTTTTAAAGCTGACCCTACAATATCACATTTTTGCACGTTTTTTATAAAACTTTCCAGATGCGTTTTATTCGCTTTATTGTTAAAAATGTCGAATGTTCAATTTTTCAATTTGTAAATGTTCTTTAGTAATGTTTAAATGACAAAAAATACATTTTCAAGGCAACTGCTGCAATCCGAATTTATTTTGATCAAGTTAAGTAATTTTTTGATCCATGTGCAAACGTTTAATATATTACGTAAACACCAATTAATGCATAATATAAGATCTATTGACATGTAAATTTGAACAAAACAAATAATAATAGGTCTTTAATTTACAGTCCGCTTCCAAAATTATAAATTAAATCGTTTACGTGTACGGTTTCCTTTATTTTACCTGACTTGAACATTCTTTATTTGAATGATTTTCATGGGTTGGTGGTTTACTGTAATTAAGAAGAACCATTTCGAATAAATTCTTTAAAAGGAAGCTCTGACACTTATAATTAAATAACAAATGTAATTTGAATATCTTTGTTTCAAAAAACAGTTGAAGAATGATGAATATTTATTAAAAAAAAAAGTAATTTCAAATAACTCTTGAGGAAGAACATTAACTTAAGCTTTAGCATAATCACGGATTATCAAACTAGTAGCATTTATAGGTAAATATAGGGATACCATAAAGCGTATCAAGTTAATTAAAAAATAATTAATAGGTATTTAATTAGGGAAATGTGAGTGTTAGCATAATATCTGGATTTTTGAGATAGCAGAGAATATAAGATCAAATGGTTATGCG
Organism: Polydrusus tereticollis; assembly: GCA_963920685.1. Lineage (NCBI taxonomy): Eukaryota > Metazoa > Arthropoda > Insecta > Coleoptera > Curculionidae > Polydrusus > Polydrusus tereticollis. The sequence continues at coordinate 31,008,820 of OY987330.1, read as the reverse complement.
TAATTGGCTTTCAGTCTAAAAATAATATGTTCACACTATAACCAAAAATTTGTATTTTGCATTTATATTGAGGGTTACTCAATGTCAGGCAATAGGAAACACAGTATAGATGTCTAAGAAGAGGTACAAATTTAAACAAAAAGCTCTGCAATTAGCAATCATTTTTACTAATATCTTTTGTTACCTTCCCTATTAATTGCTTCTTGGGGAATGTTTTGTCATTCTTCAAAAAGGGCTCTCCAAGGATCTTGAATGATTTTTGTAAAGTGAATTCATCTCTCACACTTGCTCGATAGGATTTAGATCAAGGCCACTGGGAGGCCAGTTCAATATTTGATTAGGTAATCAAAACCCATTGTCTATTGAGATTTTAAAGCAGTGAGTCAGTTAATGTAAAATATATAAAAATAAACATCAGAACTTCTTGTATATAAAGCAACGGGAAAATCCTGAGAAAGGGGTCAATCCTGCCTTGCCCTAACCAGTCCTGTTAATCCATAACGCTGCCAATTTGCGATTAATGCTAGTTGTCATGCACACGAAGTGGTAAGAGTGTAACTAAACTAACAATATTAACCTAACTAGAGGAAATGGCTTGATGACTGTATCTCTAAAAGTTGCTAAATAGGAAATTGTACCTATTTATCTGTGAATCTGGTTGTTGTAAATTTTTGTACTTGTTTGATAACTATGTTTAATCAGTATCTGATCTCAATTCGATCTAAGGTAGGTATATACTTAAACTGATTTCACGAACGCAAAATTCCACTGAAGGAACCTCGATTAATGGTACGTTTTAATAAATCCAGAACAAAACACTACTATTATGTTGTTAAACTGGATTTTTAAGTAATAATCTAAAAGAGAAATGCAAAGAGTAAAAGCTTATGAACTGGGAAAAAGCCGAACAATAGACGAGTACCGTCATTAATTCTCAATTACACCATTAACGTTACTTCTCTTGGCACGCCGGAAATCCACCAGATTGTGCAGACCCGAGTCCGTGTACCTTTTCACAGCCGTTCAAATAAATTTAAGATTATCCGCCCACAGGTAGGTGCCGCACAAAAGGCCTCCATCCCCGGACAAAGAAAGATATACAGAGTATTACAGAGGCAGAAGACAAGCAAAATGTTTATTTTGCTTTAATATTCTTATTTAGGATTGAGATTGCTATAACTGTATAAGAGCTAATCTTTCGGAAGGTATTCAAGAGTTTATTGTTTATTGTGTATTATGTCCGATACTTGTGGAGCGCTGCCATTTAAAATTTTACCATTTTTTTTTTAATTAAAGAAGAACCACAAATGATTTAGAGTTTCCATGTTTATTGGTCGACATTTCAGCATCAAATTGTCACTAAGGAAATTAAAATACAATTAATCGACAGTGTGGTATATAGGGTGTTAATGTGATCATGTTACAAACTTCTAGGGTAGATAGAACACATGAAAAAATAATAAAATCCATATGCACATGGGTTCAGAAATGCTTCCTCAGGGAGCTAGAACCCTTTGTAGATGGTCTTCATATGCTAGTTTTCGTTTTGAAGCTCCGGAACTACTTCAGCTACCGCAAAAAATTTTGGGACCTAATTTACTGTTAGTAAGTTTATCTATTTGAATCTATTGGACAATAACTTTAACCAGCGGCATGGGGTAAATTTGACTTCATTCCTTTAAGGCAGTGGTTCCCAACCTATTCTGTTTCGTAGACCACTTGCCATGTTTTTCGATTTTGGGTGCTTACCCAATATTGAATTTATGCAAATTTATCAAGTTCAAATGTGTGGAAAACTTAAGAAAGAACTTTCTTGCGATATTCCATAAACGAGATAAGTAACAGGTATGTCTGTTTGAAGCCAGAGTTTCTGATATCCGTTTTTAAACTGTACCTTAGGTTCTTTGTTAGTGCTTATTCCGATCAGTTCCTCTTGTAATGTAACGTCCACTTCTTCAATGTCACCATATGGATTCATTATCCACTGTGGTATTACCAGAGTCAAAACATCCTCAAACCTAGTTTTAAAATCCGAATAGAGGGCATTTAAATGTTGAACGTAGGTTGAAACGTCATCTTCCTGACAGTTTGTGCATGGCATCTGACTGCTCACATTAACATTAACACCCTGTAAATGTTATGACTTCGTCATAAAAAAAATCGTAATAAGAGAAACTCACGCATTATTCTAGTTCATACAATGTAGGAACCGATATCAAAAATGTGCTGAAATGATTAACTTCCAAATAATTGAAACAGACCATCCCCAATAATAGGACCTAATTTAAACTAATCGGTTTAAACAAAAAACAATTAAATTTACCATAGACCAACTTTTTAGTTTAATCCCTTTCTCCTTTGCCTCTACACTGAAATTCCAGTTTTTTTTTCTCTTTTAATATCTCTATGGCACTGACTCACGGAAAAGAAATTGTGATTTTTACTACAATTGTAGATAAATTTATTACAAAATGTTGTAAATATAGGGACAACAAAAATGTGTTGTGAATCTCTATATCGTGTTGTTTCTTTTTTTTAAACAAATTGTCCAACTATTCGACACAAGTTGTACAAAAAAGTTATACAAAAAATTGTTGAATTTACAACTATTATAAGAAATAATTTGAAATAATAGTTTGGCACTATATGCTATAAGAGTTTATAAATAATATACACATGTTTTAAGGAGAAATTAAAATGTCTTGTTAACAATTTCACAATATTTTGTTTGGATATATTTCAATATACTATTACAGGAAAAGTTTAAACGTCTTGGTGAATATTTCACAACTATTTGTTGGAAATGTCTTGTTAAACAATTTACAACAATTTGCAGGAAATGTCTTACAAAAAGTAACGAAAGGGATAGAAATGAATCTCAGAATCTCCGTTTCCAATGGTAGAATGCTACACGCTACACTACTGCTACCTGTAGACCGGGTTCGAACTCTTTGGTTCTCGTCAGCACAGGGCACAAGCTGCAATATTGCTCTGCATAGGCAGTACAATTTAGGCAGCGCCATCTTCTAGCAGTCTCTAACAATCTAAAGTACTTAATACCGTATGCTGGTTTATTATAGTGTAGTAAATACTACAAATTGTTAAAGATTTTTTTATTTCGATACGTATTGAAAATTGTTTAAGTTTCTGCAACAAATTGTTTTAAATTACACGTTTTAAAGTAGTGTAGTAAATACTACAAAATATTAAAAATTTTCATATATTGATAGGTATTAATCTTGAAAATTGTATAAGTTTCTGGAACAAATTGTTTTAAATTACACGTTTTAAGTCAGTGTAATAAATACTGCAAATTTTCTGGAGATTTTTATGTTTGGATAGGTATAAAACCTGTTGTTTAAGTTTCTACGACAAATTGTTTTAAATTACAAATTTTATACTTGGAGTAAAGTTGCATAGAAATTGTAAAAAAAATCACATATCATTATGTATTTTACACAATAAAATTAAACGATTAATAGTTTAGTCTTGTCTCACTTATATTGATAGAACGTATATTAGATTTTACAAGTATCAGTTTAAAATTTTACTACAAAATGGCAAATACAAATCGGAAGTAAAAACTTCAACAGGCACTTGAGATTTTTAAAATATCTTTAGTATTTTTTTTAACAAATGTTAGGATAAATGTTACAACCTGTAGCAAATGAAAAGATACCTTATTGTTAACATTTTGTATTTTTAATTTTTTTTCGTGTGAGATCAAATGGCCAGCATCTAAATGAAAACAATGATGTTACTTACTACTAGGTTTTAAAATAAAAAAAAAACAAGTTATAAGGGGATTAAAATAAATAGTCGTCTTTAGTCTCGAATGAAGGCATATGTTTGCGAGATTCTAATTTTCCCCTAATGAAACCATCCCGGGATTCTGGTCCACAAACTGCTTCTAAAGCCTCTGACACCAGTTTAATAGAACGTTCGACACCTTGAATCAAGTTTAGTATGACATATCTTATCTTCAGACTCGAAACTCTCCTCGATCATGGGGCTTGGAGCTTGTGAACAGAATAAATTACTAATTAATTAGATCTATGTAATCTGTGGACTTGACTTGACTAAATTGAAAGCTGGAATTGTAAACGACTTGACATTCCTAAGTGATATGCTCTTTTCGTACATGAAAAACGATGCCTGGCTCTTTGTTGATTGAATCTGGAGGACAATATCATGTAGCAGTGATTTTTTATTGTATGATGTAGCTGTCTATTTATATACACTCTTGAATATAATATCGTTAATACAAGATCAAGGTATTGTGTATCTTTTCCCGGCTATTTAATATCGATATTATAAAATTAAAAATTTTAAGGGAATAATGACCATTGCTACACTTTTAAATATCACGAATTTTTTATTCTTTTTCAGACCATACCACAAATCAGTTAAATGGACACCCAACCACCACTCACCATCACCATCTACCGCGGGGCTAGCGTCCCCTGTGTTCTGATCCCCCTGACCGCTCTACAATGATGCCATCGCGATCTACTCCCAATTTGCACCAAACAAAACCCGCTTCGGATTACACATCTGCAACCTATCACCGCCTCTCAAAAAAAACAGTACTGACACCTGGCGGGGAGAGAGATGACGACTCGCCGCCGCCAGCGCCACCTGTACGAGATTCATCAAGCCTTAAGGTAAGTTTTTCAAAAAAGAACAATATATAAATTATATATTTTCACTGGTAGATAGTAGTAGAGAGCCTAGCAACTAGGGCAGAAGCAATGCTTTTAGCTTAGTCATTAATCTTCCCTGGCTGATTATTCCTGATCTTTCCTTTCCAAGGACATAATGTCTATGTCTTCCTCAAAGGCACTCTATCAGATCATCGTCCAAACCATAGACCTCGTAACTATTAGACCGAACAATAACAAATAAACGTGTTACCATCATTATATTCCAGTGTAAAGTAAATCAACATTCAAGCTGCTACCCTCCACAAACGTAGTTTTCTGGGCTTACTCTGTTAAAAGTATTAACTTCTATGATTTACTAGAATAACATGATGTGGGAAATATATAACATTGCCTAAAACCTTGTAAAAAATCTGTAGTATGGCAACGCAGCAAAAAAGAATCCGCCCAGATCCCATCATTTTCGTGGCCATCCGGATCGACTCGGCAATACTCGGATTTGTGACAGCGTTTTTCTGTGGGTTTTCCTGGAGTTTTGTCAACCTAACCTTTATTGTTCTGTGGTTTTGTCGCATGCATATGTAAATTCAGAGTAATCCCCACTCCCGACCCCACCTAGCTCCTCACAGCGTCTCGCCACCAAACGATTTTGGCATCACAATTTTATAGCATTTATGAATGGCGTGTCGGATCTATAGTTACGATACCTATGGTCCAAACCAATTACTGCTACGCAAGCAAAAGTATTGAAAGCACTTTTGATTCGGTAATAAAGCCGCTTGTTAGAGGTCCAGTTTTATTTGTATTTATAGTGTACATTGCCAATGAAAATTAATCGTCAAAATGACAGTAATAATAATAATTATACTAATTACACACATAATGATAACAAAAAGAAAATCCTGAAACGTTTCGCTACGTTGTAGCTTCATCATTATGTGTACAATGGATTTCCATCAATACCACTGAAACAATTATTATTTTTAATTATAGTCAATTAAATACGGGCCCGGGCACGAGAAATTTCCCTCCTGGCCAGTGCCGGCGGCAGCTGAAAGCTTGCCACGTACCACCCCTGGTGGAGGTTCCACCAGGTCCAAATCTTGGACTGACCATACAAATTACCCCAAGGAAAAGGTGGTGGCTTACACTAGGCCTTACATGAAGAGACAACATAACCAGTATCAGCAGCAGGTAAGTTTTTTGGGGTTGTTGATGCTTGTACAGATAGCCAGCCATAAATTATCTTAACATTCTGATCAAAGCCAATCCCAGCTTACATAATACTGTTCACGATAAAGAAAATCCAGTTACAATTATTTTTTCTTGACCTAGATGTACAAGTGTGACTTACAATGATAGATATTATTATCGATTTGACACTTAACGCTTCAAGCACCCAAGATAAATGACTGTAATCACTAGCTTGCTATCGTTTCATGTCTCGATAGCCTATCGAGTTTTCATTCATCACTGTCACGATCGATCTGCAAAAATGCAAAAATAAAAGGATTGTAATAATTTTGCTACAAGGTCTGATGTTGTCTAGTGGAGAGATAGACAATTACTCATCCTATTGTCCTGTTATAAATAATTTATACTTTCTTTGAAACCTAAATCGAAAGTAATTTAGTAAATGGTATTTGTTAATTTGCTTTAACAAAATATACAATCTTACAGACTTATTGTTAATGTAGATAATATAGTTTATTTAGCTAATAACTATGCATTTAGGAGCTGCTTGCTTATGCGAGATACAGTTAGTTGTTGGTCGTAATATGGATACAGTGATTGGCATGACCACTGCGCAGTTATTGGTCACTAAAAACGAATATTTAACTCTACAAGACATAAAATAATGTTAAATATTATTGACCTTTTGGCACACACAATACATATTTTGTTTTTGCTCACAGTTTTCTTTTGAGCATGTAATATGACAGTTTCTAATAGTAGGGTTCTTGTGCAATTATATTTTCTTAATGTTATATTTAGTAATCCTTCGTAGAATAAATTCTTATTAACATGCCGAATTAACAACGTCAGCTAGGTGCTTAATTTTGATATCTCAAATGATCTTGACTTTGTTACATTGACTGGAGTTCTCTTTCACGAATTCTTTTGATAGTTTCAGGTACAAAATCTGGGATTTCGGGCGAGAAAAGTCATTGACGATGGATAATATTGAGGTTAAATAGTTTTCTTGGATTATTCACCAAAGCGCAATCCCATTTAAGGAGGATTCTAACTCAGGATTGAAACAAGTCAAAATATTACGTTTTCTTTTTTGCAAATGTACCTTTATTCCTTAATAGCATTTTTAGAGACACGTCAGGATACCTGGCCTTTGATCAGTGATTATCGTTCAGGAATTGTTTCACGCTTTCTTCTTTAACGCGAAGAGGAAACCCTTACGTTGTCTAGCGAATATTCATTTCTTTATTATAAGATTATCTTATTCAAAAGATAGAATAGGCGCGGAATTGGAAACTAGTCGTTCTTCTATAGCTTTTGATGCTTTAGTAATATCTTCTTCGCTGTGCTTCTTCTGATACTTCTCAACGTTTCAGACTTTCTGCATTCTTAAAAATAGAAAGTCGATTTTTTCAGATCTGAAATAAAGAGAACTAGTGTATTGGAATTTAATATAGAATTAAGATGAAGAACTAGAGGGCGGTTAGAACACAAGTCTCAACGAAGCGTATATAATATAAATGAATATCCCAATGTCCGAAATGAACAGTGAATACCAAGCTAACTTCCTCCAACCAACCCCCATGCCATGTCCCGCTCAACAGCAACATAGTGAGAAAGCAGAAATATACAGTGTGTCCGCTTAAGTTCTGTACATATGGGAAACTTTTTTATTATTAATTTTACGAAAAAAAGTTACTCTTTATAAAAAGTTCTGCTTACTGAAAAAATAATATTAGACTATTTGAACTTGAGATAGTATGTACAGGATCATCAAAAAGTAAAAAAATTAAATTTGACCTAATTTAATCTAATTTTAGAGCAAAATGGAATAAGAAAATGTTGATTGGCTTTAAAAATTATATCTGTTTCTACTCTTAGTAGACGATTATTGAAAATAAATTTGACATTTCAAAAAATATCCTTCTTGAAATTATTTATAATTATTATTTATTTATAATAATGTCCGTATTTTGCTTAGAATTTAATTATGCTTTGTAATAAAAATAAGTAAGACATTAAATAATATTTTATTAATGTTTAAATGTGAAATTACAAGTTATTTTATTATTAAAAATTATATTTATGATGGGATTAAGTATACAATGGTTGGTGGAAGCCTTAAAACTCTATGCCCTAGATTTTTTGCATAATTATCACAGTATTCCTTTTGTAATTTAAACTTTGTAAAACCTCAATTAATTGCCTTTTGGTGTAATCTTCCTGAAAATAAATGTCATTATCATACATGTAGTTTTGGATTGTTGCTTTTGTGTGATTTGAGGAGGGAGTCTTGGTCAACTGCCTACTATGGCAGCTTGCATTGTCCATTACAATTACGCTATTCGGAAGTATATTTGGAATTAGCTTGTTTTTAAACCAATCTTCAAATAAATCAGCAGTGGTGTCCTCATGGTAATCCAGAGAAGAATCTTTAATGTTTTTTGCAGACAGAGAAAGTCCATTTGGAATCCATCCGTCTTTAGATCCAGCATGCAAAATCGTAATTCGTTTAACCCATGCCGTTTACCTCACTTGCCGCTTGAGTCAACCCAACCCTTTCCGGGGTATCATATGTGTCGAACCAGGTTTCATCCAAGTAAATAATCGGCCATTGCTGATATCTGTAAATTCTAATTTTCTGTAGATATTCGAATCGCCATTTCCGAATTCTACTGCATTCCAGTAAAACTTGTCTTTTGTTAATTTTTTTAAATCTAAAACCCATGTGTTAGATACACTTCCATAACGTTGTTCAGCCACATTTAACGCCGGTTTTATCTTTTTCAAGCCTCTTAATTAAATTATTTAATATAGGCACGCTTTGTTCCTCGTATAACTTGCAAATTTTACGCCGTATTATATCTTGATCATTCCCATCTACCTTCGAGAAAATGCCAGTATCGGTTCTTTTTTTTCTTCGCTAAAATGGGATTATTCACAATTTTCCATACCGTTGATGTTGGGATTTTTGTTAATGAGGCCGTTTCTTCTTGCTTGCTGACCGCACGTTCAATGAGAGTTGAATAAACATTGTTTATAACTTCCTTAGTTTCCACAGAAAAATGTTTTCTGCTTTTCGACGGGGTTATCTCCTGAAATACATTGGGCTCTCACTTATTTTCCATGACTCACACACGATTAAACAAACGCTGTATTACACACGAAGTAAGAATAATTACTAAGCTTTAAACTAACTAGAGTGGCTATATATAGAGTCTTTAGAACATAATTTGTTTTATGGGATTAACCCTCTCATTTTGAATCAGGTAAAAATCGGTTTAAAATCACCAAACTATTACTTTAATAATGAAATTACGTCTTCCGGATTTGCAGTTTACTTTAAGACATTTTTAGGTACGGGCCATAATTTTCCTGCATTTATTCATTCATTCATGTTTCATTTATGGCCACCCTTGGATAATCCCATTCAAAGGCAAAGTGTAACTTTCTTATATCTCTGGACAGGCTTTATCTACCTAGTTTTGACCAACCTGTACCTATTGTTGCGTTGGATTAATTAAGGACAAAGAAGTTCCTTGTATTTAGAACAACCATAAAGCATTGATGTGCCGGCTTCATAAAAATGTTTGACTTCAATATAAAGAATCTCAACGTTTTAAAAGCTTGCAACTAGAAAAAAAACGCCATTATTTTAAATTGTTGAGATTCCAAACTTAAGTAACGCACACTTTTAATGATGGCTTTCTTCAATTTATCAGCAACTTTAATTACAACCTTCGAGAAGATTTTTTAATAATGGCTCGCCGCGAGGAAAACGATCTGCCGGCAACATACCTAACCTAGAAAAAAACTCGACCTATTACAGCCCATCGTGCTGCAGAAATTACCCTCCTTAATTTTACAAATATCTGGCTGCCGTATAGAGTGTAATTAACAAAGCAGATATTACAAATTATGGTCTAATAACATGTAATTATAATCAGCACTATATAGCGCATTTATAGGCTGTACCGTATACTACTTTTACTTGGGTATTTTCTTTTAATCTCACTCTTATTATTGCTAAGAACAGCATGTGTGTAAATAGGAATAAATACAGTATTCCCTAAAGTAACTTGCATTAAACCTTAAATTTATTTCCATTTTCAGAAACTAAAAACTGTAATGGAACGCTGTGAAAAAATCCCTGTGGAAACCTTTGAATCTCGACACACCGAAAAGATTCCCGAGCGCCTATACTTGCCAAACGTCGATCATGACGGAAAACCCCTCGGAGATGCCGACTACAGCGTCCCTTCACCGCCAGAAAGAGACTTCTCCAAACCACAACTCACCCAAAAAGACCTGGAGGAGTACGCCAGAACCTATCAAGAACCTGTAAAATTTGCTTACAATGGCAGTAAGGATGGTAATCACAGACTAACCGAAAGTGGCCTAGAGGAGTTCATGGAGTACAACAGGAGTTACGAGGAATCCCTGTTTAACTCCATAGACTCTAAACATGAAGAGAGCATGCTGACTCAAATACACCATCAGAAGCAGGTGTCGTATGCGCAAAGTGAGGGCTATCACAGTTACGTATCGAGTACCGATTCAACTTCGACACCTTTTTTGGACAGACTTAGACGTGATAGCGAGGCTGTGGTATCTCGTCCGCACTCGTCATCGACGTGGGAAGACGAATCATCCTGTTCGAGACGCGAGGGTAGGGATAGTGTTGTCACCACCAGTTCCGGAAGTGCTTCTTCCAGTGAAACTCTAAAATGGCATGGTAAGTCAAATATTTTTTAACCCTTATCATGATAGCGTTGTCAATATTAAATTCTGGAAAAATTTGTTTATACATTTTAGGTTCCATGAGCGACGTATCAGTGGCCAGCAGTTCCTGCACGCATCTTGCCAACCAATCGAATGCCTCCTCGCGACAGCTGATCGCGCATAGTGCCCGAGTTCAAACCCCGCAACGGCATCAATCGGAAAGTGTTTTGTATATGAGCGGACAAGGGGAGGTACACCAGGGGAGTAAAGAGGGGTGGACTGAAAAAGAAAGTAGAAACAATAGTGTAAATAAATTAAAGCTGTTTCCTGTGAATACTTATACGGTGCAGGATAGTAGTGGGGAGAGGCAACAAGACAATTGCAGTAGTGGAGTTAATAATAGTTCTAAGAATAGGTAAGTGTGTAATCAGAAGTTCATATGATAGTCATAGCTGTAAAAACATCATTTAATAAAAATGACGAACGTGCTTCTTGAATCTTTCTTACAACCAAATTGTTGTTGATAATGTATTAAGGTTTCTTGAAGAAGTTTATTAAAATATTTATAAATCTCTACAAGAACTTTAATTTCAAATTACAAAATGAGGACATTTCTTATGGCGTTTTCAAGCGCAATTGTTGGCATTGTGCCCGTTCAATTGTCGATTTTATTTAGTGTTGTATTTAGTGTTCTAGCAATTTCAACATAAAGTATTACCTATAGTTAGAATGCAAGCATCATCTGCAAACGTGGCAATATTATTGTGATCTGGTTGGCTCAGATGTATCATTAGCATCAAGGGGTACAGAACTGGATCTAATGCACTGTGTGATTCACCTGCTTTACTTTCATTCATTTTTCTTGTTTGTTTCTAAACTGAGAGTATTGTTTCACTATAGGTACGCCCAAAAATATTATGGTCTTTTACGAACACCACAACGGTGGGATGAAATTATTATCCCACACAAGTTATGATGTTGCATAAAAAGTTTACATTAGTTAATACATTTTTTTCTATAAAATTGCTTGGTGGTAGTTTGCTGGTAAGAGTGTCCTCACAATTGACTCACAAGTGCGGTCTGTATATTGATTTGATTACAGATTGGAAGGAAGTGATCACAATATTGCAAGTATAACGTTGTACAGATTTATGTACCGGGTGTTCCACCTAAGGAGGTAATCGGCTATATCTCAGAAAGTAATAACACTAGGACTTTGGGAAAAAATAAATATCGATAAAAGCGGCCAAGAGAAATTGCTGGAAATTATTTTCAAGTTCGAAAAAAGACCGCTAGGGGGCGTAAGAGAACTTTCAAAATAGAAATGCCGATTTTCTCTTGATTTTTCTTAATAAAAGATGCTAAAAATATAAGCATTGTATTCTTCATAAAATTATGCAACTTTATGTTCGGAATCGTTTTTTTCTATTTTTAATAATAAAGTGGTGGGAGAAGCTCAAACTTTTTTTCCTTTCAAACGCTGCTATCTCTGCTTTTGATAAACCGATTTTATTCAACTTGGTCTTGAAAAAAAGCCCTTCTTTTCCTCTACACGTAGATCTATTAACTATACCATATTGATTTTGATGGTGGCCACTAGATGGCGTTTTTCCGTAATTCCTCAATGATTAAGGATTTTCTCAAAAAAATCAAATGTTATGATATGACTTTTTCGTCATATTTTATTTTAGGCTTATAAAGGCTATTAAATAGTAAAATAAAAAATCCAGGTCCGTATTTAAAATAAAAAAGTTGATGATGGTCGCTCAAATCCGAAACGTCGGATTAAAAAACTAATTCCATCAGCTTGTAGAGGAGGAAAAGTTACTATAAGGAACTGAAAACCGCAACGTGATATCTTTTGTTAAACTAGAGATTTAATTGATTAATAAAATTAATGTTTTAAAAAAGGGCCTATTTTTCCATATTAATTATTATTATCCCTAATTTCTCTAGTTTAACAAAAGATATCACGTTGCGGTTTTCAGTTCCTTATAGTAACTTTTTCTCCTCTACAAGCTGATGGGGTTAGTTTTTTAATCCGACGTTTCGGATTCGAGCAACCATCATCAACTTCTTTATTTTAAATACGGACCTGGATTTTTTATTCCACTATTTAAAAGCCTTTATAAGCCTAAAATAAAATATGACGAAAAAGTCATATCATAACATTTGATTTTTTTGAGAAAATCCTTATTCATTGAGGAATTACGAAAAAACGCCATCTAGTGGCCACCATCAGAATCAATATGATATAGTTAATAGATCTACGTGTAGAGGAAAAGAAGGGCTTTTTTTCAAGACCAAGTTGAATAAAATCGGTTTATCAAAAGCAGAGATCTCATCGTTTGAAAGAAAAAAAGTTTGACCTTCTCCCACCACTTTATTATTGAAAATAAAAAAAACGATTCCTAACACAAAGTTGCATAATTTTATGAAGAATACAATGCTTATATTTTTAACATATTTTTATTAAGAAAAATCAAGGGAAAATCGGCATTTCTATTTTGAAAGTTCTCTTACGCCCCCTAGCGGTCATTTTTCGAACTTGAAAATAATTTCCAGCAATTTCTCTTGGCCGCTTTTATCGATATATATTTTTTCCCAAAGTCCTAGTGTTATTACTTTCTGAGATATAGCCGATTACCTCCTTAGGTGGAACATCCGGTACGTAAGTTAAGAGCATTTACAAAACCATAATATTATGATTTTACACAATATGTATTACGGTTATTTTGAACAGCGTGTTAGTAAAAATTCTTTGTTGTGATCATAAAAGACTAATTAGATTTTACAATTACAAAATACGATATTAATTAAGTCATAAATTTCACGTAAGAATCTTCACTCACAACTGTATTTCGAGCGACATTATTAATTCAATACAAAACTATAATTACATACTAATCAACCAAGGAATTAACCTTTACATAACAAACAACGTTTCAAATGCCAAGTTATTTGATTTACGTTTAAGATTTAAACAATCGATTACAAAACCCGCCCCGTTTTACCATGGTTATCTTTGCGCAAAGAAAAAATGTTTTCTTTTTTATTAACAGTCGTTTTATTCATATTGAAGTATTTACTCTCGAGGCTGATCCTGGTCGGGTTATTAGGTCATTTAATCGCTACAGTGGGTAGCATTATAGTAGTAGGCCTTGACTGTTGACATACAGAAGAAGTGTTGAATTACACTGTTGACCAAATTAAATTGTCCTTTTATGGGGAATCCGTTCAGGCTTAGGTATATAAGTTTTTGCTTTTCGCGACATACTTATTTCTTAACACTTCAATCAGTATTAAAATACGGTAAAAGCAATAAGTAAATATGTCGTGTTGTATACCTTGTCACTGGTAGACAGAAATTATCCAGACATTTAAGCACTATTTGCTTATTGGCGTCTTCCCACATATTTTAAGTCATATAGTCCTTGTCTGGCGTTCAGTGGAATACTCATTTCAGCTACTGATGGCGCCCTGGATTAATTCCCTAGTGGTTACATCAGCTTTACTGCGTGGCTTATAGGATTTCTCACTGGTTCGTTAATTTTCTGCTACCGTTGATTAAAACAATTGTTTACTTAAACCCTTGTGTTTTTATTCTCTAATGCAGGTTATGGTAGCATATTACAAGGATTCACGACAAAGACACTGGTCGATACTTAACGTTTACATTACTAACTGCTTTTTTACATTGTTTCCCTAACTATCACTTGAAAGTACATCACATAAACGCCAGGGTATCGTAGGAAGCTCAATTCTGTATATCAGATAACGCGGAATCACTAGCTGATTAGTTCTACTTAAAAAGAAACCCATTAATTGCCCAAAGAGGCCTTAAAATATTGCACTTGCTTCACGGAGCCATTCTTGGAATATACTCTTAATTGCCCCATTAAGTCCTTAAAACTTGGAACCTGCGTAAGAGCACACTTGCTTCATCGAGCCATCTTGGAAGACTCCTCAATTGCCTAAGAAGACCTTAAATTCGCGCACGGAACAACACTGGCTTCACGGAGCCATCTTGGAAGACTACTTAATTGCCCAAAAACGCCTTAAACCGTTAATTAATAGTACTTTTTTGGATCACCTGTAGTTGCGTAGCTCGTTTCCTCAAGGACAGTGTGAGATTTTCTCTAACAGACTGCAGTACAAGTAGAGTCGCTGCATCATCTTTATTGTGGTATTGCTTTACTATTTTTAAGTCTAATAAGAGTTCCGCTTCACGAAATTTCTGACCAGCTTGCAGACCGCTTACGTGTACAATGGGGAACCTTTCATGAAATTTTTCAATAACGTATCTGTATTAAAAATCTCCGTTACCATAACATTGGATTAAACGTATTTTTCTACTTCTGTATAAATAAATTAACCTTCGGGCCCTAGCAACATGAAAGACCACGAAAGTAAACATTAGAGTTACCTGAATAATATACGTTGCTAGCTACGAAAGTAGTATGTTTCTAGCTACGAAAGTACTACTTTCGGTGCCAGGACAAAAAAACACAAGTTCCTACTCATTGGAAATTTTTATGGTTTTACGTTTGATAGTATCTATCTTTCGACCTCTCAGGTAAAGTCCGTTCACAGATCTAAGAGAATGACTACCTGAGTTTAGTTATCATCACCCATCACAAAATTCTTTGTTGAAATGGTTTCAAGAATCGTAGAGATAATGATTTTATTATCCAGGTAGGAGCCGTACTTGGCCGTAATTAGTTTACAAAGCCTTATTAAATAATGGGAAAAAAATAAGTAGACAAATCAGTGTTGCAAAACCAGTCATTTTATTAGTTCGTGTGAAATAAAAACGCAGCTTTGATTATCCAAATATGTGGCGTCCGTGGATTGGTGAATCTAGTATAGAACACCCGGAGGGGGTACAGGTACAACCACAGTGCGGATATAAAAATGAAAGAAGACACTTCTCTTTAGATTCTAAAGAGATTATAAAAAATGTATATACCACTCTCATGGAACGTGAAAAGTTGAGTAAAATGGAATGTATTGAAAAAACAGCCACATTGACTAAGATTTCGGAAAAAAACAGTATGGAAAATTGTGAATAAACCCATCACCGAAAGGAAAAGAAGGAAAGATTCTGGGACTTGCAAAAAATTAGAACGCAGCGATGAATTTAATCCGACGCAAAATTTATAAGATGTATACGGTACCAACACTGGATAATTTACTGAAAATACTTAAGGTAGATAACACGGATACCAATTGCGGTAGGACAACGCTGTGGAAGTGTCTTCAACGAATCGGCTTTAAATTTAAAAAAGTCGATTAACGGCTTAAAGTTATCATGGAATCGCAACGACTTAAGGCATGACGATTTGAATATTTGACAAAAATCGCTCAGTACAGAAGTGAGAATAGACCTATTATATACTTAAATGAAACCTGGTTTGATACCTATGACACCCCATCAATAGGTTGGGTTGATTCTAGTAACAGGTGTAGAACAAAGGCACCATCATATAGAGGAAAAAGAATAACCATAGTACATGCAGGGTCCGAAGATGGTTGGGTACCAAATGCACTTTCATTGGCAGCCAAGAATATAAATGACTCCTATTTGGATTACCATAACGATACCACAGCGGAGTTATTTGAGGATTGGCTCGTGAATAAGTTGATTTCTAATGTTTCTCCAAACAGTGTGATTGTTATGGACAACGCAAGTTATCACAGTAGACAGTTAAACAAGCACCCTTGTTCAAAAGATAGGAAAATGGCAATACAGGAATTTATGTATCAGAATGATATATATTTTCATGAAAGTTACACTAAAAGAGAGTAACTTGATGTGCTTAAATTTCTGAACCTAGAAAAGGAGTAGGTACTACTGCGACAGCTACGCTAAAAGTAAGGGGCATACAGTGCTAAGGCTTCCACCGTACCGCTGTATATTCAATCCCATAGAACACATATGGCATCAATTAAAATCTGCCGTTAGACGTAATAATGTATCACCCACTATAAACGCTAGTGTACTGGATATTATTATTACTGAAGTGGACAAAGTGCCTGTCAAAACTGTTGAAAATTCATACATTCAAATTGGGAATATTACAGAAAGATTTATTATTAACATAGGTGTTGATAGTGACAGTGAAAATGAATTAAATGAGTAAACTGTAGTTGCATTAATTAATTATAATATATAATTATAATATATTCTATTTAAAATTGTTTATTATTTGTGTCAAATCATCCATGCTTGAAATACAATTCAGTGCGGGCCTGCGTAGACCCCAGTCTGGTTTTAGACAGGCGTCAACACGAGTCGGTAAGTCATTCTCTTAAAACTGTGAACGGACTTTGACAGTGCGGCACATGCCAACTCGGCCGCCCCGGGCCGCCTTCTGAATAGCAAAGTTTTGGTCTTGTGGACCATTTTAGACTAACGAAATTAAAAAATTCGAACTGACAGACTCTGACAGTACTCAACTAATTAGTTGTCATGGATTATTTTACAGGTGAAAAAACCTTATTTTATCATTATGGTTTGACTAAAATCTAAGTTCATTGCTTAATAATATATTGATCAGAGAACAGTAGTACAAAAAATTCTATACATCACACGATGCGAAAGCCTTTTTTGATGTTCGGAGGTATTGAGTCACCTCGGCTTCGCCTCGGCTAGTCAAAAACCCCCTCACACCAAAAAATTAACTTTCGCATCTAGTAATGTAAATAACTATCTTTGCTCCTTCGTTAACATTGTAAACTAATAAAATCTTTAATCTTTACTGACAATTACATTTTGCTTGACACTGTAATAATTTATGTCTGAGGTACCTAATCAAAAGTGATACTTAAAGGTACTTATACAAAATCAAAGGTACACCCAGACTTTTCAGTGAAATGCAATTTGAAGCAAAAATATTATGGCTATCCAAATTTAATGAAAACCAATATCTTAGAAGATGTGATAATTTGAAACAACTAAAAACTTTAAAACGGTACGGGTACTTTTTCAGTTAAATTAAAAATACATCGCTAAAATAATTCTTCGCAAAACAAGTCATCTCATATTGTGTCACAAACTCATAAATATTTATTAGATATTTATTTATAACTATAATAAATTAAATTTTAATATCTCGTCGGGTATTCTTTTAGTTTAATAACCTCTGATAAATGTTTTGGCATCGACTAAACAAGTTTTTAGCGGCATATTTAATATATTTTGGCCATGTCTTTCATAGAATTCTTTCGAACTTTATTAGATGGGTTTCCATTTTATATTGCCTAGACAAAAAAAGATTTTTTTGTTTTCGTTCAAATTACGATTTCTATTTGGGTTTCATAATGACTACTTTATCAAACGCAAAAAAGGTTGAACAACACCAGCAAGTAGAGCATTTCAATTTCAAGGTTTACTCGATTTTTAAAAGACATTTGCTGAGGCAGCATGGATCTATAGTATTGCCAACCATAGAAGAAAAACACCCTGTAAAGTTTTTCATCCATTTAAGACCGAAATAAAAAAAAGTATTATAAAAGGCACGTTTTCATTGTAGTTTTTACAAAAATAATTTTTTTTTAAACATTTTTTTGCACTTCAGCTGAATTTAAGACACAATTAATGGCAGCTCGCCATTTTTCAATAAAAACTACATTGTTACGGTAAAACATCTGTTTGCGACCGCCTCTATAAAGTGACCACCTACGTTAAACGACCGGCCTTAAATTCCTCATATTTAAAAATTGAAATCTCATTATTTATACTCCTCTTTACCGACCCATTTGTTAAACGACCGCGGGCACTCATCATCGGAATTCTTAGTAAACATTATTGCTAAAAATACCCTCCATTCGAGACAGTAAAGCCCGACCCGATAATTCTTAAGAAATATAGGTATGCTGCATTCCACAATAATTCGTTGATTTCCCGACCGCAATAAAATTTAAACCCAGCCATAAATAAGTTCATTTTCAACAAAACAACAAATATAAAATAATAGGTAAGTATCTTTATTTTAATCATGTAATTAAATAGAGGTATTAATATTTATACAAAAATACTAATCTACAATATTATAATATCATCTATGCCTAAACTAATATTGTGACGATAGTGATAGTGAAACGGAGCTAAATATAGAGTAGGTTAAGTTAAATATTGTATTATTATAATATTGTAGATTAGTATTTTTGTATAATTATTAATAGCTTTAATTTATTACATGATTAAAATAAGGATACTTACCTATTATTTTATATTTGTTGTTTTGTTGAAAATAGCTAACCTAAACTATTGAAATTAGTAGGTAATCAGGACCTGTACCCTTTCAAAAGGTCCGGTGCCGACACAATAGATATTTGTCAGGCAAGTTATTTATGGTTGGGATTACGACTGAGGGTTGTCATTTAAATTTTATTGCGGTCGAGAAATCAACGAATAATTATGGAATGAAGCATACATACACTAATTACTTTATTGCAGGCGGATCCATTTATATTGCTTTAAAGGCTGATAAATCGGTTGTGAACATTAGTTTTGTTTTGAACAGTTTTTGTGTATTTTGGGACTAACGTGAATATTTGAAGGTGGCCGGAAAAAGGAAATGTCTTTCTTTAAGTGAAAGAAATGAAATAAACGAGGAAAGTGAAAAAGCTGGGTTAAGTACCAAAAAATTGGCTGAAAAATTTAAAGTAGGTAAGACTCAAGTGACAATGTTGCTTCAAAATAAAGCAGTAACTAGAAATTTGTTTCAAGAAGGTGGCAACGGTGAACAAAAAAGAAAATTTCCCAAAAGCGAAGAAACGTATTTAATGCAGATGAGACAGGTTTCTACCATAGTGCATTGCCAACAAAAACATATTATACATTGAGAGATGACAAGTGTACTTGAAGAAAAACAGCAAAACAACGATTTGCAATTCTGTTTTGTGCAAATACAGAAGGTGAGAAGGAAGAACCAGTTATAATAGGCAAAAGCAAAAATCCTCGATGTTTTAAGGGCGCACATATTGATAAGTTACCCCTTCAATGGGTCTCAAACAAAAAAGCGTTGATGGCAGCAGACATCATGACAACATTGCTTCACAGATTTGATACCAAGATGAAGAAGCAGAATAGAAGAGTGGTATTGTTTCTGGATAATGAAACATCTCATCCCAATATTGCACTGAATAATGTCAAACTTATTTTTCTACCACCCAATACTACCTCACATTGTCAACCTTTAGACCATTATTCAGAATATTAAAATGCTCTACAGAAACTACCTCATTAAAAGGCATTTAACATGTATAGACAGTGGTTGTCCTCTTCAATAAATCGAAAGTAATATTACCATAACCAACGCCTTGATATGGGTTTCGGTGGCCTGGCGCAATCTATCCCCAGTGACAATAAAAAAATACTTTATGAAAGCCGAGTTTTTGTGTAATATAGGTAATATTGACGACTTCGAAAAAGAAATAACATTCCGCTCGCGCAATTGTTGGATAGCATTAAGGACACATTTATGAACTCGAAATAATTTGCCTCTATTGATAACGATTTGCCAACAGAAAGTGCAGACTTGACTATATAGATCCAAGAAACGGATGCAACTACTCTCAACTCTGAGACAGAGAAAGGGGTACCTGAACTTGCTCCAGTGTTGAAAATTTCAAGCCCATCTGAAGCCTGCGCCAGTTTGATTGAAATATTGTTAACAAATTTGACAAGTCTACAAATATTTCTCAATTGCTATTTAAATGTGAATCTGAATTTTATAAGAATAAAATACAAAATATGAAGCAATCGTTGATTTCTGATTATTTTAAAAAATAAGAATTTCAAAGCAAACATACAGTATATACGTATAATATGTAGGTTAGTATGCACGTACAGTATATACCTATTGGTAGACGCAATTTTTGAAAAAAAAATGGTTTTTTGTTATTGTCAACATTTTTTCCTTAAAATTCGAAGTTCGAAACAAAGTAGCCATTTTCTTAACTAAAGAAAAGAGTTGTTTTGCAACTGGCATTTGTTTTCGAAAAGGGCTAATTTCGTATTAACAAATTCTTGGAATATATTAACGTGTCACTACTCTACTCCCCTAAAAATTAGATTACTAGGTAGGTAGGTACAGGGTTTTCAGAGAAATTTTCGGTCATAATATCTACAGAGTTCCCTGTACGAAATACAAGAAAACTTTAAATGTAGAAGTTGTGGGGTTCTATCTGAACCGCCAGAAAATTAAAAAAAAAATAAACAAAAGACGATCTGAAAGCTAAGAAAAATTAACAAATTGTTTTCTTTCTATTGGAACACCCTGTATATTTTTTATTTTTATAAAAGACCTCTCCTTCCTGATTTCAAAAATATATAATTTGACTATATTTTATTTACAGGAACTGTCATTAACTTAGTTTCGATTAATTATTGCAAACGGTGTCGTACAATAATAACTATGAGTAGAGTGCAATAATTGTCTGACAGAGTGAGAACTGTCAATGTAAAAATTAAAACTATACAGGTTTAAATGTTTGAATATTATGTAAAATGGATTATTCAACTGAAGAAAAATCGGAAATGATCAGTTTATTCTATAAGCATGCTAGTAATGGGCGCCAATACCGTATTACCAGTCCAGGAAATTGCAGGAAGGCCCACACCATGCGTTGACACAATAAGATACGTGTAATGCGGCATTTTTAGTTAAAACACAGTCACAAACGTAAGAAAAGGACAATTGCAAGAAATGTCCAAGAAGATTTAGATGTCTTACTCTTTTTTCAAGATAAATGTTGGTTTCTTTTTTTAAATATTGGTTAAATAACTTCAATATTATTTTTTTATAGAAATACCTGAACGGCCCATTTCTGATGCTGCAATTTACTTTAACTACGATAAAAAATTCACGAGATTTAAAAAATGAACAATTATCATTAGAATTTTGCTAGGATAATACTGAATAACAACACGTAAATGACGATTTTCTAAATAAATAAAATAATTTTTACGGATGAAGCCACACTTACAACTTACAACAAGTGATCAAAAATAAACACTCGTTTTTCGAGGTAGTTAAACAGGGCACGGTATCTTCATTTTCTCGAATATGATATAGAACATCCTTTAGAGTTTAGAGGAACTTCCGATTTATGATTATAATAATCTAATTTGGCAGCAAGATGGCGCACCGGCTCATAATGTTAAACCTGTTACCAATTACCTTAATGATAGGTATAATTTATGGATAAGAAGAAGGGGTTTTATTCAATGGCCGGCAAACAGCCCAAACCCTTTCACCATTGAATATTTTTGCGGGGTATTTAAAAAACCGCATTTACTATAATAGAACGCGACATATCCAAGTTCTCGAAAACAGAATTCGGGATGAAATCCAAGTTTTAAACAGGAATCATCCAAATTTCATAACAGACACCATTAATAGTAAATTGAAAGAAAATATTCAGAAATGGAGGAGGTTATATTAAGACTCAGTAAAATACACACGGGTATTATATCATTGAAAACAAAACTCTGTCGGGTAATTGGTTTCCGAGGCACTCTACTTATAATTACTATTTAGGGTAATTAATCAAAACTAATTTAATGAGGGTTCCTGCAAATAAAATATAGACAAGCTATATATTTTTGAGATGAGGAAAGAAAGGTATTTTATAAAAATAAAAAATATACAGGATGTTCCATCAAAAAAAAAAACAATTTTTAATTTTTCTTAGGTTCAGATCGTATTTTGTTTATTTTTTTAAAATTTTCTGGCGGTTTAGACTAACTAACTAGAACTAACCTGAACTAACCCCACAACTTCTTTATTTAAAGTTTTCTTGGATCTATTACAGGGAACTCTGTAGATATGACCGAAAATATCTCTGAAAACCCGGTACATAGATTTCATATTTTTCGAAGCCAAAAATCAACTTTAAAAACTTCTATAAATAATGAAAATGTTACAATTTTTCTTTCCTAATTGACACAGCAAAAGTGTTAATCGACTCGTTTAAATTCGTTAAATGTTTATTTACCATTGACATAATAGATGTTTACATTTGTTAATTTATTGAGAAAACATACATTGTAATAATATTAGCACGACCAATAATACAAGGTGTTCCTCAGAGTTGTAAGTAACTTAATAAACTTTTTAGTGTCTAGTTATATAAAGTAATTAGATACTTATGGTCTGTTGCTTAATGCGAGAGAGTAATAAATCATTATTGAACTAGAAAACCCAGTGGTCCTAGCTATATTCCATAGATGTACCTAGTCCAATTAATATTTCATATAACATTCGAAGTTGCAAAAATAGTTGAAATGTGTTCGAATATGACTGGAGTCAGACAGTCAACAATATACCGACTTGTGCACGAGAATAAATGCGGCTCCATCACGTCACCAAAGAGAAGTACAGGAAGAAAAGAAACTGTAATAAAGAGGATGAAAAAACTGCCATCAGAAGAATCATACACTCGTTTCACTTAAAAAAAGAAATACCTACCTTGGACAAAATAATGTCTGAAATGAAAAAGGATGATTTCATTCCAACCAGGGGAAAATATGGAAAACTTTGAAGGAAATGAAATTTTGTTATGAGCACCCTCGAGAAAAGGTAAAAGATTAATAATTACTCACATTGGTAGCAAAAATGGATTTATCGATGGGGGCTTACAACCATTTAAATCAAAACGGACTTGATACTATCAGAAAGACATAAACGCTGATGTCTTTAAAGAATACTTCCAGCAAATGCTTGGTCTTATTCCTTCTGGGTCTGTTATGGTCATGGATAATGCCAACTACCATTCAAGAAATCTGAAAAAATACCAACGTCTTCTTGGAAAAAAAATGACACCATTCATTGGCTTACTGTAAATAAGAAGCCATTTCATAAAGATATGCTGAAAAGGGAGCTACTGGAGATTGTAAAGTTGAATAAACCTTTTTGTACCAAATTTGTCGACGAAATGGCTTTAAAACGAAATATAACGGTACTTCGCCTTCCGCCATATCACTGCGAATTAAACCCAATACCTCATAGAATTGGTGTGAGCGCAAGTAAAAGGGTTTGTAGCAAGACATAACACCACTTTTAAACTGACGGACGCGGACGGACGTTGGAAACCTCTTTCAAGAGGGAATAAAGATAGTGGATTGTGAAAAATGCAGTGAGTGCGTTAAACATGTGATTGAAATAAAAGAAAGAGTGTGAGAAGTTGATAACATACTATAGAATACACCCTTATTATTTCTCTGGACCCCAACGACCATAGTTCATCGGACTACTCGGAGCGTGATGACTAAAATTTAAAAATTCAGTTATTGTATTGTACCTAATAGATTTTTTTCATAAATATTAATATTTATTCTTTATCTATTTTCATATTATTCTTACTTCTATATAAGTTTTTATCTATTTATTTATTTATTTATTAATGGGCAAAACCCCATATATAAGTTTTACAAGACAGTCTTAACAATAATCTAGTAATAATCAAACAGTAGTTACAAAGTTGTACAAATTTTGTAAACATTAACAATTATAGCGAAAGCTGGGATACCCTTCGCTTAAAAGAAGCAAAAGAACACTTAAAAAGTCACACTCAATCTTATTGCCGTTTTTAAGAATTCTAGGAATTGGAGATGATTTTCCATAGTTATACCTATGAAAATCGACAGCGAAGAGAGGCTGCTCTCTGGTGTTCCTGTGCAACAGCTCAGGACAATCGATAATTCCGTTTACCAATTTAAACAAAAGTAAATGTCTGATTTAATTCTACGTCCCGATAGTGAATGCAGACTCAGTTTCCGCTGTAAATCATCATAAGTTTGGAGAGATAATCTGAATTTAATGAGACATACCTGGCATACCTTCTCTGTACTTTCTCGATGTTTTGATTATGCATTGAGTAGGATGGTGCCCACACACAGGAAAGGTATTCCAAACATGACCTAACAAGAGTTTTATAAACATGATTCAAACTACTAACATTCTGGAAATCTCTTGTATTTTGACATACGAAACCCAACAACTTTAAGGACTTATTAACAATTTGTTCATAGTGACAATGAAAATCCAATGTGTTATCTCGGTGTAAGCCTAAGTCGCATATAGTGGTAACTCTTTCCAGAACATAATCATTCAAGTTATAATCGTAAATAATTGGGTGTTTTGTGCGATGAAAGGTAATACCTTTACATTTTTTAATATTCAAGTCCATTTTGTTCCTAACACACCACTCACTCACTCACTCTGTTCAAGTCATCTTGAAGCCTCGCAGCATCCTCAAACGAATCAACAGTTACAAACAATTTTAAATCATCAGCAAACAGTAGAGGCCGTGAGAACAATATTTCTTGTTGAAGGTCATTGATAAAAACATTAAATAGATAGGGACCCAAATGGCTTCCCTGTGGAACTCCAGAAGTAACAGACATTTCCTGTGAAATAAATCCCTTCACTCTTACTAGCTGTTTTCTATCAGTAATATATTATGATATCAGCCATTTAAGCAATGATCCGGCAAAACCAAAGCATTCTATATAGTTTATTTCTAAGGATGTAATGATTTACAGTATCGAATGCCTTGCTAAAGTCCGTATAGAGAGCATCAACCTGAGAACCACTCTCCAAAGCATCCAACACTGTCTGAGTAAACATCATCATATTCGTTGCCGTGGATCTACCCCTACAAAAGCCGTGCTGTTCCTGAGCAATAGTAGACATTATCATGTCTTTAATATGATCGCATACAATTTTTTCAAATAGTTTAGGAATTGTATTTAAAATAGAAATTGGTCTGTAATTCTTCGCATCAGGCTGACTTCCAGAATTAGATATGAGGGTAACAAAACTGTACTTCCACTGATCAGGGAAAACACCACTTTCAAGGGACAGCTTATAAAGAAAGTAAATTGGCCTTGATAGGAAATAATCGCAATTCACTAAGAACTTAGGCGGTATACCATCGGGACCGGGTCCCTTATTTTGATTAAGATATAAAATGTTTTCAAAAACCTCTCCTAACGTAATTGATACGTGACTTACAAGTATGTGAGAAGAAATACTATTTTTATTAACAGGCAAATCATCACAACGCATGCTAGGTTTATACACACTTTGAAAATGTGTCTTAAAAATATCTACAATTGATTGCCCATCCGTTACTGTTCGCCCATCCAAATAGTTTGGAATACAGTTGTTTCCTCTTCGCGAGTTCACAAAGTTCCAAAATTCTCTTACATTATCATTTAACTTGTTTTCGACATTATTTATATATTCAAGGTAACAACTTTGTTTTACAATATTCACTTTAGATCTTAGCAATGCAAAACATTCATAACTCCACGAATTGGTTTGTTTGTACTTTTTGTGACATTTCTTTTTTTCAAAAATTAAATTTTTAAGTTCATTTGAATACCATTTCGAATTTTTCAAGCGGCAAACAGGAACAAACTGGCTGATTATATCCACAGAGCAACAGTTCGTCAAAAAACACTTTTTGCTTCATTAATATCTGCATCAACGGAGTGAAAAAAAAACGAACCGAAGTAGACTTATTATGTGCAAATACTAAATCTAGTAAAACATTATTAGTATTTAAAATACTGTCCACCTGGAAGAGTTGACTATAACCGAAACATTCACTAAATAGTCTGATAACCTCTCTACTGTCCCCTGTCACACTTACGCTCAAATCATCGTTGATCCAGTTGACATCACGCAAGTTATAATCACCCATAAGGAATAGATGCTGATTCTCATATTTCTGCATTACATATTCGACAGTATTACAATGGATCTGAACGGTATCAAGAGCAAGAGACTGCGGCAAGTAAACTGCTCCTACAATTATTTTTTTCTGAACTATTGCGGACATATACAAACAACCGCTCAACACTGTTCTCTTCTAAGTGGATCGAAAATGATTGGTAACGACCACGCACTTTCACCAATACTCCACCGCCCCACTGCTTCTGGCTTGTTAATTCAGATCTATCTTTCCTGTATATTTTGTAACCTGTCATACCGAGTTCAGCATCATAAAAATCTTGATTCAATCATTCAACCAGGACAGCGAGAATCCATATCAGCACCTCAGAGGTAAGGTGTGTTAAGTCATCAAATCTAAATTTGTCAGGAGAGGTATTTTAAAGTTCACTTATTACAAATGTAAATAAACCGTGAATTGACTAAATATGGGGTCTTTGCAAAAGTAAATTGTTTTGTCAATTTTCTTCTATTTTTTGTTAGATTTTCTGTACTCTGTTCTAAATTTTGACTTTGATGTGACTTAACATTATTAACCCCAAATTTCCAATACTTAGTTTGTGACTTAACACAGAGTGCCACTAAGGTTTTCTACTACTAAAACAAAATATTTATGTTAGAAACAATACTTTATTACCCAAATATACCCTAATACAAAAAAATGGAATGAACACAAATTTTTAAACAAAACTTAAAAGTGTGGAAAGTCAAAACAAGAAAAGTGCAACACAAACGTTTAAAATAACAGGCTTTAATCGTCAATATCCTCTACTCTTACAGAATCTGAATGTTGGAGGTTTTCGTAAAATGGATGAAAAGCTTGAGTTACCCATTTTAAAAGGTTTTGTAGATGTTTATATTTCTTTGTAGTGATAGGCTTTGCAGCAACTTGAAGTAAACCTGGCATATTTTTATATGCTACAATATTACGGCGATTTCTGTTTAAGTCCAGAGTATGAAATACTTCATCAAAATCGTTTTGTAATAAAGAAATCCAGGGCTGTTTGATGGAACTTGAAGGCAGACAGCATTGGATATTAGAAAAGGCCTGCCATCAACGGATTTCTTTCTAAACAAATATGGTGCATTTACTACTTCATACAATCTTTTAAAATTCCTAAAATGTTCTGTTTCCATACTCAAGACTGTAAAAGGCTTCTTCTTATTGCACGCCCGAAGTAGCTGTGAAGTCTGAAATACCTGTTATCGAGTTTTCTATTGCGGTTATGTTATTAGTACTTTTAAGTATCATTTCCTTGTTGAAAATTAGCAACTTCTGCGGTTTTACTGTTTTTAAACACAAGTTCACACATAAGTTTACAACGATTCATAGCGGATATTATTCGTTCTATCAGGCAAATTGCCGAAAATACATATAACACTTTTTACCTCTATTAAACTAGGACCACGCTCTAGACTCTAGTACGAGACATGCCAAATGCCCTTAACATTGTTTGCCTCGATCCGCATACTGGACTTAACCGAGTATACCGCCATCTTTTGGCGAAATGAAGCAACTAGGGAGTTAAATCTATTTTCCACTACATAGAATTTAATATGGTAAATCCACAAGTGAAGATAACTCATTTCTCTGAAAAATATGACTTAACACACCTTACCTCTGAGGTGCTGATATAGGTTCGAACGCTGGCAAGGCATGCATTTTGAACAATACAAACTTAAAATAAGCTTTGGCTTCCAGCGACACCCAACGTAGTTTGCCCGCAATGGGCCGCCTTGCCAGCGTTTGAACCTATATGGATTCTCGCTGTCCTGGTTGGGTTAATACGTGTGGTTGCCACGAGATGTTGCCACGTGCTGCAACTCTCATTCGTAAACTTACATTTCTGTGTTAAAGCACTTTGAGGTCCCTTACCTTTTCGGCAGACCCGGAGCCTTGCTGAAGAGCCGTAAACGGCGAAACGCGTCCAACTCCAAGGATATTTTAAGTTTGTGTTTTTCAATATATTGTATCTAGTTACTTTCCATCAATCTTTCTGTAGGTAGTTGTATCATGGTTACTTTCTAGGAGTAACTAACTATCCACTGAAGAAAAGGTAACTGGTTATGTTATTACTTTTAAAGTAAATAAGATACTTTTAGAGGCTTGATGAACTAAAAATGCATATATGCCGCTTTTTTGGTGCCTTATAAAAGTTTCTAGTGTATTTGGCTTTCTTACTTTACTGTATGTTTTATTAATAGGTTTAGTTTAACATTTTTTAAATAAAATGACACTTCAGTTTGTCTGTTACCTTTTCACTTATGTTTAAAATTTATATTGATATGTTTATAAAATGTGTTTGTATTAATTTATCCCAGCAGAGACTATATCTATCTATCTATATTTACTATAATAATATGTTCTTTATATAATAATAACACCGCTGGATGCTTTTAACACCGATGTTTTATTTTCGATGTTTTTTTGATACCATCGATGTTTACTTTAAACATTGAAACATCGAGATAAAATTTTAACTCACCCTCGGAACGGTATAGTATCAAGTCTCAATGCAATTCTAAACTATGGCGCTATCAGTTCAGTCAGCTCCAGTATTCTTAGTCTTATTCGCAATTGTACGGAGTAGTAGGGAAGAGCTGACACTAATAAGTTTTTTTTTTATTTTAGGTTGTCCCTGTCCCTACAATCTGCCCTTTCCGTAGCCGATAGAATTAGTGAATTAGAAAAGCAACAAAAATACTCATACTTAGACCCTAACAAGAAACACAAAGTTCCTGACCCTACACTTAAGGCCATTCAGAAAAAAGCTCTCTTGTCCTTTTACGAAAGGCACCAGCAAAACAACAGCACCAATAAGAACCCTTGGCGGTCGGAGCCGCAACTGGCTCAGAACCAACAATCACTGACAATCCCGAAACCGCCTTCGCCAAAGGTAAAAGTTTCGTTACCGTCGAGAAGAGCATCATCAGCCAGCGATTACGCTTCTGGCAATAACTCCAAGAGAAGTAGTCTTGCTTCCTCGTTGGAGTCTAAGACGACCGATCATATAGGTACGTATAACAAGCTTTAGAAGCATCTCCAAAAATCAAATAATGAAAAAATTACTTTTTAGTTAGTTTCATAATAATAACATTTAATAGGTTCCGGTAAAATCACTCCAAGACACCAACATAGTAATTCCTGCGGGAGCCTATCAACCGACCTCATAGGTCCGTTCATCGTGGGACCGTCGATATCGGTCGATGATTACGTACCAGAAAAACCTCCGGAACGACCTCCGAAAAATCCAAAGCTAAGGACGGCATTTCCGGACTTGTTCCAGGAACAACGGGTGCCTAGTCCGGATCT
The DNA here is from genome assembly GCA_963920685.1 of Polydrusus tereticollis. Classification (NCBI taxonomy): domain Eukaryota; kingdom Metazoa; phylum Arthropoda; class Insecta; order Coleoptera; family Curculionidae; genus Polydrusus; species Polydrusus tereticollis. The sequence goes on along the minus strand of OY987330.1, from coordinate 30,979,181 downwards.
TCCACCTCCTTCGCCTCCGACTGTTTTGGAAAACGAGGTGTTCGATAACGACGACCCTTTACCTCCGCCGCCGCCTGAGTGTGACTCTGATTGGCAGGAACAGTTTAATGACAGGTAAGAAACAATTGATAATATTTGAGATGAAGTGTAGTGAGTTACTGCGACCTCTCAAGTCCAGTGTGGCCCTTCTAATGTTCCAAGCACTTCATCCAACTGTGCCTTTTGGATCAGACTTTATAGTCTAAACCCAGATAAAACCAGACCAGATGCGAAAGACTGTCAAATATCGTATTCAACCTCAACGACTTTGACTCGTGGTTCATCCTGTTCTGATGCGATTCTATCGCATGCCACGCGATGCCAACCGGCGTGGAATGAATCCCAACTGGCCTGATTTGCATCATGACATCGTGGTGTCACTTCTTAACAGGTGTAATGAAATGCATAAAATGGCGGCAAAAATTGGCGAAATCCTGTTGTACAAAGCCTGGGTTTTAAAATCCCAGTCTCAGCAACAAACAGTACTATTTCTCCATAGGGTGATTCACTGATTCTTTTTTCTACTTTCACTCTCAAGAAAACACTTCTCTTCACAAAAGCATTTGTTTATTCTACCAAACTATGCCATTGGAACAGATAATGTCAGGTTTGAGCTTCAAGGAACGAACTCTGAAGTTAGTGATTTGTAGAGTATCCTGATTAATCTGAACAGCTGACAGTCAAACACCTGGCCACCCCCTTTATTGGGCTAGAGTGTCTGAACCCCCCCCCCCCCCCCTTGAGGAATCTAGATCCAAATGTTGAACAGTAGTGATTCGACCGGATGAGGGCCTCGGTAATTGAGTAGATGAGGGAAAATTCAGGCAAAAAGCATCGCTCATACCTCCTACTACTTGTACCCTTCTCTCTGTTCAACAGCTTTTGCCCATCCAGTCCTGGACATAAGCCTCCATTTACCTTCTCCACTCCAACCTATCTTGTGATCTGTGATACCCTCTCGAGGGACTTTCGCCTTATCGTTGAGGAAAGGGCTCAGTAAAACCTTCAATGTCCAGGGAGCAATGCCGGCGATAGCGCAGCTACTGATAGGGACACCCATGCCGGTAAGGTCTCGAAGTAACGAAGGTGAAGCAATAAAAAGTCCAGAACCCACAGCGTCTGATTTTCATGTTCTATGTCAGGAACCGCTGATGTCAATATCTTCCAACCCGTCTAGCCAGCGTAAAAGATCATGGTGATTAAACCCAAATGGCGAATTTTAAAATATTCAGAACAGTACCTTAGGTGGATAGGAACCAATGATACAAATCCCACACCAATATGGTCTGGCAGAAAAAAATTCACACTTATTAAAACTTCCTACTGCTACTACCGCCTTTTAATATTTAATCTTGTCAGTCATAAAATAAATCGTGAAATACTGTTAAACGACTCATTAAATAGCAAACTAAACATTTCATTACCTTGTCTGGGTCTTCGAAATTTTGATATAACTACTAGGTATGTCTGCTTAAAATAATCATTCATATCCTTAGAATGATTTAACTATCACTTCACTATCAATCTTTCTATTGCTCTCAAATGGATATTCTACACCTCACTGACTATTGCGGAAATTCTTGCGAATTTTCTGCATCATTAAAGCAAGATTTTATGTAAATTTACGATCGATTATGCGTTTTCGAGTTCACATTGCTCCATGTTAACATGTCGATGACAACGCATTAACTCAAAAGTGGCAGGATGTTGACTAAATTAAGCAATCTAATAAGGAAAATAATCAAGCTTGTTACATTGCTGTTTTTTCGTTTCTGTCTGAATCTGAAATTTATTAGTACCTAAATCTGTCTTCTTAATTAACTCTAGTTAGCAAGAGTACAAATCGATCATTGAACTCTATCTATAGATATCGATTAAGACAAAATAGCAATTACTCGACTCTCTCTTGTATACCGGTATAGAAAAACGTTATTATCAGTGCAACATCGTGCGCTTGTCTAACTCTTCTCTTCTTGTTGGTAACTATGTTTTTATTATGACAATGCATCAAGGTAGAAATCAATGTGCATTATAGAGACATATAAATACGTATTTCTATTTATTTCAGATTAAAAGGAAATTCATCATCGAGACACCAAATACCTCAACCTCAAGTTCAAAAGTCCTCCCATCCAGATCAGAAAAAGAATTCTCTGAATCAAAACGTGGGTATTCCAGAAAGATCCATGGGGTATTCCTTAATCAAAACCAGATCAACCGATCATATTATTCAGCAAGTTAGCAGTAAGCCCTATCAGTCACTACCACACGAATCCAAGCCTATGAAACCGGAAATGTTAGGATTCCCTAACCAGAGAGGGTACGCAGAAAGATCCAGTGCAAGGTATGCAATATATGGAAACCAAATAAAGCATCTGTGAAATACAAAACTGACAAATTATATTGACAATTTCAGATATCCGTCCACTCAAAAATTAGTCCTTAATGGAAACATAGCTGTGAGTCAAAAAGTCAACGGCCTGGCGGATCAACACCGTCCAGAACCATTGAAACCTATCCACAGGAATGATTTTAAGAAACAGCCTCCAGCTCCTCCAGCCAAAGTAGAAACCCATAGGTAAGTTAGACTTAAATATAACAACCTTTGGCTGTTTGTTAATTTTTTTTGCAATCCTACAACTTATTGCCAAACTGTATTGGAATAATTCGTTAACCTTATCACAGTTATGAGAATTTATGAACTCCTTACGCCCTAAAAGCTCATCCAGGGTCCAGAGTCGACAAGTAAACCAAACAATGCATTTCAATTCAAACAGTTAGAGTGTCAGTGTTAATAGGGCATTGCGTTAGCGTTCGTAAAGCGTCGGGTGTCGTAAACAATTCATTGTTTTGCAAGGCGTTTTTAGTGATAAGCATGGGCTCAAAGCAAGACATTGCTTAGGTATTAATTGCAGAAATACAAGGGAGGCCCCTGCACTATGGAATACAAATGAACTTTTTTATAGAAATAGAAACCTTAGGGATAGTCCGTACTCCGAAGTTTTTAGTTTATGATATAAATGGTGGAATTCGCCAAATATTTTCTCTCTTTATCGGGTCAATTCCTACTTTATTATTTAGCACTTTGTAAAGGGTTGTCAAATAAGAGTTTCTGGATGTTGTTATTATAAATAAAACAAAAGCTTAGTGACAAGAAGTTAAACTTTTAATATCCTCTTTTAATTCTTAAAGTGTTTGGGGATCATTTACATATGCTTTACTTTCGTCCGGTCGCATTACCTAGGCTTCCAATTTACGTCCTCATGTCGTAATTCTCCCTTCAAACTGTGTACGCAATAAATCCATTGTTTCTCTTGCTGATGTCGCACTGTCTTGTTGGAACCACATATTGTTTAAGCCATACTCATTATTCTATGCCATAAAAAGTTCTTTGTCATCGTTCAGCAACGCTCTCCATTTACGATAACTGTATCGTCTGTCTTCCCTATCAACATGAACAGCCTTAACACTATCAACCAAACGACCTCGACGCGCACATCACATCTTTAACAGACCCGGTGATTTCAATTTTATGTACTATATTGCGAGTAGAATCACGAGTTCTCCGATATGTGTTAATAGCAGAGGACCCACTTTCAAAATAAGTTTTAATCATGTAGACACGTTGTTCTACCATGAACCCTTCCATACTTAAAATTGTACTGGTCTGTAGAATGCAGCAAACAAAGGATATCACCACAAGAACTTGAGATGAGAAAAATAGCAGCAAAAAACATCCGGAAACTCTTATTGGAATGCCCTTTAACTATACTATGGTGTCTCGTGTAAGAACCACAGAACTTAACAAGAGCGGTTCCCAGGTAAAGAGAGATACAACAGAAAGCCATTTCAAACCACAGTTCTAAACCGCCATTTACTGGTGTCCACAAAAAAACAAAGGTTAGCTGGTGACTGTGGAAATAAATTTTTGTAGGTGGAAGCGGAAGGAGAGGATTAAAGCAAAGCGGGAAATTTGAAATTCCCTAATTTTTAGTATTATAGTTATTTTCACCAGAGAAAAGCATTTAATTACATTTTTGTTGATTGTATCAAGAAAAATGAATTAGAATGCATCCTGAGGAGAGTAAAAATGTCCAAAAAATACTAAAAATTAAAGCATTTAAATAATGAAACATAATATAAAAATCTATAAAACTACATAATAATTTATGATTGTAGTTGCGTTATTGCGACCTTTTTAGCACAGAGTAAGTCAAGGGCTGCGCAAATATCAGTTTGATGTGCTTGACTTTCATTAGGTATCATTTTTTAGTATTGTTCAGTATCACATGTACACTATACATGATTTTGATCCTAGTGCAGCCTTTGTATAGGAACAAACAAAGATATTCTTACAAAATTGTACATTTCTAGTTAGGTGTAAGTCATTTTAAGTAGCTGTCGCCGAGTTTCAGTCTGCAGGCAATACCAGTTTCCTGACACGAAGAAAAAAACGGATACTTTAATAGAAAACTCTTTATTTATAGGTAGTCTTATAGAAAATATCAGTTTATTATATTTTTACTGTAAGATATACGGACCAACAATGAACTCACCTGAAGTACATTATTTCTAGTAAGGTATACTTTATTGAAGATAGCTGTTGCTGAGCTCCAGACGACTAGGCATACTCGGATTAGTCAATACCAGTATCCTGAAATGAGGAAAAACATGATTACTATATAAAACTCTTTACATAATATATAGTCTCCTTAGTTCCATAGCATGAGCATGTTTTCTGTCGATTGCCCTGCAACAGCTTCATTTTGGATAATATTGATGGTTGAGACACAAATCATAAGTTCATTTACATCCTCAACCGGATTTGACAATATTTCACAGATATTAGATATAAATGAGTAAAGAACTCGAGCAGGGAAAAAGATGCGAGGTTTGATAAAACCTTCATGGTTGTGTTCTGTCTCAAGTTGACATTTATATAAAGGGTGACTTAAGGAAACAACCAAATTTTAATGAGGAAGAGGAAGAGGCATTCAATGTATTATAATCATAAGTACAAAAATGATCCTCGCAAGCAGATTAGGGCTCTGGCTGCAGATTTCCAAGCAGATAATGTGACAGGATCTTTTGGAAAAACATAAAATTTCTTATTTTTCGCTTTTAGATAATAAGAACTTTGACACAAGAAATACTTGCAACTTTTTTTATAAGATAAAGGCAGTAGCAGGAAGGCTAGACATTTTAGAAAACTAATGTTAATATGAAAGCACTGAAGCAGATTTATAGGAAATACTAGCCGCTAAGTACAGAAACAGAATATAGGTCAGAGGACTTAATACAAATGTCGTGATCCGGAAATTCCTGCCCTTGTGACCTAAGTGGTAAGGAGTGGAATACTAAAAATCACAAGGCTACAGGACCTAAAAATTGCAACAATTTTAAGAAAAATTTAAATAATCAAAAAATCAGGAAATTTTCTCCGGAACAAAAATGATGACTACTGACAAGTGACAACGGACAATTCGCTAAATTCGTTTAACCCAGAGCTAGTTTGAAATCAGGATCTGGGAGTAGTTAAGACCAACACTACTTACCAATATTACGTACCAGAAAAAGATAGCTCATCAAAATGACATGCATATATTGTCAGACTACTAACGGATTGTAGCGATTAAGTCAATCAACCTTGGATTACTCTGAACTCATTTCATGGAGTAGTAAAGACTAGCACCATTGGGCCACTCTGATTAATAGATAGAGATAACAGCAGTCAAGTTGGGTTTATCTGGTACGACAGCATCAATGAATACTTTACCTCACCGGCGCGCGGCGGAACCGGGTGGATACCTCCCCTTGCCCAAAGTTCGCGGACGCCCAATCAACAGCCTCATACCCCTTGGTAAGAACATTAGACGAACTGTTTTTTCGATGCGACTTCACAACTTCTGATAGCAGACGCTGTCACCCTGAATACTTTTTCCCAACACGACCACAACGTTTTATGGCGTTAGACGCTGCCACTCTGAACGAGCCTTTACACTGGCGTCAGCGACAGTTAATTGATGCTGATATTTGTTTTTAATAGTTCATTTCTGGTAAACGCAAAGTTGAACACTTTGGATAATAATGGGTACTATTTAGTTCTTATTTATACATGACGTAACATCTCCTACAGGGCCCAAAGAGCATCCATCGCAGAGAGCTCGATAAAGGAAACTCCGCCACCGTTGCAACCAAGACACATGCGCATCAATCAGAGCATGAGAGCCAAAATGTCCCATGACCATCGGTCGAAAATGTCGCCTCCAAAGGATGGCATGCGAGAGGGCAGATCATCGTCATTGTAAGTACTTTTTTATTTTACTTTGAATTTTACAAAAGAGTCTGCCAGAAGAAAAACAATAATACTTTTTATTAGGCATTGCCATTTTATGAATATAATCTTATCCAATTGCCTAGAGTAGGTAGTGAAGATAGCATCCTCTGTATATTATTGTTACGGTGGTTACATTTCTGAACCAATAAGTGCTCTCCCAATATCATCAATAATTGTTATATTTATTAAGGGACCATAAAATGTTTATACAGTACTGTGAAATGTAGTCATGTGGCGATATCTCGTGACAATCGGGCATATCCATTCAATCACACCAACGAGGACCTGGGGTCCGAACACATGGAATGGAATTTGCAATATGGGTCGTCAGGTGTCGCTGTAAGTTTGTTCAATTTTAGGTTTGTTCCAACGCCCAATTTTTGTACCGTCCCGGAGCCGTCACGAAACTGTTGGGATCGAAACGGTTTTTAAACCGATATATGAAGTGGCGTGGTAGCTTGGCGAAATTAACCTTACTTTTAAATGTAAACAAATTGCCAGGATATTTTAAAAAATAAAACTACTAACTGTTAATTTTAATATTTTCTTTATAAAATTTCTTTTGCGTACCTAAATATTCTTCATTTTTAACTCACAGGTCGTTTAAAACCTCCAATCACCATCAGAAAATTAAGCACTCGATAGAAAGTTACTGTTTCCTTCGTCATACTCACATTTGTCGCCACATGGTTATATTTTACAATATTCGTTTGCATTTTAGGTTGAAATAACACTAAGGTCCTTTCCTTTTCGTCAGACCCTGTGGAAAATCAAAAATTACAATTTGCTATATTAGAGTCATGATTTTTAAAGATATTTCTTGGAGATTTTTGCTTTTGGAGCTAAGTTAAACTTTTCCTAAACTTGAGACCCTAAACTTTGCCTGTTCCAAAGGGCAGCAATATTGCTACATTAGAACGGGCTCAAGCACAGGGTTGAGGGTTTAATAGGGTGGAATTCTATGACCTGCGTTACCTATTAAAAACCGACATAGCTTCTAAGTTTAAAACTGCAAACTATACAATTTCGCCATTTGTCAAGAAAGTAGTCTACCAAAAATATTTAACAACATTTTTTTTTAATGAGTTTTGTTACTAAGGTTAAAATAGTATTTGGTGTACGGTATGTTTTTCAAAAATTGTCTGAAATATTTGTTTTTTGGAATTAAACGATAAACAATAATTAATTATTTTCTTAGGATGAGGGTATGGTATAATATACAACTTTTACATTAAAAATAATTGCCACAAATACAATGCCGTTGTCCAGCACTTAAAAAGGCTTCACGTGTCTAACAATTTCAAAGTGATTAAAATGGACTACGTCCTATTTGTCCTACCTTGGTCAATGCCCCAGCCGATGGCGCCACTAATGACATTTAGGTTAGGTCAGGTAACCATCTTTGATTGTTGTGAGCATCAGCACTTAACGTAGAATTTAGCCGTTAAATCTGACGTACTAGACGGAAAGTTAACCTGCTAAAATAAAATCGATATCCTGATGGCATGGCACGACCATATTTTTGCCACAACCATAAGCTCGAGAGTTGTTAAGCCACTTATTTAACACGGGGTTTGCACTTAACTTTAAAAAGGGCAAGCGGTGTTTAGTCTTTAGTCTTTAGCCACTAAGTTCAGCGGTGCTACGCGCTATAAACCCTTACGATTGTAGTACTTTCTGGTAAGGATGGAATTGAAGCGAGGCGACGTCCATATGTATATTAAATGCCTATCTTACAGATATGATCGTGCTAGTTCGTTAACCCGATGACTTTTGGTTATCCAATGTCTATTTAGAACTTTGTTTGGTAAGATTCCTCGTCCCGTACCTCAAATTTAACTACTAACTGTAAACGGTACGTGCTAAATATTTGGGTGATCTCTAATAAAGGTTGGGTTAGGTGCACATTGGTTCGCACTCAGTAACATAAGCAACCCATAAGGAAAAATGAGGGCTTAGCATATATTACCTAATTTTGAAAATTTATTCTGAAGACGTGCAAGTTAATGCCTGTTTACATTAAGTCCTAGTTACTGTACGCCAGTTCATGCAATGTAACTAAATGCACTGCATGGTCATTTATATATGAAGCAAGTCTTTTAATGCAAGTATCTTGATAACAGATATTGCCAACCTTACAAATCCACCCAATACCAGCCGATAAACGAACGGCTTGCCTGCTGTTTCTGTTGTGGTAGGTAATTAGCTGATTTTATTTCATATAAAGCAGGATTTTGTTCATGAAGCCTAATTAATATTATAATCAGTTCCCGACGCAGCTGCACAAAACCACCACTAAAGAGATTAACGTGAATGCATTGCGTGCTTCTTGCAATCAAATTAAAACATGCCCTAATTTGTTTCATTTTCATGGTTCAGGCAATTTTTCTTGCACTTGCATCGACTTGCACCTAATGAAAACATACCTTCAGCTCTTTCCAATATAGTTAGGAAAAAATATCGTTTGAGTCTCAGACGAACAAATATACTGAGGTTTGAGTGCTAGTTAAAAACAGGTAAGTAACATAATTTTAATGACTTTTTTTACAATTATGTTCGTAAATATGCAGAATGCATGTAGATATTTCTATATGCAGCATAATATATTATCTAAATCTAAACTCGATAAACTTGAACTCATAACCATCATGAATTTCATAAGAATTATCGTCAGTAGGTAATTATTTTGTCATTGCAAATTTAAACAAGGCTTTTAACACATTCTAGGGTAATTCAAAATATTAAAGAATTATACTAAATTAGCCTAGATACAACAGTTACATATTGCATCTGACGTTATGTAGCAAAAGGTACAATAGTGCATATCCCGGCGAGGACAATTTAATTTATACTTCAAAAAGTAAACATATCAAATACATTTATGAGAACGCTTATGCCTTCACTATTCTAATATTTTCATTGAACAGAATGTGTATGATACATTACTTAATTTGATTCATTTTTCTTTATTCCTAAATTCCTATGCAAAAAGATAGACTTGAGAAAATGTAAGTTATTTATTCTTTATTAATGATACTGATATTATTTATTATACATATTTTCTTTGATCATTACTAATACAATAAAAATAGAGTTCTGATTCTAATTCATCTCAGATTATTTTTTTCATATTAAAAATGTGACAATTTTTTTTTTTTTGTTTTGTTTTAAATATATTTTTGTAAAAATAGGTTTTAACGCGCTTTAGACACGAATATCCTCGCTAATTTGCCACAGATGTGATAGGTTAATGTTTTGTTTACGAAATAAAATAAATCATGTTTTAGTTGACTGAGGTATATGCTCCTTTTTAATTTAAAAACAAAATGCTTGCCCATCAAACAGTTTAATTTTGGTTACACCACAGGGTGTCACTTAATGATTTTAATTTCCATGCATGATGTATGTTTGATTGCCTATCGTCAAGTCTAAAATTCTTAGCCTTCATTACTGATATTCTTACGACAGGGTAGGCATACCGACCCCAGCGCGGGTTACTTGAAAAGTAAAACAATTTATTCTATGACGGCTGCAGTTTGTGAGTAAATCCACTATAACGTCCGGGGTTACAAGAGTGATTTAAAAAGTGGAGCAGTTATTTGGTGGCAGTTTGAGACTCAATAAAATGCACATTGACGTAGATAAATAATATAATATACGGTCTGTTATCTGCCGACCCTGCCACCCCTGAAAAGCCGCCACTGGATTTTAGATCCGTCAAACTAGCCTGAGGTAACCTGAAAATTTCGGGGCTTGATATCTCTCTAGTATTTTCTATATTTAAATCTTTAATTCTGCCCTATTGTCATTTTATTACAGGTAAAAATGCTGCAGGTAAATTTTTTCGATATCGTATTTTAATAATTTACAGATTAACCGAGTTTTGACTGCTAGCGTAACAAAACTGTAATACATAAATTAAAAATAAATTGCATGGGCAAACAACCGTGGTTACCGTTTTTAAGGTTTATGAATTCGCACAGTGCCATTAAATAAAAAAAAAATAATTTCGTTCCCTAGTGCTGCGTGCTAAAATCAAATAACATTAAGTGCGTCCCAGCAAAATCTAGTTTGAAATAGGACAGCAAACAAGGAAGTGTATTTGACTCTGACTCTAATATCAGTTTGTTAAAAGTAATCATGTATAACGATTCATTGGCGCACCGCGAAATAATACACTGTAGGTCTAGCTATCGACCGGCCGGAAATATTTGTAAATTTTCGGTTTGCATGGGGTTAGCATAAATTCAAGAACTAGAGAAGCTACGTAATTAAAATTCAACACACAATATTTTTAGAACTAGTTCACAAATTTTGTCAGTGACTCATTTAATACCAATCACCAAATCTATGAAGCGACAGAATAAAAATATGGTATAAGTAAATGTTTTTATGCATTTAATTATCTTTGCCGCTACAAATACGGTGAACTTATGACGCGGCATTGCCATACAAGCCGCAATCAGCTAAATGCATTTTAATATAGACCATAGAATTCGGGAAGGAAATCCTGAACTAACCACATTGGATGCTATGGAAATATGTGGCACTTTGACGAAAATGTTCTCGCGCACTGTATTCAGGGTTTTGAAAGGCCTCCACTAAGAAATTGACGAAAGAGAAAATAATTAAGGAGCTCAGACAATAGGACGGAAAAAAAATCCTGGATGATGCCACCAAATACTCCATTCGTCGCAAAATCCATGGATTTTCTTCCACAAATGAAATAAGGACACATCTTTACCTAAAATATCTATTCTATTCGCAAGGACTAAAGAAATCCTGGTAGGAAAAGATCATCATCTTATAAGATCAGGTTTTAAGGGTTAATGAAATAAATTTAATTTATGAAAAACTATATGACGTTCCGACGAAATTTCATCATTTAATAATATTTGAAATGCACACGCTACTAGAATTTATTTTTCTGACGTCGCACAGCCCGGAGCTCTTTATTTGCTACGATGAGTCACTGACAGCATTTTTAGACTTGGAGTATAAACTAAACCTTACTAAGTGTGACTTTTAGTTTAAGAATAATAAAAAAGGAAAACACAAAATTAATAGTATATTATTAACCAAGGTTTAGACAGCCACCATTATTGCCCATTAAGACGCGAGGGCTATAAGCTGTCTAAACCGTGGTTAATATAATATTTTTCCACTACTACAAACTTTTATAAGACATTTATCTTTATAGTATTAATAATAATTATAAAAAATTATAGGTAGGTATAAGTATATTTTTTAATCAAGTTACCTGCGCTTTGGAATTGGCAAAATATTTTGTTGTTTTGTCAGGTGGCTTTGTTAATGTCTATTTTTGTTCATTTATGTCATCAGATTTGACGAGTTTTCCGTTTTTTTTTTTAAATGAGCGAAGAAAATGTTAATGCTGTGTACACCTTTATTATTAATATTAATATTTGTTATTGATTGTATCGATATTTTACAATATTAAGCATCTCTAATAATCTAATATGTATTGATAATTATCTGGTTGCCTAACCACAAGAAATCACCTTTCAGGTTATTCATGTTTATGAATTCATGTTGTAGAATCAAAAAATCAAGTTGCCTGCGTTCAAATAGATTCTTTAAGATCGGTCAATATTGGATTTCAATGCCTTATTATTGACCATGGTCAATAATAACTTATAAGGTAGAGAAAAACGATTTCTAACGTTAATAATCGGTCAATAATGGCGATGTTATAGGTTAGTAGTGGAAAAACATATTTATTAATGGGGCAATAGAAAATGGAGGCAAAGTAAAAAAAACAACTACATTTACAAACAAATAATTAATTTACATCGATACAAGTGGCTTTTTTTAGATGTTTGATTGGCAAAATTATTACTAATTATTTCCCTAAAGTCAATTTCTTTTAACAACGTTATTTTTAATATACAATAATTACAAATTGTGTAGTCTTTCTTGGTCAAGCTTTGAAACAACTGTTCACCACTGCATTGATTTTAATTCCGTATCTTCGTTTCCAGTGCTCTGACCTTTTAGATAATTCGCCAAAAATAGACATTTCGACTCTAGTTCTCTTGCAATATTATCGTAATTTCGTCATTATACAAATTTCAGCAAATTCTTGGTATTTATTTTTTAATTCACATGACTGAATAGTTTCTAGGTGAGAAAGAAAACCAAAACGATTATAAATATGTCGGTATTATTCCGACCTTTGCTTTAAGTTAGCGATTAAATTATCCACTACAGAAAAATAACGTTAATATTTTAAATTTTTCTTTGTCAGATAAATGGAATTCGTGAGCTTCTAGTTAATTTCCTCTGTGAACCATCTTAGCTTCCACAGAATGCAGTTTAGCAGAAGATTCGTATTTTCTTAAATTATTTCTCACATCTTCAAGTCAGCAAAATATTCAAATAATTTTGTAGCAGTATCAGCATAGCTAAAGCTTGTCTTATGTGAACCCATATCTGTGTTCATTGAATGTTTTCTAGTTTTTTCGGTATTTTAGTCTTAAGAAGACTTAGAGTTTTATTTCCGGCTCACATGGGGCGGCGGAACTTTCGACCCCATATTGGGTAAGGTACCTGCTAGAAATTTTAGGTCAAGTAATCTTGCAAGAAATTTCGGCCCCAAACATTGCAGGTAATGCGAATTGAACCAAAAAGGTGGATTAGATGCCGTGTTAGCGCTGTTTAACCAATATAAGTCTATAAAAGGGGCAAACAATTAATAATAATATTCCCCGGTGAACTTGAAAAAGGCGAATTGGAACCAAAAAGGTGGATTAGATGCCGTGTTAGCGCTGTTTAACCAATATAAGTCTATAAAACCGCACTAGCCGAGTTGCAGGTCAAAAATTGAGTTAGTTCAGGTTAGTTGCATTTTCATTTTATAAATGATTCAAAACACAAAAGATCATAAAAAAATTAAAATGTTATAACGTTAGACCATTGGGGCCGAAAATGCCTGTAATAAAAACATGACCCTTCCATCCCGGGGCCGAAAGTTCCTGTCAAAATCGCCCCTCACATGTATGTTGCGCGGGGCCCTCCAAACACCGCTGGGCCCTTGCCTGGAGACGCCGCTGGTCCAATAGTTCAAAAGTAATATTTCTAACTAGTCAGGACGAACAATAGAAGAAATAAGGTCTAAATTAGGGGAACATGTGGGCCAATGGACAAAGCTATTAAATCATTATTATTGTAGGTGTCAATATTTTATTATTTGTAATGGCGGATTTAACAGGTCAGCAATCAGCATCCCTGAACAGTGGCTTCAGGCCCATGTCAACAAAGGCTTTGAAACAAATCTCTAGGGTCTTGTGAACTTTATATTAATATTATTTCAAACACGGAAATACATGTTTAATTGTTCTATTCACTTTGCATTATGAAAGGTCCTTTAATTTTTTTAGAACTTATTACAACATTTTATAAGACTTATCAAGTTGATTACTATTAACGAAAGCTCTTGTAATTGTTAAAAATTGTTTAAAATTACTCAATTTTCCTTGTTGCAGTTTTCTAAAATTTATTTAAATAAATACGCAAGGTTTGAAAAATCTAGCCCATCCACCATCAATCAGAAATGCAAGCTGCCATTTTAATTTCCCACCAAGGTGCAACAAATCAGTATTATCTGCTGCTGTGATTACCCCTGCGTTTAATAATAGCGTAAAATGTAGTATTTTTAAACGTAATATATCTACAGAGTGCTGTAACTACTCATTATTTAATAGTGGCTCGGAGTTACATTTATAACAGTAATTATATAGAAATAAAATTCTATCTTTGGTATTAAAATTCCGGAGATAAAGTAGTTGAGTATTTTTTGGCCCCAACAGGCTGAATTCTACTGAAGTCAGAGTATTTGATTGTACTTAATTAATTTTTTTTTTCAACCTTTTCTTTTAACGCTAAAGCTAAATTATGTGATTTGCAGAACACTGGGACTACGATTTCTAATAAATATTTTTTTGGGGGAAAACCCTTGTTAAAAGTACGTAACCCTTCTTTAAAGACATTCGGAAATATTGACTATCAAATCTTAGGAACATCAGAAATGGGAAAGAAATTATTTAACAATTTATCGATAGAAATTTTTAAATTCGAAATCCAATCAATATCTTCCCATTACATTGGGCGACAAAATTGTTTGTCGGCTTTAAAGTTATTTTAGGTAATTTATTTAAATAGGTATTGATTCATAAAAAAAAAGCACTTATAGTCAATCTTGTTATAACATGAAATATAAACAAGTGTGGGGTATTAATTTTCTCGAAGAGCCAATACACCGCAAAAAATTATAAAAATTTCAGGACTTGCATATCTTGGGGTGTAGATATGGAAATTGCAATTTCGAATTAAAGTTTAGTTTCCGGCATAGTTCTATAAGTGATAATGGTTGTTCTTAACACCGTAACGCGTTACGAGGTGCCCTTTGTCGCCTGGTTTCCTTTTATCATTTTCTATACATCGGGATTAACAACATCCAGGTATTCAGTAACTATAGTTTTTCACTACAAGACTTTTCTTATTTTGTCATAAGAAGTATACAAAGATTTATTTAGCCTGTACCTATTTCTTCTTATTAAATAAGCCAATCTTGTACCATAATTGTGAATGTCTGACCTATATTGAAAACGATTTCTGTCCTTATGAATTTCAAGTAATTGGTGCAAGATAAACAATGATTGAAGCATCAACACCTTTAGATTAATAAAATGTGGTTTGCAATAATTGTCACACCCACCAATTCCAACACTTACACGAATGATCTATTTAGCATTTGAAAAACTTGTAAACAGCTGGACCACCACAAAATCAACCCATAAGAGAGTTGTACTTGAAAAAGCGAATAATACATAAGTAATGGCAGATGTAGCCAAACAAACCTACATTGTTAAAGGTATGCAGCGACATCTCGTGGCAATCAAATGTATCACCTGGCCCCTGGCCCGTCTAACAAGAATCAGTCAGAAACGGAGAAGCAAAACTCCTGCAAAAACCCGGCGAGCTGGTATTCTCACAGGAGTCGCCGCCAGGAGCGCAGCATTAAAAACCGATTCGGTATACGGACCGAGTACCAACAATTAGAAATATAAAGGTATAATAATAATAATAATAAAATTCTTTATTGTAGGACAAGCCTAATATACAAAAGATTAATTACATTAATCTCAATATAAATATCTGCCAACATTACAACAAACGGCATAACTGCACACTTATTGAAACAATTACCATAAACACAACATTAGGTTAAGTTACAAATTGCCTTATATCATCATAATTTAATATCAATATCACAATACAACAAGACACAACATTTATAAACCTCAAAGAAAATCACTACATTCACAAGAATTACCATCCATTCAGAACCAATCACACTCGATCCCTAATGTGTTTTTTAAGTCTTTGCTTCAATTGACCAAGGCTAATTGACTCTTTAATAAAATGAGGCAGCTTATTAAATTCATTCAATCCCTTGTGGAATTAACAATTCATTCCAAACCTTGTATTTGTTCTTGTTATATGAAAATTCGCATGTCTTCTAACATTATAATTGTGTATATCATGATTTCTTACTACAAAATCTCCAAAATAATCGGGCAGTAATCCCTTACTGAGCCTATAAATAAAAACCATACTCAATAAAAAAATTCTGTTATCCACCGAAAACCAATTCAAACAATCCATCATAAATCTAATTGGTGTATATCGATTAACTCCCAATACCAGTCTCATCCCCCTGTTCTGTAGTTTTTGCAACTGTGAAATTTTATTCTTGCTAAGCAGAAAGAACAATGTTGGACAATAGTCAAAATGTGGTTGTATAAGACTGTTATAAAGAGTCAACCTTGCATACATTGATATTTTCTTGCATATTCTAGAGAAAAAATATAACTTTGTAGCAATATATAAACATATTCAGCATGATTATTCAATTTTAAGCATCTGTCAATTATGTACCTTAAGTATTTAATCTCATTAACAAATTCAATTGTACTGTCATCAATTCTGATTTCAATATCATTCCAAACAATCTGGTCATACTTATGTGAAGATGTCAAAATCATACTTTTAGTTTTACTAGCATTTAATTTAAGTTTGTTCTTGAATAAATATTTATCAATACTACGCAATGAGTTATTCATATTCAAAACAGCATTATCCAAATTATCACTTTAGCAATAAACTAGAGTGTCATCCGCAAAAAGATTGATGGAATGTGTACCTTCAAAATGATTAATATCGTTTATATAAATAATAAATAGCAAAGGGCCAAGTACACTCCAATAAGGAATTCCATTTTCATTAACAATCTCATCAGATATTCCCAATCCATATCTAGTCACCTGCCTAAGGCCAGAAAGATAACTCTTAAACCAAGAATGAGGACTCCCTGACACACCATAATACTGTAGTTTATCAAGTAGAATCCTCCTGTCAATAGTCTCGAATGCCCTTTTCAAATCTAGAAAAGTTGCCACAACATACTAACTCATATCTATGATATTACTCCACTCCGTTACGATAAATTGAAGGGAAGTTTCACATGAATGGTGTGCCCAAAAGCCCGATTGCCTACCCAAAAATAGCTTGTTCAAATTAAAATATGCAACCATCTGATTATAAACCGCCAACTCCAATACCTTTTCAAGGGTAGGCAACATATTTAAGGTTTGCTTCTCCGTTTCTGACTGATTTTTGTTAGACGGGCCAAGTAGGGTAGTAGACTCTTTATGGTTGATTTCCTTCGTCGGATTCTATAGCTCCACTGACGAGCTGTTATACAGCGAAACGCATCTGGGAATGAATCCGGCGAAGGAAAGCAACTACACTTTAGATTTCGAATAATACATGCTCAGAATAGCCCGATTAATAAGAAACAATTTCAATTTTCTAATTACAAACATAGCAGATGACAGTCTACTTCTCAGCAACTAAACCGCTAAGTGTATCATCGAGAGTCAAGCATAGAACCTTTACGCTTCTTCCCTTCACAACGTCATGACTCGTCTAGAAAACCATTTCTTGTGTTTTATCGGCATTTAAACTAAGACAGTTCTGCGGAAACCAAAGATCAGCCCTAGAAGCCAGTTGGGAGCTGTTTTCCTTAAGATCTTGAATATTATTGTGGGTATATAATAGGGATGTGTCATCCGCATAATAAAAGCAACTGTAAGCAGAAAGAAATGAAAACAAGTCATTAATATAGTTCACGAAGTACTGCCTTCTCAAAGACAGATATGATTCTACAAGTTTTAAAGGGTTCCCCTAATGCCCTAAGCTTTTCAATGAGAAGTTTATGTAATACAAAGTCAAAAGCCTTGCTGAGGTCCCACAAATATGAAAACGACAGAAATAAACTTGATGCTGATGCGATTTAATTTGGTTTTGGAATGTGTCTGGGAGTCTTTGTTCTTGAATTGTCGCCTTGAGATAGTTTTGATAATTCTAAATTGGGATTGGGATTTTTTTTTTCAAAACGTATGGATGTTTAAACCACATAGAAGAATAATTTCTTTATCAATTTATTCGTTAAATCTATAGTGTAAGTTTGAGAAGCTATTGAATTTAAGGCGAAGGTCTATACTCCTCCCCTGGCTAAAATAATACTGAAAATATACATATTAGGTATCTAGATTTAATTTAAATGCAAATTACAAGCATTACCTCTTTGATCTACTGAACTTGACTGTTAGAATGAAACTCGAAATTCATGGATTTACTGCTAACTAAAGCTTTAAATAAAACAAGGCAGGCACCTTACAACAATAAACACTTTTCGTGTTACCTTGAGGCTGATTACTGATCAGAGTTGGGCGTGGCTCTACGCATATTGATAATTGAATTAAAATAAGATATAATTAATCGGGAATTAAATAAATTTTAAACAATGGGAACTACAAGTTAAAGATTATAATTATAACAAGGAAAATTCTAGCAATCTTAATGTTTAGTGACCACATCAGTTTTAATTAAAAATCGAAAGGAATTTCACAAAACAAACCTACATTGTTAAAGGTATGCAGTGTGTATTAGGTTGTATAACCCACTCTGAAGAATTAAAGGCATTCAACATAAAGTAACTTTGTTTTTGTTGTTTCAATTATTGCTTCAGAGATGCACCTATAACTGGCCAAAGAAGAAATTAAAATATCGCATTCAGACATACTAAGACAAAGAAAGGAAAAAATGAAAAATAGTTGGCAGACGCAATACAATAATTCTGAAAACGCTGCTTAGGCCCAAATGTATAGGTTGGGATTAACTCCAAAGTAGAGCTTAATTCAGTAGTAAAATGCATTGTATAACCAGAGGTTACCTCCGAGCCTAGGATTAACCCTCAATTCGTGGTGAAGTCTTGTTTCGTACACTCGCGTCTCGTACACTTCAAAAAGTTACCTTAAATATTCTCGGGTGGTACATCAAAAAAATTAATCCATTTTCGGCTTCTCGTTTTGTACACCGACACTGTGATAGCCATAAGGGTTTGGTTACCAGGTAACGTAGGCACCTTGATAGGTAGGCACTTTCGTAATAATTATTTGATATTGCCACAAAATATAATTATTATTTATTGAGGGATACTGGAATTTACAGGTACTAGGTACTAACTTTAGTAATTAGGGAAAAAAAACTTCCTATAATAATTTCATCAAAGGATGCAATACTCGGTATGGTGTATATATTAAGGGTGTTGAATTTGTTTCTGATAACATGGCCCCCAGGCAATCATCCCTGCCCAGAATTTCCCGCGGCTCAGGCCCCATTACAGTTACCATCCTCCCCGAGGCATCCACCTCCAAAAAACCCCAGCCAGCCAAGGCCCAAACCCAGGGCCTCAACAAGTGCTAACCCTCTCACCATGCCACTGGCACATCTGTCAGTGGCCAGGCCCCCCCCAAGGATCCAAACATGGATACCCTGGCTTCCCTCACTTCAGAGGGAATAAAAGTCTTCACTGACAACCGACCATCGTGCACTGCCCAAATTCCTAGCGACTAACGATATCCACCACCATACCTACACTCTTGAGGAGGATAAACTCATTTACGCCGTGCTCCACGGCCTCCCTATTGATCTCCGATCCGAGGAAGTAGCTGCAGACCTTGCAGCTCAAAGTCACCTCCGTGGCCTGTATGAGGAACCACAAAACTAAAAGCCCCTTGCCACTGCTCCTAGTGACACTCCCCCAAACCGAAAAAGCCACTTTCGACATAAAATACGTATGTCATCTCTCCATAAAAGTGGAGCCCCAGCGCAGATCCAATAGGGTTTGGGCAATGCCACGACAGAATGCCCCAAAACCCCCGACACCCCTGCCACCTGTGCAAACTGTGGTGAGGCACATGCTGCCAACTACCGCGGCTGCACCAAATTTCCCAAGCTGCACAGACCAGCAGCCCCACGAGGCCGAACCCCCCCCCTCCCCCAAACGTCCAACAATCCCCACATTTTGATGATAATAATTTTTGCTTGGACAGTATGACCTAAAATTTTTTGCCGTCATCACTGCTTGGTTTATTTTGAGAACATTCTAGATATTTTAAAAAACCATCTGACCTCTTAGCTATTATAAAATTCCTCAATGTATGACATAATACAAAAATAACAATAATAATGGAATGTATGTTTTCAAATTATATGGTGCCTACTGTTTTTCATCTTGTTGCGTTTCGTACTTAGAAACAGTGTTGTGTACACTATTATTATTAAATTCCGTGAATGTAAAAAAAAGACGATTATAAACTTTTTAGTATGCTTACAATGGTATGACCTTCAGTATTTTGATGTCTGCAACGATGTTGGTTGCGTGCAGAGACTATTCAACATTACCGTTTGTTACTAACTAGCTGAAAGAAATTTAATTGAGTTTACCGAAATAAACTTCTCTTTTTTTTTATTTTAATGCCCGTCTCAGTTAAAACGGAAATTTACAAATGAAAAGATAATTGGTACTTTCTATAATCATGTTTATTTTAAAATGCTTTACTATAAATTTTCTCAAAAGGAGCTTTTAAACTATACATTCTCATTTATTGAGAATTTAAGTAACCAGAAAGGTAAAACTATGCTTCGTCACTAAAAAAGGTTTTTTCATTATAATGCAAATTACCCATAAATCATTCTGAAAATTGCATTCAACAAGTATACTCCGGTACCAAAATAATTGGCAGTGACTCATTTTTACCGGGGTGTGCAAGACGTAAGGGGAACGCCAACTCCAGAGGCGTGTCATTTTAAAGAATAATAGTTCAAAAAATATATGAATTTTTCGTTTATTATTATAATATATTTACATTTACTATAATAAATATAATATTATAAATTAAACTAAAAAATAAATTAAGCTTTTACATTTGGTGATCTAATGAAGAAATTAGAGAAACTAACTAAGGCAGATATAAAATCCAAAAAGAATAATAAAGCAACGGTATATGTTATTTTCATAATGTTTTTATTGTACTACATAATAATAGAAACATATAATAGGGGATTAAGGGCAAAACCTAAATTATAAATGTTTATAAATTTCTATATTTATATATTTCTAACTATTGTTACCTAATGAACACTAATTGATAATAATTTGACAAATTATATTCCACGCCGACATTAAAAAGTGTTATAATGACAATACGTTACAATTTTAAATTCATTATTACCATTACAGCGATTATTCACCATCTGACGATGAAAACATTTCATTACTGTCGCTACTGCTGTCATCTGCAGGATTTATAATAATTGGTTCTACCATGACTTCAACGCGTACATCTAAGTCCCACATTTTTTTTTCTACGCCCTCGACATGTAATACGCACTTATGCCAATCTGCTGCTTGTACATTCGCTATTGCCGTTTTTAACAGTTCTTTAACATCTTTTAATTTAAAAGTTTTATTTTCACGCGCCACTTCGCCTTTCATCTGTGCCCATATAAGCTCGATTGGATTTAGTTCACAATGGTAAGACGGTAAACGTAATATTGTAACACCTCGTTTACGAGCCATTTCATCCACTACATATTTCGTATATTTTTTTTTGTGAAGTCTTGCAAGATCGAGCAACTGCACTTTTAGCATTTTTTTGCCAAATGCAATATTTTTTTCTTCGAGCCAGTCAACAATATTTTCTTTTCGCCACGCAAAAGTTGGCAAAGCTTCCACCCGATGGCTGTGGTATGGTGCATGATGCATTATCCATCACGATTACCGACCCACGTTTAATACGCGGTAAGATGGATTTAAACCAGCCATGTCAAACTCAAAATCACTGGTTGGCCAAAAGCATGAAGACCATAGACTAGGTGGGCCGCAAAACCTAATCTTAAAGAAGACAAACTACTGAAAATCTTAACGAAAAAAAGTACTATTATGTTAGATTAGAAGTATATTTATTAAATTTCCAATAAAAAGGACATTACAAAAACTTACAAACATTAACTTCTTTTGCCAGATATTTGACATCTTTTGTCTTTAATTAAGTTGTCTATTTGTGGCGTGAATTTATCGGCGGAAATAACTTTTAAAACTGCGTCCAAGTGTGCGTCCGTCAATCGCGATCTTGCGGGAGATTTGTTTCCTTTCATCAAAGAAAATAATTGTTCACACTTATAGGTACTTCCAAACATTGACAGGATTTTACAGGCAAATTTTCTCATTTCTTGGTATTGAAAAGGCAAGTACTTATAAAATTCGAATGTACCAACACTATCAAATTTTTCTTTTAAATGGGTTTGACACTGAATCTCAATCACTTCCATCTGCAAGTGAGGGGGAACTTTATCAATATCGATAGTGAAAAGACCAGTAAATAAAGAAAAATTGTTTTCTTGGGACTTAAAATCCTGAAAACGCTTTTCAAATTCTGACAGAAGGCTTCCCATTTTCTCTGTATACATTTTGTATGATATTGGGCCACTTGTACTTTCCTGATACGCCTTGCAAGTCGGAAAATGTGACAGATTATCCACCGCTAACTGGTTTTTCCACAGCATCATCTTACACTTGAAAGCTTTAACATGATCATGCATATCTGTTATAACTTGACGTGGTCCTTGCAATTTCGTATTTAAGTCCGACAAGTGTTTTGTGATGTCTACCATAAATGAAAGATCTTGTAAAAAAGGTACGTCGGATAATAAGCTGACATCTTGTTCTTTCACTTCCATGAAAAGGCGTATTTCTTCTTTGAGTTTCCAAAACCGATCGAGAACCATAGAACACGAAAGCCATCGCACTTCTGCATAATAAGGTAAACCAGTGTACTCACTTTCTATTCTAAATCACGTAAAAACGCAGAAAACTGTCGCTGATTCAAGCCACGTGACCTTATGAAGTTTATCATTTTTTTCACTGACTTTAAAACGCTTTCCAACTTGATCACTTTTGAGCATAAAACTTCTTGGTGGATTATGCAATGAACATGATGAAAATCTGGTTTGTCACTGCCCGTTTCTCTGATCTTTGTTTGTAATATTTTAATGAAGCCATTATTTACTCCAGTCATTGAAGGAGCTCCGTCTGTTGCAACGGAACACAGTTTTGACAAATCTAAATTGTACTTTTGCAGAAGTCCATAAACAGCATTGAAAATATCCTCCCCAGTTGTTGTATCATGCAATGGTACTAATTCCAGTAATTCTTCATAAACGTTGATATCTCTATCAACAGCACGAAGAAAAATAGCGAGTTGCGCCACACCACACACATCTGTACTTTCGTCACAGGCAATAGAAAATGCAATGAAAGAGTCTGATTTTGTTTTTATCTGTTCGCTTATATTGGCAGCCAACTCGGTAACTCTTTTAGCGACAGTATTCCGGGACAAGGATATATTTTGAAAAGCCTTCACGCTCCCGGGACTTACAATTTCCGCGGCCTTTACAAGGCACTCTTTTATAAATTCACCTTCAACAAATGGTTTTGAGTGTTTTGCGATCAACTCCGACAGTACGTAGCTCGCTTGAACGGCAGATTCATTTTCTTGCTTTGGACGTGTAAACATAAGCTGTTGATCTTTTAACCGTGATTTTAACTCTTTTAACTTTTCGTTTCTAATCATGCCTGTATACTTGTCAAACTTAGTTTTATGACTATCATAGTGACGTTTTATATTATATAATTTTGTGACACCGACTGTACTGTTACAAATCAAGCAAATAATTTTGTCTTTCACTTCACAGCAAAAAAACTCTAATTCCCACTTTTCTTGAAAGATACGATGCTCATCTCCAAGTTTCCTCTTACTTCCACTTGGTTTTGAAACAGACATGTTAAAAACTTTATCCGAAAAAAATAACAATAAGTACTGTTACGTGTTGTAACAATAAGTACGCAACTAAACTCGCAATTCTATCGCAACTGACTCATAACTAACTGAACAACTGAACTCAATCGAGCGGTATTGGCTTATATACGGATTGTGATTTCTCGACAGTTCTTTCCAGAATGTTCAGGTAGCGTCATCTGTATTCTCGCGCGATAGAACTTTCCGGAACAAGCCAGGCTTTTAGGTTGAGCGCGCATCTTAGTTCATGCTCCTAAACATAGATGGCACTATTTGGGCCATTTTTTACCAATCGTAACAGTACTTTATTTTCGGTTTTTAACAGGCTCGCGGGCCGCATTACATGGCTGTTTTCAAAATTGATTCGGGGCCGCAGGAAAATGCTCAGTGGGCCGCATGCGGCCCGCGGGCCGCATGTTTGACATGGCTGATTTAAACCAATCTTCAAACACTCCCGAGTTCATATCCTCATGATAATCACCGGTTTTACGAGATTCAAACACGTTTAACCCACCTTCAAGAAAACCAGAATCACTCCCGATATGGGTTATAATTACCCGACGACCTTTTCCTGAAAGAACTTTCAATCCAGTGGACAGTTCATTGATAAAGGCGTTACGTGCATCTTTAATGTTGAGATCTTGCCAAATGTAATTCACAGTATGTTCTTCATTTAACCATGTCTCGTCCGTAAAGTAAATTATTTTCCCTGCACAGCGATATTGTTGTATTTCTTCTAGATACTTTCTACGCCACAATACGATTTCTTCCTTTTCCACCAAAAGACTTTTGCGATTTCGTTTTAAGAATCGAAAATTCAATTCTCGTATTGTACGCATTAGAACTCTTCGTGAAATTTTCGAAAAAAAAATGCATGCACTTTCCGACGAATGGCTAACTTTGTTTACTGATCAATAAAAATATTTTTCCGTCCTCTTGTTTCCTTCTGATCGGACACTTTAGTATTAATTCCTATTGTCCTTAATATTTCTATAAACAGTACGGCAAGATGTCTTAGTCAATGTGGCACAAAGTTCTGCTGCATCAGTGAATGATATTCCACTGTGTGTACGTTGAGTTCCCTGATACACATTTTTTACCATTGTACGCTCCCCAGGTTTTAAATGACGTCGTTTTGTAACTTGTTGGTTACTATCACTTGAAGAATTCGCCTGCATTATAATATGTGCTGTTTTGAATAACCACCAAAATAATAAAACTGAATTGCTAATATCCTCTTAATTGAAACTTGTCTACGACACTGAACGTTGGTTAGACGCGATAAAAAAGCGTGCGAGCGCCTTTAGACATGGGTTTTTCCTACCTGCGTTGCCAAATTAAGTAAAACAGGTACCGTAGGGTGAAAAGGCCCTTAATGACATGCCGATTTCGGTAAATTTTATGGAAATTTCAGTGAAATCTATTAAAACTTGGCAACATGTAATGACCTATTTATGCACAATCTTCCCAAGCGGCTTGGATTGCTTTTATTTAACTTAAAAGTGGGCGAATCAGTGTTAGTTATTTTCGCCGCACACTGTCAAAGGGGACATTCCGATACGGGAGACCGCGACAAGCGACCGAGACCAAGCGACAAGCGACCAAAGGTCGCATGTCGCTGCGGCGACCAGTAGCATACAAATACAGACGACGCGACGCGCGACGTGACGACTTTGGCTAGGTCCATTTTGTTTAATTTAGTAATTGTGTACGTTTCAGAAAACCATGTCTAACAATCTTAAAGTAAGAAAACATTCACTAAAACGTTTATTGGAAGACGAGGACGAAGATATAATTGTGTTGGCTTTACCGCAAGAAAAAAGACAAAAAATTAAATAAAACACTATCCTTATAAGCCCTGAAAGTGCTGTCATATAATGGTGGGTGATTAGACACTAAATCGATGAACAATTCATCTTCCTGAGTAAAAAACGTCGCCATTCAACCCTCTCTAGGTATAAAATAATTGAAATAAACTATGCAGGTCGCAGCGTATCACTGCTTCCAGAGCAGTGTGGTCGTGCGACGCCTACCGTCTCGCGTCGCTGTCGCTTGCATCGGAAAGCACCACATACAAATCCGTTAAAGCGGTACGTCGCGGTCGCACGTCACGGTCTCTCGGTCTCGGTCGCTTGTCGCGGTCTCCCGTATCGGAATGCCCCCTTTAATGGTTATATAAACAGTTTTGCCAATTATTTTGAGACCGTAGTATAGATAAATCGACAAACAACATACAAGGATTAAAATAAAACTATAACATTAACCCATTAGAAATTAATTTTTCAAAAGGTATTTAAAATGATTTCCTTCATTCTCCAAACATATATAGCATTTGGAAACTGTAAAGCTTAAGACATTAGTTAGCATTCGTGGCGCTACGCTTTGGAAGGCTTCAAGAACTAACAGTCTAAGGTCTTCTTCCTTCTTCTGTTTCAAAATTCTGCTTATAAACACAATTTTCGATATATCCCCAAAGTAAATAATCAAGCGGGGTTATATCCGGGAAACGCGCTGGCCAGGGTGTTACAGAATAAATGCTGAGATCTTTTTTTGGAAATCTAGCTGAAATGTACGCTTGAATTATGTGCAGGTTATCCTGCTGGAACCAATTATCGCATTGTTCTGTCAGAGATAAGTTATCCGGGGCCTCCTCTAAATTATTTTGGAGTAAATTCAGATAATACTAACTATTTAATAACTCAAAACTTAGACATCCTACCAAAACTATAGGTGTGTCACATTATTAGTCCCTCAATTGCACAACTTTTTCTCCATTCAATCAATCCCCATCTAGGCTCTCTTTAACTTGGGCACCCTGTATAGGGCGGTTCATTTTGAAATTAGATCCCTGTATATATAGTTTATATCAAATAAGTAAACTTTCCCAGGCTAACCCTTACTTCTCTGTCCTATAAAAAATAATTGACAATCGCAATAATGCCAATTAGAAAGCAACACATAAGTAATTGGCAATTTCACTCACGTTTCACGTGGCCCTAACGGTACAAACCGGTCCGTCCCTGGCCTTGCGAGAGCCCTATCTATAATTTATAGCGCCATTATCACGGAAGGGTTATCGTACCCGCATTTGGCGCATCACGTAGTTTTGTTTTTAATGAAGATCGCGTTCCATTTCTACCTGAAGTAACAAAGTTATGTATACAGGGTGGCGCAATATTTTTTTTGAAATAACTAATATTCCCAATATTCTTGACATTCGACAAACTACAGCCTGATATACCGGCCATTAATGTTCTTGAAGAAAAGAAGAGAGCTAACCTCTAAAGTTTTGAACTTAAACTGACAATATTCAAAAGCAAAACAAAGAAAAATTATCGGGAATTTCCACGAAAAATACTGTTGTAGGGATCAAATGATATGGTAGTTGATACAAGGAAAATAGGCTGTTTAGGATATGAGCAAGGTGTAATGGTGTAATCCCAAGGACACCGAAAGGAAGGTCATTAACCTTAAGTGGAAAGCCCAGGTAAAATCGCTAGTTGGGTAGGTAGTATACAGTAACCAAAACGTAGAACTTTTCCCCAGTTATTAAAGCTAAAATAGAAATCAAATATGCGAGATGTCACAGTTTTTCCTCTAAGTAGTTTAGATTCCTACGTGCTCACGTTCGTTAAATGCACGACATCGGGGTCGCTATAAAATGCACCAAATTCACAAATCAAAAGACATTCTCATATAAATATTCTAATAACAGTGCGTCAGCAGATTCAGCAAAAACGGGATGCGGCCAAACTGTATCTCATTTAATATTCTCTTCTTGTTGCGATCCCGACTACCTACTAACTGTCAAGGCTCTACGGGCGGATAGTAATAAATAATTAGTAATCATGGCGTGCGTGTATCGATGCACACAAAAAGAAGAAAGAAGGAAATGAGGAAAGTAAGGTCGATCGTGTTCTAGTTCGAGAAAATAGAAATTTAATTGAGGTTAATTAAACCTGAAGGGTCTGAATTAAAGTAATAAAATCCAGTAAAATATACAGAGTATTTCTTACGTGCTAATGTGTTTCATGGTGTGATTCCTCAGATCATTTTATGAAAAAACGTTTATTACAAATTTAAACTCATTATGGTTAGGTTAGGTTAGGTAGAATAACTGCTCTGCTAGACCTCACCACCACTTTTTTTTGTAATTAATTCATTGTCGTAGTGAAATAAAAGACCTGCTTATTTATTTATTGTTATTAAAAATCAAAGCCAGACATAAAATCGTATTTTTGTATAACATAAAATATTTGACAAAATTAAAGAATACCTTGATAGTATGTTACCTACAGGTGTAAGGTAAAACCAACAAAAAAATCACCGTTTACAATCATTTTAGAATATTTCTCGCTTAAGACCCATGGAAAATATTGAAACAGTTTCAGCAATTTGTTGAAATCGGTATATTTTATTAAATAAACCAACAATGTTAAGTTCAGGTCTAGGAATTATTTATTTCTCGTAAGATAAAAATATACAGTGTGTCCCCGGATCGACGCAACGATAGGTGAAAAAGGCTGAAATTTTTTGAGTTGAAACTTTATCTTCTGGGGTTCAGCCCTGCTTGGATAGAAACTAATTTGTGGCATAATTTTAATTTGGAAAACTCAAGTGTTCTTTGGAAATTTTCAAAAAACTTTTTTTTCTCACCAGTGAAGTGCTTGATTTCTAGGAGGTACGAAAAAATTTTATTAAGAAAAGATGTTCGGAAATAATAAATGATTAAGAATACAAAATTTTAAAATCCAATGCCTACTTTGATGTTTTGCATTATTTTTATTACACGCACCTCCCTATTGAAGATATTAAAACATTTCGTTAAGAAAAGTTGTTCAACATAATAAATTAAACACGATCGGTTTATTTTATTCCCTTTAATAGACATTTAGATAATTAAAGAAATGCGAACATAAAAATAACAAGCAATTCACTTCCTTCAAAATATGAATAAATTTGTTTCAATGCTATTCAGAAAAAAATAGAAGATGATGTAGGTACTGTGTTAGCAATGGATTCATTACGCGAAAATCCAAAGCTGTCACTAAGAAAGCGGTACGAGGAGACTCGTGTTAGCAAATCACATTTGCAACGCATTTATGAAGCAAATAAGGTAAAACCATATAAAGTTAGATTTTGTCACACGTTAGAAGAAGGGGATGAATCCCGAAGGTTGGAGTTTTGCCTAACTTTAGGTGAGAAGATTCTAGAAGATCGAAATTTCCATAAAAATATTATTTTCCCAGACGGATCGACTTTTACCACTAACGGTGTACCTTCATCACAGAATTGCCGATATTGGTCTAAAGATAATCCAAATTATGTAATAAATTCTAGGCGGCAGTATTTTAAAAAGGTTAATGTTTGGTGTGCCATTTCCTATCATTGTGGTGTAATTGGGCCATATTTTATTGAGGGAAGACTTAATCAACATACTTATTTAAATATCCTAAATCAGTTTTTTGACGAACTACCATATGAACCAAGTGCGAATAAAGGCGGCGAACTTATTGAATAAATAAATCTTTCAGTTGATGTTAGTATTGAAATAAATTAATTTTTTGATGTATTGTATAAACCGTTGTTAATGTTACTATTAAAATAGATTAATTTTTTGATGTATCTTATAAACCGATCGTGTTTAATTTATTATTTTGAACAACTTTTCTTAACGAAATTTTTTATTATCTTCAATAGGGAGGTGCGTGCAACAAAAATAATGCAAACCATTAAAGTAGGCATAGGATTTTAAAATTTTGTATTCTTACTCATTTATTATTTCCGAACATATTTTCTTAATAAAATTTTTTCGTATCTCCTAGAAATCAAGCACTTTACTGGAGGGAAAAAAAGTTTTTTGAAAATTTCCAAAGCACACTTGATATTTCGAAATTAAAATTATGCCACAAATTAATTTCTATCCAAGCAGGGCTGAACCCCACAAGACAAAGTTTCAACTCAAAAAATTTCAGCCTTTTTCACCTATCGTTGCGTCGATCCGGGGACACACTGTATATTATAGATTCAAAAATAGACATATTTATAGTTCAACAACTATTGTGTTAACGCGACACTAAGTAAAAATATGATAAAAGAAATATGCTTAAATCGGCTGAAACACGTAAGCAAAACAACTGCTATGAAATACAACTGGGTAGCACAATTAATCTGATGAAGGAACGGGACGCCTTGATCTCTGGAAGGCGTTGGCAATGGGAGACAATTAACAAACGATTTACTTGAATATACCTTGTAAGAATAATTGCGTCTTTGCACAAGGAACTATATAAAACCTTCAGATAAACAAAACATCCATAAAATCCATCCATCCTTATTAAAGTACCTGAAAGGCTCCAACATTATTAGTGACCGCCAGTATGGATTCGGTAACGCTAGATCAATAGGGGACTTTCTCGTTTATGTTACTCCCGTTTGTACCAACGCAATAGAATATCATGGGGAGTCCCGGGCGGTAGCACTGGACATTTCCAAGGCCTTTACCCGAGTATGGCATGGGGGGCTCCTATTTAAAGTGTGAGCGTACGCAATGCCGGCTCAATTTTGTTTATGGCTGTCAAGCTTTTTTAAATACCACTCTCTGCGAGTGGCGATGGATGGATTTCTTTCAGACACATTTAACATCAATGCCGGAGTCCCTCAGCGTTCTATACTGTCGCTCACCCTCTTTTTACTATACATTAGCGATCTTTTGGAAAAAAATAAAAATTCAATATATAGCTTCGCTGATGACAGCACACTTGTTTCATTTTTTCCTTTGGATGCTCGAACATCGACTGCCAATGCACATCTGTATAACAAAGACCTGGAAGAAATTCTATTTTGGGGGGACAGTAACCAAGTAGTATTTAATTCAACGTTTGAGGGGCCGTCAGATACGACCTTTGTTTTTTTTATCTTACTTTCTTCATCGAGTGAAAGAGAAGAGGAAATTCACATGTTCAACTAAAAATGTATCGAATAAGATTACTTTTTACCTCAGTTTCAGCTTGGTGTTTCATGTCATCGCGTGGTGCGTGCGCCCAAACAAGATAGTTTATTTAAATTTTAAACACTTACCTACCTGAGGCCCTTATCCTAAACAAACCTACAAGCCAAAGATAAAAGCTTTGTTTTTCAACAGACCACATTCACTCTGAATTATTTTATACTAATTCAGTCCCTTTTTATTAAGAATAATACCAATGATAAATGAGTGTAACAACTAGCTAACTAACCTCACTTTAAAGGTTTGTTCCAACCCGACCAAAATCCGTACCTCGCAACATGCACGAACCTATTCTATAATCGAACGATAATTTCCAGCCTGTCAATGAAATTTTGAACTTGGCACTTGCGGTGATAAATTAGTTGTGCGACCGTTCGGAGCAGTATTGGTACGGCTTTTGGTCGGGTTGAAACAAACCTTAAATTTACCGGCAAATCCGATTTGGCCGTGTTTGAAGTCTTCAGCTCTTCAACGAATTAGTGATGTATGTCTGGTTGCCTATCCTATATGTTCTTTCTTACTGCAGGGTAGGCTTAAAGGAAGTGTTTCTGGTAACATAAGGCGACTTGAAAAGTAAAGCAATTTATTTGATGGCGGTGTAGTTTGCGAGTAATACAATATGACGTCCTGGGTTACAAGGGTGATTTAAATATTTAAAAAGTGGAACGATTATTCGCTGTCAGTTTCCGAATCATTGAATATGCAAATTTATGGAGAAAATAATATCTCTGGTGTCTATTCGGACCCTGCCGCCCACTGATAAATATGTCTGACTTTTTTCTGTTGCATTACCGTCTGCAAGACAATATACATGCATTACTGCCATTTCTGCATTCTGATAATTCACCATATTTACTAAGTTATTCAAATAAAAAGAGCGAGAGTATAAAATAAATTCAATAAACCACTAAAAATCGAAGAAATAATACGATGGCATAGTTTTGAACATCAAAAACTTACTTTAAAATGTACAATTTATCGGGCTAATTAGAAAAAATACACAAATGGGAAAATGTCGGTGGCGTGCCATTTTTTTTGTAAAAAATATTACGTGACATGTTTGCAGGGACGCCACTAGTGAAGCAATAAAATAACTTTTCTAACTAAAATATGTGGTTTTATATCTTATTTACACCTACCTAGATTGAGAATAATATATATATATAGTTCTTTCGGAGATATAACAAAATAACGCTGTAAAACAACCTGCAGCAAAAAGGTCGTTGCGCACATAATATGTTCATATGAACGTTTTTATCCTAAAGTAACCTGAGGAATTACACCCTGTATATAGCTGCATTGTGTAAAAAAAAAACGAAAATAATCTGTGTGCTTTGACATCCATTTTGGGTTTTTTTTATATCACGTGATCACACTCTATACACATAATTATCCGAATCGAACGCGCCTTTGCCGACATACAATGTATTAAACTAACCTTGAGAACGTCCTTGCGGTTGAACCCGCATACTCTAATTGTATAGTTACTCGCAAAGAAGCTTATTATACGTTTAGATAGCCATTAGAAAAACGGCTGATAGAATAAAATACAACATTGAATCTACAATTAAAACAGCGTCTAGCAGACAATAAAATACTATTTCTAGATGAAGGATTATAATAAAGTTACTTGATTAGTGCCCTGTGGTAGTGGTTTACTGCAGATCGTATTTAAGATATAATAGCTCGATGTTCGTAAACTTTATAGGAATATAAGTATAGGTAATGGGTTTGTACTCAGCTACTTTATTGCTTCCTTGCCGTAGTCAAAGAACAATTTCTAATCATTTCAAAAATCGAAATAGAGACGATTATTGTTTGAATAAGAATATTTTAGTAAATGCTATTTTTAGGATGACAAGAACAAAAGAGCACTAGCACTACTATCAAATTTATTGGTAACAGTTTTGCTCTTATACACAAGAATGTTGGACTCAACTTGCAAGGATTGATAAGCAATAAACTTGATACGTAGAGCTCCAAGTAATGTATTGGCCTGCTAATTACCCGGATTTTAATCCAATCGAGCACATCCACGATGAGCTTAAGAGAGACGTAACGTAAAATACTCTTGAAAGGTTACTAAAACCATGTGAATCTAATCAAAATTACGAGATTTAAAAAGTCAAATAAACCCATAAAATAAATCAATAATAACATATTACATCCATAAATACTTATACCATCAATTAAAATTGAAAGTACAAAAACGTTTTTTTGTAGCATCCTGTATATCCAAAAATATTTGTAAAATGGGCACTTTTATTTCTCCTAAAACCTTTATATTTAATAATTTTTGATATTTCTAGCAACAACGGATGTATTGTACTTCCTCGTACTCATTCTTCTTCTTACAGAATCTAAAACATTGGTTATTAATGTCATGAAATTTATTTGTAATTCTAGCCAGTACATCTTCTAAATTTTCGCAAGGGGTTTTGAAAACCGAGTTTGTAATATATTAACAATTTGCCTCAATTTTTCTACTTGTTGTGCATTGCGACCTTTGAGTCACCCAATGCCTTCGCATTTCTATTCACACTTCTTATTTCTCTAAACAAAGCCACGTATATGTGGAAATTCTGTTTGAAAATCCTGAATGGCGTCTTATGATGAATAAACCCACTGTTCACAACCCTTCTATACTCTTTGCAAAACAATTTCCGTCATACCCTTCGAGTGACGTCAGTTAACGGCAGTGTTGCCAGCTTGCAACCAAATTAACTGAGTGAGGGAATTAATTACACTGTTTTTTTTTTACAAGAACAAGATACATTTCAAAAATAAACATGTATGTGCACTTTTGTTGTTCTTAAACAGCAGTTTTTTAATGCCACTTAGGAAAAGATCTGAGGTATTGTTACAAAATAGACGCGGAACAACACGAAACCACAGAACCATAAAGGTTAGTTTTTCACGAAACGTAAATAAAACGTCAAAATAGGCCAACGAACTGTCGGCCAAGAAAATTCAAATTATATTAATTTTTAGAAGCTAAAATAAACAAAATATTTGCTATAAGTGGATTCGTATCAAACTTTAAGTTTTTAGTACATTCAATACCGCATGAATTTTTTATATTTTTTGCCCAAATTTAATTTCATCATGTTTCTTACGGATTAACAATTGTCAGTTGGATGATGACGTGCATCAGAAATTGTTTTACAAGTTCATTTTCTTAAAAATAAAAAATTCAAAAGTATTTTTGTTTCAACTTCATCGTTTAACTAAGTGACCTTTCAAGAGTAGTATTTCTTAATATGTGTTCTTAAAATTAAAATAAAACACAAATATTTTTAAAGCAATGCAAGAAACTACAAGTCCTCATGGCGTGGTCCGAACAATCCAATAAAAAAGTCTATATCTTACCGCAAGATAGGTCTTACCTCAATCAGGTCCTTTGTAAATATAAAATTATTTTAAGAAGAATGTTTTAATAGCTTAATTCGTTTTGATTTTATATCATTATTGAGATCTTAGGTTAGATTAAAGATACTTTTAACACATTTTACTTAACTACAAGGCGTGGCTGTTGACAAAATTACTATAAATTTCCACACTAAAGGAGCTCTGATATTTTTTAATGTCCGGCAGCTATTAAGATAATGGTTATTCATATTTTTTGTTTGACTTATTTTATCTTATAAACTGATTCTGCGTTCAGATAAACAATTCGAACATGATCAAGGTTTAGGTGTTTAATGAACTATAAATAGTCACCATTGTCTTATCCAATGTGTCAAAATTTTAACATTTTTATTAGTTATTAATGGCAAATATAAATTAATAAATTACTTAATATGATAGCAGTCCGGTTTCTGTAGTAACTGAATAAAAAAATTGCTGACCATAATAATGAAAGATTGGTTGAGAACAAGGAAGTAACAACCGCTCTAAAACAGATATATTATTTTCTTTATTGTTAATATATGTTAAGGAATATTACTCAGTTTTTGTAAATTGCGTTCTTGTAAAATTAAATCTTTAACTATGTAACAAAGTGGGTCTCATACATTCGCAAATTATGAGTGAATTTTACAATTCTTGCTAAAATGCGATTTTTTACTGATGCCTGGATTATATCTTATTGAAATCGGAGAGAGAGTAATAAATGAGGATGAAGTGGCCATTCCATTCCTGCCTGTCTACATATTTAAAATTAATTCTTAGGAGCACCTTAAAGAATTTTATTGACAAGAAAATGTACGCCACTGACTTTTTTCCAATTTTGATTTTTTTTTTGGCTGAACTAACTAATAATACAAGTTTTTTGTTCTTTGAATTGTTTTCGTATCTTGCTTCGTTTTCGAGAGAAAAAATAAAAACCACTTTTTTGCATGTACAAAAGAAATACCTATGTATTTCAAAGTTAATTAAAACATTTAAATTAAAAATAAAATTGTTTTTCTTTAACTAATGATACAAAAAGAAACAGCTAATCAAAGCAAGTGTTGAAAATGGACACCTTCTGATAAAACGCAAGATTGCAATCGTTTCATCGCATTGCAACTTCCAATAATTCGTATTCTTAAAGTCGTTTTCATCTACTACAGGCCTCTTATATACAAGAGACTTTAGGTGACTACTAGGCTAAAATGAGCCGTCGTTCATGAACAATTAGTTCTTATTTGTAGAGGTACGTCTTCTCACAGTTTTCATTCAATCGAGGTGGTAAAAAGTATGGTACAATAATCAAATGATGCCTGCCCATACATTCACCGAAAATTGTTGCGGAAAAGTACCTTCTATAATTTTATAAGGATTATTGTCCGCCCAAAAATCTTCATTTTAAAAATGCATAATGGCTTCTCTTGAAAAAGAGAGAACCTTATGTGCTGTTTCATATTCATATTGTTAAAATTTGTACTGAACCAATTGAATTTACCTCATAAATATAATTGTACATTAAACACATACTCTGAAATAATTGCTTTTAAATATCAATTCTGAAAGTTCTGATTTTTTTCCACAAATGATGAGGTAACCAAAATTTTTATTCGCTCTGTATTATGCTATCTGTGCAGGAGACTTTTTTTTTTGCCCCAAATCTATCTTGCTTAAAATCCATCAAATATTTTTCAAATTGCAATAGAGGCAAAATTTCGTATCAATTGTTAACTAAATGACAAGGATTTGCTTTTTCCTTCTGCCAGAACCATCTCCAAATGCGTTTCGCTTTATAGCAGATCATCAATGAGGCTATAGGTTCTGACAAAAGGAAGAGGGCGCAGGTATGCTTAAAAAATTGTGTTCTTTACCAGCACCACGAGATGGAACCATCTGGTTTCGTTCTCAATTATAATTGTTGACTAGTTTAGTTATATTGGTATACCAAATTATTTATATGAAATATTTGATTAGGAAAATGTAATTATCTCATCATTTATTAAAGTATTTGATTGTCTAATATTATGTATCTTGTTGCGAATTTTTTTGTCTTACTCACTCACTTACATCCATTCGGCTTGTGCACCAAGTTTGTTCGACAATTATAACATCAAATAATCAACGCCATTGAGAAGGAATCAAGCCTAATTTCAAGTTGCAACTTTCTTAAATCATTTGATCCACTTGACTTAATAGAAACGATACGGTTTAACAAGAAATCAAACAAATGCCAAAAAAAAAAATACGAAAATGCCAGTGTAAGTTTTATCATTGTTCGACTTAAAACAATTCACTATTAAATCGAATAATCATTCAATTACAGTCAGTTGAAATGAAATCCAATCAATTTGCCAAACAATCGCGTTATGCAATAATTTGGTTTATTTTTACATCGAGCTCGATCAACCGATAAAATATTTGCAAAATGTTACAAAAAGGCAGAGCATGTATAATTGAAAGATGCGATTATATAACTGTTTTTATAAAAAATGTCCTATTTCATATGGATATTATCCCCAATATTCATTTCATGTTTAATATAATATATAATCATTATTTATTTAATTTTAATTAATAAATAATAGAATCATAAATCAGCAAATAACTTATTTTAGTATCTAATAAAATAATTAATTAGTATTCTAACCTTAGCATCAATACATGTAAAATATGTCTATCCTAATTATGTGATTATGGAACTTTACTGATTTTCATTTTTAATTTACTTTACGAAAAAGGCATTTTCAGTAAGGAACTTATAATATTTTAATGCAAAAAGCGAAAATATGCCCTTTTACAGCAGTTTTAAAGTGACGTTATTTTGTTTTGGCATATACAGGGTACCCGCTAACAAATAAAAAACATAGCGCCGCAGGCAAACACTCTTTTGGACCACGCTCAAAATGCATCTGG
Source organism: Polydrusus tereticollis (assembly GCA_963920685.1). Taxonomy (NCBI): domain Eukaryota; kingdom Metazoa; phylum Arthropoda; class Insecta; order Coleoptera; family Curculionidae; genus Polydrusus; species Polydrusus tereticollis. The sequence goes on along the minus strand of OY987330.1, from coordinate 30,942,208 downwards.
CCCTTCACGCCCCGCTCCGCACAGGCGAATTTCGACGAAACCGTAGCCAAAATTATTATCTTGGTCGTATCAGCAATTGATTTTAATTGGTGCCACATGTGCTCTATGGCATTAAAAATACATCGTCACAAACATGTACTTTTCTATACAGAATGCCTTTAAAACTTATAAAGATTACTTTTTTTATAACATTCTTTAAAATCTATATCGTTCGCCGCCATGTAGTTTTGAATCTCCAATTTCATATTATTTGAACCTGGAGACCTAATAATTGTGATATTAGCTTATTCTGAGGAAGGTTTGCTAAAAGACAATTTGTGAATCATTCTTCAAAAAGTTCTGCCGTTGTATCTTCATGCTAGTCCCTGCAAGAGTCTCTAATATTGTTTGAAGAAAGCCACAAGGCATTTGGGTTCCAACCATTTTCTGACCCGGCATGTAAAATGATAGTTGGTTTCCCTTTACTTGACGAAGCTCTTGTTTTACACCTGTCGGAAGTCAAACCATGTCTCATCGAGGTAAATTATTGGACGATTTTTAAAACGATATTTTCTTATCGATGGTAATTTCTGTAATCGCTGGTATTCCATAAGTACTTGCTGTTTGTCAATTATACGATATCTGAAGCCCATTTTAAACAAGACTCTCCCAAGGCTAGTTATGCTACAGCTTATTTCGTCATTAGTGAGCCGTTGCTTCAGAGTTTCTAATGTAGGTAGGTACTCGTTGCTTTTTGTACATGGTGTTGTAGCAATTTTAAAATTGCCACTATTAACCTTGTAGGGAATGTTAGACTTGCCTTTGATTCTTACAGTCACATTTTCACAAAGTGCATCTTTTATTGATATTTGGTCCAAAAATTGTTTATTAGGTTGTATCATCTTTGTTTACAAAACATTAGTCAAACTATGTGGCGAACGCACTACTTCTGCTTTTCTGTTGGTTTATGGCACGAGGTGCCGCAGATAGGTCGGCCATGTATTTCCGTTTCTGTGTCCCGTCAAGTCGCAGAACGCCCATTTTTTACTTTTGACAATTTTATGTATAAACAAAGTTGTTTGGAATTATTTTATTTGTTTCATTATTTAATTTATGTTCTGGTAAAAGCCCAGACTCTTGTATCGTTCTGATCACTTGTAGTGTGTCTATGTTCTCTTCTTTTTTTTTGGGTTATGTTTATGTTGGCAAAACTTTGTCTTAGCTGACTATTGAAGAAGAAGGGGTTTCTTCAGAGTTCTCGTGGCCTTTGATTTTACTTGCTTAAAATACTTCAGAAGTGAAGCCTGTCGCCGTTAGCCCATTCTTGTCAAAAGACCACGAGGTCTTACCCACCGAATTTTTGGTTCTTGTTTTATAGGGATTCAGTGGGTAATTCTTCTTTTTATTATTTTAAGGTGTTTTGTTGGTTGTTTGGGTTAATTGGTTTTATTATCTGGGTTGCCGTTTCAAGGTATGGCAATTTAGTAAGGTTAGGAAACCACCTAACACTTAACAGGGAAGTTAACGCTAGTGCCAGTGAAACTACCCAGGCAGCAGAAAGACGTCGTATCGACGTCTTAGTAACGTCAGGACCAACCAAAATGACGTCTATAATGACGTTGCATGGCGTCCTACTGACGGGAGAAAGTCTCGTCGAGTGACGTTAATAATTACGTGTAATTACGTCATCATTGACAATATACTGGACCTAACATTGACGTCCTAATTGCGAATTATGACGTAAATTGAACGTTGCAGGATCATACTTTAATAAGGGAAGCTTCCATAATTTGGTGTTGTCGGCTTAACGGAACGTGTAATATATTTAAATTGGCAGTTTAGAAGTTCACAACGTTGCCCGACTTTGTTTTGAAATCAACTATACAATACGTTGGATAACGTCAGTACCCATACGTTACTTTAATCTCGTTATATAACTTTATTTTACGTCATGGTTTGGTACATAGAACTTTTCGAACTTGATAGGTTGGAAATCGACGACACAGTACGTCAATTAACGCCCTTTTACGACGTCATTATTAATTACGTTATGCGACGTAACAAAATGACGTTATGATACGTTATATTTTAGACCCTCGACGTAAATCACGTCAATATGACGTTATATTGACGTAATATGACATCAGTCTGCTGCCTGGGTAGTAATTTGACTAGATACTTCTGACCACAGTAAAAGAGAATCGTGTCAAATCCCATCAAATCAAGAAAAAAGCGTAAAGATTCGGGTTCCAATAAATGTTTCGACGAAGCCGATAAAGACTTGATAAGTCGGAAGGTCTACACTATGACAGTGGCAACCTTCTGATCTACCTCATGAGCTCTAACCAATAGACCACGAGCCACATAGGTTTTTAAAGCCAAAAGCCCAGCGGAAGTGGCTGCCGCAGCCGAAGCTAGAGGATTCGCTGGCTAGTATAGGGTCATCTGGACATTTTTTTAAGGGTTTAACGTTTATAATTCACCACAGCTTTTTTTATCATTTCCAATTTAAATTCTCAACAATTCACATCAATTTAACTTTTTACAAATTAGTAATAAAATATTAATGTAAGGCTACCTTGGCAAAGGGTAACACTTTTTTAAACACACACTTAAACGATTTACAAGGTTCTAGAATCTTCTCTGAGGTTATAACCAATTTTTAATTTAAATTCTTGCGCCCGGAAAGGCTGGTTCCTTTTTATCATGCTTATATAATTCGAATAATACAGGTCAATACTAAATTTGAATTTTTTCTTAACATATAAAACTAAAAAGCCCTTTTGTTATCGAGTAACCTTTTCATTCATTTATTTTAATAAAAACTTATTGTTTGTGTGGCCAAATTTTAGTTTTATTTATTGCATATATTTAGTGCCTTCACATAAAAGCTACCGTCAGCAGATAGTGACAACCTGTTGTCCATGTCAAAAGGTTGCCACTGTCATAGTGTAGACCTTCCGCCTTATCAAGTCCGTATCGGCTTCGTCGAAACATTTATTGGAACCGGTATCTTTACGCTTCTTTCTTGGTTTGATGGGATTTGACACGATTTTTTTTACTGTAGTCAGAAGTATCTTAGTCAAATTACTAGTTTTACTGGTAGCAGCACTAGCGTTAAGTTCCTAGTTCCTAGCATCGAGAGTCGAGTGCTTTTTCTTTACCGTAACATTTGAGGAAGCCCTGTTAATGCTTTTCCACGGACGCCACATGATGCTGTTTTATACGTATAATATAATATTTCGTAAAATGATATTGCAATATACTCCGACACAAGGTAAATGGTCATGACTAACTAATCCCTTTATACTTTATACCTACTTGTCCTTCTATCTTGACAAATAAATCATTCCGGTCCAGGGTGGTAGTAGGAAGATTGAAACAATGCTTGTATATGTACAAAAATTTATTGTGTATTGCTGACTTTGACGTAAATTATTAACATGCGTAAAAGTAGTAAGCCGTAATATATAATTTTTATTATACAGGGTGTCATAGAAGTCGTAGAAGTGACAACCTGTTGTCCATGTCAAAAGGTTGCCACTGTCATAGTGTAGACCTTCCGCCTTATCAAGTCCGTATCGGCTTCGTCGAAACATTTATTGGAACCGGTATCTTTACGCTTCTTTCTTGCTTTGATGGGATTTGACACGATTTTTTTTACTGTAGTCCAGTGGCGTAACTAGCCCTCTGACCTGGGGGTGGCCTAGGGTGGGCCCGTTATTGTGACTTGTAGTGGCGGCTCGTGTAGATGCGGGCCGGCGGAGAGCAATTTTTTTTGGACCACGCCCAAATTTTAACAAATTTGGTCAATAATCAACAGTAATATCACAAGACCTCGTTTTTTTATCGGTTAGATTTTTCAGCTGTCACGAAAACTTTTTTTGGAAATTTTTCGAGTTGAATTTGGACATGTCTATTCTGATTAGATTTAATTTTTGAATAAACAAGCCCAAAGTTCAACGAGTATTGCCAAAAAAGTTTGAGTGAAAAATGGAAAGTGTAACCAATAAAAAAATGATGGTCGGGTGATATTTGGCAAGATTACTTATTATAATTTATATAGATTATAATTATAAATTGATGCTATATTTGCGAGGCGAGTAGCGAGCTTACAAAGTCAGCCTTTTTCTGGGGGGGGGCCCGGCCCCCCTAGGCCCCCCTGTAGTTACGTGCCTGCTGTAGTCAGAAGTATCTTTACATTAAATCAGAACCATTTTTCGTGAAAAGAACTTTACCTGTTATTGTCAGGTCGATGATTTATTGCGATTTTACGACTATTGACCCGTAGCTCTGCTGTCAACCATTAAGAAATAGAGTATAATTTTTTTTATTCAAAACGTGAAGACACCATGCATGCTTAAGTTACGCAAATATGTACACACACCGTAGCATACTATATTATATTTAAATCTTTTAAACAAAATTCGTCAAAATCTTAAGCCATTGAAAACATCTGAAATTTTCCCACAATTTTTCTATATGTAGAGGTCATTTATACTAAAAATACATTGTTTTAGAACTGTTTATGTCGAAATTGCTGATGTCCAATGATGATAACTTTTTAATTAAAAACAAACATTATTATACGTGACAGACTGCGAGACTTGAATGTATCTTATATTAATTTCGATGCTAATTATAATAATTATTCATATTGAATGTGTTAATTAACAGCTTTAAATTATACATACACCTTATTTCTATGGTACTTAACTCAACTCAGTGTTGTTATTGCTGATTGGTAATATGCAATTTTTTCAAAAAAAAGCAAGTATTTTTCTAATTTGATCGGTTTTAGAAATACGAAAATGTAAACCGACAAAATCAGTAATTTATTACTATTAACTAACCAGTCAAATTACATTTTATGCAACTTGACAATTGGCAGCCTTGAAAGAGTAAATTTATTTGATTTTCCTTAATTTAATTTAAACTCTTTAAGGTCAGCTTTCAGGTTTTTTTCTGACATGTCAAGGATACAGCTTGACCTTTTGTTTTATTGCGAATTGTTTTGTTATTGGTATACAATGTATTCTTCTGGCTTAGTTTCAACTGATACAATAGCACCGTTTTGGACGGTGACAATAGTAGTGTGTATCTAAAAAAAGATATAGGTAATATACAAAGTAACAACACAGAAGTGCAGAATTCTACAGGGTGTTCGCGTATATTTTGCCCAATAGATATCTCCATTATTATTGGATTATGGTTAAATTAGCAAAGTTATAGCATTTTCACCGAACCTTCAGAAAATGAAATGAACAAAAACAACTAATCGGGAGTGACAGTTTTTTGGCAAAGGACAGTTTTTCAAATGGAATACCCCCTATTTTTTCATTGTATCCGTTAAAGAATTGTATCCTCTTTTTAAATATATATGGTTGTTGGGGTTATTTTTTACCGTTTTGGAATTATACGAAAATATATTAGAATTATCATTGTCCTCATTAAAGTTTTGTAAATGGCTCATGTTACTCATAGCAATACCTGTCACCTTGACTAAATTGCTTTTGGCAATTTCTGTCTTCTTGACAAATCCTAATAAACGTTATCAGGGACTAAATGGGATACTCTGAAGAGCAAAAGCTCGAAATTCTTAAAATATATATCAAATGTGGACACAACAAGCGAAGCGCAACGCGAATTCAGAAGGCGACATCTACATTTAGTAATTCCTAGCGCAAACACTTTCCGAAATGTGTTTCGTCAACTTTCTGAGCGATAAACATTACAAGTTCCACCACTTTAAACTCAGAAAAGTTAAAAAAATAACAAATGCAAAGACGTTTGAAGTTTTGCCGTCACATGACAAACATCCTCAACAATAACGCCAATTTGTTTGAGAACATTATATGGACCGATAAATCTTCTCTTAATACGGCTTCAGCTCCAAATCCTAAAAACACAGTTCTGCAGGGCATCGCAGAATCCGCATCTTACAGTTGAAGTGATACGTTTTGGGTGGGTATCAGTAAATGTGTGGTGCGGCATAGTGCAAAACAGAATCATCGGTCCAATTTTCATTGATGGATCTTTAAATGGAGTTAGATATCGTAAAATGCTTGCACATGAAGTAGAGGATATTCTTGAAACTTTTCCTCTAAACGCCGCAAGGAATTATATATGGCAGCAAGATGGTGCTCCATGTTATTGATTGTGTTCTTCCAGTTAGAAAATACCTCAATGAGAACTATGACATTTGGATTGGTCGTGGAGGAACGATTGCATGGCCTCCCAATAGTCTCGACTTAACACCATTAGACACATTTCTTTGGGGCTACCTCAAAGACAAGATATCTGCATCCAGACCAAATAGTGTTGCCGATTTGCAGGAACAAATCCAAATTGAATTTGGCTTTCTTAACTTCGGTAGGCCAGATATGATTGCTTATGCAATTGAAAAACTAAAAGAGGGTTACCTATCCTGCATTTTAATGAACGGTGGCCATTTTGAGCAATTATAAAAATAATATATATTATGTTGTGTTATGTTTTAATTTCGTTCCAAGACGGTAAAAAATAACCCCAACAACCACTATATATTTAAAAAGAGGATAAATTCTTTAACGGATACAGTGAAAAAATAGGTGGCATTCCATTTGAAAAAACTGTCACTGTTGGTATTAATTTGGTAACAGAATACAAAATACTATTTTTACTCTGTGTTGGTCTGTTATTTTTGGGTATTATCAGTGAGGGATTAGCGTTAATATTAAATATAATATCTTGTTTAACATCCTCTTAAAAAATTTTTTTTATCACTGTGTAAAAAATTATTTTCATGCTTAGCTACAAAAATATATATAATATACGGCTAATAGATTGTGTAACTGTTTATAATCAAAGTCATTACAGTAGTTTAACCATCATTACTTGTTCCTAATTAAATTTTAATTAAAAACATACATTTATATAACGGTTGTCATCACTGGAAATAGATTTGGTGGCCGAACAATTTTATTTATTTCTTACCGGGATATTATTAGCTTATGTCGCCTTGGTTACGCGACCAATAAAAAGGGTCACAACTCCCTTGGGATATTATTTAATAGTAGAGGGAATTAAGTGAAATCCTTAATTAAGGATTTCGATTTAATTCCCTCTTTCTTTTACAAGTAACAATGAAACACAATAAGTTTTAAAAAAACATTAATTAATCATACGGAATCCCGGTCCTCTATATCCGCTTCTTCATATTAAGAAGTTCTTGACTTCTGCATCCTCCAAAATAAACAATAATTGAAACAACCTGTAACAAAAATAAAGGAAAATAAATACACACAAAGAGAAAAACAATAGTAAGAAGTTACCTTATGCAATAAATGAATTTTATTCTTCTTTTAATATTTAACATGGCAATATCACTGTACCCTTGCAAGTGAAGGCGTTCTCGGTCGACAACAATCCGCAGTTTATAAACGCATTTCATTTACACTTCATTTTATTAAACAACACAGAAAAAAAAATTTAAAATGGTCTCACAAGTTGTCTGAATTACTATTTAGTATTAAATAAATAATTTTACATTTTTATGATATTCAATGATTTGGTATGATAATTTTCTTTTGTGTATTAATTTTGAATATTATTATCACAAATATAAACAATAAACTGATAATAATTGTGGTGACTGGTGAAGGTAACCTTTTTGTTGGTTAGGTATTACAGAGTCTGCATATTAATGGTTACATTTGACTAATTTAATTAATTATTAATCATGGTTCTGTGGTTCTTTATCTTTTATTGTGGAAATTTAAACAGATAGATTGCGTTCAAGCTGGGACAACAAAATTTTCTTTCCGTTCTAGCTCTTGAGCTATAATAAATAACACCTAAACATATTTTAACGTTGCTGTGAATATTATTATTGTGTTAATTTGATTATTGTTAGAATTTTACCTTGACAAGTTAAGTAGATGGTTTCCAAACTCAAGAATTAGAAAATAAATAATATAACTGTTGATTATGATGATTCCCTTTTTTTTTCTGTCGATTTCTGTGTCTAAAGCCATATTTATTGTCTAAGGGTTAATTTAGACTAACTTTGTACTCCTTTGAAAATGACCTGAAAGGGCCAAAACACGCGTGTCAGGTAACTGAATATAAAAACTGTGAACCAGAACAAGTAATTTTTATTTCTACCCATAATGGATTTACGCTTTCTCCATTACCAGAATGTAGCCCACCACAAGTAAATTAATCCTATTAACTAATAAATAACAATGGGTGGTACTATTTTACATAGTATAATTATAAAAATAAGATATAATATAGAATCTTACAAACAAAGCATTTTCAAAAATCGAATAATATTTTGTCGTTATGGCTTAATCATAGTCCGATTCGGAAGATGAACTTTTATTAACATCGTTTATAATAAGCGGTTCAGCCATTTCTTCGATTATTATATCTACGACTACGTGCCACATTTTGGCTTCTTCTTCTATTACATGATCGATACACTTTTTCCAATTTTCCGCACTGATTTTACTCATAGCTTCATTAAAGAGTCTTTTTAAATCCACCATTTTATAAGTCGTATTCTTTCTGGCGACATCTCTCTTCATTTAAGCCCATATAAGTTCGATCGGGTTTAATTCGCAGTGGTAAGGAGGGAATCTGAGCACTGATATTCCTCGTAACTTTGCCATTTCATCGACTACATATTTTTTGAATGTATTTTGATGTAAATTGACTAGTACCAATAGTTCCTATTTGTCTTAAACTTAGCTATTCTATCAGAGGCAGCTCGTGACATTTATTTTAGGGGGTGCGCCGCAGGCGAAAAATGTTCGAGGTGCCACGCCCCTTTTTACCTTTGTATCGATTTTTAAATGGGATTTTTATTTAAATTTTCCTTTGGAAATCGATTGTCGAAAAGTTATTTAGAATGTTCTCAACAGAATTTTGGTCCATAACTATAACACTTCGTGTGACACAATCCGAACTACTAGCCATTATTAAATTAAAACTACAAAAAACACCCACAACACCGTCAATAAACTTCAAACTTCTTTAATCGCGTCAAAACTCTAAAACAATCATATTAAATTATTGAAGTGTGTATTCAGATAGCGCACGGCGACGTCCTTTCATCGGGCGATTAACCGAATATTCCCGATCAATCCGCACAGGGAAAATCCATTTAACGAGAGCGGCAGAGAGAGCGCCGAACGAATACACACGGCAGACCATTTTAATCAGCACGCTGCGATCGCGCTTGAAGTCTTTCGCATTCGCCATTCTTATATACAAGTTTTCTTGATATCAGTTAAATATTTTATTTTTGCTTGGTGCTTGGCTTTCTTAGGCAGTGCGCGCGCACGGGCGCACTTATTGACGAGCCGCCCCTGTATTCTATTATTTCACTTCTAAACCACGCACTTGTCGGTAATCTTGCCGTCAGCCTGGAGTGATAACTTGCATTTTCCAATACAATTATTGCATCTTTTGGTATAAGATCCAACATTTGCTCGAACCATTCTTCAAAGACATTGTCGATGTCCTTTTCCAGGTGGCGGTCTTAATCCTGTGGGCAATTCTTCCAAAAAAGCTTGCCTTGGACTTTTAATATTTTCATCCTGCCAAAATTTAGTCACAGTGTGGCCTTCATTTAGCCATGTTTCGTCTAGGTAAAATATTTTTTTGTTTTCTTCTCTGGCTTTTCGGGTGCTTCTTAAGTAATTTCTTCTCCAACAGACGATATCGCTTCTGTCTACTAAAATCGCTAATCGAATGAGTACCTAGACTCTAATAAGTTTTGATAAAACTGCTTTCTAAAATTCCAGGTAAATGGTACAGCTTGTACAGGGTTATCCAACCAAGACTAGACAAGGCGATTTTTTGACTTTTCCTGTACTGTTATAAAAAAACTGAAATAGCCATCTTAAGTCATTTTCTCTCGCGAATTCGAATATCTTCAGCAAAAAACAATTGAACATCAAACAAAAGTACTAGGGGTCACTTTGATATTTTTTTAAATGGGATGCCGTATTTTTAATGAGCTTATCCGATTTCTCATATAAATTTTGATCTAAAATGTTGGATTTTTAATTCAAAAACGCCTTTTTTCTTCAGTTTTAAATTCGGAAAATGTTCGTCTACCGTAAGATTAATACCTGATAGATGGATACCCGTTTCACCTGTTCACCCTTTAACCTGCTTTAAAGCGTCCGTCAGTTAGACAAAATAATCAAGTTTCAAATTTCTATATATTTTTCACGAATTAATTACAAATAATGAAATATTCTTTAGAAGAACGGCTAAATGTAATAAAATTATATTACAAAAGTGGAGAGAATGCTCGACAAATACAAAGAACATTTTTTGAGAGTTTCCAGAGACACATTTCAGTGGATACAATTCTCAGAATTAAGACCCTATTTGAAGAAAGTAAGACATTGAAAGATAAGCCAAGAAAGATGAAAAGACGGAATATAAGGGATCGAGCTATTGTTCAATATTTTACTATAAATCCGAAGAGTTCTATTCCGCAAGCGGTACGAGAAGTAAGGTATGGTCCAGGGCTCCGGAGAGTAAGCTATGGAACAGTTCACAGAACTTTAAAAAAATGTGGTCTAAAACCATATTGCATCCTTCCCGTTCAATACTTAACACAGCTTCAAAAAGAACTGCGATTTCGATTTGTTGCTTCAATGCTGATGAGAGAGCAAGACGAAGATTATAATTTATATAATAAAATTCTATGGAGTGACGAAGCGTCATTTACAACATCGGGGGTATACAATCGGAAAAATACAAGATACTGGGCAGCAGTTAACCCTCATAGATATGAAATGATAAAGTTTCAAGGTTGGAGCTCACTTAATGTTTGGTGTGGGAAGTAGCTAGAAACGGAGAGAGCGAGATCAGGTGGTGCTGGTGGTGCTGGTGGTGCAACTAACCCAGGTGGTGCAGGTGGTGCGTTTTACGATCTAACCCAAGTGGTGCTGGTGGTGCGTTTTATGATCTAACCCGGGTGGTTCGGTGGTGCGTTTTATGACCTAACCCGGGTGGTTCGGTGGTGCTGTTTACAAAATAACCCGAAATTAAACCCGACTTTTTACGACCTAACCCGGATGCTTTCATGAGGCGGCTTCTTATCTAACCCTAACTTGATCCTTAATATTTATGAACTGACCCGAGATAAAACCCGACTTTTTACGACCTAACCCGGATGCTTTCATGAGGCGGCTTCTTATCTAACCCTAACTTGAACCTGAATATTTATGAACTGACCCGAGATAAAACCCGACTTTTTACAACCTAACCCGGATGCTTTCATGAGGCGGCTTCTTATCTAACCCTAACTTGAACCTGAATATTTATGATCTGACCCGAGATAAAACCCGACTTTTTATGATTTAACCTTAGTGAAACGCCGCTGCTAAAGCGGGATAATTAAATCCCAATTTTTATAAGCCATCCTTAAACCCAACTTTTTACGATGCGACCTGAGCCATCCTTAAACCAGACTTTTTATTATTTTCCCTTAGTTGAAACGCCGCTGCTAAAGCGGGATAATTAAATCCCAATTTTTATAAGCCATCCTTAAACCCAACTTTTTACGATCCGACCTGAGCCATCCTTAAACCAGACTTTTTATTATTTTCCCTTAGTTGAAACGCCGCTGTTAAAGCGGTATAGTAAAAAACATTATTTATATTTTCTATCTTAGTGAAACGCCGCTGGTGGGTAGTAAAGCGAAATAAAACCCTAATTTATATGGTCTAACAAGATAAGTATATTAAGGCGGCACATTTGTCACCCCGCAATAATTATTTATACCTAAATAACCCTCTCAAACCCTCTGCCGACTTGATTTAAAAAGAAAGGGACATAAACCTTTATTTATTATTCCGAAGGACCCTCATTAAAATTCAGTAGCATATCTAATAATTGATTCCAATTTTTGCACCACTTATATAAAATACAATAAAATAATTACCATCTAGAACCATTAACTAGAGATTTCTTTGTACTGGAAATGGATAAATTATAGGACTATCTTGTAATGAGAACAGAGTAATAAAAAGTAAATAAAACTTAAATACGTATAAAATACCAAGCAGGTATAGGTACTATACAACTTGTGTTCGCCATCAGGTAAAAGCCCTCATAATGCTTTTATAAAAATTTCGGATAATATCATAATATAAGTAAATAGGCTACAATTTCAGGAAAAAAGTAAAAAAAATTAATTCACAGTGTAAAATTGTAGTTAAATGGATTGTAAATACGAAATAATATAAAAAGCTACCTTTTGTTTGCGATGATGTATGCACAATAACTCTATATTATTCGGTCCTTAAACTGAAAATACCCACTAGATAGGTATCATAAGCTGTATTTGTCATCAGGTAGAACCCCCAATAAAATTATGAATATCAGGCGTAGGCAACAATAAGCAAATCACGTTGGTTTTTTAATTTATTATTAATCTGGCTAACTTAAGAAACTCACAATATAACGACCATCCAAAAAAATCATAATACATTACTGGGTGTGAAAGCAATTGCGCTGCAAAATATAGTGTATACCAACTCTGAGGTAGTTAATTAAAATCCCAATTAGCGCTAAAAAAAAAATCAATTAGATATTTACTTTAAATATTTTAATAAAAAAATTCAATATTCTCACCAACATTTAACTTTTGAAATTAGCATAACAAATCCTTTACAATGAATTAAACAAACGCATACATAATTTTAAAATCTCATAATAAGAATATAAGCTAAAATCTAACAAGTTTCGACAAGTTGAAACTTGTCAGTTTACATCTGTAGAGAATACCCAACTCTCGAATCATAAAAAAATGGTCAAACTTTGTCGGCAAATACCCTTCTATGATGCAGGGGAAGGACAGGTAACTCGAGATGTTTATAAAGAAACGTTAAAGAACATTATTTGCTTATTTCTAGACTCTTAAAAATTAGATGCAATCGAACAATAAATGTTTTCATCATGTATATTTATGAGTAACACATTACCTTCGACATACATAAATTCAAATTGATAATTACTTGCCTTAGTACTTTTTTAGAAGCTTGAATCATTGCATATAACCGTCTGAGGAGACCCAAACTTCCCCTAACATATTTCTCCGCAACCGGGGAAAAAGAGGTAGAAAAAGTAAAATAACAACTCCAAGTGTCTTTGCGAACAATCGGCAATAAAATAGAGTATTTCAGTTTTTAATTTTTCGTAAATAAAAGTTGGTTAGATTAATAGTCTCTGTGAATATAATAACATAAACAAAGTGATATGCCGTAAATTTAGGAGTACAGTATAAATTATGCCTCTATTAAAATATACCGCAATAACTAACTACCAAAGGATTTTTGATATTTTGAATATATTTGATGCTCATAGCATTATCACATTTCCAAAGGCTCTAAATTTTAGAAAAATGTTCTAATAGAATATGTCTATCAATATAAAGTAAAGGTATTGTTAGGTTTTTTTAAAAAATACGACCTACAACAGTCTCTGCTACAGCATGGCTGACTCTGTAGAAACTTCTGTGAAACCATAATAATTATATCAATAATCGAGTTGTCGTTATGATAATATTTTCTTCCAATATCCGACTCCACTATCCATAAAAGTTATGTTAGAAAATTCATAATTGAGCGCATTGTAATTTTTTAAAAAGAAATTCACTTCACACACAAAGATGTAGCCATTCAATCCATGAAAATAATGCAAGTCAGTATGCGTATGTTATGGCTAACTGTTTAAATGTCTATTCCTTCCACGTTTATCGGAAGAAATACTTTTTTATACTAGTATTTTAGTTGAAAATAAGATCATAAATCATCTATACAAAACAAGCGTCCCTTATGGATTTGAACGAAAATCATAGATTCGACTATTTTCATGAAAAATAAATCTAAGTACGGAATAATGCAGGAAGATTATCTATTTTCTTGGTTTAGAAAGTGATGTAGTTAAGATTTATAACTTAGGAATAAATAAATTATTATTAATCTTTTCGACCTATTTCTCTTGCATATTTAATTTCTTTGATAGTAAGAACTAATCTTTTTATTTTACAAAGTAAAAAAAAGCTAAAGATCGGCGTTGTCAGTCAGGTATAAGAACTGATTTAACACGATGGTTTTTGTACAAACGTTCACATACAATTGTATGCTTTTTAACCGATTGTGTTGGAAAAAATGACGATTTATAGATTAGATATTTAGACGAAGAGCTAACCTTCTCAATAAACTATTGATTATTGCCCTGCTAGCTAGACAACACTTTTTATGTTAGTCAAAAAAAAAATTTTTTTTTTTCGGACGCTATTACAGATTTCATCGTTAACTAACAAACATTAAGACCAAAAAATTAGCGTGCAAGATGAAATGTATAGGTTCACTTCATTTCTACATTATTTTACAACTCTCAATCGCATTAAAAACAAGATCGAATAAAAAATAACTTATGACATATGGACGAAAAATGTTTTTCGGGCTATTTAGGTTAGCGACCGCATTACGTCTGAAATACTACATTTTTCGAGCTTATAACATAATTTACTATTTTAACGTTAAAATAGGGGAAATGATGTATCGAAATGCATACTTTTTTTTGTCGGTCACGAGATTATAGTTTCTTTTAAAATGAACTCTAATATTTACAACACAAATTATCCTTTAAGCCACTTTAGTTTAAAACTCGTCTGTCGCTTTCCCTATATTGTGAGTTTGATTAAAGTATAGCGTAGTATATATTTAGATGAATTTCGCAAATGTTGAATACTTTCAAAACTGAAAAAGCCGCCCTTTGCAATAAATATCTCCGTAGAGTTAGGTACCCTGCAGATTAAGGGTATTTCAGCGGATAATCATATACAAATTCAAAGATTTTGTCTATTTTAATGGATTAACAAACAATATCTATAGGATGACTTTACTGATAAAAAAAAAATAACAAAAATCTATTAAGTCTAGGCTCACATGAAATTCCATAAAGAGCAGCTGCATAGCCTTATCACATCAAACTATATTTTTATTTCGTTCTATTGTCAAAAGTCTGTGTTTAGGAGATTATCGTTCATTTTAAAATGAACTCTAATATGTACATCACCATAAACTACCTCTTAAGCCGCCGTAAAAATACACTTTTCGATTTACCTCTATATTGATTTTCTAATATTAAATATCTACAATAGTCGAAATTCGCTCGCTAATACCTATGTATGCAAGGTTTCTTCAAAAAATGACAATTTTGTCGTTTAATGGCTTGAAAAAATGGAAAAAGGAGGTTTTTGCATCCATTTATTTCCAGATGAGTGTTAAAAATACTTATAAAACTCGGTATACCGAAGATCAACCATTAATGAGAGGGTTGAGTCCTGTTTGCCAAATCCTGATTTATAATTTGACGTTGGCAACGGTACAATTTTTTAACATTTATCATAAGAGGCGTTTATTTTTGGGGCTTAGATCTACCAGTTTATCCACGCCCCATTTATTGTTAGTGCTTTAGTAATTTTACTTTCCAATTATTTTTTACCAAAACGCGTAGTTGAAACAGTGTCTATATCAGACGATATAATAAATTTTAAGGATTAATTTGCTTACAAATACACTTCAATTTATTTAGGCTAAAGCAGCCAGACATATACTGGAACTACGAAAACCCTATTACAATTTGGTTGCCTAGAGAAAATTTTGTAAAAAACATAGCTTTCTACACAAATGCTTGCACATTATGTACCTATCATTTTAAGATACCTGGCGACATCAATGTAAGCATTGACATAATGACGCAAGATATAGGTAGGTACTAGAATATTCAAGATTTCTATTAACGATACACTTCAGCATACATGCGAGATGTCATTAATGTCTACGGAAGGCAACAGACATACCAGCTATTTTTACATGGGATTCCATAGACTTGAACGCTTCTTGTTTAGAAATATTTGATGTCATCTTGAGGAGTTCCGTATTGAAGCATCAAACCTACCTGCCAAATAATTGACGAAATATGGGATATCATAAAATATGTCCCCCATCGAACTAAATGATCCTATAAACCAGCTTCACAGACCGTAATTTGTGATGCTAACACGATTAATACGCAATAGAACAAGATTAAGAAACAAAATTTAAAGTAGCTCTTTATCACACGAAAATAATTAAATAATTTACGGTTACAGAACAATAATTATTTTAAAAAGCTGTATAACTAAATATATTATGTTATTAGGAATATTCTGTCTAAAGTAACAGCTGATCTTAGTCGAAAATGAGATCGTATTATTGATTGTTGAATTCGTTAGGTATGAAATAAAATTAGAGATTTCGTCTATTTTTTTCACGATTAAAAAAGAATACCTCTATTTAGCTAAAAATGAAACGATTACAGTGGTAGATTAATTCACTTTACCAAGCATGTAAACTACTAATTTTGCAATAAATATCTTCTATATTTCTAGGTAGGTTTACTCGAAAATGTTGGGCTATTTTCATCAAAAATCCCGATACGAAATTGAAAAATTTGCCTATTTTTGTCGGTTTACAAAGTGATAGTGGAATATTGATTTGATCAAAGAACAATAATTATTTTAAAAATGTTGTATAATTAACTAAATGTCGGTGTTATCAGGCAGGCAAGAAGTTATTTATCTGAATCTTATTTGTACCATTAGCGTTTATATACAAACGTTAGTGGTTTTCAAAAATTGATATCTCGGAAATTATTAGGTTTAGACTTATAATACGCTTATTAAAAAATAATGACTACTTTATGCAAAATTCAAAAATATTATAAGATGTAGGATATCCCAGTAACTTAACCAAAGATTTTCGGTCTTCGTAAAGCTTTTACGTTTCTTCAGCGTACCAAACATTCACTTTTTTTAAATATTGACATCGGGTTAGGATTCTGAACATAGGATTAACATCACTCCAATAGTGAACATGTTGCGTTGTCACAGTTCCATTCGTCGAAAAGTAAACAAAACCGTTTGAGCTACGTGGGGAATAAATAAAGTTGGCTTGTTGAAAAATTTTAATATTTATTAAGGTAAAAGACTATAAATATATCGATACAACACTTTGGCATTTCTAATACTACAAACATGAATATCTAAAATGTGATATTTAAAACCATCAACTCTCTCTCCCTTCTCTAATTTTGGTACACCAATGCTGTCTTCTAAGTTTATAATATATGGCGTCCTGCAGTTTAATTCCAAAAATGTTTTAACTAAAAATTCCTCTTTAACACGTCCTTTAACGTAAATAATGTCTGCGTCTATCAGATTGTTGGATATGATATTATGTAGTTCCTTGTAATCGGTATCACCATAATTATAAAGGATACCATGATGATTTCCAAATAGATATTTGACTTGTTTCTTGCAAGCCTTACTTAAGGTGTCGAATGGTTTAACTGGTTTAAAAAAGTAACTTTTCATACTATTTCCATCATAAATAGCCAATTCTTTCGCGTAAAATTCAGGTATGTTAAATCCTTGAATATCGACTACAACGAACTTCATTGTCTGAAGACTCAAATCAAGCAAGTATATTTTCATATTTTTATCGCTCTTAAGTTCGATTTCAAAAGCACACCCCCACTTTTCGATAATTTCACAGTCTTAGCACATAGATCTTATATTTTTATTTACGATCAATTCATCTTTATTCGCCAATCGTCTCAAACGAGTCTGCTTTTGAAAGTAATATAGCCTTAGTATTCAGAAAATATTAATAATATCGGAGCTTAAAACATCCTTGACACTAAAAAATCATTGTGTTTCCTAACAAAACCCATCATCTTGTCTATTTAGCTTGCTTTCCTATTGTTTAGCAGGTTAAATAAAATTATTATTTCGCTCTTTTTGTCGGTACTGAATCGTTAGGGGAATACGTTTCTAGTTCTATAAGAGAGACAGTTAAAATTTATGTAAGCAATCAAAAATCCTACACTATGAGCTACTTAGTTAAAATTTCATATTTCCTTCCTGGATCAGGCAAAATTTGTGATGTGTCGGACAAAATTTATAAAAATACGAAAAAAAAAATGCTGGATGCATTTTTAGCGTGACTTTCTATTTAATACCATCTTATTTCAAGCTATAATTCGGTTGTCAAAATGAGAATAAAATAATTTTCCCATGGTTTATGTCATCTTAAAAAAGTCAAAAGGTTATATTCTGTAGAGGGTCAGATACATTCAAATTTAAATATTTTCTCCAAGAAGAATTTTAAGATAGTATTATAGTAAATAAAAATTCTATACCTCCAATATTTCTTGGAAACATATCGTGTTCTAGCGACATAACCCAAAAGTACCTCTATTCAGAAACGCATCGTACTTTTCTTGTCAATAATTGTCTCATTGTCCCATCCATTACATTATTATAATCTTAAAGCACCTGTTACCAGCATCATCTGTTTTTATGGTTTTCATAAAACATAGCGATTACCGATGAAAATTAAACGAAAACTTAATAAATAACTTTTTTTTCAACTGAAATAGACTGATTTTCGATGGAAAAATGTTACTTATAACTAAAAATGAATATAAGACATATACGCAATGATATTTAGAATAAATCAATGTTTTCTAAAATTACTATGAAATATTCACAAAATCGTTTCGTTATAACCAAAGCAGCAAGGCTTGCAGATTTCGTATAGAGTTCAAACGCGATACTGAGATGATCTTTTTTTTTTATATTTTTGTAGAATAATGCACCACTACGTTGTAAGTACTTGAGAGAGGACTTTCTTGAAAAATCCTCAAATTTCTCTGCAATTTTGTTCCTTCTAGAGTTAAATTCACACAGAAAACCCCGTATTCTTATCTTTCAGGTTGGTATATTAAAAAGGGCTTATTAGTATGGTTTAGAAAACAAGCAATATTAATTAACGGATGTTTTTTCGTCGTATGAAGAGTTGAAAAATTTTTTTTTTCCACTCCAATGGTTGCGATGCAGAGAGTCGGGTTTCATCATAATCTTTCAGGGTAGCTCAGGTTTGATTGCATGTAGAGAGTCGGGTTTCATCATAATCTTTCAGGGTAGCTCAGGTTTGATTACATGTACTAAGGTTAGTGCTCCTTGCAATCGGTTTCAGGTTTGACGCGCCCCCCTCAGGTTTGTTCAGGTTTCTCAAACGTTTGAGAAACCTGAACAAACCTGAGGGGGGCGCGTCAAACCTGAAACCGATTGCAAGGAGCACTAACCTTAGTACATGTAATCAAACCTGAGCTACCCTGAAAGATTATGATGAAACCCGACTCTCTACATGCAATCAAACCTGAGCTACCCTGAAAGATTATGATGAAACCCGACTCTCTGCATCGCAACCATTGGAGTGGAAAAAAAAAATTTTTCAACTCTTCATACGACGAAAAAACATCCGTTAATTAATATTGCTTGTTTTCTAAACCATACTAATAAGCCCTTTTTAATATACCAACCTGAAAGATAAGAATACGGGGTTTTCTGTGTGAATTTAACTCTAGAAGGAACAAAATTGCAGAGAAATTTGAGGATTTTTCAAGAAAGTCCTCTCTCAAGTACTTACAACGTAGTGGTGCATTATTCTACAAAAATATAAAAAAAAAAGATCATCTCAGTATCGCGTTTGAACTCTATACGAAATCTGCAAGCCTTGCTGCTTTGGTTATAACGAAACGATTTTGTGAATATTTCATAGTAATTTTAGAAAACATTGATTTATTCTAAATATCATTGCGTATATGTCTTATATTCATTTTTAGTTATAAGTAACATTTTTCCATCGAAAATCAGTCTATTTCAGTTGAAAAAAAAGTTATTTATTAAGTTTTCGTTTAATTTTCATCGGTAATCGCTATGTTTTATGAAAACCATAAAAACAGATGATGCTGGTAACAGGTGCTTTAAGATTATAATAATGTAATGGATGGGACAATGAGACAATTATTGACAAGAAAAGTACGATGCGTTTCTGAATAGAGGTACTTTTGGGTTATGTCGCTAGAACACGATATGTTTCCAAGAAATATTGGAGGTATAGAATTTTTATTTACTATAATACTATCTTAAAATTCTTCTTGGAGAAAATATTTAAATTTGAATGTATCTGACCCTCTACAGAATATAACCTTTTGACTTTTTTAAGATGACATAAACCATGGGAAAATTATTTTATTCTCATTTTGACAACCGAATTATAGCTTGAAATAAGATGGTATTAAATAGAAAGTCACGCTAAAAATGCATCCAGCATTTTTTTTTTCGTATTTTTATAAATTTTGTCCGACACATCACAAATTTTGCCTGATCCAGGAAGGAAATATGAAATTTTAACTAAGTAGCTCATAGTGTAGGATTTTTGATTGCTTACATAAATTTTAACTGTCTCTCTTATAGAACTAGAAACGTATTCCCCTAACGATTCAGTACCGACAAAAAGAGCGAAATAATAATTTTATTTAACCTGCTAAACAATAGGAAAGCAAGCTAAATAGACAAGATGATGGGTTTTGTTAGGAAACACAATGATTTTTTAGTGTCAAGGATGTTTTAAGCTCCGATATTATTAATATTTTCTGAATACTAAGGCTATATTACTTTCAAAAGCAGACTCGTTTGAGACGATTGGCGAATAAAGATGAATTGATCGTAAATAAAAATATAAGATCTATGTGCTAAGACTGTGAAATTATCGAAAAGTGGGGGTGTGCTTTTGAAATCGAACTTAAGAGCGATAAAAATATGAAAATATACTTGCTTGATTTGAGTCTTCAGACAATGAAGTTCGTTGTAGTCGATATTCAAGGATTTAACATACCTGAATTTTACGCGAAAGAATTGGCTATTTATGATGGAAATAGTATGAAAAGTTACTTTTTTAAACCAGTTAAACCATTCGACACCTTAAGTAAGGCTTGCAAGAAACAAGTCAAATATCTATTTGGAAATCATCATGGTATCCTTTATAATTATGGTGATACCGATTACAAGGAACTACATAATATCATATCCAACAATCTGATAGACGCAGACATTATTTACGTTAAAGGACGTGTTAAAGAGGAATTTTTAGTTAAAACATTTTTGGAATTAAACTGCAGGACGCCATATATTATAAACTTAGAAGACAGCATTGGTGTACCAAAATTAGAGAAGGGAGAGAGAGTTGATGGTTTTAAATATCACATTTTAGATATTCATGTTTGTAGTATTAGAAATGCCAAAGTGTTGTATCGATATATTTATAGTCTTTTACCTTAATAAATATTAAAATTTTTCAACAAGCCAACTTTATTTA